>CM022301.1:575882565-577172061 GCA_011799875.1 Thinopyrum elongatum
GGTATAGTGAACATTATTGCTTGTTCAAATAGTTTGTTTATTTGATTCCTCCGGGTGATATCTAAAGTATCATTGTAATGTTGTAGCGCATCGCGTGGACTGTTTATGTTAAATTATATGGAAAAAATGGACCAGAGATGCATTGTCTGATAGTTTCACCCGGGTATTTCATGTTCATACATGATCTCATTATTTTATCTCAATGTATTATATTTGCAGGAGGATATGAAACAATTTCGACGGAAATTAGCTATCATATTGGTCGAATCAAACCCGAATAAGCTAAAAGGAAGTCCAATATACTGCCAATCTGACGATGAAGAAAGTTTATCTAATTCTGAAGTTGAGTTCGTGTATAATCCACCCGACGGAGTCAAAGACAAACAACCTACCTCAATACCCATCATGCTCACAGATCCACATAATTACTTGTCGGGTTGTGCACTACATCATGTCGATCGATGATGCGATTGTTTGTAATAAGCAACATTTAGAAGTATATAATGCGCCAGTATACATTATTATGATTCTTACCATCCATTTTTCAGGAATGAATGGATACAAAGCTCGACACCTCATCCAATGGGTTGAAGTATCAAAAAACTTCAGTTAATAGTGTATGGACAATGATTGTTTCAATATGGCCGTGTGCATACTGGCATGTGATGAGGCATTATTATTCATAGATCCTCTTGAACACTTCATTGATCTACAATTTTTTTGGAAGTTATCAGAATTAGTCATTCAAAATCATTTGTATCAACATGTTTCTAAATAGTTTTTCTTACTCTGTCCATGATGTTAGATTCAACACGAGATCTAAAATTCTGCTTGAAGCCAAATATTCAGATGTTGGCAACATTGTTTGATAACTGCCTGAGGTAGACAACAAAACCTCATCGTGCAACTTGGTAACTAACATCTCTTGCCCATTGTTGTCATGATTTATCATTTCTAATATCTCTTGATATATCTAGATGGCAAATTATTTTTTGCCTGGTATTCCAACGAGCACGGACGGGTATATTTATATATTTCATTATCATAACATTCAAGACACAAGCATTTATTTTTTGTTATAATTATACTCAAGATAATATTAATTTATTTAGCTACTGGGATGTGTCTGACTATTTTGTTTCGATTTTATGCTCTCATGAAACGGTTGAGAATTGACTCGTTCGGTTTGCCCGATGAGTATTCTCCGTTGCACATTTTTAGGCCTTCCACGTGAAATATCCGTGTTAACTACATATACTGTTTTGTGCAGGATGGTTATGAGTTGAGAAAGAAGTTTTATTAGACTTACTCAAATAAAGTGCGAACGAAGCTAAAGACAACATTCCTGATATTATGCGAGAATACCTTAAGCACCTCAAGTAGATCTTAATTCATTATGGATTATTAGTTAGACCATCGCTTTCTATGTATACATGGTCAAATTAACTTTTTCTATCAACTTACATTGCAAGGGACGTTGATTTCAATTATTACCCGATTGTTACTGGCTATCTTTTCTATACATGTGGAGTTAACATGTGTTATGTTTATATATAACTTCAGCAAAATATTTCAAATGCCCGTGGCAACGCACGAGCATTCTACTAGTACACACTAATATCCATGTCTACGGGGCATGCCAACTTCTGTGGTGTTGGAAACCTGTTGGGTTCAAATGAACCATGCATGATGCATATAACCCTTGCTGCGATGGAAAAAACAGCGATAGAAACAAAGAAGAAATATAAACAAAAGCAGGAAACAAGATAGAATTTGTGGAGAATTGCGCCATTGATGCAAGAATAAAATAAGAAGGCTCGGCTCAGCGCCGAATGAACTTTGTTAGAGCATTTACAGCCGCATATACCAAATACGGCCTCTCGGGAGTCCGCGGCACTGACCAGCATCCCTCATTTTGCTGCATCCGCGGTCGTGCGCTTCATATCCGGCCTCTCATATCCATGCAATATATACAACATAAAAAATAAACCTGCTTAGTTCAATGAACTAGCAACTAACGGACTTAAATTGGGCAAAATTCACAGACAAGTGGCCATTGAACAACCAAAATAACTAAGTTTGCATCGACCGGACAGTACTTAAACATAAGAAAAACTAAATTAAACAGAGAAGGGAGGAGTAAATCACCATTTCCTCACCAACACCTTCCCCTTACAGTCGGTGGTGCTACTTTGGCCCTCCTTTGAGAGTCTGACTTAATAGGAATGATAAACTACTCATATCAACAAGGAATTCTTTCTTTTTCAAGAGCCCATTCGCAAAGAACTCCCAAGTTAAGTGTGCTTGGCTTGAAGCGTTTTGAGGATGAGTGCCTGACTAGGAAGTTGATGCCGGATGCGCATGAGAGAGCCAAAGTGCGTAAAAAAGACTAGTGTTGGTCTGTGTGTCCCATCTAGATTCAGCCAGGCGTAATGCCCAGGAACCAGTGGCCAGGGCGTTACAACTGGTATAAGAATCGACCCTTGCGGTTACACGAACATGTGCTGATCAGGTGCGCGGGAATGTGACACATGACGCGTGTAGCCCGTCGTAGTCAACAGAATTCCATGCATCCACACACCACACACTACAAAAAAGTCCGTGATCCATGATGTGATCTCGATGACATTTTTGAGAAACATTCAAGTACACGATACCATCTATGGCAACCCCAATATTTAGTCACAACGAAGGCTCGCCAGTCTTACAAAGAAGTGGCGTTTTGTGAGGAAACGTTCCTCGACCCATAGGCTAGAAATGAGAAATGTCAAAGAAGAACTGTTAAGCTATGTATGTATGTGTTATGACAAATCTCTCTCTATGTGGTTTTAGTGTTTGATGACAATGCATTTGCGGACTAATCGTGTGCGTTGAGCATTTCAGATATTCATTCATTGCCACGAGACGATTTATTCCCCTCGGAGCTCAAACTGAAGACGGTGTAGTTCTCTTTCGTTTCGGTTTTGGTGGACTTGAGTCGTAAGAGATACCGTACTATCAAGAGGGGGTCCGTATCGGAAAGGCTAGGGTGGAATCAACGCGTACACATCTCTTTTGCACCCCCAGCTCCTTCCCTCATCCTTGGAGTATACTTGTTATTGTGGAAGTGGCATAAGGGAGGCGCCAGCGGTAGTACCACGGCCCGGAGCGGCAGTACGGCTGAAAGCCACAAGCGGTAGTACCGCTGTTTCACAGCGGTAGTACCGCCCATGGCCACAGGCGGTAGTACGGCTCCGGTTCCACGCTAGTACCGCCTCGACTCGAGACCTGCGTGTCTCGTGTCGGATTCAGCGGCAGTAGGAGCGGTAGTACCGCTTGTAAGCGGTAGTACCGCGCCTACTACCGCTACTAGTGTCGCTCAGTGGCCCTCTCCTCTGTTCCTTCTCCCTTAGGCGCTGTGCACGGTCCCAGCGGTAGTACCGCTAGGCCGAGCGGTAGTACCGCTCGCTGCAGGCTGAATGAGGGGATAGCGGTTGGATTGTTCCCCCCCCCCCCCACCACTATATAAGGGGGTCTTCTTCCCCAAAAAAACCCACCTCTTTTCCCCCGAGCTCCATTGTTGCTCCAAAGCTCATTCTTGCCAGATCTCTCTCCCTAGCCAATCAAACTTGTTGATTTTCTAGGGTTTGGTTGAGAAGGCCCGGATCTACACTTTCACCAAGAGAAATTTGATTCCCCCCACTAATCCCTTGCAGATCTTGTTACTCTTGGGTGAAGCTTCGTGGTATCGTTGGGAGCCTCCAATCAAGTTGTGTAGATTGCCCCAACCTTGTTTGTAAAGGTTTGGTCGCCGCCTTCAAGGGCACCACTAGTGGAATCACGGCATCTCGCATTGTGTGAGGGCGTGAGGAGAATACGGTGGCCCTATTGGCTTCTTGGGGAGCATTGTGCCTCCACACCGGTCCAACGGAGACGTACTTCCCCCAAAGGGATGGAACTTCGGTAACACATCCTCGTCTCCACCGGCTCCACTTATGGTTATCTCTTCCCTTCACTTTGTGCAAGCTATTGTTGTGTTGTATCCTTTGCTTGCACTTGTTGTTGTTGTTGTTTGCATCATATAGGTTGCTCACCTAGTTGCACATCTAGACAACCTATTTGTTACTAAACCTAATTTGTTAAGAAAAGCTAAAAATTGGTAGTTGCCTATTCATCCCCCCCCCCTCTAGTCAACTGTAACACCCATGTGTATTAGTCACTGTGATCTACTGCTAATAATGCCAAGTCACATTATTTGCAGTGCTTAAACATAGTGGTTAACCAAAGCAATTCAAATCCTAAACTGAAAATCAACTCAAATTCAAAAGTGCAAAATAAATTTGTTCAAACACTATGGGAAAAATGTTCACTAAATAGCAAATATTCCAGAAGCAATCATAAAAATATAACCAATGAAACTAGGATCAGTTAAATGGCTCCAACAACATGAAACAGCACCAAAACAGAAATATTTAATACATTTAAAATCATTCCAAATTCAAACAAACTCCAAATCTGCCCAAACCGATTTTTGGTGAAAGGTAATGTTGCATTGTAATATTGGGGACAAGTCCCACATTTTACCGAAGTGCAAAAGTGGCCTAACTATTTCAAAACAGAAAAGAATAAAAGAAAAATAGAAAACAAAAACAGAAAAATAAATCGAGGCACTGTGCACTGGGCCTTAGTGCACAGTGCCCCGACCGAGCCCACCTGGCCCAACTCCTTCTCTCTCCCTCGCGTGTCACCTCCCCCATGGCCGAGCGCCCGCGCGCCGGCGAGGTGGCGACACGGCGACAGCCTCGACGCCCACCGACGCCCGCGAGGATAAGACCGAGGCTCGTCCCTCCCCCGTGGACCTCCTCATCCATTCCCTCTCCCTCTCTGTCACTCTCTCCCTCACTCTTCGAGCTCGCCCGAGCGAGGCCATGGCTGCGCCGCCGTCGAACGCATAGCCTCAGCGTTCCCCGCACCTCGCCATGATGTCTATGAGCTCCGTTGAGCTCCGCTGCTACCTCCCCGACCTCGAGCTCGAGCTCTACGGCACCGCAGCCACGGATCGAGCCTTTCTCCTCCCTCGGATCGCCGGTACTACTCCGACGAACCCGCCGATCTGCTGCTACTAAACTGTCACGGGCCTTCGTGTGAGCCACACGGTGAGCTCCTCCGTCTCCTATTCCCCTCCGCTAGCTTCTTCCTGCGCCGTAGGTAGCTGCCGCCGCGCCCGAGCTCTGCCCGTCGCCGACGAGCTCGTGGCCGTGGCCATGGCCCCTGTCACGTTCGCCTGAGGCCACCGTTGTGCTCCTGGTGCGCCCAGGAGTCCAACGGGCTCGAGCATGAGCTTTCCCGTGCTCCTTAGCACTAGATCCCCAACTCCCGAACTCCGGTGACCGCCCCGTCGCTCGCCGTTGTCGTTCTAGACCGTTTCCGGCAGCGCCGCCGCCATAGGTGGATGCGGCTCGGTGTGCCCGTTCGAACGAACCCGGGCGCGCGCAAAATGGCCCACTAAGGAGCGATCCCGAGCCACTCCGGCGAACTTCCGCCGCTGGAGAGGTCGCCGGTGTGATCTCCGGCCGCCGTGCTGATGTGGCTCGGTGGGGCCCGTCCTTAGTCGCTGACAGTGGGTCCCGCAGGTCCCGTTGACTCGGGTCAACGTGCTGACTGGGCCGAGCCCAGCCACTAACATGTGGGACCCCCCTCTGATAATTAACCTAATAAACGCTTAAATAAATAAAAACTAATTAATTAGGCTAATGTCTCACTGACATGTGGGGCCCACCCCACTAATCACTCTGTCAACTTAATTAATCCACTGTTAGTCTTAACTGAGGTTGACATGTGGGTCCCACTGGACCCACATGTCAGGTTTGACTGGTCAGCCGACCTGTTGACCTGCTGATGTCAGCATGACATCATGCTGACATCATATATCATTTTCTGTAAATAAAAATAATTCTAGAAATCAATTTAAACTTTAAAAATTAATAACTTTTAAACCGTAGCTCGGATTGAAAAAGTTAAAACATGAAAGTTGCTCAGAACGACGAGACGAGTCTGATCATGCCGTCTGTTTTCATGTCGGAACCTCCTACATAGGAGAACCTATAACTTTTAGTCCGGTTCCGGTAGATGAATAGTGCACACACACCGGGTAATAAATCCCGCGATAATCCTAAAAATAACTAAAATGACTTAGATGCATATTTAGGCAACCCTGCACTGCATCATAGCATAGCACACACTGTGTTGCATCTGTTTGCATTATGTTTACCTGTTTCCTCCCCCTTTTTCTCTCTCGATTAGACCCCGACGTTAACGTAGCTCCTGAGGCAGACGCCACTCCGGAGAACGACTACGTCCCCGACGACCAGCCACTTGCCCCAGAGCTTGCAGGCAAGCACCCCCTTTTTGAGCATTCCGATATCGCCCATTCTCTTCTCTCTTATGCTTGCATTAGAAGTTACTGTTGCTACTGTATCCTATATCTGCTGCATAGCCTGTTTACTTGTAACCTACCGTTGATACTTACCTGTTATCCTAAACAGTTTAGAATAGGTTGGGTAGAGACCGACAGAGACCCCACTTAACCCGACTGCCCCGCTGGATGATCAGAAGACCCGTGTAACGAGATTGAAGACCAGGCCCCGACACCGCACGTCACATCCCCCTTAGTTGCCGACACTGCTGGGTTACTATCAAGTGCCGAGGGTGATACCTCGTCAGCACTTCTGATGATAACCTTGTAAGTTAGTTATTCGATCGTGGTAAGCGAGGGTGATTCCTCCTACACCACCCCCGATAACGACGTCGTCGCACAACTCCTCAAGTGTGGAACTCGAGGGTGATTCCTCCTCCGTTCACCTTGACGGTAACATCAGAGGGAATTCCATCGAGGGTGATTCCTCAGGGTCCCTTTGGTGTCAGACACACGGATACTTTGTTTACTATGAGTGTACCCTGTAACATGATACTAAAGACGGATCGGCCCTGAGGGGTACCCGCGCGAGCTTATTAGCGAGTGATAAGGAATCGGGTGGACCTGGATGGTGCCCGAGGGTTGAACACGAGCCATGGCCGGGCATTCCTCGCCCTTGCCGCAAGTCCTCGAGACGGGGCGACGGGGTCACATCTTTCATGAGTCTCTGCTCATTTCCGCACTAACAAAACACTAACGGTTTGGATATTTGATCCGAGGGGCCTCTGGCCTGATAGCACTAACCATCACGTGGGCATAGTATGGGCGTTCTGCGTCGTATACTTCAGCCGAAGCTTAATGGACGTCAGCGACTGAGCGGCGCGCGCCGAGTTGGACTGGTTATGCAACTGCGCTTGTATTAAGGGGTTGCTAGGTCTGCTCTCGGCCGCCCTCGCAACGTGCAGGAGTTCCCGGGGCGATGTCCCAAGACCCCTGGGGGCATAGGTTTAGTCCGGCGTGCTGACCTCTCTGCTAAGTATTTGGTCGGGTTGCGGCGTATCGTTTGGCCGAGGCCGGGCATGACCCAAAAAAGTGTGTCCGGCCGGAGTTAAGCGAGCGTGGTGGGTAACTTGGTGCACCCCTGCAGGGAAGAACTAATCTATCGATAGTCTGTCCTACGGTAACGGACACTCGGAGTTGTATCCCGATCGGTACAACTAGAACTTGAGATGATAAATGGATAGTATGGCTCTGGGATTGCTTTCTCGCAGGGAGTCGAGGAAGGATCTCTGGGCGAGGTTGATGACATTACTACTACTTTACATTATGTAATCTGCACTCTTCTAATGCTGCAAGACCGATGAAGATGATGAAGAGGCTAGTCTTCGATAGGACTAGGCTTTCCCCCTCTATTCTGGCATTTCTGCAGCCCAGTCCACATATACAACCCTCCTTTGAAAATATTGCATATGTAGTGTAGATCCTTGCTTGCTGAGTACTTCGGATGAGTACTCACGCTTGCTTTATTTTCTTTTTCTCCCCATATCCAAATGACGCCGCCAGATGACGGAGCCCCTGAGATAGCAGCACCCATCGATGACTACAGCTACTACTACTACCCTCCCGGCGAGTACTACTACGAGGAGCCGACAAACGACCAGGTGTAGGATTCGGAGGGTCCTAGGCAGGAGGCCTACACCTTTCGATCGTAGTATTTTATTTTGCCCCTCCTTCTAAAGGCTTATCTTCATTTCTATAATATATCTGTACCCAGATATCTGATGCTTCCGCTGACACTTGTATGCCATCGAGCTATGTATTCGAGCCCTCGACGCCCTGGCTTGTAATATAAAGCTTGTATGAATTTGTTTATGTTTTAGAGTTGTGTTGTGATATCTTCAAGTGAGTCCTTAGGCTTGATCGTGTGCATTTGCGTGTATGGTTAGTGCACGATTAAGCCGGGGTCGCCACAGGTTGGTATCAGAGCCGACTGCCTCTAGGAATCTCCCTTTCCAACTCCTTGGCCGAAGTTGAGTCTAGTCGTCCAAAACTATTTTACTAACTTGGTTGTGTGGCTTATGGCCCCACGACGCCAATTGGGTGGTATTAGGGTCTTTTATTCCTCAATCTTTACTCTGGGACTCTGATCTCTTATCTATTCGGGTTTAATAAATTACTAACACCGACACTTAGGATCTCGTAAATTCCATTCATCCGGAGAGCTGGATATCAGTGCGATTTCCCTGTCATTAATCTGATTAGTCTGATAATCATTTTCCTTTCCATTGTTTTGTTCAACCTTTCCATTCAAGATCTGTTATATGTCTCGTCGTCGAATGACAATCCTGGATCTTATTTGTTTCAGATGGACCGTCTGTTTCCCCCGCGACCTACGACGTAGCTTGTGCTTCGCACCTGGGCTCGAGACGTCCCTGGGTTTCTAGCTGTTCTGATCGCCCTCTTGATCAGGCTGGGATACCGCTGGTACCCTGAGTACATGGTCTACGAGGTTTACCGCGAGTTCAATCAGGAGCAGTACTATGCTGATGTTCGCATCTATGATCAGCAGGATGACTCAGACACTGAGCTACACCTTTTCCACGGTATCGGTGTGACGATTGAGATGGCAGTCCATGATGCCGCCTACTCTGCTGTCGCACGTCTCCGGGGAGAGCACAGCGCCAGCTTGGATGCTTCTGAGTATCGATATATTCCGTATGCCCCTGCTGGAGATGCTACTGGATACTACACAGCTGTCTGTGCCCCGTACGAGCCTCGTCGCTACGATCAGCGAGTTCTGATTCAGTATACTCAGGCTCTGGATCGCACTGTTCGTGCTCTAGCCGTCGAGTTGTTTGCCACTCGAGCACGACTCTACGAGGCTATGACGCAGTTGCTACCAGCCGTTCGTGTAGGGATACATCCGGAGCACATTCTTTACTCGAGCAGGACCGAGATGCCATCAGGGATCGATTGGCCTGCTGTGGGAGGTCACACGCCTGCACGTGGACCTCTTCTTTCAGCTCGAGACCGGGTTCTGCATCAGAGTGCACATGGAGCACAGGATCTTTCTGCGACGAATGTCCGTTGTTCGCACTTGCAGCTACCCCGTTTCCGTGGTTTTCTCCGACGTTGATGTAGCCTTTGCTATGTCTCGTTGTGTACTTCCTTACCGCATGCCTGCGCGCCGCCTAGTATGTCTAGCTTTTAAATTTGTGCCGTTGTGCTGCCCGTTTGTAACCGACTCTGTATGGATCTGTATGACTTAATGACTGCTATTAAGCATCTGTTGTACTACTTACATTTCATCGCGTTACATCATGCATGTTGCTAAACACTCGCATTGGCTTCTACTAAACTACCCCTGTTGATTTAGCAGGATGGCAGATAACAATCCACCACCGCCGCCACCGCCTGACTATATGGCTGCTATGATGCAACAGTTTGAACTTAATCGGCAGTTTATGACTGGGATTATGCAACAGTTCCCTCGTCCCAATGCCGACCAGCCGCCACCTTCCATCACCTTGCCAGAATTTATGCGACTCAACCCATCATTCTTTCGCAACACAGTCAACCCGCTTGATGCCGATGATTGGCTGCGTGACATCTCCTATGAGATGGAGTATGCTGATGTCGCCCCGGCCAATTATGTCACCTTTGTGACATACCTACTGAAGGGTCCCGCATCACAATGGTGGGCTACTCACCGACAAACCCTACCACCTGGTACCGTCGTCACTTGGGCAGAATTCAAGATTGCTTTCTGTGCCCGCTACATTCCTCAAGCTGTCATAGCCCGGAAGAAGGCCGAGTTCCGTAGTCTCGTTCAAGGTAACAAGACTGTGGAAGTTTATCAGCGCGAGTTTCTTGACTTGTCTCGCTACGCTGAAGAGGACATCCCCACTGATGCCCGAAGGCAAGAGAAGTTTTGTGAAGGGCTGCACCATGATATTCAGTTAGCTCTGCTCATTCAAGACTATCCTGATTTTGCCACGTTGGTGAATAAGGCTATCATGGTTGAAACTGGTCTGAAGAAGCACAAGGAAGCAACCAGACGCACCCGTGAGGCGGGCTCATCTTCGGGCTCGACTTCCCAGAAGCGCCGCATCTGGATACCTCAGAGCATGTACCGTTCAGCAGCTCCTGTGAACCGGCCATCTTATGCTGCACCTCGTCTGCCTCCACCACCACTGAGGCAGCCTCTGCGGGCTCCACCACCTCGAGCTCCTGCACCTCGTCCTGACAATGGACTATGCTTCAAGTGTGGCCAACTAGGTCACCATGCCAGAGATTGTTCTCAGAATCAGAATCAGTTAGCTCTTCCTTCTGCTGGCCGTGGTACTGGCCGTGGTATTCCTCAGCAACGTGACAACAATGCCAGACCTTCTTATGGTCGTGGGCAGAACTATCATGTCAACATGGCTGAAGCTCAGGATCAACCTGAAACCATGATGGGTACACTTCTTGTTAATTCAGTACCTGCAACTGTTTTATTTGATTCAGGAGCATTGCATTCATTCATGTCAGAACATTTTGCACTCTTGCATGACGTTAAGTGTGAAACGCTACAACATCCGTTAGTAGTAAACACTCCCGCGGGACGATGCCGAACTTCTATATTCAACCCCCGAGTCACTATTGAGATTGAAGGGTTGCACTTTCATGCCAATCCCATTATTCTGCAATCTTCAAAAATTGACCTTATTCTGGGAATGGATTGGTTGAAGGCTCACTATGCATCAATCAACTGTGCCACTAAAGTTGTTCATCTTCTTCGCGCTCATATCACTCAGAACGCCGAGGCTCAGATTTATGTCTTGAATGCGTTAAACGCTTCTCCGCTTGAGGGGATCGAAAATGTTCCGGTTATCTGCGAATTCCAGGATGTTTTTCCAGAAGAACTTCCAGGAATACCCCTGCTAGAGCTGTCGAATTTGTTATTGACTTGAAGCCTGGCACTACTCCTATTGCGAAGCGTCCTTACAAGATGCCTCCGCACCACCTACTTGAGCTTAAGGAAGAAATCGACAAATCACTTAAGATGGGCTTCATCCGTCCTAGTTCCTCTGCCTGGGGAGCACCGTCTCTCTTTGTCAATAAGAAAGATGGTACGAATAGGTTGGTCCAAGATTACCGTCCTATCAACCAGGCAACCATTCAGAATAAATATCCGCTTCCCCGGATCAATGACTTATATGATCAACTTGCTGGATCTTCGGTGTTCTCTAAACTCGACTTGAGGTTGGGCTATCATCAGATCCGTGTCCGTGAAGAGGATATTCCCAAGACTGCATTCGTCACTCGTTATGGTTCTTACGAGTACACCGTCATGTCATTTGGCCTAACGAATGCTCCAGCTACGTTCTCCCGCCTGATGAATTATATATTCATGGATTACCTCGACAAGTTCGTCGTGGTATATCTGGATGATATTCTAGTGTATTCAAAGAATAAGGAAGAACATGCCGAACATCTTCGTCTTGTTCTGGAGAGGCTTCGAAAACACAAGTTGTATGCCAAATACTCCAAATGTGAATTCTGGCTTTCTGAAGTGACCTACCTTGGACATGTGATTTCCAAGGATGGTATTGCCGTTAACCCGGAGCGAGTTCAGGCTATTCTTGACTGGACCCCTCCAAAGAATGCCAAGCAAGTCCGAAGTTTTCTCGGTCTAGCAAGTTATTGCCGACGATTCGTCGAGAACTTTTCCAAGATTGCAAGCCCCTGACTAATCTGCTCCACAAAGGCGTTAAGTTTGAGTGGACAGATAAATGTCAGGAAAGTTTTCAGACCCTCAAGGACAAGCTTACTTCTGCTCCAGTGCTTGCTCCTCCTGATTCTCGTAAGGACTTTGTCATATATTGTGACGCCTCTCGTCAGGGATTAGGCTGTGTTCTAATGCAAGAACGAAGAGTAATTGCGTATGCTTCGCGTCAATTGCGTCCTCATGAAGAAAATTATCCTGTGCATGATCTCGAACTCGCTGCTGTGATCTATGCTTTGAAGCAGTGGCGACACTACCTTCTTGGTAATCGGTGTGAGATCTATACCGATCATCAGAGTCTGAAGTATTTGTTCACCCAACCGGATCTTAATCTTCGTCAACAACGATGGTTGGAAACGATTACGGACTATGATTGTGGTATTTATTATACTCCTGGCAAGGCTAATGTGATGGCTGATGCCTTGAGCCGCAAGTCCTATTGCAATAACCTCATGGTTAAGCAAGCTCAACCCCAGCTATATGAAGAATTGCGTAAGCTGAACGTCTGTATCGTTCCGCAGGGTTCTCTTAATAACCTTGTGGTACAGCCAGATCTTGAGAAGGTTGTAAGATTGCTCAAGCCAAAGATGCTGAAGTAGATTTGATGAAGAAAGAACTTCACCTCGAGAAGTACAGGGATTTCTCGATTGCTGAAGACGGAACCTTGTATTTCAGAGACCGCATCATGGTACCTCGATTCGAGCTTATGAAAGACAAGGTCATGAAGGAGGCTCATGATACCCCGCTGTCTATCCATCCGGGTAGTACCAAGATGTATCGTGATCTTCGACAGAGGTACTGGTGGTCTAAAATGAAGCAGGACATTGCTCGCTATGTTGCTGAATGTGACGTATGTCGTCGCGTGAAAGCAGAACATCAGAAGCCTGCTGGAATTCTTCAACCACTCCCTATTCCTTTGTGGAAATGGGATAAAGTGCAGATGGATTTCATTACTGGTCTTCCCAAGTCTCAGAAAGGTCACGACACTATTCTTGTCGTCATCGATCAACTTTCCAAGGTTGCTCATTTTCTGCCTATCGAGGAGACTATCATTGCTAGCCAGCTAGCAGAACTTTACATCTCCAGAATTGTTTCACTCCACGGTATTCCGAAGGAGATCAGTTCGGACCGTGGCGGTCTTTTCACATCCAAGTTCTGGGAAAGTTTCCAACAAGCTATGGGAACTCACATTACATGGAGTTCAGCTTATCATCCTCAATCCCAAGGCCAAGTCGAGCGAGTAAATCAAGTGCTTGAAGATATGCTTCGCGCTTGTGTTATATCATTCGGTAAGAAGTGGGAAGAATCTCTCCCATTTGCCGAATTCTCTTATAACAATAGCTATCAAGCCAGTTTGAAAATGGCCCTCTTCGAAGTGCTTTATGGACGTAAGTGTCGAACCCCTCTAAATTGGTCAGAAACTGGGGAACGACCTCTCGTGGGACCGGACATTATCCAACACGCTGAAAACAAGTCAGAATTGTCCGAGAAAATCTCAAGGCGGCTCAGGACCGCCAGAAGAGCAACTATGATCGCAAGCGATGGGGTCTGACTTATCAACCAGGTGATCAAGTTTATCTTCGTGTCACTCCTATGAAGGGCACCCGTCGTTTCGGAATCAAGGGCAAGCTAGCTCCTCGCTATATTGGTCCTTTCCGTATCGTGACTAGACGTGGACAGGTGGCATATAAATTGGAGTTGCCACCACAATTCTCTCATATCCATGATGTCTTCCATGTATCGCAACTTCGTAAATGCTTCAAGGAATCTCCACACCACGCAGTGGATCACGAGATGCTCCAGTTGCAAGATGATCTTTCTTATAAGGAGCATCCCATCCGCATTCTCGATGAAGCTGAATGTCGAACTCGTCAGAAGACGACCAAGTTCCTGAAAGTGCAGTGGTCGAATCACACTGAAGATGAAGCCACTTGGGAACACGAGGATCATCTCCGGGAAGAATATCCCTACCTCTTTCCTTCTACCTCCTAAATTCTCGGGACGAGAATTTCTTTTAGAGGAGGAGAACTTGTAACACCCTTGTGTATTAGTCACTGTGATCTACTGCTAATAATGCCAAGTCACATTATTTGCAGTGCTTAAACATAGTGGTTAACCAAAGCAATTCAACTCCTAAACTGAAAATCAACTCAAATTCAAAAGTGCAAAATAAATTTGTTCAAACACTATGGGAAAAATGTTAACTAAATAGCAAATATTCCAGAAGCAATCATAAAAATATAACCAATGAAACTAGGATCAGTTAAATGGCTCCAACAACATGAAACAGCACCAAAACAGAAATATTTAATACATTTAAAATCATTCCAAATTCAAACAAACTCCAAATCTGCCCAAACCGATTTTTGGTGAAAGGTAATGTTGCATTGTAATATTGGGGATAAGTCCCACATTTTACCGAAGTGCAAAAGTGGCCTAACTATTACAAAATAGAAAAGAATAAAAGAAAAATAGAAAACAAAAACAGAAAAATAAAACGAGGCACTGTGCACTGGGCTTTAGTGCACAGGGCCCCGACCGCGGCCCACCTGGCCCAACTCCTTCTCTCTCCCTCGCGTGTCACCTCCCCCATGGCCGAGCGCCCGCGCGCCGGCGAGGTGGCGACACGGCGACAGCCTCGACGCCCACCGACGCCCACGAGGATAAGACCGAGGCTCGTCCCTCCCCCCTGGACCTCCTCATCCATTCCCTCTCCCTCTCCGTCGCTCTCTCCCTCGCTCTCCGAGCTCGCCCGAGCGAGGCCATGGCTGCGCCGCCGTCGAACGCGTAGCCTCAGCGTTCCCCGCACCTCGCCAAGACGTCTATGAGCTCCGTTGAGCTCCGCTGCTACCTCCCCGACCTCGAGCTCGAGCTCTACGGCACCGCAGCCACGGATTGAGCCTTTCTCCTTCCTCAGATCGCCGGTACTACTCCGACGAACCCGCCGATCTACTGCTACTAAACTATCACGGGCCTCCGTGTGAGCCGCACGGTGAGCTCCTCCGTCTCCTATTCCCCTCCGCTAGCTTCTTCCTGCGTCGTAGGTAGCTGCCGCCGCGCCCGAGCTCTGCCCGTCGCCGAGAAGCTCGTGGCCGTGGCCATGACCCCTGTCACGTTCGCCTGAGGCCACCGTTGTGCTCCTGGTGCGCCGAGGAGTCCAACGAGCTCGAGCACGAGCTTTCCCGTGCTCCCTAGCGCTAGATCCCCAACTCCCGAACTCCGGCGACCGCCCCGTCGCTCGCCGTCGTCGTTCCAGACCGTTTCCGGCAGTGCCGCCGCCATAGGTGGATGCGGCTCGGTGTGCCCGTTCAAACGAACCCGGGTGCGCGCAAAATGGCCCAGTGAGGAGCGATCCCGAGCCACTCCGGCGAACTTCCGCTGTTGGAGAGGTCGCCAGCGCGATCTCCGGCCGCCGTGCTGATGTGGCTCGGTGGGGCCCATCCTTAGTCGCTGACAGTGGGTCCCCTTGGTCCCGTTGACCCCGTTGACTCGGGTAAACGTGCTGACTGGGCCGAGCCCAGCCACTGACATGTGGGACCCCCCTCTGATAATTAACCTAATAAACGCTTAAATAAATAAAAACTAATTAATTAGGCTAATGTCTCACTGACATGTGGAGCCCACCCCACTAATCACTCTGTCAACTTAATTAATCCACTGTTAGTCTTAACAAAGGCTGACATGTGGGTCCCACTGGACCCACATGTCATGTTTGACTGGTCAGCCGACCTGTTGACCTGCTGATGTCAGCATGACATCATGCTGACGTCATATATCATTTTCTGTAAATAAAAATAATTCCAGAAATCAATTTAAACTTTAAAAATTAATAACTTTTAAACCGTAGCTCGGATTGAAAAAGTTAAAACATGAAAGTTGCTCAGAACGACGAGACGAGTCTGATCGTGCCGTCTGTTTTCATGTCGGAACCTCCTACGTAGGAGAACCCGTAACTTTTAGTCCGATTACGGTAGATGAATAGTGCACACACACCGGGTAATAAATCCCGCGATAATCCTAAAAATAACTAAAATGACTTAGATGCATATTTAGGCAACCCTGCACTGCATCATAGCATAGCACACACTGTTTTGCATCTGTTTGCATTATGTTTACCTGTTTCCTCCCCCTTTTTCTCTCTCGATTAGACCCCGACGTTGACGTAGCTCCTAAGGCAGACGCCACTCCGGAGAACGACTACGTCCCCGACGACCAGCCACTTGCCCCAGAGCTTGCAGGCAAGCACCCCCTTTTTGAGTATTCCGATATCGCCCATTCTCTTCTCTCTTATGCTTGCATTAGAAGTTACTACTGCTACTGTATCCTATATCTGCTGCATAGCCTGTTTACTTGTAACCTACTGTTGATACTTACCTGTTATCCTAAACTGTTTAGAATAGGTTGGGTAGAGACCGACAGAGACCCCACTTAACCCGACTGCCCCGCTGGATGATCAGAAGACCCGTGTAACGAGATTGAAGACCAGGCCCCGACACCGCACGTCACATCCCCCTTAGTTGCCAACACTGCTGGGTTACTATCAAGTGCCGAGGGTGATACCTCGTCAGCACTTCTGATGATAACCTTGTAAGTTAGTTATTCGGTCGTGGTAAGCGAGGGTGATTCCTCCTACACCACCCCCGATAACGACGTCATCGCGCAACTCCTCAAGTGTGGACCTCGAGGGTGATTCCTCCTCCGTTCACCTTGATGGTAACATCAGAGGGAATTCCATCGAGGGTGATTCCTCAGGGTCCCTTTCGTGTCAGACACACGGATACTTTGTTTACTATGACTGTACCCTGTAACATGATACTAAAGACGGGTCGGCCCTGAGGGGTACCACGCGAGCTTATTAGCGAGTGATAAGGAATCGGGTGGACCTGGATGGTGCCCGAGGGTTGAACACGAGGCGTGGCCGGGCATTCCTCGCCCTTGCCGCAAGTCCTCGAGACGGGGCGACGAGGTCACATCTTTCGTGAGTCTCTGCTCGTTTCCGCACTAACAACACACTAACGGTTTGGATATTTGATCCGGGGGGCCTCTGGCCTGATAGCACTAACCATCACGTGGGCATAGTATGGGCGTTCTGCGTCGTATACTTCAGCCGAAGCTTAATGGATGTCAACGACTGAGCGGCGCGCGCCGAGTTGGACTGGTTACGCAACTGCGCTTGTATTAAGGGGTTGCTAGGTCTGCTCTCGGCCGCCCTCGCAACGTGCAGGAGTTCCCGGTGCGATGGCCCAAGACCCCTGGGGGCATAGGTTTAGTCCGGCGTGCTGACCTCTCTGTTAAGTATTTGGTCGGGTTGCGGCGTATCGTTTGGCCGACGCCGGGCATGACCCAGAAAAGTGTGTCCGGCCGGAGTTAAGCGAGCGTGGTGGGTAATTTGGTGCACCCCTGCAGGGAAGAACTAATCTATCGATAGCTTGTCCTACGGTAACGGACACTCAGAGTTGTATCCCGATCGGTACAACTAGAACTTGAGATGATAAATGGATAGTACGGCTCTGGGATTGCTTTCTCGCAGGGAGTCGAGGAAGGATCTCTGGGCGAGGTTGATGACATTACTACTACTTTACATTATGTAATCTGCTCTCTTCTAATGTTGCAAGACCGATGAAGATGATGAAGAGTCTAGTCTTCGATAGGACTAGGCTTTCCCCCTCTATTCTGGCATTTCTGCAGCCCAGTCTACATATACAGCCCTCCTTTGAAAATGTTGCATATGTAGTGTAGATCCTTGCTTACTGAGTTCTTCGGATAAGTACTCACGTTTGCTTTATTTTCTTTTTCTCCCAATATCCAAATGACGCCGCCAGATGACGGAGCCCCTGAGATAGCAGCCCCCGTCGATGACTACGGCTACTACTACTACCCTCCCGGTGAGTACTACTACGAGGAGCCGACAGACGACCAGGAGTAGGATTCGGAGGGTCCTAGGCAGGAGGCCTACGCCTTTCGATCGTAGTATTTTATTTTGCCCCGCCTTCTAAAGGCTTATCTTCATTTCTGTAATATATCTGTACCCAGATATCTGATGCTTCTGCTGACACTTGTATGCCATCGAGCTATGTATTCGAGCCCTCGAGGCCCTGGCTTGTAATATAAAGCTTGTATGAATTTGTTTATGTTTTAGAGTTGTGTTGTGATATCTTCAAGTGAGTCCTTAGGCTTGATCGTGTGCATTTGCGTGTATGGTTAGTGCATGATTAAGCCGGGATCGCCACATCAACCATATCGATCCTTTCAATTGGTATCAGAGCCTCGTCTCTTTATTAAGGGTTTCACCACCCGAAGAGTATGGTTGACACCGGGGAGGAAGTGCCCGAGGCCGTGGAGTTGACTTTGATCACACGAGACGACTTAAATGAAGCTATGGCTTCACTTAAGACGTCTATGATGACCGAAGTCAAGTCCATGTTTAAAGAATTGCTTGAGGGGATGAAAGCTTCTCCCGATCCTTTGCTTGTGGTCAATCCCACTGCATCGGAGTCGGAGGCCAATTCCACTAAGGAAGCGGCTAAAGGTACTCATGTTTCTTCCCCTCACGACAAGAATGGGACGGGAACCTTTGCCTCGGTTCCCCCTCCCCCACTATGGAGGACCGGTCCCTACACCTCGCATTAATAATCATGGTCCTCCTCCCAAGCTTGTTAAGGGTGATTTTGCTAATTGGGTCTTTTGCATTAAGTCTCATTTGAATCACTGCTCAACTAACCTTTGGAGAATCATTGAGCAAGGCTTCTACCCGCATGATCCAAACAACTTCACCCCAAGAGAAGAAGTGGGCAATCAATACAATCACTCCGCTTTGTTCATCCTTCAAGATGCGGTCCCACCCGAAGATCTATCTCACTTACGTCCTTTCACTCGTGCAAAGGATTGTTGGAAGCACATTGTTTCTATGTACAAGGGGAGCTCAAGCATCCAACGGTCCAACTTTGAAGTGGTTCTTGATGAGGCCGATGAATTCATGATGCTATAAGACGAGGATCCGTGTGATCTCTACCGGAGGGTGACTACTCTTGCGGTTGCTCTTCAAGACCATGGGAGCAAGGATACGGATGACACTTGGATCAAGTGCAAGTTTCTCAAGGCCATCATGCCATTCAACGAGGCCATGTCTTCCGTGATTTGTCAAAGGCCAGATTTTCACACCTTAACCTCAAGTGAAGTGTTGGATGAGTTTATTGCCATGAACATCATGAACAAGACCGTCGACAGTGCTCTTGCTCGTGTCCGGTCAAAGAAAAGAACTCCCACCCTTGCTTTGAAGGCCAAGGCCATTCCGGAAGAAGAAGAGGAGTGTGGCCCCGAGGACACCAAATATGCTTACCATGAGCACATGCCTCTTGCGTCAAGGCAATTTTGGAGCAACAAGAGGAACTCAAGGCCCAACTTCACCAAGAACAACTCAAGTGGGTCAAAGAACAAGCAACGAGTAAGGACTTGCTACAATTGCGGCAATGTGAGTCACTTTGTGGCGGATTGCCCTTACGAGAAGAGGGAAGACAATGGTGGCAAACTCATTCACAAAGACAAAGCCAAGTCTTTCCCTAGCAAGAATAACTTCACCAAGAAGTCTCCTCCAAAGGGCTTGGTGGCACATGAAGAGTACCCCTCCGATGATGATGAGGAAGATACAAGTGGAGAAGGAATGGCAACGGCAACCATTGCCATTGCAAAATCTCCCCCCTCCAAGGTGTCTCTCTTTGGCGCCCCCAACGAAAACACCATTGCCAAGTGTCTCATGGACAAAGGTATCAACAAGGTAACTCCTAACATCAAAACCACCATCATTACTACTCCTTCATTGTTAGATTGTGTTGATGATAGTGAGGTGGAGAAAGTTGATGAGAATGAGTTCACCAAGTTTGTGAGCAAGCTCACGGGTGAATCCAAGAAGCACTTTGTTGCTCTCTTGGAACAACTTGGTGAGGCCAATGATATCATTGAGTCGCATGAGGATACTATCTCCAAGTTGGAGGGGCATAGTCGTGACTATGCCGATGAGATTGCCGATCTTTCCATTGCTCTAGAGGAAGAGCGAGATCTTCGTTTGACTCTTGAGGAGTCACACAATGTTGATCATGCTAAATTGCAAAAAGATCTTGATTATGCTATTGTTCTTACTCGTGTGCTTAAATCCGAGAAAGTTGCACTTGGGGTTGGGCATGATAGACTCAAGGAAGAATTTGATACACTTGACAAGGCTCACAAGGTCTTGAAGGGTGTTCATGCTTCTCTCAAAGAGTCTCATGATCAACTCCAAGTGAAGCTAACCAAGGAGATTTCCACTTGCCCTCCTTTCGTTTTAATTGATAATGCCCATGCTACTAACCCTTGTTGTGAGCATGTGCATCTTGTGGAAGAAAATGGCAAGTTGAAAGAGCAACTTGAGAAGGGCCTTGTGACATGCATACAAGGTGAAAAGAACCTCAATGACCTTTTGACGAGCCACAAGGAAGTTGTAGGAAAGGAGGGACTTGGGTTTGCACCCAAGTCAAAGAAGAAGAACAAGACCAAGCAACCTCTCTCACTAAAGGAAACTTTTGTTAAGGCAGGTGAGGGTACTCATGAGAAGAATAAGAACAAGAAAGTGGGTGGTAATGCCAAGAAGGGCAAAACCGCCCCTAACAACAAAGTCGGCAACTTTAACCCTTCTTATATTTTATGCCATGCTAGTGATGGGCATGTTTATGCCAAATTCATTGGTTCTTACTATGAGTACATTGAATGGTCTATTTGGGTTCCTAAGACCCTTGTTACTAACCTCAAAGGACCCATTCAAGAATGGGTACCTAAATCCAAGCATTGATCTCTTGTAGGAGTTTGCTTCCGGTAGAGTGTCATGGTTGCTTGATAGTGGGGCAAAAAATCATATGACCGGGAGCAAGGACTTGGTGGTGGATGTGCATCCAATTCCATCTATGCCCACCCATGTCCAATTCGGTGATGCTTCAACTTCTAAGGTATTGGGACTTGGCAAGGTGGTCATCTCTCAAGATTTATCTATTGAGAAGGTCATGCTTGTTGAGTCCCTTGCATACAATTTACTTTCCGTTCGTCAACTTGCACTTATGGGCTTTGCAACATTCTTTGTTGATCTTGATACAGTGATCCTTTTGTGGAGCAAGACTCTTAAAGTAGCCTTTGTTGGACATGTCGAGAATGGTCTCTATGTGGTGAACTTTTCTGAGCGACCCACTAAGATCGCGACTTGCCTAATGGCTAAAGTTGATGTCGGTTGGCTTTGGCATCGCCGACTAGCCCATGTCAATGTGAGATCTTTGCAAAGTCTCCTCAAAGGGGATCATGTCCATGGACTAACAAATGTGAGTTTTTCCAAAGACCATGCTTGCAGTGCTTGTATCAAAGGAAAGCTTCATGAAACGGCTCACCGACCCTCGACTATCATCTACTCGAAGAGGCCCTTGGAGCTCCTTCACATGGATCTCTTTGGACCTCCATCCTTTGATAGTCTTGGTGGAAGAAAGTATTGCTTGGTGATTGTGGATGACTACTCAAGATATACATGGGTATATTTCTTCAAGAGGAAGAGTGAGACTCAACAAACCATCATCAACTTTGCAAATGAAGCTCAATGTCAACATGAAGCAAAGATCTTGATGATTAGAAGTGACAACGGCACCGAGTTCAAGAACTACACCTTCGATGAGTTTCTTAGTGACAAGGGGACCAAGCACCAATATGCCGCACCCTATACCCCTCAACAAAATGGTGTGGCGGAGAGGAAGAACCGGACGTTGATGGATGCAGCAAGGACCATGATGGCGGAGTTCAAATCTCCATACAACTTTTGGGCCGAAGCCATCAACATCGCATGTCATGCATCCAATAGGCTCTTTCTCCGCAAAGGCTTGAACAAGACTCCATATGAGATACTTACCGGCAACAAGCCTAACCTCAAGTACTTCGGGTGTTCGGGTGTAAGTGTTTCATTCTCAAAAAGGGTGTTCGTTTGTCTAAATTTGAACCTAGAGCTCAACAGGGCATATTTGTTGGTTATGCTACAAACTCTCATGCTTACCATGTCCTCAACAAGTCCACCGGACTCATTGAGGAGACGTGTAACGTGGAGTTTGATGAAAATAACGGCTCCCAAGTGGAGCAAAGTGGTCTTTGTGATGTAGGTGATGAAATTCCTCCTCAAGCCATAAGAAGAATGGGGATTGGTCAAATACTCCCCATTGAGGAACCCCTTGTGGGCGAAGGAGAAGGACAATGCTCTACACAAGTGGAGCCATCACCTACGCTAGACCCACACGCTTCCAAAGAACAAAGTGAAGGCCCTCAAACCAATGAACAAGATCAAGGGAAAGAGCTACCACGTGAAAATGGTGATGCACCAAATGATACCCAAGATCAAGTTCATGTCTTCGAGCTCGTTCAAGATCAAGAGCAAGCTCAAGATCAAGAGCAAGTTCAAGATGGTGCCCAAGGTCAAGAGCAAGCTCAAGATCAAGGACAAACTCAAGAAGGTGCTCAAGTTGAGCAAGATGATCCTCAAATGCCCATCGAGGAACTTTTGGAGCGTCGTGCCGCTAAGGTGGCTTCCAAGCTCGATCGCCAACAACATGTCATGGAGAATGTGCTTGGAAGCTTGAGAAAAGGGGTAACTACTTGTAAACAATTTTCAAACTTTTGTGAGCATCGCGCGTTTGTTTCATGTGTTGAACCCCAAAAGGTACATGAGGCGCTCGATGATGAGGATTGGCTTGAAGCTATGCATGATGAACTCAACAACTTCAAGCGCAATCAAGTTTGAGAATTAGTGCCAAGGCCAACGGACGAACACAATGTCATTGGGACCAAATAGATCTTCAAGAACAAGCAAGATGCGAACGGTGTGGTTGTTCGAAACAAGGCAAGATTGGTGGCACAAGGCTACTCCCAAGTCGAGGGTATTGACTACGGTGAAACCTTTGCCCCCGTTGCTCATCTTGAGTCAATTCGCATGTTGCTTGCATATGCATTTCATCATGATTTTAAATTGCAACAAATGGATGTGAAAAGTGCATTTCTTAATGGTCCTTTGAATGAGTTGGTGTATGTCAAGCAACCTCCGGGATTCGAGGATCCCAAGCTCCCCACTCATGTATACAAACTCAAAAAGGCGCTCTATGGCCTTAAACAAGCCCCACGTGCATGGTATGAATACCTTACCGAGTTGTTGCGAGATCGTGGGTTTGAAATTCGGAAAATCGATCCCATTCTTTTTACTAAGAGGGTCAAAGGGGATTTGTTCATATGCCAACTATATGTTGATGACATTATTTTTGGTTCTCCTAACAAATCTTTCAATGATGAGTTTGCCGCACTAATGACCGAGAAGTTTGAGATGTCTATGATGGGAGAGTTGAAGTTCTATCTTGGGTTCGAAGTCAAGCAAAGAAGAGAAGGAACGTTCATCAACTAAGCCAAGTATACCCAAGACATGCTCAAGAGATTCAAGCTAGATGATGTCAAGCCGGTCAAGTTTCCAATGCCCACCAAATGCAAGCTTGACAGTGATCCCAATGGTAAAGCGGTGGATCAAAAGGTATATCGTTCCATGATTGGATCCTTGCTTTACCTTTGTGCATCTAGACCGGATATCATGTTGAGTGTGGGAATTTGTGCACGGTTTCAAGCCGCACCTAAGGAAAGTCACTATGTGGCGGTCAAGCGAATCTTGCGATATTTGGCTCATACCCCAAACTTTGGCTTATGGTACCCCAAAGGAGCA
Source organism: Thinopyrum elongatum (assembly GCA_011799875.1). Classification (NCBI taxonomy): domain Eukaryota; kingdom Viridiplantae; phylum Streptophyta; class Magnoliopsida; order Poales; family Poaceae; genus Thinopyrum; species Thinopyrum elongatum. Next base: position 575,906,479 of record CM022301.1, read on the forward strand.
AGCTTCGATCTCATGGGTTACTCGGACTCGGATTGGGTGGGAGATTGTGTGGAGAGGAAGTCAACTTCCGGAGGGTGCCAATTCCTTGGTCGCTCTTTGGTAAGTTGGTCTTCGAAGAAGCAAAATTGTGTGTCCCTCTCGTCCACCGAAGCCGAATATGTAGCCGCCACAAGTTGTTGTGCACAATTACTATGGATGAGGCAAACTTTAAAGGATTACGGTGTCACATGTGACAAAGTGCCTCTTCTAGGTGACAATGAAAGTGCTATCAAGATTTCTCACAATCCGGTGCAACATAGCAAGACGAAGCATATTGAGATTCGTCATCATTTTATTCGGGATCACATCAAGCGTGGAGATATTGATATCATCTACATCAACACTCAAGAGCAACTAGCGGATATTTTCACCAAGCCTCTAGATGAAGCAAGATTTCGCGAGTTAAGGCATGAGATAAATATCATTGATTTGAGCAATGTGGCTTGAATCTAGGCACACCCCACCGCACTCATCATTATATCTTGTTCTAGATGTAGGCATGGACATAGGGGGAGTGTTGTTCTCTCAATGAACTCTCCCTCCCCCCATTATGCATAAATCGATCACGTCTTTCACATTAGCCATTTTTTATGGTACTTGTGCTTCAAAGATGAGTTTTGGTCATGGGCCCAAGGTTAAAATCTTCGCGGTGCCATACCAATTGACTCAAACATAGGTGGCCTCGGCCACCGCCCTCTATTTGAGAGGTGTTTTGTTTTCTTTTTCTTGAGTCGGATTGGTTTGTGCTTTTGGTTTGCTTTGCTTTAAGTCTCTCCAAGGGTGCTTCTCTTGTTTTTGGTTGTCTTTTGCTCTTGGAGTTGCTCCCTTGGTTCGTCGGTGTTCTTTTTTTTCGTAGCTAAGCCTTTGTTTTTCTCTTGTCTCGTCGTGTTGTCGCTAGGCGGCACTACCGCTGTGGAAGGGTGGTACTACTGCTGAGTAGCATAAAGCGGTACTACCGCCCTGTCCGAGCGGTACTACCGCTTTGGGGCGGGGCTGGGGGTTATGAATCGGGCAGGGGGAGTTTTACTCCCCCATACCCATTCGTCTTTCTCCCCCTCGTCCGTTCCTCTCTCCAGCGACGAACTCGCCGCGGGGGCCGCCGCCAAGCCGCCATCTCCGGGCCGTCTTCTGCATTTCTGTCCGGTGGGATCGTTCCCCACCGTCTCCTCTTGCCTTGGATGTCGGTATTGCCTCCGTTTTCCTTTCCCTTGGTTCTCCTTGTTGAATCTAGTATTTAGGGCAATATTGTTGGCATTCTTCGATTTTTGGCTAAATCGAGGCTTGAGTAGGGAGTAGAAGTCTGCTAGACTAGTTGGATTGATGATTGGTAGGAGTATTTTTGAATTTGGCACCCCCGGTAGTACAGGATCTAGCAGCGGCAGTGGTCTGACCACCGTCCTCCGCCTCGAGCGGTAGTACCGCTCCCCTGGAGCGGTACTACCGCTGCCTAGGAGTGGTACTACTGCTCGGATGCCGGTCTCCATTTTTCTCTTACCAATCGTTGATTATTCTTGCTTTTTCTGCTGGCTTATGCTTGTTTTTTGTTTGCTTTCCTTGCCGGTGTGTGTGGTTCCAGGTGATGGCACTTCGGAGCACCCTGTCCGTCGTATCAACCCCGGGCGTCCTGGAGGGTCAAAGCGCTATCGCACTTCTGAGGCTGCTGCTGCGTCATCAAGTGCTCAACCTTCGCAACCCAAGCCTCCTTCCAAACAAGTTGCGAACAAGCCCAAGCCGAAGGCCAAGTCTGTGACAGAGATGACTGCTAAGGAGTTCTGTGTGGCTCATCGCCGCAACCTGTATGCTCAAGATCAAGATCCAGCTCTTGTCAATGGCCCCTTCTGGAACCGGCAACAGTGGTCTATCTACTTTGATGTGCTCAAAGCAAAGAAGAATCTCTTTGTAGATGTCCGCTCCATCGACATTGCTTATTTGGAGAAGGATCGTGCCTATTTTGGCGAGGCACTTGAGATGTGTGCTCAGTTAAACATCCTCAAGCTTATGGAGTTCAACAAGGACTTTGATGCGGATATGGTGGCTCAATTTTATGCCACGGTTCACCTTGGCACTGATGAGGAAAGGACCTTGACTTGGATGACCAACGGAAGACTTTTCTCAGTCAAATGGAAGGCGTTCATGGAACTGTTGGGTGTTGAAGATCAGGGGCTTGACAACCCGGTTAGCTTTCGCCCCCACAAGGAGACCACTTCTACTCACAAGTCGGCTCTTTGGCCATACGGCACAGTGAAGGTTCACCCCGACACGCAGAAGAAGACATATGAGCTGTTTCCTTTACTGGATATCCTTCATCGCATCTTCAGGAACACCCTTTTCCCTCGCATTGGGAACTTGGATATGGTTCATTCGTACCTCGTGGATATGTTACTATTTTGCCAGCATGAGAAGGAGAACAACACAGGAGAGTCCTTGGATATTTCACATGTCATGTGGTCAGAGCTCCTCTCTGCCATCACTGAGCACAAGTGCCCCATCTATGCCCCCTACCTGATGTTGCTCATTGAGAAGGCATGGGCACAGTCTTATCCTGGTGTCAGACTGGAGACTGGGGACTTGGTCTCACATGAGATTAAGCGACTGCGACAAAAGGAGCACTGGGGCACTCCTATTCCGGAGACTGAGATTCCTTCTGGAGCTGATGAGGCTAAAGCCGACGATGATGAGGATTATGAGCCCTCTGGAGTGGAGCCTTCGTGGGCTAAGAAGCTCAAGCGCAAGATGAAGAAGCTGTTCTGCATAGAGTCTCACGGGCAGTATATGGCACATGTGTCTGAGAAGAAGTCACGTAGCCGTCACAAGGTGCTTATGCGTCAGCTTGGAGCTGAAGTTAACAGTGGGTCTGAGGAAAAGATCACAGATGAGGAGGAGTGGATTTCTCAGCACTGTCCCTGGACGGATTCAGAGACTGAGCAGCCTACTGTCGATGACGGAGGCGCGAGCGGCCACGCGGGGATGTGATGATGGAGATCTTCGGCTTTGCTATCACCTGTGACCGTAGCAGCACTCTTTGCCCTTTTGGTGTCTCGATGCCAAATGGGGAGAGAGTTTAGGGATTTGTCGAGTTGCGAGTTGCGAGTGCGTCTTATTTGCCTTGTCTTTCTCTCTCGTAAACTTTTTTTTTCTCGGTTGTTTGCTTTGGTTTGGTTTGTGCTTGTGAGACCTGATTAATATGGTGTGAGACATATGCTATCCTATCTTATTATTATCTTATGCGTGTCTAGTACTTTGGTAGCATGTGAGTTGCATGCTTAACTTATGATTATCTTATGCTCACTTACTACTCCTTGCATCCTAGCTTATATTTCCCTTATTGTAGATGCAAGTGTTGTCAGTCTATAAAATATAGGGGGAGTGTTGATCCTAATGTGTGTACTTTGCATTCCAAAGGCACTCCTAATTAAGTGCACACATCTAGGGGGAGCCCGTCTATATTTTGTAGACTCTGGGGTTTGCTTATTCTCCTGTTATATCTCTATATGCAAATCCCGTGTTGTCATCAATCCACCAAAAAGGGGGAGATTGTTAGGGCATATCTCTCTCTAAGTGGTTTTGGTGTTTGATGACAATGCATTTGCGGACTAATCGTGTGCGTTGAGCATTTCAGATATTCATTCATTGGTACGAGACGATTTATTCCCCTCGGAGCTCAAAGTGAAGACGGTATAGTTCTCTTTCGTTTCGGTTTTGGTGGACTTGAATCGTAGGAGATACTGTACTATCAAGAGGGGGTCCGTATCGGAAAGGCTAGGGTGGAATCCACACGTACACATCTCTTTCGCACCCCTAGCTCCTTCCCTCATCCTTGGAGTATACTTGTTATCGTGGAAGTGGCATAAGGGAGGCGCCAGCGGTAGTACCGTGGCCCGGAGCGGTAGTACGGCTGAAAGCCACAAGCGGTAGTACTATTGTTTCACAGCGGTAGTACCTCCCATGGCCACAGGCGGTAGTACGGCTCCGGTTCCGCGCTAGTACCGCCTTGACTCGAGACCTGCATGTCTCTTGTCGGGTTCAGCGGCAGTAGGAGCGGTAGTACCGCGCCTACTACCGCTACTAGTGCCGCTCAGTGGCCCTCTCCTCTGTCCCTTCTCCCTTAGGCGTTGTGCACGGTCCCAGTGGTATAACCGCTGGGCCGAGCGGCAGTACCGCTGCGGCCAGCGGTAGTACCGCTCGCTGCGGGCTGAATGAGGGGATAACGGTTGGATTGTTCCCCCGAAGACCCACCTCTTTTCCCCCCAAGCTCCATTGTTACTCCAAAGCTCATTCTTGCTCGATCTCTCTCCCTAGCCAATCAAACTTCTTGATTTTCTAGGGTTTGGTTGAGAAGGCCCGGATCTACACTTCCACCGAGAGAAATTTGATTCCCCCCACTAATCCCTTGCGGATCTTGTTACTCTTGGGTGTTTGAGCACCCTAAACGGTTGAGGTCACCTCGAAGCCACATTCCATTGTGGTGAAGCTCTGTGGTATCATTGGGAGCCTCCAATCAAGTTGTGGAGATTGCCCCAACCTTGTTTGTGAAGGTTCGGTCGCCGCCTTCAAGGGCACCACTAATGGAATCACGGCATCTCGCATTGTGTGAGGGCGTGAGGAGAATACGGTGGCCCTAGTAGCTTCTTGGGGAGCATTGTGCCTCCACACCGCTTCAACGGAGACGTACTTCCCCCAAATGGAAGGAACTTCGGTAACACATCCTCGTCTCCACCGGCTCCACTTGTGGTTATCTCTTCCCTTTACTTTGTGCAAGCTATTGTTGTGTTGTATCCTTTGCTTGCACTTGTTGTTGTTGTTGTTTGCATCATATAGGTTGCTCACCTAGTTGCACATCTAGACAACCTATTTGTTGCTAAACCTAATTTGTTAAGAAAAGCTAAAAATTGGTAGTTGCCTATTCACCCCCCTCTAGTTAACCATATCGATCCTTTCAGTATGGCACAGTGATATGATTCTGAAAGATTTAATTCTTCATAGTGTGGCTCATCTATACATTTGAGTTTGTTTCTCCATATTTAAATTTTATATTAAAAGAATGTAAAAAAAACAACAACAAGATGCACACACAGGTTTGAATTTTTGTATGCAAACATTTGGATTTTTCATCGCTTTTTGGATAGGTGCTAAAAATGTGGATAATTACTTAAATATGATTTATGTACTTAACATTTGATTGCATCCAATAAATAGACAGAAAATCATTTTATAATAGAAATAATTTAAAAAGTCCTAATTTTTACATGAACAATATAAGGTGGAATATTCCATTTGAAACTTAGAATACTCAAAATAAAAAGATTATAAGGTACTACACCAAGTACCTTCACTTCGCATGTAAATTTTTTAGAAAAGTGCAAATTATTGCATATCAATATGGAATATAGAGATATATTTGTGAATATTGATGGTATAGAACGTCATTCTCCAAATTTGATGTGCGAATGGCCAAGAAAAATATTTTGTCGAGAACAAAATTCGTAATACATCTTAAATATTATGATGCATCTTGGAAGATTCATTAATTATAAAATAATATACCATCCAATTTTTTGAAATAGTTTGGGAAATTAAAAGTTTTCTTATGAGGAAGTAATACAATGCCAATTTTATTTTTTCCAACCATATTTAGATATCATAAGAAAAAAATTCAATAAAATGCAAGTTAAGGTGTGGTCTTTTTTTTTGCAAAAAGGTTCGAATTTCCTAACCAAACATTTCATGTGAATAATTTACATAAATAATTCAATATTTCTATTTAGATACTTTATTTGAGATGTATGTAGTGCAAGTTTTGGTTATACCTAAATAGCTACAAAGTCAGTTTATACATAAAAATGAGGAAATGATTTTGAATAAACTCTAACTTTTACATGGAAATTATAATGTTCTGTGTTCTTTGTGGAATAAAGAAGAGTACTTGAAAGAAGTATATGTTTTTTGAAACGACCACACAAGTAGACATGACCATAAAAGAGGTTATCCAGGCCTAACAAATCCCGAGCTGAAGGCCCAGACGTAAAAAAATTGAATATTGTGTTTCCTATTTAATTTAGTCATTTTAGCATTTAAATATATTATTATGCTTTTGCAAAAGAAAGCATAATTTTGAAGAAAATAATGATGTGCACACAGTTATGGATTTGCAAGACTTTAGAGTCGGGGCTACTTTCGGGCGGAAAAGCTAAGCCTGAGCGAGGCTCGAAGGTTGGGCTTTGTTCCTGGGCCGTCAGATCGGGCTTCCCATGGTTCGGATCGTGGGCAGCAGATGGTGGAATAACCTATTTGCCGCTCGCTGCGGCAAGTTGTCGGGCAGACTCACAGTGAAATGGAACGAGGGTTCGCGCGTGGGCCGGCCCGTAAAATGTTTCGACGATTCCGGTTTTAGAAACCTTCTCGCTTGTTCCCAGCCGGTTTTTTCCTGTTTTGGGAACCTTCTAGGAGCTTCCTAACACTTTTTTTTCTGTTTCTTTTTCTTTTTCGTTTTCCTTTTTCCTGTTTATTTTTTCTTCTCTATCTTTTCCTTTTCATTCCTTTTCTATTATTACAAATTTTCTTTTTCATCTTTTTTCTGTCTGTTTCTTTTCTATATTTTTCCTCATCTTCACTTTTTCATTTTTTATAATTTTTAAAAATTTGAAATTATTCAAATTTTATTTGCATGTAAAAAATATTTGGGCTTTAAAAAATGTTCGAAGTTTAAAAAATTGTTCTTTAATTGAAAAATATGTTAAAAAAATTAAATATGTTCCGGTTTTCAAATTATTGTTCATGTATTGAAAAAATGCTTGAATTTCCAAACTTTTTTGAGATATTTAAATAGGCTCTAAATTTTAAAATTTATTCTTCAATTTTAAAAAATGTTCGTCCTATCTAAATTTCTTCCTTTCAAAAATTTATTCTAGTTCTCTAATTTTGTTCAGAAGTTGAAAATATTTATAGTTCTCAAATTTTGTTCACAAAATTCAAAAAAGTTCATGTTTTCAAATTTTGTTCAGGAGTTTGAAAAAATGTTCCTCTTTCAAAATTCATTCGCAAATTTAAGCAAAATGTTCGTGTTTTTTAATTTTGTTCGGTAGCTTTAAAAATTGTTTCTATTTCAAATTTTGTTCGCAATTTTCAAGAATGTGTCTATTTCTAATTTTGTTTGGGAGTTTCAAAAAAAATTTGATTTTTTTAAAAATAAGCTAACAAATTTGAACAACATTCATCGTCTTTTCTTATTTTTTCTACTTATTTTCTCCTGTTCCTTTTTCCTTTTAGAAATATTTCACAGTTCTAAAAAATGTTCTTGATTTCATAAAAACTGTTCATATTTCTCAAAAAGTGTTTGAAAATTTAAAAAAATGTTTTCATTTTCAAATTTTATTCTGAATTTGAAAAAAAGTTCTTGTTTCAAAAATTGTTGACGGATTCCAAAACTATTCATGTTTCCAAATTATTGTTCAGAGTTTCAAAAAATGTCCCCTTTAACAAAAATTTGTTCACATATTCAATAATGTTCCTGATTTTCAAGGACCGCAAAAAAAATGTTCGTGATTGTCAAAAATAAATTCAGTTTATCAAAAATTTGTTCGGATATTCAAGAAATGTTTGAGGTTTTTTTCTTCTTCTCAAAGTTGAATAGTGTTCGCTTTAAAAAAACATATTTCCAAAATAATGTTCGCGTTCAGAATTTGACAAAATGCTCGGATCTATATTACCTTTAGCTTCGCGCGCCTTAGTAAAGCAAGAAGCTCATCTATCCTGTTGGACTTTTTGGGGATTTTTCACTGTGTTACGCTAATGGGCCGACCCAGCTGGAATCGCGCCTGTGCGTTCGCTCGGCAATTCGCCGCAAAGAGCGGCGCGAGAGCCCCTAGCTGACGCTCGCGTGCGTCAAGAAAGCATTCGCGCAGGGCGCGATTGAATGGGCCGGCCCAGTTACTGGCGTCACAACGAGCCAGTAATAAAAATACCAAAAACCAGCGCTGTATCGAGGAATCGAACTCCAAAAACTACGATAGAGAGTTAGCGTTCCTTACCACTTGAGCCGCTCCGTGATTTGGACCAATAGCCTGCCTGAGTACTTAAGAACTATATGTAGTGACAGATCCACAAATAAAAATTCGACCGTTGAACATTTTTTAATATGCGATGAACATTTCTCAAATACATATTGAACATTTTTTGTCAAATATGCTGAACAAATTGAAAATACACATTGAACATTTTTGTTATATATGCTGAACATTTTTAAAGTACGCAATGAACATTTTCTTAATATGAGGTGAACATTTTCTTAAATATATGATGAATATTTTAGTACTACGTGATGAACTCTTGTCTAATACACAAGAAAGGAAGAAAATTAAAAATAAACAGAAGAAACACAGACTGTTCATCATATTAAAGTATTAATGAAAAATGCCCGATGAAACATTTCCTTAATGTAAAAAGGAAATAGAAATATAAAATTAGAAAGAAAAAAAGAAAAAAGAACTAGAAAGGAAAAATCGAAAAGATAAAACAAAACGAAAAGGAAACAGAAGAAAATGAACTAGAAACCAAAGCAGCGAACGGGCAGCATGCTCTGCGCTTCAGCCGCGTGCACTTCAGCGAAGCTGCAGCAGTTTGACGCACGCGGGCGTCAAATAGGGTTCGCCGAGCGGCGCATAGGAACTCCCGCAGATGTTTGGCGTGCTCGAGACTCCTAGTTAACGCCCTTGCGTGTCAACTAGGAGCGGCCCAATTTTGCTTGCGAGTTCTTTTACGTTTGTTCGAAAATCTTTCAAATTCAATCACAATTTTGAAAATCATGCACATTTTTTGGATTCGTTAAAAAATTAGAATTCTCAAACAATTATTTGGAATCAAGAGCATGCTTTAGAAATCATGAAAAGAAATCAAATACGATTTTTATACAAATTCGTGAAAATAATTTGAAATCACGCACATTTTCGAATTTGTGAATATTTTTTGAAATACGTGAACACTTTTTTTGAATTGGCGATCATTCTTTGAATTTGGGAACTATTTTTGAAATTCACAAACAGTTTTATTTTGAAAAACATTTTATGAATTCATGACCATTTTTTAATCAATGAACTTTATTTAAAATTTTGGGAAATTTTTGAAGTTTACGAACATTTTCGAAAATCTTGTGAACATTTTTTCTGAAATTCATGAATGTTTTTTGAATTCTTGAACGTTTTTACAAAATCACGAATGTTTTATGATTTACCAAACATTATTGAAAAATGGTAACATTTTTTGAATTCATGAAATTATTTGATTTGTTGAATATTTTTTAAATTCGTATTTTTTGGGAATTTGAAGCTTTTTTGAAATCCGGAATTATTATGAAACCATATCTGAAAAAGAAAAAAAAGTAAAAAAAATGAATAAGTTAGAATGAAACGAAACAACAAACCACAGACAATTGGATCAAGAAAAAAACCACACACAAGATAACGAAGAAAAAACGAAACGAGAAAAAACGAAGGAAAGCAGTTCTGCCAAATGGGCCGGCCAGTTCTGCCAATTGGCCGGGCGTACGATTGCCGGATCCCTACGTCTTTCAGGGAAGCAATCCGTTGCTGAGTTGTTCAAAGCTCACTGCACGCACGTATCTTAGTTTCTGCTTTGCTCGAGCTTGGAGATTAGACGGCCCTGCATCAGTTCAGCTTGACTAAAATCAATATATACGCGACGGCGGGGCCATCTATCGCGCCGGCGGCGGTACACAAGTTGCTGGGCCGTGCCGTACGTGATGAAGTCCAGTCATGAAGAAGAGACGGCACGAAACAAGCAAGGAGAGAGACCTATATATCGATCGCCGTGCTGCAACAGCGTTCAGCGAGTGACCCAGCGTGCAAAACAGGATCCGCACCGTTGGACCTGTTTAATTTGTCTACCTTTGGCCTTGGCCCCAGTCTAGTTGTTCATCGAAGTGCCTTGCCCTAGCAAACGGACCTCGTGTCAGGGGGATTATATACGCTCCTACTTATAAGAAAGAGCCTCACCTCAACAGTGCAGCGTAGCCGTAGCGAGCTCTGGTTGCGACTAATTAACGCAGAGGTAAATACACCGGGAGTCATAGAACTTGCACACGACGGTCAGTTTAGTGCACAAACTTGTAAAATACGTGATTCTAGTCATCAAACTTGCACATGTGTTCATATACAGTCACGTTTCCCGTGGCCTACGTGACATGCCAACGTGGCCAGGGCCCACTGTCAGCCGCGGCCGCATGGTAGATTTGCATAAAAGCTCTTGGCTTTTTTTATTTACGTACTAAGCCCCGAAAGTAAAATGAAAAAACAATTGAGAGTGGGGTTTTGAACCTATGGCCGGTCCTGATAGGCTCGGGTGAACAACCACCAGACCGATGACCTTTCATATTTTGATAGTACGAGTATCTCTCTATCATATAAACATGGACCGAAAAATAAAATTTAAAAGAAATGTAACCCCAAAAAAGGGAGCACCGTGGCTTGTATATGTGACTCAATGCTAACTAATATTACCACCAGGCTCCAACGACACAACATGTCCAGAAGGGATAGACATTTTTCATGTTGTTATTTCTTTTTGTTCTATGTAAGAAAACAACTTATATTCTTGTGATTATAACATTTAAAAACTGTTTTTGTGCTACAAAAAAAGGTACGTGACATTTAACCAAAAACAAACATTGTAAACATACTTGTGTAATTAAAAAAGCATACATTGCAATTTAAAAATGTTCACGCATTTGACAAAACTGTACATGACATTTTCTAAAATGTTTATACAATGTACAAAGATGTTCGTGTAGTTTAAAAAATCGTACCATCCAAAAATGTTTAACACGTATTTTAAAAAGTTTCAAAAACTTGTTTTTGAAAAAATGATAATCATATGTTTATCCTGCATTATCATCATTTGTGTTGCGGTGAGGATGGTTAACCCACGCGCACGCTGGAGCGACCATGAGGTCACTGTCGAACCGTGGCCTATGTTTTTTAGTTTTCGTGGCCTATGTTTTTTGGTTAAAAACTTTCCACCTTGATTTGTACAGTTCACTTTAAAGGGATATAAATATTACTTGTGCGTATCAGACATGAATCAACGTTTGGTCTGGTGGCTATCTGTACAGCGCACAGAAACAGATCCTGGATTGGCTAGTGCTAGGATTTTCCATTTTATTTGAGTGGCTTGTTACATAAATAAATAAATAAAATCCAAGGGTGTTTGTGAAAATATCCAGTGCGGCACAGCCTTCAATTAGCATTTTATTTATTTAATTTTGGCGCTTCTACGAAAATAAAAACTACGAGAGTGTTTTCTGCAAAACAATCCAATGCGCACCGAGCACATAACCCCTACCACCACTGACAGCGGGCCCTGCTACGTTGGCACGCCACGCATGCATGGGATATGGCCGATACGGTAGAAAATATCGTATATGAATGCATGTGCAAGTTTTATGACTAGAAACACGTATTTTACAAGTTTATGTACCAAATTGATCAGTCGCGTGCAAGTTCTATAACTCCCGATGTATTTACATAGCATGCAATGCATGGCTACATGACGTGAAACCGAACCAACAAGAGAGGCCCAGTAGCCCCCGTGTGTGTCTGCGTGTGAGCATGTGTGTCCCAACGGCCAACCGAGAGAGGCGTGTGGCTTTCTCCGTCCGTGCGCAGGTGCGCTTAGCCCTGTCCTGTCGCCTGCGTACGTGCGCACGTACGCACGGGCAGCATGCAGGGGAAGCGAAGCAACCGTGTCGATCGGCCCACACGCCGCCGATGCTACCGGCCGGGCCGGCACATACGGCACGGTATGGCGACCGGCTGCTGTCGTCGTACGTCCCCCTGCTCGTCTATCTCAAACAGACCTGCAAAAATTGGCTAGACGAGACACGCGGTGGGTGCATTGCACGTAGTACTACGTACCGGCCGCTCCTAACTGCATTGCAAACTTAACAGAACCGTACTATCTTCTGCAGCCCAATCATCAAATCGAGATGAACCTATATATAGTTACACAACTAACATGAACCAAATTATATCTACCGTCAAGCAAACTTTTCTCATATCTCTGTAGATTTCTACATACTTGATTCATTCTTTCCGATGCAATATATTATATATATAGCTTTAAGCCTTTAACGGAACATCATAAGCATCCATTACTCGTTGCCCAGGCCTTTGACGCCATGACGCGGTAGATCTCCTGGTTTCTTTTGCTATCGTCGGCGTTACCGAGCTCGACAAGCCCGTGGTTTTAATGGTTCGGTGTTTCAACAGAGTTGTGGTTGGTTTTGCTATATCACTATCTTTTCAGAGAAATACAATCCCAGTTTACTGAAAAGCGCAATTTACATTGATTTGCACTCTTCTAAATCAGTGTGACCTCATAACAAAGATACTTTCTTTGATTCATATCAATTGTCGCTGATTTAGTACACTAATATGGATCAAATGGAGTATTGAATTTAAATATTCCTATAAACAGAATTATTCATTTTTAATGGATTAAGCAGGACAAGGACAGGGTGCAGGCGGGCAAGTGCCGTGTGCGTTTAATCGTCCGATGAAGGACAAAATTGATGTTTTGACCCTTTTGTGCAAGTTAAACTAGATCTGACCCTCGTTTGAATTTTTTTTGAAATCTGACCCTTTTCCTACCAACAGGGTCGATAGCGGTAGGGTACAGCTGCTACCGCCGAGGCTGGCGGTAGGATTGCACGTCCTACCGTAAAAAAATTTGAAGTATTGAATACAGAGCTTGTACCCACATACCGTCGGGCACCTTAACGATAGGATTGTACAGGCTACCGCCAGCCATTTTAGCGACAAGGCTAGAAGTTTCCTACCACCAGAGGCATCAGTGATAGGCTAGTACACCCTACCGTCATCGCACATGGCGATAGAAAAAAAATCAGACCCTACTTTTTTTTTAAACAGGGTCAAATCTGGCTCAACTTTCACGAAAGAGTTGCCCTCGATAGGGTTGCTTATCCTGCTTGCATGCTGGGCGTGCACACGTTGGCACGCGCACAGGAGGGAAGACAGGCAAAGCGGCAATCACGTTCCGTGGTTGCTGCCCAGAACTCGGACCCACCACGGTCTTTCTTTGCTTCACGTCACGTGGCCATGCATGCATGCACGTCGAATCCAGAGCAGGCGCAGTTTCCGATGCAAAGAGTAGAGACCAAAGCTGTAGCAAATGGCCGAATCGTCTCCTCTGCTGTTTCTGGCCGGTCGTACGGCATTGAGCTGTACGTCGAGCAATAGCTAGCCTGACACGACATTAGATGTACGGCCCTGGCCTTTCTGCCATGCACGTCAAGGACTATGAACAGGCTCGATCCTTCGGGGCAAAGATAGACAAACAGATACGTCTACTGGTGCGTGCCTTCTTTTACACACTGGGTCGCTGCCTGCTCAGCGCTCACATCCTGCTGCACTGTCTTCTTTGTTTTTGTTTTCCTATTTGCATGTTCTCTATAATATCACATGAAAACTAAGTTTCAGTAGAAATCGATGAAAACAACGGCGTAAACAATTTTAGTTTTGAAAAAAATCTTTAGATACGGAATGTTAAGAGTGTGATGTTCAATTAGCATGTGAAATTTCAAAGTTCATACACATTACCATTTACGAGGTATGAAAAAATAAAAATTAGTATTGAAGAGTTCAAACAGTAAATGTCATTATTCATTGCTAAATTTGTTCTTTTAATAGCTCGCAAATGTTAATGTATTTGAACCTGGAATTTGCATGACAATAGTACATCACTCTCTTAACATCATGTACTTTTTTAGATTTTTTTTTGAAATTTTCAAATGTGGTTTTCCCAAAGTTTTCTTTGAAACTTGGTTTCCATGTGATATTCCATGTCATGTCTAAACCTCTCACCACCTCTCAAAACAGTATTACGATGTTTCAATATTCGTGCAGACTATCGAGCTCTCCTGCTCATGTTTTTTTTAGCACCTCCTGCTCACGTTGTGTCTGTTATTTTCACGTGTGTGGGGTTATAACAAAGTACATCAGCACAAAGTCCGATCTAGTGCTCCAAGACATGTCTTATTTTTGGGACCGCGCGTGCAGATTTTCGTTAGGCCATTCTCCTTGTTGCTGGCCACATTTTTCGCTGGACCGTTGTCGGTGTGTGAGGTTTTTTAGTTCATGTATTGTGGCGTATGGGCGGATAGGTTCTCTCATTGGCGTGTCGATATTTTTTGGACCCTAATATCTGGCGTCCGTGAGCCAGGGGAGGGACTCCAGCGAGCTATTTCCTTCACTCGGGAGAGCAGCTCCCAGCAAACGATTAAGCCATCCTTGATTTTTTTTTTTTTTTTTGAGAATCCTCGATTGATCGCCAGGAGGAGACCCGGGGCGAACTCCCTATTGCGCCAGAGGCCCAGCTTAACTATTTTTTTTAAATGCAATCAACAAAAGACCATAAATTCGCATGATCCAACTTATGAAAAAAAAATGCCATGCTACCCTGCAAAAAAAAAAGGAAAAAAAATGCCATGCTACTTGATAAAAACTACCATCTCTCTAATTTTAAAGATATACAAATGAGCATGATTGAGAAAATGTTGTGTGAACTACCAAAATGAAAAATGCCATACTAAAACTTTAAAACTGCCATTCTTGGGATGAAAATGCATGAACAAAAAAGTGCCATGTGAACACAAAAGAAAGAAAGAAAATGCCATGATCCAAAAAGTGACATCTCTTAATAAACAAAAAATGCCATCTCTTAAATAAATAAAATGCCATCTCTTAATAAAAAAATGTCGTCTCTTAAATAATAAAAATGACATCGCATAATAATAAAAAATGACATATCTTAATATAAAAATGCCATCCCTTGGTAAAATAAATGTCATCTATTAAAATAAAAATTCCATCAGTTAATAAAAAATACCATCTCTTAAATAAATAAAAAATCCATCTCTTAATATAAAAATGCCATCTCTTATAATAAATTAAAAACTGCCATGTGACATAGTTTGAAAATTTATAAACTACCATGTTGATTTTTCCTGGCTCTGGTGAAAAAAAGGGGGACTAGGATTCAAACCCAGGTCACCCAAGCAAAGGGTTGTGCTGCTAGCCAGTGCGCTGACTCTAGTGTTTTGAAATATAGTTTGCTAGGGTTTTTCTTATAGCGAACTGGTTAGGGGATCCGATGTGGCTAGAAACCTGCGCTAGGATTTGTGCAAACGAATGCGGTCGGAGATAGAGGGGTAGCTACGAAATCTCTCCTGGCTGCGGGCTAAGGTCGCCAGTTAACGTTTCCATTTTTTAACGTGATACACATTGTATCTGTCTAATGAATGAGAGTTATATGGCCACCTTTAACATGTAACTCATGTGATCCAGTTGCACGTTTACTCTCGATATGTTATTTGTCTTGTTTAACCTAGTTGGATGTCCAACAACATGCAACCTACCTCACAATCGATTCAAATGCATATCCACCCTAGACACAGAACTTGTTCAACCCTCACCCAGTTGCATGTCCACGCTAGACATGCAACTTGTCCGACCTGAACCAATTACATATCCACACTAGATACACAACTTGTATGTCTATCCTCGATCTATTTGTATGTCTATCCTCGACATGCATCTCGTCCGACCCAATTACATATCCACCATCAACACACAATTTTCCCAAATGACATAGATCACCAGTTGCATTTTCATTCTTGATACAAGACTTAGCTCACCCAACACACTTGCATGTCCACCTTTTGACACAAAACTCGTCCAACCTAGTTGCATGTCCACCTCGAGACGCAACTTGTCAAATCTTGGTCCAGTTGCGTGTCCACTCTCGATACACAACTTGCTCGAGCCAGTTGCATGTCTACCGTCGACCCGCAACCAGGGCTGGTCCTAAGGGGGAGGGGGGAGGCCTCCCTGGGCTCCCAAAGTGGAGGGAGCTCCATATGGGTATATCTCTGCATTACGCAGACGGCCCAACTAGTAGCCACTACCTATAGCTGGAGTAATACATCCCATAACATGAAGGAAATATGCTCTAGAGGCAATAATAAAGTTGTTATTTTATATTTCCTTATTCATGATAAAGGTTTATTATTCATGCTAGAATTGTATTGATCGGAAACCTAAATACATGTGTGAATACATAAACAAATACCGTGTCCCTAGTAAGCCTCTACTAGACTAGCTCGTTGATCAAAGATGGTTAAGGTTCCCTAACCATAGACATGTGTTGTCATTTGATAACGGGATCACACATTAGGAGAATGATGTGATGGACAAGACCCACCCGTTAGCTTAGCATAATGATCGTTCAGTTTATTGCTATTGCTTTCTTCATGTCAAATACATATTCCTTCGACTATGAGATTGTGCAACTCCCGGATACCGGAGGAATGCCTTGTGTGCTATCAAACGTCACAACGTAACTGGGTGATTATAAAGATGCTCTATAGGTATCTCCGAAGATATTTGTTGAGTTGGCATAGATCGAGATTAGGATTTGTCACTCCGAGTATCGGAGAGGTATCTCTGGGCCCTCTCGGTAATACACATCATAAGCTTGCAAGCAAACGACTAAGGAGTTAGTCACGAGGTGATGTATTACGGAACGAGTAAAGAGACTTGCCGGTAACGAGATTGAACTAGGTATGAAGATACCGACGATCGAATCTCGGGCAAGTAACATACCAATGGACAAAGGAAATTACGTATGTTGTCATAACGGTTCGACCGATAAAGATCTTCGTAGAATATGTAGGAGCCAATATGGGCATCCAGGTTCCGCTATTGGTTATTGACCGGAGAGGTGTATCGGTCATGTCTACATAGTTCTCGAACCCGTAGGGTCCGCATGCTTAACGTTCGATGATGATATAATATTATATGAGTTATGTGATTTGGTGAACGAATGTTGTTCGGAGTCCTGGATGAGATCACGGACATGACGAGGAGTATCGAAATAGTCGAGAGGTAAAGATTGATATATAGGACGATGGTATTCGGACACCGAAAGTGTTTCGTGGAGTACCGGGTACTTATCGGGTCACCGGAAGGGGTTCCGGGCACCCCCGGCAAAAGATATGGGCCTTATGGGCCAAGAGGGGAAACGCACCAGCCACAAGGGGCTGGTGCGCCCCCCATATGGGCTGGCCTAAGGAGGAGAAGGAAAGGGGAGAAGGGAAAGGTAAGTGTGGATTAGGATTCCCACTTCCTTCCCTCTCCCCCCCTCTTTCTTTCCCCCTCCGACAAACATGGCAGGGGGGCGGCCAAGGGCAGGAGCCCAAGTAGGATTTGGACCTACTTGGGATGCCCCTTGGCCTATCCCCTCTCCCTCCCACCTATATATATGAGGAGGGGGCGCATAGCATAGACCAGACAATTGCATAGCCGTGTGCGGCGCCCCCTCCACCGTTTACACCCCCCGTCATATTTTCGTAGTGCTTAGGCGAAGCCCTGCAGAGATCACTTCACCATCACCATCACCACGCTATCGTGCTGACGGAACTCATCTACTACCTCGACGTCTTGTTGGATCAAGAAGGCGAGGGACATCACCGAGCTGAACGTGTGCAGAACGCGGCACTACTAGGGAAAAGCCTAGTAGTAGCGCGTGTTAAATAGCTAGTAGTAGCGCGGGTGCCTGCGCTACTACTACGGTGCTACAACTAACTTGTAGTAGTAGCGCGGGTGCGCCCGCGCTACTACTACGTCTGTTAGTAGTAGCGTGGGTGCCACCCGCGCTACTACTATTAATTTCAAAAGCAAAAAAGTTCTCGATCCCGTGCGTGCTGTCAATAGCAGCAATGGTTCGATCCAGTGACGCAAGGGGTTGCCAGAGCTGTGGAAGGGCAGCGGCAGACCAGATCCAGCGCCGGCTGCTGTAGAGGACCCGGATCCATGGCCGAGCAAGGCGGCGGCGTGGGGCTTCTCTTCGCAGCCAAGGCAGCGAGCTCCTGGTCGTCCATGGCGACGACCTGCACGGGCAAGGACATGGGAGGGTGAGTCAAACCAGAGGGAGAGAGAGAAAAAGAAAAATGAGGGAGAGAGGAAGGAGATGGAGGTAGAAGTGGGGTTGGTCGCCGGTGGTGAGGTGCTCCGGCGTGGTGGCATGGAAATGCGGGGAAGACCGACGAGCTCCGGGACGCCGGCGGCGCGAGGCGGTGGCCTCTTTTGGCGCCATGGAGGAGGAGGCGCGCATGCGTAGGAGGTCCATGTGAGAGCCTATGGAGAGAGAGGGGGGAGAGGAAGGATTTGCGGGAGGAGATGGGGATTTCAGGGCGCTCTTCAAAAACCATGTAGTTAGTAGCAGCGTGGGTTTATAGCCCTCGCTACTACTATCAACTTAGTAGTAGCGTGGGTTTATACCCCTCGCTACTACTATGGCATGTTCCGGGGGGGGGCACGGTAGAGACCGCTTAGTAGTAGCGAGGGTTAGAAACCCGCGCTACTACTAACAACTTAGTAGTAGCGAGGGGTAAAAACCTGCGCTACTAGTAAGTAGCAGTAGCGAGGGGTATAAACCCGCGCTACTAGTAAGCGTCTGCCTATAAGCTTTTCCCTAGTAGTGCGGAGGTGCCGTGCGTTCGGTACTTGATCGGTTGAAGCACGAAGAAGTTCGACTACATCAACCGCGTTGTGAAACGCTTCCGCTTACGGTCTACGAGGGTACATAGACACACTCTCCCCTCTTGTTGCTATGCATCTCCTTGATAGAACTTGCGTGTGCGTAGATTTTTTTTGTTTTCCATGCAACATTTCCCAACAGTGGCATCATGAGCCAGATCTATGCGTAGATGATATGCACGTGTAGAACACAAAGAGTTGTGGGAGGTGATAGTCATACTGCTTACCACCAACGTCTTATTTTGATTCGGCGGTATTGTGGGATGAAGCGGCCCGGACCAACCTTACATGTCCACGCATATGAGACCGGTTCCACCGATAGACATGCAACTAGTTTTGCATAATAGTGGCTGGCGGGTGTCTATTTCTCCTACTTTAGTTGAATCGAATTTGACTGCGGCCGGTCCTTGAAGAAGGTTAAAACAGCAAACTTCGAATCACCATTATGGTTTTTGCCATAGGTAAGAACAGTTCTTGCTAGAAACCCGTAGCAGCCACGTAAAACTTGCAACAACAAAGTAGAGGGCGTCTAACTTGTTTTTGCAGGGTATGTTGTGATGTTATATGGTCAAGACATGATGTGATATACGTTATTGTATGAGATGATCATGTTTTGTAAGATATCAGGCAACCGGCAAGAGCCTTATGGTTGTCTTTTTATTGTATGAAATGCAAACACCATGTAATTGCTTTACTTTATCGCTATGAGTTAGCAATAGTTATAGAAGCAATAGTTGGCGAGACGACCACGACGCAACGATGAAGATCAAGGTGTCGAGCCAGTGACGATGGAGATCATGACGATGCTTTGGAGATGGAGATCAAAAGCACGAGATGATGATGGCCATATCATGTCACATATTTTGATTGCATGTGATGTTTATCTTTTATGAATCTTATTTTTCTTAGAACGGCGGTAGCATTATAAGATGATCCCTTCACTAAATTTCAAGGTAAAAGTGTTCTCCCTGAGTATGCACCGTTGTTACAGTTCGTCATTTCGAGACACCATGTGATGATCGGGTGTGATAGACTCTATGTTCACATACAACGGGTGTAAGACAGTTTTGCATATGCAGAATACTTGGGTTAAACTTGACGAGCCTAGCATGTACAGACATGGTCTCGGAACACTGGAGACCGAAAGGTCGAACGTGAGTCATATAGTAGATATGATCAACATAGAGATATTCACCATTGATGACTGCCCCATCTCACGTGATGATCGGACTTGGGTTAGTTGATTTGGATCACGTATCACTTAGACAACTTGAGGGATGTTGATTTAAGTGGGAGTTCATTAGTAATTTGATTAATTGAACTTAATTTATCATGAACTTAGTCCTGATAGTATTTGCAAATCTATGTTGTAGATCAATAGCTCGCGATATAGCTCCCTTATTTTTGATATGTTCCTAGAGAAAAAATAAGTTGAAAGATGATAGTAGCAATGATGCGAACTAGGTCCGTGATCTGAGGATTATCCTCATTGCTGCAAAGAAGAATTATGTCCTTGATGCACCGCTAGGTGACAGACCTATTGCAGGAGCAGATGCAAATGTTATGAACATTTGGCAAAGCTCGATATGATGACTACTTGATAGTTTAGTGCGCCATGCTTTACGGCTTAGAACCGGGACTTCAAAAACATTTTGAACGCCACGGAGCATATGAGATGTTCTTAGAGCTGAAATTGGTATTTCAGACTCATGCCCGTGTGTGACGCCCCCGGCCCGATCGTGCACTAATCATACACGCACATGCACACGATCAAGCCTAAGGACTCACGGGAAGATATCACAACACAACTCTAAAACATAAATAAGTCATACAGGCTTTATATTACAAGCCAGGGGCCTCGAGGGCTCGAATTCATAAGCTTGCGAACAAGCGTCAGCGGAAGCATCAGATATCTGAGTACAGATATAAAAGAAAATACAGAAAGGCCTTTAGAAAGGCGGGGCAAAAGAAAACACTACGATCGAAAGGCACAAGGCCTCCTGCCTGGGACCCTCCGATCCTACTCCTGGTCGTCAGTCAACTCGTAGTAGTATCCATCCTCTGGGTAGTAGTAGTAACGATCGTCGGGGCATCTGTCTCAGGGGGCTCCGTCCTCTGGTCACGTCAAACTGATATGGGGAGAAAAGGGAAAACAAAAGCAACCGTGAGTACTCAGAAGTACTCAGCAAGCAAGGATCTACACTACATATGCAACATTATCAAGGGGAGGCTGTATATGTGGACTGGGCTGCAGAAATGCCAGAATAGAGAGAAGGCCTAGTCCTATCGAAGACTAGCATCTTCAGCGGTCTTGCAGCAGTAGAAGAGAGTAGATCATTACAATATAATGTAGTAGTAACATTAAGTCTCAACCTCACCCAGAGATCCTTTCTCGACTCCCTGCGAGAAAGCAATCCCAGAGCCATACAGTCATCAACCTCGTCCGGAGATCCCTTCTCGGCTCCCTGCGAGAAGCAATCCCAGAGCCATATATACAGGTCTCATCACAGGTATCCAGTTCTAAATTGTATCAATCAGGATACAACTCCGAGTGTCCTTTACCGTAGGACCGGCTATCGATAGAAGTGTTCTTCCCTGCAGGGGTGCACCAACTTACCCAACACGCTCGATTAACTCCGGCCGGACACACTTTCCTGGGTCATGCCCGGCCTCGGCCAAACGACACATCGCAACCCTACCTATAGCTCAGCAGAGAGGTCCCCGTCGGTCTACATCCTAAGCGCTCAGAGGTCTTGGGCCATCGCCCTGTGCACTCCGAGTCGTTGCGCGCAGGGAGAAGCCTGGCACCAGGAGGGCGCCGGTCCGTTCGTGCCGCCATGCTGAACTGGACGTCTGACAGAGCTTTCGGCTGATGCTACGATGCAGAACGCCCATACTATGCCCACGTGATGGTTAGTGCTATCAAATATCCAAATCGCTAGGACTAGGGGCTTGCGGTAACGAGCAGAGACTCACGAAAGATGTGACCCCGTCGCCCCGTCTCGAGGACTTGCGGCAAGGGTTAAGAATGCCCGGCCGCGCCTCGTATTCACCACTCGGGCACCACACTGGCAACCCGCCTTCACATCACACGCGGGTACCCCTCAGGGTCGACCCGCCTTTCCAAGTAACATTGTAAAGTCCAAGTATCCGTGTGTCCATAACATCAGGGAATCCGAGGTATCACCCTCATTGAATTCCCACTCGATGTATCCGTCAAGGTGAACTAGGAGGAATCACCCTCACTGGGTCCACACTTGAGGTGTTGTACGACAGCGTCGTTATCGGAAGCGGTGAAGGAGGAATCACCCTCGATGACCACGACCGAATAACTACTCAACAGAGTTAACATCAGAAGTGCTACATGAGGTTTCACCCTCGACACTCGATAGTAACGCTGCAGTGTCGTTACAACTAAGGGGGGGGGTGATGTGCGGTGTCGGGGCCTGGTCTTCAATCCCGTTGATCGGGTCTTCTGACGATCCAGCGCGGCAGTCGGGATAAGTGGGGTCACTGATAGGTCTCTACCCAGCCTAGACTAAACAGTTTAGGATATGTAGGTAATTATCAACAGCAGGTTACAATGAACAGGCTATGCATCAGAATAGGTAAAGCAGTAGTAGCAGCAATTCTAATGCAAGCATGGGAAATTAGAATGGGCGATATCGGGATGATCAAAGGGGGGGGGGGGCTTGCTGGTTGCTCGGCGGCAAGGGCAAGGTCGTCTATGGTGTCTTCGGGATCCGGAGCTGGTCGGTCTCGGGGACGACGTCGGGGTCGGGGGCTATCGAGAGAGAAGAGGGGGAGGAAACAGTATAAATATATAGCAAACATGAGCATGAAAAATACGATACACCGGTGCTAGGGGTAGTCTAACGCAGCATCACACGTAACAGACGGAGCGGAGAGAATCTGACGATATTTCCCGGGTCTTTGGAATTATCGGACAGAGATAAGAGGGGAACGGTTGCAAGTTCGGATAGTTAGGGGGGAGGGCGGAACGGACCGCGTATTCAGATTCGTCTCGTCGTTCTGAGAACTTTCATGTACAAAGTATTTTATCTGAGCTACGGATTATTTTATATGATTTTCTAAAGTTTTTATTAATTTCTGGAATTTAATTATATTTAAATTAACATTATCCGAAACAGTGTCTTGCTGACGTCAGCATGAAGTCAGGACCAGTGGGTCCCACCTGTCATAGGCTGTTAGGTTATTAGTGATTAACTAATAAATTACTGTTTAATTAACATAACTACTTAATTAAATTAACCTAATCAGGATTAATTAACTTAATTAATTAACTTAATTAATTAACAAATTAATTAATTATTTTTATTTATTTTAATTATTTTTATTATTTTTTTTATTACATTTTCTTTTAATTCGTTTTTAGGGGCTGGGCCCCATCTGTCATTGCCTCAGGGGGGCAGGGCCCACGGTCAGTGGCACGGCCGGACATGTCCGGGTTGTGCCCGTTTGGGCACCGGACATGTCCGGTGCGCATACGGGCGCACGGGTGCGGCCAGCGGGTGAGGCGGAGACGGGCGGCGGCGTGAGCGGGCCGCGCGGGGGGGAGGAGGGGGGGGGGGGGAGCGGCGGGGGGGCCACGTCGGACGGGAGAGGGGCGGCGGTGGAGACGGGGAGGAGGCGGATGCGGGTGGAGCAGAGGACTGGGACAGAGCGAGAAGAGAGGCGGCGGCCTGGGCGTGGATCGCGGCGATGACCGGGCGCGCGGTGGGCGGCGGGGCGGCCGGTGACCAAGGCGAAGGGAGGCGAGCAAGGGGAGGAGGCGGCAGGAGGAGGGAGGGAGCGGAGGCGGAGGCCGCGGGGATGCAGCGCGAGCGGGGGGGGGAGCGGCAGCGGTGGGAGGGACGGGGCGGAGCGCGACAGAGGGAGAGGGCGAGCGGAGGCGGGGCGGGGCGGGGTGGGTGCGGAAAGGGAGGAGGCGAGGCGAGGCCTCACCGGCGTTGTAGGGCACGGGCAGCGGGGCTCGGGACGACGGCGTCGGGCAGCGGCGACGGGTGCGAGCGCTGCTGAGGGCGATTCGGGGAGGAGACGGGGAGGCGAGTACGGTCCGGGAGGCGTCCCCGCGCGGGGGCGGCGAGGCGGAAGAGCGAGCGCGAGCAGCGGCGGGGAGCGCGGGACGGGCGACGGGATCGGGGCGCCTTTCCCCGGTCCGATCCAGGGGAGGGGGTCGGTGTGAGTGGAGGAGGCGGGTAGGAGAGGCGACAGGCGAGGAGATCGGCGGGGGAGGCGGTCGGGGACGGCCGGCCGGCGACGGGCGACGGGGGTCCCGATCCAGAATTTCTGGATCGGGGGGGGGGGGGGGGGAATGAGCGAGGGGGTGGGGTGGGGTAGCGGCTAGGGTTTCGGGTGGGGGTGGAGATATGGGGAGGGGGGAGTGGGCGCCGGCTGGGCCGGCCTGGCTAGCCCAGTGGCCAGCTGGGCCGAGGCCCAGCGAGGGGGGGGGGGGCTTATTTTTATTTTGTTCTTTTTCTGTTTTTCTTTATTCCTTTTTCTGTTTTGTCTTTTATTTTTATTCCAAAAGACTTTTGTAAAATATGAGACTTGCTCCATTATTTACAGTGTATTATTTGTCACTGCTAGAAATTGGTTTGGGGTCCATATCTTTTTCTTTGGATTTTATTTAAATTGAAAAAGGATTGAATAGTGCTATGTTGCTGTTGTTCCTTGTTGCTCGGGTCCTATTACAATTCCAACTAATGTTGCAATCATTTTTATAAATGCTATGGGAATATTTGCAACATGAGGCACATTTTAGTTTTCCAGTTTGAACAACTTTTATTTTCCACTTTCATTTAAATTTGGATTTTGAGTTAGAAGCTGAAATGCATTATGATGCAAATGATGATCAGACACTGTTAATCATGCTGACGTGGCATAATCAAAATGGGATTACTGTAGTTAACCACTGGGGGTGTTACACCGTGTCAAGAGGTATGAGACCTCTGACAAGTACTTTGCCTACAAGATGGAGGAGAATAGCTCAGCCTGTGAGCATGTGCTCAGAATGTCTGGGTACTACAATCGCTTGAATCAAGTGGGAGTTAATCTTCCAGATAAGAAAGTGATTGACAGAGTTCTCTAGTCACTATCACCAAGCTACTAGAACTTCGTGATGAACTATAATATGCAAGGGATGACGAAAACGATTCTTGAGCTCTTCGCGGCGAAGGTAGAAATCAAGAAAGAGCATCAAGTGTTGATGGTTAACAAGACCACTAGTTTCAAGAAAAAGGACAAGGGAAAGAAAGGGAACTTCAAGAAGAATGGCAAGCAAGTTGTTGCTCCCATGAAGAAGCCCAAAGCTGGACCCAAGCCTGAAACTGAGTGCTTCTACTGCAAAGGAAATGGTCACTGGAAGCGGAACTGCCCCAAATACTTGGCGGATAAGAAGGATGGCAAAGTGAACAAAAGTATATTTGATATACATGTTATTGATGTGTACTTTACTAGTGTTCATAGTAGCACCTGGGTATTCGATACCGGTTCAGTTGCTAAGATTAGTAACTCGAAACAGGAGTTGCAGAATAAACAAAGACTAGTTAAGTGCGAGGTGACGATGTGTGTTGGAAGTGATTCCAAGGTTGATATGATCACCTTCGCACACTCCCTCTACCTTCGGGATTAGTGTTGAACCTAAATAAATGTTATTTGGTGTTTGCGTTGAGCATGAATATGATTAGATCATGTTTATTGCAATACGGTTATTCATTTAAGTTAGAGAATAATTGTTGTTCTGTTTACATGAATAAAACCTTCTATGGTCATACACACAATATGAATGGTTTATTGAATCTCGATCATAGTGATACACATATTCATAATATTGATGCCAAAAGATGCAAAGTTGATAATGATAGTGCAACATACTTGTGGCACTGCCGTTTAGGTCATATTGGTGTAAAACGCATGAAGAAACTCCATACAGATGGACTTTTGGAGTCACTTGATTATGAATCATTTGATACTTGGGAACCATGCCTCATGGGCAAGATGACTAAAACTCCGTTCTCCGGAACAATGGAGCGAACTAATGACTTATTGGAAATAACACATACCGATGGATGCGGTCCGATGAGTATTGAAGCACGCGGCGGATATCGTTATTTTCTGACCTTCACAGATGATTTGAGTAGATATGGGTATATCTACTTAATGAAATACAAGTCTGAAACATTTGAAAAGTTCAAAGAATTTCAGAGTGAAGTGGAGAATCATCGTACTAAAAAAATAATGTTCCTACGATCTGATCGCGGAGGCGAATATTTGAATTACGAGTTTTGTAACACCCCCAGTGGTTAACTACAGTAATTCCATTTTGATAATGCCAAGTCAGCATGATTAACAGTGCATGATCATCATTTGCATCATAATGCTTTTCAACTCCTAAGTCAAAACCCAAATTTAAGTGAAAGTGGAAAATAAAAGTTGCCTGAACCTGAAAACTAAAATGTGCATCATGTTGCAAATATTCTCATAGAATTTATAAAAATGATTGCAACATTTGTTGGAATTGTAAAAGGACTCGAACAACAAGGAACAGCAGCAACATAACACTGTTTAATCCTTTTTCAATTTAAATAAAATCCAAACAAAAAGATATGGACCCCAAACCAATTTCTAGCAGTGACAGATAATGCACTGTAAATAATGGAGCAAGTCTCATATTTTACAAAAGTCTTTTGGAATAAAAATAAAAGAGAAAACAGAAAAGGAAAATAAATAATATAAAAAAAAGTAAAAAGGAAAAGCCCCCCCCGGACCAACTGGGCCGTGGCCCAGCTGGCCACCAGGCCACCACCCAGGCCGGCCCACCCCGGGCCTATAACCCCCTCCCCTCACCCCGAAACCCTAATCCCCCCCCCTCGCTCCTCTCCCCCCCGATCCAGTTCTGGATCGGGCCGCGCCGACGCCGCGCCCCATCGCCGCTCGCCGTCTCCGGTGCCACCTCGCCGGACCTCGCCTCTCCATCGTCGCCTCGTCCCCGTCGCGCCCCCTCTCTCCCTCGGCGCGCGACGCCGCCGCGCCCCGGTGCTCGCCCCCGTCGCCGTTGGACGCCGCCTCGCCGGAGCGCTCCCCCGCCGGCCTGCTTCCGCGCCGTCCCCGTCGTCCCCGTCACCCTCCTCGCGCACCGCTACCTCTTCCCTCCATCGCCGGTGAGGCCCATGGCCTCCACTCCCCTTCTCTCTGCCCGCGGTCATCGCGCCCGCGCTGTCCCCGCCGCGCTCCCGCACGCCCTGAAGCTCCCTCGCCTAGCCCTTCTGTCGCTCGCGCAGGCGCCCCGCGACGACCGCTCCGCCTCTCACCGCGCTCGCCCCGCTCTCCCTGCTGCGTCGCTCGCCAGCCACTGCCGCCCCGCACGCGCCCGCACCGGCTACGGCCGCCGCTGCTCCCCTCTGCTCCGCCACCCCCGCCGCCTGCGCCGCGCGCCGCCAGCCCCCCTGCCGCGCCTGGCCACGCACGCGCGCGCACTGCGCTCGCCCGCTCGAGCCTGCTGCTCGCCGCAGTCTCCCTCTCTCCCCTCGGTGCTGCTCGCCTACGGCCGCGCCCACCCGCACCCGCGCGCGCGCGCCCGCCCCGCCTGCTCCTGCGCACCGCGCCCGCGTCGCCCCGCTCTGCCGCACGCGCGCGCGCCCCGCCCACTGCCCTCGCTCGCGCGCCCGCGTCGCCCCTTGCCGCCGACCGCCCGCGCGCGCACCGCGCGCCGCGCGCCCGTCGCCGCCCGTGGCCCTCTGTGCCACCGACCGGTGGGGCCGAACCCCCCTAGCCTATGACAAGGGGGCCCTGCCCCAGAACGTTTTTATAAAAGGAAATTAAAAATAAGAATAATTAAAATAGATAAATAGATAAAAATAATTAGCTAATTAAATAATTAATTAGTGATTAATTAGTTTAATTAATCCTGATTAGGTTAATCTAATTTAATTAATTAGTTTAATTAAATGCTAATTAACTTAATTAACCTTGCTGACGTCAGCATGATGTCATGCTGACATCAGCAAGCACTATTCTGGATAATGTTTAATTTAAATAATTAATTAAATTCCAGAAATTAATAAAGCTTTAGAAAATCATATTAAATAATCCGTAACTCCGATGAAAATACTTTGGACATGAAAGTTACTCAGAACGACGAGACGAATCCGAATACGCGGTCCGTTCGTCCGCCACATGTCCCTAACTATCCGAACATGGAACCGTTCCCCTCCGGTCATCTGTCTGACAAATGTCTGGAACCGGGAAAACATTCCCGGATGGATTTCTCCTTCCTCGGTGACGTGCAACCACACGTTAGAACACACCCGGCACTGCATATTGTCATGCCGTACTTTGCGTTGCTCATGATTTGCTGTGTATTTATACTATTTCCTCCCCCTCTTCTCTCTCGTTAGACCCCGACACCGACGTCGTCCCCGAGACCGACGCAGCTCTGGAGCCTGAAGACACCACTGACAACCTTGCCCTTGCCGCCGAGCAACCAGGCAAGCCCCCCCTTTTGATCATCCCGATATCGCCCATTCTATTTCTCATGCTTGCATTAGAATTGCTGCTGCTGCTGCTGCTTTACCTATTCTGATGCATAGCCTGTTCATTGTAACCTGCTGTTGATAATTACCTGCATATCCTAATCTGTTTAGTCTAGGCTGGGTAGAGACCTATCAGTGACCCCACTTATCCCGACTGCCGCGCTGGATCATCAGAAGACCCAATCAACGGGATTGAAGACCAGGACCCGACACCGCACATCACCCCCCCCCCTTAGTTGTAACGACACTGCAGCGTTACTATCGAGTGCCGAAGGGTGAAACCTCATGTAGCACTTCTGATGTTAACTCTGTAGAGTAGCTATTCGGTCGTGGTCATCGAGGGTGATTCCTCCTTCGCCACTTCCGGTAACGACGCTGTCGTGCAACACATCAAGTGTGAACCCATCGAGGGTGAATCCTCCGAGTTCACCTTGACAGACACATCGAGTAGGAATCCAACGAGGGTGATACCTCGGATTCCCCTGATGTTATGGACACACGGATACTTGGACTTTACACTGTTACTTGGATAGGCGGGTCGACCCTGAGGGGTACCCGCGTGCGCCTGAGAGGCGAGTGTTGTGAAGACGGGTGCCTGTGTGGTGCCCGAGTGGTGAATACGAGGCGCGGCCGGGCATTCTTAACCCTTGCCGCAAGTCCTCGAGACGGGGCGACGGGGTCACATCTTTCGTGAGTCTCTGCTCGTTACCGCAAGCCCCTAGTCCTAGCGATTTGGATATTTGATCCGAGCAGGCCTCTGGTCTGATAGCACTAACCATCACGTGGGCATAGTATGGGCGTTCTGCATCGTAGCATCAGCCGACAGTTCTGTCAGACGTCCAGTTCAGCATTGTGGCACGGTCGGATCGTACCGACCCTCCGAGGCGGTGCTGGTATCCACCCTGCACACAACGACCCGGAGTGCACAGGGCGATGGCCCAAGACCCCTGAGTGCTTAGGATGTAGACCGGCGGGGACCTCTCTGCTGAGCTTTAGGTAGGGCTGCGGTGTGTCGTTTGGCCGAGGCCGGGCATGACCCAGGAAAGTGTGTCCGGTCGAAGTTAATCGAGCGTGTTGGGTAAGTTGGTGCACCCCTGCAGGGAAGAACACTTCTATCGATAGCCGGTCCTACGGTAAAGGACACTCGGAGTTGTATCCTGATTGATACAATTTAGAACTGGATACTTGGATACTATGGCTCTGGGATTGCTTCTCGCAGGGAGTCGAGAAGGGATCTCAGGACGAGGTTGATGACTGTATGGCTCTGGGATTGCTTTCTCGCAGGGAGTCGAGAAAGGATCTCTGGGTGAGGATGAGACTTAATGATACTACTACATTATATTGTACTGTTCTACTCTCTTCTACTGCTGCAAGACCGCTGAAGATGCTAGTCTTCGATAGGACTAGGCCTTCTCTCTATTCTGGCATTTCTGCAGCCCAGTCCACATATACAGCCTCCCCTTGAAAATGTTGCATATGTAGTGTAGATCCTTGCTTGCTGAGTACTTTTGAGTACTCACGGTTGCTTTGTTTTCCTTTTCTCCCCATATCAGTTTGTCGTGACCAAGATGACGGAGCCCCTGAGACAGCTGCCCTGCCGACGATCGCTACTACTACTACCCAAAGGATGGATACTACTATGAGTTGACTGACGACCAGGAGTAGGATCGGAGGGTCCCAGGCAGGAGGCCTTCGCCTTTCGATCGTAGTGTTTTATTTTGCCCCGCCTTTCTAAAGGCCTTTCTGTTTCTGTTTCATATCTGTACTCAGATATCTGATGCTTCCGCTGACGCTTGTTCGCAAGCTTATGTATTCGAGCCCTCGAGGCCCCTGGCTTGTAATATAAAGCTTGTATGACTTTATTTATGTTTTAGAGTTGTGTTGTGATATCTTCCTGTGAGTCCTTAGGCTTGATCGTGTGCATTTGCGTGTATGATTAGCGCGCGATTAAGCCGGGGCGTCACAAGTTGGTATCAGAGCCGACTGACTGTAGGAACCCCCCTTTCCAACTCCTTGGCCGAAGTTGAGTCTAGAAACCGGAAAACTGTTTTACTAACTTGGCTGTGTGGCTTACGGGCCCACGTCGCCGATTGGGTGGTATTAGTATCTTTTATTCCTCATCTTTACTCTGGGACTCTAACCTCTCTTCCTTTCGGGTTAACTAAAGTTTACTAATGCCGACACTTAGGATCTCGTAATTCTCGTCCACCCGGAGAGCTGGATATCTGTGCGATTTCCCTGATATTGATCTGATTAGTCTGATAATCATTTTTGTAGGGTAACGCAGCAGAAAACAAAAAATTTCCGACCTACGCACCAGCCCAGGACCACTATGGAGACTGCATACAAGGTTTGATCATTTTCGTTACCGACTCGTAGCGCAGCGGAAGAAGAGTCGATGACGATCGGCGATGCAGATCCCCGCAGCTAGGATTTACAACCTCCCAACCGCGAGGATGTATACCCTCGTCTTCTCTTTGGACAGCCCTCCGGGAGGCGGTCGAACAGTCCCCCGGACGGTGTCGCGGACAGCCCTTCAAGAGGACCTTCGAAACTCGAACGGTCACTCGGACAGCCCTTCGGGAGGACTCACAGAACTTGGAGCGTCACTTGGATAGCCCTTCGGGAGGCACCCACGAACAGCCCCTCGGGCACTAAGATCGAAACTACGACCTCTCTACAGAGTTGCACACATACGGTGTCATCTATCCGGCAGGGCTTCGCCGTCCAGAACTAGTTCCCACCGGAACCCAGACAGCCTTTCGGCTCTACGAAACTCTTTTCGTGGGAGGGAGAGAGAAGCCAGATCATTGCAATGGCACTTGTATGTGAGAAGGGATGGTAGTTTGGGGCAGCCCATCCACCTCTATTTATAGGAAAGCCAAGGGGCAAAATTGGCATACAAAAGTACCAAAGTGCCCCTACTTTATGTCATACATAAAAGAATAAAAGGCAAAATGGTGTGCCATGTGGAGCTCCATGGAGGAGCACCACCATGGCCGGCCACCCTCATGGGGGACCCCCCCAAGGGGGCTTCCTTAGTGCCTAAGGCATTCTAGAAGCCTTTTGGGAAATTCCCAAAAGGTGCTTTCCATAAAATTCCCAAAAAGAACTTTCACTATTCACGACGACATTTTTCAGCGTCCGTTCGAACTAAAAATATTTATGTGGGCTTAGAACATTTCCAGTACCCACTAAAATAATTTTCAATGCGTTCTGGAACAATTCTAGTTTAGTGATTTCATCTGCGAAAAGCATCTGAAGCGGTTCCGGCAGCCCCGGAACATTTCCGGTTTTTCTTCCAGAAAATTCCCAGAAGTTTCCAGAATGATTCTGGCATCCTCTAAGAATTATCAGGTATGTGCCGAAACCATTTTGACTCAATGGTATCCCCTGAAACAACTTTTCAGTTTCACCGGAACTCATCCGGTGACCTCTCTCTGCGGAAGTTTTCCGCTGTCCGAAACTTTTCGGTGTCCGAAACTTTTTCGGTGATTTTCTCTCAGACTCCCTGTCTAGTATTCAGCAGATAGATGACCCTTAAGCGTGTGACCCTATAGGTTCGGTGAAGTATAGACATGACACGGAGCCCCTTCCGATCAATGATCAACATCGGAGCCGTGGACACCCATATTGACCCCTATACCCACACGAATGAATATTCGAGTGAACCTCCAGTTGCCGTGTGCTATTCCTGTTGCTTCGCGATATGTTACAAATACCTGAGGCGAGACATGTTGGCATTCCCGTGGATCAACAACTTGTCCACTATGCTAGTTACCTCGTTACCGGTATTGTTCTCTTTTCTCGTTACCGTGTTCCGGTATCCCTGTGATCAAATCACAAAGTGTCTGGCCAGACGATGATGGATACCTTAACACCGAGAGGGCCCAGAGATATCTCTCCATCGTCGGAGGAGCAAATCCCAATCTTGAGCTATCAAGTTACTTAACATACTTTCCCATGAACCCGTAAGCCGCCGTAATAGCTATCCAGTTACGGATGACGTTTAACAAACCCCAAAGTTCATGAATCAAGCATGAAGAAACTCGATACTCTCATGGTCTGAGGAATCATGCAAACGTTAACCATCTCTGTGTTATCAAACATTAACTTGTGACGAATGAATCTCATAGCATAACATCAATCGGGTCGATTCAACACAAATGTTCTTCTAACATTGTGCCCTCAAAGCTGCTGGCATAGACATGCCCATGATTGGGAAAACATAATCATCATGCAACACTTGAGCTAGTCTTAGAGGCATGACTAGGAATACTTTTTACCGTTTATTATTCCACACGTGCACATGGGTTTTCCCCAGAGCCTTTATGGATATACGGGCTCGGGAACCACAGCAGTTATAGCATGGAACATAAACATAATTATGAGCAAGGAGATAAATAATAACATTTATTATTGCCTCTAGGGCATATCTCCTACAGACTCCCACTTGCACTAGAGTCAATAATCTAGTTAATGTTAATGCACATTACACCTATGGCACATTGGTGTAAAATATGCTTCGCATGTGGTATAGCCTGATGTCCAACGGATTTGACGACTTCAGATCCGTGTGTATCTTTGCATATCCTCGCGTTTTCACGCTTTCACAAAATTCATATTTTGTGTACACCTTGCTTTGTATATGTGTGAATCATTGGTCGAAACCTGATTCCTCAGACTGAGCTATGGAGCAACTATCTGCAATAGTGTCCCATTGACCAAGCCTTCTTGGAACCATACTAAGTTCATGAATGAACTATATGATTCAACAACTTCTTTGTCGCTTCTAAAGCGTCAACATACTTAGCCTTTGTTATAGAATTCGCCTCAGTATCTTGTTTGGAACAATTTCCAACTACCGTGCCACCATATTGTGTATTGCACAAAACCCTTAACTTTAATCGAAAATCGCTTGGAGCATGGATAAAGAATGTATCGATGTAACCTTTTACAACGAACTCTTCATGATCTCCGCTTGCGAGAAAACATGTCATCAGTGCTACTATAGTACTCAATGACCTATTTTCACCGTTGTCCCATGATCAGTACTTTTGATCACTTTGGTATCTATACTCGCAACAACTTTGGAGTATTGGACATATCTGGTTGTTTTTACATACCATGGAATACATGATTAATCCAAACATGAAGGTGTGTGGAATCTCCATCATGTATTTTGCTCATTAGTGTTTTTGGGACACCGAGTCTTGCAAAAACCCTTTCCATGTGACTTCGGCAAGAATCACTCCTTGACGTTTTTAATGCTAAAAGGTTTTAGCATCTTGTCAATATGTATCTTTGCTCAGCCCCATTAGGTAAATCTATCTCCATAGATCATCATGCCTAATATAAAGGCTATTTTGCCCAAGCACTTCATCGAAAAACTATTTTCAAATGAAGTCCTAATTCGTGTCAAGAAATTTTAATTCCAATTAACAATGTGTCAAGCACACAAGGTTTTTAGAAATATTATTATGCTCCCACTTACTTTCTTGAATCATAAGCATCTTCGTTACCCTTTGATGAAGTCAAACCCCTTTGACCATTTCATCAAAACACGAAGATTCCAACTCCATTTTGCTCTCTTCTGTCCATTGCTGGAACTCTGAAGTTTGCATACTTACTAGCATCCTCTGGAATGACAAAATACCTTGAACTGTAACACATGCAAGTCCTTGGTTTTATTTCCATCAGATGGAAAT
Organism: Thinopyrum elongatum; assembly: GCA_011799875.1. Taxonomy (NCBI): domain Eukaryota; kingdom Viridiplantae; phylum Streptophyta; class Magnoliopsida; order Poales; family Poaceae; genus Thinopyrum; species Thinopyrum elongatum. Next base: position 575,940,406 of record CM022301.1, read on the forward strand.
CCTTTTGTCATCCTTTGTTTCATATCTCATGAATGAAATATGTATTAATTGCTAGTTCAACCCGAACCGACTTTAAGCATCGCTACGATGAAACAACCTCATCGTAGTCAACTCCTTGAACTCGTTATTGCAACAAGTCGAGCTTTATGGATAAAACATTTTTACCCGTATCAGTTTTTAGTTCCATAAAATTCGTTAGACTCTAAGTCTTTCGAAAGGTGTATCAAGGTTTTAATCTTGAAACATTTATATGGAGACTATCTCGGATTGTATTGGCATTTAGCCAATTCCGGAGTCAGGGCCCATCAACGCTTCCTTGTGTATCGTAGGTGTACTGTTGTCTAACAACAATATCTCGTTTGCGCACCTGAGAGGTTTGCACGAGCCTTGCCTACGTGGTTCAGCTGCAAGTTCGACCGAAGTCCATACATTTTATTGTAGAGACTTCCGTATCAGTCATAGTAGGAAACTCTGGAATTACTTCCAAGGTCTCTTTCCTTTGACCTGATGACGGAGATACTGGTTATCTCGTCGAGTTGCATTATTCTCCCACTCACCTTTTTGAAAGAACCATTTTCTTCAAAAAGCATACTGTTCTTTGTGGCAAACCTATTTGCCTCGGTATATTGAGGGAGGAATACCCAATTGCTTGGGATAACCTACAAAGTAGCACTTGTCTGATTTGGAATAGGTTTGTAACCTTTTACACAAGCCCCATATTCCAAATGTTAAGAAAAGATATAACATGGTTGGGCGTACCATACCATGGTGTCATTTCAACAGACCCAATGGAGCTCTTTTCAGTGTAAAAGCCGCAGTCTCTAAAGCATCACTCTTTAAAAGGGATAATGGCAAATTTATTTATGTCATCTTTGATCTTACCATGTCATAAATGGTTCGATTACATTTTCACGGACTTTCCACTTGCAGTGGTGTTCCGGGAGGTGCAAGTTATGAAACTACTTTCACAACTCATCAGACATTCGCTAAACTTGTAACTCAAATATTCCTTTCTGCAATCGAATTGTAGAAACATAATTTTCTTGTTACAATAACTTCTACTTCATTTTTGAAAACCTTTCGAATGATTTCAAAAGATCCAGACTTACGTCCCATCAAGCAAATATCCATATATCTACTTGAGTCATTTCTGAAGATAGTAAATCCACTACTTGCAACATTTATCGAACTACACACATCAAATGTATGATCACCAATAAGTTTGTTGTTCGTTCTTTATGGCCTGTGAACGGTATTTCAGTCACTTCACTTTTCGGAGAAAAGTTGCAAGTGTCAGATGATTCAAAATCAAACGACTTCAAAATCCATCATAATGGAATTTTCCATGCGGGTTTCTCCAATGTGACCAAATGCAGTGCCACACTTGTGTGGTATTCTTTTAGTCTTGCGACATTTAGCGTCAGTGTTATGGATGTATCATATCACCATCAATATTCATAACATATGTCCCATCTTGGATGGAAGCATGGCCCTTCATGTTATTCATAATATTGAACAACAATTGTCCTTTTTATGAACAACCCTTTTGCAACAAACATTTTGCAATGGGCTAGAGTGTATGAAACTCTAAAATGAATTATGAAAGTAAAAACAGAGGTAATATATTATTATCATTTATTCATAACATGCATCTCATTCTCAATGAAAGTATGGCCCTTATGTTATTCATAACATCGAACATAAAAAGTTCTCTTATGAACAACCTTCTTGCAAGATTACTTTATGCAAAGGCTAGAGTTTGAAACTCTAAAATGAATTATGAAAGTAAATACATAGGTAATACACCGATGGAAGGTATAGTAACATTTACTATGTCCCATGTGTGTATCTCAACCTCATTCCTGGCTAGTCTTTCAGGCCATAGTAGTTCTTACATCGAGTTGCAACAGAATGCAATCGAGCGGGTTTTGTGATTGTCTCACAATACCCAAGAATTAGTGATTAACATGTTTAACCATAATTCCCAAGAACTATATCTTTGACCAGCCTTCTATACATCAAAAACTTTGTATGACATTCATACATGAGCTGGATATTCCAGTCTTCTTCTTTATTGCCTTTATACTTCTAACAGTTTTAACTTTTAGTATTTCTCCTACTCTCAGAAGAAGCACCCAACTTAAGAATGGCGTTAGCCTCGGACTTCCTAGGCGTGAAAGTTTCACTAACACCCTTCGGACACTTCCTTTCTCTTAAGTTGTTGTTTTATTCACTTTATCATATGATAGGCGTTCTTCTGGATCCTCTCTTATCAGTCTAATGCATAGTAAACTTCTTTTACTAATAGTTTGCAAACAAACATTGCTTTGGATATCTCATATCTTTTAGCCTTTGTCTGTCTCTGAAAATGATTTTCAGATTCCATGAATATCACATAACTATCCAAACTTTCGAAGTTCGGGTCTCATGGAAAACAAACATATTGCACTTGACTGAAACGGAATTCTAGCTTTTGGATCGAAGGACGAGAGTCACATGATCCATAGCATAAGCGAGAGAATACCAAAGTATGCGATAGGACAAAATCCTTCTTGGCACTCTTGAGGATAATCCTCACATTACGTTACCAACCGTAAAGTTTTAACCAGATATTTAACAGCTATTCAATTTTAATAGGGAAGGTGGAAACGCGAGCCATTATTCTACAACTATTATGCAAATCACACTTAGACAGTGTTTAAAATTAATTGCACTGAGAATTAAACAAGATAATTCTACAGTGCGCTCCCACTCAAATCAATATCTCTCATAATTGATTGTGAGTGATTCAAGACCCACATTTCAATTCAACGCCATTGATGTGGACATCACTGATGACGAGAATTTCAATTGGTGGGCAAACATGCCGATCACATCTCCATGTGACTCTTGTTCATCTTTCGATGGGTGTGTTCCGAGCTCAGGACGATCCTGCCTGAACGTCAAAGATAACCAAGTGATCTTGCTGCGAGGTCTGACCTCACCCGCCTCATTCCTCTCGATTCGTTCGTACCCATGTGGACATGGCGCACCCCGAAAAGATACGAATTACAGACGGTGCTACACTTGGGTGAACACTAACTACTTTGATATTTTGAAGTGAGAGATCACCCTAATAAAAAGCGACTACTGCGCAATCAAGAAGGGTGCATCATAAGGGATAAACATCTCAGGCAATTCATAATAGCATGATATGGTATAGCCCTTTCTGACGGAGAAGTCTTGTATTTCTTCGTCTTCGGCATTTGTGTCGGTGTTCACCTTCGCGAAGATTGCCACCACCTTGTCGATGCACCAGATAATATTGCTATCTCTATAGCTAATAAAATAATGCATTACACAAGATTGACACGCAGGTCATTTAAAGTGCAATCATATGGCTCCAGCCATCATGCCAAATCATGACACGCAGGTCATGTTAATCAATTTACATCATATAGACATCTCATACATAATCAAATTATTATGAGCACTGCTATACCACATCATATGCACATGCAAACCCTTCTGCAAAACCAAGTTAGACGCCTCTAATTGGTTCATGCAAAAACTTGTTTTTCGTGGCTTCTAAGGTTTCGAAACAAACCGAAGCTACCAACGTCCATCATCAAGTATGATAATTCAAGTCGCTAGATTAACAATGCGGGGTGTATGAAGCACGAGATAATAAAATCTCGAACCCCATACTAAACTTCATCATACGCATGACCCCCATGCAGATCATATCTGCATTGCCCTTTTGTCTGCGAAATTTCATCTTTCTTTTTAACTACAGTGGAATTCAATGAACTGTTAGCACTTCGTTGATCAATCAGGATCGCGGATTGCCAGAACATTGAAACTCCACCATGCTGTTATCAAGATCAGAAATATGCAAATTCCAGGGAAGCAACAAGAACATCGGGTAACAGATTTCATCTGCTACCCGCACAAATAATTTTCAGTAATAGAACTCATCTACTACCTAATTATATTGTGCAACACCCATACATCACTATGTATTCTAGATCGCAACCTGCATCTACGCATAGCACGGCTCATGATGCCACTGTAGGGTAACGCAGCAGAAAACAAAAATTTTCCGACCTACGCACCAGCCCAGGACCACTATGGAGAATGCATACAAGGTTTGATCATTTTCGTTACCGACTCGTAGCGCAGCGGAAGAAGAGTCGATGACGATCGGCGATGCAGATCCCCGCAGCTAGGATTTACAACCTCCCAACCGCGAGGATGTATACCCTCGTCTTCTCTTTGGACAGCCCTCCGGGAGGCGGTCGAACAGTCCCCCGGACGGTGTCGCGGACAGCCCTTCAAGAGGACCTTCGAAACTCGAACGGTCACTCGGACAGCCCTTCGGGAGGACTCACAGAACTTGGACTGTCACTTGGATAGCCCTTCGGGAGGCACCCACGAACAGCCCCTTGGGCACTAAGATCGAAACTACGACCTCTCTACAGAGTTGCACACATACGGTGTCATCTATCCGGCAGGGCTTCGCCGTCCAGAACTAGTTCCCACCGGAACCCAGACAGCCTTTCGGCTCTACGAAACTCTTTTCGTGGGAGGGAGAGAGAAGCCAGATCATTGCAATGGCACTTGTATGTGAGAAGGGATGGTAGTTTGGGGCAGGTCATCCACCTCTATTTATAGGAAAGCCAAGGGGCAAAATTGGCATACAAAAGTACCAAAGTGCCCCTATTTTATGTCATACATAAAAGAATAAAAGGCAAAATGGTGTGCCATGTGGAGCTCCATGGAGGAGCACCACCATGGCCGGCCACCCTCATGGGGGACCCCCCCAAGGGGGCTTCCTTAGTGCCTAAGGCATTCTAGAAGCCTTTTGGGAAATTCCCAAAAGGTGCTTTCCATAAAATTCCCAAAAAGAACTTTCACTATTCACGACGACATTTTTCAGCGTCCGTTCGAACTAAAAATATTTATGTGGGCTTAGAACATTTCCAGTACCCACTAAAATAATTTTCAATGCGTTCTGGAACAATTCTAGTTTAGTGATTTCATCTGCGAAAAGCATCTGAAGCGGTTCCGGCAGCCCTGGAACATTTCCGGTTTTTCTTCCAGAAAATTCCCAGAAGTTTCCAGAATGATTCTGGCATCCTCTAAGAATTATCAGGTATGTGCCGAAACCATTTTGACTCAATGGTATCCCCTGAAACAACTTTTCAGTTTCACCGGAACTCATCCGGTGACCTCTCTCTGCGGAAGTTTTCCGCTGTCCGAAACTTTTCGGTGTCCGAAACTTTTTCGGTGATTTTCTCTCAGACTCCCTGTCTAGTATTCAGCAGATAGATGACCCTTAAGCGTGTGACCCTATAGGTTCGGTGAAGTATAGACATGACACGGAACCCCTTCCGATCAATGATCAACATCGGAGCCGTGGACACCCATATTGACCCCTATACCCACACGAATGAATATTCGAGTGAACCTCCAGTTGCCGTGTGCTATTCCTGTTGCTTCGCGATATGTTACAAATACCCGAGGCGAGACATGTTGGCATTCCCGTGGATCAACAACTTGTCCACTATGCTAGTTACCTCGTTACCGGTATTGTTCTCTTTTCTCGTTACCGTGTTTCGGCATCCCCGTGATCAAATAACAAAGTGTCTGGCCAGACGATGATGGATACCTTAACACCGAGAGGGCCCAGAGATATCTCTCCATCGTCGGAGGAGCAAATCCCAATCTTGAGCTATCAAGTTACTTAACATACTTTCCCATGAACCCGTAAGCCGCCGTAATAGCCATCCAGTTACGGATGACGTTTAACAAACCCCAAAGTTCATGAATCAAGCATGAAGAAACTCGATACTCTCATGGTCTGAGGAATCATGCAAACGTTAACCATCTCTGTGTTATCAACCATTAACTTGTGACGAATGAATCTCATAGCATAACATCAATCGGGTCGATTCAACACAAATGTTCTTCTAACATTGTGCCCTCAAAGCTGCTGGCATAGACATGCCCATGATTGGGAAAACATAATCATCATGCAACACTTGAGCTAGTCTTAGAGGCATGACTAGGAATACTTTTTACCGTTTATTATTCCACACGTGCACATGGGTTTTCCCCAGAGCCTTTATGGATATACGGGCTCGGGAACCACAGCAGTTATAGCATGGAACATAAACATAATTATGAGCAAGGAGATAAATAATAACATTTATTATTGCCTCTAGGGCATATCTCCTACAATTTTCCTTTCCATTGTTTTGTTTAACCTTTCTCTCCGAGATCGGTTATACTTCTCCTTGTCTTTTGACAATCATGAGTTTCCTCTGTTTCAGATGGATCGTTTGTTTCCACCACACCCTGCGACGCAGCTACCAGCTGTTCGAGCAGGGATACATCCAGAGTACATTCTTTATCCACTGGGGCAGATGTCAATCCGTTACAATACCCCAGTACTTTCTCCTCCAGATACCCGCAAAGACTTTGTGATTTATTGTGATGCATCCCGTGAAGGATTAGGCTGTGTCCTAATGCAAGAGCGTAAGGTGATTGCCTATGGCTCTCGTCAGTTGCGCCCACATGAAGAGAATTATCCGGTACATGATCTAGAACTAGCTGCTGTGATCTATGCATTGCAGTTGTGGCGATATTACCTTCTCGGTAATCGTTGCGAGATCTACACGGATCATAAAAGTCTGAAGTACTTGTTCACTCAACCATCTCTAAACCTCCGTCAGCAAAGATGGATGGAGGCCATTGCGGACTATGATTTGGGTATTTCCTATACCCCTGGCAAGGCTAACGTGATGGCTGATGCCTTAAGCCGCAAGTCCTATTGCGACAACCTCATGGTTAGGCGAGCTCAACCTCGTCTTTTTGAAGAACTGTGCAAGCTGAATCTGCTTATTGTTCCACAGGGATCTCTTAATAACCTTGTGATACAACCAGATCTTGAGAAAGCTGTTAAGAATGCGCAAGCTAAAGATGCTGAAGTTGATCTGATGAAGAAAGACCTTCACCTTGTAAAGTACAGGGATTTCTCGCTGTCTGAAGATGGAACCTTGTATTTCAGAAACCGCATTGTCGTACCTCGCTTCGAGCTTATGACTGACAAAGTCATGAAGGAGGCACATGATACCCCGCTGTCTATTCATCCGGGTAGCACCAAGATGTATCGTGATCTCCGTCAAAGGTACTGGTGGTCTAAAATGAAGCAGGACATTGCTCGTTATGTTGCTGAATGTGATGTGTGTCGACGCGTTAAAGCAGAACATCAGAAACCAGCTGGAATTCTGCAACCACTTCCTATTCCTCTATGGAAATGGGATAAGGTTCAGATGGATTTCGTTACAGGACTTCCCAGGTCACAGAAGGGTCACGATGCTATTCTTGTCGTTGTCGACCAACTCTCTAAAGTTGCACACTTTCTGCCTGTCAAGGAGACGATCACTGCTAGTCAGTTAGCAGAGTTGTATATCTCCAGAATTGTATCACTCCACGGTATTCCGAAGGAAATCAGTTCGGACCGTGGCGGTCTTTTCACCTCAAAATTCTGGGAAAGTTTTCAAACAGCTATGGGAACTCATATTACTTGGAGTTCAGCTTATCACCCTCAATCTCAAGGCCAAGTCGAACGAGTTAATCAAGTGCTTGAAGACATGCTTCGGGCTTGTGTTATTTCATTCGGCAAGAAGTGGGAAGAATCTCTCCCGTATGCCGAATTCTCTTACAACAACAGCTATCAAGCCAGCTTGAAAATGGCTCCCTTCGAAGTACTCTATGGACGTAAGTGTCGAACCCCTCTGAATTGGTCAGAAACTGGGGAACGACCGCTCGTGGGTCCGGATATTATTCAACACGCTGAAGAACAAGTTCGTATTGTCCGGGAAAATCTCAAGGCGGCTCAGGACCGCCAGAAGAGCAACTATGATCGCAAACGATGGGGTTTGACTTATCAACCTGGTGATCAAGCTTATCTTCGTGTCACACCTATGAAGGGCACTCACCGTTTTGGAATCAAGGGCAAGCTAGCTCCTCGCTACGTTGGTCCCTTCCGCATTATTGCAAGACGTGGTCAGGTGGCATATAAATTGGAATTGCCGCCGCAATTCTCCCATATCCACGACGTTTTCCATGTGTCGCAACTTCGTCAATGCTTCAAAGAATCTCCGCACCGAGCTGTGGATCACGAGGTGCTCGAATTGCAAGATGACCTATCTTATAAGGAGCATCCGATCCGCATTCTCGATGAAGCTGAACGTCGGACCCGTCAGAAGGTTACCAAGTTCCTCAAAGTGCAGTGGTCAAATCATACTGAAGATGAAGCCACTTGGGAACGCGAGGATAATCTTTGTGCGGAATACCCCGAACTTTTTCCTTCTACCTCTTAATTCTCGGGACGAGAATTCTTGTTAGTAGAGGAGATTTGTAACACCCCCAGTGGTTAACTACAGTAATTCCATTTTGATAATGCCAAGTCAGCATGATTAACAGTGCATGATCATCATTTGCATCATAATGCTTTTCAACTCCTAAGTCAAAACCCAAATTTAAGTGAAAGTGGAAAATAAAAGTTGCCTGAACCTGAAAACTAAAATGTGCATCATGTTGCAAATATTCTCATAGCATTTATAAAAATGATTGCAACATTTGTTGGAATTGTAAAAGGACTCGAACAACAAGGAACAGCAGCAACATAACACTGTTTAATCCTTTTTCAATTTAAATAAAATCCAAACAAAAAGATATGGACCCCAAACCAATTTCTAGCAGTGACAAATAATGCACTGTAAATAATGGAGCAAGTCTCATATTTTACAAAAGTCTTTTGGAATAAAAATAAAAGAGAGAAAACAGAAAAGGAAATAAATAATATAAAAAAGTAAAAAGGAAAAGCCCCCCCCCCCCCGGACCAACTGGGCCGTGGCCAGCTGGCCACCAGGCCACCCAGGCCGGCCCACCCGGGCCTAAACCCCCTCCCTCACCCCGAAACCCTAATCCCCCCCCCCCTCCCCGCTCCTCTCCCCCCGATCCAGTTCTGGATCGGGCCGCGCCGACGCCGCGCCCCACGCCGCTCGCCGTCTCCGGTGCCACCTCGCCGGACCTCGCCTCTCCATCGTCGCCTCGTCCCCGTCGCGCCCCCTCTCTCCCTCGGCGCGCGACGCCGCCGCGCCCCGGTGCTCGCCCCCGTCGCCGTTGGACGCCGCCTCGCCGGAGCGCTCCCCCGCCGGCCTGCTTCCGCGCCGTCCCCGTCGTCCCCGTCACCCTCCTCGCGCACCGCTGCCTCTTCCCTCCATCGCCGGTGAGGCCCGTGGCCTCCACTCCCCTCCTCTCTGCCCGCGGTCATCGCGCCCGCGCTGTCCCCGCCGCGCTCCCGCACGCCCTGAAGCTCCCTCGCCGCGCCCTTCTGTCGCTCGCGCAGGCGCCCCGCGACGACCGCTCCGCCTCTCACCGCGCTCGCCCCGCTCTCCCTGCTGCGTCGCTCGCCAGCCACTGCCGCCCCGCACGCGCCCGCACCGGCTACGGCCGCCGCTGCTCCCCTCTGCTCCGCCACCCTCGCCGCCTGCGCCGCGCGCCGCCACCCCCCCTGCCGCGCCTGGCCACGCACGCGCGCGCACTGCGCTCGCCCGCTCGAGCCTGCTGCTCGCCGCAGTCTCCCTCTCTCCCCTCGGTGCTGCTCGCCTGCGGCCGCGCCCACCCGCACCCGCGCGCGCGCGCCCGCCCCGCCTGCTCCTGTGCACCGCGCCCGCGTCGCCCCGCTCTGCCGCACGCACGCGCGCCCCGCCCACTGCCCTCGCTCGCGCGCCCGCGTCGCCCCTTGCCGCCGACCGCCCGCGCGCGCACTGCGCGCCGCGCGCCCGTCGCCGCCCGCTGGCCCTCTGTGCCACCGACCGGTGGGGCCGAACCCCCCTAGCCTATGACAAGGGGGCCCCGCCCCAGAACGTTTTTATAAAAGGAAATTAAAAATAAGAATAATTAAAATAGATAAATAGATAAAAATAATTAATTAGTTAATTAAATAATTAATTAGTGATTAATTAGTTTAATTAATCCTGATTAGGTTAATCTAATTTAATTAATTAGTTTAATTAAATGCTAATTAACTTAATTAACCTTGCTGACGTCAGCATGATGTCATGCTGACATCAGCAAGCACTATTCTGGATAATGTTTAATTTAAATAATTAATTAAATTCCAGAAATTAATAAAACTTTAGAAAATCATATTAAATAATCCGTAACTCCGATGAAAATACTTTGTACATGAAAGTTACTCAGAACGACGAGACGAATCCGAATACGCGGTCCGTTCGTCCGCCACATGTCCCTAACTATCCGAACATGGAACCGTTCCCCTCCGGTCATCTGTCTGACAAATGTCTGGAACCGGGAAAACATTCCCGGATGGATTTCTCCTTCCTCGGTGACGTGCAACCACACGTTAGAACACACCCGGCACTGCATATTGTCATGCCGTACTTTGCGTTGCTCATGATTTGCTGTGTATTTATACTATTTCCTCCCCCTCTTCTCTCTCGTTAGACCCCGACACCGACGTCGTCCCCGAGACCGACGCAGCTCCGGAGCCTGAAGACACCACTGACAACCTTGCCCTTGCCGCCGAGCAACCAGGCAAGCCCCCCCTTTTGATCATCCCGATATCGCCCAGTCTATTTCTCATGCTTGCATTAGAATTGCTGCTGCTGCTGCTGCTTTACCTATTCTGATGCATAGCCTGTTCATTGTAACCTGCTGTTGATAATTACCTGCATATCCTAATCTGTTTAGTCTAGGCTGGGTAGAGACCTATCAGTGACCCCACTTATCCCGACTGCCGCGCTGGATCGTCAGAAGACCCAATCAACGGGATTGAAGACCAGGACCTGACACCGCACATCACCCCTCCCTTAGTTGTAACGACACTGCAGCGTTACTATCGAGTGCCGAAGGGTGAAACCTCATGTAGCACTTCTGATGTTAACTCTGTAGAGTAGCTATTCGGTCGTGGTCATCGAGGTTGATTCCTCCTTCGCCACTTCCGGTAACGACGCTGTCGTGCAACACATCAAGTGTGAACCCATCGAGGGTGAATCCTCCGAGTTCACCTTAACAGACACATCGAGTAGGAATCCAACGAGGGTGATACCTCGGATTCCCCTGATGTTATGGACACACGGATACTTGGACTTTACACTGTTACTTGGATAGGCGGGTCGACCCTGAGGGGTACCCGCGTGCGCCTGAGAGGCGAGTGTTGTGAAGACGGGTGCCTGTGTGGTGCCCGAGTGGTGAATACGAGGCGCGGCCGGGCATTCTTAACCCTTGCCGCAAGTCCTCGAGACGGGGCGACGGGGTCACATCTTTCGTGAGTCTCTGCTCGTTACCGCAAGCCCCTAGTCCTAGCGATTTGGATATTTGATCCGAGCAGGCCTCTGGTCTGATAGCACTAACCATCACGTGGGCATAGTATGAGCGTTCTGCATCGTAGCATCAGCCGACAGTTCTGTCAGACGTCCAGTTCAGCATTGTGGCACGGTCGGATCGTACCGACCCTCCGAGGCGGTGCTGGTATCCACCCTGCACACAACGACCCGGAGTGCACAGGGCGATGGCCCAAGACCCCTGAGTGCTTAGGATGTAGACCGGCGGGGACCTCTCTGCTGAGCTTTAGGTAGGGCTGCGGTGTGTCGTTTGGCCGAGGCCGGGCATGACCCAGGAAAGTGTGTCCGGCCGAAGTTAATCGAGCGTGTTGGGTAAGTTGGTGCACCCCTGCAGGGAAGAACACTTCTATCGATAGCCGGTCCTACGGTAAAGGACACTCGGAGTTGTATCCTGATTGATACAATTTAGAACTAGATACTTGGATACTATGGCTCTGGGATTGCTTCTCGCAGGGAGTCGAGAAGGGATCTCAGGACAAGGTTGATGGCTGTATGGCTCTGGGATTGCTTTCTCGCAGGGAGTCGAGAAAGGATCTCTGGGTGAGGATGAGACTTAATGATACTACTACATTATATTGTACTGTTCTACTCTCTTCTACTGCTGCAAGACCGCTGAAGATGCTAGTCTTCGATAGGACTAGGCCTTCTCTCTATTCTGGCATTTCTGCAGCCCAGTCCACATATACAGCCTCCCCTTGAAAATGTTGCATATGTAGTGTAGATCCTTGCTTGCTGAGTACTTCTGAGTACTCACGGTTGCTTTGTTTTCCTTTTCTCCCCATATCAGTTTGTCGTGACCAAGATGACGGAGCCCCTGAGACAGCTGCCCTGCCGACGATCGCTACTACTACTACCCAGAGGATGGATACTACTATGAGTTGACTGACGACCAGGAGTAGGATCGGAGGGTCCCAGGCAGGAGGCCTTCGCCTTTCGATCGTAGTGTTTCATTTTGCCCCGCCTTTCTAAAGGCCTTTCTGTTTCTGTTTCATATTTGTACTCAGATATCTGATGCTTCCGCTGACGCTTGTTCGCAAGCTTATGTATTCGAGCCCTCGAGGCCCCTGGCTTGTAATATAAAGCTTGTATGACTTTATTTATGTTTTAGAGTTGTGTTGTGATATCTTCCCGTGAGTCCTTAGGCTTGATCGTGTGCATTTGCGTGTATGATTAGTGCACGATCAGGCCGGGGGCGTCACAAGTTTGGCCTTCATTTAAAATAATGTGGAATTGTTTCACAACTCACGCCACCTGGAACACCACAGCGTAATGGTGTGTCCGAACGTCATAACCGCACTTTACTAGATATAGGTGCAATCTATGATGTCTCTTACCGATTTACCACTATCGTTTTGGGGGTTATGCATTAGAGACATCCGCATTCATGTTAAATAGGGCACCGTCTAAATCCGTTGAGATGACACCGTATGAACTGTGGTTTGGCAAGAAACCTAAGATGTCGTTTCTTAAAATTTGGAGTTACGACACTTATGTCAAAAGGCTTCAGCCTGATAAACTCGAACCCAAATCGGAGAAGTGCGTCTTCATAGGATGCCCTAAGGAAACAATTGGGTACACCTTTTACCACAGATCCGAAGGCAAGATCTTTGTTGCTAAGAATTGACTTTTTCTACAGAAGGAGTTTCTCTCGAAAGAAGTGAGTGGGAGGAAAGTAGAACTTGATGAGGTAATTGTACCTTCTCTCGAATTGGAGAGTAACACATCACAGAAAACCATTCCCGTGATGCCTACACCAACTAGAGAGGAAGCTAATGATGATGATCATGAAACTTCAGATCAAGTTACTACCGAATCTCGTAGGTCGACCAGAGCACGTTCCGCACCAGAGTGGCACGGTAATCCTGTTCTGAAAGTCATGTTACTAGACCAAGGCGAACCTACGAACTATGAAGAAGCTATGATGAGCCCAGATTCCGACAGATGGCTTGAGGCCATGAAATCTGAGATAGGATCCATGTATGAGAACAAATTGTGGACTTTGGTGGACTTGCCCGATGATCGGCAAGCTATTGAGAATACATGGATCTTCAAGAAGAAGACTGACGCTGGTAGTAATGTCACTATCTACAAAGCTCGACTTGTCGCAAAAGGTTTTCGACAAGTTCAAGGAGTTGACTACGATGAGACTTTCTCACCCGTAGCGATGCTTAAGTCTGTCCGAATCATGTTAGCAATTGCCACATTTTATGATTATGAAATCTGGCAAATGGACGTCAAAACTGCATTCCTTAATGGATATCTTAAAGAAGAGTTGTATATGATGCAACCAGAAGGTTTTGTCGATCCTAAAGGTGCTAACAAAGTGTGCAAGCTCCAGCGATCTATCTATGGACTGGTGCAAGCATCTCGGAGTTGGAATATACGCTTTTGATGAAAGTGATCAAAGCATATGATTTTATACAGACTTTCGGTGAAGCCTGTATTTACAAGAAAGTGAATAGGAGCTCTGCAACATTTCTAATATTATATGTAGATGACATATTGTTGATTGGAAATGATATAGAATTTCTGGATAGCATAAAAGGATAATTGAATAAGAGTTTTTCAATGAGAGACCTCGGTGAAGCTGCTTATATATTGGGCATCAAGATCCATAGAGATAGATCGAGACGCTTAATAGGACATTCACAAAGCACATACCTTAACAAAGTTTTGAAGAAGTTCAAAATGGATCAGTCAAAGAAAGGTTTCTTGCTGTGTTACAAGGTGTGAAGTTGAGTAAGACTCAAAGCCCGACCACGGCAGAAGATAGAGAGAGAATGAAAGTCATTCCCTATGCCTCAGCCATAGGTTCTATAAAGTATGCCATGATGTGTACCAGACCTATTGTGTACCTTGCCATGAGTTTGGTAAGGGGGTACAATAGTGATCCAGGAGTAGATCATTGGACAACAGTCAAAATTATCCTTAGTTACCTGAGAGGATATGTAAATGTTTCTCAGTTATGGAGGTGATAAAGAGTTCGTCGTAAAGGGTTACGTCGATGCAAGCTTTGACACCAATCCGGATGACTCTGAGTCTCAATCTGGATACATATTGAAAGTGGGAGCAATTAGCTAAGAGTAGCTCCATGCAGAGCATTGTAGACATAGAAATTTGCAAAATACATATGGATCTGAATGTGGCAGACCCGTTGACTAAACTTCTCTCACAAGCAAAACATGATCACACCTTCGTACTCTTTGGGTGTTAATCACATGACGATGTGAACTAGATTATTGACTCTAGTAAACTCTTTGGGTGTTGGTCACATAGCGATGCGAACTATGGGTGTTAAATCACATGGTGATGTGAACTAGATTATTGACTCTAGTGCAAGTGGGAGACTGAAGGAAATATGCCCTAGAGGCAATAATAAAGTTGTTATTTTATATTTCCTTATTCATGATAAAGGTTTATTATTCATGCTAGAATTGTATTGATCGGAAACCTAAATACATGTGTGAATACATAAACAAATACCGTGTCCCTAGTAAGCCTCTACTAGACTAGCTCGTTGATCAAAGATGGTTAAGGTTTCCTAACCATAGACATGTGTTGTCATTTGATAACGGGATCACATCATTAGGAGAATGATGTGATGGACAAGACCCACCCGTTAGCTTAGCATAATGATCGTTCAGTTTATTGCTATTGCTTTCTTCATGTCAAATATATATTCCTTCGACTATGAGATTATGCAACTCCCGGATACCGGAGGAATACCTTGTGTGCTATCAAACGTCACAATGTAACTGGGTGATTATAAAGATGCTCTACAGGTATCTCCGAAGGTATTTGTAGAGTTGGCATAGATCGAGATTAGGATTTGTCACTCCGAGTATCGGAGAGGTATCTCTGGGCCCTCTCGGTAATACACATCATAAGCTTGCAAGCAAACGACTAAGGAGTTAGTCACGAGGTGATGTATTACGGAACGAGTAAAGAGACTTGCCGGTAACAAGATTGAACTAGGTATGAAGATACCGACGATCGAATCTCGGGCAAGTAACATACCATGGACAAAGGGAATTACGTATGTTGTCATAACGGTTCGACCGATAAAGATCTTCGTAGAATATGTAGAAGCCAATATGGGCATCCAGGTTCCGCTATTGGTTATTGACCGGAGAGGTGTCTCGGTCATGTCTACATAGTTCTCGAACCCGTAGGGTCCGCACGCTTAACGTTCGATGACGATATAGTATTATATGAGTTATGTGATTTGGTGACCGAATGTTGTTCGGAGTGCCGAATGAGATCACGGACATGACAAGGAGTCTCGAAATGGTCGAGAGGTAAAGATTGATATATAGGACGATGGTATTCAGACACCGGAAGTGTTTCAGGGTGTACCGGGTACTTATCGGGTCACTTGAAGGGGTTCCGGGCACCCCCGGCAAAATATATGAGCCTTATGGGCCAAGAGGGGAAACGTACCAGCCACAAGGGGCTAGTGCGCCCCCCATATGGGCCGGCCTAAAGAGGAGAAGGAAAGGGGAGAAGGGAAAGGTAAGTGTGGATTAGGATTCCCACTTCCTTCCCTCTCCCCCCCTCTTTCCTTCCCCCTCCGATAAACATGGCAGGGGGGCGCGGCCAAGGGCAGGAGCCCAAGTAGGATTCTGACCTATATATATATATATATATATATATATATATATATATATATATATATATATATATATGAGGAGGGGGCCGCATAGCACAGACCAGACAATTGCATAGCCGTGTGCGGTGCCCCCCTCCACCGTTTACAACCCCGGTCATATTTTCGTAGTGCTTAGGCGAAGCCCTGCGGAGATCACTTCACCATCACCGTCACCACGCCGTCGTGCTGACGGAACTCATCTACTACCTCGACGTCTTGCTGGATCAAGAAGGCGAGGGACGTCACCGAGCTGAACGTGTGCAGAACGCGGAGGTGCCGTGCATTCGGTACTTGATCGGTTGAAGCACGAAGAAGTTTGACTACATCAACCGCGTTATGAAACGCTTCCGCTTACGGTCTACGAGGGTACATAGACACACTCTCCCCTCTCATTGCTATGCATCTCCTTGATAGATCTTGCATGTGCGTAGAATTTTTTTTGTTTTCCATGCAACGTTTCCCAACATAACACACTCATCGTAAGAAAGGGATGAGCTTGAGCGAGGCATCATGCACACATCACGCTGCCTGGAAGTCTTGCAAGCAGACGATCTTAACGAGATCGACTATGGAAGCAGAACTCACAACATTAGACACATCATGCGTCGAAGCAGAATGGCTTCGAGAGTTTTTGATGGATTTGCCGGTGGTTGATAAACCAGTCCTGGCTGTCCTCTTATGAACTGTGACAATCAAACTATGATTGCCAAGGCTAAGAGTTCAAAGGACAACATGAAATCCACAAAGCACATAAGAAGAAGATTAAAATCTGTCAGAAAATCAAGAAACTCCGGAGTAATAGCGTTGGATTATATCCAGACTGCTAAGAATCTGACAGACCCTTTTATGAAAGGGCTATCACAGATTGTGATAGAAAATGCATCAAGGGAGATGGGTATGAGACCCACGTAAGTTGCCATGGGGGTAACCCAACCTATGTGATCGGAGATCCCATGAACTAGGACCTGGGAAAACAATCCAGCGGTCAACTAAGGAGAGTATCCTTAATAAACCCACTCCATTAGAGATGAAATAATACTCTCAATTCTGTAAGGCAGACTGACTTTTGTCTTAATGTGTTCTAAAGCTTATATAAGCAAGATGCTAACCTACAGAGCACTCTTTGGAGGAATACACCTATGTGAGCCCGACTGCTGGTCACAGTCTATGAGATTGGGTGATCTCTAGAAAGCTCATGAGAAGGTACGGAGTATGACTAATAAGCTCCACCCGTGGGATTTAGCCTTCGGCAGCCACGTACCATCTGACAATAGACGAAACTTCTACACGCCAAATTGACAATTTAAGGCATAGTCCATTGTTCAGTTGTGAAGAAGTCTAATCCTATTGCTCTAGGTGGAAGTTCAACTTAACAGTCTCCACTGAAAATTCTAGTATATCAAACATTGTTTGAAACATTTGACAAACTTACGTGCCTCGAGATCTGGTGGGGGATTGTTGGATTATAGATGGGCTTAGGCCCATATAAGACAATAATCCCTGGTTAATCTCTAAGGCCCATGAATGTGCATGGCAAGTGGTCGGAAGTTTAATACCATACTGCTACAGTAAGAAGAGTGAGACCTCTTTATAAGGGTTGCTCTACCACTTGGTATTGGGAGTTTGGGAATAGGAGCTGTACACGCGCGCTCCTCCTTCTCCGCCGCCCGCCTCGCCTTGCCACACCTTGCCTCGTCACGATGCGCGCGCGCCGCGGGTTGCGGGAATGAGCCGAGCCGAAGCTTATTTTTGCCGGTCAGGAATGATTAATTAATTTCAGATTAATTAACGAGTCGCTTACGGAAGTGCCACTGTCCGAGACGTTGGACTGTGGCTGTTCGTGGACTCGATCTTGGGCCTGAGCCCAGGCCCATTTACCCGACGACCTATATAAGAAGGCGCTGGCCAGCGGAGTGAACCCTAACTCAGTTCACTCACTCCCTCTCGCACAACCCTAGTCGTCATCTACTGTTCCTCTCTCTGTGCTGCTTCCGGCGATCCCATCCCGACGACCGCGTGACCGGTTTGTCGGGAGAGCAGGTGCCTCCGGAACCTGTCGTTCGAGATCCTGCCCGGGAGAACGGCAATAAGGTATTTGGGGAGCGTCTCGACGCGACTGCTCCCGATCCGTCCCCGAGGCTGCTGCTGCCGCCGCCGTGTTGGCCTGGCCAACCGGAGGGTATGACTCGTTCATCACCTGTTTGCTCTTTCGTGTGCTGGCCGTATATATGTTGTCCATAGATGTTTCGGTTCTATGTACTGTACGTGTTTATATGCTTAGGTATCTGTATGAGTTGCATACCGTATTTATCATGTTTACTATTTACTCATGGATTAGATTAGTTGAAAATGTGCTAATATTTTCAACACTGGGTCTTGTAGAATATGACCATCCTATATACTATGTGTGTTGCTAAAAAAAAAAATACTATGTGTGCATAGGGTACAATGAGTAGTGGTTTTCCACTACACGTCAGTCTCAAGTATATCATTTGTCCTTGAGTTGTAGTTGCCACTTGTTAGTGCTCTCTCACTGTGTCATTTATCCACACTCTCGACGAACTTTTGTTTCGAAACTATCTAGAAGAGTAGAGAACCTGAACCGTGAGTGCAGCAAGGACTGTTCATGTTGCTCACGCTAATTGGCAGCACAGACATGGGTGTCAAGTCATGGTACATGCATAGGTACACCCCGCGCCACATCATGGTCATCATCACATTAACTGTACCATTACTGGCCCATTCGCTTCAGCACCAGAGATCACTTCCGAGATCACACCCCAACAACCGCGTGCATACATATTCAGCAGTGGCTAGGCTAGTGTAGATGCTACTACAACCTTTAGCTCCATATTCCACATTCTCTTTGTTTGTATACTGTCACTTCAGTGCTAGCAATGTTCGCATAGCTCAGTGCACTTTTACCTAGATTACACTTCAGTGCTAGCAATGTTCGTATAGCTCAGTGCACTATTACCTAGATTATGTTAGCAAGCACAACGATGCACTTTAATTGGGGTAAGCTTTTAATCTGAAAACCATTTAATTAGTGAAGTTGCTGATACACATTTTGCTTGTTCCTTCTCTTATCTATATGGATATCAATAGTGGGGTGCATCGTAGATCACCATCTTGATTAGTACTCCCTCCTTTTCGGTTTATAGGGCTTATCTCAAAATTTTAGTTTTTCCATTTTATAAGGCTCAATTTGGTTGTTCCCCATCACATGTTTAAATTCTAAGGTGCATTAAATCATTGCATGCAAGTATTAAGAGAAAATTGACCAATGCATGTACTTTATGCATGCATGCATTGCAATTAATGCATTGGTAAACATAATTTTTTGAGGAAAACAAGAGCATTAATTGGGTGCTTTTGCAAACTACAAAAAGTATTCCACCACTCATCATGTACTTTGGTTGGTGAGATTTTTGAATCGAGCCCTATAAACCCGAAAGGAGGGAGTAGTTTGGATCACATATAGCTAGACAATAGTATAAGTTAGCATAATGAAGCCCACGCATTATCATCCCTGAAAACCTTCAAAACGAAAGCACACGATGAGGCACTTCCTTTAGTTAGTTGGGTCGTTGCTGATGCAGACTAATTAGTTGGTCCCTTTCTTCTCTGTCGTCTACCAGTATGTATTGTTGCGGTGCGTCTTGATTTTCACTACTCCCTCCGTCCGGGTGTATAAGTCATCTTAGGAGTAGCACCATGACCTAGATGGCTGTAGATTGGCTGAGGAGGAGCACCGCGGCCAGCTTAACTTCCAATCAGAGCGCTGCACAAAAGGAAGCAAAATCAGCATTTAATAGGATGTCTTTTCAGCTCTCCATGCAGGCCCACGTATGTGATACTCCAGCCGCGATCAACGCCCAGCATGCAAAACTGTCTTCAATATCCTGCCAAACCAACGCCCAGCCGCGATGCATGCATTGGCCGTTCTTGTGCGAGCGCCTCCTCTTCCTCCCCGCGCATCTTCTTCCTCGACGCGCCTCCTCTGGCCGAAAATTTTCAGTCCAAATCTTCCTCCCGCGTATCCTTCTTCCTCCCCGCGCCTCCTTTAGCTCCAAATTTTTGGTTTTAGATCAACCGCGCGAAACTGTGAAATACATCTATAAATAGGTTACCCCATGGCTGCAACTTCTCACATTCATCTTCCTCCTCCCGTCAATGGTGACGTTCGATCTCAACGAGCCACCACTAGTAGATGAAGTAGTGGAGGATGGAGAGGATGGAGCAGGCCGTGGTGGAGAGGATGGAGGAAGCTGGCCGCCGCCACGAGAAGCGCTGGTGGTAGGTGCTCGAGATCGAGGCACAGCAGATGCCGTCGTCCTAGGTGGTCGCCGGCCGCCACCTCTAGGCATGGCAAGCCGTCCGCGTGGCGGCTTCTTCTATACCAGCGGTGATACGACGCCGGGGCTCCCACCGCTCGGCCTAGTTCGTCGTCCTCGCGCCGTCTATACTCCAAGCATCGGCGATGCAGCGTCGGACATGCCACCGTCCGGCCTCCTTGGACGAACCATGGCAAGCTTTACGATAGGCACGGCAGGAAGCGAGCCAGTCGTCCCCGTGCGCCGCGTTGGGCTGTCCCGTAGGCCTCGCGGCGGTTGTACCGGTGAGGCAGGATCCAGTCGTGGTGGCGGGAGCAATCGGGCACGAGGTGCAGCCCGTCCTCGGCGTCCTCGCGGTGGTGCATCTAGTGGCTCCGCTACGGGCGGGAGCAGCGTTGAGGGATCTGCCGTCCAAGGTCTGTACCTTGGCGACGGCCTGGAGGAGCAGAACGGGCACAGGCAAGAGCATGGCGGCCGTGGTACGGGTCGTGAACGGCCACAACCTCCATAGCGAACGCAACATCCAACTTATGTACACGTACATACTCCATCTCACCAATCCCTGCAATCATCTGCTGCTGGACAAACTCCTCCTCCATGGCGCCCATCTTCTTCTCCATGGCGCCCATCTGCTGCTGGACGCCCTCCTCGTCCATGCCTCTCTTCCTTGCCTTCACGATCTGATCCTTCATGGCGCCCATCTTCTTCTCCATGGCGCCCATCTGCTGCTGGACGCCCTCCTCGTCCAAGCCTCTCTTCCTTGCCTTCACGATCTGATCCTTCATGGCGCCCATCTTCTTCTCCATGGCGCCCATCTTCTCCTCCATGGCGCCCTTCACCTTGCTGCAAGTCTTCTCCATGGCGCCCGCATCCTCCCTCATCTCCATGGATCCAATCTGGAAACCTTCTCCTTCCATGGCGAACAGCCTGCTTTTTCTCTCCTACCTCGTTTTTCCTTCTGCCATGGCTTATAAAGGATGGGAAGAACAGCATGCACGGCATGCAGATTTCGTTTCACACTAGAGAAGAGGTAAAACGGGAGGAGAGGGGTTTCCACGTGGGGAGAACGAGGCAGCGGAGGGAATCGAGGAACAAACAGAACGCTCGTTAATGAGGCTGGGAGGGGAACGAGGAGAATTTAATGTTACACGCCTAAACGTTTTGGGAAAATCTGATTTTCGTAAGATGACTTATACACCCGGACGGAGGGAGTATCTTAAGTTGACAACGCATGACTAATGATGAGGTCAAAAGGAAACCAAGATCTTGTGTCCAAAGAGAGATCCCCTGCACAAGAGTGTAGTCGATGATCGTGCGTGCTGTTCTTAATTGTTTGGCACCCGTGGAAAGGGAGCAGGGAGCACTCCTACTCTCTCTTTTCTTATTTGTTTCCCATTTGTTTTTCAGGTACGCTAGGCTATTACCTATTGGCTATATGTAGTGGATGGTTCCTGCTTTACACGTGCACTGTATTGCACTCAAACTACACCAACTGCACGGCGTGATGCATATTGTGAGTCGACCGACTGCACCGTATCCGATCGAACGTAGTGACTCTCAGATCGGGCTTTGGAGAAAGGACTGGGCCAGAGAGTTCGTACTGCCCAGGGCCGCTTACCCGCCTTCATTTCTTCCAAAAGAAGGTTGACCTCGGGCTCTGCAACATTGTGATTCTTTTCCGGAAAAGGCTCTGCAACATTGTGATGCACACATCCATTTTAATTAGTACTAAATATTAAATATTCAAGCAAAGCAAAAATAGCAATTAATGATAAAAACCTCACCCAATCGGTAATAAGATTACATGAGACCGAGAACACAGTGCATATATAAGGTCCAATAAAGCATATGCCACAATGATTTTCCCTAAGAGAAACACCTGTGTGTGTGTGTGTGTGTGTGTGTGAGAGAGAGAGAGAGAGAGAGAGAGAGAGAGAGAGAGAGAGAGAGAGAGAGATAAGCTCTTTGAAACCCTTTTAACATAAGCTCTTTGAAACGCTATATTATCGTTGTTCGGTGTTGCTATTGAAAAGTAAATTGACATATGTACTAAACCAAGTACTCAAGGCATATTTTGCTTCGAACATCGTATTCTTCCTACTGGGCGTTGAAGAAAGCAAAACCAAAATAAACTATAAACATAACATAAGGATATTCCAAATAGTTGCTACCCACCCTATGTTGAGAATATATGTTTTTAAAAGGTGTACACGAGGAGGCAAAATCCCACCTTAACAACGACGAGCAGCAAAGGGCTTTGACGACATATGTATCTCAAGGTTTTTTTTAGGGTGTATGCATCTCAAAGTTGAGAAACAAGTAAATATACATGGAGATGTGGATGCTTGGGTCCTTTGTGCCTCAGTTATTTGTGTGCATGCTTTGGTTGTTATGGCTCACGAATTTGCACGTTTTGATTTTTTTCCCCAAAAATTCAAAGATGTTTATCACGTTGGAACATGTGCAGCACCTACGAAAGTCATGCTAAAAGATGATCTATAATTCCGAAGAAAATCATGTATGTACTTCCTGTTGTCAATAGACACTGGGGGGAGGGGGGACAAGCACCTTATTTTGTACAATCCAGAAGTGTTCATATCCCACACTTGTATATTGCTAAAAAATGAACCAAGTACGAATAAACTTGTATTGGCAAATTCGATAATGAATAGTGTCTGATGTGAGTTGGGCTCTTTATTTAGCCCATTGTTGCCATTGACACCAAAGTTGTCATTTTTGTTTCCGGAACTATGTTAGTACAAATTTTCTTGAATTTTATTTTTATTTTGATAAAGAGAGCTTCCTCTCCGATTTCTATTAGGAGAAACCACATCGTCTTACAGCTACCAGAAACCAAACA
Organism: Thinopyrum elongatum; assembly: GCA_011799875.1. Classification (NCBI taxonomy): domain Eukaryota; kingdom Viridiplantae; phylum Streptophyta; class Magnoliopsida; order Poales; family Poaceae; genus Thinopyrum; species Thinopyrum elongatum. The sequence goes on from CM022301.1 coordinate 575,963,671, forward strand.
AAAGGAGAAACTAAAGAAGTATGCATGATCTAGATAGAACAACCTGGGCTACCCCCGTCTGCCTCTCAAGACCACAAGGGATAGCCCAGAAACGTAGCGTATATCAGCATATACGCTAATAACCCAGAAACGTAGACGACTCCAATTATCATCGTCTTGGGAAGTCCACATGTCGGATCTCCAGGAAGATGTTAAGATCACCCACATAACAAGTCTGATACTAGGTACATAAAAGTGGACGCCAGGGAAAGAAAGAACAAAACAACTGATGAAACCTAGAAAGCTCCAGCCTGGGAAGGATTATCATGCTTTTTTCCCTTCACCCTGCAGTGATTCTACGAGTTATCCTCCATCCAAGCGTAGCTCTGAAGACTTCACCGGTGATCTCAACCTTTTTTACGGCCCATCTAATTGTTTCTTGTTTTCTTGAGTTTGTCTGCAAAGTAAGCCAATCATGAAGCATTTTAACAATGAAATTGACAGGAACACAAGGACCAGCAACCTTGCTGTTATAAAAAACAGCTGCATTTCTCAATTTCCAGATTGTCCAAACTATAGCAGATATACCAACAACCACCAAGTTTCTTTCATTTTTAATAAAGCCAAAGCAGCTTAGCTACAGAACAGTTAAAGAATAGTCCCTCCGTTTCTTTTTAATCTGCATATAACTTTTGTCTGAAGTCAAAATATCTTTACTTTGACCAAAGTTATAGAAAAAAGCATCAACATTTACAAGGCCAAAGGGATATCTTTAGATTCATTATGGAATGTAGTTTCATATTATGTATATTTGATATTGTAGATGTTGATATTTTTTTATACAAATTTGGTGAAGTTTGACTCGACACAAATCTTATATGCGGAGTAAAAAGGAACGGAGGGAGTAAATGGTTAATACTTTTCTCCTTCCCACAAAAAGGACAATTCTTATCTCCAGTCCATCCCCTTCTATGTAAATTTTCTTTAGTGAAGATACTATTTCGAAGTACCAGCCAGAGGAACACTTTCACTCGGGGAGGCATCTTGATTTTCCACATGAATTTATGCGGGTATTTTACCCCATTTTCAATCAAATATCTATAATACGACTTTACCCTATATAAACCATTTTATTCAAGGACCATTTAATTATATCTTTCTATTCTGTCAATACCACACCAGCACAAACATCTTTAGTGTGGTTTCAAAGCTCTAAAGAATCACTATACAGAGATCTTCTAAACTGAACACAGCCCAACCCTTTTCCAAACGGTTCACTAATTGACTTATTTTCTCAAAACACATATTGCAAACCTCTTTTTAATCAAGGCTTTATCAACGAACGCATTGTGATATTGCCCCATGTAGGGGAATCACTATATGGGAAATAGGAACTGTTGGAACCAGAAGTTCTCAAATTGCCCCATCCCTTTTATGAATTTCCACCTTTTTATAAAGTAAGCTATTCATATATTCTTTCATGTCTTGCTTTTATTTTTGATTAATTTGTCTGATTTGACGAAGTTTCCAATTATTGCATTCATTCATTCCCACATCAAGCCTACTCCAACTTGTTTGGGACTAAAGGCTTTGTTGTTCCCACATCAATATGTGCAGTAAAATGACGATAGCGGGAGATGTGAGCAGACTTACAGGAATCCAAGTCTCCTGGCATCCCCTCGCCGGAACAGTCCTCAGAATCCTCTCCAGTTAGCACCCAAAAGTGCGAACCAACCTATGGTTGGATGGTTAGAGGGACTGTGGTATCCCAGCACACCAGGGTTCAAGTCCTGGTGCTCGCATTTATTCCTAGATTTATTTCAGAATTTCCGGCGATGCGCATTCAGTGGGAGGAGACGTTCCCGTCGATGACGAGATGCCTACGGTGACTTCGTAAATTTCAAGATGATATGCCGGCTCAGTCTTTCGGAGGTGCTCATAGAGGTAGGGTATGCGTGTATGCGTTTATAGGGGTGAGTGTATGCGCGTGTATATGAGCGTTTGCGTCTGTACTGTGTTAAAAAACAAGCACCCAAAAGTAGTTGCTAGCCTAAGCGAATTCTAATTTTTGCGCTGAGCGAGGCGCGCCGAGTGGCGCTCCTTGGGTGTCAATCAAGAGCGGACCTAGAGTAGAAATTACCCGGTGTCCACATAGAAGAACACATGCCTACTTGTCAAACAATTCAATGACCTACACACTAAATCAATAGATTACATTAAGCAAGTGCAAATTGGATCCGGTGCCAGTGACACCAGCTAGCTCTACCTAGCTCTGCCCCTGGCGTCAATTGTAGCGAGCCGCGGAGAACCACCCTCCTCCTAGATCAGTTGTCGCACCCTTCCTCTGCTTCATCACACTTGGAGCTGTCACCTCGCCTAGGATCACAATCGGGGCATGAATCGAGCACGGAGCTGGCAGCACAAGCACCTCCTCCCTTGGAGAACTCATTGGAGCTAGCAACGTGGTGGTGAGCGACGTAAACACCACCCACTTCAGTGCTTAACTGGAATCTTTGAGTCTGTCTGGTCCATGGCCCAGAGCATAATCTCCAGCACGTGCCTCCGCTCCTCCCGTCCGAGCAGCATCTCTTCTTCTTCCTCCGTACATCACCTAGGCCTCCACCTTGATTACCTTCCTGTCCTCAAACCAGGAGCAGATCTCGCGCAGGCACGCAAGCTTGCAAGCATCGCCACCCACAAACCTCCTCAGCTTCTTCTCCTCCATTGTCACAGAAGACCTCAAAGCTCGAATTGAAGAGAAGGTGATCTCGCGGAGCGATGTGAGAGGGGAACTCGAAGTGCGAATGTGAGGGGATTTGCTCACCAGCCAGCCGAGGTGGGTTAATTACTTCCTCTCTCGCACCACAACCATGCTCGACTATCAAGGAGGACTCCACCGAGCGCATGATGACCTTCCCAAGCCGCGCCACATGACACGAAAAATGTATCATGGTGAACGGTACAAAAACCTCACCCCACTCGACATGCACGGGAGTGAACCACGCGACCGACGTCGTGGACGAGAACCACTCGCGTCACCCCCGCTCGCCGGATCACCTCTCCTCGCCGGTAAACGAGCTTACGAGCAGACTCGCTGCCCGGAGATCCTAGAACGAACCACGTCGACCATTGCGAGTCGCGTGCCTCGCACGTCGCGAAACTCGAATCGCCTACCATTTCTACAACGAGCTCATCATTTACACGCGTGCGTCATTGCATGTATGCACGTCTTCTTGAATTTTTATGATATCTTAAGATTTATTTGTGTCTCCGTACTACTTTTTTTTTTCATTTTTTGACTACTTGTGCATAAACTAGTAAATTAGTAGAATGCTCGTGCGTTTTAACGAGATTTTGGAAAAAAATGATGCTACTCACGGAGCTAAAATAACCGAGAATCATGTTGTCTCACGTAACACATCTTTTTTTTTGACAATCAGCTAACAACATCATATCAAACACAATACTGTTATTGACAACTCAAAAAATATGTTTTTAAATTGGAATGGGTTGTGTATTATTTAGTCATCTCGGCACGATCCGACTCCAGAATATCACGAATACAATCCGCCGGGTACCTGTCCCAAATTTTACATAACTTATTCACACAATCCTCCACACTCGAATCCGTTAATCCTCTGCCCCTCCTCGTCAGCGACGACCCACCTCTGATGTTCTTCTTCTTCTTCCTCTCCTCCCTCCTCTGCATTTTTATTCATTGACCATGTCACCATCCCTCTAAACCATGCCACCGTCTCCGGCGCCTGCGACCCCCCGTACCCCGCACTCGAGTTCGTTAAGCCATTGCCTCTCCTCCCTGGTGATGATCCACTACTGCTACTATTCTTCTTCTTCCTCCCGCCGCTACTTTTATCTTCGTCCACACCCTATCGACCCGCCCACCTCTCCCTACCAAACCACCGCCATTAGCATTTAGCAAGTGTTATCGTGTGCTGCCTCGTCGCCCCCTGCCCGAGTCGTCGCCTCCGCCGTCGGCCATCCCTTTAAACCCTGCCACCATCTCAGGCGCCCGCAACCTCCCGCACCCCGCACTTGAGTTCGTTAACCCCTGCCTCTCCTTCACTCTCGGTGAAGTGGCAAGCCACATCATCCTCACCTAGCGAGGACTTGATCAGTCGTCTGCAGCCTCTCCTTCACTGAGTCATGCATTCATTTAGCTTCACAAACGTAATATATATGCATCCTTCGCATGCAGCTAGAAACCACAGATTGTGAAACGGCTTGTTCTTGTACTCAACGTCGACTACAGTATGATCAACCAGAAGTTCGACTACTATCTCACAACAGCTCCACTATAATAAACCATCCTCCATCACTGCTAAATAAATAAAATAGGAGGTAGATCAAACAACGGAAAAGGATATATTTGCACCAGGATCATGCAGCAACACCGCAAAAAATAACTAATTAATAAAAGACAAAAACACGTACCAAATTATTCTAAGAAAACAAATGCATATCCATCTGTAGTTAAAATAGAACTTTACAAGGTCAAACTGTAAAATGCTGATAGCAAATTTCAGACTTGCTTTGTGAGAAATGATATGGCCATATGGGATAGAATTCTTTACATTTGATCTAAGCATTGTTGTCTGCACATGCTTTGTTGCTTTGTGAGAAGTGATCTGCCCATCTGGGATAGAATTCTTTTTACATGCAGACACCATGTATCTTTTAGTTTTACATGCAGACACCATGTATCTTTCTACATAATATGAGTCAATGGAAAAATACATATGGTTGCTACTATGCATACGCTTAATTCACCAATAATTCTTTACTTTATCATGCTCTATTGGAGACTGTTTTTTTCTTCTGAAAATAGACTTATCAGGATACGGAGAGTATATGTATAAATGCATACAAAAGTTCAATGGTGCATTACACATTAAATAAATATAACGTGGAATAGAAATATAACATGCATGTGCTTAGTTGAAATACGAGGCGCCAAGCTTCAGATGGTTCAGACGCAAGTTTTTGAGCGCAAGCCCAAAATCCTCACCTAGTTCGGGAGACGAGATTTTTTCTCTTCAAATACGAGAAAAGAATATGTTCTCCAATTTGATCTTCCTTGCGAAGTTAGCTCAAGAAAAATGGATTGAAGCTTCCCTGATGGACAAACGGAAAAGACCCGAAGAATATAGACGAGCGGCGAGAGGCGCTGCCGCCGGCGCCGATAGGGAGCTTCCTGATTGTATGAAACTTCTGAGTCGCGATGTGGCACCTACCAGGTGATCACGAGAGGATTCCTGTTATTATTAGGTCTTATCATCCATCCATCGAGGCATCGAGTAGGTTTCCGATGGGCCGTAGATCGAGTGGTAACAAGTTGTGCGTATCCATGTGGTATCCGGTGATCGAGTGCTAACAGGCTGCCAGTACGTAGAGAAGCACGGTTCGCCAAGAAGCACGGCCGTGCTAGCCGTTGGCCGGCGCGAGCGGCAGCAGGCGTGGGCTTGACAGGGGAAGCAGAGGTGGGCGGCCGTGCGTGCAACAGTTGTGTGCTTTGTTTTTTATATGGGTGTTGGTTTCTTTCCCTTTTCTATTAGCGTGGGCAATTTGTTTCATTTTTGACATGACTATTTTGTTTGTTTCCTTTTTGACATGACTGATTTGTTTCCTGATTTAAGACATTCTCTTAATTCATAATTGTGTTTTAAGATGCTCCCTTTTTTTTCCCTAATTAAGATGATTTGATTTCGACTGATGTTCAAAAAAAAAAAGATGATTTGATTTGGTACATTATCTGGAAGATCTCGTGTGTTGCTGTTTGGATATGTGTGGTCAAGATTTAGTGGATTCACACAACTCGCTTTTGCGGTCAAGATCTCATCCAGATAATTTGTTGTATTCGAGTGGATGAGGATGGTGTATCGAGCCGAACGATTTGGAGGAAAAACCAGATCGAAGCAGAAAAAATGAATATGGAAGGTGAAGGAATTAAACCAACGTGAGATGGGAGGAAAGAAAAGCAGGGTGGAGGGTTAGTGGTGCGAGGTGAGGCGAAACTAAACCGCTGAGGCGAAAATAAACCATGGCTACCGGCCTACTAACTCCACCTTTAGAAGTAGAGATCAAACAAACAGACAAGAAAAGAAACCAAAAAAGAAACATAGAAAAAAATAAAATAAAAATGCGCGCACGCGTCAAATGGGCGTGCCAACTTTGATTAGAGTTAATGTTTTGGTAATTTTTGATTTGATTTGGGTATGAGTAGTGAAAGGCAAGTAAAGTTTGGATTTAGTTAAGATTCTCTTAAGATTTGATTGAATGAGTTAATTCATAACATTGTTTTAAAAAAGTGTTGATTTAGTTGAGTTAATGCACGCATCAAATAGTCCGATAGAAATTGGCTACGGTTGAATGAAAAGTCATATGTAAAACAAGTTCACAGTGGTAATATAGGGTTGATGGGAGGGAGGCGACCCAACCAATCTTTAGGGGTAGAGATTTTGCACGCTAAGAGCATCAATAATCGGACTTGGCAAATCCGGCCCATCAAATGCCCGCGTACGCTTTCAGGCGCGTCCGCGGGCACTGGCTAGTCACACCTTAAATTTTTCCTTCTCATAATCGGACACCTTAATTAGCATACCTCAAATCCATACAAACTCATGTAACTACGTAAACGATGCAATTTACAAACATCGTCCGGCTACTATATGATGCCATCGGGCAACCAAATTTTGGCATGCTTATCTACATGCTAGCTATGGAGAAGATCATCCACCGTTGCCCTTGCCCTTCCCGGTGTCCTTGTCGTCTTTCTCGCGGAAGTAGCGGTCGAAAACACCGTATGGATCGAGCCGGATCTGCTCATCGCTGGAGCTGTCCGACCCTTCGATGTCCTCCTTCCCCTCCTTGGGGGGGGGGGGGGGGGGGGCAGTACGATTCTGCTCTCGAGCGAGGGCGCGCATGTTTGTCCGCTGCCACTTCTTTATAATGCGGACGCGGATGGCTTCCACCTGGTCGGGATGACACGCTTGTCGACGGATCCAGACTGGTCGAAGTCAGATCCGCTGCCTGCCATGCCGCTTGGGTGCCGGAGGGGAGTGGAGTGAATTGGCTTTGGATTTGGTCCGAGGAGCGGATGGAGGCGAATATATGTGGGGTCTGGTGGGGCAGAGTGGACCAGATCTGACGTGGTGGGCGCGCTCGGGCCTCACCATATCCGCCCCATATGTAGGCTGGATATAAAGGGTTCCAATTAGTCCGGGCGTTTGAGGCTGATTTGAGACGCCCATCTGGGTCGGGTTTTTCTGACCAGCCGGTCCGCCTGGCCGTATGAGAGCATGTACAACCAGACTAGGCATTTTGAACTCCGCCTCTGCATCCTCCATTATGAAGCCCGGAGACGACACCAGCTCCTGCTCCGGCTGCTCCGCCTCCTCGTCCTCCTCCGGATCCGCCACCTCCATCGGAGCCGTCTGCTGCTTCTCTCCCTCCTCCTCCTCCGCCTGCTCCTCCTCCTCCACCGGGTCAGACGAGTCCGGAGGCAGCCCAACAGCGAGAAGGGCGGCGCGTGCAGTGCACCTCGACCAGATCTCCTGTTTGATTTGGTACTGGCGCTCCGGCGTGAGCATAGCGTAGATGGTTATCTTCTTCCGGACCATGGCGAAGCCGGAGAGAATGGAAAGAGCGTCCGAGCGGGAGAGAGGAGGTGGATGGGTTCGGGCTAGTGGCGCGGAGAGGGAGGAGGTGGATGGGCTAGGGTTGGGGGACGCCGGCTGGCTTAAATAGCCGAATTTGGCCTTGGGCGGCGAGCCGGAGCGGTGCTACGCGGCGTTCATACCCCCCACGGGAGGAAACGCCCGTCGGACCGTCGGGTTTCCGGGCGATTTCGAGTGGGACCCCATCGTCACTCCGACGTGACAGACGCGGCCGGACGCATCATATCCGCCCCATATCTAGTCTGGATATGAGGGATACCAATCAACCCGGGCGTTTGAGGCCCGACGGGATCAAACTTTTGTGATCGGTCTGTGACCAGTCCGTTCGTCCGGCTTTTGAGACGGGTTTGGTACGCCCGGCTGTATATGCTACGAGGGGGTCTGAGGCGCTCTAACGCCGCACTGCCCACAGGTTCATATCTGCGTTTGCGGCGGCAGTGGTATATGTACAGATACAATAATAAGAACTCTCGAAACTGCAGCGTCTTTCATGGCAGACTAGGGGCCAGTTCTTTTGGGCGATTCTCGGAGAATCGCCCCCCTCCCCAGCTTCCTCCATAATCACCACTTCATATATTTTTTTCAATCCTAGCTAATTAAGGTCTAATTAGTTAGGATTGTAAAAAAATATGGAGTGTCGATTCTGGGAGAAGCTGGGGAGGGGGGCGATTCGAACTGTCCCTAGTAACGCGTGTGTACTGAGTACACCGCACGTCTGCGCTGTCACATTTACAGACGGAGCAGCCAAATCCCAAGAGTCATTTCGTATACAAATACATGGGAGAGAGCCCGGCAGGAAACAAAACACCATTCGTCGCTCCCTCGCCTCACACCAGCCCGCACTAGTCCCTCTCTGCCTCCTCTTCTTCTCGGTCGCGCGCCGCCACTGCTCTGCCTCGGCAACGACAGCAAACACCGGCTAGCCAGCCAAGAAAGAGGCGCCGACGACATGGCCATCCCGCTCCAGGCGAAGAAGCAGCAGGAGAACGGAAGCAAGGGCGGCCAAGGCAGCGACGTGGACGGCGGCGACGACAACCCTTCGGCGGCGGAGGAGCTGCGGGAGCTGTGGCGCATGGCGGCGCCGATCACGGCGCTCAACTGCGTGGTGTACCTGCGCGCCATGGTGTCCGTGCTCTGCCTGGGCCGGCTCGGCCCGCTTGACCTCGCCGGCGGCGCTCTCGCCATCGGGCTCACTAACATCACGGGCCACAGCGTGCTCTTCGGCCTCGCGTCCGGGCTCGAGCCGCTCTGCGCGCAGGCCTACGGCTCCCGCAACTACGACCTGCTCACGCTCTCCCTCCACCGCGCCGTGCTGCTGCTCGCCATCGCCGCCGTCCCCATCGCGCTGCTCTGGCTCAACGTCGGCCCCATCCTCGTCGCGCTCGGCCAGGACCCGGCCATCTCCGCCTCCGCCGCCGCATACGCCGCGTGGGCGCTCCCGGACCTCGCCGCGCTGGCCGTGCTCCAGCCGCTCCGCGTCTACCTTCGGTCCCAGGGCATCACCAAGCCCATGGCCGCCTGCTCCGCCGCCGCCGTCGCGCTGCACATCCCGCTCAACTTTCTCCTCGTCTTCCGCATGGGCTTCGGCGTGCGCGGCGTCGCGGCCGCGCAGGCGCTCACCAACACAAACATGGTGCTCTTCCTGCTCGCCTACGTCCGATGGGCGGGCGCGTGCGATGACACGTGGAGGGGCTTCGCGCGGCCCGCCGCCGTAGCCAGCGGGCTCGGCGGCCTCGTGCGCCTCGCCGTGCCAAGCTGCATCGGCGTCTGCCTCGAGTGGTGGTGGTACGAGGTCGTCACCGTGCTCGCCGGCTACCTCGCCAACCCCACCGCCGCCGTCGGCGCGGCCGGAGTCCTCATCCAGACCACCAGCCTGATGTACACCGTGCCCATGGCACTCGCCGCCTGCGTCTCCACCCGGGTAAGAAAGGAAACACTAGCCCGCCATTGGTGTCAACTTTCCAAAAGGAAGATCTTTGATTCGTGAAATGAACACTTGCCCGCCATTGTCATCGACTTTCCACAAAGAATTATTATTATTTTGATTCGTGTCGATCACCCAACTGCCAAATTCCTTTTGGGGTTTCAATCACATCGCATCGATCGACCGATCCGTTGGTGATGTGGGCGAGAGGTTGTTATATTGCTGGTGATGATGAGTTTTTGTGAGCATGCATCATCATCGGACGTATCACACGTAACTTGTGCCGGCACATCCCTCTTGCTCACACATTTTCTGGTGCTCTCTTCCTTCTTTTTTTCTTTTGCACCTTCTGTTTTGCATGATACCCAACCGATATTCACTTCCTTTTTTGGTCCCATGCATGCATGATTTACGAGACCAAGCTAAAAAAATTCCTCCATTTTTTACGCCATATTTTGGGGTCACTTTGTACCATCTGTTTTTGGGAATGAAGATTTCTTTGCCCTGCATGCATGCTTTTGTAAAAGAAAATCCAATTTTCTTGAGCTAAATTCTGTCAAAACATCCTGTATATTGGGTTCTTTAACACTTCGAAGATGCGAGCTTGTTTTTGGGAGACACGCAAGTCTGTCTAGCTGCTTTGAGCTACTCTTGTCAAAACATAGTTTCATTCAATATCAGTCAGAACAAAAGTTGGCTAGCTGCACACATTTTCCCTAGACCTACTTCCAAAACGGCAAAATAAATGTTGCCATACTTCTATTGAACCACAAAATATCTTGCCACTATATAGCTGCTAGACGTAGTACGTAGTTGCTTGAGCGTGCTACCTACATATTTCCCTCTCTTTGCAGTTGAAAGAGGATGTTTAATTTGGCTACATACTTCAATTTCGGTGAATTTGGGTACATACTACATACTCTAGTATTTAGAGCATTCATAACCATTATCTTAAAAAATAACATTCAAAAAATTATCTAAAAAAACTCACCTGATCGGGGTAAACGGAATATTTGGACAGAATTAACTGCCATATATTTCCCTAAGAAAAAGGAAAAACTGACATAGTATATTCTGAGTCCCAAAAGACACACTCCCACGTTCCTTTCTTTGGTAGATTCCCAGGTAGCTAGACTAGACACCTGCTGTTTTTACCCCAGTAAAATAGTGCGGGTGAACAGTTTACTTTTACTAGTTACAGCGACGAGACACAGAAACGACAAGGTTTGTGGTAGTAAAAGCTTTGGTTGCTTTCTTCTTGTCCATGGCATGGCCTGGTCTGGTCTCTTCGTGGCAGCACGCACACAATTGCACTGTGCACACATAGCAGCTGAGCTGACCAATCAATGGCCGCTGCAGTAGCTAGCCGCCGGGCCACATGTGGCAACAGTGCTCCCACTGCTCAGTTGCCGGAAAAGACAAGACCAGTTCCTCACTCCACTGTGGGCACAGTTCGTTTCAGCAGTGCACACCATTTCTGTGTTGTGTTAATCGATTGATCTTGTTGAGCTTGAGCTTGCATGCATGGTGGTTTTTCCTGATTTGCATGGTGGGTGGATGCATGCAGGTGGGCAACGAGCTCGGCGCCGGGAAGCCGCGGCGTGCGAGGATGGCGGCGACGGTGGCGCTGTGGTGCGCGGCGGGCGTGGGCCTGGCGCACGTGGCGTGGACGGCGGCGTTCAGCGCGCAGTGGGTGTCGCTCTTCACGCGGGAGACGTCGGTGGTGACGCTGGCGTCGGCGGCGATGCCGGTGCTGGGGCTGTGCGAGCTGGGCAACTGCCCGCAGACAACGGGCTGCGGGGTGCTGCGCGGCACGGCCAGGCCGGCCGTGGGCGCCCGCATCAACCTGCTCTCCTTCTACCTCGTCGGCACGCCCGTGGCGGTGCTGCTGGCGTTCGGGCACGGGCCGCTGTCCGGGTTCCGCGGGCTCTGGTACGGGCTGCTGTCCGCGCAGGCCGCCTGCGTGGCCCTGGTGCTGGTCGCCGTCGTGTGGCGCACCGACTGGCGCGTCGAGGCCATGCGCGCGCGGAAGCTGACCGGCACCGGCGGGGACACGACGGCGACGGCCACCGAGGGGGAGGAGCAGGAGGAGATGAGGCGCCTCGTGGCCGGCAACGGCCGGGAGGCCGACGTCGACGTGTAGCGACCCGTTCCTTTCGGTCGAACCACCTAGTTTAGCTCTGCGCGCGGTGCATCGCGGTGACATGCTAAAATTAAGCCAAACTAGCCATTCCACTCGTAGAGCAGCCGTAGCATATATATTTGCAGCACCTAGCTGGCTAGCTTTAGTTATTATGGTGAGCCACACAGCTCACAGATTTGCGGCTGCGTGCTTGCAGTGAAAGCGCAGCGTAAGCGGTGGTGTGTTTGCATTGAAGTAGTACGGTTGCTGCTTGGAGAAATGGGCTAGCTAGCTAGCATGCTAATCGAGCTAGAGATCTTGATCGAGCTAAGCAAGTTCATCCCAGGTTACACGCACTTCCTTTTCTGTACGGGCTAAACAAGTTCATTATTAGCAGTTGGTTTTGGGATTGATGGGGATGCATGCATGCCTTGAAAAAGAAGCATGGAACCTTTGGGAACCTTTGCATTTGCCAATGCTTCGTGCCGCATACGAGAAAGTTGGCTAATGTATTATTTGGATAGGAATAGGATGCTAACCTGCACTGAACGTGAATGATCGAGGAGCTTGCTGTGTGATGATCGGTGTCTCGATCTGATCCTGTTTTATTCCTTTCTCGTGTTAGTGTATCAGCTAGCATGGCTTTACGAGAAAGTGGTAGCGGCTTTGCTCCTCATATTCCCCTCCCCTTTGCGGATCACAACGTATCGCTACGTCTCGCTTTCGCCTTTCTCTCTCTCTCGAGATAGAGCGGGGCCCTTAGCTTGCGCCCGCCTGTCTCACCGTCTTTATAGCATGGTTAAGGATGTGTTTGGTTACCTGAACTGATCTTTTATATTTGCATCTGTGGCTCATATGAGTCTGGATGAGATAATGTAGGCTGAAAACTATGTTCTGCAGATTGTTTGGTTGCCTGCATATTTTGCTTTTATGAAAGAGAGGTTTTCTCCTCCGATTTTCATGAAGGAAAACCAAAAGCAAGCTACAAGCACCAGTCTTAAAAAGAGGACCAATCGCTACTAGATGCACCATGAACCGAAACAGGCATAACTACTGCCCAGCTTGGCGCACCCCAACACAGGGAAATGTCACCACCACATCCAAGCCAAGATAAACGGCAAAGGTCCACTCGATTACAACTTTAGCAGAAGAACATCAAAAGCAGCTAAAAACCATAGCAAACGCAAGCCTAAACTAATCAGCGACTGCATTCGAAGTGAAGATGCATCCATGCCCAGCCTGACTCCTTAAGCTTCATGTAACCTAGGCACGTTATACCTTCACCCCTGCGTGACTTGTAGACTTCACTTGCTACTCGTTCAAGAAGCTTTGAGCCCAGCTCCAACTCCTTTTTACTTCTGTCATTTATCTGCAAAATAGACCATGCCACAATCAAGTATGTCATCATTTGAATCAGTGTCAAAGGATCAATATAACTTTTTATTTCAAAGATAATTGCATTATGACTTCCAAATAGCCCACAACATAGCCGACAACCCTACCAGAACTAATTTATGTTCAGTTTTCCTAAAAGTTTTGATCCAAATCCCAAAGCATTCCTCAACTGAAGTGGGAGTGGTTCTTAGTCCAAAAGCACATTTTAATAAGCTTCATAAGAGCATCTACAGCCGGACTCCTCAAATTGACCGAGCCGATGCAGGGACCACTGACCGGACAGGAGAGAGAAGCAAAAAGTTGACCCAACCGGACCCCTCAAAGCCTCCTTAAATGCCCGGGTTGTACGACAGTCCTCTTATTCATCTCATATTTGGGATGAGTATGAGGAGTGCATGGACGTGTCCGGTCAGTGCTCCTGTGTCCGCCACATAGAATTGGGCCCACCACAGAGCATTTTTTTCTTTATTATTTCTTTTCTTTCTCTCTCTCCTTCTCCATCAATCACATGCATGTGGCTGGACATATAAAGAAAAAAATGAGTGACATGGCTGCGTGAACGAAAAAATAGGGAGTCAAAGCGGACACGCCCGGACGCTGACAGGGCGCGTCCGCGGCCGTTTGAGGGGCCAAATTTGTTCAGTCTGGCCGTAGATGCCCTAACAACGTCGCCGCCGAACAAGTAAAGAACATGTGATCTATCTGTTCCTCTCTACCACGAACTACACATTCCTTAGATCCTCTCCACCCTCTTCTAATCAAAGAATCTTTATTTAAACTGCTTTTCTTATTCATCAGCCAAAGAAACACTTTGATTTTCACAGGAACCTTCACTTTCCACAAAAAAAATTGTCGATAGTTGCAATTTTCAGTGACCATTTTCCTATATAAGGACTTCACTGAGAATTTTTTATCTCCGGTAAGAGTCCATTCAACTCTATCTCTACCCTCACCCATTTCAACCTCTTCACACCTATTTTTTAAGCTATTCCAAAGTTCCAAAGTTTCTCCATACAAAGTTCTCCTAAATCTAAACCCCAGCCATCCTTTTGATATAGCTTCAGCCACTGTACTATTGTGGTCAAAGCAAAGATTATACAATCTGGGGTAATAATCTTTTAAAGCATGATCATCCACCCAAATATCTTCCAGAACCTAGTACCTTTCCCATCCCCTAACTTTTTCTTATTAAACTTGTAAAAAATGTCTTTAACTTTTAGGAGACTGGTCCAAAACTGGGAGTCTGCCTGTTTCTTAACTCTGGATATACACCCATCAGGTATGTATTTGTCAAACAAAACAATTTGCCATAACCCTTCATCATTTTCCATTTTCCAAAACCATTTTACAAGCAAAGCTATGTTCATAATTTCCAGGTTTAAAATTCCCAATCCCCCACAATCTTTAGGGAGACATCATTCTCTCCAATTCACCAAATGGTATTTCTTTTTGTCCTCGTCCTCATGCCATACTGGTAGAATATCTCAAGTACAGGCCTGTCTGACTAATATGCCCTTGTTTATGATCTCCTTTTATCCCTTGTTTATGACGATAAAGGTTTATTATTCATGCTAGAATTGTATTGATCGAAAACTTAAATACATTTGTGAATACATAAACAAATACTGTGTCCCTAGTAAGCCTCTACTAGACTAGCTCGTTGATCAAAGATGGTTAAGGTTTACTAACCATGGACATGTGTTGTCATTTGATAACGGGATCACATTATTAGGAGAATGATGTGATGGACAAGACCCATCCGTTAGCTTAGCATAATGATCGTTCAGTTTTATTGCTATTGCTTTCTTCATGTCAAATACATATTCCTTTGACTATGAGATTATGCAACTCCCGGATACCGGAGGAATGCCTTGTGTGCTATCAAACGTCACAACGTAACTGGGTGATTATAAAGATGCTCTACAGGTATCTCCGAAGGTGTTTTATTGAGTTGGCATAGACCGAGATTAGGATTTGTCACTCCGAGTATCGGAGAGGTATCTCTGGGCCCTCTCGGTAATACACATCATAAGCTTGCAAGCAAACGACTAAGGAGTTAGTCATGAGGTGATGTATTACGGAACGAGTAAAGAGACTTGCCGGTAACGAGATTGAACTAGGTATGAAGATACCGACGATCGAATCTCGGGCAAGTAACATACCGATGGACAAAGGGAATTACGTATGTTGTCATAACAGTTTGACCGATAAAGATCTTCGTAGAATATTGATAACCCAAAAGTATAGGGGACCGCAACAGTTTTCGAGGGTAGAGTATTCAACCCAAATTTATTGATTCGACACAAGGGGAGCCAAAGAATATTCTCAAGTATTAGCAGCTGAGTTGTCAATTCAACCACACCTGAAAGACTTAATATCTGCAGCAAAGTAGTATGGAAGTAACGGTAACGGTGACAAAAGTAACAATAGCAGTTTTGTAGCAATCGTATCAATGGCAACGAAAAAGTAACGAAACAAAGATCAATATGTGAAAAGCTCGTAGGCAATAGATCAATGATGGATAATTATGTCGGATGGCATTCATCATGCAACAGTTATAACCTAGCGTGACACAGAACTAGCTCCAATTCATTAATATAATGTAGGCATGTATTCCGAATATAGTCATACGTGCTGATGGAAAAGAACTTGCATGACATCTTTTGTCCTACCCTCTCGTGGCAGCGGGGTCCTAATGGAAACTAAGGGATATTAAGGCCTCCTTTTAATAGAGAATCGTATCAAAGCATTAGCACTTAGTGAATACATGAACTCCTCAAACTACGGTCATCACCGGGAAGTGTCCCGACTATTGTCACTCCGGGGTTGCCGGATCATAACACGTAGTAGGTGACTATAACTTGCAAGATAGGATCAAGAACACATATATATTCATGAAAACATAATAGGTTCAGATATGAAATCATGGCACTCGGGCCCTAGTGACAAGCATTAGGCATAGCAAAGTCATAGCAACATCAATCTTAGAACATAGTGGATACTAGGGATCAAACCCTAACAAAACTAACTTGATTACATGATAAATCTCATCCAACCCATCACCGTCCAGCAAGCCTACGATGGAATTACTCATGCACGGCGGTGAGCATCATGAAATTGGTGATGGAGGATGGTTGATGATGATGATGGCGATGATTTCCCCTCTCCGGAGCCCTGAACGGACTCCAGATCTGCCCTCCCGAGGAAGAACAGGAGGTGGCGGCGGCTCCGTATCGTAAAACGCGATGAATCCTTCTCCTTGATTTTTTTTCTCCCCGAACATGAATATATGGAGTTGGAGTTGAGGTCGGTGGAGCTTCGTGGGACTCACAAGCCAGGGGGGCGCGCCCCCCACCTTGTGGACAGGCGGTGGGTCCCCCTCGGTTGATTCTTTCGCCAATATTTTTTATTTATTCCAAAAATATTCTGTGTGAAGTTTCAGGTCATTCCGAGAACTTTTATTTCTGCACAAAAATAACACCATGGCAATTCTGCTGAAAACAGCGTCAGTATGGGTTAGTTCCATTCAAATCATGCAAATTAGTGTCCAAAACGAGGGCAAAAGAGTTTGAAAAAGTAGATACGATGGAGACGTATCAACTCCCCCAAGCTTAACCCATTGCTTGTCCTCAAGCAATTCAGTTGACAAACTGAAAGTGATAAAGAAAAACTTTTACAAACTCTGTTTGATCTTGTTGTTGCAAATATGTATAGCCAGCATTCAGGTTTTCAGCAAAGATTATGAACTAACCACATCCACAATAACCTTTAGGTCTCACGTTTACTCATATCAATGGCACAATCAACTAGCGAGTAATAATAATAAATCTCGGATGACAACAATTTTCCAAAACAATCATGATATGATATAACAAGATGGTATCTCGCTAGCCCTTTCCGAGACCGCAAAACATAAATGCAGAGCACCTCTGAAGATCAAGGACTAACTAGACATTGTAATTCATGGTAAAAGAGATCCAGTCACAGTCATACTCAATATCAATTAATAACAATGCATACAAATGACAGTGGTGCTCTCTAACTGGTGCTTTTTATAAGAGGATGATGACTCAACAATAAAAGTAAATAGATAGGCCCTTCGCAGAGGGAAGCAGGGATTTGCAGAGGTGCCAGAGCTCGAGCTTTTTGAAACAGAGATGAATATAATTTTGAGCGGTATGCTTTCATTGTCAACATAATGACCAAGAGATCTCGATATCTTCCATGCTACATACATTATAGGCGGTTCCCAAACAGAATGGTAAAGTTTTTTACTCCCCCTCAACCAACAAGCACACTCCACAGCTGGTCCGAAACAACGGGTACCGTCCATACAAGCAACAATCCTGGGGGAGTTTTGTTTTAATTTATTTTGATTTGATTTGAGCATGGGACTGGGCATCCCGATTACCAGCCATTTTCTCGTGAATGACGAGCGGAGTCCACTCATCGTGAGAATAACCCACCTAGCATGGAAGATACTAACAGCCCACAGTCGCTACATGAGCGATTCGGGCATAAAAACAGATGATCATTTGAAGGTTTAGAGTTTGGCACATACAAATTTACTTGGAACGGCAGGTAAATACCGCATATAGGAAGGTATGGTGGACTCATATGGAATAACTTTGGGTTTATGAAAGTGGATGCACATGCAATATTCCTGCTTAGTACAAGTGAAGGCTAGCAAAAGACTGGGAAGCGACCAACTAAAGAGCGACAACAGTCATAATCATCCATTGAGAGTAACCAACATTGAGTGCAAGCATGAGTAGGATATAAATCACCATGAACATAAATATCATGGAGGCTATGTTGATTTTGTTTCAACTACATATGTGAACATGCGCCAAGTCAAGACACTCGAATCATTCAAAGAAGGATACCATCCTATCATACTACATCACAACCATTTTAAAAGCATGTTGGCACACAAGGTAAACCATTATACACTCCTAGCTAATTAAACATGGCATGAGTAACTATAATCTCTAATTGTCATTGCAAACATGTTTCATTCATAACAGGCTGAATCATGAACGATGAACTAATCATATTTACAAAAACAAGATAGGTCGAGTTCATACCAGCTTTTCCTCATCCCAATCATTTCATCATATATCGTCATTATTGCCTTTCACTTGCACGACCGAACAATGTGAATAATAATAATAGTGCACGTGCATTGGGCTAAGCTGGAATCTGCAAACATTTATTCAAAGGAGAAGACAAGGTAATATGGGCTCTTCGTTAGATGAACAATAATGCATATGAGAGCCACTCAACATTTTCATCGTGGTCTTCTCCTCTCGACCCCCAAAGAAAAGAAAAAGAATTTCAAAGAAACACACTGAAATGTTTTTGGAGTTTTTGTTTTTCTGAAGAAAGTAAAACATGAACAAGGAAAACTATTTACACGGGAAAGCTCCCAACAAGCAAAAGAAGAACGAGAAATCTTTTTGGGTTTTCTTTAATACTACTACTAAACATGGTAAGGAAATAAGCTACAACTAATTTTTTATTTTGTTTTTCTGAAAGTTTTTTCAAACACACAAGAAGAAAGCGGGAAAAAGAAAGTAAACTAACATGGATAATACAATGAAAAAGTATGAACACCGACAACTGGAATGAATGTGTGAACATGAATGTAATGTCGGTGAGAAATACGTATTCCCCCAAGCTTAGGCTTTTGGCCTAAGTTGGTCTACGCCCATGGATCTAAGTAGTTCTCTCCGGTGTACTGAGGAGGATCCTGGGGGTTCCACTGGTTGACGAGCTCCTGCGGCTCCCACTGATAAACAGACTCCTGATATGGACCAGGTGATGGCTCTGGCTCAGGAACTAGGGATCGCGTCCCCTCCCAGTATGCATAAATGTCCGCGGGCAAGATGAAGTACCTGCCTGAATGAATATCGAACAAAGAAGGTGCAGGCAAGGTAATAATCTGACAAGTCTTCTCGCTAGATACCAGGTTATAAATGAGTCTCTTGTCATCGTCTTTCTTAATAAAATTGTGTGCTACCATACTGTCATAATCTAAGTATATAGTGGGCAGCAGCTTCTCTTCTCCCTCATAGTGCCTAATGGGTATCTCGAAGCGTTTAGCGAGGCGGGAGGCATAGATACCTCCAAAGATAGGACCCTTCGTACGGTTTAAACTCAACCGTCGAACAACCATAGCACCCAAACTAAAAGTTCTATCGTGAATTAAAGCATGGCGCAAAATAGCAAGGTCAGGAGCACTAAGGCCTCCACTCTCCCCGCGACCAATTAAACATCTCCCAGCAAATAATGAGTAATAGCGTAAAACAAGAAAATGTAAACTAGACACTCTCGCTCCCTACACTTCTTTTCCTTCCCCAACGGTAACTTCATCAATAAAATTTTCCACATCTCTAGGACGTGGCACATCGACGCTGCCCTCATAAGGTAATTTACAAACCTCACAAAAGTCATAAAGCGTCATCTCCTTATGCTCATCATATAAATAAAATTCTACCGTGGGTGGTGATCTCCTAGCATGAAAGTGAAAATTTTACACGAAACTATTAGTGAGTAAGAGGTACTGATCACACTTATCATGGAGAAAGTCGGTGATGCCTGCATTCTCTGCCAAATAATAAAAATCCTCATGAATTCCGGCTGCCTCCAAGAAAGCATCACATGGCCATTCGCACGGCCGAACTTCCGCGGTGCGAGGAAGGTTGTACTTGGGCTTCTTCTCTCCATTTTCCTTTTCTTTAGAACCCCGACTTGAAGAGCCTCTTAACAATCTCCTCATCATTTTCTCTGAAAATTTCTGAAATTTTTAGTGACTCAAAATAAAAGTGAACCAAACTCAACAAAATTGATAGCAACTACTCGTACAAGTGTCTAGAGGCTATATCATGCATCAAAACTACTTTGGACCATATAAATTTGACATCCAAGCTCAAGAACAAGATCACCACAGTAGCAAAAATTTGCAATAAATAAAGCACTAGGACAAAAACTAATTGGACCATTGGAGGAGTCACATACCGAAGAACAATCCCCCAAAACAGTTTTGTAAATGGAGCTTTGAGCATGGAGATCAAAAATGGCAGCAGAGCAAGAACACGGGTTTGAGCTACGGGATGATTTTTTCTGGAGGAAGACGAAGTGGATGGGTACTGGAATAAGTGGAGGGGACCCACGTGGGACCCAGAAGGCAGGGGGGCGCGCCCTGCACCCTTGAGGTCACTTGTGCAGCCCCCTGGTGCAATCTCAGTGCCAGAAATTCTCAAATATCCTATAAAAAATCGTACTAAATTTTCAGGGCATTTGGAGAACTTTGATTTTCGGGACATTTTTTTATTGCACGGGTAATTCAGAAAACAGATAGAAAATACTATTTTTGCTTTATTTAATCTAATTAACAGAAAGTAAAAAGTGGGTACAGAAGGTTGTGCCTTCTGAATTCATCCATCTCATGCTCATCAAAAGGAATCCGTTAACAAGGTTGATCAAGTCTTATTAACAAACTTCTTTCGACTAACATGAAACCGAAGAATTTTTGAATAACACTAAGTTACCTCAACGGGGATATGCATATCCCCAACAATAAGAATATCATATTTCTTTTTGATAGTAGGGAGAGGAAATTCAAAACCTTCGATAGTAATAGTTGAATTTTTTCCAATAGAATTGATACTATGAACTTGAGGTTGTTTCTTCGGAAAGTGTACCGTATGCTCATTGCCATTAACATGAAAAATGACATTGCCTTTGTTGCAATCAATAACAGCCCCTGCAGTATTCAAAAAGGGTCTACCAAGGATGATCGACATACTGTTGTCCTTGGGAATAGCAAGAATAACGAAGTTCGTTAAGATAGTAACGTTTGCAACCACAACAGGCACATCCTCACAAATACCGATGGGTATAGCAGTTGATTTATCAGCCATTTGCAAAGAGATTTCAGTAGGTGTCAACTTATTCAATTCAAGTCTACGATATAAAGAGAAAGGCATAACACTAACACCAGCTCCAAGATCACATAAAGCAGTTTTAACATAGTTTCTTTTAATGGAGCATGGTATAGTTGGTACTCTTGGATCTCCAAGTTTCTTTGGTATTCCACCCTTAAAAGTGTAATTAGCAAGCATGGTGGAAATTTCAGCCTCCGGTATCTTTCTTTTATTTGTAACAACATCTTTCATATACTTAGCATAAGGAGGCATTTTAAGCATACCAGTTAAACGCATACGCACGAAGATAGGCCTAATCATTTCAGCAAAGCGCTCAAAATCCCCATCATCCTTTTTCTTGGATGGTTTAGGAGGAAAGGGCATGGGTTTCTGAACCCATGGTTCTCTTTCTTTACCATGTTTCCTGGCAACGAAGTCTCTCTTATCATAACGTTTATTCTTTGATTGTGGGTTATCAAGATCAACAACAGGTTCAATCTCTACATCATTATCATTACTAGGTTGAGCATCAACATGAACATCATCATTAACATTATCACTAGGTTCATGTTCATCACAAGATTGTGTCTCAGCATCAAAAATAGAAATATCATTTGGATTCTCAGGTGTGTCTATAACAGGTTCACTAGAAGTATGCAAAGTCCTATCAGTTTTCTTTTTCTTTTTATTACTAGGACTAGATGCATCAGTATTAATTCTCTGAGAATCTTGCTCAACTCTCTTAGGATGGCCCTCAGGATACAAAGGTTCCTGAGTCATCTTACCACCTCTAGTCATAACCCTAACAGCATTATCATTATTATTAGTATTCAACTCATTAAGCAAATCATCCTGTGCCTTAAGTACTTGTTCTACTTGAGTTGTAACCATGGAAGCATGTTTACTAATAAGCTTAAGATCATTAATAGTTCTACTCATATAATCACCCAAGTAATCAAGCATGTGAGCATTACGTTTCAATTGTCTACTAACATAAGCATTGAAGTTTTCTTGTTTAACAATAAAATTATCAAACTCATCCAAGCATTGACTAGCAGACTTATTATGAGGAATATCACCTTCATCAAATCTATAAAGAGAATTTACCTCTACTACCTGTGTCGGGTTATCAAGACCATGTATTTCTTCAATAGGCGGTAAATTCTTAACATCTTCAGCTTTAATACCTTTTTCTTTCATAGATTTATTTGCCTCTTGCATATCTTCAGGACTGAGAAATAGAATACCTCTTTTCTTCGGAGTTGGCTTAGGTGGTGGTTCGGGAAGAGTCCAATCATTATCATTACTCAAAAATTGGCAAACGGACGTGAGAGAGTAGTAAATATTGATAGATCGAACGCCAAATAAAATAAAGTGCAGCAAGGTATTTTTGTATTTTTGGTTTAATAGATCTGAAAATAAAAGTTGCAAATAAAGAAAAGAGCGAATAGCAAAATAGATCTTGAAAGCAAATATATTGGAAAAGAGACCCGAGGGCCGTAGGTTTCACTAGTGGCTTCTCTCGAGAAAAATAGCAAACGGTGGGTGAACAAATTACTGTTGGCAATTGATAAAACTTCAAATAATTATGACGATATCCAGGCAATGATCATTATATAGGCATCATGTCCAAGATTAGTAGACCGACTCCTGCCTGCATCTACTACTATTACTCCACACATCGACCGCTATCCAGCATGCATCTAGTGTATTAAGTTCATGGAGAAACGAAGTAATGCAATAAGAACAATGACATGATGTAGACAAGATCTATTTATGTAGAAATAGACCCCATCATTTTATCCTTAGTAGCAATGATACATATGTGTCAGTTCCCCTTCTGTCACTGGGATCAAGCACCGTAAGATCGAACCCACTACAAAGCACCTCTTCCCATTGCAAGATAAATAGATCAAGTTGGCCAAACAAAACCCAAATATCGGAGAAGAAATACGAGGCTATAAGCAATCATGCATATAAGAGATCAAAGAAGAATCAAATAACTTTCATGGATAAAAAGATTGATCTGATCATAAACTCAAAGTTCATCGGATCCCAACAAACACACCGCAAAAAGAGTTACATCATATGGATCTCGAAGAGACCATTGTATTGAGGATCAAGAGAGAGAGAGAGGAAGCCATCTAGCTACTAACTATGGACCCGTAGGTCTACAAAGAACTACTCACGCATCATCGGAGAGGCACCAATGGAAGTGGTGAACCCCTCCATGATGGTGTCTAGATTGGATCTGGTGGTTCTGGACTCTGCGGCGGCTGGAATTGATTTTTGTCGACTTCCCTAGGGTTTCTGTAATATTGGGGTATTTACCTTGCAAAGAGGCGGTTCGGGGGGCACCCGAGGTGGGCACAACCCACCAAGGCGCGCATGGGCCTCCAAGCGCGCCCTGGTGGGTTGTGCTCCCCTCGGAGCACCCCCCAGGTGCTTCTCCGGTCCACTGGATGTCTTCTGGTCCAAAAAAAAATCCACAAAAAGTTTCACCGCGTTTGGACTCCGTTTGGTATTGATTTCCTGTGATGTAAAAAACATGCAAAAAATAGCAACTGGCACTTGGCACTATGTCAATAGGTTAGTACCAAAAAATGATATAAAATGACTATAAAATGATTGTAAAACATCCAAGAATGATAATATAATAGCATGGAACAATCAAAAATTATAGATACCTTGGAGACGTATCAGCATCCCCAAGCTTAATTCCTGCTCGTCCTCGAGTAGGTAAATGATAAAAACAGAATTTTTGATGTGGAATGCTGCCTAACATGTCATCTCATATTCTTTCCTTTGTAGCATGGACATTTGGACTTTTATATGATTCAAAGCAATAGTCCAGTTTTGACATGATGACTTATATACTCAAGCATATCAACAAGCAACTATGTCTTTCAAAATATCAACGCTAAAATAAGTTATCCCTAGCCCATCATGCTCAACCATTGATCCATTCATGAAACACACTCGCATATTAACTACACCCAATGCTCAAGTACGATCATAGTGCCTCCTAGTTGGTGCTTTATAAGAGAAGATGGAGACTCAAATTAAAAATAAAAATTGCATAAAGTAAAGAAAGGCCCTTCGCAGAGGGAAGTAGGGATTTGTAGAGGTGCCAGAGCTCAAAGCGAAAAACTTAGAGATAAAAAAATTTTGGGAGGTGTGCTTTTCCCACCAACGAAAATGACTTAGAGTTCCCAACACTTTCCATGCTATTTATATCATAGGCGGTTCCCAAACAGAAAATAAAGTTTATTCCTTTTTCCACCATTTCTTTCACTTTCCATGGCTAGCCGTATCCACGGGTGCCCGCCATACCAATACTTTCCAAGGAATTTATTATTTGACAACATAAAGTAAATTCATTTTTCATTTCAGGACTGGGCATCCCTAATACCTTTGCCTTACTCTCGTGCAATGACAAGTGAATAAACACTTATCGTGAGAATAACACATCTAGCATGGAAAATATTAGCCACCCCTCACCGCCTCGCGAGCGGTACGAACACACAAAAGAGAAGTTTATTTTGAAAATTAGAGATGGCACATACAAATTTGCTTAGAACGGCAAAAGAATACCGCATATAGGTAGATATAGTGGACTCATGTGGCAAAACTGGTTTAAAGGGTTTTGGATGCACAAGTAGTGATCATACTTAGTGCAAAATGAAGGCTAGCAAAAGATTGAGAAGCGACCAAACAAAAAACGAATAATCTCATAAGCGAGCATTAAGCATAATTAACACCGAATAATGCACCACAAGTAGGATATAATTTCATTGCATGACTATTGACTTTCGTGCTTGCATAGGGAATCACAAACCATAACACCAATATTCTTACTAAAGCACAATTACTCATCAACAAAACTCACATATCACATCATCATATCTCAAAACTATTACAAGGAATCAAGTTTATTTTGTCCAGTGATCTTCATGAAAGTTTTTATTATATCCTTCTTGGATATCTATCACTTTGGAACTAATTTTCATGTGTTGCTTTTGATAAGCTCAAACAAATATAAGTGAAGAGCATGAGCATAATACTTCTTTCTCTCAAATTAATTTAAGTGAAGCAAGAGAGAATTTCTTAAAAAATTTACTAACTCCCAAATAAATCTAAGTGAAGCATGAGAGCATTTCTTCAAAAATACTAAAGCACGCCGTGCTCAAAAATATATAAGTGAAGCACTAGAGCAAATCCATAGCTCATAAAAAATTTTAAGTGACGCATAGAGAGCAATTCTGACAAGTCATGTCATAATTTTGGCTCTCTCAAATAGGTGTGTCCAGCAAGGATTCATAACTTAGAACACAAAGCAAAACAAGCAAAGACTCATATCATACAAGACGCTCCAAGCAAAACTCAAAGTATGTGACGAATAAAAATATAGCTTCGAGTAAAATACCGATGGTCGTTAGAATAAAGAGGGGATGCCACTCGGGGCATCCCCAAGCTTAGTTGCTTGCTTATCTTTGGATAATAGCTTGGGATGCCATGGGCAACCCCAAGCTTAGGCTCTTCTTACTCCTTATTCCTTCATCCATCGTAATGTTGGGGATCGTAGCAGAATTTTAAAATTTTCTACGCATCACCAAGATCAATCTATGGAGTCATCTAGCAACGAGAGAGGGGAGTGCATCTACATACCCTTGTAGATCGCGAGCGGAAGCGTTCAAGAGAACGGGGTTGATGGAGTCGTACTCGTCGTGATCCAAATCACCGATGGCCGAGCGCCGAACGGACGGCACCTCCGTGTTCAACACACGTACGGTTGGGAGAGACGTCTCCTCCTTCTTGATCCAGCAAGGGGGAAGGAGAGGTTGATGAGGATCCAGCAGCACGACGGCGTGGTGGTGGAAGCAGCGGGATCTCGGCAGGGCTTCACCAAGCACCAACGAGAGGGAGAGGTGTCACGGGAGGAGAGGGAGGCGCCAGGGGCTGGGGTGTGTCCTCCCTCCCACCCCTCCACTATTTATAGGGGGAAGGGGAGAGGGGGCCGGCCCCCTCAGATCCAATCTGAGGGGAGGGGGGGTGGCTTGCCCCCCAAGCCAGGTGGAGGCGCCCCCCACCCCTAGGGTTCCCAACCCTAGGCGCAGGGGAGGCCCATAGGGGGGCGCACCAGCCCACCAGGGGCTGGTTCCCTTCCCACTTCAGCCCATGGGGCCCTCCGGGATAGGTGGCCCCACCCGGTGGACCCCCGGGACCCTTCCGGTGGTCCCGGTACAATACCGATTACCCCCGAAACCTTCCCGGTGGCCGAAACTGGACTTCCTATATACAATTCTTTACCTCCGGACCATTCCGGAACTCCTCGTGACGTTCGGGATCTCATCCGGGACTCCGAACAACTTTTGGGTTACCGCATACTAATATCTCTACAACCCTAGCGTCACCGAACCTTAAGTGTGTAGACCCTACGGGTTCGGGAGACACGCAGACATGACCGAGACGACTCTCCGATCAATAACCAACAGCGGGATCTGGATACCCATGTTGGCTCCCACATGCTCCTCGATGATCTCATCGGATGAACCACGATGTCGAGGATTCAATCAATCCCGTACGCAATTCCCTTTGTCTATCGGTACGATACTTGCCCGAGATTCGATCGTCGGTATACCGATACCTTGTTCAATCTCGTTACCGGCAAGTCTCTTTACTCGTTTCCGTAACACATCATCCTGTGAACAACTCCTTGATCACATTGAGCTCATTATGATGATGTCCTACCGAGTGGGCCCAGAGGTACCTCTCCGTCACACGGAGTGACAAATCCCAGTCTCGATTCGTGCCAACCCAACAGACACTTTCGGAGATACCCGTAGTGCACCTTTATAGCCACCCAGTTACGTTGTGACGTTTGGTACACCCAAAGCACTCCTACGGTATCCGGGAGTTGCACAATCTCATGGTCTAAGGAAAAGTTACTTGACATTGGAAAAGCTTTAGCAAACGAACTACACGATCTAGTGCTAGGCTGAGGATTGGGTCTTGTCCATCACATCATTCTCCTAATGATGTGATCCCGTTATCAATGACATCCAATGTCCATGGTCAGGAAACCATAACCATCTATTGATCAACGAGCTAGTCAACTAGAGGCTTACTAGGGACATGTTGTGGTCTATGTATTCACACATGTATTACGATTTCCGGATAACACAATTATAGCATGAATAACAGACAATTATCATGAACAAGGAAATATAATAATAACCATTTTATTATTGCCTCTAGGGCATATTTCCAACAGTCTCCCACTTGCACTAGAGTCAATAATCTAGTTACATTGTGATGAATCGAACACCCATAGAGTTCTGGTGTTGATCATGTTTTGCTCGTGGAAGAGGTTTAGTCAACGGATCTGCTACATTCAAATCAGTGTGCACTTTACAAATATCTATGTCTCCATCTTGAACATGTTCACGTATGGAGTTGAAGCGACGCTTGATATGCCTGGTCTTCTTGTGAAACCTGGGCTCCTTGGCAAGGGCAATAGCTCCAGTGTTGTCACAGAAGAGAGCCATTGGACCCGACGCATTTGGAATGACTCCTAGGTCGGTGATGAACTCCTTCATCCATACTGCTTCGTGTGCTGCCTCCGAGGCTGCTATGTACTCCGCTTCGCATGTAGAACCCGCCACGACGCTTTGCTTGCAACTGCACCAGCTTACCGCTCCACCATTCAAAATATACACGTATCCGGTTTGTGACTTGGAGTCATCCGGATCTGTGTCGAAGCTAGCGTCGACGTAACCCTTTACGACGAGCTCTTCGTCACCTCCATATACGAGAAACATATCCTTAGTCCTTTTCAGGTACTTCAGGATGTTCTTGACCGCTGTCCAGTGTTCCTTGCCAGGATTACTTTGGTACCTACCTACCAAACTTACTGCAAGGTTTACATCAGGTCTGGTACACAGCATGGCATACATAATAGACCCTATGGCTGAGGCATAGGGGATGACACTCATCCCTTCTACATCTTCTGCCGTGGTAGGGCATTGAGCCGTGCTCAATCTCACACCTTGCAATACAGGCAAGAACCCCTTCTTGGACTGATCCATATTGAACTTCTTCAATATCTTATCAAGGTATGTGCATTGCGAAAGACCTATGAGGCGTCTCGATCTATCCCTATAGATCTTGATGCCTAATATATAAGCAGCTTCTCCAAGGTCCTTCATTGAAAAACACTTATTCAAGTAGGCCTTTATACTTTCCAAGAATTCTATATTATTTCCCATCAGCAGTATGTCATCCACATATAATATGAGAAATGCTACAGAGCTCCCACTCACTTTCTTGTAAACACAGGCTTCTCCATAAGTCTGTGTGAACCCAAACGCTTTGATCATCTCATCAAAGCGAATGTTCCAACTCCGAGATGCTTGCACCAGCCCATAGATTGAGCGCTGGAGCTTGCATACCTTGTCAGCATTATCAGGGTCGACAAAACCTTCCGGTTGCATCATATACAACTCTTCCTTAAGAAAACCATTAAGGAATGCCGTTTTGACGTCCATTTGCCATATCTCATAATCATAGTATGCGGCAATTGCTAACATGATTCTGACGGATTTCAGCTTCGCTACGGGTGAGAAAGTCTCATCGTAGTCAACCCCTTGAACTTGTCGATAACCCTTAGCGACAAGCCGAGCCTTATAGATGGTCACATTACCATCCGCGTCAGTCTTCTTCTTAAAGATCCATTTATTTTCTATGGCTTGCCGATCATCGGGCAAGTCAGTCAAAGTCCATACTTCATTTTCATACATGGATCCTATCTCGGATTTCATGGCTTCAAGCCATTTGTCGGAATCCGGGCCCGCCATCGCTTCTTCATAGTTCGAAGGTTCACTGTTGTCTAACAAGATGATTTCCAGGACAGGATTGCCGTACCACTCTGGTGCGGAACGTGTCCTTGTGGACCTTCGAAGTTCAGTGGTAGCTTGATCATGATCATTATCATTAACTTCCTCTCTAGCCGGTGCAGGCTCCACAGAAACATTTTCCTGTGCTGCGCTACTCTCCGGTTCGAGGGTCATCTCATCAAGCTCCACTTTGCTCCCACTTACTTCTTTCAAGAGAAACTCTTTCTCTAGAAAGGATCCATTCCTGGCAACAAAGATCTTGCCCTCGGATCTTAGGTAGAAGGTATACCCAATAGTTTCCTTAGGGTATCCTATGAATACGCATTTTTCCGACTTGGGTTCGAGCTTCTCTGGTTGAAGTTTCTTCACATAAGCATCGCATCCCCAAACTTTCAGAAACGACAGCTTAGGTTTCTTCCCAAACCATAATTCATACGGTGTCGTCTCAACGGATTTTGACGGTGCCCTATTTAAAGTGAATGCGGCAGTCTCTAAAGCATAACCCCAAAAAGATAGCGGTAGATCAGTAAGAGACATCATAGATCGCACCATATCCAATAGAGTGCGATTACGACGTTCGGACACACCGTTACGCTGAGGTGTTCCAGGCGGCGTGAGTTGTGAAACAATTCCACATTTCCTTAAGTGCGTGCCAAATTCATGACTCAAATATTCTCCTCCACGAACTGATCGTAAGAACTTTATTTTCTTGTCACGTTGATTCTCAACCTCATTCTGAAATTCCTTGAACTTTTCAAAGGTCTCAGACTTGTGCTTCATCAAGTAGACATACCCATATCTACTCAAATCATCGGTGAGGGTGAGAACATAACGATAACCACCGCGAGCCTCAACACTCATTGGACCACACACATCAGTATGTATGATCTCCAATAAGTTGGTTGCTCGCTCCATTGTTCCGGAGAACGGAGTCTTGGTCATCTTGCCCAAGAGGCATGGTTCGCATCTGTCAAATGATTCATAATCAAGAGACTCCAAAAGTCCATCTGCATGGAGTTTCTTCATGCGTTTAACACCGATATGACCAAGGCGGCAGTGCCACAAGTATGTGGGACTATCGTTATCAACCTTGCATTTCTTGGCATTCACATTATAAACATGTGTAACATCACGTTCGAGATTCAATAAAATAAACCATTCACCAGCGGGGCATGACCATAAAACATATCTCTCATATAAATAGAACAACCATTATTCTCAGATTTAAATGAGTAGCCATCTCGCATTAAGCGAGATCCAGATACAATGTTCATGCTCAAAGCTGGCACTAAATAACAATTATTGAGGTTTAAAACTAATCCCGTAGGTAGATGCAGAGGTAGCGTGCCGACGGCGATCACATCGACCTTGGAACCATTCCCGACGCGCATCGTCACCTCGTCCTTTGCCAGTCTACGCTGATTCCGCAGTTCCTGCTTTGAGTTACAAATATGAGCAACCGCACCGGTATCAAATACCCAGGAACTACTACGAGTGCTGGTAAGGTACACATCAATTACATGTATATCACATATACCTTTGGTATTGCCGGCCTTCTTATCTGCTAAGTACTTGGGGCAATTCTGCTTCCAGTGACCAGTTCCCTTGCAATAAAAGCACTCAGTCTCAGGCTTGGGTCCATTCTTTGACTTCTTCCCGGCAGCTGGCTTACCGGGCGCGGCAACTCCCTTGCCGTCCTTCTTGAAGTTCTTCTTACCCTTGCCCTTCTTGAACTTAGTGGTTTTATTCACCATCAACACTTGATGTTCCTTTCTGATCTCTGCCTCCGCTGACTTCAGCATCGCATATACCTCAGGAATGGTCTTTTCCATCCCCTGCATGTTGAAGTTCATCACAAAGCTCTTGTAGCTAGGTGGAAGCGACTGGAGGATTCTGTCAATGACCGCGTCATCCGGGAGATTAATCCCCAGCTGAGACAAGTGGCTGTGCAACCCAGACATTTTGAGTATGTGCTCGCTGACAGAACTATTTTCCTCCATCTTACAGCTGTAGAACTTATCGGAGACTTCATATCTCTCGATCCGGGCATGAGCTTGGAAAACCATTTTCAGCTCTTCGAACATCTCATATGCTCCGTGATGCTCAAAACGCTTTTGGAGCCCCGGTTCTAAGCTGAAGAGCATGACGCACTGAACGAAGGAGTAATCATCGATGCGTGTCTGCCAAATGTTCAAATCGTCTGGCAGTGCTGGGAGAGCAGGTGGGCCACCTAACGGTGCTTCAAGGACATATGATTTCTTGGCAGCTATGAGGATAATCCTCAGGTTACGGACCCAGTCCGCATAGTTGCTACCATCGTCTTTCAGCTTGTTTTTCTCTAGGAACGCGTTGAAGTTGAGGGTAACATTAGCGTTGGCCATTTGATCTACAAGGTAGATATGTAACATTTAGACTAAGTTCATGACAATTAAGTTCATCTAATCAAATTATGTAATGAACTCCCACTCAGATAGACATCCCTCTCGTCATCTAAGTGATACATGATCCGAATCGACTAGGCCGTGTCCGATCATCACGTGAGACGGACTAGTCATCAACGGTGAACATCTCCATGTTGATCATATCTTCTATACGACTCATGTTCGACCTTTCGGTCTCTTGTGCTCCGAGGCCATGTCTGTACATGCTAGGCTCGTCAAGTCAACCTAAGTGTATTGCTGTGTAAATCTGGCTTACACCCGTTGTATTCAAACGTTAGAATCTATCACACCCGATCAACACGTAGTGTTTCGAAACAACGAACCTTCGCAACGGTGCACAGTTAGGGGGAACACTTTCTTGAAATTTTAGTGAGGGATCATCTTATATGCTACCGTCGTTCTAAGCAAATAAGATGCAAAAACATGATAAACATCACATGCAATCAAAATAGTGACATGATATGGCCATTATCAGTTCGCTCCTTTTGATCTCCATCTTCGGGGCTCCATGATCATCATCGTCACCGGCATGACACCATGATCTCCATCATCGTGTCTTCATGAAGTTGTCTCGCCAACTATTACTTCTACTACTACGGCTAACGGTTAGCAATAAAGTAAAGTAATTACATGGCGAATTTCAATGACACGCAGGTCATATAATAAATTAAGACAACTCCTATGGCTCCTGCCAGTTGTCATACTCATCGACATGCAAGTCGTGATTCCTATTACAAGAACATGATCATCTCATACATCACATATATCATTTATCACATCCTTTGGCCATATCACATCACAAAGCACTTGCTGCAAAAACAAGTTAGACGTCCTCTAATTGTTGTTGCAAGTTTTTATGTGGCTGCTATAGGTTTCTAGCAAGAACGTTTCTTACCTACGCCAAAACCACAACGTGATGTGCCAATTTCTATTTACCCTTCATAAGGACCCTGTTCATCGAATCCGATCCGACTAAAGTGGGAGAGACAGACACCCGCTAGCCACCTTATGCAACTAGTGCATGTCAGTCGGTGGAACCTGTCTCACGTAAGCGTACGTGTAAGGTCGGTCCGGGCCGCTTCATCCCACAGTGCCGCCGAATCAAGATAAGACTAGTAACGGCAAGAAGATTGACAAATCGACGCCCACAACTACTTTGTGTTCTACTCGTGCAAGATACTACGCATAGACCTAGCTCATGATGCTACTGTTGGGGATCGTAGCAGAATTTTAAAATTTTCTACGCATCACCAAGATCAATCTATGGAGTCATCTAGCAACGAGAGAGGGGAGTGCATCTACATACCCTTGTAGATCGCGAGCGGAAGCGTTCAAGAGAACGGGGTTGATGGAGTCGTACTCGTCGTGATCCAAATCACCGATGACCGAGCGCCGAACGGACGGCACCTCCGTGTTCAACACACGTATGGTTGGGAGAGACGTCTCCTCCTTCTTGATCCAGCAAGGGGGAAGGAGAGGTTGATGAGGATCCAGCAGCACGACGGCGTGGTGGTGGAAGCAGCGGGATCTCGGCAGGGCTTCACCAAGCACCAACGAGAGGGAGAGGTGTCACGGG
Source organism: Thinopyrum elongatum (assembly GCA_011799875.1). Classification (NCBI taxonomy): domain Eukaryota; kingdom Viridiplantae; phylum Streptophyta; class Magnoliopsida; order Poales; family Poaceae; genus Thinopyrum; species Thinopyrum elongatum. The sequence goes on from CM022301.1 coordinate 575,996,625, forward strand.
AGGAGAGGGAGGCGTCGGGGGCTGGGGTGTGTCCTCCCTCCCACCCTCCACTATTTATAGGGGGAAGGGGAGTGGGGGCCGGCCCCCTCAGATCCAATCTGAGGGGAGGGGCGGCGGCCAAGGGGGTGGCTTGCCCCCCAAGCCAGGTGGAGGCGCCCCCCACCCCTAGGGTTCCCAACCCTAGGCGCAGGGGAGGCCCATAGGGGGGCGCACCAGCCCACCAGGGGCTGGTTCCCTTCCCACTTCAGCCCATGGGGCCCTCCGGGATAGGTGGCCCCACCCGGTGGACCCCCGGGACCCTTCCGGTGGTCCCGGTACAATACCGATTACCCCCGAAACCTTCCCGGTGGCCGAAACTGAACTTCCTATATACAATTCTTTACCTCCGGACCATTCCGGAACTCCTCGTGACGTCCGGGATCTCATCCGGGACTCCGAACAACTTTCGGGTTACCGCATACTAATATCTCTACAACCCTAGCGTCACCGAACCTTAAGTGTGTAGACCCTACGGGTTCGGGAGACACGCAGACATGACCGAGACGACTCTCCGGTCAATAACCAACAGCGGGATATGGATACCCATGTTGGCTCCCACATGCTCCTCGATGATCTCATCGGATGAACCACGATGTCGAGGATTCAATCAATCCCGTACGCAATTCCCTTTGTCTATCGGTACGATACTTGCCCGAGATTCGATCGTCGGTATACCGATACCTTGTTCAATCTCGTTACCGGCAAGTCTCTTTACTCGTTTCCGTAACACATCATCCTATGAACAACTCCTTGATCACATTGAGCTCATTATGATGATGTCCTATCGAGTGGGCCCAGAGGTACCTCTCCGTCACACGGAGTGACAAATCCCAATCTCGATTCGTGCCAACCCAACAGACACTTTCGGAGATACCCGTAGTGCACCTTTATAGCCACCCAGTTACATTGTGACGTTTGGTACACCCAAAGCACTCCTACGGTATCCGGGAGTTGCACAATCTCATGGTCTAAGGAAAAGTTACTTGACATTGAAAAAGCTTTAGCAAACGAACTACACGATCTAGTGCTAGGCTTAGGATTGGGTCTTGTCCATCACATCATTCTCCTAATGATGTGATCCCGTTATCAATGACATCCAATGTCCATGGTCAGGAAACCGTAACCATCTATTGATCAACGAGCTAGTCAACTAGAGGCTTACTAGGGACATGTTGTGGTCTATGTATTCACACATGTATTACGATTTCTGGATAACACAATTATAGCATGAATAACAGACAATTATCATGAACAAGGAAATATAATAATAACCATTTTATTATTGCCTCTAGGGCATATTTCCAACACGTAAGATAACCCAAAACTTGAAAACTCAATCACACAAAACTCAACAAAACCTTCGTGAGATCCGTTAGTATAAGAAAGCAAATCACTACTATAAGTACTGTAGAAAACCAATTCATATTTTATTCTTGCATTATATCTACTGTATTCCAACTTTTCTATGGCAAAAACTCATCAAAGAAAACCATAGAATCATCAAACCAAGCACACAACCCAAAGAAAACAGAATCTGTAAAAAACAGAACAGTCTGTAGCAATCTGGATATTTCGAATACTTCTAGAGCTCCAAATTTTTTAAAAAATTAGGAAAATAGAGGCAATTTGTATATAAATCTTGTGTAAAAAAATTCAGAATTTTTCGTCTCTTCTGTGAATTTTCAAAATTGTTTTACTGGACGCAAAAGTTTCTGTTTTCCAACAAGATCAAATCAACTATCACCCAACATAATCCTAAAGGCTTTACTTGGCACAAACACTAATTAAAACACAATTATAACAGTAGAACAATTGTGCAAACACTCAATATAAGAAAGCAAAAAGCAAAAATAAATTTTATTCATTGGGTTGCCTCCCAACAAGCGCTATTGTTTCACGCCCCTTGTTAGGCATAAAGCAAGGATCTAAGTTTTGTCATCTTTGTTTCGATATGCAAAAGATGCCCTCATGATTGATTCATATGGAGGCCTAATTCTTGTTCTAGGGAAGTGTTCCATACCCTTCCTTAGTGGAAATTGAAATTTAATATTGCCTTCTTTCATATCAATCACGGCACCAATAGTGCGTAAAAACGGTCTACCAAGAATAATTGGACAAGACGGATTACAATCAATATCAAGAACAATAAAATCTATGGGCACATAATTCCTATTTGCAAGAATAAGAACATCATTAATCCTTCCCATAGGCTTTTTAATAGTAGAATCCGCCAAGTGCAAATTTAAAGAGCATTCTTCAATATCGGTAAGACCAAGCACATCACATAAAGATTTCGGAATTGTAGAAACACTAGCACCCAAGTCACATAAAGCAAAACACTCATAATTTTTAATCTTGACTTTGATAGTAGGTTCCCACTCATCATGTAATTTTCTAGGAATTGAAACTTCTAATTCCAACTTTTCTTCCAAAGCTTTCATCATAGCATCAATAATATGTTTAGTAAAAGCTTTATTTTGTTCATAAGCATGGGGTGAATTTATCATGGATTGCAACAAAGAAATACAATCAATCAAAGAGAAGCTATCATAATGAAAGTCTTTGTAATCGAAAATAGTGGGCACATCACTAGTTAAAGTCTGACCTCTTCAAACCCACTTTTATCAAAATTTTCAACAACATTTTCACCCTCCAAATTATCGGGATGCCTTCTAACTAAAGTTGACTCTTCTCTAGTCCCTTTTTCATCAATCTTAATTTTACTAAATAAGGAATCAATGGAAGAAACACCAATCATTTTAAGATCTTCATCACTTTTATGAAAGCAATCACTAGAAAATGCCTTTTCTAAAAATTCTCTTCTAGCTCTAAGCATAGCGGTTCTTTTCTTACTTTCATCCATAGAAACATAAAGAGCTTTATTCCTCACTTTAGGCCACAAAAATTTTCATCTTGAGATTTTTCCACCTCATGAGATCTATAAACACTTCTAGACAAATCATCAATCTTATTCAACCTTTCTTCCATCGAAGCATTGAAAACTTTTTGAGTATTGATAAATTCTTTAATATTATTCTCAAGATCAGAGGTGTTCCTATTATTATTATAAGAAGGATTACCATAGGAATTACCATAATTATTAGAGGAATTATTAGGAAAAGGCCTAGGATTAAAATTACCTCTATAAGCATTGTTATTGAAATTGTTTCGTGAGATAAAATTCACATCTACGGCATCACTATTTTGCTCAATCAAAGTAGGCAAAGGCACATCATTAAAATCAATAGGAGCACTTTTACTAGCAACCAATTTCATAAGAGCATCAACTTTTTCACTCAAAGAAGAAATTTCTTCAACCGAATGAACTTTTTTAGTAGTAGGAGCTCTTTCGGTATGCCATTGTGAATAATTTGCCATGATATTATCAAGAAATTTGGTGGCTTCACCCAAAGTAATTTCCATAAAAGTACCACCCATGGCGGAATCTAAAAGATTACGAGAAACAAAATTCAACCCCACATAAAATTTTTGTATGATCATCCAAAGATTTAACCCATGAGTTGGGCAATTCCTTAGCATCATTTTCATTCTTTCGCAAGATTGTGCAACATGCTCATGTTCAAGTTGCTTGAAATTCATGATCTGGGTTCTTAGGGAAATAATTTTTGCGGGCGGAAAATACTTAGTGATAAAAGCATCTTTGCACTTATTCCAAGAATCGATACTATTACGAGGCAAAGAAGAAAACCAAATTTTTGCATGATCTCGCAAAGAAAACGGAAATAATTTCAACTTCACAACATCATTGTGCACATCTTTTTTCTTTTGCATATCACATAATTCCACGAATGTGTTAAGATGGGACGCGACATCCTTATTAGGAGTACCGGAAAATTGATCTTTCATAACAAGATTCAGCAAAGCAGTATTAATATCACAAGTCTCCGCACTAGTAGCGGGAGGAGCAATCGGAGTGCTAAGAAAATCATTGTTGTTGGTATTTGAGAAATCACACAACTTGGTGTTCTATTGAGTCATTGTGACTACGCAACAAGATTGCACTCAAAAACAGATCCGGTAAGAAAACGACGAATGAAAAAGAGGGCGAATAAAACGGCAAATTTTTGTGAAGTGGGGGAGAGGAAAACGAGAGGCAAATGGCAAATAACGTAAATTGCGAGGCGGTTCGGGGGGCACCCGAGGTGGGCACAACCCACTAGGGTGCGCCTGGTCCTCCAGGCGCGCCCTGGTGGGTTGTGCTCCCCTCAGAGCACCCCCAAGCGCTTGTCCAGCCCACTGGATGTCTTCTGATAAAAAAAACCCACAAAAAGTTTCGCTGCGTTTGGACTCCGTTTGATATTGATTTCCTGCGATGTAAAAAACATGCAAAAAACAGCAACTGGCACTTGGAACTATGTCAATAGGTTAGTACCAAAAAATGATATAAAATGACTATAAAATGATTGTAAAACATCCAAGAATGATAATATAACAGCATGGAACAATAAAAAATTATAGATACGTTGGAGACGTATCACCGTCTAGCAAGCCTACGATGGAATTACTCATGCACGGCGGTGAGCATCATGAAACTGGTGATGGAGGATGGTTGATGATGATGATGGCGATGATTTCCCCTCTCCGGAGCCCTGAACGGACTCCAGATCTGCCCTCCCGAGGAAGAACAGGAGGTGGCAGCGGCTCCGTATCGTAAAACGCGATGAATCCTTCTCCTTGATTTTTTTCTCCCCGAACATGAATGTATGGAGTTGGAGTTGAGGTCGGTTGAGCTTCGTGGGACCCACAAGCCAGGGGGCACGCCCAGGGGGTAGGGCGCGCCCCCACCCTTGTGGACAGGCGGTGGGTCCCTCTCGGTTGATTTTTTCGCCAATATTTTTTATTTGTTCCAAAAATATTCTCCGTGAAGTTTCAGGTCATTCCGAGAACTTTTATTTCTGCACAAAAATAACACCATGGCAATTCTGCTGAAAACAGCGTCAGTCCGGGTTAGTTCCATTCAAATCATGCAAATTAGAGTCCAAAACAAGGGCAAAAGAGTTTGGAAAAGTAGATACGATGGAGACATATCAAATATGTAGGATCCAATACGGGCATCCAGGTTCCGCTATTGGTTATTGACCGGAGAGGTATCTCGGTCATTTCTACGTAGTTCTCGAACCCGTAGGGTCCGCACGGTTAACGTTCGATGACGATATAGTATTATATGAGTTATGTGATTTGGTGACCGAATGTTGTTCGGAGTCCTGGATGAGATCACGGACATGACGAGGAGTCTCGAAATGATTGAGAGGTAAAGATTGATATATAGGACGATGGTATTCGGACATCGGAAGTGTTTCGGGGGGTACCGGGTACTTATCGGGTCACCGGAAGGGGTTCCGGGCACCCCCGGCAAAAGATATGGGCCTTATGGGCCAAGAGGGGAAACACACCAGCCACAAGGGGCTGGTGCGCCCCCCATATGGGCCGGCCTAAGGAGGGGAAGGAAAGGGGAGAAGGGAAAGGTAAGTGTGGTTTAGGATTCCCACTTCCTTCGCTCTCCCCCCTCTTTCCTTCCCCCTCCGACAAACATGGCTGGGGGGGGGGGGGCGGCCAAGGGCAGGAGCCCAAGTAGGATTCGGACCTACTTGGGGCGCCCCTTGGCCTCTCCCCTCTCCCTCCCACCTATATATATGAGGATGGTGGCGCGTAGCACACCCCAGACAATTGCCTAGCCGTGTGCGGCGCCCCCCTCCACCGTTTACACCCCCGGTCATATTTTCGTAGTGCTTAGGCGAAGCCCTACGAAGATCACTTCACCATCACCATCACCACGCCGTCGTGCTGACGGAACTCATCTACTACCTCGACGTCTTGCTGGATCAAGAAGGCGAGGGACGTCACCGAGCTGAACGTGTGCAGAACGTGGAGGTGCCGTGCGTTCGGTACTTGATCGGTTGAAGTGCGAAGAAGTTCGACTACATCAACCGCGTTGTGAAACACTTCCGCTTACGGTCTACGAGGGTACGTAGACACACTCTCCCCCTCATTGCGATGCATCTCCATGGGTAGATGATTGCGTGTGCGTAGAATTTTTTTTGTTTTCCATGCAACGATTCCCATCACTATAGATCCTAATTAATAGCCTGCTTGCATATTGCCTCCCTTACATCAAGGCAATAATTTCTGCCCTTTATTTGGTTGCCTGTGTGGGTGTTCTGATGCAAAACACAATGTTTGGTTACACATATAGATTGGTTCCAGTACCCATGTACCCCATGTCATGAGCTTATCATCTACCACCCTAGCAAGTGCTAACTTCATTACATACGATCACAACGATCACATGAATAAAACGACACTAGAATAGTGACAAAATGGACGAAGATGATAAAGTTCTTCAGCCCACACAACCTACAGTCTTGTCTTAAAACCCCCTTCAAAGAAGCAACCTTGGGAACTTTATTGTTTATGTTTTGTTCTTCGAGCGGGTATGGATGTTAGCCATCCTCTTCCTATTGTTTACTCTTAAAACCTACTAGAAAGGAACTTTTTGGGTAAGGACATCTCCAACGCCGACCCGCAAACCACCCAGATATGTCCGGACCGCGTTCTCCGGACCGTGGAAGCCATCAAACGCGGTCCTATATCGGTCCGCGACATGGTCCAGGCGTACTTTCTCCCGCAAACAGTAGACAAACATGGAGGGCCTTTGAGGGAGTCTGGAACACTGCCAAGCCCACTTCTGATCGCCCTGGCCCACCCAAACCCCCTCCTTCTTCCCGGGTGTGCGTTCCCGCCTGAAGCCAGCTGCCCGCATTCATGCTGCTCGACATTGAAGACGTCTCAAGGCGGACGTGACCTCTCTCTGACTCCGCCATTGAAGCGGCACGCTGGCTGAGGGTGCTGCCCGCGACGCATCTCCGGTGTTCGCGCCTGTTCAATGCCGGAGACGTGTGACTGGACGGGATGAGGCAGATATCTACCACGCCCGTTGAAATCCCCGTCCATCCGTATGCCGCCATTAAGCAGGCTTGCCGGCTGAGAACCCCACTCTGGCACCATGCATTATCGCACCCAGACGCCTGGCCTCACCAGAATCCGCTATTTAAATGCCGCCACACACGGCTGACTCCACTGCACAACACAAGCCGCACCCCATCCTTCTCCGTTGCACTGCATCCGCCATGACTGTAGGCGGTGAAGCTTTGTCGGAGAGACTTTCCACTAAGATGAAGCACGCGGTGGCCTCCCTAGCCGCCGCCTGGCAGAGCCGCCGTGCCAGGCAGATCGAGGTTGGCTTGCCAGCCAGCTCACCCGAGGTCTTCGACGACGAGGCGACCTATTGGAAATATGCCCTAGAGGCAATAATAAAATGGTTATTATCATATTTCCCGTTCATGATAATTTTATTATTATTCATGTTGAATTGTATTGACCGGAAACTTAGATACATGTATGAATACATAAACAACAACGTGTCCCTAGTAGGCCTCTACTAGACTAGCTCGTTGACCAAAGATGGTTAAGGTTTCCTAACCATGGAAATGAGTTGTTATTTGATAATGGGATCACATCATTAGGAGAATGATGTGATGGACAAGACCCAGCCGTAAAATTAGCATATGATCGTATCACTTTAGTTTTTGCTACAACTTTCTTCATGTCAAGTATCTATTCCCAAGACCATGAGATCATGCAAATCCCGATACAGGAGGAATGCCTTGTGTGCTATCAAACGTCACTTCGTAACTGGGTGATCATAAAGGTGCTCTACAGGTATCTCTGAAAGTGTCTGTTGGGTTGGCATGGATCGAGACTGGGATTTGTCACTCCGTATGACGGAGAGATATCTCTCAGCCCACTCGGTAATACAACATTGTTCAGAGCTTGCAAGCAATGTGGCTAATGAGTTAGTCACAGGATCTTGTATTACGGAACGAGTAAAGAGACTTGTCGGCAACGAGATTAAACTAGGTATGGAGATACCGACGATCGAATCTTGGGCAAGTAACATATCGCTAGACAAAGGGAATTGCATACGTGATTAATTGAATCCTTGACATCGTGGTTCAACCAATAAAATCTTCGTGGAATATGTAGGAAACAATATGGGCATCCAGGTCCCGCTATTGGTTATTGATCGGAGAGATGTCTCAGTCATGTCTACATGATTCTTGAACTCATAGGGTCCGCACGCTTAACGTTCGATGACGCTAGAGTAGTATTGGGATATGTGCATTGGTAACCTAATGTTGTTCGGAGTCTCGGATGAGATCCCGAACATCACGAGGAGCTCTGGAATGGTCTGAAGGTAAAGATTTATATATGGGAAGTCCGTTTTGGATGCCGAAAAGTTTCGAGCATTACCGGTAGTGTACCAGGAGTGCCGAAAGGGATCCGAGGGTCCACTTGCCCCAGGGCCCCACATGGGTTGTAGGGGGGACGCCTTGGCCTATATGGGCCAGGGGCACCAGTCCCAAGAGGCCCATGCGTCAAGATGGAAGGAGGTGGAAGAGTCCTAAGGGGGAAGGCACCCCCCTAGGTGCCTTGGGGAGGTAGGACACCTCCCTAGCCCACGCCCCCTCCTTGGAGGAGGGGCTAGGGCTGCACCAACCCTCCTCCTTGCCTCCTATATATAGTGGGGGGGAGGGAGGGGCTGAACACACCAATTCCCATCCCCGGCAGCAGCCCTATGATCACCCACAAGTATAGGGGATCGCAACAGTTTTCGAGGGTAGAGTATTCAACCCAAATTTATTGATTCGACACAAGGGGAGCCAAAGAATATTTGAGAGTATTAGCAACTGAGTTGTCAATTCAAACACACCTGGAGATTAATTATCTGCTGCAAAGTGATCAGTAGCAAAGTAGTATGATAGTTTTGATAATAGTAGCAGCAGCAACAGTAACGGTAACAGTGATAGCAGTAGTTTCGTAGCAAGTGCAATAGTAACAACAACAGTAGTAACTTAGCAAGATCAATATGTAGGAAAATCGTAGGCATTGGATCGGTAATTTGTTGGATGATATTCATCATGTGACAGTCATAACCTAGGGCGATACGGCACTAGCTCCAGTTCATAAATATAATGTAGGCATGTATTCCGTAAATAGTCATACGTGCTTATGGAAAGAACTTGCATGACATCTTTTGTCCTACCCTCCCGTGGCAGCGGGGTCCATATTGGAAACTAAGGGATATTAAGGCCTCCTTTTAATAGAGAACCGGAACAAAGCATTAACACACGGTGAATACATGAACTCCTCAAACTACGGTCATCACCGGGAGTGGTCCCGACTATTGTCACTCCAGGGTTGCCAGATCATAACACGTAGTAGGTGACTATAACTTGCAAGATCGGATCTAGAAAATGGCTATAATGATGATAACATAAATGGTTCAGATCTGAAATCATGGTACCCGGGCCCAAAGTGACAAGCATTAAGCATGGCAAAGTCATAGCAACATCAATCTCAAAACATAATGGATACTAGGGATCAAGCCCTAACAAAACTAGCTCGATTACATGATGAATCTCATCCAACTTCTCACCGACCAGTGAGCCTACGAAGGAATTACTCACTCCTGGTGGGGAGCATCATGGAATTGGCGATGGAGAAGGATTGATGATGACGAAGATCGAAGATCCCCCTCTCCGGAGCCCCATACGGACTCCAGATCTGGCCTCCTGATGAAGAACAGGAGGTGGCGGCGGCTCCGTCTCGTGGAACGCGATAATTCTTTCTCTCTGATTTTTTTCTGGAAACATGTGATTTTGTAGTGTCGGTTTCAGGGTCTGCGGGGGCCACCAGGTGGGGACAACCCACCTAGGCGCGGCTGGAGGGGGTGGCACGCCCTGGTGGGTTGTGCCCACCCAGGTGGCCCCCTCCGGTGGTTCTTGGCTCCAGTATTTTTCTTTTATTGTATAAAAATTCCTCGCAAAGTTTTGTTCCATTCCGAGAACTTTTATTTCTGCACAAAAACAACACCATGGTAGTTCTGCTGAAAATAGCGTCAGTCCGGGTTAGTTTCATTCAAATCATGCAAATTAGAGTCCAAAACAAGAGGAAAAGCGTTAGGAAAAGTAGATACGACGGAGACGTATCAACTCCCCCAAGTTTAAACCTTTGCTTGTCCTCAAGCAATTCAGTTGATAAACTGAAAGTGAAAAAAAACTTTTACGAACTCTTTTACTCTTGTTTGCATAAATAAGCTTAAGTAGCACCCAGGTTTTCAGCAAAGATTATAACCAACCATGTCGACAATAACTCTTAAAAATTACATTAACTCATAACAATGACATAATCAGCTAGCGAGTAATAATAAGATATCTCGAACAACAACACATTATTAAAATAACCATGATATAATATGACAATATTGGTATCTTGCTAGCCCTTTCTGAGACCGCAAAACATAAATGCAGAGCACCTCCAAAGTCCGAGCAGTGACTAAACATTGTAATTCATGGTAGAAAAGATCCAGTCATGATGCACCCAACATTAGCTATACACAATGCTTCAACATGACAGCAGTGCTCTCAGGTTCTGGCGCTTATTTGAGAAGGTGATGACACAACATTAAAGTAAATAGATAGTCCCTTCGCAGAGGGAAGCAGTGATTTGCAGAGGTGCCAGAGCTCAAGTTTTAAAAGCAGAGGTAAATGAAGTTTTGAGAGATGCACCCCTCTTGTTTACTTCCCGACCATCAGTTATAAATATCTTCCATGCTAAACACATTAGTGGTGGTTCCCAAGCGATAAAAGTAAAGGTTTACCCCCCCTCCACCAACATTCACACTCCACGGCTTGTCCGAAACAACGGGTGCCGTCCATACCAACAATAGTCCCGGGGGAGTTTTGTTTAATTATTTGCATTTTGAGTTCGGGACTGGGAATCCCTATTACCCCCCCTCTCGTGCAAGGACGGGCGAATAAACATTCATCATGAGAATAACCCACTTAGCATGGAAGATACCAACTACCTCCTGTCGCTCTATGAACATCCAGGCACACAAAAAGGATATTTATTTGTAGTTTTTTAGAGGTGGCACATGCAAATTTACTTAGGACAGCAGGGTAATACCGAATATAGGTAGGTAAGGTGTACTCATCTGGAATAACTTGGGTTCAAGGTTTTTGATGTACAAGCAGAATTCCCACTTAGTACAGGCGAAGGCTAGCAAATAGGTTGAGAAGCGGCCAGCTAGAGAGCAACAACGGTCATGAACATGCATTATGCATAAGTAATATTGGACACTAGTATGAGTAGGATATGAACACCATGAACATAAATATCATAGAGGCTATGTTGGTTTTGATTTAACTACGTGCATGAACATGTGCCAAGTCAAGCCACTCGAATATTTAGAGGAGGATACCATATCATCATACTACATCACAATCATTTTAACGCAATGTTGACATCCAAGATAAATCATTATCCACTCTTAGCTACTTATGCATGGCATGAGAAACTATAATCTCTAATTGTCTTTGCAAACATGTTTAATCATAATGGGCTGAATCATGGATACTAGGTTAAACATATTTACAAAAACAGAACAAGTTGAGTTCATACCCGTTTCTCTCTGCCACGACCAGTTCATCGAATATCGTCATTATTGCCTTTCACTTGCACGACAGAACGATGTGAAAATAATAATAGTGCAAGAGTGCCGTGGACTAAGCTGGAATCTGCAAACATTTTATTCAAAAGGAGAAGACAAGGTAAATTGGGCTCTTTGTTAGATTAACAATAATGCATATGAGAGCCACTCAACATTTTCATCGCGGTCTTCTCCTTGGTATGACTCAATAAAAGAAAAGAAGTTCAGAGAAACACACTGAAATATTTTTGGAGTTTTTTGTTTTCTGAAGGAAAGCAAATAAAAGGGGAAAAACAAAAACGAGAAAACTATTTACACGGGAAAGCTCCCAACAAGTAAAAGGAAATCTTTTGGGGTTTTTCTTTTCTTTTTAGTGCTATAAGAATTTAAACTAGGAAGAAAATAAAAAAGAAGCGTGAAATATTTTTGGATTTTCTCAAAGTTTTTCAAACACACAAGAAGAAAACGAGAAAATAAATTAAGCATGGATAATACAATGAAAAAGTGAGGACACCGACGAATGAAATATGTGAACATGAATGTAATGTCGGTGGAAATACGTACTCCCCCAAGCTTAGGCTTTTGGCCTAGCTTGGTAATCACCAGTCAGTAGCCTGCATAGTAGTCGGGGTGATAGCTCACGGAGGCTCTCGGTGCGGATGCCTCAGCCTGCCGTGCAGCCACAACTGCCGCGTTATGAGCTCGAGCCTCGCTCTCCAGAACAAAATATATTCCCTTACTATGAGCATCAAAGAGAGCAGGCGCAGGCAAATACGTGTGTACAACGGAGTCTTGATTAAACAACAATTTATAGGTGAAATTAGTGGGATCGCCTCTAAGGATCTTATGACGTTTCATAGCATCAAAGTCTAAATACTGCGTGGGTAAAATAGGGTCATATGGCAAAGGTGAAACACCCAGCTCTCTTGCTAAGCGTGTGGCATAAATTCCACCATAAAAATAACCACTATTATTGTTGTGTTGTAACCTGCGTGCAACAATCGCTCCAAGATTATAACTTTTGTCACTAGTGAGAGCGGTGTGTATGAGGCTCAAGTCTGGAGCACAAAGTGTACTACAATCTTGTTTACCTACAATACATTTCCCATTGAATAATGCAAAGTATTGAATTGTGGGAAAATGAATGCTCTTTATTCTACCTTGCGTCACTCCCCTATTCTCACCATAGCAAAGACTAGTCAAAAATGTTTGGAACTCGGATCTTGGTGGTTCGTCAAGTGAACCCCAAAATGGAATTTTGCAGTGGTGAGCAAATCTCTCTAAGGATATGGTAAATGGATTTTCATATAGTTTAAATGACACCCTAGACTCACGGGGATGGAATTTAAATCCTTTGACAAATGATTCAGTGAGAGTGTGGTGTTGGTTGCACTTATCTGAAATGTAGGGACCGAGATCGGCATTGTGAACATATTGCTCAAATTCCTCCTTAATGCCCACACTCACCATATAATCATCGCATGGCCATAAGCATGTTTTGGTGGCGGCATCTCATATAGAACTTTCACTTGGCTCAACATAAGACCGACGAGCGGAGCTGCTACTAGGAGATGCCTCCGAGGACCTCCACCTCGAAGAATTCCTTCCAAAGAAGTTCATAATATTCACGTACAATTTTCTTAAAAAATTTGTGTTACAAATTTTCGTCAACAAAACTTTGTAAGATTGAAAACAACTATTCATAGAGATGCATAGAGGCCATAACAAGCATTCAAACTACTTAGAACTCTAAGAATTCAACATGCAAGCACATCTACAGCAGCACTAAGAGTAGCTAATTATTCAAAATATAAACCACTAAAGCAAAAACTAATTGGACAAACGGAGGAGTCACATACCAAGCAACAATTCCCCGAAACAGTTTCGGAAACGGAGCTTCAAGCAAAGAGATCGAAATCCGCGGGTTTGAGAGCAAGAACACAAGAGCAAGAGCAACGGTGAATTTTTTCTGGAGGTAGGTGATGATGTGGGATGAAGAGATAAGTGATGGGGCCCACGTGGGGACCACAACCCACCAGGGCGCGCCTGGGCTCCTGGCGCACCCAGGTGGGTTGTGCCCACCTGGTGCACCTCCCTCTGATATTATTTGCACCAAAAATTCTTAAATATTCAGAAAAAAATCGTATTAAATTTTCAGAGCATTCTGAGAACTTTTATTTTTGGGTCATTTTTTTTATTGCATGGAAAACTCAGAAAACAGACAAAACATGCCATTTTATTTGATTTAACTAATAAAAATAGAAAACTAAAGGTAGGGACAAAAGGTAGTGCTCACTAAATTCATCAACTTCATACCTCTCAAAAATGATCCATTAATAAGGTTGATCAAGTCTTATTAACAACCGCTTTCGATTAGCATGAAACCAAAGAACTTTCGTAAATCACTAAGTTACCTCAACGGGGATATGAATTTCCCCAACAATAAGCATTTCATATTTCTTTTTAATAGTAGATAGAGGTAGTTGAAAACTTCCAATAGTGATTGTCGGAGATTTTTCAATAACATTAATACCATTCATTTGGAATTGTTTCTTCGGAAAGTGCACCATATGCTCATTACCATTGATATGAAAAGTGACTTTGATTTTATTGCAATCAATAACAGCCCCTGCAGTATTCAAAAAGGGTCTACCAAGGATAATCGACATGTTGTCGTCCTCGGGCATCTCAAGTATAACAAAGTCAGTCAAAATAGTAACTTTAGCAACAACAACGGGCACATCCTCACAAATACCGATAGGTATGGCAGTTGATTTGTCAGCCATTTGCAAAGATATTTTAGTAGGTGTGAGTTTATTCAAGTCAAGTCTTTTATATAAAGAGAAAGGTATAACACTAACACCAGCTCCTAAATCACATAAAGCAGTTTTCACATAATTTCTTTTGATGGAGCAAGGTATAGTTGGTATTCCCGGATCTCCAAGTTTTTTAGGTACTCCATCTTTAAAGTTATAATTAGCAAGCATAGTGGAGATTTCAGCTTTCTGTATTTTTCTCTTATTGGTGATGATGTCTTTCATGTACTTTGCATAAGCAGGCATTTTAAGGATATCAGTCAAGCGAGTATGCAGAAAGACTGGCCTCAGCATTTCAGCAAAGCGTTCAAATTCTTCATCATCTTTCTTTTTAGTTGACTTAGGTGGAAAGGGCATAGGTTTTTGAACCCATGGTTCTCTTTCCTTTCCATGTTTTCTAGCAACAAAGTCTCTTTTATCATATCTTTTATTCTTAGGTTGTGGGTTATCAAGATCAACTGCTGGTTCTATCTCAACATCATTGTCTGGTTCTTTATTATTTGTTTGAGTGTCTTCATGAACCTCATCATTATCTTTTTCATTATCAGAAGGTGAGTGTTCACTACCAGATTGAGTTTCAGCATCAGAGATAGAAACTTCATTATCATTATCAGGAGGTTTTTCTACTTCAGGTTCACTAGAGGCATGCAAAGTCCTATCATTTTTCTTCTTCTTTTTCTTTTTAGAAGGACTACGTGCATCGCTGTCAACTCTTTGAGAGTCTTGTTCAATTCTTTTTGGGTGTCCCTCAGGAGAAAGTGGTTCCTGAGTCATTCTACCTTCTCTAGTCATTACTCTAACAGCATGATCATTGATATTATTGTTCATTTCATCTAACAATTCCCTTTGAGATTTAGCAACTTGTTCTAACTGAGTTTGAACCATAGAAGCATGCTTCCCTACACCTCTACATCATTTGAGATTCTAAATAACAAGTCACTCAAGCGAGCAATCATATCATAATTATACTTCAACTGTTTCATAACATTTGCATTGAAGTGATCTTGCTTTCTAATGTAGTTTTCAAACTCATAAAGGCATTGGCTAGGGTGCATATTGTGAGGATTATCATTATCATTGAATTTCATTAGAGAATTTACCTCTACCACCTTAGGTGGTGGTGGTGTATCAAGCCCATGTATTTCTTTAATAGGAGGTAAATTTTTGACATCCTCGGCTTTAATACCTTTTTCCTTCATAGATTTCTTTGCCTCTTCAGGACTGAGATATAAAATACCCCTCTTCTTCGGAGGGGGTTTAAGCGGTGGTTCAGGAAGAGTCCAATCATCATAGTTTTTCAATATGTTATTCAATAGTTCTTCAGCTTGCCCAATAGTTCGTTCCCTGAAAACACAACCAGCACAACTATCTAGGAAATCCCTAGAAGCATTGTTAGTCCATTATATAAGATATCAAGTATTTCATTTTTCTTAAGAGGATGATCAGGCAAAGCATTAAGCAAAAGGAGAAGCCTCGCGCAAGCTTGTGGGAGACTCTCTTCTTCAATTTGCACAAAGTTAAATATTTCCTGCAAGGCAGCTTGTTTCTTATGAGCAGGGAAATATTTTTCAGAGAAGTAATAAATCATGTCCTGGGGACTACGCACACAACCAGGAGCAAGAGTATTGTACCAGGCTTTAGCATCACCCTTTAATGAGAACAGAAATAATTTGAGAATATAGTAATAACGAATTTTCTCATCATGAGCAAAAAGGGTGGCTATGTCATTCAACTTAGTAAGATGTGCCACAACAGTTTTAGTTTCATAACCATGGAAAGGATCAGATTCAACCAGAGTAATTAACTCTGGGTCGACAGAGAATTCATAATCCTTATCATCAACAAAGATAGGTGAAGTAGCAAACTTAGGATCACATTTCATTCTAGCATTCAAAGATCTTTCTTTATATTTGCTTAATAATTTTTCTAGATCATCTCTATCTTTGTAAGCAAGAATATCTCTAGTTGCCTCCTCACCCACAACATAACCTTCCGGTACCTTAGGCAATTCATATCTAGGAGGGCTAGTTCTAATAGGTGTTTCAAGATTTTCAGTTTCAAGCTCATCATCAGTTTCAACAATATCATGTTGTCTTACTCTAGCAATTTGTTCATCAAGAAATTCACCTAGTGGCACATCATCATCAAGCAAGGTACTAGCATCATCATAAGCATCATTCATAGCAGAAGTAGCATCATCAATAACTTGCAACATATCAGGATTAATAGCATGTGGTGGTGTTGCAAGTTTACTTATAACAGAAGGTGAATCAAAAGCGGAGCTGGATGGCAGTTCCTTACCTCCCCTCGTCTTAGAGGAAAAAAATCTTAGTCTTAGCATCCTTCATATTCTTCATAGTGATAATTTGATAATAATCCCAAGTGACTCAACAAATATAGTTATGATCCCCGGCAACGGCGCCAGAAAAAGGTCTTGATAACCCACAAGTATAGGGGATCGCAACAGTTTTCGAGGGTAGAGTATTCAACCCAAATTTATTGATTCGACACAAGGGGAGCTAAAGAATATTTGAGAGTATTAGCAACTGAATTGTCAATTCAATCACACCTGGAGATTAATTATCTGCAGCAAAGTGATCAGTAGCAAAGTAGTATGATAGTTTTGATAATAGTAGCAGCAGCAATAGTAACGGTAACAGTGATAGCAGTAGTTTCGTAGCAAGTGCAATAGTAACAGCAGCAGTAGTAACTTAGCAAGATCAATATGTAGGAAAATCGTAGGCATTGGATCGGTAATTTGTTGGATGATATTCATCATGTGACAGTCATAACCTAGGGCGATACGGCACTAGCTCCAATTCATAAATATAATGTAGGCATGTATTCCATAAATAGTCATACGTGCTTATGGAAAGAACTTGCATGACATCTTTTGTCCTACCCTCCCGTGGCAGCGGGGTCCATATTGGAAACTAAGGGATATTAAGGCCTCCTTTTAATAGAGAACCGGAACAAAGCATTAACACACGGTGAATACATGAACTCCTCAAACTACGGTCATCACCGGGAGTGGTCCCGACTATTGTCACTCCGGGGTTGCCGGATCATAACACGTAGTAGGTGACTATAACTTGCAAGATCGGATCTAGAACATGGATATAATGATGATAACATAAACGGTTCAGATCTGAAATCATGGCAACCGGGCCCAAAGTGACAAGCATTAAGCATGGCAAAGTCATAGCAACATCAATCTCAAAACATAATGGATACTAGGGATCAAGCCCTAACAAAACTAACTCAATTACATGATGAATCTCATCCAACTCCTCACCGACCAGTGAGCCTACGAAGGAATTACTCACTCCCGGTGGGGGGCATCATGGAATTGGCGATGGAGAAGGGTTGGTGATGATGAAGATCGAAGATCCACCTCTCTGGAGCCCCAAACGGACTCCAAATCTGGCCTCCCGATGAAGAACAGGAGGTGGCGGCGGCTCCGTCTCACGGAACGCTATAATTCTTTCTCTCTGATTTTTTTTCTGGAAAAATGTGATTTTATAGCGTCGGTTTCATGGTCTGCGGGGCCACCAGGTGGGGACAACCCACCTGGGCGCGCCTGGAGGGGGTGGCGCACCCTGGTGGGTTGTGCCCACCCAGGTACCCCCCTCCGGTGGTTCTTGGCTCCAGTATTTTTCTTTTATTGTATATAAATTCCTCGCAAAGTTTCGTTCCATTCCGAGAACTTTTATTTCTGCACAAAAACAACACCATGGTAGTTCTGCTGAAAACAGCGTCAGTCCGGGTTAGTTTCATTCAAATCATGCAAATTAGAGTCCAAAACAAGAGGAAAAGTGTTAGGAAAGTTGATACGACGGAAACGTATCACCCTACCTCTCCCATAACTCCATTTTCTCCTCAGATTGGTTTCAGCAGTGTTTGGTGAAGCCCTGCCGGCACTGTACCACCACCATCTCCACCACGCCGTCATGCTAGTTGAGATCCCATCTACTTATCCCACTTCTCTTGCTGGATTAAGGAGGAGGATACATCATCGAGCCGCACGTGTGCTAAACACGAAGGTGTTGTCCGTTCGGCTCTAGATCGGATTGGACCATGATCGGATCGCGAAGAGTATGACTACATCAACCGCGTTATATACGCTTCCGCTTTCGATCTACAAGGGTATGTAGACACACTTCCCTCTCGTTGCTATGCATCTCCTAGATTAGATCTTGGGTGTTCGTAGGATTTTTTTGATTTTCATGCTTCGTTCCCCGTCAGTGGCATCATGAGCTAGGTCTATGCGTAGAGGTATATGCACGAGTAGAACACAAAGAAGTTGTGGGCGTTGATGTTTAGATTGCTTACTGATACGTCTTCAACGTATCTATAATTTATAAAGTATTCATGCCATGTTTATAACAATTTTATATGGTTTTGGTATGATTTTATTAGAACTAACCCGGACTGACGCTGTTTTCAGCAGAACTACCGTGGTGTCGTTTTTTTGTGCAGAAATAAAAGTTCTCGGAATGAGCTGAAAATTTACGGAGAATATTTTTGGAAAATATAAAAAATACTGGAGCGAAAAGATACCAGAGAGGAGTCCCGAGGCAACCACAAGGGTGGAGGGCGTGCCCCCCCCTAGGGCGCGCCCCCTGGCTTGTCGTCGCCTCGTGGGCTCCCTTGACTTGTCCCCGATGCCAACACCTCCTATAAATACCAAAACCTCCAGAAATAAACCTAGATCGGAAGTTCCACCGCCGCAAGCCTCTATAGCCACCAAAAACCAATCGGGACCCTGTTCCGGCACCCTGCCGAAGGGGGAAACCATCACCGGTGGCATCTTCATCATCCCGGCGGACTCCATGACAAGGAGGGAGTAGTTCACCCTCGGGGCTGAGGGTATGTACCAGTAGCTATGTGTTTGATCTCTCTCTCTCTCGTGTTCTTGATTTGCCACGATCTTGATGTACCGCGAACTTTGTTATTATAGTTGGATCATATGGTGTTTCTTCCCTCTCTATCTCTTGTTGTGATGAATTGAGTCTTGCTCTTTGAGGTTTCGTTATGTTGGATTGAGTATTGGATTTGAGAACACTTGATGTATGTCTTGCGATGGGATATCTGTGGTGACAATGGGATGTTCTATTCATTCACATGATGTATGTTTTGGCACTCAACTCGCGGATTCCCGAGGTGACATTGGGGTAATCTATGCATAGGGGTTGATGCACGTTTTTGTCCTACGTTCTCCGATAGGAACTTTGGAGTGATTTTTTGTTGCACGTTGAGGGATTGTTATGTGATCCAATTATGTTATCATTGTTGAGAGAACTTGCACTAGTGAAAGTATGAACCCTAGGCCTTGTTTTCAAGCATTGCAATACCATTTTTACTCACTTTTGTTACTTGCTACCTTGCTGTTTTTATATTTTTTGATTACAAAAACCTATATCTACCATCCATATTGCACTTGTATCACCATCTCTTCGCCGAACTAGTGCACCTATACAATTTACCATTGTATTGGGTGTGTTGGGGACACAAAAGACTCTTTGTTATTTGGTTGCAGGGTTGTTTGAGAGAGACCATCTTCATCCTACGCCTCCCACTGATTGATAAACCTTAGGTCATCCACTTGAGGGAAATTTGCTACTGTCCTACAAAACTCTGCACTTGGAGGCCCAACAACGTCTACAAGGAGAAAGGTTGCGTAGTAGACATCACTTACTTCCCTTGTCTTATTTGGATTCGGCGGTATTGTGGGATGAAGCAGCTCGGACCAAACTTACATGTCCTCGCACATGAGACCGGTTTCACCGACTAACATGCAACTTGTATTGCATAAGGTGGCTCGCGGGTGTGTGTCTCTCGTACTTTAGTTGAATCTGACAAAGGAGGTCCTTGTAAAAGGTTAAAAGGCAACTTGATTATCACTGTTGTGGATTTGCGTAGGTAAGAACGGTTCTTGCTAGTTGCCCATAGCAGCCACGTAAAATTTGCAAGAACAACGGAGAAGCGGGACCATAGAATGAAATGTAACCCATAGTGGAGGAGTTTCATAACTCTAGGGAGATCTGCCTATAGAAAGTTTATATCAAATGCTATGAATACAATACAGGGTAACAGGTATTACCATCGCACTGGCACAATTCATATATTCTTACCATGAACTGAAATCTCTCCGCACCTAATCTCTTCATTGCATGAAACACCATTTACATTTCAAACTCTTGTTATTTACTTTTATTAGTCTTCTAGCAGACACTTTTAAATCCTCCTTTTCACTAGCCTATTTAGTTTATCATTTGCCCAGGACAGTAACAATATTTGCAAAAGCTTCAGCAGTACTTCACACAAGAGCTATGACACCTTTTGTGTGACAGAAACGCCTCCATAAATACTCTCATTCGCTCTTTGTTGGGACGATTACTCAGTAGGATACTTCTACAAAAGTGCTACACTACCCTGTTTGGTCTGCAGCTACCAGCCGCCGACGAACAATCAGGCGGCCCGATGGGACGACGACAGCGCCAGTGCCACCATTTCCCTCGTGGACCTCACATCCACCGGCGATGGACAGGTCACGGACTCCTCCGAGGATGAGTAGGGCACGGGAGCCGGTCGGGCTTTGTGTCCCATGTGGGCCGGTCCGTCTCCCTTGTTCTACTCTTCCTTGCCGGAGACCGCACCTTCACTTCACGGGTCTTATCGCCGATGCTCATGGAGACGGTGGATGGAGGACGACACAGGCTTAGACGTCGGGCGCCACTGCCGTAGGATAGGTTTAAGGTTAGGTCCGTTTTTTTTGTTCCAAATGTTTGAAATGTAAAGAAATTCGTCGTGTTTGCATGAAATCTGTCATGTTTATATGAAATCCGGCCATGTTTGCATGAATTTCACCTTGTTTGTTGAAAAAGAATTTGAAATGTGTGCGGCTACGCTTGGATGGCGGCTTCCCATATCCGAGTTCACGGACTAGTCCCCCAATGTCCGCGGACGGATGCGGGAGGAAATTTGCAGGTTGCGGTTGGAGATGCCCTAACCCTTGAATTGTCCATTGCGTGTTACCCATGACCCGTATACTCCGGAAACCCTATCTTTGTAAACATACCACTTCAGCCACAGATTGGCAAGAGAGCAACAGTTCAAGCAGCAAAGCAAATGAAAACAACATCTGGAAGAGAAACAACAGGGCCGTCCCTAGTGTATGGCCAGCGACGCAACAGGAAAGGGCCCATGCCTGAGGGGGGCCCATGATCTGGTGTGCAGGTATAGTACTAATATAGCCAAGGCCGTGTGGGGGTGGCGGCGGCGGGGCCTTCTCCCATCATGCGGCGTCCAGTCCTGGGAGTGCAACATCGGGTGGCGCTCGGCGCTGTGGTGCCTGGCGGTGGACGGCGCGACTGCCTCGCCTGTCTTCGGTGATGCTTTGGCGGCGGGGGTGATGCTCAGCTTGCGGAGGAGGCCGTTGCGGGGCGCTGCGTTGGGCGGCTGGATCGAGCAGATCTCGGCCAGATCTGGCTTTCCCGGTTTGGCTGCTACGGGGGGCTGCGGCCCGGGTGCTCGGACGCCGGGGCGGCGGCCCCGGACCTCTTCGACGGCGACACCGGCCGTGCTGGTTGCGCGAGCAGCGCCATGGCCGGGGTGGAGGATGTGTCGGCGGCCATAGATTCACGACGGGCGATGCGACGGCCGTGGTGCTTGGCGTCATTGCGGCGGCGAGGGGTGTTGCGGCTCGGCGAGTTCCGGGGTGCGGCCCCTCCTTGCCTTCGGTGGATTCGGCCCTGCGGGAGTCGCGCTCTTTCTTGGAAGCGTCGTTGAGGTATGGTGCTCCACCCCTCACGCCACGGCCTTGGCTTCGGAGGGAAACCTCAGATCCGTGGGATTGGGCGATGAAGGCATCTTCATGTCTTGTTCCTCCTTGGGGGCATCGTCTCGGAGCCGGCTACAACCTGAGACCGGTGGTTGGCGGCATCTTTGCCTCGTGGTTTGCTGAGGCGGCCATTTCGGGGCCGTTGTTTTCTGTTTGGCAACGATGATGGCGTCAAGAGAAGCTTGGGTCACAGCTCGGGCTTCGGTAGTCGGATCTTCCCGACGTGTCCGAGGTGCTCTTTCGTGGGTTGCTTGATTGCATTGAAGTCGGAGCTGCGGTGGAGCGAGCCTAGGTGGTGACGATGACAGGCACACGGTGGTCGTTTGCGGAGGGCATGGTCGGTGCAAGTCCTGAATATTTCCCTTGTGAGGCTCGTCGTCAAAGTCGGAGCTGTCGGTTGTTCGCGCGTGTGGCCATCTGTTGGCATGTGCCGTCATTGCTTCTGTGCAGCTGTTTGTGGGGCGGCTTCGTTGGTGGAGCTCTATGGTGAAGTCGAAGTCGCCCGTTCGGAAGTAACGGGTGATGACGATGACGCTTGCGACTCCTCGGCGGATGTCTTTTCTTCTTTGCAGCTCATGTTTCATGTCGGTGGCCAGGTTGGCCGGTGGTGCCTATGTTATATGGGTTGGATTGTATCGGTTTTAGCCCGGTTTTCCGTCAATTAACCGGGCAATTCCCACTTCTTCTTAATCAATGAAAACGCCAAGTCTTTTGCCACGTTTCAAAAAAACAAAATAAGGTAGAGAAAAAAATAAGAAAGGAAGTGAAACTAGGCCCAATTCCCTTGCGCTAGTTGAAACGTCTTCACGCACGGCCGCTTCGTATCTTCGTCTCAAAAAAAAAAAATCAATCAGATCGCTAATCGCTTTGTCAGTTTGTCTCTTCCTTTCTTCGTCGAGACGTCAACCGTCGCTCCGGCCGCTCGGAATTCTTCTTCTCGTCGCCGATGCGTGCGGCAGCCTGGTGCCGGCAACCCGGCGGCGGGGGTCCAAGTGAAACTCCAGTCTGCCATCGCGGCACGGTGCCACCAGAACGTTTTTTTCCATCTTCAACGACGTGTCAAACTCTAGTTCCCAATCATGGCAAGGCCATTACCGTCGATACCACGACGGCGACCGTGGAGGAGAAGCTAGTAGGATCATCTTCAGGCTATGGTAGTGATTGCGCCGGCTCCAGTTTATTGAGTCATGTGAATTTGTATGGATTTTGAGATTTATTCCCTTCCTTGCTTCATGTGGAAAAAATATAGTCCGTTCATTGTAGAAAATCCCAACTTATATCAGGATCAAAGTGGACAGAAAATGATGTTTTTGTATCCGCAAATTATATCAAGTAATACTGAATCTTCGGGTCGACAGGTTTCTCATATTGCTTATGACATTTAACCCATTATCCATGTTATTTCTAGGGCTTAGAAGATGGTTCCAATGCTTCATCAAAGAGCAAACAATCTTATCAAGAATGACATGTACAAGGAGCCACCGGATGTATTGATAATGACTGAGGTATGCTTTCTTGTTGTGATTGCTTTTGTCCTACTCTAAGAATTATGTGCATCATTTAAATTACTACTAGTAAGTATTAACACAAACAATGTGAGGTTTTTAAATGTTCCAAGAGAGGTTAGGTTTGACAAATTCACACATCCAGAAAAACATTGTTGAATATGATTGATATTGATATCATTATTAACGACTTTGCATCTAGGAAATTAAAGAAAATTTTACGGTAAAATATAAGGGCCCGGGTTCTCGTTTCACTCCGGGCTCCCAAAATCTGGGGACCGGCCCTAGAAGCAACATAGGCATGCATGATCACATAAGACATCACAAGTTCATCCTGACTACTATGGTCTCATCCTATCATCACATCCAAAAGAGGGTGTTATCCTACCACCGAAAGTCGCCGTCAGCGTGAGGGTTATTATATACCACCCCATCAAAATATACATGCCAGCACCAAGAGTTTTCAAGCCCTAGCTATTACAAATATACATCGTCATCATCATCGTCTTCGTCGATCATCATGCACGCCATCACCACCGCCAGGAACAGCTCTAGAAGTAGTGCTTGCCCAGTCAGCTCCTCAGCCAGAGCACCCTATGGGCTTCTGCCATGGTAAGAAACCCAACACCTTGAAGCTTGTTGTCCAAAATGTGGCTAAGAGCAACCATCAGAGCCTTTGGACTGAAGCCACCTTGCCCCATGACGGTAGTGTACAGCTCAGGGTGGAGGTGCTCTCCCTAATGGCAGCTGTCACCTCCTTCACAGCCTCGGTCATGCTACTAAACACGGCCAGCTCGTCTTCCATTAACCCAGCCCTCTTCCTTTTCCTATCGAGCACAGGAACGTCATCATCAGCCTTCTTAGGAACATCAACGTTGATGGTGTCTGACTCCTGGGTGTCTGTCCACTCTAGCATATGTGAATCGAGTGGCTGACCAGAGCACATGGGATGCTTGCCTATAGCCAGCACATACGAGAAGATCTGCTGCATTTGCGTGTATTTCTGGATGAGAGTGTTGGGGAACTCAGCGTCCTTGGGGTGGTCCTAACACAAAAATAAAGCGATATTAGTGATGTTAGTTGTGTTGGACACAATCAAGATGGTAAACTAGTGTATAAAGTGGTATATGTGATCTAACCATGGTGTGTCTTGGTAGTGCTCGAACTCCAACAGGATCGTAAAAGGTGTCTTGATCCCATTGTGCGCCGCTAAGGTCTCTAAGCTTGGTCACTCAGATCCTCCTGGCTCTCCACTTCTTGAGGTGGTTGTAGACCTGGGTCGAGGTCACCTCTTGGCCATATAAGTCAAAGGTCTACTTCGCAACATTGCTCAGGTGCACCTCCTTGAAGCCCTTGTCAGTCCTCACCCCACTAGATATGATGTCACACATCTTGTTAAGCATGATGGTGGATATGAAAGGCTACCATTTCATTGTGTTTCCCCTCTTAAAGACCTCCTTCCCAACCTTGATGGCTGCCTTATGTGCAGCAGCAGTTGCAGCATTAGGCATGGCCACCATGAATGATGGCTGAATAGGCACCTCGAACACCTTTGAATCCTGAGGCATCTCCTCGGCCTGGGAGTCCTCGACATAGGACGACATGTACTTGCTGGACAAAACAATGGGCTGACAGAAGTCTTGGGTGTTCTTGTCCTACAATTGTTAGGAACAGTATTTGTATGACACAACACTACACATTGATCACAGATGTCCATGTGGATGTGGTATGATCAACACTAGCCAAGTTCAGAGCACAGTTCATACCACATGCATACAAGAGTGCTACAAATGAGTTTCAAGCATTAAAATCAACCACCACAACTACATATCGACCATGCTAGCATCCTACCATACTGCACATGCTCAAATTTACATTGCATAACAAGATCTACTTTAGTATCATCGGAGCCGAACTAGAAAAACATCATGAGCATCATGAAATCGGACTACCAAACCCTATTGTTCTAGCAATCCATCACCAGTATCTACCACAACATCACATGGTCACGGATCAACACTCTGCAATGCTACTAGTGCTCATAGATCTATCCCTACCACATGCTCACATATCAAAGCTACAACGAGTAGGGGTGATAGAACTTACAACCATCGTGGAGCAGGAAGTTGACACGGAAGTCGCCGGGGAAGAGGGGGATGAAGAAGGCTGTCGTCGTTCATTGTCAACCAGAGAAGATGTGCCGCTTACATGCTAGTCGTCGACGAAATAGCCCGGGGGCTAAATAGGCCGTCCGATTCGGCGGGAGGCAACCCAATTCTTCTTGTCGCTTTTTTCATGCACGAGCACGAGCTCGCGTCATCCCCTCCTCGCATCAGCTCGGCGCGTTGTTCCTCTTGTCTGCACACCGCCAGCTTGGCTAGGAGAAAACAACCGATTTGACCATTCCCCTTGGGCCTGACTGAGCGGTGCTTTATGGTCCATGCGATGAGGGCTAAACAGTGGAAACATGCAACTAAATGGGCCAAATTTGCATCCAACGGGTCTGGTTGAGGCTAGTGCATGTAACAAAACGCATCCTAATAGTACAATAATTGTTGGCTATATGATTTTACCATGTCATTTATAGTCAAGCTTACAGTCGGCAAGTGTAATAGTTATATATAAATATGCACTACTTTTCTCTCAAAAAAATATGCACTACTTTATTGTTACATGATCCACCTCACTCTCTCACAAAGTCTTTAGGAGCACGTGTTCCAGCTGGCTGTTAATCTATAGTCCGCTTCTCTTCTCTCTTCTTCAACTCAGCAAAAGTATACTCCCTCCGTTTCTAAATATTTGTCTTTCTAGAGATTTCAACAAGTGACTACATACGGAGCAAAATGAGTGAATCTGCACTCTAAAATATGTCTATATCCATCCGTATGTGGTAGTCCATTTGAAATCTTAAAAAAAACAAATATTTAGGAATGGAGGGAGTATTATTTAAAGTCTTATAGTCTGACTACATGATTTTATTGTACTTGCTTCTAGGAGAAACAGTTTACATAAAGGTAAGCTCCAGAATAAATTTAGGCGACATTACCTTGTAGCTGCATCGATAAAGTTTCTGTTGCAGGCCTAGTTGGAGCTCACTGAGGGGCAAGTTTGGAAAATCGTTTCACGCTAAATGGAAGTGTTCAACAGCACCCGGGCGTTGTAACGTCAACCCTTTTCAAGCAGGCAATTCCTTTTTAACGCTCTGTGCGCCACTCAGTCGGCCAAAGGCACAGAGAACTGGACTTCTTCTCTCTGCTTTACCTTTTCTTTCCTTTTGGTTTTCATTTTTTTTCATTTTTAATTTTGTTTATTTATTTTATTTTTTTTGAATTCATATTTTTATTTAACAAACAATTTTTCAATAATGAATATTTCACAAAATACATGAATTTCCTAAACATTTTACAAAATCCGTGAATTTCTGGAACAAAACCAATGGACAATTATTAAATTCATGCACATTTTGAAATTTCTGAACCATTCTGAGTATTCGGTGAATATCTTTAAAAGTTCACACACATTTTTTTAATTCGTGTCATTTTTCTAAATACATTTTAATTTAATATAAATATGGAAAACTAAAGAGAACTGACTATAAACCTGAAAACCGAAGAAGAAAATTGTTGAAAGACCGAACCTATCGCTTGGTAACGCGCATAGAGCAACACACTCGACAGAGCCGACTCGTAAGGAGTGCCCTTGTGCGTTTGCCCACTAATTTGACACCCAACGCATCAAATAGGCAGTCTTTAGCTCACACTCTAGCTAGCTCCCTCTTCCCTTCGGCCGTATCCACACCGACATCGTTGAGACCCCCCAACCCCCAAGGCACAAAATATCATCGTTGCTTGTCTCACAAGATTGCAGCGAGTGATGGAAAGTGTCACGGGACCTGGTGACGGTCATGCTATGATGCTCGACCCTGCCACTGTGTCATATCGATGTTGTTGATATTTCTACTATCCCGCCCATTCAAAACCATTCTTCAACTATCTGTAAGACTCCAAATTTGGTGTTGCTTTCGCCGCCACGGGAGAACTAGAATGCCAACATGCGGGGTCTAGGCAATAATAGTAGTGGAAGGCTAATTTGTGAGGTCGGCCTGGCAGGAGAGATAGAAATCTGATCGGTAGGTTTAGAGAATTAAAGATGAGGCGCGTTGGCTTACACATTGCATCAGGACAACATGAGAGGTGTAGTGACAGTGGGATCATGGGTGTGTATACTGACATGTGAGGCTAGATTGTAAACGATTTGAGTGACGGTGACATGGAAAGATTCAACTGAGAGAACAATATTTGAAGTTTGATCTATTTTGTCCCCTCTAACTTGAACTTGATTCTTTTTTACCCCTACATTGTGTTGCATATCTTGGCTTTTCTTGTTATCTTATCTTCCTCCGATGTTCGCCGATCATGGTGAAACCCTCCAAATAGTTTCTCTTCCATGTCGTTGCCTCTCCCTGTGGTCCTTCCTCTTTTTAATATTTGTTCTTGTCTACCGTGTGTGGCTATTGTACAGGAGCAAGTCTGAGTACAATTGACTTGTTAGTTTGCCTCATCCTGATCGTGCTAGTTGATTATAGTGCATTACTTTCAAACAGTAGTGTCCATGTATGAGCATAGGTGGGAGTCCTTAGTGAAGGAAATATGCCCTAGAGGCAATAATAAAGTTGTTATTTTATATTTCCTTATTCATGATAAAGATTTATTATTCATGCTAGAATTGTATTGATCGGAAACTTAAATACATGTGTGAATACATAAACAAATACTGTGTCCCTAGTAAGCCTCTACTAGACTAGCTCGTTGATCAAAGATGGTTAAGGTTTCCTAATCATAGACATGTGTTGTCATTTGATAACAGGATCACATCATTAGAAGAATGATGTGATGGACAAGACCCATCCGTTAGCTTAACATATGATCGTTCAGTTTATTGCTATTGCTTTCTTAATGTCAAATATATATTCCTTCGACTATGAGATTATGCAACTCCCGGATACCGGAGGAATACATTGTGTTGGAGATATAACCCCATGGTGTGACCCGCCAAGGAGGGGTCGGGTCACACTATTGGCGACTCAACACAGAAGCTTAAGCAGGCCCAAGAAGCCAAGACTTGATGGCCCGGAGGCGGCTTACGAGGCGGGCCAACTGAAGGCCCAAGATCCGGTAGTGTGAGCCGCCCGAACGGCAACTTGCCTAGCAAGGCAAGGTGAGTTAGAACCAGAGTCAGTTACGGTGAGTAACCCGACCTGGACTCTTGTAAGCCCAGGGCATCGACCTGTGTATATAAAGGCGAGACCCTGCGGCGGGTAAACTCAAGTTACAATCGATCGATAGCTAGGTTAAGTGATTCCGCTCCCTTGTAATCGATACTCAATCAATACAACACAAAGCAGGATGTAGGCTTTTACCTCGTTGGTGAAGGGCCCAACCTGGGTAAACTCGTGTCTCTCGTCCCACTCAACCCCTTTAAGCTAATCATCGTAGCCATGGCCTCACACCTAAGTCCTTTCACGAGGGCATCTGCCATGTTAAACCCATGACAGTTGGCGCCCACCGTGGGGCTAGCGCATGGTGGTTTCGAGTTCTTGAAGGGCTCTTTCCCAGGGATCGAGGGATACGCCGTTGGCAGGATGACCAAGAGTCGTCGCGGCAAGCTCTACATCGACGATGCTGGATGGGGCCCCGAGGCCGACTCAATCGAGTACGGGTACCGGGTCCTCTTCGGCGGGATTCACGTCTTCATTGGCAAGATTGGCGGATCAGAGCCTGAGCCGGACATCTGCACCGACATCGTCGAGCCGGCTCGGCGTGCGCGACCCGCCAGGGTTCAACCTGGCCAGAAGCGTGTTTTCGTCGGATTCGCGCATGGCACGGATCTTGCGGAAGAATCCATATCTGGAGGAGAGACTCTCATCTACTCAGGTGATGAGTCCTCGACCAAAGAGATGGCGTCGATCTACCAGCTTCAAGACAGCGGGCTTGGGGGCTATTCCAATGGTGACAGTATTCCGGACCCCTATTAACCGCCGCTTCGGGCTGCTATCTTCATGGCTGGTGCTGGTGTTAATCCATCAACAACTGCCGCAATGACGTTTAGGTTGGCGGCTGCAGCGGCTGGGGCTGGTGCTTCAGCTAGGCCGCCGGCTCAGGTTTTGTCAGATCTCTTGGGCACTCTAACAACCTTGTTAGCAACAGAGGTTACTGCGGCGAATCAAGCAGAGCGTAATGCAGAAATTACAAAGGTGCGTGATGAGATCACTAAGGCCCAAGAGGATATCAACACAGAGAATACTAGGATGGCGGAGGAACGGGCTTATATCGCGGCTGAGTCGGAGCGCGTGAGGACAGAAGCTTGGCTTTCAAGTCTAGACTAGAATGCTTCTAACACGGTTCTTCGTAGGAGGCACCAGACCCGTCTGCCTTTGCATTATGAGCCCATGAATCTGTTTAATACACCAGGGACAGGTCCAAGCACTCCAGATACGAGGGTGAACCCTCAGCCAAACACAGACGCGCCTGGAAGCCGGGCGGCGGCTCAACCTCGCCAGCGTGAGCCGGCACGGATGGAGGATCGGGTGGCCAACCCGCCCCCCAATCAAACGCCGCCTCAACGTTTTCTGACGCCACCGCCAGGCCACCTTTCTAACCCGGTGGATAACATGTTAGCGGCAGCGACCTGGCTGGCGGCTATTCCAATCGAGGACGAGTCACCGGTTGCGGTGGAAACCCGGAATACAGTAGAACTCCTTCAAACGGCTGTGGCACAGTAGGC
This sequence comes from Thinopyrum elongatum, assembly GCA_011799875.1. Taxonomy (NCBI): domain Eukaryota; kingdom Viridiplantae; phylum Streptophyta; class Magnoliopsida; order Poales; family Poaceae; genus Thinopyrum; species Thinopyrum elongatum. The sequence continues at coordinate 576,027,183 of CM022301.1, forward strand.
GGCTTACTCATACAATCGTGATTGTGTTCACTCGACCCCTCGTCCAAGTCGAAGTTACAGCCGGCATGTTGAGTCGCCTGCGGTTTCCAGCAGCGAACGATGCCGTCACCCGCCCCGTGATGATAACCCGCCCCGTGAAGATAACCTGCCCCATCGTGAGGCGGAAGCGGCGGCCCAGCAGGGGGCTTATCAGCACCCTCCGGTGACCCCTTCGGCTTCAGTAGGAGTTGGGACGATCTCCAGGACGGTTGGAGTGCCGTGTTTAGTATCAGCTTTGCGTAACGAGCGTCTGCCTAAGGATTTCAAGGGTCCTCGTAAAGTGCCTAATTATACAGCTGATCTCCCTCCAGAGGGTTGGATTGAAAGTTATGAGTTAGCCATGGAGATGTTGGATGTCAATGGCGCAGTCTATGCCAAGTACTTTACTATGATATTGGATGGGCCAGCCCGTACATGGTTAAAAACCTTGCCCGCTAATTCCGTTAGTTCATGGGCAGAACTAAAGGCACGTTTCATCAAAAAAATTCAAGGGACATGCAAGCAGCCTCTGACTATTATTGATCTAGATAACTTCATGCAGCGTGAGGATGAGTCGGCCCATCATTGGGTCCGGCGGGTCTCTGCTATTATTCACTCGTCGGATAGTATTGCGGCGGGTCAGGCGGTTCTGGTTTTGGAGAAGAACTGTCACTTTACCCCCCCCCCCCCCCCCCCTTAAGCAGAAGCTTGGGTGGCTTAAGCGTTATTGTAATGACATGGGTGAGCTCATGGCGGCTCTCATTAAATATGTCGACTCTGATAACACCAAGGACCCAGGATCTGATGATGAGAAATCCAACAAGGGCAAGAAGAGTAGCAATGGTAAGGGTCATCAGCAGAATGTGGCAGGGCGTAATGGCAACAACCAGGGCAATGGTGGTAAGCGCAGACACCCCGATGGCGGGTCGGATCTAGTCGCTAACACCAACACTGGGTACAAGAACCAGCGCCGCAATGGTAATGGTAAGCCGCCGTATGGCAAGGGAAAACCTTTTAATCTTGAGGCAGCACTTAACGACCCGAGTCCAAAGCACAGTTTTCCTGACAAGTCGTCCACTCATTCCTGGAAGGATTGTTGGGTTATGCGAGAGTTCAGGAATTACAGTCTTAGTCAGAATCATGGCAATGACAATGGACCGCCCGGCGGGTCAGGTTCCGGCTCTCAGGGCTCCGGCTTTGGTGGAGGTGGCTCAAATTCTGGCTATCAAGGCCAAGGTAACCATGGTGGTCATAATCAACAGTCTGGTGAGGGCAACCAGCAGCAAGGTAATCAATCAGGATATTAGAGTAATCCAAAGCAGCTCAATGTTGGCCAGTACCATGTTTTCACTACAAGTCTTTGCAAACGAGATCAGAAGGTTCATAAGCGTGCAATTAGTGCTATTGAGCCGGCAGTACCCCAATACTTGCGCTGGTCAGAGCATCCGATCACATGGAGTCGGGAGGATCACCCGCCCTGGGTTGAGAATCTGGGTCATCTGGCATTAGTGGTAGCCCCTCAAGTGGGCGGTTATAAGTTTACTAAGGTGCTTATGCACGGTGGCAGTAGCATCAACATCCTGTATTATGACACTTTTCATCGGATGAACTTAACTGACAAGGATCTTAAGCCATCTTCCACAGTCTTCCACGGTGTGGTGCCTGGTAAGTCGGCGTATCCTGTTGGAAAAATTACCCTGGAAGTTGCCTTTGGTAATGACTATGATTACAGAGCAGAGACATTGTGGTTTGAGGTGGTCAAAATCAAGAGTCTGTATCATGCCTTGTTCGGACGATCGCCTTATGCTAAGTTCATGGCTCGCCCTTGTTATGTTTATCTACAGCTCAAAATGCCAGGGCGGAAGGGCACAATTACGGTCCATGGGGATTGGAAAATCGCTTTGGTGTGTGAGGAAGGAGATGCAGCTTATGCAGAGTCGGCTTGTGCCACTGAAGAGCTGAAGTTCTACAAGGATAATGTTGACCCGGCTGATATGACCCCTCTGAAGAAGCCCACCACTGAGCAAGACCCTTTGTTGAAATTTAAGTCAGCTGATGATAACCAAAAGGTTGACTTTGTCCCTGGCGACTCATCTCAGCAGTTCACAATTGGGGCTAATATGGATCCTAAATAGGAAAGCGCGCTCATCGAGTTCATCTGTGAGAATCGGGACATGTTTGCATGGAAACCTTCTGACATGCCGGGTATACCGAGAGAATTCGCTGAGCACACTCTTAATGTGGATCCTAAGTTTAAACCGGTCAAACAGTTCCTTCGTCGTTTCAATGAAGAGCGACGTAAGGCTATTGGAGAACAGGTGGCCCGGCTCTTAGCGGCTGGGTTTATCGTGGAAGTTTTTCACCCTGAGTGGTTGGCTAACCCTGTGCTTGTGCTCAAGAAGAACGGCACATGGCGTATGTGTGTCGATTACACAGATCTTAACAAGGCTTGTCCAGCTGATCCGTTTGCTCTCCCCCGTATTGACCAGATCATTGATGCAACAGCGGGTTGTGAGAGCCTATGCTTCCTGGATGCTTATTCTAGTTATCATCAGATCAAGATGGCAGTCAAAGACCAAGAGAAGATGGCTTTCATCACACCTTTTGGAGCTTTCTGCTATGTCTCTATGCCTTTCGGGCTCAAGAGTGCTCAGGCGACTTATCAGCGCTGTGTTCAGAATTGTTTTCACAGTCAGATTGGGCGCAACATCCATGCTTATGTGGATGATATTGTGGTTAAATCTAGGAAGAAGGAGACTCTCCTAGATGACCTGAAAGAAACTTTCGACAATCTCCGGGTTTATAAAATGATGCTTAACCCGGCCAAGTGTGTCTTTGGTGTGCCTGCAGGTAAACTATTGGGATATCTGGTCTTAGAACGGGGTATTGAGGCTAACCCGGAGAAGATAAAGGCCATCACTTCATTCTCTAAGCCGGCGTGTGTCAGTGATGTCCAGTGTTTGGCGGGTTGCATCGCGGCTTTAAGCCGGTTCATAAGCCGCCTGGAAGAGAAGGCAATACCTTTATATCAGATGATGAAGAAGACGGATCACTTTGTTTGGAGTGATGCTGCCAATGAAGCTTTTGAGGCGCTCAAGAAACAATTAGCTGAGCCGCCTATCCTTGCTGCTCCGATTAAAAAAGAGCCTTTGCTCCTGTACGTGGCTACTAACAACAGGGCAGTCAGCGTAGCAGTTGTCATGGAGCGCAAGGAGGCGGGTAAGGAGTACCCAGTTCAGTGGCCGGCTTACTATGTCAGTGAGGTGTTGACTGAGTGTAAGCAACGATATCCACATTGGCAGAAACTGGTATTTGGGGTGTTCATGGCGAGTCGTAAGCTGAAGCATTACTTTCTTGGACATCCTATTACTGTGGTCAACTCTGCTCCTTTAGGAGATATTATTCAAAATAGAGAAGCCACGGGCCGGGTTTCTAAGTGGGCTATTGAACTTCGACCTCATAATTTGAAGTATGTGCCAAGAACAGCCATCAAGTCTCAAGCTTTGGTGGACTTCATCAATGATTGGACAGAGCTGCAGACACCTGAGGAGAAGCCTAATGACACATATTGGACAATCCACTTTGATGGATCCAAGCATTTGGAAGGCTCAGGGGATGGAGTTATTTTGACTTCCCCATGCGGTGACAAATTCTGTTATGTTTTAAGATTAATGTTTCCTTGTACTAACAATGCGGCTGAGTATGAAGCTTTGCTCCATGGCCTTCGTATGGCTAAGGAAATGAATTTAAGCCGGGTCAGGTGCCTGGCCGACTCAGACCTTGTAGCGCAGCAAGTCTCTAGCAAGTGGGATTCTAAAGACCCGCTCATGGCGGCTTATCGCCGGGCGGTTGATAATATTGCTTGTCACTTTAAGGGTTATTAGGTGGATCATCTTGATCGACAGAAGAACGAGGTGGCTGATGCATTATCCCGGCTTGGGTCTCAACTAGACCTGGCCATGGGCAGCCCGGCCCGGTCGGCCGGACCCGACCCGTCCCGAAAAAGCCCGACCCAGCCCGGCCCGACCTTGTCCACAGGCCGGGCTCGGGCCAAGATTTCAAGCCCGACGGCCGGGCCAGGCCGGGCCCAGGCCCGTCATATTAGCGCATTAATGAAGAGGCCCGGTGGGCTTTTAGCGTGATGGGCCGGGCTCGGGCCCTATTTTTAGGCCCGACGGCCGGGTCGGGCCGTGCTCGGGCCTGGGTTTTTTGCATCGGGCTTTGGTAGGCCTGGCCCGAAGCCCGGCCCGGCCCGGCCTGGCCCGACAGATGGCCAGGTATAGTCTCAACGTAAGCCGGTGCCCCCTAATGTATTCCTCGATGTGTTACATAATCCTTCGGTCAAGTTACCGTCTGAAGAAGACCTTGATGTCCCTGACCCGGAGGCGCAGTTGGTGGCGGCTGTTCATGCTATTCCTGACTGGACGTTGCCTTATCTGGCTTATATGACCCGGGGCGAGTTACCCGAAGATGAGACTTTGGCACGACAGATCACCAGGAGGTCTAAGTCTATGACTATTGTCAACAGCGAGTTACACCGATGCAGCGTGACAGGTGTGTTCCAACGCTGTGTATCTCCTGAGGAGGGCCGTGAAATTTTAAGAGAGATTCATGAAGGCGATTGTGGTCATCACGCCGGCTCAAAATCTTTGGTGGCTAAAGCCTTTCGTCATGGGTTTTATTGGTTAACGGCTCATGCTGATGCAGAGAATATCGTTAGCAAGTGTGATGGATGTCAAAAAATTTCCAGACAAGCTCATGTGCCGACTCAGGAATTGCGTATGATCCCAATAACTTGGCCGTTTGCAGTCTGGGGGCTTGACATGGTTGGACCGTTCAAGAGGTCTAAGGATAAGAAGACCGATCTTCTGGTGGCGGTTGACAAGTTTACCAAGTGGGTTGAGGCAGAGCCGGTTAGCAATTGTGAGGCAGCAACTGCAGTTCAGTTTGTTAAAAGCTGATATTCCGTTTTGGTTATCCTCATAGTATCATCACTGATAATGGCACTAATCTGTCTAAGGGTGATACAAAAGTGTTCTATCAAAGAGAGCATATCCGTCTTGATGTTTCTTCAGTGGCACATCCACAGTCTAATGGTCAAGCAGAACGGGCTAATCAAGAAATCTTGAGAGGCATTAAGCCCCGGCTTATGGTTCCTTTGCAGCGAATGCCGGGTTGTTGGGTTGAAGAGCTCCCTTCAGTCCTTTGGAGTATTAAAACCACCCCTAACAGGTCAACAGGCTATATGCCTTTCTTCATGGTTTATGGCGTAGAGGCGGTTCACCCAAGCGATATCCATCACGACTCGCCCAGGGTGGCGGCTTACGTTGAAGCTGATAATGAGACGGCACGTCAGAATGCACTTGATGCTTTGGATGAAGAGCGTGACCTTGCGGCGGCTCGTTCAACGATATATCAGCAAGACCTACGTCACTATCACAGCCGTAGAGTTCGAAGTTGGACCTTTCAGGAGGGCGACTTAGTGCTCCGTTTGATTCAATACCGAACAGGGATGCATAAGCTTTCGCCTCCTTGGGAAGGACCTTTTGTGATCAGCAAAAATCTCAATAACGGGTCTTACTACCTCATTGACATATGAGAGAACAAAGATTCCCGCACGTCTGAGAAGGAGACCAACAGGCCATGGAACATTGCTCATCTTCGGCCTTACTACACTTGAGTCGTAGGCTCTCATCATTGTATATACCTTCATTGATGTACATACTTTTTATGATCAATGTATAAGGCCGGCATCCCCAAAATTCGGGGCCTCTGTCGTTTCATCTCAAATCTTTGGAGCACGAGTCATTACTGGGTACTCATAAGATCACTTGGGGGCTTCCTGCTCTATGAGCATAGCGTATAACCCTCTTGATCGGCTTTTATGCCATGTTAGGTCACTTGGGGCCTTCCTGCTCTATGAGCATAGCGTATAACCCTCTTGATCGGCTTTTATGCCATGTTAGGTCACTTGGAGGCTTCCTGCTCTATGAGCATAGCGTATAACCCTCTTGATCGTATTTTATGCCATGTTCTGGGTCGCTTGGGGGCTTCCTACTCAATGAGTATAGCTTTATAACCCATTTTGACTGGCTTTTATGCCATGACTGATTTAAACCTGCCTGTTTGCAACTTGCCACTCCACCAGGTGACCCGCCGAACTCTTGACAGTCAATCTTTTAAATAAGACCGTGAACTAGTCAAGGTTAAAACGGTGGCTTATGTCACGTGAGGGCCGGCTTACAGTGAGCTAGGACAAACTCACATGCCTGCTGTAGTTTCTCCCCTATGTGGCCCGTTCGTACTCCTAACAGTTAATCTTTCAATAAGACCCTGAACTAGTTAAGGTTTAAATGACGGATTTATGTCACGTGAGAGCCGGCTTACGGGATTACAGGCTTTTATGCCAAGCTTCTTTGAAGCAAAAAATTGAGTTTTTTCAAAAACCAATCTATTTTGGTCGTGCTTTGCAAGCCGGCTTAATAAATATTTGAGTTATGCACACTCTATATGTTTTTGTTTTGCAGAAACCTTTCACAGGTGAGAAGTTGCCGGGTCATACTGATCCGAGTTATATTGCTCTATATTGAGTTTATTACGCTTATAAGCCGCCAAGGGGATCTTTTCAAAAACTGGATATGACTATAAGTCACCCTAGTTGTTGAGTCATCTAACTCGCCCTGGATTATGATTATAAGCCGCCAGTTGAAGGATTAACGGCTCTTTGATGGATTATATAAGCTGCCAAAGTCTTTGGTAATATTGCAAAAATAGTTGTGTATGATAAGATCACAGAAGTTCAAGTTGTTGAAGCATAAGTTGATAAGAACATGCACGAAGGCATGGCAGAGCAGGTAATTGTTTTTCAGCTACCTATTACAAGGCTGCCGCTGAGCCCAAAAATTTGTGACCAAGTGTTTTTTGGAGTTAAGTTACTCCATTGAGCTTGAAGCCCCCTGCTACTTCTTGAGCTTGCGTTGAGCTTGAGCTTGCGGGTGTCAGCGCTGTCCGGGTTTTGTCCTGGCGAGTTATTGTCATCTTGGCGCTTTGAGCTTGAAGCCCCCTGCTACTTCTTGAGCTTGCGTTGGTTTTTCCCTTGAAGAGGAAAGGGTGATGCAGCAAAGTAGAGATAAGTATTTCCCCAGTTAGAGAACCAAGGTATCAATCCAGTAGGAGGTACAAGCAAGTCCCCAACTATGCACCTAAACAAACAATCAAATACTTGCACCCAACGCGATAAAGGGGTTGTCAATCCCTTCGCGGTCAATTGCAAAGGTGACATCTGATAGAGATAGGTATATAAGATTGCCAAAACGTAAAACAAAATAAAAGTAAATAAATTGCAGCAAGGTATTTTTGGTATTTTTGATATATAGATCTAAAAATATATGATGGAAAATAGACCCGGGGGCCATAGGTTTCACTAGAGGCTTTCCTCTTGAAGGCAAACAATACGGTGGGTGAACAAATTACTGTCGAGCAATTAATAGAAAAGCGCAAAGTTATGACGATATCCAAGGCAGTGATTATGCATATAGGCATCACGTCCGTGTCAAGTAAACCGAAAAGATTCTGCATCTACTACTATTACTCCACACATCGACCGCTATCCAGCATGCATCTAGAGTATTAAGTTCATAAAGAACAGAGTAATGCCTTAAGTAAGATGACATGATGTAGAGGGATAAACTCAAGCAATGTGATGAAAACCCCATCTTTTTATCCTTGATGGCAACAATACAATACGTGCCTCGCTACCCCTACTATGTCACTAGGTGAGGACACCGCAAGATTGAACCCAAAACTAAGCACCTCTCCCATTGCAAGAAATACCAATCTAGTTGGCCAAACCAAACCGATAATTCGAAGAGAAATACAAAGATATCAAATCATGCATATAAGAATTCAGAGAAGATTCAAATAATATTCATAGATAATCTGATCATAAATCCACAATTCATCGGATCTCGACAAACACACCGCAAAAGAATATTACATCGGATAGATCTCCAAGAACATCGAGGAGAACATGGTATTGAGAATCAAAGAGAGAGAAGAAGCCATCTAGCTACTAGCTATGGACCCGTAGGTCTGAGGTAAACTACTCACGCTTCATCGGAGAAGCAATAGGGTTGATGTAGATGCCCTCCGTGATCGAATCCACCTCCGGCAGATCGCCGGAAAAGGCCTCAAGATGGTATCTCACGGGAACAGAAGGTTGCGGTGGTGGAAAAGTATTTTCGTGTCTCTCTCCTAGGGTTTTGGAATATATGTGAATATATAGGATGAAGAAGTAGGTCGGTGGACTCTCGAGGGGCCACAAGCCAGGGGTGCCCCCCAGGGCGCGCCCCTACGGCTTGTCGTCGCCTCGTGGGTCTTCTGACTTCGACTCCAAGTCTCATAGGTGTCTTCTGGTCCAAGAAAAATAATCGTGAAGTTTTATTCCGTTTGATATTCCTTTTCTGCGAAACTCAAAAACAAGGAAAAAACAGAAACTGGCACTGGGCTCTAGGTTAATAAGTTAGTCCCAAAAATAATATAAAATAGCATATTAATGCATATAAAACATCCAAAACAGATAATATAATAGCATGGAACAATCAAAAATTATAGATACGTTGGAGACGTATCAAGCATCCCCAAGCTTAATTCCTGCTCGTCCTCGAGTAGGTAAATGATAAAAACAGAATTTTTGATGTGGAATGCTACCTAACATATTTATCCTTGTAATTTTCTTTATTGTGGCATGAATGTTCAGATCCATAAGATTCAAAACAAAAGTTTAATATTGACATAAAAACAATAATACTCAAGCATACTAATAAAGCAATCATGTCTTCTCAAAATATCATGGCCAAAGAAAGTTATCCCTACAAAATCATATAGCCTGGCTATGCTCCATCTTCATCACACAAAGTATTAAATCATGCACAACCCCGATGACAAGCCAAGCAATTGTTTCATACTTTTGATGTTCTCAAACTTTTTCAACTTTCACGCAATACATGAGCGTGAGCCATGGATATAGCACTATAGGTGGAATAGAATATGGTGGTTGTGGAGAAGACAAAAAGAAGGAGATAGTCTCACATCAACTAGGCATATCAATGGGCTATGGAGATGCCCATCAATAAATATCAATGTGAGTGAGTAGGGATTGCCATGCAACGGATGCACTAGAGCTATAAGTGTATGAAAGCTCAAAAAGAAACTAAGTGGGTGTGCATCCAACTCGCTTGCTCACGAAGACCTAGGGCACTTTGAGGAAGCCCATCATTGGAATATACAAGCCAAGTTATATAACGAAAATTCCCACTAGTGTATGAAAGTGACAAAATAGGAGACTCTCTATCATGAAGATCATGGTGCTACTTTGAAGCACAAGTGTGGAAAAAGGATAGTAGCATTGCCTCTTCTCTCTTTTCTCTCATTTTTTATTTTGGGTTCTTTGGCCTCTTTTTTTCTTTCTTTTTTCTCTTTTTTTTGTCCGGAGTCTCATCCCGACTTGTGGGGGAATCATAGTCTCCAACATCCTTTCCTCACATGGGACAATGCTCTAATAATGATGATCATCACACTTTTATTTACTTACAACTCAAGAATTACAACTCTATACTTAGAACAAAAATATGACTCTATATGTATGCCTCCGGTGGTGTACCGAGATGTGCAATGATCAAGAGAGACATGTATAAAAAAATATGAATGGTGGCTTTGCCACAAATACGATGTCAACTACATGATCATGCAAAGCAATATGACAATGATGAAGCGTGTCATAATAAACAGAACAGTGGAAGTTGCATGGCAATATATCTCGAAATGGCTATGGAAATGCCATAATAGGTAGGTATGGTGGCTGTTTTGAGGAAGGGTTATGGTGGGTGTAGTGCACCGGCGAAAGTTGCACGGTACTAGAGAGGCTAGCAATGGTGGAAGGGTGAAAATGCGTATAATCCATGGACTCAACATTAGTCATAAAGAACTCACATACTTATTGCAAAATTCTATTAGCTATTGAAACAAAGTACTACACACATGCTCCTAGGGGGATAGATTGGTAGGAAAAGACCATCGCTCGTCCCCGACCGCCACTCATAAGGAAGACAATCAATAAATAAATCATGCTCCGACTTCATCACATAACGGTTCACCATACGTGCATGCTACGGGAATCACAACCTTTAACACAAGTATTTCTACCAATCTACAATTACTCACTAGCATGACTCTAATATCACCATCTTTATATCTCAAAACAATCATAAGGAATCAAACTTCTCATAGTATTCAATGCACTTTATATGAAAGTTTTTATTATATCCCTCTTGGATGCCCATCATATTAGGTCTAAATTCATAACCAAAGCAAATTACCATGCTGTTTAGAGACTCTCAAAATAATATAAGTGAAGCAAGAGAGTTCAACAATTTCTATAAAATAAAGCCACCGCCCTGCTCTAAAAAGATATAAGTGAAGCACTAGAGCAAAATTGCCTAGCTCAAAAGATATAAGTGAAGCACATAGAGTATTCTAATAAATCACGATTCATGCGTGTCCCTCTCAAAAGGTGTGTACAGCAAGGATTATTGTGGCAAACTAAAAAGCAAAGACTCATATCATACAAGACGCTCCAAGCAAAACACATATCATGTGGTGAATAAAAATATAGCCTCAAGTAAATTTACCGATAGACGAAGACGAAAGAGGGGATGCCTTCCGGGGCATCCCCAAGCTTAGGCTCTTGGTTGTCCTTGAATATTACCTTGGGGTGCCTTGGGCATCCCCGAGCTTAGGCTCTTGCCACTCCTTATTCCATAGTCCATCAAGTCTTTACCCAAAACTTGAAAACTTCCCAACACAAAACTCAACAGAAAACTCATGAGATCCGTTATTATAAGAAAATAAATCACCACTTTTTGGTACTGTTGTGAACTCATTATTTATTTATATTGGTGTAATATCTACTGTATTCCAACTTCTCCATGATTAATACCCCCCGATACTACCCATAGATTCATCAAAATAAGCAAACAACACATAGAAAACCGAATCTGTCAAAAATAGAACAGTCTGCGAAGCTCTGAATTGTTCTAATACTTCTGTGACTCCACAAGTTCTGAAAAATTAGGAAAACATAGTCAATTTGTATTCCAATCTTGTGTAAACAAATCCGGTTTGTTCCACGCTCCAGTGAATTTAAACAATTCTGTTACTGGACGCAAAAGTTTCTGTTTTTCAGCAAGATCAAATCAACTATCACCGTAAGCCATCCCAAAGGTCTTACTTGGCACAAACACTAATTAAAACACCAAAACACAATTAATACAGAGGTAATATTGTGTATTTTATTCAAAAACATAAGCAAAACAAAAAACACAAAAAAAAAAATTGGGTTGCCTCCAAATAAGCGCTATTGTTTAACGCCCCTAGCTAGGCATATTGCAATAGATCTAGGTATTGTCATCTTTGGTATGCAATCCATAAGTAGCTCCCATAATAGATTCATATGGCAACTTAATTTTTTTTCTTGGAAAGTGTTCCATGCCCTTCCTTAATGAAAATTGAAATCTAATGTTTTCTTCTTTCATATCAATAATTGCACGAATCGTTCTAAGGAAAGGTCTACCAAGAATAATAGGACATGTAGGATTGCAATCTATATCAAGAACAATGAAATCTACGGGTACATAATTCCTATTTGCAACAAATAAGAACATCATTAATCCTTCCCATAGGTTTCTTTATTGTGGAATCCGCAAGATGCAAATTTAAAGAACAATCATCAAATTCACGGAAACCTAGCACATCACATAAAGTTTTGGAATCGTGGAAACGCTAGCACCCAAATCACACAAAGCATGGCACGCATAATCTTTAATTTTAATCTTAATGGTAGGTTCCAACTCATCATAAAGCTTTCCAGGGATAGAAACTTCCAACTCAAGTTTTTCTTCAAAAGATTTCATCATAGCATCAACAATATGTTTAGTGAAAGCTTTATTTTGATTATAAGCATGAGGAGAATTCAACATGGATTGCAACAAGGAAATATGATGTATCAAAAAACAATTATCATAATTAAAGTCCTTGAAATCCAAAAGAGTGGGTTCATTGCTACTTAAAGTTTGACCTCTCCAATCCCACTTTTATCAATTTTTGCATCAAGATCTATAATCTCCGTATCATTGGGACGCCTTCTAACTAAAGTTGACTCATCTCCAGTCCCATCTTTATCAAGATTTATATTAGAAAACAAAGATTCATTAGAAGTCACACCAATCACTTTAAGATCTTCATTATTATTTTCACGAAAACTAGAAGAACACGCTTTCATAAACCAATCTAGCTTAGCACGCATCTTAACGGTTCTTTCTTTACACTCATCAATAGAAACTCTCATAGCTTTTAGAGACTCATTAATATCATGCTTGGGTGGAATAAATCTAATTTTCAAAGAATCAATCTCAAGAGAAATTCTATCCACGTTCCTAGCCAAATCATCAATCTTAAGCAATTTTTCTTCAACCAAAGCATTGAATTTCTTTTGGGAACTAATAAATTCTTAAATATTGTTCTCAAGATCAGAGGGCATCTTATTATAATTTCCATAAGAATTGTTGTAGGAATTACCATAATTATTAGAGGAATTACTAGGAAACGGCCTAGCGTTGAAATTACCTCTATACGCATTATTACCAAAATTGTTCCTACCAACTCACATCCATAGATTCATTATTATTTCCAATCAAAGTGGACAAAGGCATATCATTAGGATCAAGAGGAGCACTCTTACTAGCAAATAATTTCATTAATTCATCCATCTTTCCACTCAAAGTATTTATTTCTTCAATTGCATGCACTTTTTTACTAGTGGAAGATCTTTCGGTATGCCATTGAGAGTAATTTGCCATAATATTATCTAGGAGTTCAGTAGCTTCTCCTAACATGATTTCCATAAAAGTAGCACCCGCGGCGGAATCCAAAAGATTTCTAGATGCAAAATTCAATCCCGCATAATTTTTTTTTGTATAATCATCCATAAACTCAAACCATGCGTAGGACAATTTCTTATCATCAATTTCATCCTCTCCCAAGATTGTGCAACATGCTCATGATCAAGTTACTTAAAATTCATTATATTGTTTCTAAGGGAGATGATCTTAGCTGATGGAAAGTACTTGGAAATAAAAGCATCTTTACACTTATTCCATGAATCAATACTATTTTTAGGCAAAGATGAAAACCAAGTTTTAGCATGATCTCGTAGTGAGAACGGAAATAGCTTCAATTTAACTATATCATTATCCACATCTTTCTTCTTTTGCATATCACACAATTCAACGAAAGTATTTAGATGGGATATAGCATCTTCACTAGGAAGGCCAGAAAATTGCTCTTTCATAACAAGATTCAACAAAGCGGCATGAATTTCATAAGATTCTGCACTAGTGGCGGGAGCAATCGGAGTACTAATAAAATCATTATTATTAGTGTTGGAAAAGTCACACAACTTAGTGTTCTCTTAAGTCATCGTGACAAAGCAAGCAATCTAGCACACGAGCAAACAAAAAGCAACCAAAAAGATGAACGGAAGAAGGGCGAATAAAAAGGCAAATCTTTTTGTATTTTTTTGAAAATCATTTTAGAAGTGGGGGAGTGGAAAACGAGAGGCAAATGGCGAATAATGTAATGCACGAGATGAGACTTTACGGTGGGTACTTGGTAGGCTTGATGTAGACCTCCCCGGCAACGGCGCCAGAAATTCTTCCTGCTACTTCTTGAGCTTGCGTTGGTTTTTCCCTTGAAGAGGAAAGGGTGATGCAGCAAAGTAGAGATAAATATTTCCCTCAGTTAGAGAACCAAGGTATCAATCTAGTAGGAGGTACAAGAAAGTCCCCAATCTATGCACCTGCACAAACAATGGAACACTTGCACCCAATGCGATAAAGGGGTTGTCAATCCCTTCACGGTCAATTGCAAAGGTGAGATCTGATAGAGATAGGTATATAAGATTGCCAAAACGTAAAACAAAATAAAAGTAAATAAATTGCAGCAAGGTATTTTTTATATATAGAACTGAAAATATATGATGGAAAATAGACCCGGGGCCATAGGTTTCACTAAAGGCTTCTCTCTTGAAGGCAAATAATATGGTGGGTGAACAAATTACTATCGAGCAATTGATAGAAAAGCGCAAAGTTATGACGATATCCAAGGCAATGATTATGCATATAGGCATCACGTCCGTGTCAAGTAGACCGAAACGATTCTGCATCTACTACTATTACTCCACACATCGACCGCTATTCAGCATGCATCTAGAGTATTAAGTTCATAAAGAACAGAGTAACGACTTAAGTAAGATGACATGATGTAGAGGGATAAACACAAGCAATATGATGAAAACCCCATCTTTTTATCCTTGATGGCAACAATACAATACGTGCCTCGCTACCCCTACTATGTCACTAGGTGAGGACACCGCAAGATTGAACCCAAAACTAAGCACCTCTCCCATTGCAAGAAATACCAATCTAGTTGGCCAAACCAAACCGATAATTCGAAGAGAAATACAAAGATATCAAATCATGCATATAAGAATTCAGAGAAGATTCAAATAATATTCATAGATAATCTAATCATAAATCCACAATTCATCGGATCTCAACAAACACACCGCAAAAGAATATTACATCGGATAGATCTCCAAGAACATCGAGGAGACACATGGTATTGAGAATCAAAGAGAGAGAAGAAGCCATCTAGCTACTAGCTATGGACCCGTAGGTCTGAGGTAAACTACTCACGCTTCATCGGAGAAGCAATAGGGTTGATGTAGATGCCCTCCGTGATCGAATCCACCTCCGGCAGATCGCCGGAAAAGGCCCCAAGATGGGATCTCACGGGAACAGAAGGTTGCGGTGGTGGAAATGTATTTTCGTGTCTCTCTCCTTGGGTTTGGAATATATGTGAATATATAGGACGAAGAAGTAGGTCGATGGACTCTCGAGGGGGCCACAAGCCAGGGGCGCCCCCCCAGGGCGCGCCCCTACGGCTTGTCGTCGCCTCGTGGGTCTTCTGACTTCGACTCCAAGTCTCGTAGGTGTCTTCTGGTCCAAGAAAAATCATCGTAAAGTTTTATTCCGTTTGATATTCCTTTTCTGCGAAACTCAAAAACAAGGAAAAAACAGAAACTGGCACTGGCACTGGGCTCTAGGTTAATAAGTTAGTCCCAAAAATAATATTAAATAGCATATTAATGCATATAAAACATCCAAAACAGATAATATAATAGCATGGAACAATCCAAAATTATAGATACGTTGGAGACGTGTCACCCCCAAATCATCCTATGCCGGCTCTTCGTCGATAACCATCTGGAGATTCGCCGATGTCCAGTCGATGCTGGTTAAAGCTTCAAATGTTGCTTCATCGTTAAGTATAACAGAAGGATCGAGATCAAAAGTGAAACTATGCTTATGCCTTGGCGGGGTAAGGTCTATAACAGCATGGGATGGCGGCTTAATGTTTGCATTGTTGCTATCATAAGCCGGCTAGTACTTGTTAAGATCCAGCTCCTTCGCAACCTTACATGCCAAAGGCCGCATCTCTCTGACGCATCTGTTGAAGTCCTCCTCTTCAAAGATTGACCCGTTATCTTTGAACTCTGGACACCCGGTGGCCATTTCTTCCGGGTCTAGCTCTGATTGCCAAGCTTTGGCCTGGCTTAGAGCAACAATGGCTCCAGCGCGGGCGGCTGATAATTTGACTTCTTCAATTTGAGCCGACACCGTTGAAAGATGATCTAGCACAGTCTTGATAAGGGTTGGAGGTTTCTTGCCACCTGATAAGGCTACAAGACTGCGCAAAGTTCCAGCATATAACTACTTAGTCAATGAATAAACCGCCTTCAACTTGAGTAGCATGTTTTGACCAAGACTAGCACTTCTGGGGCCTGTTAATATTTTTGAACAAGAGTCGCCAGGCGGGTTAGAGTTCATATATATTGTGAGTCACCAGGCAAGTTACAGAATTTAACAACAAAGGATGAGTTGTACATTACACTTACCAAAGATGGCAGCTGTCATGAGAGCGATATGTTGCTTTAAGCCGGATAACTCTTCAGTCACCGGCTTAAGCTGAGCCTCAGCATTTTCTGCCGTCTTCAGAAGATTAGCCTTCTCAGTTTCCAAGGCGGCTCTTTCTTCATCAAATTTGGCCTTGATCTTCTCAATATCTTCTAATGATGACTTCAGGCTTAATTCAGCCTTGGCGCACTCACTTTGCTGTGTTTCCAGATTTTTCTTCAATTCAGCAATGTTTGACTCGCCTACACTCAACGCTTCCTGCAAAGGGTGTTATACAATGATAAGATGGTTAAGTTCATAGTCAACAATGGTATTCAAGTCCCAAGCACATTGCAAGCAATACACTTGGCACTTGGGGGCTAATGTAGGTCAGTTCAATTTATAAGACCCAGCTCATCTTATTTAGATAAGCCGGCCCTTGGGGGCTACGGATTTGGTTCTAAGCAATGATTATAAGACCCAGCTCATCTTATTCAGATAAGCCGGCCCTTGGAGGTTACAGGTTTTGATTCTTAGCAATGATTATAAGACCCAGCTCATCTTATCAAGATAAGCTGGCCCTTGGGGCTACACTTTGGAAATTTTCACAAAGTATAAAGCATACTCATTGTCATTCCTATACTTAAGACTTGGGGGCTAGTATGGATATATATATATATATATATATATATATATATATATATATATATATGCAAGGCTAAAGAGGAGTTGAATATTTTCATACCTCATATTTTTGCTTCATCAACTGGACTAACCCAGCTTCCATGTCCCGGCTTGTGTGAAGGCGACTCAAATAGCCCGCGTATACCTCACTTGCATTGATTGAGGAGTAGCTGTCCAGATCCAATTTGGCCTTGCCATTCTCCAATGAGGGTATTCCTTCCTTAGTGGAGTGCTTGGTTAGCACGTTGGAGACCTCGGGCACTTTAAAGGCTGACCCGGTAACAACAATGTCATCAACATCAGCTGCGGCAGGGCTCTTGTCAGTTGACTTGGCAGGAGTGGGCGTCTTAGGACCTGGCGGGTCATGACTGGCGGCCGGGTTAATTTCAGCGTCCATTGGCTCAAAGACCGCAGCATCAGTTTGCGGTGGCGGATCATTGACAGGCTCTTCGGGGTTTTGGATGGGGGCCTCAGAGATTTCCGTCAGCTCAGAAGCCTTGGGGTCTTTTGAAGAGCCGCCCACCTTTTGTTTCTTACCCTCCTTTGCTAAGCCTCTGTGACAAGAATACAAGAGTTCATGAGTATATCACTACAAGTCCTTTATTAACAAATGAAAATACTTACCCATGGGCAACAATAAAGGCTGGCATTTGAGTTCCACTTGTGTCGCCAGATGATGGTGGCGTTCCCTGATAGTTTGAATCAGAAGAGTTAAGAGGGTGACGCATGAGACCGGCTTGTGAAAGAGATAGTGTTGGGCTATGTGGCACCTCATTGTGACGCTTTCGAGGAGCTGGGGTGTTGGGTAAGCTGGACACAAGATCTTCAGTGCCATCACTCCAGGTCATACGCCTCGATTCATGCTGATGTTTCTTCAAAAGAAAGTCGGGATCCAAGTGAGCAAGAGGATGAGAAAATCTCACTTTCCGGATGACCCGCCGAATTTTCTTTCTTGGTAAGGGTTCTAAGTCAGATGAGATAGGGATTACCTCTGCTTCGGGGGCCTGGCTTGTCTCCGCGTTGTCCTGAGAGGAATCAGCATCAATAAGTTGCATAAAAAGAAGACTAAGGGAGTGAAGTAGTTCTACCTCCGACTCATCTAGCTCAAGAAGTTCTTCTACAGTTTGTTTCTTAGGACAGCCCATAGCTTGGGTCTTTCCTCTAGGCTTCTTGGCTGGAGCGGCGGCTGGCAATTTCTTCCTCCAGAAAGGAGAGTTGGCCTATTTATATATAAGCAATAAGGTTAAAAAGTATGACGTACAAGAGATAGATAGACAAGATGAGCCAGGTTAAAAATGCTTACAGGAGGAGCCAGGTTAAGAGTGCAGAAAGGATTCAGTCCCACTTTACTGCAGTTCTCTAGAGACTCCCCAAGCAATGTCTTAACTGTATCATTGACCTCTTTGTCAATCAGGCGTGTTTGGTTGTAGCGCTGCTGGTCCTTCGTATCACCAGTATACTGGCAAATTAAGGCAGAGCGGCGACTCAGTGGTAAAATTCTCCATGCGGCACAACAGTGGACCAGATCGACTCCAGTTAAGTCGTTGGCAATCAAAGCTTGAATTTTTGAAAAGCTGAAGGCATATTTGGCGCGATCTGCAATGGTTAATCGACCTGGAAGCACGCCATTGGTGGTGAGCCGGTAAGGACGATAACCCGGCAAAGGGTTTTCTCCGGCTGGGGAAGTGTCATTGCAGTAGAACCAAGTATAATTCCAGTCCTTGGGATGGCTGGACAGTGCGGCTGAGGGAAAGGTCACATCTCTCCGCCTCTGGATAGAAACACCTCCAAGTTCAAGACTCGGCCCGTCTGATCTGGCGGCTGATGTAAAAGTACTCTCGAAAGAGATCAACAGTAGGTTCTTCTTGAAGATACACTTCGCAGAACACTTGAAAGTGGCACAGATTGAAGACGGAGTTGGGACCAATATCTTGGGGTGAAGGTTGTAAAAATGCAGAGCATCTCGGAAGAACTTAGACCCGGGCGGTGAAAAGCCACGAAGAAGGAGATCCGCAAAAATCACAACTTCACCTTCTTTAGGTTGAGGAGTTGTTTCAAGACCTGGAACCCGCTAGTGAATGACATCTTTGGCTGGCAAGACCGCCATGTCCACATATTCATTCAGTGAGAGCTCAGAGACTCTAGAAGCAACCCAATCACAAGAATTGGGACCCTTAGTCATGTTTGATTGGGTAAAAAGACTGCAACCAAGGAGTAATAGCGTGGCGGGTTACAATTGCAACAGTAAGCCGTCTAGGTGATTATATCATACTTCAGGAGAAATGAACTAGTTGTGGGTAAAAAGGAACTACATATTACAATGAACCGTTAAGGGATTATGAGCCGCCCTAGCCATGGGGTGGAGTAATTATCAGGCCATAAGAGTATGGTGGGTTAAGTTATGAAGGTATGAGCCGACAACATGTTGGCGGGTTAAGTGAAGAAGCATCTTTGCAATTCGTGGCGGGTTACAAATTCGTTATTAAGTCGCCCAAACAATGAAGGGCGAGTCAATTACCTATAGATCCTAAGTTGTTGAAATTTTGCTAAGTATTAGGCAAAACAAGTTTTGTAGATTGTAGTTACATTTACAGATCTACGGCAGTTTAGAAAAGATGCATAAATTCCTAAACCTAAAACGTGGCAGTGGAAGAACTAGTAAGTTGGGTATTGATTCACAAAAGAAGGGATCTATCCAAGATGCGAGATAAGGGCTAAAACTGCTACCGCATTACTTTTGCCTTGTTTTTGGATTAAAATACTACTTCTAAACAGAAGATGGATGAACTTGGATGGGCTTGGATGAATGCCGATGAACTACATGAACACAAGTGCCCTAATTTAGATCTGAAAAAGGAGAAAAGCGGTACCTGACGGGGTCGGTGAAGAGCGGACGAGCACCGCAGATCTCTAGTTTAAACAGGTTGATGCAGCGGCCTTTGACGGAGTTGCTAGCGAAGCTCGGCTGGGGCGGCGGAGCTCCGGTTGTGGCAGGCGACACGAGGAAGAAGAAGAGATGTGGAAGATGGGGGTAAAAAGTGAAAGGGCAGGCCCCCCGTGCCTATTTATAAGGAAAAGTCAGAACGGTGAAACGGCAGGCCCGAAGATCGAGGAGATATTATAATTATCATAACAGAGGAGGTGCCTCGATTTTCGGAATGAATGGTTAATGCAAAGACCCATTGTGACGTCACGGGATTTTTTATACATTTATGAAGGTGATCTCATGGCGGGTTAAGAAGATTTGTGTCAGAGTTAAACATTTGAAAGGGACCAAAGAAGACTCGCCAATCAGAGAATGAAGATTGACATGAACAGGTTCAAATCAATCTGGGGCCTAATGTTGGGGATATAACCCCACGGTGTGACCCGCCCAGGAGGGGCCGGTTCACACTATTAGCGAATCAACACAGAAGCTTAAGCAGGCCCAAGAAGCCAAGACTTGATGGCCCGGAGGCGGCTTACGAGGCGGGCCAACTGAAGGCCCAAGAACCGAATGGCAACTTGCCTAGCCAGGCAAGGTGAGTTAGAACCAGAGTCAGTTACGGTGAGTAACCCGACCTGGACTCTTGTAAGCCCAGGGTCTCGACCAGTGTATATAAAGGCGACACCCTGCGGCGGGTAAACTCAAGTTACAATCGATCGATAGCTAGGTTAAGTGATTCCGCTCCCTTGTAATCGATACTCAATCAATACAACACAAAGAAGGACATAGGCTTTTACCTCGTTGGTGAGGGGCCGAACCTGGGTAAACTCGTGTCCCTCGTCCCGCTCAACCCCTTTAAGCTAATCATCGTAGCCATGGCCTCACACCTAAGTCCTTTCACGAGGGCGTCTGTGATACGTCTCCAACGTATCTATAATTTTTTATTGTTCCATGCTATTATATTATCTGTTTTGGATATTTTATATGCATTAATATGCTATTTTATATTATTTATGGGACTAACTTATTAACCCAGAGCCCAGTGCCAGTGTCAGTTTCTGTTTTTTCCTTGTTTTTGAGTTTTACAGAAAAGGAATACCAAACGGAGTCCAAACGGAATAAAACTTTCGCGATGATTTTTCATGGACCAAAATACACACGTAGGACTAGGAGATGAAGTCAGAGGAGTCCCGAGGCGGCCACAAGCCTCAGGGGCGCGCCCTAGGGGGGGCGCCTTGAGGGCCTGTGCGCCCCTCGGAGCTCCTCCAACCCTAGTTCTTGGCCTATAAATTCAGAAATATTCCCAAACGACCGGAAGCGTCCACCAAAATACTTTTCCGCCGTCGTAACCTTGTCTACCCGTGATATCCCATCTTGGGGCCTTTTTCGGCATCCTGCCGGAAGGGGATTCGATCATGGAGGGCTTCTACATCAACTTTATTGCCCTTCCGATGAAGCGTGAGTAGTTTACCACAGACCTACGGGTCCATATCTAGTAGCTAGATGGCTTCTTCTCTCTCTTTGATCTTCAATACAATGTTCTCCCCGATGTTCTTGGAGATCTATATGATGTAATATTCTTTTGCGGTGTGTTTGTCGAGATCCGATGAATTGTTGATTTATGATCAGATTATCTATGAATATTATTTGAATCTTCTCTAAATTCTTATATGCATGATTTGATATCTTTGTATTTCTCTTCGAATTATCGGTTTGGTTTGGCCAACTAGATTGGTTCTTCTTGCAATGGGAGAGGTGCTTAGTTTTGGGTTCAATCTTGCGGTGTCCTCACCCAGTGACAAGGTAGGGGTAGCGAGGCACGTATTGTATTGTTGCCATCAAGGGTAAAAAGATGGGGTTTTCATCATATTGCTTGAGTTTATCCCGCTACATCATGTCATCTTACTTAAGGCGTTACTCCGTTCTTTTGAACTTAATACTCTAGATGTATGCTAGATAGCGGTCGATGTGTGGAGTCATAGTAGTAGATGCATGCAGGAGTCGCTCTACTTGACACAGACGTGATGCCTATATTCATAATCATTGCCTTGGATATCGTCATAACTTTGCGATTTTCTATCAATTGCTCGATAGTAATTTGTTCACCCACCGTATTATTTTCTTTCAAGAGAGAAGCCTCTAGTGAAACATATGGCCCCCGGGTCTATTTTCCATCATATATTTTCAGATCTATAAACCAAAAAACCCAAAAATACCTTGCTGCAATTTATTTGTTTTTACTTTGTTTTACATTTTAGTAATCTTTTATATCTATCTCTATCAGATCTCATCCTTGCAAGTGACCGTGAAGGGATTGACAACCCCTTTATCGCGTTGCGTGCAAGTGTTTGATTATTTTTGCAGGTGCATAGATTGGAGACTTGCTTGTACCTCCTACTGGATTGATATCTTGGTTCTCAAACTGAGGGAAATACTTATATCTACTTTGCTGCATCACCCTTTCCTCTATTTTGGTTGTATGATATGAGTCTTTGCTTTTTAGTTTGCCACAATAATCCTTGCTGTACACACCTTTTGAGAGCGGCACGCATGAATCGTGAATTTATTAGAATACTCTTTGTGCTTCACTTTTGAGCTAGGCAATTTGCTCTAGTGCTTCACTTATATCTTTTTAGAGCACGGCGGTGGCTTTATTTTATAGAAATTGTTGAACTCTCATGCTCCACTTATATTATTTTGAGAGTCTCTCAACAGCATGGTAATTTGCTTAGGTTATGAATTTAGTCCTAATATGATAGGGATCCAAGAGGGATATAATAAAAACTTTCATATAAAGAGCGTTGAATACTATGAGAAGTTTGATTCCTTGCATTTGTTTTGAGATATAAAGATGGTGATATTACAGTCATGCTAGTGAGTAATTGTGGATTGGTAGAAATACTTGTGTTAAAGTTTGTGATTCCCATAGCATGCACGTATGGTGAACCGTTATGTGATGAAGTCGGAGCATGATTTATTTATTGATTGTCTTCCTTATGAGTGGCGGTCGGGGACGAGCGATGGTATTTTCCTACCAATCTATCCCCCTAGGAGCATGCGTGTAGTACTTTGTTTCGATAGCTAATAGACTTTTGCAATAAGTATGTGAGTTCTTTATGACTAATGTTGAGTCCATGGATTATACGCACTCTCACCCTTCCACCATTGCTAGTCTCTCTAGTACCGCACAACTTTCGCCGGTGAATTAAACCCACCATATACCTTCCTCAAAACAGCCACCATACCTACCTATTATGGCATTTCCATAGCCATTCCAAGATATATTGCCATGCAACTTCCACCGTTCCGTTTATTATGACACGGTTCATCATTGTCATATTGCTTTGCATGATCATGTAGTTTACATAGTATTTGTGGCAACTGTTCATATTTTTTATACATGTCTCTCTTGATCATTGCACATCCCGGTACACCGCCGGAGGCATTCATATAGAGTCATATTTTGTTCTAGAATCGAGTTGTAAGTAAATAAAAGTGTGATGATCATCATTATTAGAGCATTGTCCCATGTGAGGAAAGGATGATGGAAGCTATGATTCCCTCACAAGTTGGGATGAGTCTCCGGACTTTGAAAAAAAAAAGAGGCCAAAAGAAGCCCAAATAAAAAAATAAAAAAATAAAAAAATGGGAGAAAAGAGAGAAGGGGCAATGCTACTATCCTTTTACCACACTTGTGCTTTAAAGTAGCACCATGATCTTCATTATAGAGAGTCTCCTATGTTGTCACTTTCATATACTAGTGGGAATTTTTCATTATAAGAACTTGGCTTCTATATTCCAATGATGGGCTTCCTCAAATTGCCCTAGGTCTTCATGAGCAAGCAAGTTGGATGCACACCCACTTAGTTTCTTTTTGAGCTTTCATACACTTATAGCTCTAGTGCATCTGTTGCATGGCAATCCCTACTCACTCACATTGATATCTATTGATGGGCATCTCCATAGCCCGTTAATACGCCTAGTTGATGTGAGACTTTCTCCTTCTTTTTGTCTTCTCCACAACCACCATATTCTATTCCACCTATAGTGCTATATCCATGGCTCACGCTCATGTATTGCGTGAAAGTTGAAAAAGTTTGAGAACATCAAAAGTATGAAACAATTGCTTGGCTTGTCATCGGGGTTGTGCATGATTTAATACTTTGAGTGATGAAGATGGAGCATAGCCAGACTATATTATTTTGTAGGGATAACTTTCTTTGGCCATGTTATTTTGAGAAGACATGATTGCTTTATTAGTATGCTTGAAGTATCACTACTGGAATCAGCTTCTTTGCCGTCCGCCATGCCGGACGGCAAAGGCATGGATCACGGACGGCAAACTGTCTGGATGAAAGCCTGCCAGCAAAGGCCTTCTTTGCCGTCCGCTTCTTAGAAACGGACGGCAAAGGATTACGCCGTCCGCCATCTGAGGACAGCAGACGGCAAAGACAGCTGACGACAGTGCGGTGGCGTGAGAGCCGTTAGGGGGTTAACGGCGCTCTTTGCCGTCTGCCAGTGGACGGCAAAGAGTCAAAGAGCTTTGTCGTCCGTTGGCGGACGGCAAAGAGCCCAGCTAGGCAGGTGACTGCCACGTGTCCTCTTTGCCGTCCGCTAGCGGACGGCAAAGAGGCTATATATCCCCTATTTTTATTTAAATCCCATTAATTAGACATGGTTTCAAACACAGATATACATGCATACATATCCAACATATCCAACAGCATGTCCAACAACATATTTCATCCAATCCAACAACATAGTTCAACAAAGTCCAACATATCCATATATACATAACCAGAAACAAGTTTCCAACAACATATCCATATAGACATACATATCCAAACAAGTTTTCATAAACAACAAGGAAGCACCACAAGAATAGTACACTCCATGAATCCAAGCTTCCTCATGTAAAGCAAATCTGCAAATTGGGAAAGATGAAAGTTAGAAGAAGAAGAAGACTAGTTAGAAGAAGAAGAAGATGTTTTTTCTTCTCTTTCTTTTTCTCCTCTCCTCTTCTTTATCTTCTTCTTCTTCTAACTAAGGTAGGTAAAAATGTCATTTTATTGCTAAGCTAGGTAAAAATGCTAAGTGTAGGTCATTTTAGAGCTAAGGTAGGTAAATAGGTCATTTTGGAGCTTAGTAAGGTTATTATGTCATTTTTCGAGGAAAATAAGCTAAGTCTATATCATTTTGGAGCTAACAAAGATTATCATGCCATTTTTTACCTAAGTATGCTAAGTATGTCATAAATGAACTGAATAAGCTAAGTATAGCTTATTTTTTATCTAACTTAGGTAATTATGCCATTTAGGAGGAAAATAAGCTAAGTATCCATTTGTAAAGCAAAACACTAGAGAAAACTTACCCTCATCACAACAAATGTGATGAAGATCGCAACTAAGGTAACAATTGATCCAACGGCATAATGATACCAAGCCTCATTATCAATGGCATATTTTCTAATCTTCTTAAGCTTCAGGCGCATTGCATCCATCTTCAAGCGCATTGCATTCATCTTCATCTTGTCAACTTGATGGCCATAATTTGCATAAATGCGAAATGCAACAAATAGTTATGAAAGAGAATTTATCACATCCGAATCATAAAGCGGGCGAGGGCCAATTGGGACGGAAATCAAGACCATGGCACTATGTATAAGAAACAATCATACAAAGTAAGAAAATTATAAATACCAACTATATAAATCATACAATCATACAAATAACTATATAAATCAAGTACAACATAAAAATTTGAATACCTAATAATCATTATCGGTAATGACGTGCTCGTCATCATCATTAATAAAAGCATCATCATCATCACTATCGGTAATGACGTGCTCATCATCATCATTAATAAATGCATCATCATGTGGAAGGCCACCTTTACGTAATCATTCAAGCATTGACAGGTCATCTGCAGCAGTAACTTCTTCTTCTTCCGGCTCTTCTTGTTCCAGCTCAGGGGTGAAGTCGGATTCACTATCGTTGTCTACTTCAATGTTCTGGGGTGGAGTAGAGCGGTTCTTGAAACGTTTTTTGGAAAGACGTGTTTTTTGGAAGAATTCTCCTTCGTCATATGTGTCTTGGTTAATGTGAGGTTCATAATCCGTTTCATTGGGGGGAGGTGGTCTAACACGTGGCGGCACTTCATAAACGACGTCCCAACCACTGAGATTTGGATCACTTTGACAGGCCCACGGTAGATAGAAAACTTGGGTTGCCTGTTGAGCCGTAATATAGACATCGGGAACATCCAAATGGGTGCTTTGTTTGATTTCGACTAGCCCTATATGTTCATGAGTCCTTCTAGTCTCCCTCGGCTAGAACCAATAACATCTGAAGACTACGACGTTTGGTGGGTTTTCACCATAGAATTCAAGTTCATAAATTGCTTCAACTCTTCCATAATACTCGATACCTCCTTCGCCGATAGCAGAGACACAACAATTTGTAGACTTTCGGTCGGCCATAGATAGCTCTTTGCCATAGGTACGAAAGCGATACCCGTTGATGTCGTATTTGTCAAATGAACGGACCTTATAGTCAAAACCATTAGCTACTTGTCTCAATTCGGCATCCATAATCTCTGAATTAGCCTACAAGTTTAATACAAAAGGATTGTTGCATTAGTCGCAAATTAGCCAAAGAAAAAAAAGTTTCTAATGGAAATTACCGTTTTTTTGAACCAAGAGATGAAACCGGGAAATTCGGCTCCTTGTTTTGCCAGAAGCTCATACTCTTCGACGGAATCCTTTTGGATCACCGCTCCATACGAGAATATGGTGACGTATCGACTGCATCAAAAATCCAGGAATAAGAGAAGTTCAAAGGAATTAGAAGTTGTGAAACAATGTACCGAGATCTTACTCGATGTACGGCCGCACTTCTGTTAGGTTGTTGAAGAGATACAGCGAAATGGTCCGCCATTCTTCAACATCCAACCTTACTGGTTTCCAACCACCGGCTGGTGCGAGATTCCCTTTGAATAGGCTGAGGTTGGATTGACCCTTTTGAGGTTCGTCAGCATTGTACCGAGGCTTCGGATTATGCAAATGACGATTTTTGGCTTCGTAGTGTGCGGTCATGAAGTTTGCCGCCTCCTCAGTGATGAATGCCTCCGCCATCGATGCTTCTATTCTATGTTTATTTTCACATTTTGCTCGAAGCGTCTTCTGCATCCTCTCAGTTGAGTAGCACCAACGATTTTGCACGGGCCCCCCCAATCGTTCCTCGGTCGGGAGATGCAAAATCAAGTGTTGCATTGGATTAAAGAAGCTTGGCGGAAAGATCTTCTCTAACTTGCAGATCAACTCTAGCGCCAACTGTTCCATTTCTTCTAGGAGGCCAGGCGATAGTTCTTTCGCACAAAGAACACGGAAGAAATAGATCAGCTCTGCCAGTACTAGCCATTCATCCTCGGGGATGAAGCCACGCAACATCACCGGCATTATCCGCTCAATCCATATGTGCCAATCATGACTTTTTAGACCAAATATTTTCAATTTTTGAAGACTCGCTCCCCTCTTTAGATTTGCTGCATACCCATCGGGGAACATCAACTGCATTTTCACCCACAAAATAATTTCCTTCATAGCTGGCCTTCCAAGATTGAACCATGCCTTTCGCTTCGTCCAGTTGATCCCCTTTCCTTTCGGTTCTTTCATGGTTTGTAACGGTCTATCACATAGCTCCTCTTGATCGAGTCTAGCCTTAGGATTATCCTTTGATTTCCCCTCTATGCCGGACAATGTACCAAAAATGGCTTCGGCGATATTCTTTTCAGTGTGCATCACGTCGATGTTGTGTGGGCAAAGGAGGTCTTTGAGGTAAGGCAGATCCCAGAAGCATGTCTTGTGAGTCCAGGCGTGTTCCTTATTATACCCCTTGAAATACCCTGGATGCTCTGGATCTGGCTCGAGAGCGTTTAACTGATCTAGGGTCTGTTGGCCTGTCAACGCAGGTGGTGCAGAGTGTTTGACAACTCTACCTTTGATAAAGTTCTTCTTGTCTTTCCTGAACTTATGGCCAGGATGTAGAAACGGTCTATGCAAGTCGAAGCAACTATACTTGCGCCCTACCGTCAGCCAACGAAACTAAAGAGCTCCCTTGCATGTGGGGCACGGGAACCTTCCATGCACACACCAGCCAACGAATAGCGCATACGCCGGCAAGTCATGCGTCGAGTACATGTACCAGGCACGCATTATGAAGTTCTGTTTGCTAAAGGCGTCGTATGTCTTGAACCCATTATCCCAAGCTTCTTGCAATTCGTCCTTAAGCGGCTGCATGTACACATTCATATTCTTCCCCGGATAGTTGGGCCCTGGAATTATCAACGTCAGGAAAATATTCTTTCGTTGCATAATCTGCCCGGGGGGGAGATTGAGTGGAATGACAAACACGGGCCAACAGCTGTATGGGGCTGCCATCTGACCAAACACACTGAACCCATCTGTGCTGACGGTGACTCGAGGATGCCTTGGATCTGCCTTTTTTCCTTATGTAATGCATCGAAGCGCTTCCACGCTTCACCATCCGATGTGTGCACCATCATCACATTCCCATCTGCATCTAGTTCGGTTCTTTTGCCCGTTTTGTGCCATGTCATCTGTCTGGCCATCTCTTCGACCATGAAAAGACATTGAAGTCTTGGTACGATTGGCATATACCGAAGAACATTAACGGGTATTTTGGTCTGCGTCTTCTCACCCATACCGTTGTCTACCACAACATACCTGGAAGAATTGCAAATGGGACAATAGTTCAAGTCCCCATACTGAAGCCTAAATAAGACACATCCTTTCTCACAGGCATGTATCTTCTCATAGGGCATCTTAAGAGCACGGAGGATTTTGTCTGACTGGTACAGGTTTGGAGGTAGCACATGGCCTTTGGGTAGAAATTGTCCGAATACTGTCATTATCGCGTCGTAGCATTCTCTGCCCAAGTTGAATTGAGCCTTCAAAGCCATTATTTGTGAGATGGCATCCAGCTGACAAAGCTCAGTGTGCTCGTGGAGAGGACGTTTTGAGGACTCCAACATTTCAGTGAAGGCCTTTGCAGATTCCTCCATCTCCTCGTCCGAGTCCCGAGCATCGTCAAAGTCTTGCACCATGTCTGCGGTCCCGGTACCATGCTCGTCGGTGCGACGACGAACCTTGGCTCTGGCACGTTGGGCAGACTCACCATGTAATGTCCAGACCGTGTAACCAGGCGTAAAACCAAACTTCTGCAGGTCTTTACTCATTTGAAGCTCGTCCCTCTTTTTATAGTTGTCGCAACGGGCACAGGGGCACCAGCTAAATTCCTGGCCATTTGCAAATGTAGCTCTAACAAACCCCTTGGTTTTTGTTAACCATTCCTCGGTCCAAACTTTCTGACTAGTGTAACCGGTGTACATCCATGCACAAACACTCATATTGACATCCTACTGGACACACAAGAAATATATAAATAATTAAGCAAACAATATCCATCAGTTAATGGAGTTTGTCAGTTTTATTACGTCCATGCAACCTACACGCTAATAGGTAAAGATAGGTCCTAGTCCCACCCGAGTATGTGTAGATCAGGTTCGTTTTCCCATGCTCTGCTCCGGATCCGACGCAAAATTTTGGCAGCACCTCCCCGTTGTTCTCCTGATACACGTCTCGGCAATAAGCAGAGAGAATGTGTACCCGGAGAACAACAGGGAGGCACTGACGAAATTCTGCATCGGATCCGGAGCTGAGCATATGGGAAAACGAACCCAATCTACACATACTCGGGCTGTCCATGGATAACGTTGGACAATTCGAAAGAATCACGATTATAAATATGCAAATGCATGCATATTTATAGATGTAACCCTTTCGAATAGGAGACGCATAGTGGTCACGCATACTGATGATTGAAGACACCTATAGCAAGTGTTAGGGGGTTCCTTGGCGTCGATGGAACCCTAAATAGCAAGTGTCATCGGTGCGAGATACATGTGACGCTCGGCGTTGAACACTAGATCCACATCCCACAAGTGAAGCCGGCGCCCGGCGTCCCGCAACAATAGTTCTAGTGGCCGATGACGGTCGAGCACCTTGGCGAATTCGCAATGGCGTTCGACCGCCATTGACGCCGAGAACTGTTGATGTGGGACGCCGGACGCCGGCATCACTTGTGGGACGTGGATGTAGTGTTCGACACCGACGGCCACATGTATCTCGCACCGACGATACTTGCTATTTAGGGTTCCATCGACAACGACCCCCTAACCCGCTCGTCCCCGGGTAAACTAAATAGCAACTACCATCGATGCAAGTTACATGAGGCGGTCGGCGTTGAACACTAGATCCACATCCCACAAGTGAAGCCGGCGCCCGGTGTCCCGCAACAATAGTTCTGGTGGCCGATGACGGTCGAACACCTTGGCGAATTTGTCTGGCAGCCTCTGCGATGAGGATTAAAGCCAAGTTTTGAAATTTCGAACAACCAAAACGACTTGAGTCAGTTTGGGTGTTTCAAGTTTCAACACTTGCCTTTTAATCATCATCGCAGAGGCTGCCAGACAAATTCGCAATGGTGTTCGACCGCCATCGACGCCGAGAACTGTTGCTGTGGGACGCCGGACGCCGGCGTCACTTGTGGGACGTGGATGTAGTGTTCGACACCGATGACCACATGTATCTCGCACCGACGATACTTGCTATTTAGGGTTCCATCGACAACGACCCCCTAACCCGCTCGTCCCCGGGTAAACTAAATAGCAACCACCATCGGTGCAAGTTACATGAGGCGGTCGGCGTTGAACACTAGATCCACATCCCACAAGTGAAGCTGGCGCCCGGCGTCCCGCAACAATAGTTCTGGTGGCCGATGACGGTCGAACACCTTGGCGAATTTGTCTGGCAGCCTCTGCGATGAGGATTAAAGCCAAGTTTTGAAATTTCAAACAACCAAACCGACTTGAGTCAGTTTGGGTGTTTCAAGTTTCAACACTTGCCTTTTAATCGTCATCGCAGAGGCTGCCAGACAAATTCGCAATGGTGTTCGACCACCATCGACGCCGAGAACTGTTGCTGTGGGACGCCGGACGCCGGCGTCACTTGTGGGACGTGGATGTAGTGTTCGACACCGACGGCCACATGTCGGGGTCGGGGTGTCGTGCTGGGGTGTCGTGTCGGGGTCGGGGTGTCAGGGTGGCGGGGCGATGGTGAGTGTCGGGGTCGTGGTGTCAGGGTGTCGGTTGGTCGTTGGGGTCGGGTCGGTGTTAGGTGAGTTGCGTCACGGGGGTCGACGTGGGTGTCCGGGTGTCATGCCGCGAGGCTCTGCGGCCAGGGCCCGCGTCCCAGGGGGGGTGTCCCTTGTGTCCTCCCCTTTCGGGTCGTCCCGCCAGGGCCCCCAAAAAAAACTCCAGAGCAAAGCGCTGCTCGCCCCAAGATAAAGACCGACACAATACCCGGGGGGGGGGGGGGGCCTCGGGGTTGTGTCATGGTACTCTTTTTGCTTCCCTTTTCTCTCTTTCTCTCTGCCTTCGAATCGCCCTCCGGCGGCCAACCCCCTTCTTCTTCTCCTCCTCTCCTCCTTCCTCTTTCTTCTTCTTCTTCTTCTTCTTCTTCTTCTTCTCCTCCACTTCTCTTCTTCTTCTTCTTCTTCTTTCTTCTTCTTCTTCTTCTTCTTCTTCTTTCTTCTTCTTCTCCTCCTCCTCCTCCTCCTCTCTCCTCCTCCTCCTCCTCCTCCTCCTCCTCCTCCTCTTCTTCTTCTTCTTCTCTTCTTCTTCTCTCTCTTCTTCTTCTTCTTCTTCTTCTTCCTTCTTCTTCTTCTTCTTCTTCTTCTTCTTCTCTTCTTCTTCTCTCCTCCTTTTTCTTCTTCTTCTTCTTTTTCTCTTCTTCTTCTTTCTTCTTTCTTCTTCTCCTCCTCCTGTCCTCCCTCCTCCTTCTACTTCTTCTTCTAAACTAAAACTAAAACTAATCTAAATAAACTAAAATAAATAAACTAAAACTAAAACTAATCTAAAATAAACTAAACTAAAATAAACTAAAACTAAAACTAAAATAAACTAACTAAACTAAACTAAACTAAAACAGAAACTAAACTAAAAGAAACAAAAGAAACTAATTAAACAAAAGGGGAGGAGCTACCTGGTGGAGGGGGCGGCCGGACGCTGCGGCGGCCGCTGGAGGAGGGGCGACCCGTGGAGGGGGAGGCCGGACGGTCGCGGCGGGATGGGGCGGGGACGGCGACGGGGCGAGGACGGCCGTGGCGCGGCTGCCCGACGTGCAAGAGGAGGCGGGGCCGCGTGGAGGTCGGGGAGGGGTGCGGGGCGGCGGGCGGCCGGCTACGCCGGACGGGTCGGCGCAGCGGTGCTGGCCGGTGTGGGAGGGGGATGGCATGGAGGGGAGGGGTCCGGGGGGCGGGGCGACGTGGAAGGGGCGGCGGGGGTGCGGTGGAGGTCGGGGGGCACAGGGGAGGGGTGCGGGGCGGCAAGGCGGCCGGCTACGGCAGACGGGGTCGGCGGCGGCGGCGCGGGTGTGGGTGGGGAGGAATGAGAGAGTGGAGAGAAGAGAGGGGGGGCGGGACGGCCGTTAACGTACCCGCCACTTTGCCGTCAGCCAACGGTCGGCAAAGTTTCTTTGTCGTCCGCTTGCGGACGGCAAAGAGGTGGGGCCGGTGGGCTTGAGTTGGTTAAACAATAACTAGACCCACCCACCTCTTTGCCGTCTGCTAGCGGACGGCAAAGATTCTTTGCCGTCAGCCAGCGGACGGCAAAGAACAGGCTGATGGCAAAGACTTTGTTTGCCATCAGCCGCATCTTTGCCGTCCGTTTTCTTGTGGCTGACGGCAAAGACCTTATTTGCCGTCAGCAAGCAAACGGCAAAGAATTAGCAGACGGCAAAGAAGTGGATTCCAGTAGTGTATTATTGTTTTTATGTCAATATTAAACCTTTGTTTTGAATCTTATGGATCTGAATATTCATGCCACAATAAAGAAAATTACATGGATAAACATGTTAGGTAGCATTCCACATCAAAAATTCTGTTTTTATCATTTACCTACTCGAGGACGAGCAGGAATTAAGCTTGGGGATGCTTGATATGTCTCGAACGTATCTATAATTTTTTATTGTTCCATGCTATTATATTATATGTTTTGGATGTTTTATATGCATTAATATGCTATTTTATATTATTTTTGGGACTAACTTATTAACCCAGAGCCGAGTGCCAGTTTCTGATTTTTCCTTGTTTTTGAGTTTTACAGAAAAGGAATACCAAACGGAGTCCACACGGAATAAAACTTCCGCGATGATTTTTCTGAGACCAAAAGACACACGTAAGACTTGGAGATGAAGTCAGAGGAGTCCCGAGGCGGCCACAAGCCTCAGGGGCACCCCCTAGGGGTGGCCCTGAGGGCTTGTGGGCCCCTCGGAGCTCCTCCAACCCTAATTCTTGGCCTATAAATTCATAAATATTCCCAAACGACCAGAAGCATCCACCAAAATACTTTTCCGCCGCCGCAACCTTCTTTATCCGTGAGATCCCATCTTGGGGCCTTTTTCGGCATCCTGCCGGAGGGGAATTCGATCACGGAGGGCTTCTACATCAACTCTATTGCCCTTCCAATGAAGCATGGGTAGTTTACCACAGACCTACGGGTCCATAGCAAGTAGCTAGATGGCTTCTTCTCTCTCCTTGATCTTCAATACAATGTTCTCCCCGATGTTCTTGGAGATCTATCCGATGTAATATTCTTTTGCAGTGTGTTTGTCGAGATCCGATGAATTGTGGATTTATGATCAGATTATCTATGAATATTATTTGAATCTTCTCTGAATTCTTATATGCATGATTTGATATCTTTGTATTTCTCTTCGAATTATCGGTTTGGTTTGGCCAACTAGATTGGTTCTTCTTCCAATGGGAGAGGTGCTTAGTTTTGGGTTCAATCTTGCGTTGTCCTCACCCAGTGACAAGGTAGGGGTAGCGAGGCACGTATTGTATTGTTGCCATCAAGGGTAAAAAGATGGGGTTCTCATCATATTGCTTGAGTTTATCCCTCTACATCATGTCATCTTACCTAAGGCGTTACTCCGTTCTTTTGAACTTAATACTCTAGATGCATGCTGGACAGCGGTCGATGTGTGGAGTGATAGTAGTAGATGCAGGCAGGAGTCGGTCAAGTTGACATGGACGTGATGCATATATTCATTATCATTGCCTTGGATATCGTCATAACTTTGTGCTCTATCAATTGCTCGACAGTAATTTGTTCACCCACCGTATTATTTTCTTTCAAGAGAGAAGCCTCTAGTGAAGCCTGATACGTCTCCAATGTATCTATAATTTTTTATTGTTCCATGCTATTATATTATCTGTTTTGGATGTTTTATATGCATTAATATGCTATTTTATATTATTTTTGGGACTAACCTATTAACCTAGAGCCCAGTGCCAGTTCCTGTTTTTTCCCTGTTTTTGAGTTTCGTAGAAAAGGAATACCAAACGGAGTCCAAACGGAATAAAACTTTCGCGATGATCTTTCTTGGACCAGAAGAAAACCAGAGGACTTGGAGTGCAAGTCAGAGAAGCCACGAGGCGGCCACAAGGACGGAGGGCGCACCCAGGGGGTAGGGCGCGCCCCCCACCCTTGTGGGCCCCTCGTGGGTCTCCTGACCTAATTCTTTCGCCTATATATACTCTTATATGCCCAAACCACCAGAGGCATACACGAAAAGACTTTTCCGCCGCCGCAACCTTCTGTACCCATGAGATCCCATCTAGGGGCCTTTTCCGGCGTCCTGCCGGAGGGGGATTCGATCACGGAGGGCTTCTAAATCAACACCATTGCCTTTCCGATGAAGCGTGAGTAGTTTACCTCAGACCTACGGGTCCATAATTAGTAGCTAGATGGCTTCTTCTCTCTCTTTGATTCTCAATAACACGTTCTCCTCGATGTTCTTGGAGATCTATTCGATGTAATACTTTTTTTGCAGTGTGTTTGCCGAGATCCGATGAATTGTGGATTTATGATCAGCTTATCTATGACTATTATTTGAATCTTCACTGAATTCTTTTATGCATGATTTGATATCTTTGCAAGTCTCTTCGAACTATCGATTTGGTTTGACCAACTAGATTGGTTTTTCTTGCAATGGGAGAAGTGCTTAGCTTTGGGTTCAATCTTGTGGTGTCCTTTCCCAGTGACAGTAGGGGCAGCAAGGCACGTATTGTATTGTTGCCATCGAGGATAAAAAGATGGGGTTTTCATCATATTGCTTGAGTTAATTCCTCTACATCATGTCATCTTTCTTAATGCGTTACTCTGTTCTTCATGAACTTAATACTCTGGATGCAGGCAGGAGTCGATCGATGTGTGGAGTAACAGTAGTAGATGCAGAATTGTTTCGGTCTACTTGACACGGATGTGATGCCTATATTCATGATCATTGCCTTAGATATCGTCATAACTTTGCGCTTTTCTATCAATTGCTCGGCAGTAATTTGTTCACCCACCGTATTATTTTCTATCTTGAGAGAAGCCTCTAGTGAAACCTATAGCCCCCGGGTCTATTTTCCATCATACTATCTTTTACTTTCCAATCTATAAAACAAAAATACCAAAAATATATTTACTTTACCGTTTATCTATCTCTATCAGATCTCACTTTTGCGAGTAACCGAGAAGGGATTGACAACCCCTTATCGCATTGGGTGCAAGTTTGGTGTTTTTTTGTGCAGGTATTCGGTGACTTGCGTGTTGTCTCCTACTGGATTGATACCTTGGTTCTCAAAACTGAGGGAAATACTTACTCTACTTTGCTGCATCACCCTTTCCTCTTCAAGGGAAAAACCAACGCAAGCTCAAGAAGTAGCAGGAAGAATTTCTAGTGCCGTTGCCGGGGAGATCTGCACCAAGTCAAGACATACCAAGTACCCATCATAAACTCTCATCTCTCGCATTACATTATTCGCCATTCGCCTCTTGTTTTCCTCTCCCCCACTTCTAAAACGATTTTCGAAAAGTTTGCCTTTTCTTTGCCTCTCTCTTTGCCTTTCCTCTCGCTGTTCTCGTGTTTGCTTATTCCATCTCTCTAACGTTATGGCCGACTCAAAAGGGGCTAAAATTTTCTTTCCGAATCATAATTCTTTGGATAGCCCCTCTGTCCTTTCTAAGCTCATAAATAATGATACTACGGAAAGACTTACCGGGGTTGTTAAGGAAAATTTTGACAATTTTGATGAAGATGATCCTGGGATTTTTCGCTATTTGCTTGATGAATCTTTGAAAGATGCTTGGGATAGGTTATTAAGGATTCGAGCTAACTATGTGCCCCAATATCAGATTGAGATATACTAAAGAGCTTTTATTTTGGTTTACCTCCTTCTTTTAAGCAAGTTTTGGATTCTATATTTGAAAATAGCTTTCTTGGAGGGGATGCCATCGATACTTATGAGAAGATGAAAACCATATTTGGGCACCCCAATGGAGAAAATATTGAATCAACTACTCTTATGTGCTTTTATCAAAATGAAATAATCAAAGAGATGAAAGCTAGTTTAGATGCGAATTTTTGTAGTGTGCTTAATCTTTCTTCTACTATTAACGGCCATGTGCTTTCACAAAATAGAAAGATAAATGCTATGGATAAGAAATTCTCCCTTTTCTTTCAAAATACCAAAGACGACAATACTTAGATCTATTCTTGTTTTTATGCCTAGCTAAGGGCGTTAAACAATAGCGCTTTTTGGGAGGCAACCCAATTTTATTTTTGTTTTTACTTTTTGGTTCTGTTTTGAAATAAATAATTCATCTAGCCTCTGGTTAGATGTGGTTTTATGTTTTAATTAGTGTTTGTGCCAAGTAAAACCTTTGGGATGGCTTATGGTGATAGTTGATTTGATCTTGCTGAAAAACAGAAACTTTATGGTCCAGTCTCAGAATTTTATTAATTCACTGGTGTGTTGAAAAATCGTGAATTTTTTATACGATATTTATATACAAATTTCCTATGTTTTCCTAATTTTTAAGAATTTTTGGAGTTACATAATTATTATAACAATTCGGATCTTCGCAGACTGTTCTGTTTTTGACAGATTCTGTTTTCTATGTGTTGTTTGCTTATTTTGATGAATCTATGGGTAATATCGGGGGGTATGAACCATGGAAAAGTTGGAATACAGTAGATATTACACCAATATAAATAAAGAATGAGTTCACAACAGTACCAAAAGTGGTCATTTATTTTCTTATACTAACGGAGCTTATGAGATTTTCTGTTGAGTTTTGTGTTGTGAAGTTTTCATGTTTTGGGTAAGGATTTGATGGACTATGGAATAAGGAGTGGCAAGAGCCTAAGCTTGGGGATGCCCAAGGCACCCCAAGGTAATATTCAAGGACAACCAAGAGCCTAAGCTTGGGGATGCCCCGGAAGGCATCCCCTCTTTCGTCTTCGTCTATCGGTAACTTTACTTGAGGCTATATTTTTATTCGCCACATGATATGTGTTTTGCTTGGAGCGTCTTGTATGATTTGAGTCTTTTCTTTTTAGTTTTCCACAATCATCTTTGCTGTACACACCTTTTGAGAGAGACACGCATGAATCATGATTTATTAGAATACTCTTTGTGCTTCACTTATATCTTTTGAGCTAGGCAATTTTGCTCTAGTGCTTCACTTATATCTTTTTAGAGCACGGCGGTGGCTTTATTTTATAGAAATTGATGAACTCTCATGCTTTACTTATATTATTTTTGAGAGTCTTTAAAACAGCATGGTAATTTGCTTTGGTTATAAATTTAGTCGTAATATGATAGTCATCCAAGAGGGATATAATAAAAACTTTCATATAAAGTGCATTGAATACTATGAGAAGTTTGATTCCTTATGATTGTTTTGAGATATGAAGATGGTGATATTAGAGTCATGCTAGTGAGTAGTTGTGAATTTGATAAATACTTGTGTTGAGGTTTGTGAGTCCCGTAGCATGCACGTATGGTGAACCGTTATGTAACGAAGTTGGAGCATGAGATATTTTTTGATTGTCATCCTTTGTGTGGAAGTCGGGATCGCTCGATGGTTAACTCCTACCAACCCTTCCCCTAGGAGCATGCGTCTGGTACTTTGTTTCGATGACTAATAGATTTTTGCAATAAGTATGTGAGTTCTTTATGACTAATGTTGAGTCCATGGATTATACGCACTCTCACCCTTCCACCTTTGCTAGCCTCTCTAGTGCCGCGCAATTTTCGCCGGTACCATAAACCCACCATATACCTTCCTCAAAACAGCCACCATACCTACCTATTATGGCATTTCCATAGCCATTCCGAGATATATTGCCATGCAACTTTCCACCGTTCTGTTTATTATGACACGCATCATCATTGTCATATTGCTTTGCATGATCATGTAGTTGACATCGTATTTGTGGCAAAGCCACCGTTCATAATTCTTTCATACATGTCACTCTTGATTCATTGCACATCCCGGTACACCGTCGGAGGCATTCATATAGAGTCATATTTTGTTCTAGTACCGAGTTGTAATTTTTTAGTTGTAAGTAAATAGAAGTATGATGATTTTCATTATTAGAGCATTGTCCCATGTGAGGAAAAAAAGGAAAAAAAGAAAGAAAGAAATAAAAGAAAAAAAATGAGAGAAAAAGAGAGAAGGGGCAATGTTACTATCCTTTTTCCATACTTGTGCTTCAAAGTAGCACCATGATCTTCATGATAGAGAGTCTCCTATGTTGTCACTTTCATATACTAGTGGGAATGTTTCATTATAGAACTTGGCTTGTATATTCCAACGATGGGCTTCCTCATATTGCCCTAGGTATTCATGAGCAAGCAAGTTGGATGCACACCCACTTAGTTTTCTTTTTGAGCTTTCATAAACTTATAGCTCTAGTGCATCCGTTGCATGGCAATCCCTACTCACTCACATTGATATCTATTGATGGGCATCTCCATAGCCCGTTGATATGCCTAGTTGATGTGAGACTATCTCCCTCTTTTTGTCTTCTCCACAACCACCTTCTATTCCACCTATAGTGATATGTCCATGGCTCACGCTCATGTATTGCGTGAAAGTTCAAAAAGTTTGAGAATACTAAAGTATGAAACAATTGCTTGGCTGAAACCGGGGTTGTGCATGATTTGAGTATTTTGTGTGATGAAAATGGAGCATAGCCAGACTATATGATTTTGTAGGGATAAGCTTTCTTTGGCCATGTTATTTTGAGAAGACATAATTATCTTGTTAGTATGCTTGAAGTATTATTGTTTTTATGTCAATAAAAAACTTTTGTTTTGAATCATACGGATCTGAACATTCAAGCCACAATAAAGAAATTACATGGATAAATATGTTAGGTAGCATTCCACATCAAAAATTCTGTTTTTATCATTTACCTACTCGAGGACGAGTAGGAATTAAGCTTGGGGATGCTTGATACGTTTCCAACGTATCTATAATTTTTTATTGTTCCATGCTATTATATTATCTGTTTTGGATGTTTTATATGCATTAATATGCTGTTTTATATTATTTTTGGGACTAACCTATTAACCTAGAGCCCAGTGCCAGTTCCTGTTTTTTCCCTGTTTTTGAGTTTCACAGAAAAGGAATACCAAACGGAGTCCAAACGGAATATAACTTCTGCGATGATCTTTCTTGGACCAAAAGAAAACCAGAGGACTTGGAGTGCAAGTCAGAGAAGCCACGAGGCGGCACAAGGACGGAGGGTGCGCCCAGGGGGGTAGGGCGCGCCCCCCACCCTTGTGGGCCCCTCGTGCGTCTCCTGACCTAATTCTTTCGCCTATATATACTCTTATATGCCCAAACCACCAGAGGCATCCACGAAAAGACTTTTCCACCGCCGCAACCTTCTGTACCCATGAGATCCCATCTAGGGGCCTTTTCCGGCGTCCTGCCGGAGGGGGATTCGATCACGGAGGGCTTCTACATCAACACCATTGCCCTTCCGATGAAGCGTGAGTAGTTTACCTCAGACCTACGGGTCCATAACTAGTAGCTAGATGGCTTTTTCTCTCTCTTTGATTCTCAATACCATGTTCTCCTCGATGTTCTTGGAGATCTATTCGATGTAATACTTTTTTTGTGGTGTGTTTGCCGAGATCCGATGAATTGTGGATTTATGATCAGCTTATCTATGAATATTATTTGAATCTTCACTGAATTCTTTTATGCATGATTTGATATCTTTGCAAGTCTCTTCGAACTATCGATTTGGTTTGACCAACTAGATTGGTTTTTCTTGCAATGGGAGAAGTGCTTAGCTTTGGGTTCAATCTTGCGGTGTCCTTTCCCAGTGACAGTAGGGGCAGCAAGGCACGTATTGTATTGTTGCCATCGAGGATAAAAAGATGGGGTTTTCATCATATTGCTTGAGTTAATTTCTCTACATCATGTCATCTTTCTTAATGCGTTACTCTGTTCTTCATGAACTTAATACTCTAGATGCAGGCAGGAGTCGGTCGATGTGTGGAGTAATAGTAGTAGATGCAGAATCTTTTCGGTCTACTTGACACGGACGTGATGCCTATATTCATGATCATTGCCTTAGATATCGTCATAACTTTGCGCTTTTCTATCAATTGCTCGGCAGTAATTTGTTCACCCATCGTATTATTTTCTATCTTGAGAGAAGCCTCTAGTGAAACCTATGGCCCCCGGGTCTATTTTCCATCATACAATCTTTTACTTTCCAATATATAAAACAAAAATACCAAAAAAATATTTACTTTACCGTATCTATCTCTATCAGATCTCACTTTTGCGAGTAACTGAGAAGGGATTGACAACCCCTTATCGCATTGGGTGCAAGTTTGGTGTTTGTTTGTGCAGGTATTCAGTGACTTGCGTGTTGTCTCCTACTGGATTGATACCTTGGTTCTCAAAACTGAGGGAA
The DNA here is from genome assembly GCA_011799875.1 of Thinopyrum elongatum. Lineage (NCBI taxonomy): Eukaryota > Viridiplantae > Streptophyta > Magnoliopsida > Poales > Poaceae > Thinopyrum > Thinopyrum elongatum. The sequence goes on from CM022301.1 coordinate 576,067,798, forward strand.
ATACTTACTCTACTTTGCTACATCACCCTTTTCTCTTCAAGGGAAAAACCAATGCAAGCTCAAGAAGTAGCAAAACCTATGGCCCCGGGGTCTATTTTCCATCATATGTTTTCAGATCTATAAACCAAAAAACCCAAAAATACCTTGCTGCAATTTATTTATTTTTACTTTGTTTTACGTTTTAGTAATCTTTTATATCTATCTCTATCAGATCTCATCTTTGCAAGTGACCGTCAAGGGATTGAGAACCCCTTTATCGTGTTGGGTGCAAGTGTTTGATTGTTTGTGCAGGTGCATAGATTGGAGACTTGCTTGTACCTCCTACTGGATTGATACCTTGGTTCTCAAACTGAGGAAAATACTTATCTCTACTTTGCTGCATCACCCTTTCCTCTTCAAGGGAAAAACCAAACGCAAGCTCAAGAAGTAGCAATCTGCTGTGTTAAACCCATGACACCTTGTGTGCTATCAAACGTCACAACATAACTGGGTGATCATAAAGATGCTCTACAGGTATCTCTGAAGGTGTTTGTTGAGTTGGCATAGATCGAGATTAGGATTTGTCACTCCGTGTATCGGAGAGGTATCTCTGGGCCCTCTCGGTAATACACATCATAAGAAGCCTTGCAAGCAAAGTGACTAAGGAGTTAGTTATGATATGATGTATTACGGAACGAGTAAAGAGACTTTCTGGTAACGAGATTGAACTAGGTATGAAGATACCTACGATCGAACCTCGGGCAAGTAACATACCGACAGACAAAGGGAATTACGTATGTTGTCACAAGGTTCGACCGATAAAGATATTCGTAGAATATGTAGGAACCAATATGGGCATCCAGATTACGCTATTGGTTATTGACCGGAGAGGTGTCTCGGTCATGTCTACATAGTCCTCGAACCCGTAGGGTTCGCACGCTTAACGTTCGTTGACGATATAGTGTTATATGAGTTATATGATTTGGTGACCGAATGTTGTTCGGAGACCCGGATGAGATCACGCACATGACGAGGAGCTCTGAAATGGTCTGGAGGTAAAGATTGATATATAGGACGATGCTATTTAGATACCGAAAGAGTTTCAGAGTGCACCGGGTAGTCATCGGATCGCCGGAAGGGTTTCCGGATACCCCCGGGAGGTCTATGGGCCTAATGGGCCAAGGGGAGGGACACACCAACCCACAAGGGGGCTGGCGCGCCCCTCTCCCTGGCCGCCAGCCCTAGGGAAGGAAAGGGGGAGGGTTGGCCCCTCTTGCCTTTCCCTCTGCATGGGAGAAAGGAAAGGGGGGGCGCCACCTCCCCCTGCCTTCCTCCCGCGCACAAACAAGGAAGGGGGGCGCGGCTTGGGGCAGGAGCCCAAGTGGGATTCGGCCCCACTTGGGGAGCCTCTTGGCTGCCTCCCATCTCCCCCCACCTATATATATGTCGGAGGGGGTGCCACACAAGACCACGACAATCTCTTAGCCGTGTGCGGCGCCCCTCTCCACAGTTTTGTCCCTCGGTCATATTTTGGTAGTGCTTAGGCCAAGCCCTGCGGAGATAGCATCACCACCACCATCACCATGCCGTCGTGCTGACGGAACTCATCCAGTACTTCGCCATCTTGCTGGATCAAGAAGGCAAAGATGTCACCGAGCTGAACGTGTGCTGAACACGGAGGTGTCGTACGTTCGGTACTCGATCGGTTGGATCACGAAGAAGTTCGACTACATCAATCGCGTTACTAAACGCTTCCGCTTACGGTCTACGAGGATACATAGACACACTCTTCCCTCTCGTTGCTATGCATCTCCATGGATAGATCTTGCGTGTGCATAGAATTTTTTTTGTTTTCCATGCAACGTTTCCCAACAGTGGCATCCGAGCCAGGTCTATGCGTAGATGATATGCACAAGTAGAACACAAAGAGTTGTGGGCGTTGATAGTCATACTACTTACCACCAACGTCTTATTTTGATTCAACGGTATTGTGGGATGAAGTGGCCCGGACCAACCTTACATGTCCACGCACATGAGACCGGTTCCACCGACTGACATGCAACTTGTTTTGCATAAAGGTGGCTGGCAGGTGTCTGTTTCTCCTACTTTAGTTGAATCGAATTTCACTACGGCCAGTCCTTGAAGAAGGTTAAAACAGCAAACTTCATAAATCACTGTTCTGGTTTTTGCGTAGTTAAGAACGGTTCTTGCTAAAAGCCTGTAGCAACCACGTAAAACTTGCAACAACAAAGTAGAGGACGTCTAACTTGTTTTTGCATGGCATGTTGTGATGTGATATGGTCAAGATATGATGTGATATATGGTGATGTATGAGATGATCATGTTTTGTAATATCGACAACCGGCAGGAGCCTTAGGGTTGTCTCTTAATTATTGTATGAAATGCAAACGCCATATAATTGCTTTACTTTATCGCTATGCGTTAGCAATAGTTGTAGAAGCAATAGTTGGCGAGACGACTCCGACGCAATGATGGAGATCAAAGTGTCGAGCCGGTGACAATGGAGATCATGATGATGCTTTGGAGATGCAGGTCAAAAGCACAAGATGATGATGGCCATATCATGTCACATATTTTTATTGCATGTGATGTTTATCCTTTATGCATCTTATTTTGCTTAGAACGGTGGTATCATTATAAGATGATCCCTTCAGTAAATTTCAAGATAAAAGTGTTCTCCCCGAGTATGCACCGTTGCCAAAGTTGGTCGTTTCGAAGCACCTCGTGATGATCGGGTGTGATAGACTCTACGTTCACATACAACGGGTGTAAGACAGTTTTGCACATGCAGAATACTTGGGTTAAACTTGACGAGCCTAGCATGTACAGACATGGTCTCGGAACACTGGAGACCGAAAGGTCGAACGTGAGTCATATAGTAGATATGATCAACATAGAGATGTTCACCATTGATGACTACCCCATCTCACGTGATGATCGGACATGGGTTAATTGATTTGGATCATGTATCACTTAGATAACTTGAGGGATGTTTATTTAAGTGGGAGTTCATTAGTAATTTGATTAATTGAACTTAATTTATCATGAACTTACTCTTAATAGTTTTGCATATCTATGATGTAGATCAATGGCCCGAGCTACCGTTCCCATGAATTTAAATGCGTTCCTAGAGAAAGCTAATTTGAAAGATGATGGTAGCAACTACACGGACTGGGTCCGTAACTTGAGGATTATCCTCATTGCTGCACAGGAGAATTATGTCCTTGATGCACCGCTTGGTGACAGACCTGCTGTAGGAGCTACTACAGATGTTATGAATGTCTAGCAGGCTCGATCTGATGACTGCTCAATAGTTCAATGTGCCATGCTTTATGGCTTAGAACCGGGACTTCAAAGACATTTTGAACGTCATGGAGCATATGAGATGTTCCAAGAGTTGAAGTTAATATTTCAAGCAAATGCCCGGGTTGAGAGATATGAAGTCTCCAACAAGTTCTATAGCTGCAAGATGGAGGAGAACAGTTCTGTCAGTAAACACATACTCAAAATGTCTGGGTATCATAACCACTTGACTCAGCTGGGAGTTGATCTTCCAGTTGATAGTGTTATTGACAGAGTTCTTCAATCACTGCCACCAAGCTACAAAGGCTTCGTGATGAACTATAATATGCAAGGGATGACGGAAACGATTCCTGAGCTCTTCGTAATGCTTAAGGCCGCGGAGGTAGAAATCAAGAAGGAGCATCAAGTGTTGATGGTTAACAAGACCACTAGTTTCAAGAAAAAGGGCAAGGGAAAGAAAGGGAACTTCAAGAAGAATGGCAAGCAAGTTTCCACTCCCGGGAAGAAGCGCAAAGCGAGACCCAAGCCTGAAACTGAGTGCTTCTACTGCAAAGGGAATGGTCACTGGAAGCGGAACTGCCCCAAATACTTGGCGGATAAGAAGGATGGCAAAGTGAACAAAGGTATATTTGATATACATGTTATTGATGTGTACCTTACTAATGCTTGTAGTAGCGCCTGGGTATTTGATACTGGTTCGGTTGCTCATATTTGTAACTCAAAACAGGAGCTGTGGAATAAACGAAGATTGGCTAAGGACGAGGTGACGATGCGCGTCGGGAATGGTTCCAAGATCGATGTGATCGCCGTCGGCACGCTACCTCTACATCTACCTTCGGGATTAGTTTTAGACCTCAATAATTGTTATTTGGTGCCAGCGTTGAGCATGAACATTATATCTGGATCTTGTTTATTGCGAGACGGTTATTCATTTAAATCGGAGAATAATGGTTGTTCTATTTATATGAGTAATATGTTTTATGGTCATGCACCCTTGATAAATGGTCTATTCTTGTTAAATCTCGATCGTGGTGATACACATATTCATAATATTGATGCCAAAAGATGCAAAGTTGATAATGATAGTGCAACATACTTGTGGCACTGCCGTTTAGGTCATATTGGTGTAAAGCGCATGAAGAAACTCCATGCGGATGGACTTTTGGAGTCACTTGATTATGAATCATTTGATACTTGCGAACCATGCCTCATGGGCAAGATGACTAAAACTCCGTTCTTTGGAACAATGGAGCGAGCTAATGACTTATTGGAAATAATACATACCGATGTATGTGGTCCGATGAGGGTTGAAGCACGCGGCGGGTATCGTTATTTTTTGACCTTCACAGATGATTTGAGTAGGTATGGGTATATCTACTTAATGAAACACAAGTCTGAAACATTTGAAAAGTTCAAAGAATTTCAGAGTGAAGTGGAGAATCATCGTAACAAGAAAATAAAGTTTCTATGATCTGATCACGGAGGCGAATATTTGAGTTACGAGTTTGGCCTTCATTTAAAACAATGTGGAATTGTTTCACAACTCACGCCACCTGGAACACCATAGCGTAATGGTGTGTCCAAACATCGTAACCGTACTTTATGAGATATGGTGCGTTCTATGATGTCTCTTATCGATTTACCACTATCGTTTTGGGGTTATGCATTAGAGACAACCGCATTCACGTTAAATAGGGCACCGTCTAAATCCGTTGAGACGACACTGTATGAACTGTGGTTTGGCAAGAAACCTAAGCTGTCATTTCTTAAAGTTTGGGGATGCTACGCTTATAGGCTTCAGCCTGATAAGCTCGAACCTAAATCGGAGAAGTGTGTCTTCATAGGATACCCTAAGGAAACTATTGGGTACACCTTCTACCACAGATTCGAAGGCAAGATCTTTGTTTCCAAGAATGGGTCCTTTCTAGAGAAGGAGTTTCTCTCGAAAGAAGTGAGTGGGAGGAAAGTAGAACTTGATGAGGTAATTGTACCTTCTCTTGAATTGGAAAGTAGCACATCACAGAAAACCGTTCCTGTAAAGCCTACACCAACTAGAGAGGAAGCAAATGTTGATGATCATGAAACTTCGGATCAAGTTACTACTGAACCTCGTAGGTCGACCAGAACACGATCCGCACTAGAGTGGTATGGTAATCCTGTCCTAGAAGTTATGTTCTTAGACCATGGCGAACCTACGAACTATGATGAAGCTATGATGAGCCCAGATTCCGATAAATGGCTTGAGGCCATGAAATCTGAGATAGGATCCATGTATGAGAACAAAGTGTGGACTTTGGTGGACTTGCCCGATGATCGGCAAGCCATAGAGAATAAATGGATCTTCAAGAAGAAGACTGACGCTGATGGTAATGTTACTGTCTACAAAGCTTGACTTGTCGCGAAAGGTTTTCGGCAAGTTCAAGGAGTTGACTACGATGAGACTTTCTCACCCGTAGCAATGCTTAAGTCTGCCTGAATCATGTTAGCAATTGCCGCATTTTATAATTATGAAATCTGGCAAATGGACGTCAAAACTGCATTCCTTAATGGATTTCTTAAAGAAGAGTTGTATATGATGCAACCAGAAGGTTTTGTTGATCCTAAAGGTGCTAACAAAGTATGCAAGCTCCAGCGATCCATCTATGGACTGGTGCAAGCATCTCGGAGTTGGAATATACACTTTGATGAGGTGATCAAAGCATATGGTTTTATACAGACTTACGGTGAAGCCTGTATTTACAAGAAAGTGAGTGGAAGCTCTGTAGCATTTCTGATATTATATGTGGATGACATATTGTTGATTGGAAATGATATAGAATTTCTGGATAGCATAAAAGGATATTTGAATAAGAATTTTTCAATGAAAGACCTCGGTGAAGCTGCTTATATATTGGGCATCATGAACTATAGGGATAGATCAAGACGCTTAATAGGACTTTCACAAAGCACATACCTTGATAAAGTTTTGAAGAAGTTCAAAATGGATGAGTCAAAGAAAGGGTTATTGCATGTGTTACAAGGTGTGAAATTGAGTCAGACTCAAAGCCCGACCACTACAGAAGATAGAGAGAAAATGAAAGTCATTCCCTATGCCTCAGCCATAGGTTCTATCATGTATGCTATGCTGTGTACCAGACCTGATGTGTGCCTTGCCATAAGTTTGGCAGGGAGGTACCAAAGTAATCCAGGAGTGGATCACTGGACAACGGTCAAGAACATCCTGAAGTACCTAAAAAGGACCAAGGATATGTTTCTCGTTTATGGAGGTGACGAAGAGCTCGTCGTAAATGGTTACGTCGATGCTAGCTTCGACACTGGTACGGATGACTCTAAGTCACAAACCGGATACATATTTATATTGAATGGTGGAGCTGTCAGTTGGTGCAGTTCCAAGCAAAGCGTCATGGCGGGATCTACGTGTGAAGCAGAGTACATAGCTGCTTCGGAAGCAGCACATGAAGGAGTCTGGATGAAGGAGTTCATATCCGATCTGGGTGTAATACCCAGTGCATCGGGTCCAATGAAAATCTTTTGTGACAACACTGGAGCAATTGCCTTGGCGAAGGAATCCAGGTTTCACAAGAGAACCAAACACATCAAGAGACGCTTCAACTCCATTCGTGAAAAGGTCAAGGATGGAGACATAGAGATTTGCAAAATACATACAGATCTGAATGTGGCAGAACATGATCAGCACCAAGACTCCATGGGTGTTAGATTCATAACAATGTAATCTAGATTATTGACTCTAGTGCAAGTGGGAGACTGAAGGAAATATGCCCTAGAGGCAATAATAAAGTAGTTATTTTATATTTCCTTATTCATGATAAAGCTTTATTATTCATGCTAGAATTGTATTGATCGGAAACTTAAATACATGTGTGAATACATAAACAAATATGTGTCCCTAGTAATCCTCTACTAGACTAGCTCGTTGATCAAAGATGGTTAAGGTTTCCTAACCATAGACATGTGTTTTCATTTGATAACGGGATCACATCATTAGGAGAATGATGTGATGGACAAGACCCATCCGTTAGCTTAGCATATGATCGTTCAGTTTATTGCTATTGCTTTCCTAATGTCAAATACATATTCCTTCGACTATGAGATTATGCAACTCCCGGATACCGGAGGAGTACCTTGTGTGCTATCAAACGTCACAACGTAACTGGGTGATCATAAAGATGCTCTACAGGTATCTTCGAATGTGTTTGTTGAGTTGGCATAGATCGAGATTAGGATTTGTCACACCGTGTATCGGAGAGGTATCTCTGGGCCCTCTCGGTAATACACATCATAAGAAGCCTTGCAAGGAAAGGACTAAGGAGTTAGTTACGAGATGATGTATTACGGAATGAGTAAAGAGACTTGCCGGTAACGAGATTGAACTAGGTATGAAGATACCGACGATCGAATCTCGGGCAAATAACATACCGACAGACAAAGGGAATTACGTATGTTGTCATAAGGTTCGACCGATAAAGATCTTCGTAGAATATGTAGGAACCAATATGGGCATCCAGGTTCCGCTATTGGTTATTGACCGGAGAGGTGTCTCGGTCATGTCTACATAGTTCTCAAACCCGTAGGGTCCGCACGCTTAACGTTCATTGACGATATAGTGTTATATGAGTTATATGATTTGGTGACCGAATGTTGTTCGGAGTCCCGGATGAGATCACGGACATGACGAGGAGCTCCGGAATGGTTCGGAGGTAAAGATTGATATATAGGACGATGCTATTTGGACATCGAAAGAGTTTCGGAGTGCACCGGGTAGTCATCGGATCGCCGGAAGGGGTTCCTGACACCCCCGGGAGGTCTATGGGCCTAATGGGCCAAGGGTAGGGACACACCAGTCCACAAGAGGGCTGGCGCACCCCTCTCCCTGGCCGCCAGCCCTAGGGGATGGAAGAGGGAGGGTTGGCCCCTCCTGCCTTTCCCTCCTCATGAGAGAAAGGAAAGGGGGGGCGCCACCTCCCCCTGCCTTCCTCCCGCGCACAAACAAGGAAGGGGGGCATGGCTTGGGGCAGGAGCCCAAGTGGGATTCGGCCCCACTTGGGGCGCCTCCTGGCTACCTCCCCTCTCCCCCCCACCTATATATATGTGGGAGGGGGCACCACACAAGACCACGACAATCTCTTAGCCGTGTGCGGCGCCCCTCTCCACAGTTTCGTCCCTTGGTCATATTTTCATAGTGCTTAAGCGAAGCCCTGCGGAGATAGCATCACCATCACCGTCACCACGCCGTCGTGCTGCCGGAACTCATCCAGTACTTCGCCGTCTTGTTGGATCAAGAAGGCGAGGACGTCACCGAGCTGAACGTGTGCTGAACGCGGAGGTGTCGTATGTTCGGTACTCGATCGGTTGGATCGCGAAGAAGTTTGACTACATCAACCGCGTTACTAAACGCTTCTGCTTACGGTCTACGAGGATACGTAGACACACTCTCCCCTCTCGTTGCTATGCATCTCCATGGATAGATCTTGCGTGTGCATAGAAATTTTTTGTTTTCCATGCAACGTTTCACAACACTTAGTACTTCGGGTGTGAGATGGCCATGCATCACGGCAGTGTATACATATGTGCCTATGCCAACTGTTTCTAACAAGGTCTTGTAACACTATATCTTCTTAAGAGAATCAAAGATATGAGATGTGCCTCCGATGTAAGTTTTGTGTGTGTGCGTGCGTGCGTGCGTGTTAGCAACGTTTTCATGTCGATGGAGCAACTCGGTGTGCTTGCACTCATTTATGGAGGAGGGATAACAATCTATGTCTGTTTAGTGCCTGTTATAATGAAGTGGTTCCACACATTTTTACCAAGTTCTTTATTTGTAGTGACTCATTTTCATTGTTTTTAGAAATATGTTTGCATTGCTACATGCTCAATTAAATTTTAACTTGTGTCACACTTTTTCATCAATAACTAACTCTCTTAATAATTTAATGGTGCTACTAAACATCAAGACACCATGTTATTTGTTGGAGAGTTCTTATATGCGTATCATTCAAAAAAATTCTAAAAGTAAAATGCATTTGATCATTGAATTTTCAAGTTTTTCTCTAGATTGCTTATGTTTGAATTCCACTTTGAATTGAAGAAAAGTCAAAGAAACTCACTTTTATAAAAATTAATACTATGTTTTATAATGAATAATGATGTGTTATATATGTTCATACCATATTATCCAAAAATATCTTGGCCTCCTTTGGTTTGAAGGAATTGTGTAGGAATTCCGTAGGCTAGGATTTTTATAGGAAAATTTCCTTTAGAGCCATTTGGTTTGTAGTAATAGAATCATGTCCTTATTGAGGAATTATTCCTATCCTTCACATTTCTTAGGAAAATAAACATTAGCCTAGACTCAATGGAAAAAATCCTATGATGTGAACCAAATAGCATCTCCTGTCCTATTCGTATTCATAAGATTTGAGATACATGTAATCTCATTTCCTATGATTTTCCTATTCCTATGATTTTCCTACCCTATGAACCACAGGAGGCCTTAATATGTTGGTAGGGTGTTTATGAACACATGTGTTTACCAAATACCAAATATCTGATATAGGTTTATAGAGTACAAAACTCAAACTTTGGTGTGACAAACTAGAAATTGAGTCCTGCATTGCATTGATTGTCAACAAGGCTGTCCTTTCACCCTCCCACATTTCTCATGCTTTGTGGTCAAAACGAATAAAAAAAATCTTGTTTGAGAGACAAAAAAACATTTTCTCTTCGGTGCAAAAGCAAGAAAATTCCACCCCTTCTCTTTGACATCCATATATTGCCATACCGGGAGGAGGCATGGGGACTTCAATAATGGGTCCTATCACAATCAACTAATTTGTTTCGACCTAGCCTTGTTTTAAATAGGTGACCCGTTTATCCTTCCTCTAAGCCACACCCTGTACCCACCAGATGTCTCCTCCAGGAAAAGGAGGGGCCAAATAGTAGAACCATCACTTCCTCCAATTCGGTGGAGCTGTGACATTCTCCTTGCTGGTATGCCTCATCCAATCGAAGTGCTCGTGGAAGGATTCAGACCCTTGCTTCATGCTCTTAACTTGGAGAAGTAGACATTTCCAATGCTTGGTTGGCACAAACTCATGTCGCATGTACTACTCCATGTTGAACCAACCGAGGCCTGTTGCTTCTTCATCAATTTGGAGGAACACTATAATATTACCTTACAATGATTGTTTGTTTGACGATTTGGATTATTGTGTTGGAGCAACTCTAGCAGAATCGCCATTTTGGGACAATGGGCATAAAAGACGCCATTATGGCAATTTTGGCCCAAAAACGCACTCTAGATAGTCGACATACTGGCCTCGGTCGCCATAATTTTTCGAGCGCACTCCAAATCTAGCCCCCGAGCCTTCATATTTCGAGTCTGGGGACATTGAAAGAGTGTGTCATGCGCTAACTGTTCACGTTGAAGGGTTACCTGAGCATGTCACAACTAGGAAAAAGCCTACCAGTAGTGCGGGGTAAAGGACTAGTAGTAGTAGCGCGGGTGCCACCCCGCGCTACTACAAGTAATCTGTAGCGTGGGTCTGGACCCTCGCTACTAATAACTAATTAGGAATTAAAAAAATAAATTCCAGCCATGGCTGCTGCTGCTGGGCGTCATCGTCCTCTCCATCCATGGCTGATGCTGATCCTGGAGGGGATGAAGTCGTCCATGGTGATGGTGCTTCCCCATGCAACTCTTCCCCACACCTCTCCTTTCCTGCTTCTACAAAAAAGGAGAAAAGGATTAGAAGAGGACGAGAGAGATAGAGAGGAGTAGGAGCAGCTACTCACCGGTGGCCGCCAGAGTTGGAGCCGACGCCCGAAACCCTAGATGATGCCCGGTGACCCTCTACTGCTTTTCCTGGGACCTCATGTCCTCACGAGGCCCTGTCCCGACGAGGAAGTGCAAGTGGTTGCGTCCATGGCAGATCTGGCCATCGCCATGGACGGCGCTCTGTTGGATCTCCCTCTCCTTCCAGCAGCGGAGAAGGAGGAGGAAGGGGAGGGAGCTGTGGTGGGAGAGGAGGTCGCCGGATTTGGGGGAGACGTCGAGGTGCGAGGCGGCAGTGGCGGTGGGTGAGGAAGGGCATCACGGGTGGGAGGGAGAAGGGGAATCGAGATAGTGTGGGTCTGGGTTTGGGCCTTCACACGCTATGTGTATACATGTGTTGGTGGGTCGATAGTAGTAGCGCTGGGTTTATACCCTACGCTACTACTATGGCCTGTCCCCGGGGTCACGATGGAGACCACTTAGTAGTAGCGTGGGGTTTATACCCATGCTACTACTATGGCTTGTCCCGGGGGCACGATGAAGACCAGTTAGTAGTAGCGTGGGGTTTATACCCCACGCTACTACTATCAACTTAGTAGTAGCATGGTTTTATAACCCGCGCTACTACTAATTAGTAGTAGCGCGGGGTTTATACCCCTCGCTACGGCTAAGCATCTATCTATAAGGTATTTCCTAGTAGTGTGTTCCTCCTACGCACAACCCGGCAAATGGTGCGATCGTCCATAGGACTTACGCTCTCACCCCTGTCAATGCCGCAGGCACATATCCATCGGGAAGAACGCAAATTAATGGTTGCCGCCGCGTTCCACACACGAACGTGGTAATTTCCACCCCCATTTTCCTCAGAAGCATGCCCATTCTTGTGTATAACAACCCCACCGCCCTACTTCGCCAGGCCACCACATTCACCCTCTTCCCCATTCCGTGGCTGGCACACTCACCCCCCATTGCCTCCTTTGCCCACCACCACCATCTCTTCCCCCATTACCATTTTTGTGCGGTCGCACCCTCCCCATGGACCTTTCCCCGGCGAGACGGAAGAGGACTATGCCGAGAGAGAGTTCTAGAAGAGTGCATGGGAATACTCGGAGTGGGTCGAGGAAGACATGCGCCTTAAGGTTGAATCAGCCGCCGGTCGGGCTAGCTTCCCCGCCGCCCTCGAGTACTTCGACTGCATGTCGGTGGCTTCCAATGTAGATGCCACTCACACCGGCCTTCAAGACTGTGGCTTTATCACACATCCATGATGCATAGGCGTTCGTCGACCGCGTGGTCACTGAAGTTGCGACAGTCAAAGCTTCGGTAGTCTGTGAGGTCACTTCGAAAACGAGGAAGACCCCGTAGTTTAGCCGAGAATCGTTGTGATCCTGCTTCAAACCTGTTTTGTAAATCCATGTTAGTTGAAATCGATGTTTAAACAGGTGCTGAAAAACTCGTATTGTTGAGGTTGTGAATTGAATCAATGTTTTGAAAGGAACCGTCATAGTTGATGACAAGTCGTACATAATAAGTGGGGCGCACATGTAAAAAAATATGAGGGTTTCCTAGTTTTTTTTTTGAGAGAGTACCTGCGCTTTATATTAAGCAAACCAGAACAGTACAACACACGCAGCCACATCTAGAGAAACTGGGAGAAACCACGAGACGTGGAGAAAATGCAGAAAACCCCGTGCAAGAAAGAAAATTACAAGGAGGCCCTTGGGGAACCTGCAACCAGAACAACCATCGTCGCCGGAGCCGAGGCAGCGCCATCGCCGTTGCTGGCTTTGTGAGTCGAAGAAGGGACTCACCGCACGCAGCAAGCCATTGACCCTGTGGCACATCGACCGGGGCAATCCCCGCACTGGAACTCGGATCCCAGATCCATCTCCTTGCGCCGACGAAGTTGGGAAGAAGGAAGGACCTGCCGCCATCGAACCGCCTGCCCTCTCCACGACCGCCGTCTTCCCACAGCACCGTCGCAAACACCTGCTCCTGTACAAGCTCCTGGACTCCATGACGACGCCGGAGCGTTCATCGCCACAGCGGCAGAGCCAGAGCACAAAAAGCTCACCTCGAGGCCGCCACCGCCGTCGCAGCAGCCTCAATCCGAGCCGTAGGCGCCCAAATCCGGAACCAGCCACCGCCAGCCGCCATGGCTGGGAAGGATCTCGGCCCAGCTTATTCACGAGCCACCCCGCCGCCGTCGCCGCCCACCGGAGCGAAGCCAGAACGCCGGCCAGAGCACCCAGAGACCTAACAGCCTAGCTACCCAACCTAGCTGTACACAGGTCCGGCCAGAGATTCGACCCCCTCCCCCCCGCCGACGGCACCGCGGCCGCCAGAAGGGAGAAGGGCAGAAGAATCGCCGGCGGAAGCGCGTCGCCTTTCCGGTCGCCTCTCCTGGCTACTGTAGGAGGGGGAACGAGACGGGAAGCGAAAAGTGGCAACATTGTATTTGCGTAACCATCGCGGCCACCATTCCCATTTGGAGACTCTGCTGGAGTCGCACTTAGGGCGTCAGCAGTGTGTAGAGGCGGCATTGCCTCTGACATGGGTCCTACACCTTTTTCTCAAAGCTCACATGACAAGGGTGTAGTGTATAGCATCTCCTGCAGCCTCTAAGTTGGGACCCAACAAGTAAACATGTAATCTCGCCATGCCTTTAGAACTGTTTACATGCGTGAGACAACCCAGCCATGCAAACACATGATTCTTTTGAATTTTTAAGTGGTTGGAGGCAGCCTCTTACCTTAGAGGCAACGCCAATGTTTTTTTGGAAGAGGCAAGGACTACAGTGTATGGCGTCCGCCTCTAAGGCCTTAGAGGCGCAAAAAGACCACAGTGTGGAGGCTCTCAAGTTCTCGGAGCTTCGACTACCAATATCTATAAAAAACAATATTTGGATTGGATACCGCTTGGAAATCCAACCTCTAGATGTAAGAGTGTGTATAAATTTTTACCACGAAAAGCACTTTCATAATACTCTTAAACCTAGAGCTCCTTGTCCAACCTCTAGCAGTGGTAGTTGATAGGACAAGCGAATCGACCGATTGTTCGACCAATGTCCATGCCCTACCGGCTTGCAGATGCATAGACATGAATGCATTCTTGTAAAAAAGACTCGCGCAACCAACCAGCTAGCACTAGAAAAAGCACGTAGGTAGCTCACGGCCATGCTACATGACCAATGCTGTGACGGGGCAATATTAATTGCTCAATGGTCGCGTAGAGTACCAGTGGATGGATCAGTTACATCATTTGTTTTCAAAGTGATCAAGACTGCAACTTTTTGACCATGATGACACATAGGTTAATGACCCAGTTGCTAACTGGCTAACAGAATTACATATTAAAAGGGTCACCAAAAGAAAGGAGAATTAAAAGATAGTATGTGTTGGGTCCCTAGCCCATATAATTTCTGAAAAGTCTTAAAGGCCAAGCTGAATTGTATAGCACTTGTGGTATACGGAGTCACTAGTGCAGAATCCTGCTCTGAGGGCATCTCCGGCCGTTTGGCCCCCCAAGGGCGTTTTTAGGCGAAAAATAGCGCTACTTGGGGGCTTGCCGGCGATAATTTCAGCGTGGGGGGAACCGATTCTCAGCCGCAACCGCAACGGCAGTGGCCCAAAAAAATTAAAAACCAAAAGTCGACGAAATTCGTTTAAATTTGGACGAAATATAGGTGGTTTCATTGATATATAGGCGAATTTACATAGATAAAAACATAAAAAACTACTCCTAGTTGTTCATGCCGAGGAGGTTGTAGAAGACGGTGTAGTCGTCGTCGCCGTCACTCGGCGGCCCGTCCTTCGGGGCCGCCTGGCTGCTGCAGCCCTGCCCTGGATCGCCGCTGCGGACCGGCTGGCTCGGCATAGTGACCTCCTCGTCGCTGTCGGGGAGCACGACGACGCTGCCCTCGTCGCGGCCACGGCGCCGCGCGGCGATTTCTTCCATAGCGTGGCGCTGGCGCTCCATCTCCTGCCCCACGTAGTCCTGCCGCGACCAGGCGAGGCCGCTCTCGAGGTCGGCGGCCATGTCCTCGTGCTCCTGCTTCACCACAACGGGCGCCGCTGACTCTTTCTTCGGCTTAACCAAGCAGTAGTGGCTGGCAGGGGAAGGGACGCTGCCGCCCTCGTTGATGACGAGGTTGCCGCCATGGCTGCGCCGACAGAGCGGGGTCTCCTGCGGCTCGGGCTTGACGGGGTCGAGTGCCGCCGGCGCCGACCCGGAGGAGCGGGAGCCCGAGGACGACGTGTCCATGCGCCTCGGCATCCAGTAGCTTCCGCTGCGGCGAGAAAAGGATGGCGCCGGGTACTCCAGCCGCGGCTCGTTGCCGCCCTCGATGTGCTCGAGCACATCGGAGAGAGTCCGCCCTGGCGCGCCCCACCATTGACAGCGGCCCTCCGAGTTGTGGCGCCTGCTCGGCGCCAGGCCGCTATTGGTGGACACCAGCTACTCGGTGTGGCGCTGCCGGAAGTAGGCGGTCCATAGTGCGTGGTTGTCCACCGTGTACCGTGGCTATTGGCGCGCGCTCTCCGGCAGGTTGGCCCGGATTGCTGCGATCTCGGCCGGGCGTTTCGCGTCGGAGGGTGGTGGGGGCACGGGGACGCCGCCTGTGCTCAGCCGCCATGCACCCGACACGCGCATGTCGGGCGGCGTCGGGTAGTTGGCCTCCTGCAGCAGGCGAGCCTCCCACTCGTGCAGCCAGCAGCGGTCGAAGCCGTTGGCTGCCGCACCGTCGCCGAGGAACCTCTCGGCCATGGCTAGTGTGGGGGACGGTGAAAAGAGAGAGGGCGAGAGAAGCCGAGGCGAGAAATGTCGTCGGCGCTGGAGCGGTGCAGGCGAGAGAGATGGCTTTGGCGAGTGTGCGGCGAGCGGCGACGAAGGTCGGCTTTTATAGCGGCAAGAGGGCGGGAGCGGTGTGGACGCATGGCGGGAAAGGGTGGTACGCACGGCGGCTCGCCATCACTGCGCCGCTCGTCATCAATGGAAGGCTGACCGGCGGCAGCATTGGCATTGAATCATGCGGGAGCCGAGGCGAGGCGATGAGGACGACGAAGCCTAGTCGCTGACTCGACGGGCCCACCGGGTGGGAATCTAGCGCGGGAAGTTTTGGCGTCATTTTTCTTTCCCCCGGCGCCCCCAGCACGCTGGGTTCGACATGGGTCCACCGGCGTCAATTTCGGCCCAAACCGGCAAAATTTGGGCTCCAGGGGACGCGGCTGGGCCATTTTTTCGACGCCGGCGATAAAAAAGATGATAAAAAAGATGCCCTGGGGGGCCGGGGGGGGGGGGTGTTGGAGATGCTCTGAGTACAAATAGGTACAACATTGGACCAAACTGTGTGTGATGCAGGCATAGCAATCCATAGGAAAAATAACTGTTTCACAGAGAAAAAAAAGTGCTAACCGTTTGACAGAAAAAGATATGTGTGTGATGGCAGACCCATCGGATACGATATAGAAATGAGATGTGTGTGCCATACAGGGCACACAGTTCAGTAGGAAGAACTCGTTAAGATAAGTGAAATAATACATATGATTCGCCATGCTCCAGAGTATCAACATTTGCGCTAATCGTGCAAATAGTATCCTATAAATATTTGTGCGCATTTAATATATTGTTAATATCAACGTGCATTGTCATCATACTACCTCTGTTCTGGTTTATTAGTCCCTTTGTAATCTGTTTTAAATTTTGACCAAAGATTTAACTAACAAAATATTAATGCATGTCATAAAAAATTATATCAATGCGAATCCAACGATATAATTTTTTATAACATGCATGAAAATTTTGTTAGTAAAATTTATGATCAAAATTTGGCACAGAATACGATGAGGGTCAATGAACCAAGACGGGGGAGATGGTACTTATGTAGCATACTAGTTTGCCCAAGGACTAGCAAAGATCTCAGCATCGTCTCGCAAAAGATTTGGCATGCATGGCGCCGGACCCACGTACACGCGGGAGCATGCTTGGCTGCTCGCAGACACGGGAAACGAAGGAATACAGGGATTCTCCCCGGGAATCAGGATCTGGACTTGACCATGGATCATGCCGGCAAGATTCGGAGCATGAGCTTAAGTTCCCTTGAAGTTGTTTTTTTGACACATTTCAGTTCCCTTGAAGTTGCTTTCATGCTCACGTATCCGTATCGCCGTATGCAATTACTCCAGCATCATTGAGGCGGCTTAATATATGTGACACTTAACAAATTCCAGGAGACCCGCACGCATGTCTGCTTAATTGGTCATTCCGACCGTGACACCCACAGATCCAAACCCATGGTGCATGCATGTTTCAACGCAAAACACCACCTTGTGTCATAAAATCAGTGATGTTTAGTTTGGAACCGACAAGGCAGGGGTACGTTGGTCTTCGGTCGGTGTCTCACGGGTAGAGTACAAGAGCGTTGTTGCAGTTGATTTGAACAAGGCTGCAAGCATGGGGCACACCGGCAGCATCGGCGGTGCGTGGGCCTGTCTGTATCGTTGCGTGGACATGAGACTAGTCATAGTGGAGGAGTGAATCGTAAAAAACCACCACATTGACGCATAGGTTTGCAGAAAACACTGGTTTACGAATTTGTGTGAGAAACCACTGATTTTTGGCCTATTTTTTTGCAGAAAACACTGATCGGTCTCTTTAGGCATTCTAACCATGATTATGACATGTGGGTCCCGCAAAAACTGATGTGGCGTAACTATTGGTCCTTGGTATTTTTGTATAGGCATCCTTGGAGAAAAAAATGGAAAACGCAATCAGCTCCTGCTTTCGCGCCATCGCGTCCGCATCGGGCGGGCGTTGGCTGGGTCAGTGCGCGGCTGCTGCTGCTTGCGCGCCGCCGCACGGCTCCGCCGCTGCTTGTTTCTGCTCCGCTGCTGCTGCTTGCGTGCGCGCGCGGCTGCTGCTGCTGCTTCCGCGCCGCCGCTGCTCCCGTGTCGACGCGCTGCCGCCGCTGCTTCCGTGACGCCGCGCGCGCTAATGCTTGCTCCGCTGCTCCTGCTGCTTGCGTGCCGCCGCGTCACTGCTGCTGCTTCCGGGCTGCCGCGCCGTTGCTGCTTGCTCTGCTGCTGCCGCCCGCGCGCCGCCGTGCTGCTGCTTGCTCCGGTGCTCCGCGCCGCTGCGCCGTTGCTCACACCCGTGCTGCGCACCGCCGCTTCTGCTTGCTCCGGTGCAGGCCCTGGATCCCGACGACCACAAGGGCGAGGACTTGCGGCAGCGGCTGGACCTCGCCGACGTCGAGGGCGCACCTCCTCTTCTCTCTGGATGGAGGTGGGAAGGGAGAGTTGTTTTTGGAAGGGAGGTTCTTTTTGGAAAAAGACTAGTCATCAAATGAGAGGCCCACATGTCATAATTGTCATTAAAATGGTCTAAATCATCAATCAGTGTTTTTTGCAAAAAGATTAGGCAAAAAATCAGTGATTTCGGATCCAAATTCGTAAACCAGTGTTTTCTGCAAACCTATGCGTCAATGTGGTGGTTTTTTGCAATTCACTCAATAATGGAGGGTAACTTACACTAGTAACATGCACGTTATCTTAGACTATATTACTACCTTCATAGTGGATAGTAACATATGTGTAGTGTCATGCAAAACTTCATTTATAAGATTATAGACTGTCTTGATATGTGTGATGTTACTCATAGAATGAGTAACTACCTCCCTTCTCATTAACTCATCGCGACATATGCAAGTTTGCTGACTTGGATCTGATATTACTCTTAAAGTTACTCTCACTATGGCCAGTCTGAACACACAGGCACCTTGTTGGTTCTGTTTCACCTCACCTCACGTAGCCATTTTATGCATGTTACTCGTAACCAGATGGAGCTACGCACGCTGCTTCCGTTGCAACACATTACTGTGTACTCGTACTCCCTGCGACGCCACAAAAGAGAGTAGTACTAGTACTCTGCCATTTCTCGACGATCGTTAGCTAGGCCTGGTCTTTTTCTGGCACGCAGTTCGATGAACAGGCTCAATATCACGCCGTCAAAGATGTACGTATACGTCCATTGCTAGCTGCGTGCTTTCTTTTGCACGCTGGCTGGTGCCTGCCTACATCCTTTTTTTTCGTACATTTTTTTTGAGGCAATTTTTTTCGTACATGCCTGCCTACAGCCTACAGCCTAGTGTAGTGTTGCAGCGCCGGCGACAGATCTCCTCAATTCGTCCCATGGGCTGTTCATAATATGTTCAATTACCAAGCCCCAACACCATGTCCTTGCTTTCAGCAAGCAACAAAGTAGCACCCCAAGTTCTAAAAATCGCTTACTGTGAGATGGAAACGGCGCTAGGCTACGGGTCGATGAAAGTGGGCTGACCCAATAAGTAGCTACCCGCGGTTTTAGGAAGCTGCTAACCTGATCTAAAAAACAGAAAGCTGCTAACCACCAGTTCCCCGAACCTTCCACCCGGCTTAGGGAAGGTACTATGCAGTTTTTCTTTTTTCTCTTCAGTATTTTCTATATCGGTGTCTGTTGTTTTTTTAATCTAAAATTTTATTTATGGTTTTTATCTTTTCCTGTTCTAATTTACTTCTTTTTTGTTTTCTCTTTAAATTTCATTTTTAAATAAATGTAAATATATCTACTATACACATTATAAAAATTTACGTATATGTTGAAAACAATCAGATACACTTTGAACATTTTTAAATACATTTGAAGTGTTAGATTTTTTAAATTTTTACGAACATTTTTTATATGTTAAGAACATTTTTGTGAAATTGTAAAAATAAAATTTTGAATTTCATGATTTTTTTAGAATACCACGAAACATGTAGTAAAATGGGCACAAAAATAAATAAATGCTGTAAACAATATTTTGAATGGTACAAACTATTTTTATGAATTTTGTGAACGACTTACAACATTTTCATGACCATTTTTCTTAAAATAAAATGATATTTTTAAATGTCTCAGCACAAACAAATTTTATACAGTGTATGAACATTTTTGAAAAATTATGTAAAGTAATTTTAGAAACATATATATTCAGAATTACAATCAAAAGAAACAAGATCACTACAGTGCATCATATTTGGGACTTTTGCTGGAGCACTATGCGAGCACACCGGAGGCGACTACACTCTCCATAGGCCATAACGCTCGCTCCTCGCTTTGGAATTTTCTATTAGACGATCCACGTTATGTCAAGCTGTGGACAGCGGGGAGATGGAGCGATCGTTGTATTGGCCCGGCCCGTTTAAGCGTTACAACGTCCCCGGTTTTGGAACCTTCTAGAGGTTTTCAGCCGGTTTTTTTCAGGTTTTGGGAAACTTTTAGAAGGTTCCTGAACCGGTTCTTTTCCTTGTTCTTTTTTCCTTTTTTCCTTGTTCCGTTTCCTTTTCTTCTTTTTCTTTATTTTTTTCTGTTTTCTGTTTTCGTTTTTCTTTTTTTGTTTCTCTATTTATTTCTTCTTTTGTCCTGCTTTCTTATAAAAATGTTAAAAATTTGTTCACGTTTCCAAAAATTGTTCGGAAGTTTCAAATAGTAGTCTCAAAATTTTAAAAATGTTCATGTTTTTGCAAAAAAATGTCCAACAAATGCCCAAATATTTTCAAATAAAAGATCACGTTTTTGTAAAAAATTTGTTCAAAGATTTCAAAAAATGTTTTGGATTTTAAATTGTTGTTCACCTATTAAAAAAATGTTTTTGCTTCCAAATTTGTTCAGGATTTTTGAAATTGTTCTCCGTTTCAAAATTTATTCTCAAATTTTAAAAAATGTTCGTGCTTTAGAAAATAGTTCACAAATTCTGAAAATGTTCATCTTTTGGGAAATTCAAAATTTGTTCGTGATATCATAAATTGTTTGCTTTTGTCAAAACAAAATCTTATGCTCGAAAATTTAACTAAAATTTGGAAAATTGTAATGGATTTTTTTTTCAAACAGTGTAAGTCCTTTCTTTATTGTTATAAGCCACAGGCCACAGATTCATTTTGTGTTTTATTTTTTCACATTCTTTGTTACCTTTTTTGCTTTTTATTACTTTTTGTTTATACTTTCCTATATTAATCAAGCATTTTAAAGTTGTTTATTCATATATTTGAAAAAATTTAATCGAGCATTTTGGAAAATGTAAATGTCTATAGAAATAATGTTTCTGATGTAAGTAAAATGTATACAAAATATACAATGTGTATGAAAAAATTGATCATGTATTTTAGAAAAAAGGATAAGCAAGCATTTGTTGATAAGGTATTTGAAAAATATTAATCTAGCATTTCAAAAAAATTAAAAATTTATAGAATTTTTTTTTCTCATGTATACGATTTTTTTTTAGAAAAATATACAATGTGTATCAAAAATATTGATCATGTACTTAATGTTTTCTCAATGTAGAAAAAATGTTCATTATGTATATGAAAATTGTACAAATGTGTACGGAAGTATTAGGCATCAAAATATATGTTCAAAATAATGTTAATCATGTATTTAGAAATGTATGTGCAATTAAAGAAAATTCTTAGCATGTATTTGAAAATATGCTGACCATGTATTCGAAAAGTTATCATAACATGTTTTTAAGAAAAAAAATGTACATCATGTATTTTGAGAAATATACACCATGTATCGAAAATTGTTCCACGTGTACACCGAATATGTACACTGTGCACTGAAAAAAATAGACATGTGTTGAAGAAAACCGGAAAATGATGAAAAGTGAGAGACAAACATAAAGAAAACCGAAGCATAATGAAGAAAAAAAAGGAAAATCAGGAAGAAAAAAATGGAAATCACACAAAAAAAAGAAAACAAGTTAACTGGAGAAAACCAGTGTAAAACAACAAAAGAAAACAATGAAAACAAGAAAAATTGGAGAAAACCAAGAAAGAAACAAAAAAAAACTAAAGAAAAGAATAACACCAGCAAAACCCGGGAGTGAGCAGGTGCTAAAAGTGGGCTGCGCAGTACTGTATAACTCTTTTTTAGAAACTTCAGGCAAGACAGGAGGTACTCTTTGCTAGTATAAGCGAGATATAAGCGAGATACAGGCAAGACAGGACGCACCCCAAGTAGCTGCCGCCCGCTAAGTTTCTGACTGGGTCAGCCCGCTAAGTTTTTTTCGTTCTTTCGTCGGCTCCCTGGTTGACTAGTTGTGTTTTTCATATTTGTTTTGCCATAATTCGCTCCCGCTGTCCCACATGACCGGAACAGTAAACAAGTTAAGTCCTTAGATAACTACCCTCGTATCTTGTTCATTTTCTTTATTTGTTCGAAATTTTCATGCGTTACATTAATACCTTTATCAAACTAGTGAACATTCCAAAGAAACATGAATATATATTCAACATTTATGTTTGAAAGTTTAGTTTTATATTTAAGATGTAGCAAATATTATATACATTTAAAAAGTGTAAACACTTTCTAAATTGCACAAACATAGTATAAAAATGTACGAGCATTTCGTAAATATGCAATCAACCTTTTGAAACTACACGGCGAACAACTTTGAAAAACACAATGAACGTTTTTTTAAACAAGGATTTTTTTAAAGAACATTGTTAGTACATGATCAATAAATTCTAGATACATGGCAAGTAGTTTTTAAATAAATGATAAACAGTTTTGAAAAAAGAATGATTTTTTTATATACATGATGGACAGTTTGAAAAAAATGATGATTTTTGTTAGATACACGATGAACAATTTCTTGATACATGGAAACAATTGTGAATCCATGGAGAACATGTTTGAAGAAAAGTACGAACTATCATAAATACTTGATCAACATTTTTGAAGTGTACGATGAATATTTTTTTAAACACTATGAACCATTTTTTAAACCATGGAAGCGTTTAGAAAAATGAAGAAATTTTTAGCACATGATAAACAGTTCTAAATAGTAAATACACGGAGAACGATTATTAATAGATGATGAACTCTTTAATACATGATGATTATTTGTCATATATGCACTTAACGTTATCTCAAAATACATGATGAACCTTTTTAAACTACAAGACAAATATTTTTGGAAAAACACTTAATACTCTGTAAACACGATGAAAAAACTGCCAAGCAGTGTGCTTAGTGCTTAACCTCAAGCGCATAAGGTAGCCTAGAGTAAACATGGTGTTGGCTACCGCCTAATAGCATACATAGAGGTAGGAATGGAAGAGGATGGAGCAAAAAAGGTGAGCGAAGGAGAGTGCAGCATTTTGGTGCCCAGACTCATCTGCACCCGGCCAAAAAAAATCATAAAAAATTCAAAAAAATCAAACAATTTTTAAAAAAATGCACGGTAGAAAATATATTACGTGAGGTCCGCTCCAATTTTCAGGTCATTTGGACATCTGAGTAGCTCTCAGCAAAAAAGACAAATCGGGTCAGAACAGTGCATGAACAGTAAACTTTTTTATAGGCCACGAATTTGTCTTTTTTGCCGAGACCTGCTTAGATGTCCAAATGATTTGAAAATTGAAGTGGACCTCACGCATCAAATTATCTACCATGAAAAAAAATGATTTTTTTATTTTTCTAATATTTGTTTTAATTTTTTTGTTCACGGGTGCAGATGACCCTTGGCTTAGAAGTGGATTATCGAGCGAAGGCAAATTTTTTGCAGCTCATCAACTCTGGTGCCTGCTAGGCTTGAGACACATCAGCAACTCAGGGATCACTTGTCCATCTGTTCGGTCCTCACTGTTAGAAGGGATAGAGGTGGATTGGTGGAATCGATTGTTTATTGCTTGAGCCTCGTGGACATATATATAGGAGTACATGATCTACTTGGAGTACATGACAAGCCAGGAAACTTTCTAGTCTATCCTATTTTTCCAATACAATCACGATACTCAACATCCCCCAGCAGTCACAATGGTAGCGACGCAAATGGTGTGACTGGAGAAGAATCCGAAGGCAAGCCGACGGACACCCCCACAGTCGTATAGGTCGATGCATCGCGGAAGTCGTGGCTGGAGTGCAAACCGACGAGGTTGCTCAAGCAAGGCGGTAGCCCTTTGTGCCGTTTGTCGAGGTAGCCGAGAGCGTAGGGTGGTGTAGCCGTGGTCGAGGTAGCAGTGCGAAGAATGCCGTGGTCGATGTCGAGTCGGGGTAGCCAGTGTCGAGGAAGTCGCCGTGGAGCCGCGGACACAAGGAGGCACCGAGTTAGTCATGGGCGTAGTGGTATCGAAGTAGTGGTGCACCGGGAAGAAGACGTTGTTGACGACGCGTCGTGCCGGGTTTGCCAAGCCCGAGGACACATCGTGAAATAAGGCACGCATCGGTGTTACCAGCACCGGCATGCGTACATGGACGAATACGAAGTTGACGAAGCACCGCACCAGGCTTGCCAGGCCCGGGGACATGTCGTGGACGAAGGCACGCATTGGTGTTGCCAGCACCGGGCATGCATAGACGAGGGACCTGCACAGGCTGTACGCCATGTCGAGGAGTCGGAGGGGCCAGCAGAAAAGGAGACTTGACGACGGTTGTGGCGTCAATCGGCGTGGGGCCGATGTCACAAATGGTGGTTGGAGTAGACGAAGTGATCGGAGAAGATGGCGGCGACGCCGGCGACGAGATGGTGCTAGACGAAGACGAAGGGGTTGGATGGGCGGCTGCGGCGGCTAGGTTAGGACCGCGGTGGTGGTGCTTGAAGTTGGCGAGGAACTCGACAGCGTGACAAGGACCGACACGGACAGTGGCATTCCCGCGCCAAGGGAGGCGGCGCGGCGCATACCACGAGAAGTCGACGCGAGGTGACGGCGGAGTGGACCGCGGGCCGCGGCGCAAGATTGCTTGTATCTGCGTTGGTATTTCCCCGAACAGGAGAGGATGCTGCAGCACAGCAACGGTAAGTGTTTCCCTCAGTTATGAAACCAAGGTTATCAATCCAGTAGGAGGATCCACTCACACTATGTAAACAATACCTGCACACAAATAACAAATACTTGCAACCCAACGCATTAGAGGGGTTGTCAATCCTTCCTCGGTATTGAGATAAATTAAATTGTATGTAAATTCATTTTGAAAAATTAGAGTTGGCACATACAAATTTACTTAGAATGGCACGGAAATACCGCATATAGGTAGGTATGGTGGACTCATATGGCAAAACTGGGTTTAAAGATTTTGGATGCACAAGTAGTATTTCTACTTAGTATAAGTGGAGGCTAGTAAAAAGATTGAGAAGCAACCAACCAAGAAACAAAAATTCTCATAAATGAGCATTAAGCATAACTAACATCGAATAATGCACCACAAGTAGGATGTAATTTTATTGCATAACTATTGACTTTCGTGCTTGCATAGGAAATAACAAACCTTAACACCAATATTCTTGCTAAAGCATAATTACTCACAAACATGACTCATATATTACTATCATCATATCTCAAAACTATTACAAAGAATCAAGTTTATTTTGTCCAATGATCTTCATGTAAGTTTTTATTATATCCCTCTTGAATATCTATCACTTTGGGACTAGTTTCATATATTGCAATTGCTTTTGACAAGCTAAAACAAATTTAAGTGAAGAACATGAGCATAAAAATTTCATCTCTCAAAATAATATAAGTGAAGTATGAGAGAATTTCTTCAAAAATTTACTAACTCTCAAATTAATCTAAGTGAATCATGAGAGTATTTCTTCAAAAATATTACAGCACACCGTGCTCAAAAAGTTATAAGTGAAGCACTAGAGCAATTCCATAGCTCAAAAAATTTAAGTAAAGCATATAGAGCAATTCTAACAAATCATAACATAATTTCGGCTCTCTCAAATAGGTGTGTCCAGCAAGGATACTTGTGACAAACTAAGAAGCAAAACAAGCAAAGACTCATATAATACAAGACGCTCCAAGCAAAACTCATGATATGTGATAAATAAAAATATAGCTCCAAGTAAAATACCGATGGTCGTTAGAAGAAAGAGGGGATGCCTTCCGGGGCATCCCCAAGCTTATTTGCTTAGTTCTCCTTGAATATTAACTTGGGGTGCCATGGGGCATCCCCAATCTTAGGCTCTTGACACTCCTTATTCCTTCATCCATCGTGATCCCACCCAAAACTTGAAAACTTCAATCACACAAAGCTTAACAAAACCTTCGTGAGATCCGTTAGTATAAGAAAACCAATCTTTACTTTAAGTACTGTTGCAAACCCATTAAAATTTTGTTATTGCATTATATATACTGTGTTCTAACTTTACCATGGCTTATACCCTCCAATACAATCCATAGATTCATCAAAATAAGCACACAATGCAAAGAAAACAGAATCTGTCAAAAACAGAACAGTCTGTAAAGATGTGAATTGTTCTCATACTTCTGTAACTCCAACAATTGTGAAAAATTAGGACAACAGAGGCAATTTGTATATCAATCTTGTGTAAAAAATTCAGAATGTTTCGTCGCTTCTGTGAATTGAAATAATTTTGTTACTGGATGCAAAAACTTCTGTTTTTCAACAGGATCAAATCAACTATCACCCAAAGCTATCCCAAAGGCTTCACTTGGCACAAACATTAATTAAAACATAAAAAAACACAATAATTACAGAGGCATAATTGTACAAACATTCAAGAACAGAAAAAAAAAGGAAAAATAAATTTTATTCGTTGGGTTGCCTCCGAACAAGCGCTATCGTTTTATGCCCCTAGCTAGGCATAAATAATTTTAATGATGCTCGCATGAAAGACAAGAATTGGAGCACAAACAGAGCATCATAAAACATGTGACAAACACATTTAAGTCTAACATACTTCCTATGCATAGGAATTTTATAAGCAAACAAATTATCGAGACAAGAAATATATAATATATGCAAAGGAGAGGAATAAAACGTTGACAATCTCAACATAACGAGAGGTAATTTAGTAACATGAAAATTTCTACAACCATATTTTCCTCTCATAATAATTACATGTGGGATCATATTCAAAGTCAACAATATATCTATCGTATAAAATTTTCTCTTCATGACCCACATGCATAAAAGTTTTATAATCTTCCAAAGTAGTGGGATTAACATCAACTAAAGTCATGACCTCTCCAAACCCACTTTCATCAAAAAATTCGTGAGACTGAACACTCTCCAAATATGTGGGATTATTTTTACCTAAAGTTGACGCTCTTCCAAACCCAATTTAAATATTATTGCAAACATTATTATCAATATCATATTCATCATGAGGCTTAAATAAATTTTCAATGTCATAAGAAGAATCACCCCAATCATGATCATTGCCATAAGTAGTGGTGTAGGAACGAAGTATGTCTACCAGAGGGGGGGAGTGAATGGGAGTTTTAAATTTTCTTCGAAAAACTTAAATCTCTCCGAACCCAGCAGCGGAATGAATGAAAAACAAGCTATGGTGAACTAAAACAGGGTGGCGAACGATAACTAAGATATACATCGAAGTAAATCATACGAATGAAAAGCATCGAAAGTAAACATGAGTGACAAATATAACCGATGACGCTCGATGGCGACAAGGAATTTGTTCGACCAGTTCGTCCTTCTGCACAAGGACTACGTCTGGTTGGAGGGGCTGTGACTTAACACGGAAAATAAACTCTCTTCACCCTATTCTCCTCGACAATCGATTCGTCAATCGATGCCGACCACTCGTGGTAGATACTTGAAGGCGATCTCCGAACCTTTACAGACTTCTTCTTTGAGAAGCACAATCACTCTTGGTCTCTGAAGAAATTGACACCTAACCGTCTAGAGAGTTTGCAGCTCTCAAGAGTAATAGGCGGAGCGTACTAAACTTAGATTCCAGTGATGCTGAACCACTATCTAATTCTTCGGATCTAGGGTTTTTCTCTCGGTGGATTTTAAACTCAAATCGCTCAGAGAGTGGGTTGCTCAACAAACTTCTCAGAATCAAATGGAGCAGGCACCGGACAAAGCCGGCGCGGGGTGGCTATTTATAGCCGCAGCCTTCCCAGATGGGAAATGACCATTTTGGACACGAGGTCCAGCCAATGGCCAACCGACACGTTCACAACAGTCGGATTTTGGAGCAACGGTAACATTACTTGAGGAACAAGTAATGCTAACTCCTTGGTCTGAGACAAACCTCTCGCAGCGAAGAAGATCACAGTCTCTTGCTGGCAAGTATTTGCTCGGAGCACAAAGAGATTTCTCTCACAACTTTCATAGGTTTGGGTTTAGCATCAGAGAATCAAAGCTTCAAACGCTACACCCCTCTTAATAGTACGATGGTCCTATGACTCAATGAAAAAAGAAGAACAACCAAACAAATACTACGTCTTCATTTCGTCTTCATTCTTCCTCGAGCGCAGTCATTTGGTTCGAACATGCACCGAATCAATTGCTTAAGCTTCAGCAATTTTTAGGGGTCACTCTTGTTAGCTTTATCTTCGGTGATAACCTTCGCTGCCACGCAGGGAGATTATCTTCGTCGTTTGCATCAAACTCCTTGATACTCCAGGGACCTGTTACTCTGTGTGCACTAGCAAACACATAAGTCCCATACTGTTTATGTCAACAAACTCCAAAACATAAGGGGCCTATCATTGCACCAACAAACTCCAAAACATAAGGGGCCTATCATAAGCAGCTGGGGCTTTGATTTGCTTCAATTTTTCTTTCGGAAGCTTTTCTCCTGGCTTAGCTGAGCCAACAGGGGCTTCAACCACCAAATCTTGCAAGTTTATGGCATCAGGATGAGGTTTTGTATTTACTTTGTCAACCATGGTGACAGTGGTTGCAGGGGTCTTTCTCTTCAACAGGTTCTTCTTTGGAGGTGCAATTGGGACTGCACTTGCTCGAAGATCAGGCAGAACAGTGGATGTGGTTACATTCACTTGTTCAGAGAGAGTTGCACTAATTTCTTCTCAGGTGAGCAGAGGATCATCTTGATCAGAGGAATCACTTTCAGGTTCAGCTGGCTTAGCAGGCCTTTTACTCGGTGCACTCTTTTTCTTCAGAGTAGCAGATTTTGGATCATGTTTATTCTTCATTCGGCGTTCTGCCTTTCCTTCTGCCTTTTCTTCTCGATGTCTGTTTTGATGAGACGACGGTTTTCTTCTTCCTTAGCCTGTTCTTTTGCGGCCTTCTTGGCTCGCTTTTCAGCATTCTTGAGGCGCTTGGCCTTTTCTTCAGGATAAGAGTCTGGAGTCTTGGTGGACGACTCATGAGCGTCAGGAGGTGGTGGAGGCCTTTGCTGGGGTTCACCTGCCCGAATAAGTCCAATGCCGTGATAGTCATCCCATGGGGGATGGAAAGCAAAGTTCTTGGCGTACCGAGGATGAACCATCTTGTAGTTAAACCACTTCCATACCCAGTGACGCTGAATCTTTTGCACATGTCCTTTTCTCTGAGTAGAATCTTCTCCAGGTACTGTGTTGTAATCATCATGAGAGATATACTGAGCTATATATGTGAGAGGTTGCCTGCCACCTTTCCTCTTCTTTGGAGCATCTGCTTCTTGCTCATTTGCATTTGGTTCGGCTCTTTTTCTTTTGCTAGAGGACGGGCCTACTGTTGGGCCCTTTGCATTTAGCGCTTTTGATTCGTCAGCTGTGCCCATGAATGCCTCTTCGTCATCAGCCATACAGTGTGGCTTGGCAGAATCTTCAACAGACTGCATTCACCTGTGAAAGAGAATAGGTACGAGGGAAACTGGGGACAGGGTCACAAATGCTCAGAGCAAAAGATTTTTCGAACAAAAGACGTTTTCAGGAAGAACGAGATACAGACTTTGAGAGATGTTTCGAATGAATGAATCATATAGATCAAGCTAGTACGTTCGAAGAAATAATATTAGACAACGAGCTAGGCATATCATTTGAGCAAAACATAACACAAACCCTAGATCTGACAGATTTGGATGCGAGGAAAAACTACAAACCACATCCGCACTAGAAAGGTAAAGACCTAGATCTAAGATATGCGGTAAAATCAGAGAAAATTAACCGCGAATGAACTCGAATCATGAGAGATGGAGGCCAGAGTTCGTACTACACGTACCCTAGCTCGGTGACGTGCAGCAGCTACGGCGGCGCGAGGAAGAAGATGTCCCGCGGCGGCGTGGAATGACTCCGGTGACCTCTTTTCGGCAGTTAAGCGGCGAAGGGGTCGTCGGCGTCGAGCTCAAGGTGGAGCACTGCGACGAGGGTTTCGGTGGAGAGAGAGCGAGAAGAAAGAGAGTAAGGAGGAAGAAAGGACTGACGCGGTTTATATAGGCGAATGGAAATAACCGCACGCTGAGGTTTTTGATCGGACGATCTCTAGACAGAGACGATTGCGATCCAACAGATAGGATGGACTGGCAGTTGATATGTTGCACATGGCAACCGTCAAAGATCGTGGTCCTGACTTGGGCGGGAAACCCCAAATTTTGGACAGCTTTCGCCAAAACAGATTAATGTTCGGAGCGAATCTTAATCGTGGTCAAGGACACCAGTTAAGTTTCGTTCTAGATAAATTTGAGCATTTGCAACGGAATAGCATAGACTGGAAGAGATAGATCAGAGGGAAAATAGGGTCCTAGGCATTTCACTCAGGCAAAAACACAAGCACACGAGCAAATAGCTATGAGAGAAATGCATTCAGACAGAAACCAAATCTATCGAACGAAGAGAAAAGCAACGAAGGAAAATTGTGGTGGCGTAACCCACCGTATAAGAACTGCATGACCCCGAGCGTCGCACAATTATCGTGGCACCCGGTTAACCTAGTTCTTCGTTAATGTATTCACTCTCAGAAAGAAAATTTCACTTTGTCGAAATTCTAAAACTCTTCGAGTGTTATGCACCCATTCCTTCAAAGATGTGAAAGTGTTAGCACGGGTGCCGAGTCCAGCTTACTGCACGTTTGCGCCTGCAGCAATATATTCAGCTTCAGCCGTAGAGAGAGATACACAATTCTGCTTCCTAGAAGACCAACAAGCCAATGATCAACCAAGGAAATGACATGTCCCCGAGGTAGATTTCCTATCAACCAAGTCACCAGCCCAATCTGAGTCTGAATAACCAACAAGATCAAACTGTGCTCCCTTAGGATACCATAAACCTAAGGTGGGGTGTGAGCCAAATATCTCAGAATGCGCTTGACCGCTTGGTGATGCGATTCTTTCGGTGAGTGGGCACACATGCAAACACTCAACATAATGTCAGATCTGGATGCACATAGGTAAAGAAGAGATCCAATCATCGAACAATAGGCTTTCTGATCGTAATCCTTACCATACACATCTGCATCTAGCTTACCATTCATGGGCATTGGAGTCTTATACCCTTTCATTTTGGAATCTTGCATTTTGAACTTCTTCAGGCATTCTTTCAGATATTTCTCCTGAGAAATGAATATGCCATTTGCTTGTTGACAAATTTGCAGTCCGAGAAAGAATTTGAGTTCACCCATCATGGACATTTGATATTTATCGAACATCATTTTCCCGAATTCAAAGCTACAAGCATTGTTAGTACAGCCAAAGATAATATCATCCACACAGATTTGACAAACGAATAAATCATTGTCAACAGCACGAGTGAAAAGTGTGGGATCTGTGGATCCTGGCTTGAACCCTTTGTCGAGCAAAAACTTCTTCAGGGTGTCATACCATGCTCGAGGGGCTTGCTTTAGCCCTTATAAACTTTCTTCAACCTGAAAGCTTTGTTAGGAAACTCAGGGAGTTCAAAGCCAGGAGGCTGTCTAACATAAACTTCCTCATCAATTTCACCATTGAGGAAAGCACTTTTCACATCCATTTGGTAAAGCAGAATATCATTGTAATTTGCATAAGCGAGAAGAATGCGAATTGCCTCAAGGCGTGCAACAGGAGCACATGTTTCACCGAAATCAATGCCTTCTACCTGTGTGTACCCTTGAGCAACAAGTCATGCTTTGTTTCTTACCACAATACCATTTTCATCTTGCTTGTTGCGGAAGATCCATTTTGTGCCAATGATATTGTGCTTCTTGGGATTCGGTTTGTCAACCAGTTCCCATACATCATTTAATTCGAATTGCACCAACTCCTCTTGCATGGCGTTCATCCAATCTGGATCATTCATGGCTTCTTCATACTTTGTAGGTTCTGCCAATGAAACAAAGGAGAAACTTCCACAGTAGTTAGCCAAATGAGTGCGAGAACGAGTTGTGGGTCGATAACCTGGATTCTCAATTTCATCGAGAATGAGTGAAGGATCAACTCGATTAGCCACGCGAGGATGACCATTTTCTTCGTGAAGGTCATTATCATTAGCATCAGAATTTGTGTCATCATTCCCTTCAGGATTGCCATTTTGATCTGCATTTGAATTTTGTTTGCCGTTACCATTCGGAGGAGAATTTGCTTCGGCAGTGGCTTGACGAGTTCTGCTTCGAGTCATAGGAGCATCATCATTAGTGGACTCAGGTACATTTCCTTCAACAGGCTTGACGCTCCCAATGGCCATTTGCCGAATAGCATCCGATATCAGTGGTTCATCTATCACATTTGGCAGGTGCTCCTTTTGAGAGCCGTTAGATTCATCAAAACACACATTTACCGTTTCCATAATTTCATGTGGTGAGAGTGATAGACATGATACGTATGCGAGTTTGAGCCATAACCAAGAAGAAAGCCTTCATGTGCCTTAGGTGCAAACTTGGAGGAATGATTCATATCAAGAATGTAACAAGGTGCACCAAAAACACATAGATAAGAAATGTTTGGTTTCTTGCTAGTGATAAGCTCATAAGAAGTTTTCTTAAGGAACTTGTGAAGATAAACATGATTGATAACATGACAAGCAGTGTTAATAGCATCAGCCCAGAAGTGAATGGGAGTTTTGTACTCACTGAGCATAGTATTTGCCATTTCAATGAGAGTTCTGTTCTTTCGTTCAATAACTCCATTCTGTTGGGGAGTGTATGCAGCAGAGAACTCATAAGTGATACCATGATCATCAAGAAATTCAGTAATGTGAGTATTTTTTAACTCAGTCCCATTGTCACTTCTGACATGCTTAATTCGCACGTCATATTCATTCTGTGCCTTCTTAGCGAAGCTTTTGAAGATATCTTGAGTACAAGTCTTGTCTTCGAGAAAGAATACCCAAGTGTATCGAGAGAAATCATTAACAATAACCAGACCATAGTGACTGCCACCGAAGCTTGCATAATTTTGAGGACCGAATAAATCCATATGAAGAATTTCCAATGGTCTTGTTGTGGTCATAACTGTCTTGGATGAATGATGCTTCTTAGCCAATTTACCAGCCTCACAGGCAGCATAGAGATGATTCTTGTCGAATTTTACATCAGGAATCCCACGGAGATGATTTTTCTTCACCAGAGTCTGCAAATTCCTCATACCTGCATGACCAAGTCTACGGTGCCACAGCCAACCTTCGGTTGCTTTCGCAAGCAAACAAGTTTGGACTGATGGATCCTTAGAGAAATCCACAATATAAAGATCACCCTTTCTAATTCCCTCAAAGATGAAGGAATTGTCAGAGGCCATGAAGACAATGCATTTGGTGATAGAGAATAAGACCAGCATGCCTAAATCACATAGCTTGCCAACTGACATAAGATTGAATCCAAGGGATTGAACAAGTGAACAAGTAGCACATCATCAATAGATTTGTCCTTGGATATAGCAATTTTACATAGCCCAATTACCTTTCCTTTGTTGTTGTCGCCAAAAGTGATATACTTCAGAGGAGAAGCAGTTAAGTTTGGGTCGACAAACAACAACTTGTCTCCGGTCATATGACTAGTGCATCCACTGTCCGTAATCCATTGAGTGCACCCGGAGACATAGTCCTTCTCTTTCGAAGCCTTGGCCATGAAGCAGTAAGCAGGAGATTCATCGTCGCTTGAAGGACTCTTGAAGAAGTTTGTCATAGCAGAGGAGGCACATGCTATGCCTACCATGCCGGAGTCGGAATCTTCATCGGATTCTTCTTCTTCTTCGGAACCTGACGATTCTTCTTCATCAGAATCCATTTCCTTGCCGATGTATGCCTTGGCCTTGCGAGAGGTATTCTTGCGGTTGGAGGAGGACTTGGAAGGATTTCTTAACGAGGATCTTGATGAAGATTTTGATGTGGAGTTGTCCTTCTTCTTGAAGAATTTCTTCATTTTCTTCTCATCATCGGAGTCGTAGTTCTTGCTCTTGCTTTTCCCTTGATAGTTGCCCGAATCATATCTCCCACTGGCACGGATTTCAGCTTCCTAGAGAGGGCAGTCCAAAATGAAGTGTCCAGGCTTTTTGAACTTGAAACAGGTGTATTCTCTGGCAGGTTTTGAAGATTTTGAACCCCCAGAGTTGCTTGAACTTCTTTTCTGGAACTGGCTCTTCTTGTGGAAATGTTGGAATCGTTTCGTGATCAGTGCAAGATCTTTGCTGAGTTGTTCTGGATCATCCGAATCTTCTTCGCCATTTCCATCTGAAGAGGAATCAGCCACAACTTTGAGAGCATGATTTTTGCATTGAGTTGAGCCATACAGACCTCTTTTCTCTTCTTCTTGCTCCTCGTGAGTGTTCAGTCTTTCCATGACATCAGCAAAGTTGAGGCTTTTAAAATCAGGATGCTCTCGAATCATCAGAACAAGCGTGTCAAATGAACTGTCAAGAGATCGAAGCAGTTTCTTCACAACTTCATGGTCAGTGATGTCTTTGGCGCCGAGTCCTTGAAGTTCATTTGCTATGTCACTGAGGCGATCAAAGGTTTGCTGACAGCTTTCATTTCCAATGCGCTTGAAGCGATTGAAATTCACCGGAAGAGTATCAATTCGAGCTTCTTTCTGAGTTGAAACTCCTTCATTGATCTTTTCAAGGACATCCCACAGCTCCTTTGTAGTTTCACACTGGCGATACCGAAGGAATTGTGCTCGAGAGAGATGGCCACCAATTTCATCTTTGGCTTGAGCATCCAGTTGAATGAGCTTCTTTTCTTCATCGGTAGGAGTTTGAGGAATAGCAACTGTGAACCTGATATGCACCACGTTCCACATATCATCATCTATTGCTCAAAGACGGATCTTCATCTTCTCCTTCTGGAAGAGATAGTCCGTCCCATCAAATATGGGAATCTTGAGATGCGACTTGTAGTTCACTGAAGACATACTTAAACTCCAAAGTCGTTAGACTAAAATGAGCAGAGTCAAGGAGTACCTCGCTCTGATTCCAATTGTAGGAATGAAGTATGTCTACCAGAGGGGGGGGGGGGGTGAATGGGAGTTTTAAATTTTCTTCGGAAAACTTAAATCTCTCAGTACCCAGCAGCGGAATGAATGAAAAACAAGCTATGGTGACCTAAAACAGGGTGGCAAACGATAACTAAGACATGCATCGAAGTAAATCATACGAATAAAAAGCATCGAAAGTAAACATGAGTGACACAGATAACCGATGATGCTCGATGGCGCAAAGGAATTTGTTCGACCATTTCGTCCTTCTACACAAGGACTACGTCTGGTTGGAGGGGTTGTGACTTAACACGGAAGATAAACTCTCTTCACCCTATTCTCCTCGACAATCGATTCGTCAACCAATGCCGACCACTCATGGTAGATACTTAAAGGTGATCTTCGAACCTTTACAGACTTCTTCTTCGAGAACCACAATCACTCTTGGTCTCTGAAGAAATTGACACCTAACCATCTAGAGAGTTTGCAGCTCTCAAGAGTAATAGGCAGAGCGTACTAAACTTAGATTCCAGTGATGCTGAACCACTATCTAATTCTTTGGCTCTAGGGTTTTTCTCTCGGTGGATTTTAAACTCAAATCGCTCAGAGAGTGGGTTGCTCAACAAACTTCTCAGAATCAAATGGAGCAGCCACCGGACAAAGCTGGCGCGGGGTGGCTACTTATAGCCGCAACCTTCCCAGATGGGAAATGACCATTTTGGACACGAATTCCAGTGAATGGCCAATCGACACGTTCATAATGGTCGGATTTTGGAGCAATGGTAACATTACTTGAGGAACAAGTAATGCTAACTCCTCGGTCCGAGACAAATCTCTCACAGCGAAGAAGATCACAGTCTCTTGCTGGCAAGTATTTGCTCAGAGCACAAAGAGATTTCTCTCATAACTTCATAGGTTTGGGTTTAGCATCAGAGAATCAAAGCTTCGAATGCTACACCCCTCTTAATAGTATGGTGGTCCTATGACTCAATGAAAGAAGAAGAACAACGAAACAAATACTACGTCTTCATTTCGTCTTCATTCTTCCTCGAGTGCAGTCAATTGCTTCGAACATGCACCGAACCAATTGCTTAAGCTTCAGCAATATTTAGGGGTCACTCTTGTTAGCTTTATCTTCGGTGATAACCTTCGCTGCAACGCAGGGAGATTATCTTCGTCGTTTGCATCAAACTCCTTGATACTCCAGGGACCTGTTACTCTGTGTGCACTAGCAAACACATAAGTCCCATACTGTTTATGTCAACAAACTCCAAAACATAAGGGGCCTATCATTGCACCAACAAGTGGACATAGCAAAATTAGCATCCCCAAGCTTGGGGTTTTGCATATTATTAGCACAATTGACATTAATAGAATTTATAGTAAAGTCATTGCAATCATGCTTTTCATTCAAGGAGCTATCATGAATCACTTCATAAATTTCTTCATCACAATTTTTAGATTCACGAATCTCAAGCAAAACTTCATAAAGATAATCTAGTGCACTCAACTCACTAGCAATTGGTTCATCATGATTGGATCTTTTTAAAAGATTAGCAAGTGGATGGGTATCCATATCAATAGATTTTTAGCAAGCGAAGATGCAAGCATATAGAAGGTACATGGCAACACAAGCAAACAAAAGATCGAATGAGAAAAAGGCAAACGAAAATGAAGGCAAATATTTTTTTTGTGAAGTGGGGGAGATGAAAACGAGAGGCAAATGGCAAATAATGTAAATTGCAAGGAGCTGAGATTTGTGATTAGGAACCTGATAGATATTGATGATGTCTCCCCGGCAACGGCGCCAGAAATTCCTTTTGATGCGGCTTGGAACTGCGTCGGTATTTCCCCAAAGAGGAAGGGATGATGCAGTACAACTACGGTAGGTATTTCCCTCAATTATGAAACCAAGGTATCAATCAAGTAGGAGAACCAAGCAACACTATGTAAACGGTACCTGCACACAAAGAACAAATCCTTGCAACCCAACGCGTAAGAGGGGTTGTCAATCCCTCCTCAGAAAAAAGATAGATTAATTTGTATGTAGTTGGATAAATAGATCTGAATAAAATGCGAAATAAAATATGCAAATAAAAAGTGCAGCAACTTATTTTGGGTTTTGGGAATAATAGATCTGAAAACAAATGCGGTGAAAAATAGATCTGAAAGCAATATGATAAAATATAGACCCTGGGGCCGCAGATTTTACTAGTGGCTTCTCTCGAGAAAATGACATATGGTGGGTAAACAAATTACTGTTGGGTAATTGATAGAAGATCGAATAATTACGACGATATCCAAGGCAATGATCAATATATAGGCATCACATCCAAGATTAGTAGACCGACTCCTTCCTGCATCTACTACTATTACTCCACACATCGACCGCTATCCAGCATGCATCTAGTGTATTAAGTTCATGGAGAAACGGAGTAATGCAATAAGAACGATGACATGATGTAGACAAGATCTATTCATGTAGGAATAGACCCCATCTTGATATCCTTAATAGCAACGATACATACGTGCCTCGCTACCCCTTCTGTCAATGGGTGAGGACACCGTAAGATCGAACCCATCACAAAGTGATGTCGCTTGAACTGCGTCGGTATTTCCCCAAAGAGGAAGGGATGATGCAGCACAGCTATAGTAGGTATTTCTCTCAGTGATGAGACCAAGGTTATCGAACCAGTAGGAGAACCACGCAACACTATGTAAATGGTACCTGCACACAAAGAACAAATACTTGCAACCCGACGCGTAAGAGGGGTTGTCAATCCCTCCCGGGTAAAAGATAGATAAATTTGTAGTAGATTGGATAAATAGATCTTGCGGAAACGTGAGATAAAATCGATGACAAAAAATTGCAGCAAGGTATTTTTGTGTTTTTGGAATTATAGATCTGAAAATAAAAGTGGCAAATAATAGACCGGAAAGCAAATATGATAAATAATAGACCCCGGGGCCATAGATTTCACCAGATGCTTCTCTCGAGAAAAATAGCATACGGCGGGTAAACAAACTACTGTTGGGCAATTGATAGAACTTCAAATAATTATGATGATATCCAGGCAATGATCATTATATAGGCATCACGTCCAAGATTAGTAGACCGACTCCTGCCTGCATCTACTACTATTACTCCACACATCGACCGCTATCCAGCATGCATCTAGTGTATTAAGTTCATGGAGAAACGGAGTAATGCAATAAGAACGATGTCATGATGTAGACAAGATCTATTCATGTAGGAATAGACCCCATCTAGTTATCCTTAATAGCAATGATACGTACATGTCATGTCCCCTTCTGTCACTGGGATTGAGCACCATAATATCGAACCCATCACAAAGCACCTCTTCCCATGGCAAGAAAAATCGATCTAGTTGGCCTAACTAAACCAAAGATTCAGAGAAGAAATATGAGGCTATAAGCAATTATGCATATAAGAGATCAAATAAACTCAAACAACTTTCATGGATAAAAATAGATCTGATCATAAACTCAAAGTTCATCGAATCCCAAAAAACACAACGCAAAAAGAGTTACATCAAATAGATCTCCAAGAGACCATTGTATTGAGAATCAAAAGAGATAGAGGAAGCCATCTAGCTACTAACTACAGACCCGAAGGTCTACAATGAACTACTCACGCATCATCGGAGAGGCACCAATGAGGATGATGAACCCCTCCGTGATGGTGTCTAGATTGGATCTCCTTTTTCTGGAACTTGCGGCGGCTGGAATTGTGTTTCGTCGACTCCCCTAGGGTTTTTGGAATATTGGGGTATTTATAGAGGAAAGAGGCGGTGCGGGAGGCCACCGAGGTGGGCACAACCCACCAGGCCTCTGGTACTTCTTTGGCCCAAGTTGTTCCTTCTGGTCCAGAAAAAAATCTCCAAAAAGTTTCGCTGCGTTTGGACTCCATTTGGTATTGATTTTCTGTGAAGTAAAAAACAAGCAAAAAACAACAACTAGCACTGGGCACTATGTGAATAGGTTAGTCCCAAAAAATGATATAAATTTGCTATAAAATGATTGTAAACATCCAAGAATGATAATATAACAGCATGGAACAAGCAAAAATTATAGATACGTTGGAGACGTATCACAAAGCACCTCTTCCCATGGCAAGAAAAATCGATCTAGTTGGCCTAACTAAACCAAAGATTCGAAGAAGAAATACAAGGCTATAAATAAACATGCATATAAGAGATCAAAGAAACTCAAATAATATTCATGGATATAGATCTGATCATAAACTCAAAGTTCATCGGATCCCAACAAACATACCACAAAAAAAGTTTACATCAAATAGATCTCCAAGAGACCATTGTATTGAGAATCAAAAAGAGAGAAGAAGCCATCTAGCTACTGCCTACGGACCCGTAGGTCTATGGTGGACTACTCACGCATCATCGGAGAGGCACCAATGAGGATGATGAACCCCTCCATGATGGTGTTAGATTGGATCTCGTGGTTCTGGAACTTGCGGCGGCTGGAATTGTGTTTCGTCTGCTCCCCTAGGGTTTCTGGAATATTTGGGAATTTATAGGGTGAAGAGGCGGTGCAGGAGACCCTCGTGGGCCCCACAATCCACGAGGGCACGCCCTGGTGTCTTGTGGGCCCCATGGGTCTCCCCTCTGGTCCTTCCTTGGCTATCAAGTTGTCTTCTGGTCCAAAAAAATCTCCAAAAAGTTTCGCTGCGTTTGGACTCTGTTTGTAGGGATATTCTGCGAAGTAAAAAAGAAGCAAATGGCACTGGGCACTATGTCAATAGGTTAGTCCCAAAAAATGATATAAAGTTGCTATAAAATGATTGTAAAACATCCAAGAATGATAATATAACAGCATGGAACAATAAAAAATTATAGATACGTTGGAGACATATCAGCATCCCCAAGCTTAATTCCTACTCGCCCTCGAGTAGGTAAATGATAAAAACAGAATTTTTGATGTGGAATGCTGCCTAACATGTTCATCACATTTTCTTTTCTTTTTTAGCATGAACATTTGGACTTTTAGATGGTTCAAAGCAATAGTCTATATTTGACATGATAACTTCAATACTCAAGAATATCAATAAGCAACCATGTCTTTCAAAATATCTGTAGGAGATATGCCCTAGAGGCAATAATAAATGTTATTGATTATCTCCCTGTTCATAATTAGGTTTATGTTCCATGCTATAACTGCTATGGTTCTCGAGTCTGCAAATAAAACGAGGCTCGGAGGAAGACTCATATGCACGTGTGGAATAATAAACGGTAATATGTATTCCTAGTCTGGCCTCTAAGACTAGCTCAAGTATTGCATGATGGTTCTGTTTTCCTGATCATGGGCATGTCTATGCCAGCAATTTTGAGGGCACAGTGTTAGAAGAACATTTGTGTTGAATCGACCCAAATTGATGTTATGCTATGAGTTACATTCGTCACATATTAATGGTTAATAACACAGAGATGGTTAATGTTTGCAAAATTCCTTAGACCATGAGAGTGTCGAGTTTCTTCATACTTGCTTCATGAACTTTGGGGTTTGTTAAACGTCATCCGTAAATGGGTGGCTATTACGGCGGCTTACGGGTTCATGGAAAAGGGTGTCAAGTAACTTGATAGCTCGAGATTGGGATTTGCTCCTCCGACGATGGAGAGATATCTCTGGGCCCTCTCGGTGTTACGGTATCCATCATCGTCTGGCCAGACACTTTGTGATTTGATCACAGGGATGCCGGAACACGGTAACGAGAAAAGAGAACAATACCGGTAACGAGGTAACTGGCATAGTGGACAAGTTGTTGATCCACGGAAATGCCTACATGTCTAACCTCGGGTATTTGTAACATATCGTGAAGCAACAGGAATAGCAAACGGCAACTGGAGGTTCACTCGAATATTCATTCGTGTGGGTATAGGGGTCAATATGGGTGTCCACGGCTCCGATGTTGATCATTGATCGGAAGGTGTTCCGTGTCATGTCTATACTTCACCGAACCTATAGGGTCACACGCTTAAGGGTCATCTATCTGCTGAATACTAGACAGGGAGTCTGAGAGAAAATCACCGAAAAGTTTCGGAGACAACGGAAGAGTTCCGGAGAGAGAACACTGAAAAAGTTTCGGTAAAACCGAAAAGTTGTTTCGGATAAAACCATTGATCCAAAAAGGTTTCGGCAAGCACCGGGAATGTTTTGGAGGTT
Source organism: Thinopyrum elongatum (assembly GCA_011799875.1). NCBI lineage: Eukaryota > Viridiplantae > Streptophyta > Magnoliopsida > Poales > Poaceae > Thinopyrum > Thinopyrum elongatum. Next base: position 576,109,211 of record CM022301.1, read on the forward strand.
GCCAGATTGGTCTGGTAATTTCTGGAATTTTTCTGGAGAAAAAACCGAAAAAAAAGTTTCGGAGCTGCCGGAGTTGTTTACCGGGTAAACAAAGATGGTTTTAAATTAAACCACCATACTGGAAATGTTCGAGAGCGCGTCCAGATAATTTTAGAGGGTGCCGGAAATGTTCTGGGACCTTCTGGAATTTTTCAGAAATAATAGTCGCGGAAAACATCTTGTCCCAGCGTGAGGGGACAAGATCCCACGGATCGTGGGGGCTGTTTTTGGGCTGTTTTTGGGGGGGCCCCCTTTGGGAGCAGCCCCCTTGTGGCTGGACAAAATGTTGGGGGGGGCCCCCATGGTGGGGGGCAGCCCCCACAAATGGTGGAGAGTGTTGGGAGGAAGGTGGGGCCCCATGGGGGAACACCATGGACAAGGGAACATGTTTTTCCCTTGTTTGGTGGGAACATGTTCTCCTTGTTTTGTGGGAACATGTTTTCCCCATGTTTAGTGGGCTGAATTTTCAGCCCCCTCCACCCCTTCCACCACTATATAAGGAGGAGGAGAGGTGCTCTCCAACTCCACTCCAACTCTCTCACACAAGCCATGCATGATCTGGCATTCTCTCTCCCTCCCACGGAATAGTTTCGTAGTGCCGAAAGGCTGTCTGGGTTCCGGTGGGAACTAGTTCTGGACGGCGAAGCCCTGCCGGATAGATGGCACCGTATGTGTGCAACCCCGTAGAGAGGTCGTAGTTTCGTCCTTTTGCCCGAGGGGCTGTTCGAGTGTCCTCCCGAAGGGCTGTCCGAGTGACGGTCCGAGTTCTGTGAGTCCTCCCGAAGGGCTGTCCACGACACCGTCCGGGGGACTGTCCGACCGCCTCCCGGAGGGCTGTCCGAGTGGCGGATGAGGGAGTACATCCTCGCGGTTGGGAGGTTGTAAATCCTAGCTGCGGGGATCTGCACCGACGATCGTCATCGACTCAACTTCCGCTGCGCTACGAGTCGGTAACGAAAATGATCAAACCTTGTATGCAGTCTCCATAGTGGTCCTGGGCTGGTGCGTAGGTCGGAAATTTTTTGTTTTCTACTGCGTTACCCAACAATGATGACTTTATTGAGAACGTTGAAAACCTCCTCATAGAGGAAAAAGAGAGAGTCGAACTCCTCGAGCATGAACTAAATGAAGAGAGTGTCATGAGAGCATCACTTGAGGAAGCCTTGTCGTCTCATCAAATTGACTTTGTTAAAACCAATGATGCTTTGCAACTTGCTCTTGAGAACAAAGATGGTCTTAATGTTATGGTTGAAAAGCTTCTAATTGATCACACAAGACTTGTTGAGGAACATGAGTTCCTTGTGACTAGTTCCAAGGTTGTCAAAGGTGACCTCATTGCCCTCACCGAGTCTTATGCTCAACTTAAAGCTACAACCATTAAGGCTCTCACTTCCGTACCTCATATGGATTTAAATGATGATCCTTGTTCAGCTAACCTTGTTCATGATTGCGCCTCTCTCCAAGAGGAGAATAAGAAGTTGAAGGCCCAATTTGAGAAAGGGCTTGTATCATGCATTCAAGGAGAGAAAAACCTTAATGACCTCTTGAGTAACCAAAAGGAGTGTGTTGCCAAGGAGGGAATTGGGTTTGATCCCGCATCCAAGAATGGTAAGAACAAGAAGAAGAGCAACAAGAAGAAGATCGGTCCGACTCCTCCTCCTCCCCAAAAGGTAGTATTTGTGCATGAAGGGCACAATGAGAAAGAGAAGGAAAAAGGGGTTGTTAGGAGTGGCAAGGTCACTAGGGACAAGGCCATTCCCAAGGAGTTTGCCGGCAAGAACAATCCATCTTATGTCCTCATGAGAGGAGATGACGGCTATACATTTGCGAAATTTGTTGGCACTAACTATGATGATTATGCTTGGACTATTTGGGTTCCTAAGACCCTTGTTGCTAACTCCCCAGGACCCATTGCAAAATGGGTACCTATAACCAAATCTTGATTCTTGTAGGACTATATCTTCGGTGGAAAACAATGGGTGATCGATAGTGGATGCACCAATCATATGACCGGAGAAAGGGAGATGCTTGTGGAGTTCGTTGATTCTCTCAAGGCCTCTTCGAACATCTCCTTTGGTGACAATAGCAAGGGCAAGGTATTGGGTTTGTGCAAAGTGGTAATCTCTAATGATTCCTCACTTTCAAATGTCATGCTTGTCCAATCCCTTCACTACAATTTACTTTCAACTATTCAATTGGCACGTGCCGGTTATGATTCTCATTTCGGTGAATTCCATGTGACTGTCTTTAAGAGAAGCAATCTCAAAGTGGTCTTTGTTGGGCATGTTGAAGACAACCTTTACGTGGTTGATTAATCAAAAGAGAAAACTCATCTTGCAACATGCCTAATGGCCAAGGCCGACGTGGGGTGGCTATGGCACCGATGGCTAGCCCACGTTGGCATGAGAAATTTACAAGCTCTCTTAAAGGGGAGCACATCCTTGGACTAACCAATGTGTCTTTTGCCAAAGATCGTCCTTGTAGTGCTTGCATTGCCAGAAAACTACATGAGAAATCTCATAAAGTGAAGACTATCATCACCACCTTGAGGCCCCTTGAGCTTATCCATTTGGATCTTTTTGGGCCTCCAACTTATGATAGTTTGGGAGGGAGGAGGTATTACCTTGTCATTGTTGATGACTTCACAAGATATACTTGGGTGTTCTTTTTCAAGACCAAAGATGAAACTCAAGAAACCTTCATCAACTTTGCCAAAGAAGCTCAACATTAACATAATTGTGAGATCAAGGCAATTCGAAGTGACAATGGCACCGAGTTCAAGAACTACACGATGGATGAATTCTTGAGTGAAGATGGGATAAATCATCAATATGCCGCGCCATATACTCCCCAACAAAATGGTGTTGTGGAGAGGAAGAATCGGACTCTTATTGAGATGGCTAGGACCTTGCTTGACGAGTACAAGTCTCCATACAAGCTTTGGGATGAAGCCATCAACACCGCGTGTCATGCTGCAAACTGGCTTTATCTTCGCAAGCTCAAGAACAAGACCCCATATGAACTCCTAATCGGGAGAAAGCCTAACGTCAAATACTTTCGGGTATTCGGTTGTAAGTGTTTTATTCTAAACAAGAAATCCCGGTTAGCTAAGTTTGAGCCTAGAACTTATGAGGAATATTGGTTGGATATGCATCAAACTCTCATGCTTACCAAGTTCTCAATAAATCCACCGGATGCATTAAGGAAACAGTAAATGTGGAGTTTGATGAAGATAACGGCTCCCGTGTGGAGCAAATTGTTCCTAGTGTTATAGATGATGAGGCTCCTTCACAAGCTATAAGGACGATGGGGATAGGCCACATTCTTCCACAAGAAACACCCCAAGTCCAAGTAGAAGAAGAAGGAGTAAGAGCCCCTCTTGTGGAGTCTCCACAAGGGAAGTCATCACAGGCACCACTTGTACAAGGTGCTACGGGAGATCATGAACCTATCCAAGAACAAGATCAAGTCTCTCATATTCCCGAGAAAGATCAAGGGCAACCTCAGTCAAATGGTGAAGAACCAATTATTGAGGCTCAAGATCAAGCTCAAGTTCGAGATCAAGATCAAGATCAATCGCAACCACTCGGTTCTCCTTCTCTGTCACTTCCCAATGAACAAGAACTTGTGGTTGCAAAGAGAAGGGTGTCTCCAAGGCTAAAACAATCTCAAGGACAAGCTTCTTCATCAAGTCCAAAACCAAGTGAAGAAGAGCTTGCAATCAAAGAGCAAAAAGTGGCCGCCAAGCTAAAGCATCTTCAAGATCTCACCGAGAACATCTATGGAAGCATCAAAAAGGGGGTAACTACTCGTAGACGTTTGGCAAACTTTTGTGAGCATCACTCGTTTGTCTCTTGTGTTGAGCCCCTTAAGGTTGAAGATGCACTTGACGATCCGGATTGGATAGATGCCATGCATGAAGAACTCAACAACTTCACCCGCAACAAAGTATGGACCCTTGTGGAAAGACCTAAAGAGCATCATAATGTCATTGGAACAAAGTGGATATTCAAGAACAAACAAGATGAACATGGACAAGTAATAAGGAACAAGGCAAGGTTAGTGGCACAAGGTTTCACCCAAGTTGAAGGTTTGGACTTTGGTGAAACTTTTGCCCCCGTTGCCCATCTTGAATCCATTCACATCTTGCTTACATATGCCTCTCATCATGATTTTAAATTATATCAAATGGATGTGAAGAGTGCATTTCTTAATGGTCCTCTTAAGGAGTTGGTGTATGTCAAGCAACCTCCCGGTTTCGAAGACCCCGATCACCCCTCTCACGTTTATGAACTCCATAAGGCTCTCTATGGACTCAAACAAGCACCTCGTGCTTGGTATGATCACCTTACGGCATTCCTAAGCGAGAAGGGGTTCCAGATTGGGGTAATAGATTTCACTCTCTTCACAAAGAGGGTAAAAGGAGAATTGTTTGTGTGCCAAATATATGTTGATGATATTATCTTTGGGTCCACTAACCATGCTATTAACGTTGAGTTTGAGAATCTTATGACTAAGAAATTTGCTATGAGCATGATGGGAGAGTTGAAGTTCTTCCTCGGTTTTCAAGTGAAGCAATTGAGAGGAGGAACCTTCATCAACCAATCTCTTTATATTCAAGACATGCTCAAGAGGTTCAAAATGCAAGATGTCAAGCACATGAAGACACCCATGCCCAGAAATGGCCAACTTCATCTTGATCCCAATGGTAAAGAAGTGGATCAAAAGGTATATCGCTCCATGAGCGGTTCCTTGCTTTACCTTTGTGCATCTAGACCGGATATTATGTTGAGTGTGTGTATGTGTGCAAGCACTACACCACGACACCACAACAACGACATGCATCTGTCGGCGTAGCTGTGCATTTTCGACACATTGTCTGTCCAAAACAACACCGACACACCAATTGTTAGGGTTACTCTACATTTTCAATGGTCAATCTGTTGGTAATGTTTAACAGTTTATCAACGTACAATGTGTCGGCAGATGTTTGAGCGCCGTTGGATTATGTGTCACCGAAGCTTAGCCACAGAAAAAGTGTCAGCGTAGTTTTAGCCAGGCCCACTAATTTTGAGCTGCGCGGCACAGGCCCAATGTATCGAAATGCCCAAAAATATTTTCAGTCTCCTAGTCCCACATCCCATTCCCCTCGCTCGCAGCACACACATTCCAACCTAAACCTAAATCACCGCGGCCGCCGCCCCCGACCTATCCGCCGATTTGCTCGCGTCGCCGCCTCCCCCAACCCCGGCGCCACCCTCTCTCCCATCGGCGCCCCACCATCTCCCCTTCTCGAGCTGGTCAGCCAACAGCAAGATCCGCCGTCCTCCTCCACAACCACGCAGCGGCAGAGGATGAGTTAGGGTCGGAGCTCCTACCCTACAGCAGCCGCAGCCATGGACCCGAAACCCTAGCCTGCTAGCTCAGGATCCACAGGCAGGAGGAGGCGCAGCTCAGGATCCGTCCTCCAAGAGCTCGACTATGGTGGGTACGAATCCATCCCTCCTCCCCTTCTCTTCTCCTCTTCTCCTCTCTCTCTCTGACACCAACAGCAGCAACTTGCTCCTCTTCCTGTACTGCGACCCTCGCCTTCCGCTGCTCAAGGACAAGGTACCCCCGTCCCTTCCCCCCAAATCTGCACTCTCTTCTCACCAGCGAGCTGAGATTGAAGGTGGATTGGAATTCCAATTAAGGACAAGATAAGATTTGTGAGAGTCTGGGGGAACTTTATTTTGTTCCCTAGCAATACTTGTTCAACTCTGCAGATTTGTGTTCAGGATGATACGAACGAATGTCCTCTTGTCTGTCCTAAAAAAATCAGAACAACTTGCTAATTAGTATGTCGATTGTGAAACCGACTAATTTGTTCACATTGATTGATTGATTGATTATGGTGCTGATATTGACAAGATAAGATTATCACCATCATTTTTTTCAGTAATTTGTTCACTTTCAGTAATGCAACAATATGTGTCTATCTAGTATGAGATTTGACAAGAGAAGACGAGCTCTTGTCTGATTATCACCATCATTTTTTCTTATACTGCTGCCATGTGTAGTGTGTAGAGCAAAGCAATCTTGCTTTAATCCTTTTGTCAAGTGCTTGTGCTTGTGTTTGTGGTATGATTCAGTTTCAGTCAGTGTGTTAGCTACTGGAATTCTGCTGCTCCATGTTTTCCTTCCCTTCCCTGCGTGCCTTTTGTTGCTAGTTGATCAACTAGTATTTCACACATCTTCTTGCTGTAATTATAACTGCATTCTTCCTCCTGCTGTCTGGAGCGATCCATAAAAATATGAGATTTTATGGTTTCAAAAAGGCTACTGAATGTTCATCATCCTTCTGTGCACCATCTTGTGATATGACAATGGTTTTTTTCCCCATTACAAAGCAGGTTAATTCTGCCCTTCCAAATCTTGAAATGTCCAGTACAAATGCGTGTGCAGTACTAGAACATTGTCTCACTTTTGAGTCACAGCAGGATTACGTCATTGGAGTATTTCAGTAACATTACCCGCCTCCACTTTTTGAACATGCACATGTCTTTTTTTCCTTCTCCTGTTTGTTGGATTAGTCTAATTAGGCCTGTATGGTCAGCACCAGCCTTACTGCACTAGAGGTAGAACAGGGGAAGGTAAAGGTAGAAGGTGCACAAAAATCGCTCAAGCGGCTGCACGCACGAGCCAACTTGTCTTTTGACGTGATGATTCTTGTCAAGTGCTTGTATATATGTGATCTCAAGGCAATCAAACTTCAAACTAACTTGTTATTCCCCATAAGTTCCAGCCTTTGCTCTTGTTCTGTCTTCTTTAATCTCGTCTCCTCTCGTATCTTGTCTTTTCATTTATCCCGTGGTTGGCATGCTCATGTGTGAAAGCTTATTAGTAACTTCTGTACATATTAATATTCAGAGACCAGATTTTAACTACTCGAGGGGACAGATTTAGAAAGGAAAATGTAACCGAGTTGTGGCACAACTTTTGGGTTAACATTGCTGTTTGAGGATGCTCAAGTGGAGAGCTCCCTAAACTTCAGAGATCGAATTCACCAGATTCTGCAATTCGACACAGAACCTCCAGTTACTGTCGATATAAGAAGGATGACATGCAGGCATGTGTTACTTTCTAGAGAGAAAAAACGCATGTTTCACTTCAGTTTCTACAAATGAACATAACACCAAAGATTCGAAGTCACAAAATTGTAGGGATAAAAGGGGTAATGGCAATTTCATTTCTCTAATCTCAGTTTATTCTTCCTTGGCGCCCCATTATTTAAGTTTTTGTCTATTTGGTATGTATATTCATAATGAATGCACTTCTCCTATCTATATTTTCATAACTATGTTTCTTAATTATACTACTTCACACAAAATTGCTTGGTGGATGGTGCAGTTTGTAGTGTCATTATCTAAAACATATGTACACTAATTTAGTTTTTGTGTATGGCCCTCCATAGCTCTCAGGGATTGTAGCACAAGATGGCAAGGGGGAACTTCTAATTTAGATGACTTTGTTAAGTCATATCAGGTATTATTCTTGTCAACCTTTTTCCATGAGATGACACTGCTATGTTTCGTTTGATGCTTGGGTCAGGAAGAAATAGGTTCAGAATGGGGAAAAGAGTCCTCAGTTTGAACTAAACACTATTATTTTTCTTTTGGGCAATCTTTGTATTTTTCTTGTTAGGTTTCATGCTTCATAACTAAACACATACAGTGCAGTTTGTAGTGTCATTATAAATAGAGGATGCATCAGACTACCAGAGTATCTAGTTTCTATCAGAAATAGATAAGAATTAAGGGCATGATAAGGTGATACTAAATCTGGGTTGTAGCAGAACATATAATGTTTGGTTTCTATGTTTATATGTGTTTAGCGCAACCCTCATTATCATGCAAATAGTATCAAGTTCAGAGACTTAATCATGGAAGCTAGCAGAAATGTGTGATTTAGTACGCAAGCTAAGCTGAATGTTTGCTTGCATATTTGTTCAAATAAGATGAGTGGTACAAATGTCCATAAGTGTGCAATTCCTATCCTAGTAGCTAACAACAATGTGCAAACATCTATTGTATACCACACAATGTTTCATAGCATGCATGAATCGCAACACAAGCAATGTCCTGGAAATTGATTTGTTTTCACCAAGTGCACTAGTACTACATATATGACTGCTGGTACATTTATATGTAATAGTGCTTATGTGATTGTTTGCTGATTGAGTAACTTCGAATGCAAGTCTCTGAAATTACAGTAAGGACCTTACTCCTGATGGCTTAGAACATACCTGATTTCTTATCAACGAGTTCAGACATTTTTTCCTGGCTTTATTTTTTAGATCTTTTAGTAGATAAAAAAGACCTCCTTATTTGTTTTATGTTTCAAATCTAATAGTAAAGAAAAAAGACCTGCATAGTTTTAATTAGAGAGGTCATGCAATCAAGTATCTGTTTACTTCTCTTGTAAGCAAGCCGGTATGTTGTACATCTTCTGTTTCTTAGACCTTTGGACTCAAAAGGCAACTCACGAATTTGAACAAATTCTAGTATTTCTAAGATTGCTGAAACATATGAGTTCTTTTGTAGGGACAAATGGTAGAAAGTAGCAAGTCCACAAGTTGATCGAAGATGTTCTCATGATTGCTTTTGTTCAGAACATGGTCGACACATTTTGTTCATATGGAAGTTGATTTGGCTTGGCGATGGAAGAATTGGTCTTCCATAATATTCTATAGCAGTCCAGTGATCAAGCACTTGGTCTCTTAGGAACTTTGGCGATTATGTTTGTAACATACCACTCTTGTATATCTGACTTGTGTATTTCCTTAATTGACTTGTGTATTTCCTTAATGGTTGTAGCTAACTTGAGTGAAGAAAACTAATGAATCTTTTATATATATTGAATGAGTGCATTGATCGATGGTATCTTGTGATGAATTGAATAGTGCAATTGTTTGCATATGTATTCCGTACTAAACATGAATTGAATATTATGAATTTAATTTCATGTTAAAATATGGTGCATTTGCATTTGTGCTGAAATGTAGAACCCTGACAGCAAGTGTGTCGGCAAAAGTATTGAACGTCGCACTATCTGTTGGCATAGCACACTGTTAGATGAACTGTCGGCATATCAATCGACGTCGCACTATCTGTCGGAATAGCTCACTGTCAGATGAACTGTCGGCATAGAACTGTCCGTCGGTAAAGAAATGTCTGTCGGCGTAGACCTCACATACCTCGTCATTTTGTGTGTCGGCATAGACCTTTCTCGGCAGCACTATAGGCGACAGCTCCTTTCTGTCGGTAAAGGTCTTTGCAGACACTAAATACGTCGCCCTATGTGCCCTATGCCGACAGATTGTTTGACGCTGCTTTGTGTGTCGTGGTGTAGTGAAGATTTCAATTCGCTCCTAAGGAGAACCACTATTCGGCAGTGAAAAGGATCCTTCGATATTTGGTTCATACCCCAAACTTGGGCCTTTGGTATCCCAAAGGACCATCTTTTGAGTTAATGGGGTACTCGGATTCGGATTGGGCCGGAGACAAGGTTGACCGCAAGTCCACTTCCAGTTTCATGTCAATTCCTAGGGATATCTTTGGTAAGTTGGTCTTCAAAGAAGCAAAATTGTATACCTCTCTCAACAGCCGAAGCCGAGTACATTGCCGCTGGAAGTTGTTGTGCTCAGTTATTATGGATGAGGCAAACTTTGGTGGATTATGGTGTCAAATGTGACAAAGTGCCTCTTTGGTGCGACAATGAAAGTGCAATCAAGATCGCCGAGAATCCAGTTCAACACAGCAAGACCAAGCATATTGAGATTCACCATCACTTCATTAGGGTTCATGTGGCTAATGGAAACATTGAACTACTCTATGTCAACACCGAGAATCAACTAGCCGATATCTTCACCAAGCCTCTTGAAGAAGCAAGATTCCGCGAGTTAAGGCATGAGCTAAATATCGTGGATATAAGTAACTTGGGTTGAAATTCTTGCTCATACACACATACTCATATAATATCTTGCTTAGATGTAGGCTCATGTCTAGGGGGAGCTAGCTCAACTCATGAGTTATCTTATCCTAGAAGTGCATAAATCGAACAAAATCTTTCACATTAGCCACTTGTAGGTGGCACTTGTGCTTCAAAGATGAGTATTGGTCTTGGGCCCAAGGTTCATATCTTTGCGGTGCCATACCAAACAAACTCAAACATGGTGGCCTCGGCCACCGCCCTCCTTTGAGGGTTGTGTCTGTTTTCTTGTGTGTGGTGTTTTTGGCCTTCTACTATTTTTCTCGGTGCTTTGCCTTGGTTTTATGTCCTTTATCTTCTTGTACAAGTGCTCCATATATTCCCTTCTCGTAGTGATAGGTATTCTCTCGCGACGTATTCAGAAAAGTAGACCGAGATGCTTTGAAAAGGCTTGCTAAGAGTTGACACTCAGCCATACCTTCAAAAAGTACTTCTGGTCAAAATTCCTGAGTACCCCGTGTCCACGGGCTTGTACCATGCGCACGGGGCCCCCGTGCCCATGGGCTCTGTACCGTGCGCACGGGACCGCCCGTGTGCACGGGGTTCACTTAGCCCGTGAGCACGGGGTCTGCGGTTCCAGGCCATGAAGAGGTGGGGCGTGGGGGGGGGGGGGCTTGGGTTCATTCCCACCCAGTCGCCCCCTCCACTCCCCAGGAAGCCTCTAGGACCGCCGTCGTCGCCTCCGCTCACCGGATCTCCTCCGGGCGCCGTCAGGCTCCTTGCTCCGTGGATATCCACCGGGATGGGCTCCTCCTCCGGTTGGTCCTTTCCCCCTCTTCTTATTTTTCCTCCTGGATGCCTATCTAGTTGTTAGGGTTTCTAGGTCTTCTCTAGTATAGGTTGGTTGATCCCCTAGTGTAGGACGAATCCAGGTACATAGGTCCTTTGGTTCCTCTGCCGCACCCACTCCCAGATCTCGATCTGGAAGTGGCTGCCGCTGGGGAACCCCCGTGCGCACAGGGCCCCGTGCCCACAGTCGTGTACCGTGCCCACGGTGTCTAACCCCCCCGTGCGCACGGGGTACACAGGAACTGTCTGCCTAGGGTTGTTCTATTCCTCTGCCACTATCTCAAGCACTTGTACTCATTTGTGTTTTTGCTTTGTGTTGTTGGGTGTTTGTGTGTGTTTCAGACTCCGCTGACAAGAGGGCCGAGCTCCGTCGCAAGCGCCCCAAGGCAAATTCAAAGGAGTTCACTATTGCTCATCGTCAGCCGTCAGAGGGCATTGGACAGGGGTCAGGGTCAGGCCAGGGCCGTGTTCGCCGTGCAGACACCAAGCAGCTTGTTGTTGAGGCCTCCGAGGATTCAGTAGAAGAGTATGACTCTCAAGATGATGCTCACTATGTCAACCCCAAAGATGATGCAGAGATAGAGGCGGAGGATGATCGTGTTGATGAAGAGAATGAAGATGAAGATGAGGAAGAGATGTCTAGTCCCAAGCAGGCTATCCCCGATGGGCCAGATCTCAGGAACCTTCCCCTTGCCAAATGGACCAAGCCAGAGCTTTGGGCTGAGAGACAGAGGCCCTGTTTGTTTCAGCTTTGAGAGCAGTTTTTGGACTGGAAAAAGCTGAAACTGAAACAAACAACTATTTTAGAACAGTTGTGGAACCACAACCCAAAACTGTTTCGGTGTATTTTCAGTGTAACAGCCCAAAGCATGTCTCGGGGTACTTCACAGCCAAAGCTGTTTCCCTAACCCCTCTGCTTTTGGCGTTTGGTCGTAATTATGTCATAAATGTCGCCGCAGGCACGACCTATCTCTCCCTTCGCCCCCCCTCCTGAAACATAGCGTTTTCACCAACCCACAGTCGTTTCCATAGCTACGTTGCCAAACAGCTAACCTTCACTACAGCTGTTTCCTCAGCACAACAGTTTTGCCAGCACAACAAGTTCACAGCTGAATCTGTCGAAACTGAAGCCCAAACAAACACAGCCAGAGTCATCCATATGCTGCTGCCACAGGTTTGGGAGTGGATACCTGGTTCAAGAATGATTTTCAGCAAAGAGTGTACCATGAGCTGCTCATGACCAAGGCGAAGAAGTTTGCTCCTCACAAGTAGGTTAATACTGAGAGTCTGCATGACAATGATCATCTGTATCCCGGTGTTTATTCAGCTCTTGGGAGGTTGGGCCTCATTCCTTTTGTCACATTCAACCATCCATACAATGAGGATCTGGTGATGCAGTTCTTTGCAACCTTGTTCTTCTCCAATGACTCTGCTCGTACCCTCACATGGATGTCCGGGACGCATCGTTGCTCCGCTCCTATGGCCAAGTTTTCTGAGATCATTCCTTATCCATTCTTTGATGAGGAAGCGGCATCTGATGAGTTTGGCAGGGTTCATGAAAGTGGGCAGCGCACTAAGGATGAGATTGCATTCGCATACAAGCAAGAGAAGTCTTTAGTCACCGGGTCCATCAAAGACCTTGTGCCCCTCTATAATACTATGCGCCATATCTTGAGGTATACTCTCACTCCAAAGGCCGGTGATTCCCACAACATTCGGAGTTCCATGTTGGATGTCTTTGTGTACCTGCATAGGAAGAAGAGAGTGGATGTTCTGGACTTCATGTTCTATGAGCTCCGTTAGTGTGTGCAAGAGAACACGTCCTTGATCTATGCTCCATTCATCCAGGCATTGATTGAGTCTGTCTGCCCAGCTAAGTATATCTCTCAGTACAAGACTTCTTTTCCCAAGCGCAACTCCAACTGGACCCAGCTGCTCCTGCTCCATATGTGCCTATCAAGAAGGGGCGCAACCCTAGGTCTGAGGATCGTGCCACATACACTCCTGGTATGTCCTCCACTGCATGGATCCCTTGTGGTAAGGCCAAGACCATAGGATCTGAGGCTATTTTTGCCAAAGGGGAGAAGAAGTCTTTGTTCAAGACTATGAGCAACATGTTCAAGATGTGCCAGTCTATCCAGCGCTGTCAGATTAAGGAGATCAATAAGGAGAAGCTTGTGAGGCGTCAGCAAAAGGCAGCGAGGGCTGCAGTTGGTGAGGCGGTCGGCCCAGGGTCAGAGGACAACGACAGTGAGGCCACAACTCGTTCCTTTCCGATGGTAGGATGGCGCTTTGATGATGATGATGATGCTTCAAGCGCTCCTCCTCTTGTCTAGTGGGTCTGTGTGTCGCCATTTGTCTCCTTTTTGTTGTCTTGATGACAAAGGGGGAGAAGTGGTGGTGTTGGTGCTCTTTAGTGTGTGTTGAGATCTCAAGCCTCGTGTTTCTCCGCTTTGTTGGTTGTTTTTAGTTGGCTTGAGATACTCTTATTTGCTTTCCGCAGTGTGTGGTTGTGAGCTACTCGCTTGTGCTCGTGAGACTCTAGCATTTATCTTGAACCTTATGCATTGGTCGTATCGTGCTTATTATGTTGTTTGTTATGTGTCTCTCAATATTTGTTCACCACACTATTTCATGAGATCTAGGCACCGTTATAGGTTTATTATGTTGATCTCATGTCTTGACAATATTGATCTTGGGGGAGCCTCCTATATGTGTACTTGATGCCTTCTCATGCATACATTTTATCCGGGCACACATATAGGGGGAGCTTCTATGATCAATCATTGTCTCATGGCTATTTCATTTCTTCATATCCTTTATGCCATGTTCTAACCACGTGGTCATCAATGCACCAAAAAGGGGGAGATTGAAAGTGCATTTGGCACTTAAACTTTATTTTGATGTGATGACAATGTGGTTAGTGGAACTAATATTGGGTGCTATAGTTTATCTCAGGATATCGGTTCCATATTGCGTTTGATGGAGATGTGTAGCCCCCCCCCCCTCCCCCCAATTCAAAAAGATCAAAGGCGTGGTCTTCCGGTGATTCGAAGGTTTTATTTTTGGTTTACTTCGAGTCGTAGGAAAGACCGCACTATTAAGAGGGGTCTGTGTGGATTAGTGTTGTGTGGGAATGCCATCGTCGAAACATATACACTAGCCTACGCATTCCTACCACTTAAATTCATAGTGTGCGTGCATGTGGTACTCAGAGAGCTTACAACATTAAGTTACTGGGTTGACCCCCGTGCGCACGGGGTACTGCGTAACTCTCTGGGTACCCCGTGCGCACGGGGTGCTGCGTAAACTCCCTGGGTACCCCATGCGCACGGGGTCTTTTGACCCCCGTATGCACGGGGTGGTGTGAAAGTCTCTGAGTACCCCGTGCGCACGGGGCTGACTTAGCCCGTGGGCACGGGGTCCAACGGGCAGAAACGGCCACCCAGGCAAGACCACTATAAAAGCCCCCCTTCTTCCTCCTCCATCCCTAACCCTAATGTCTTGTCGAGCTCCACCATTGCTACACCTCATTTTGCTCAATACTCTCAATTCCTCCACCCAAACTTGTTGAAATTTTGGGGATTGGGAGAGCAAGACCCGATCTACATCTTGACCAAACCAAATCGCGTTCCCCGCAACATTTCTTCCCCATTGACTTGTTACTCTTGGAGCTTGGGCTCCTAGGCGGTTGGAGGTTCCTCCGGAAGCTTCCTTACTTGTGGTGTGCTCCGGAGAAGTTTGTAAAGGTGTGGTGGTCGACTTTAAGACCAACCCCGAGTGATTCGAGGCTCATCCGTTGGGGGTGACTCGAAAGAGACTACGGTGAGCCTTCGTGGCGTTCCGCAAGTTTTGGCTCCGGCACCGCTCTAAACGGAGAGTAGCTCTTCCTATTTGCTACCGATCCAGAGACGACAAAGGGTTCGTGACGGGTTGCGCAACTCGCGATTGACGCTGCCGCCACGAAAGCTCGGGTCCCGTTGTAGTTCAGGCGTGGAGCTGCTATTTACAACTGATCCAAGTCGTATAGGTCGCCTTGGGTGTGGTCGATGACGGCAGCGACGGCGGTGTCTACTTCTATGAGGGGGCGCGGCCAGGCGTTGATGGTGTTCTCGCCATGGCAGGCGCCCTTGTCATCCTTCTCGTCACCCATGCCGCGATGATCGTAGTTGGTGCGAGCGGTCAGAGATGTGCCGCCCCGGGGGCTGGAGCGCTGGAGTCCGTGATCGGAAAGACGGGAGGAGGAGGTGGGGGAGGAGAAGAATCACCCCATGCCCTATGGCTCGCATGCAAGTTGTGTTTTGGCGCACGTAGCCGCACATCCCATGGTGCATCAGTAGTTTCGGCTCTTCGCATGTCCACGAACAGGAAGCACCTCATCTGGTTTTTTCTTACAAATCCTTTGCCTCAGCGCCCATTAAAAGGTTCGGGGTATCCAGGTTGTTCTGCAACCAGGTGCCAGGGATGACCGAGAACTCTCTGCCGTCGTACTCAAGCAGGGACGACGGAGAACTTCCTGACGTAGTGTGCGAGCGGTATTCATGGTGCAGGAAGACGACCCGAACATGGAGCCGATAGCATCGTCATGTGATCATCTAGACAGATTCTGCGCGATCTCGGTCTCGGCATGCAGCGCAACGACGGCCGGCCAGTCCACGACTTCTGCGACGCATCCATGCGTCTGGCCCTGGAAACACAGGCGCGCACACACACGTAGGTATGCGAGCCATCGCGCGCGTGGCTGCCCGCCGTTGAGGATCAACCATCTGCCGAGAACCACATCACCGCTAGCAGGTCGTCGCCGTTGCACAGAGACGAGGATTGGAAGGGAGAATCATAGTAGAAGCCAGGGCCCGGCCGGCAAAATCCAGGGCCCTGTGCGAAACTAAAAAATGGGGTCCTTTTTTAAAAAATGAACTAATAAGCAATTATAATGTATATATATATCACAGAAAAAATTTATAATGTATATAATATAATGTCATACAAGATAAAGAAGATGACTCAAATCTGTATTATTGAAACACAAGATAAAGAAGATGAATAAAATAAAATTGAATTTATACGGTAACATATATCAATTGGAGATCATGTGTCAATGTTTTGCAATTAGACGAACCTTCTAACTCACCTAATTTTGGTCGTGTGATCTTTAACCGAGGAGGTAAGAACCAATCTCTAACGAAGTAATGATCCCTGCCAATAATTATTTAGAAAATTAGGAATTAGGAGTAGGAATCGAAGTTAATTGAAAAGAAGGACTCGCTAAGCACCTGAAGGCTAGAGTTGGTCACCGATCAATCCGACGAGACGATGTCGACGAGTCTGAAATTTAAGAAAAGAGGCCAGGAAGGCAACGGCGGCACCGCGGCGGTGGCCTAACACTTAGTCGGCCTAAATCCGAATTCCGATCGATCTAAGGACCAGGGAGGCAGGGACCGAGGGACGAGGCGTCGACGTTGAGGGCTCCAGGCGTGGAGGAGTCCAGGCCTCCAGGCGACGAGCGGACGAGACATTCTTTTCCTGTAGCTAGCCACGATCCCGATCCCTGACTCCCTAAAGCGATCTTTTATAGATAATGTAGCGATTGACTGATCGAGTAGGAGTCCAGGATCGCGCTCGATGCCTAGTCGCTCTTGCTCGATGGCCGATGGGCCTAGTCGCTCGGCCCAGTAGGCAGTAGCGCTTAATTATTAATAGACCTATATAAAAAAATATGGGCCCCCCAGAATTTTGGGCCCTGTGCGGGCCGCACTTTCTGCACCACTATGGGCCCGGCCCTGGTAGAAGCTTTCTCAGTAGGAGATCGTGCCTCATCCTGATAGGCGATCGTGAGTAATCCCTGCAACTCCAACTGCAGTCACCTTCAGGTATACACTGTGTGTCGTCACTCATCGGACGCCGGTGCATTAAGCATCATCCAGGTTCGGTCTATGTACGTGTTAAAGCGGCCAAAGAATTTGTGATTTTGTTATGGATAGTGCTTCTCTTGAATTTACTGACTTTTGCATAATTGCATGTCTCCCTGGTTGGCAATTTCACCTCTTAAAGAGCATGAGGTTCTTACACTTTCCCATATATATGTCAGTTTTGCAAGCTTAGCATAGCTGATGCATGCATGCATATCTGTATGCACGGACGGTCTGAAGTACTATTTCTTTCTTTAGCCTTTTGTATGTATGTATGTATGTATGTATGGAGAAACTAGCAGGGTAGGTATCCTTCTATATATTCCATTATTTTTGGCCAAATAAGAGAGAAAATAAATTAACCAGATATAAAAAATCATTAAATTCTGAATTTTTGCACTAAACTGGAAAACTAAAAGCTAAGAAATATATGTACGTAGACCTAGGAGTATATGTATGCATGCGTTTATATGTGTTGCGGATAGAAATTATTACTTCTGTTCGGAAATAACTCACAGTGAGCTAAAATAACACCAGTTATTTCCGAATAGAGGGATATCTGTGAATAACCATTTAATGCTGAGGAAAATATCTATCTTAATCTTATTTCTGAACGGAGGGATATCTGTGAATCACCATTTAATGTCAAGGAAAATATCTTTCCCTAATAATAAAACACGGATTGACTCCGTGGGTTCACCGTCACAATACGCTTCCGCCCAGTCGTAATACGCTTTTACGATTCGTATAGACAAAATCGTAATATAAACAAGGTGATACTAATAGCATGTTCGTCCGTCCGTCCGACCTGGTTCGCCTATCGCACAAATCAACCCAATCCGTTCCCCCCAAAAAAAAACCCGATCTATCTCGACCAGCATACGGCTATCGCTCGATCCCGCTCGATCCGTTTCCGTTCAGCTTATTTTCCTCATGCCCTTTTCACGATTCTCTATCAAGGCGTAAGGTTCCGTCTACTCTTTTGGTTTTGTTGTTCACTATGTGGCCCGCCTATTGAAGAACAGGCCTACCGAGCCAGGGTGCTCTCTCTCTCTCTCTCTCTCTCTCTCTCTCTCTCTCTCTCTCTCTCTCAAATAAAACGAAGACTGATGTTCAAAAAAAAAATGAAGGCTGCGTCGTCTTCCTAGGCCTGCTCCTATGTCTATGCCATCAAGAGTCTGCGTTTGTCAAAAACAAATCAAGAGTCCGCTTACTTTCCGCATCACGTCTCGCTGAATCGGAAGAAGCAGTTTCCAATACAGACTCATACACATGATATCTAACGCCCCTGAAAAATAAGCTGCTCTGCTACGGGCGAGATCCTTGACCACAACTATGAAAGCGTCGGCAAGGTCATCTACACGGCTTGATTATGTTTCATGATTCAGATCCAATCTTTCCTCTATCGGCTCCATCAACAATCGAAACAACATAGGATTTTACACATCGGAGGCGAACGGCAAGCAGAGCGATGGCGATGTCCGACGCAGCGCTGAAGACGACCCCATCGTGCCCCCACACCCGCCATCGACTTGGAATTCTCTGACAGCACAATCTACCATCAGGTACCTACAGAGGAAGTCCACAGGCGTATCCTGGTCGAGTAGTGGCGTTAATGAACGTCTCTTTGGCATTTAATGAACAAAAGATGAAACGCTTAGAAGGTGCATGCATAGGAGTCGACGACAAGTACCAGCTGCCGGGCGCCAACTTCATCATCCCATCATGTTTGGTATGTACGCAAGGAATTGATAAGTACCGGCTGGCTGCAGTTTCATCATATATGCTCATGTTTGGTTTGATCTCTGCATGCACACATACGTATCTCATGATGGAGGAAAGTAAATGGCGTGAATTTATGCAGGTTTAATCTATGCCCATCCTCAACAAACCTGATGTCTGATTATCACCCTGAGTATAATCTAGGTTTCTATTCTCAAAAGAAATTCTACTGATTTTTGTATGAAGCAACCATATATATATATTGTTGCTGAAAACACGTGAGTTCATATTGTTGGCTAACATCAACCCTAGATCAAAATCATTGGTGGATTTGTCCGTGCTCTGCTGTTTTTTTCCTGCTCGTATAATTTATAGGTCAGGTGTGGTGAGGTGAAAATCTCCGCCCCATTGGGATCCTGCCCGGATGTGGTAATGGTGGGTGAGGTGTTTCAGGCCCTTCGAACCGCGGCGCCGGCATCCATGTGATCCCTACCTTTGCCTGTGATCTCTATCCCCCGTACAGTACCTTGATCTCTTGTTTGGTGTGGTTTATGGCTGAAACGAGTGTGAATGTGATGAGTCTGCGTCTTGGTCATGGTTTTTTTTCCGGTCATGGTTGTTTGAGTAAATTACTGGTTTACTGGCATCCTTTATGATCATTAGCATGTACCAGCGGAGTTTAATTCCATGCTTAGCTTGCAGACGCACATAATAAGTTATTAAATAAATTTGTACTTATAAGTTGCACAATGATGTCATAATTATAGTTTCCGATGGTGGATTTAAGACAACTGACGTAGAGACACAATAAGCCTCAAGGTCAACTCATATGCTAACAGGTGCTACATCACAAAGATTGACTATGCCGTGTACTCATAATAAGTGTCGAAGAAGTGTATCATGTCTGAGCATAAATCATTGATAAGAATCTTCCATTATTTTCCTTAGTGATATGATCATAGATGGCACAACTTACACCTTGGGGATAGTTGAGAAGTAGTTGTCCGAAGATATAGAACTTTTCAGCATACTTTTACCATTCATTTAGATGTCAATATTTTTTTTAATACAAATAAGCATAGAGTACAAGAATATATTTTCATACAAATTTATTGACATATATCTGCCGCGATCATGGTGGGAAGAAATATAGGCAGGTGGTGTGATAACTTTTTCTCCCGTTGCAACGCACGGGCATTTTTCCTAGTCTATCTTAATCTTCCAAGTTGTCCATTTAGTAAGCATAATTTTAGAAAATTGGATTCACCGGATGTTGTTATTCCAGGGCAACACATGTTTATCAGTCTTGGTGAATACTAAATATGAGATGAGTTGTCATTTTATTTTGCACATAAAATTTTGACTAAACTTAAATGCCTACTATTCTTTCTCTCGTTCTAACGCACGGGCATTTTTTTTCTCCCATTGCAACGGGCATATGTGCTAGTCACTAGTTAAAGTTTTGACCTCTCCAAACCGATTTTTATCAATTTTTTCAACAAGATTTTCACCCTCCGAATTATGAGGACGCCTTCTAACTAAAGTTGACTCGTCTTCAGTCCTCTTATCATCAAGCTTAATATTGCTAAACAAGGAATAAATAGAAGAAACACCAATCATCTTAACATCTTCATCATTATTATTAAAGCAATCGATCGAAAACGCTCTTTCTAAAAATTCTCTTTTAGCTCTAAGCATAACGGTTATTTTCTTATTTTCATCCATAGAAACATATAAAGCTTTAATTCATTCATTAATATCAACCTTAGGTGAAATTTTTTTAATCTTGAGATTTTCTACATCATGAGAAATTCTATCAATGCTTCTATATATATCATCAATCTTATTCAATTTTTCTTCTATTGTAGTGTTAAAAACTTTTTGGGCATTGATAAATTCTTTAATATTACTGTAACACCCCATGCCATTAGCCACAGTAATCACTTTTGATAATGATAAGTCGGCATATTTAACAGTGCATGAGCATCATTAGCATCATGTTGCATTTCAACTCCTAAGTCAAAATCCAAATTTAAATGAAACTGGAAAATAAAAGTTGTTCAACATAGAAACTAAAATGTTCAATAAATAATAAATATTGCAGAGACAATTCAAAAATTATAACCAACAATTATTACATTAATTGAGTAATCCAAACCTCCTCTAACAGTGGCTGAAAATAATATTTAATAACCTTTTAATTAATCTAAATCAAATGCGAAATGATGTTTTGCCCAAACTAATTTTTGGTGTTAGGGTATAATGCACTGATATTTATGGACTACGTCACACTTGCACCAAAATTCATTTGGTGCCCAAACAATTAGCAAACAGAAAAGAAAACAGAAAAATAGAAAACGGAAAAAGAAAAAGGCCTAAAGCTACTGCGCACTCGGGCCTGCTCGCTACAGCGCCAGCCCAGCCCACCCCGCACCTCCTCCCTTCTCCCGCACTATTCATGCCGCCCCGCTGTCGAACACACCGCACGCACGCGCGCGCACACACCCGGCCCCCCTCGCTCGCCGCTCGACAACGCGCCGCGCCCGCGCCGTGGACAAAGAGCAACTCCCCGCTCCCCCGGACGAACCCTAGCGCCACAACTCCCCTCCCCTCGCCTTCCTCTTCCTCACCCGGCGCCGCCATGGACGGCCGCGGTTGAACTGCGCGGCCACCGTCTCCCGTTCGCTCCACCGACTCCCGTTCGCTCCACCGACGCGTCCTACAACTCCGCCTCGTTCGTCTGCTTCGATTGCGCTCTCCGGCGGCCGGTCCGACGTGGCACCGATGGGCCCCGCCCCGTGCCACTGACCCTGGGCCCCAGTTGACCTATTGACCAGGTAAACTGCTGACGTGGCCGCCCCTGTCTCGCTGACATGCGGGCCCCACTCGGTTAAACTAATTTAATTAAATAGATAATTAGATAATTAGCTAATTAGTTAGTTAAAAACCCTAAACAGTCACTGACTACTGGGCCCCACCTCCTAATTAGTTTCGTTAGATTAAATTAACCCTGGTTAATTAGCTGGGTCACTTACATGTGGGTCCCACTAGACCCACCTGTCAGGTTTGACCCTGGTCAGCCCCTGTTGACCTGCTGATGTCATGCTTAGGTCATGTTGATGTCACTTTACACTGTTTCGGATAATGTTGAATTTAAATAAATAATTAAATTCCAGAAATTAATAAAAACTTTAGAAAATCATATTAAATAATCCGTAACTCCGATGAAAATAATTTATATATGAAAGTTGCTCAGAATTACGATACGAACCCGGATACGCCCTCCGTATTCTTGTCAGATGCCCCTAGCTATATGAACATTGAACTTTTAGACCGATTTTGATAAATGAATAGTGCCCAACGTTGATTAAGTAAATCCGGATAAATTCCTAAATTAACTAAATCATTTAGTTTGGCAGTAGAACACCCCGGCATATCATTTAGGCATGTCATGCATATTGTTTGCATTTTTGCCGTGAATTTATTGTTTCCCTCCCCCTCCTTCTCTCTCGATAGACGCCGAGACCGACGACACTGCAGCTGGGTACGACTACACTACCGACGAGCAGCCCGTTGACGACCCCTCTCTCTTGCCAGAGCAACCAGGCAAGCCCTCCCCCCCTTGAGCATTCAGATATCGCCCATTCCATTTCTCCTGCTTGCATTAGATTTTGCGACTGTTAATGTTTGCTCCTATTCTGATGCATAGCCTGCTTTTGTAACCTGTTCAATGTTACCTTACCTGCCTATGTTAAACTGTTTAGTATAGGTTGGTAGTGAACCATCAGTGACCCCACCACCTTACCCTTGTTGCCCCTGCTTGATCGTCGACGCTTCGATCAATGTGATCGTCGACCAGAGACCGACACATCACTTCATCCCCTTAGTTGTACGACTCTGCATAGTTACTATCGAGTGCCGAGGGTGATACCTCGTAACGCACTCCTGATGAATACTCTGCAGTGTAGCTGTTCGGTCGTGGTCATCGAGGGTGATTCCTCCTTCTCCACTTCTGATACAACTCTGTCGTGCAACCCCTTAGTGTGAACCTCGAGGGTGATGCCTCATACGTTCACCCTGATGATTTCATCGAGTGGAATTCGCCGAGGGCGATTCCTCGGGTTTTCCCCCTTGATGTTATGACCACACGGTTACTTTGACCTTTGTTACAGGCGGGTCCACCCTGGTGGGTACCCACTGGGGATCTGTGATGTCGAGTGTGCCGGAAGGGCACTCGAGTGTGATATTGTGGCAGAGCTTCAGAGACTCTGATTGTCTCCGCGTGATACTAAATAAGCCTATTGGATTTGGGTGTGTGATCTGAGTGGGTCGACGTGCCCTATACGCACTACCACCACGCGGGATTATGGTTATGGCGCCCTCTGCGATGTACGTTTCTCCCGAAAGCTCGTCAGATGTCACGATTCACCGTGCGGGCTGATTGTTGGGCTTGGACTGGATACTTCACTGACGAGTTCAGTGTCGTGCCTGCACCTCGGCCAGTCTCGCAACGCGCAGGGTGCCCAGGGCGATGGCCCAAGACCTCTGGGTGCATAGGTTAGTCCGGCGTTATGACCTCTCTACTGAGCCTAGGTAGGGCGTTGCTTCGTGTTGATCTCCCGAGGCCGGGCATTACCTAGCAAGTGTGTCCGGCCAGAGGTGATCGAGCGTGTTGGGTAACAGTAGTGCACCCCTGCAGGGATGAATGATCTATCGATAGCCGGTCCTACGGTAAAGGACGCTAAGTTTTTGTATCCCGATCTATTACTTGAACTGGATACTTGTTACTTAATTGAAGCTTCGAGATCGCTTTCTCGCTGGGAGTCGAGGAAGGATCTCTAGGCTTGCTTCAACATGTTTGCTAAATAAAATGCTTTTCTACTCTCTTCTATTGCTGCAAGATGATGGCTTCGTGAAGTTGCTAGTCTTCGATAGGACTAGGCCTTCTCTCTATTCTGGCATTTCTGCAGCCCAGTCCACATATACAGCCTTTCTCCATTGATAATGTTGCATATGTAGTATAGATCCTTGCTTGCTGAGTACTTCGGATGAGTACTCATGGTTGCTTTACTTTCTTTTTTCCCCATACCCCACCTTGATGATACATCAGACGATGGAGCCCCGGAGCCAGATGCCACCTCAGGAGCTTACTACCAGGAGGGTCCAGAGGGCACGTACTACTGGATCGAGCCAGCCGACTAGGAGTAGGATCGGAGGCTCCCAGGCAGGAGGCCAACGTCGTTCGATCTAGAGTCGTTGTTTGTGCTAGCCTTCTTAAGGCAAAACTTGTCTAACTATGTCTGTACTCAGATAATATTTGTATGACTGGCTTATGTATTCGGATCTTCGGATCCCTGGTCTATAATATTGTGGATCTCCGTTTATTTGTGTTAGAGTTGTGTTGTGATATCTTCCCGTGAGTCCCTGTGCTTGATCGTGCATGTTTGCGTGTATGATTAGTGCACGATTGAGTCGGGGGTGCCACAAGTTGGTATTAGAGCCGACTGCCTGTAGGAAGACCCCTCCAAATTCCTTGCCCGAAGTTGAGTCTAGACATCGAAAAACTAATTTACTAACTTGGCTGTGTGGCTTACGGGCCCACGTCGCCAATTGGGTGGTATTATGATCTTTTATTCCTCGTATATACTCTGGGACTCTGATCTCTCTTCTATTTGGGTTAAATAAATTTTACTAACACCGACACTTAGGATCTCGTAAATCCTGTCAACCCGGAGAGCTGGATATCTGTGCGATTTCCCTGTCATTGATCTGATTAGTCTGATAATCATTTTCCTTTCCATTGTTTTGTTTAACCTTTCTCTCCGAGTTGTGTTAAACTTCTCATTGTCGTTTGACAAACCTGAATTTTTCTCTGTTTCAGATGGATCGTTTATTTCCACCGCGTCCTACGACAGAGCTTGTGCTTCGCACTTGGGCTCGTGATGCCCTTGGGTTTCCAGCTGTCCTGATCGCTCTCATGACCAGACTTGGCTACCGCTAGTACCCTGAGTACATGGTCTACGAGGATTACCGCGAGTTCAATCAGGAGCAGTACCATGCTGATGTTCGTATCTATGATCGGCAAGATGACTCAGACACTGAGCTGCACCTTTTCCACGGTATCGGCGTGATGATTGAGATGGCAGTACATGATGCCGCCTACTCTGCTGTCGCACGTCTCCGAGGACAGTTCAGCGATATCTTGGATGACTCTGAGTTCCGATACATTCCGTATGCCCCTACTGGAGATGCTACTGGATACTACACAGCTATCTGTGCCCCGCACGAGCCTCGTCGCTATGACCCGCGCATTCTGATTCAGTGCACTCAGGCTCTGGATCGCACTGTTCGGACTCTTGCCGTCGAGTTGGTTGCCACTCGAGCACGTCTCTACGATGCTATGACGCAGTTGCTACCCGCTGTTCGCGCAGGGATACATCCTGAGCACGTCCTTTACCCGCGCAGGACTCAGATGTATGCTGATTTTGATTGGCCTGCTATTGGAGGTCACACACCTACACGTGGACCTCTTCTTACAGCTCGAGACCGGGTTCTGCATCAGAGTGCACATGGAGCGCAGGATCCTACCGCGACGAACATTCGTCGTCCGCACTCGTAGTTACCCCGTTACAGTGGTTTTCCCCGACGTTGATGTAGCCCTTGCTATGTCTCGTTGTGTACTTCCTTACCGCGTGCCTGCGCGCCGCCTAGTATGGCTAGATTTTAATTTGTGCCGTTATGCTATCCGCATGTACCCGACTCTGTGTATGGATCTGTATATCTTAATCGACTACTGTTATGTATCTGATACACTGCTAAATTGTTGTCGAGTTACATCATGCTTGTCGCTAAACACTCGCAATTGCTTTTACTATACTACCCCCTGTTGATACTTAGCAGGATGGTTAGACCAGGTGGTCGTGGTCGTGGTGCCCCTGAATGCCCACCACCGCCAGACTATATGGCAGCTATGATGCAACAATTCGAGCTCAACTGCCAGTTCATGACTGGAATTATGGCTCAGTTTCCGCATCAGAACAACCAGAACCAGAACCAGAACCCTCCTTCAATAACTCTGCCGGAGTTTATGCGGCTTAACCCCACTCAGTTCCGCAACTCTGACAAGCCACTAGATGCTGATGACTGGCTCCGCGACATCACTCACGAGATGGAGTCTGCTAATGTCGCCCCTGCCAACTTCGTCACCTTCACGACATTTTTCCTAAAGGGTCCCGCTGCTTAATGGTGGGACACCCACAAGCGTACACTGCCTGCTGGAACAACCATTACCTGGTATGAGTTCCAGGCTGCTTTTCGTGCATGTTACATCCCTCAGGCAATTATGGAACGAATGAAGACCCAGTTCCGCAACCTCACTCAGGGCAACAAGACTGTCGAAGCTTATCAGCGAGAATTTCTTGACCTCTCCCGCTATGCTGAAGAAGACATCGCCATCGATGCCCGTAGACAAGAGAAGTTCCGTAGTGGACTCCACCCAGACCTCGAGCTTGCCCTTGCTCCTCAAGACTTCAACGACTTTCCAACTCTTGTGAACAAGGCTATTCTTGTTGAGACCACTCATATGAAACACAAGGACTCGCAGAAGTGCTATCATGATGCTGGCTCATCTTCGGGCTCAGCACAGAAGTGTCGAGTCTGGATTCCCAACAATGTGTTCCGTCCAAATACCTCTGCGCCAAAGAACAACTATGCTGCATCACGTCTGCCTCCTCCACCACCGAGGCAGCCAAAAGCTCAAGCTATTCAAAACACTGCTCCTCTTCGTCCTGAAGATGGTCTGTGCTTCAAATGCCGCAAACCAGGTCACCAGGCTAAAGACTGCCGCCAGACTCAGAATCAGTTAGCTTTTCCTCGTACTGGCCGTGGCAATGGTCGTGGCAACAACCAGACCCGCAACTATAATACTGGGTCTGCTGCACATGGTCGTGGACACGCTTACAACATTGATATTGAAGAAGTCCAGGATCAACCTGCTACTGTGATGGGTACCCTTCTCGTTAATTCAGTACCTGCTTCTGTTTTATTTGATTCACGAGCATCACATTCATTCATCTCTGGAAAATTTGCATTCATGCATGGCATTCAATATGAGAAGGTGCATACTCCGTTAGTCATTAAAACTCCCGGAGGTCATTGTCATGCTGACGTGATATCACCTGATGTTACCGTCGAAATTAAAGGGTTGGAATTCCTTGCCTCACCCATCGTCTTGAAGTCTTCCACCATAGACCTCATACTCGGAATGGATTGGTTGAAAGCTCATGTTGCTTCGATCAATTGTGCCACTAAAGTCGTCCAACTTCTTCACCCCTCTGATGAGATAGTGAACTACACCGCCCGAATTACTCGAGATGCTGAAGCTCAGATATATGCTCTGAATGCTTTGAACGCCTCACCTCTGGAAGGAATCTAGAACGTTCCTATCGTTCGAGATTTTCTGGACGTCTTTCCGGAAGAACTCCCAGGAATACCCCCGGTTAGGGCTGTCGAGTTTGTCATTGACTTGAAGCCTGGCACTGTCCCTATTGCCAAGCGTCCTTATAAGATGCCTCCGCACCACCTTCTCGAGCTTAAGGAAGAAATCGACAAGTCACTTAAGAGTGGTTTCATCTGCCCCAGTTCCTCTGCTTGGGGAGCACCTTCACTCTTCGTTAAGAAGAAGGATGGAACTAACCGATTGGTTCAGGATTATCGGCCCATTAACCAAGCCACAATCCAGAATAAATACCCACTGCCCCGGATCAATGACTTATATGATCAACTTGTTGGATCATCGGTGTTCTCTAAACTCGACTTGAGGTTGGGTTATCACCAGATCCATGTATGTGAAGAGGATATTCCCAAGACTGCATTCGTCACTCGTTATGGCTCCTATGAATACACCGTCATGTCATTTGGCCTAACGAATGCTCTGGCTACATTCTCCCGTCTGATGAATTATATATTCATGGATTACCTCGACAAATTCGTCGTGGTTTATTTGGATGATATCCTTATATATTCCAAGAATGAAGAAGAACATGCCGAACATCTTCGCCTTGTTCTGGAGAGGCTTCGAGAACACAAGTTGTATGCCAAGTACTCCAAATGCAAATTCTGGTTATCTGAAGTGACCTATCTTGGTCATGTGATTTCCAAGGATGGAATTGCTGTTAACCCGGAACGAGTTCAGGCTATTCTTGACTGGACTCCCCCGAAGAATGTCAAGCAAGTCAGAAGTTTTCTCGGACTTGCTAGTTACTGCCGTCGATTTGTTGAGAACTTTTCCAAGATTGCAAAACCATTGACAAATCTGCTTCACAAAGGTGTTAAATTTGAGTGGACAGAAAAATGTCAAGAAAGCTTTCAGGCATTAAAAGATAAATTGACATCTGCCCCAGTATTAGCGCCCCCGGATTCCCAAAAGGATTTCGTGATATACTGTGATGCATCTCGTCAAGGATTAGGCTGTGTCCTAATGCAAGAGCGTAAAGTCATTGCTTATGCTTCTCGACAATTACGTCCTCACGAAGAAAATTACCTAGTGCACGATCTTGAACTTTCTGCGGTTATTTATGCCCTGAAGCTTTGGCGACATTACCTTCTCGGTAATTGTTGCGAGATATATACGGATCATCAAAGTTTGAAGTATCTATATACTCAACCGGATCTGAACCTTCGTCAACAAAGATGGCTCAAAACAATTGCCGATTATGATATGAATATCTCATACACCCCTGGCAAGGCTAATGTAATGGCCGATGCTTTGAGTCGTAAGGCTTATTGCAACAATCTTATGGTTCAGGAAGTAGAACCTCTGCTTCATGAAGAGCTTCGCAAATTGAACCTCCATATTGTTCCACAGGGTTATCTCAATACCCTGGTTGTCAAACCAGATTTAGAGCACAACATTAAGATTATACAAAAGTATAACTCTGAAGTTGAAAGGATTAAGCGGTACCTCGAGAAAGGAAAGCCGTCGGAATTCCATCTTGATAAGGATGGGATCCTATTTTTCCAACACCGTCTCTTCGTACCCAAGTTCAAGGATGAGAGGGAACACGTTATGAAGGAAGCTCATGACACTCCTCTGTCAATTCATCCTGGTAGCACAAAGATGTACCGTGACATTTGTCAGAGATACTGGTGGCCTAATATGAAGCGAGACATTGCTCGTTATGTTTCTGAGTGTGACGTTTGTCGCCGCATTAAAGCAGAACATCAAAGGCCTCCTGGAACTCTGCAACCCCTTGAAATTCCTAAATGGAAATGGGACAAGGTCCAAATGGATTTCATTACTGGTTTTCCTAGATCTCAGAAGGGTCATGATGCTATTTTTGTCGTCATTGACCGATTCTCCAAGGTTGCTCACTTTCTGCCAATTAAGGAGACAATCACTGCTAGCCAGTTAGCAGACTTGTATGTTTCCCGAATTGTGTCACTCCACGGTGTTCCGTTGGAGATCAGTTCGGATCGTGGCAGCCTCTTCACCTCCAGATTCTGGAATAGTTTCCAAGAAGCTATGGGAACTCATCTTTCTTTCAGCACCGCTTCTCACCCTCAGTCTCAAGGTCAAGTTGAACGAGTTAATCAAGTGCTCGAAGATATGCTTCGAGCTTGCTTCATCTCCTTCGGTAAGAAATGGGAGGAATCTCTCTCGTATGCTGAATTCTCTTACAACAATAGCTATCAAGCTAGTCTGAAGATGGCACCGTTTGAAGTTCTATACGGTCATAAGTGTCGAACCCCTCTGAATTGGTCAGAAACTGGGGAACGCTCACTCGTCGGACCGAACATTATTTAGCAAGCTGAAGAATAAGTCCGCATTGTCCGTGAACATTTGAAATCTGCTCAGTCTCGTCAGAAGAGCAACTATGACCGAAAGCACCAGGAAATGGTCTATCAACCTGGCGAGCAAGCTTACCTCCGCGTCACTCCGTTGAAAGGCACTCACTGGTTCGGAATCAAAGGCAAGTTAGCTCCTCGCTACATTGGCCCGTTCCGTATTCTTGCCCATTGAGGAGAGGTGGCATATCAGTTGCAATTGCCGCCAAATCTTTCTCAAGTACATGATGTCTTTCATGTATCCCAACTCCGTCGCAGCTTCAAGGATCCTATTCGAGCTGTGGATCATGAAATGCTTGAATTACGAGAAGATCTGTCTTATCCAGAGTATCCCGTTTGTATTCTTGATCAAGCTGAGCGTCGAAATCGTCAGAAGTCAATCAAATTCCTCAAGGTTCAGTGGTCGAATCATTCTGAAGATGAAGCCACTTGGGAACGCGAGGATCATCTTCGCGAAGAATACCCCGCTTTCTTTCAGTCTTCCTCTTAATTCTCGGGACGAGAATTCTTGATAGATGAGGAGAATTGTAACACCCCATGTCATTAGCCACAGTAATCACTTTTGATAATGACAAGTCGGCATGTTTAACAGTGCATGAACATCATTAGCATCATGTTGCATTTCAACTCCTAAGTCAAAATCCAAATTTAAATGAAAGTGGAAATATAAGTTGTTCAACATAGAAACTAAAATGTTCAATAAATAATAAATATTGCAGAGACAATTCAAAAGTTGTAACCAACAATTATTACATTAATTGAGTAACCCAAACCTCCTCTAACAGTGGCTGAAAATAATATTTAATAACCTTTTAATTAATCTAAATCAAATGTGAAATGATGTTTTGCCCAAACTAATTTTTGGTGTTAGGGTATAATGCACTGATATTTATGGACTAGGTCACACTTGATACAAAATTCATTTGGTGCCCAAACAATTAGCAAACAGAAAAGAAAACAGAAAAACAGAAAACGGAAAAAGAAAAAGGCCTAAAGCTACTGCGCACTCGGGCCTGCTCGCTACAGCGCCGGCCCAGCCTACCCCGCACCTCCTCCCTTCTCCCGCACTGCTCATGCCGCCCCGCTGTCGAACACACCGCACGCACGCGCGGGCACGCACCCGGCCCCCCCTCGCCCGCCGCTCGACAACGCGCCGCGCCTGCGCCGTGGATAAAGAGCAACTCCCCGCTCCCCCGGACGAACCCTAGCGCTACAACTCCCCTCCCCTCGCCTTCCTCTTCCTCACCCGGCGCCGCCATGGACGGCCGCGGTTGAACTGCGCGGCCACCGTCTCCCGTTCGCTCCGCCGACGCGTCCTACAACTCCGCCTCATTCGTCTGTTTCGATTGCGCCTTGTCATCACGCTCGGGAACGACCGCACGCTCGGGATCGACCTCGCCTCTCCTTCTCGGTCGCCGGTGCCCGCCATCGTCTTCGTCGACCTCTGCTGCTCCTAAGTTCACACGGGCCTTTCTTGGCCGCTCGGTGAGCTCCTCCCTCCTTCCATTACTTCTTTCCGCGGCCGCATTTGCCCCTAGCCCGCTCGCCGCCATGGCCGAGCCCCTGCCTCCGCCATTGCTCGTCGCCGGCGTCGTTCCGGCGACCAAATGGTCGCGCGCTGCTGCCCAACTTGCTCGCCGCATCGCGTAGAGCCTTCCCAGCGCTTCGCGACGTCCGTTAACACGACATGGCGCGGTTCCCGTAGCTCACCCGTACGCCGTCGCCGCCGTTGTGGTCGTGCCGCTCATTTCCGGCCACCCCAGCTCCGGCCATTAGCACAGATCGACACGGCTCGGGCTCAGCTTTCGAACGCAAGAAGAATCGCCCGAAACGGTGCACCCTAACCAAATCCCGAGCTCGCGGAGCTCGACGCCGCGCTCGGGCTCGCCGCAGCACTCTCTGGCGGCCGGTCCGACGTGGCACCGATGGGCCCCACCCCGTGCCACTGACCCTGGCCCAAGTTGACCTGTTGACCAGGTCAACTGCTGATGTGGCCGCCCCTGTCTCGCTGACATGCGGGCCCCACTCGGTTAAACTAATTTAATTAAATAGATAATTAGATAATTAGCTAATTAGTTAGTTAAAAACCCTAAACAGTCACTGACTATTGGGCCCCACCTCCTAATTAGTTTAGTTAGTTTAAATTAACCCTTGTTAATTAGCTGGGTCACTGACATGTGGGTCCCACTGGACCCACCTGTCAGGTTTGACCCTGGTCAGCCCCTGTTGACCTGCTGATGTCATGCTTAGGTCATGCTGATGTCACTTTACACTGTTTCGGATAATGTTGAATTTAAATAAATAATTAAATTCCAGAAATTAATAAAAACTTTAGAATATCATATTAAATAATCTGTAACTCCGATGAAAATAATTTATATATGAAAGTTGCTCAGAATTTCGATACGAACCCGAATACGCCCTCTGTATTCTTGTCAGATGCCCCTAGCTATATGAACATTGTACTTTTAGACCGATTTTGATAAATGAATAGTGCCCAATGTTGATTAAGTAAATCCGGATAAATTCCTAAATTAACTAAATCATTTAGTTTGGCAGTAGAACACCCCGGCATATCATTTAGGCATGTCATGCATATTGTTTGCATTTTTGCCGTGAATTTATTGTTTCCCTCCCCCTCCTTCTCTCTCGATAGACGCCGAGACCGACGACACTGCAGCTGGGTACGACTACACAACTGACGAGTAGCCTGTTGACGACCCCTCTCTCTTGCCATAGCAACCAGGCAAGCCCCCCCCCCTTAAGCATCCAGATATCGCCCATTCCATTTCTCCTGCTTGCATTAGATTTTGCTACTGTTAATGTTTGCTCCTATTCTGATGCATAGCTGCTTTTGTAACCTGTTCAATGTTACCTTACCTGCCTATGTTAAACTGTTTAATATAGGTTGGTAGTGAACCATCAGTGACCCCACCACCTTACCCTTGTTGCCCCTGCTTGATCGTTGACGCTTCGATCAATGTGATCGTCGACCAGAGACCGACACATCACTTCATCCCCTTAGTTGTACGACTCTGCATAGTTACTATCGAGTGCCGAGGGTGATACCTCGTAACGCACTCCTGATGAATACTCTGCAGTGTAGCTGTTCGGTCGTGGTCATCGAGGGTGATTCCTCCTTCTCCACTTCCGATACGACTCTATCGTGCAATCCCTCAGTGTGAACCTCGAGGGTGATGCCTCATACGTTCACCCTGATGATTTCATCGAGTGGAATTCGCCGAGGGTGATTCCTCGGGTTTTCCCCCTTGATGTTATGACCACACGGTTACTTTGACCTTTGTTACAGGCGGGTCCACCCTAGTGGGTACCCGCTGGGGATCTGTGATGTCGAGTGTGCCGGAAGGGCACTCGAGTGTGATATTGTGGCGGAGCTTCAGAGACTCTGATTGTCTCCGTGTGATACTAAATGAGCCTATTGGATTTGGGTGTGTGATCTGAGTGGGTCGACGTGCCCTATACGCACTACCACCACGCGGGATTATGGTTATGGGGCCCTC
This sequence comes from Thinopyrum elongatum, assembly GCA_011799875.1. Classification (NCBI taxonomy): domain Eukaryota; kingdom Viridiplantae; phylum Streptophyta; class Magnoliopsida; order Poales; family Poaceae; genus Thinopyrum; species Thinopyrum elongatum. The sequence continues at coordinate 576,142,065 of CM022301.1, forward strand.
TGCGATGTACGTTTCTCCCGAGAGCTCGTCAGACGTCATGATTCACCGTGCGGGCTGATTGTCGGGATTGGGCTGGATACTTCACTGACGAGTTCAGTGTCGCGCCTGCACCCCGGCCAGTCTCGCAACGCGCAGGGTGCCCAGGGCGATGGCCCAAGACCTCTGGGTGCATAGGTTAGTCCGGCGTGCTGACCTCTCTGCTGAGCCTAGGTAGGGCGTTGCTTCGTGTTGATCTCCCGAGGCCAGGCATTACCCAGCAAGTGTGTCCGGCCAGAGGTGATCGAGCGTGTTGGTTAACAGTAGTGCACCCCTGCAGGGATGAATGATCTATCGATAGCCGGTCCTACGGTAAAGGACGCTCAGTTTGTGTATCCCGATCTATTACTTGAAATGGATACTTGTTACTTAATTCACTAGTAGAAAACAGGGCTTTGGTCCAGGCCAGCCCAGCCCATTAGTCCCGGTTCAGTCAGGAACCGGGACACATGGGGGCATACGTCCCGGTTCGTGCGCCCAGGGGGCCGGCCGGGGCTCGTGGGGCATTGGTCCCGGTTCGTCTGGACCCTTTGGTCCCGGTTCCAGACACGAACCGGGACCAATGGGCCTCGCTCCTGGCCCACATCCATTGGTCCCGGTTCGTGGCTGGAACCGGGACCAAAGGGTGGCCTTTAGTCCCGGTTCCAACCACGAACCGGGACCAATGTTGTGCCTATATATACCCCTCGCCCGCGAGCAGAGCACTCCACTACTCTGCTTTTTCTGGCCGGCGAGGGGAGGTGTTTGTGGTGCTCTAGCTCACCTCCTATGCACATGAGGTGTTCGATGAAATGCCCGAGCAACACTACTTAAGCTTTCTCCTCTCCAAACTCGACATTCAAGCTCCATTTGCCTCAAGATTTGTCTAGGTTTAGCGGTCCGTCACGTCCCGTCCCCGTCTTCACCGCCGTCGATCGCCCGCGCCGATCTCGTCGCCGGCATAACCGTGGTGAGCCTCTTGTTCTTATCTTCTTTCTAAAAGAAAAAAAATTCTTACTTGTATGATTTACATAGATACTTGTATAATTTTCTTACTTTTATTATTGTTTGTTATTATATAGTGCGATGGTTTTGGTATCCGCCCCCGTCGGCCCTCATCCTGTCTATGATTCGGATGTGGTATATATTATATTTTATAACTATTTGGTTCATTTGTTGTTTATGACAATTATGCCGACCAACGTGACATAGATTTTTTTTATCTAGGAGGTATGTGAACCGGAAAGTCCAACCGACCCTATTGTCGAGAGGTTAAATTTAGTTGAAGAAGAAAACAATTACTTGAAGGAAAAATTGAAAAAAATTGAGGAGGAGAAGATGATATTGGAGTTGCATGTTGCGGATGTCGTCGATGATCACAAGATCAAGATGGATGCAATGCGCTTCAAGATTAGAAAGTATAGAAAATATGCCATTCATACCGAGGCTTGGTATCATTATGCCGTTGGATCAATTGTTAGCTTGGTTGCGATTATGATCGCATTTGTTGTTGCATTGAAATGTTTTACATAGTTTCAATAATGTATGGTTTAATTAGATGCTCTGAAGAGCTATATGTTGTTCAATGAGAACTATGTATGTACTTTGGTTTTAATGTGATGATGAACTTCTATTAATTTGGTCACTTATCTGTTCATGATGTTTTGTAATGGTTTTTGACACACTTAATTATATATAATGCACGCAGATGAACCGGCAATGGATGTACGGTGACAGACGCACCTCCGAGTATATTAAGGGCGTGCATAATTTTCTCGAAGTGGCTGAGGCAAACAAGCAGAATGGTTTTATGTGTTGGCCATGCCCTATATGTGGGAATACGAAGTCTTACTCTGACCGGAAAATCCTTCACACCCACCTGCTTTATAAGGGTTTCATGCCACACTATAATGTTTGGACCAGGCATGGAGAAATAGGGGTTATGATGGAAGACAGCGAAGAAGAAGAGGACGATGACAACTATGTGCCCCCTGAATACGATGATGCTGCAATGGGGGAAGATGAAGATCAAGAGGAACCAGACGATGTGCCCGATGATGATCTCCACCGGGTCATTGTTGATGCAAGGAGACAGTGCGAAAGTGAAAAGGAGAAGCTGAAATTCGATCGCATGTTAGAGGATCACCAAAAAGGGTTATACCCCAATTGCGAAGATGGCAACACAAAGCTCGGTACCGTATTGGAATTGCTGCAGTGGAAGGCAGAGAATGCTGTGCCTGACAAAGGATTTGAGAAGCTACTGAAAATATTGAAGAAGAAGCTTCCAAAGTATAACGAATTGCCCGACAGTACGTACGCAGCAAAGAAGGTCGTATGCCCTCTAGGATTGGAGGTGCAGAAGATACATGCATGCCCTAATGACTACATCCTGTACCGCGGTGCGTACGAGGATTTGAACGCATGCCTGGTATGCGGTGCATTGCGGTATAAGATCAGACGAGATGACCCTGGTGATGTTGACGGCGAGCCCCCCAGGAAGAGGGTTCCTGCCAAGGTAATGTGGTATGCTCCTATAATACCACGGTTGAAACGTCTGTTCAGAAACAAAGAGCATGCCAAGTTGATGCGATGGCACAGAGAGGACCGTAAGAAAGACGGGAAGTTGAGAGCACCCGCTGACGGGTCGCAGTGGAGAAAAATCGAGAGAAAGTACCGGACTGAGTTTGCAGGTGACCCAAGGAACGTATGGTTTGGTTTAAGCGCATATGGCATTAATCCTTTCGGGGAGCAGAGTAGCAATCATAGCACCTGGCCCGTGACTCTATGTATCTATAACCTTCCTCCTTGGTTGTGCATGAAGCGGAAGTTCATTATGATGCCAGTACTCATCCAAGGCCCTAAGCAACCCGGCAACGACATTGATGTGTACCTAAGGCCATTAGTTGAAGAACTTTTACAGCTGTGGAATGGAAATGGTGTACGTGTGTGGGATGAGCACAGACAGGAGGAATTTGACCTGCATGCGTTGCTGTTTGTAACCATCAATGATTGGCCTGCTCTCAGTAACCTTTCAGGACAGACAAACAAGGGATACCACGCATGCACGCACTGTTTAGCTGACACCGAAAGTATATACCTGGACAAATGCAGGAATAATGTGTACCTGGGGCATCGTCGATTTCTTCCGACCAACCATCAATGTCGAAAGAAAGGCAAGCATTTCAAAGGCGAGGCAGATCACCGGAAGAAGCCCGCCATGCGTACCGGTGATCACGTACTTGCTATGGTCAATGATTTACACGTAATCTTTGGAAAGGGTCCCGGCGGACTATCTGTTTCGAATGACGCTGAGGGACGCGCTCCCATGTGGAAGAAGAAATCTATATTTTGGGACCTACCCTACTGGAAAGACCTAGAGGTCCACTCTTCAATCGACGTGATGCACGTGACAAAGAACCTTTGCGTGAACCTGCTAGGCTTCTTGGGCGTGTATGGAAAGACAAAAGATACACCGGAAGCACAGGAGGATCTGCAACGTTGGCACGAAAAAGACGGCATGCCTCCAAAGCAGTATGAAGGTCCTGCCAGCTACGCTCTTACCAAAGAAGAGAAGGAAATCTTCTTTGAATGCCTGCTCAGTATGAAGGTCCCGTCTGGCTTCTCGTCGAATATAAAGGGAATAATAAATATGGCAGAGAAAAAGTTTCAGAACCTAAAGTCTCATGACTGCCACGTGATTATGACGCAACTGCTTCCGGTTGCATTGAGGGGGCTTCTACCGGAAAACGTTCGATTAGCCATTGTGAAGCTATGTGCATTCCTCAATGCAATCTCTCAGAAGGTGATCGATCCAGAAATCATACCAAGGCTAAGGAGTGATGTGGCGCAATGTCTTGTCAGTTTCGAGCTGGTGTTCCCACCATCCTTCTTCAATATCATGACGCACGTCCTAGTTCATCTAGTCGACGAGATTGTCGTTCTGGGCCCCATATTTCTACACAATATGTTCCCCTTTGAGAGGTTCATGGGAGTCCTAAAGAAATATGTTCGTAACCGCGCTAGGCCAGAAGGAAGCATCTCCATGGGCCATCAAACAGAGGATGTCATTGGGTTTTGTGTTGACTTCATTCCTGACCTTAAGAAGATTGGTCTCCCTCAATCGCGGTATGAGGGGAGACTGACTGGAAAAGGCACGCTAGGAGGGGACTCAATAATATGCAGGGACGGGCATTCTTGGTCTCAAGCACACTACACAGTTCTACAGAACTCTACCTTGGTGACCCCGTATGTCGATGAACACAAGAACATTCTGCGCTCCAAACACCTAGAGCAGTGTGATGACTGGATGACATGTGAACACATCAGGACTTTCGGCAGTTGGTTGGAAACACATCTCAGAGGTGACAACACTGTTTCTGATGAGCTGTACTCGTTGTCCAGGGGACCATCTTCGACTGTATTGACTTACAAAGGATACGAGATAAATGGGAATACATTTTACACGATCGCCCAAGATCAAAAGAGCACTAACCAAAATAGTGGTGTCCGCTTTGATGCAGCAACCAAGAGGGGAAAGGACACATATTATGGTTACATAGTGGACATATGGGAACTTGACTACGGACATGATTTTAAGGTCCCTTTGTTTAAGTGCAAATGGGTTAATCTGTCAGGAGGCGGGGTACAGGTAGAGCCACATTACGGAATGACAACAGTGGATCTGAACAATCTTGGGGTACACAGACGAACCATTCGTCCTAGCCAATGATGTGGCGCAGGTTTTCTATGTGAAGGACATGTCTACCAAACCGAGAAAAAGAAAAGATAAGGAAGCGAATACATCATACGATGAGCCAAAGCGCCACATAGTTCTTTCAGGGAAAAGAGACATCGTGGGAGTGGAGGGTAAGACAGACATGTCTGATGATTATGAAAAGTTTCATGAAATTCCTCCCTTCAAAGTCAAGGCTGACCCAAGCACCCTGTTAAGCAATGAAGAATATCCATGGTTACGGCGCAATAAGCAAAGGACACAAGCAAAGAAAAAGTGAAGACAGATGAAGTCAGAAAGGGTTGAAAATTGATGATGTGGCTTTGAATGGTTCATTTTGAGCACACAAAAAGTCTGGAGTTCAAATTAGTTCAAAAAAATGAAATCCCTTTGTAACAGGTGAGTTTTTGTCCGAAACCCTGATACTTCGAAAGAGATTGTCCATTTTGTACACGAAGTGCATCCAGTTTTTGCCGTAACCCTCTCAACCTTTTAGCACATGCTATGTGGATGAAATGATGATATCATGCCAATTTTCAACCTCTTCAGAGTTCATTTGAAGTGCTTTTCAATTTCAGGGTCATTTAGCTCAAAAAAATCAGTAAATGCATGAAAAATAACAGATGAACTCAGAAAGGGTTGAAAATTGATGATGTTGCTTTAAATGGTTCATTTTGAGCACACAAAAAGTGTGGAGTTCAAATAAGTTCAAAAAATGAAATCCCTTTGTAACAGATGAGTTTTCGTCCGAAACCCTGATACTTCGAAAGAGATTGTCCATTTTGTACACGAAGTGCATCCAGTTTTTGCCGTAACCCTCTCAACTTTTTAGCACATGCTATGTGGGTGAAATGATGATATCATGCCAATTTTCAACCTCTTCAGAGTTCATTTGAAGTGCTTTTCAATTTCAGGGTCATTTAGCTCAAAAAATCAGTAAATGCATGAAAAATAACAGATGAAGTCAGAAAGGGTTGAAAATTGATGATGTTGCTTTGAATGGTTCATTTTGAGCACACAAAAAGTCTGGAGTTCAAATAAGTTCAAAAAAATAAAATCCCTTTGTAACAGATGAGTTTTCGTCCGAAACCCTGATACTTCGAAAGAGATTGTCCATTTTGTACACGAAGTGCATCCAATTTTTGCCGTAACCCTCTCAACTTTTATGAAACTCTAATAGCAAAAATAATAAACTAAAAGAATGAACTAGAAAACTTTGATGAAACTCTAATAGAAAAAGAATGAACTAGAAAACTTTAATGAAACTTTAATAGCTAAAGGAATCAACTAAAAAACTTTTTAAACCTCTTGTATTATTGAAACTAAAATTATATAAAATTTATGCAACTAAAATTATCAAAGTATTTTCTCTTCAAAACATTAAAAGAAAAAGAATTTTCATAAAATAAATAAAAAAGCAAAAAAGAAAATAAAATAAATAAGTAGAAACAAAATAAAATAAATAAGTAGAAACAAAATAAACTTTAATAAATAAGTAGAAACAAAATAAAATAAAATAAAATTTAATAAAATAAATAAAAATAGCAACAGTAAGTATTTTGTTGTAAGTAGAAACAAAATAAAATAAATAAAGCAACAAAGAAAACAAAATAAAAATAAAAAAGTGCCGCCTACTGGGCCACCGCGGCCTGAATACGACTAGAAACCCAACCATGGGCCAGGATTCAGGCCCGCAGCAGGCCCAGTAGGCCCACAGGCAGATAGTGCGAGTTTAGGCCCGAAAGCCTGCAGTTGAGAGGAGCTCGAGAGAGTGGGCGCAGCAGCGCTTATAAACCACTCTCGAGCTCTCTCAACTAGCGAGGTGGGACTAAACTTTTGGCCGCGACGCGGGCAGCACAAGGCTTTTTGTCCCGGTTGGTGGCACCAACCGGGACTAAAGGGGTGCATTGGTACCGGTTCGTGGCACCAACCGGGACCAATGCACGCCCTTTAGTCCCGGTTGGTTCCACCAACCGGGACCAAAGGTCCCTGCTTCCCGCCCTTTGGGCTGCTGAAAAAAGACCTTTGGTCCCGGTTGGTGGCACCAACCGGGACTAAAGGGGGGCATTGGTCCCGGTTGGTGCCACGAACCGGGACCAAAGCCTTTGCTATATAAGCCAGCACTTAGGAAATTTTCAGATTTCCATCGCCAGTTCGTGCCCGACGCCCCAGCGCTGCTCCTCGTCGCCGTCGCCGTCGTCGCCCTGCCTCCGATGTCGTCGCCGCGCCGCCCCGGTCCCGAGCCCTTGACGCCGTCGCCGCCCGCTCCCCGCACCTCGTCGTCGTCACCCAGCGGCCTTGCCCCCGACCACGCCGTCGCCGCGCCGGCCCCTGCCCCGCGCCCAAGCCCCTGCCCCAGCCCGCCCCCGCCGTCGCCGTCGTCGCCATCGCCGTAGCCAGCCGCCCCCGCTGTGAGCCGCCGCGCCGCCCCGTCTCTGTTTTTTTTTCATTTTTTATTAGATTAATTTTTTGTGGGTTTTTGCACAAATCTTTTCAAAGGCATCAGAGGACTTCTCAAAAAATTTGTGGCATTTGAAAAGAATTATTTGAAATAGTTCTAGTGCAACAGGGTCATTCTAGAGTTTGAAAATACTAATAATTTTTTTTTGAGGCCAAATCATTATAAAAATAATTACTACTGATGTGTTTGTTCATAGCATTTTTTTCAATGTATGTATGTATGTATGGATGGATGGATATAGAAAATGTTCATATATGATGTTTTTTTTGTTCATAGCAATTTTTTTCCATGTATGTATGTATTTTTTTTAGATGTGCTATGTTTTTTCAGATGAGATGAAATGAGATGAGTTGTCCATTTGTTGTATAAACATAACCCCGATAACTTCAATTCCCCTCGGGAGTACATGTAAAAAAATTCAGAGTTGTTCATTCACTTCGACATGAGGGGGGACGTCGATCAACCCCCTCTCGCCCGAACAAGTCTATGTATTATTTTATATCGTGGTGGACATATATAAAAAAGCGTTGTCGATCTCCTACCCCCTCCCGCCCCTACTCGACAAACTCTCGAGGCCACCCAAACCACTAGAAGATAACTCCGGTAACTTCGACATGAGGGGGGACGTCGATCAACCCCCTCTCGCCCGAACAAGTCTATGTATTATTTTATATCGCGGTGGACATATATCAAAGTTTGATCATATGTCAAAGTTTGAATTTTGACATATGCAACATTTGATCATATGTCAAAGTTTGAATTTTGACATATGCAACATTTGATCATATGTCAAAGTTTGATCATATGTCAAAGTTTGAATTTTGACATATATAGATTTATCAAGAATGCCCCCATTATGGATGTGCACAAGTTGATCCAATTTTTTTTCTGATCTCATATATATATATATTCTTCTATATGTCACGTTGTCTGTCAAAGTATTGAAGAAATCCATGGCTTCATCATTAGTCGGAAGTAACAGGCGTATGATGCTACGAAGCTCTTCAAAGTTGTTTTGGAACGGAGTTCCTGATAGAATAATTCTCCTTTTGATACGAATTTCAGCAAAGGCCTTCCAAATAGCGATATTCGGAAGGCTCTTGCTGAACTTTGTACCAAAAAGCGAATTATTCTATCGGGAACTCCGTTCCAAAACAACTTTGAAGAGCTTCGTACCATTATATGCCTGTCATTTCCGGCTAATGATGAAGTCATGGTTTTCTTGAATTCTTTGACACTAGACAACGTGACATATAGAAGGGTAGATGAGATCAGGAAAAATATGGACCATTTTCTGCACATCCAGAATGGCGTAATTTTGTTAAATCCCTTGTCGGTCCGGACGTCGGACATTCATGAGAGAGGCAGTTTGTAGAAGAGTTGTCGAGGCCACCCCAAACCGTAGAAGCGTCGAGCTAGCTAGGTCTACGTTTGCACTAATATATCCATCTGTCATGTTTGTATATTAATTGCCATGTTGTAATATTTGCAGAAACTATGGAGCACCGAGACATCGAAGCAGAACAGTTGTTGGGGGACATAATCCTCGGCGGAGGTGATATCTTGTCGTATCTCAACGACACCGATGGTCTGGAAGGAGAGGGTGAAGCAGGCTCCGGTGATCGAACAATGGAGGTGGAAGGACATGATTATGATGGCTCCGATGAGCAAACGGAGGAAGGAGCTGTTGCAAAGTCCGGCGAGGTATATATATTAATTAAGCCTGTGCTGACTAGCTAATTGATGCATTAATTGTTTTGGTATGTACACATATTAACTCTCTTCTTTCTTCTTTTCTAGCCCTCCGGATCGAGCCAAACTTCAGTAACGAGACGAGGCCCGAAGAAAAGGTTGCGCCAGGATGAAAGGTTCACGATCACAGCAATCAAGGGCGATGGCCAACCGATTGAACCCAGCCGGACCAAGGAAGCATTTTCTACTCAGTGCGGGGTTCTTGTTAGGGGCATGATCCCGATCAGCATCCACCAATGGAATAAGCCTAAGAGCGAAGACCCTCAAGTGTCTTTTGTCAACGATAGACAGAAAGATGATCTTTGGACCGCGCTGAAGGCAAATTTCACCCTACCGCCAGAGGAGGATCCGGATAAGCCAGTTATAGAGCCATTGGTCAAGGCTCATGCTCTTAAGAAGATGGCAGATCTATTCAGGAGGTGGAAGAATGAGTTGAAATCAACGTTTGTCGACAAAGGGAAGACTCCAGAATTCACCGGCCGATTTGAGAAGATAAGAGATCACTGGCCCGCATTTGTGGCCCACGAGACATCAGAGAAGAGTAAGAAGATGTCAGCGACAAACAAGAAAAATGCTGCAAAGAAGGAGTATCACCATCGCACGGGGTCAGGTGGCTACCTCAAAGCCCGGCCGTTGTGGGACAAGGCTGAGAAGGACCTACTTGATAAAGGGGTCGAATAGAAGACATTGAACTGGCCAGACCGTTCAAGGACTTGGTTCTTCGGGGTTGGGGGAACCTTGGACCCTGAAGCAGGGAAGTGCCATTGGACGAAGGAGCAACTTGAAATACCCGTCAAGAAGCTTCAGAAGTATATCGCCGCAGCGCAGGAAGGGACGTTCGTTCCCGACAGAGAGAACGACGAGCTCACACATGCCCTCGGGAATCCTGAGCACCCAGGACGAACACGAGGCACGGCAGGCTCCGTTGCGTGGAGGGTTGGGTTTCCCAGCGCAGGCGGTTACAAAACCCGGGAGAGGAGGAGGAAAGTGGAGCAGACGGAACTGCAGTCGCTGAATGCAAGGGTACGAGCGCTAGAGGAACAAGCACTACTAGTTCAGAGCCAGCGACCTGCCGGAGCTACCCCAGAAGCTACCCCTCCATCTCAGCGGAGAAGCAGCGTGGCTTCCACCGAGGTCCTTCAGCAGCCTGACTTCACGGCTCCCAGCTACCCCGTGGATGCTATCACGGAGGCTCAAGATTGCCACCTTATGGCGCAATGGCAGCACCTCAAAGTTAAGGCGGTTGTCGGCTCTGTTGCACCTTCTGGACCCGGCGCAACTTTTCACTGCCTTCCGATTCCACAAGGCTATGCTGTTGTGATGATCGATGAAATAACGGAGGGATTTGAGGAGCTCGAGCTTGACCACCCTACCGGTGAAGGGGAGACTCAGCTGGGTCTTGCTCTGAAGACTCCATGCCTATGGCGGAAGGAGCTCATCAACCTTCCGAACTGGACGCCTCCGCCTCCTCCTCCGGCGAGTCAGGGCACTCCGCCTCCTCCTCCGCCTCCTCCTCCGGCGAGTCAGGGCACTCCGCCTCCTCCTCCGCCTCCTCCTCTGGCGAGTGATCAGGGCACTCCGCCTCCTTCTCCGCCTGCGCCGGCGTGTCCGAGCAGCCCGCCTCCTTCTCCACCTCGTCAGCAACAGCGGAAGACAGCCGCCGCCGCTCCGGCTGCTCCGGCGCGTCGTAGCACTCCGCCTCCTTCTCCGCCTCGTAAGCAATGAAGGAAGACAGCCGCAGCCACTCCGACTGCTCCGGCGTCTAGCAGTACAGCCAGAGGCGGGAGGCAATACAGATTCGGTCCGACCCTCACGCCTCTAGAGAAGTTACCATACGAGATGACCGACGAGGAAAACGCGGAGATCTGTAAAGCCCAAGTGAGGGACTTTTTTGCAAAGAAAAATCCACCTCCGGAGGAGAAGATGGATCCGGTGAAATTGAAGCGCACTGTGAAGAACCTGAAGCGACCACCACCGCCTCCGCCGGATGACAACCATGTCCGCGCTCTTAAAAAGGCAGTGGAAGGAGCGCGCCGGTCGGGAACTACTTCAACTGACAAAAGGTTACAAGAACGAAGAAGTGGGAACAAAATTCCCCAGCTCGGCGAACAGGCAAACCAATCGTGCCCGCCGCTCAAGGTGTCTAGCGATATCGTCGCAAATCTGCCGGGGATGCTGCCCGGTACCAATCCTGGTGATTACCTGCCCGATGATGCACATTTTGATACAATGGAGGTGGACGAACACAAATACCAGTACGGGAAGCCTCTTGTCAGACCTGGTGATCCTCCTCTAACAACGATGATGCGAAGATTCCATAAGCGGTACATGGACACCTGCAAGTCTGGGAAGGATATTTTGACGCTGAGAGTTAAAGAGGAGCACGACCTCGTTGGAATTGATCTGTTGTCTGTTCCATTTGAGGAGTTCTTCCAGTTTTTCAATCAAAAGGACCTCGATAAAATAATCATCACTTGCTACTGTCTGTAAGTACTATACTTCTGTAATTAAGTCTCTATATATAGCTCAGCTCTTTCATTGCATGTATATATAATTATCCTCACTATATTATGCAGGTTGAAGATCGTCGAATGCAGAAATGTACAAATCTATGATATTGGGTTCATTAACACAAATCTCATAGATGAATGGACGGTTACATATAATCCGAAAGAAACCGAGGCCAACTTGCTACAATCGTTGCTTAAAAATCAAAACAAAGATAAAATACTCTTTTCTTACAACTTCAAGTGAGTGTTACTGTCTTCTGCATATTCGGTTTCCATTATTACTCGAGGTTATAGTAATGTAATTGATGAGTTATGCATGCGTGCGCAGCTTCCACTTTATTCTCCTAGAGATTAAGCTTGAGCAGGGACTAGTAACCGTCTTAGACTCAAGACGAAAAGATCCCAAGGAGTATGCGGCCATGACTGAAATGCTCCAGAAGTAAGTTCAATCGATCATTATCGCACCATATCAGCAACTTTGTTCATTTCCTGATATCAAGTAATTATTTTCTTTGTCTCGCAGGGTTTGGAAAGTGTTCACCGCAGAAGTTCCGGGACTGCCGGGGGATCTGCGATTTACACACCCGAAAGTAAGTACTACTAGCTAGTTCTGCGCATCTCCCATTGATTCTAGCTAGTTTCATCAATACCATTTATAATGCTTGATTATCAGTTTGATTGACCTCTATTTCTCGTAAAGTGGTTGTGGCAGGAAGGCGGAATAATTTTTGTGGATACTACGTTTGCGAGTACATCTACACGCAACGACCTCTAAGCGGGGCTACTCTGAAAAACAATATGAAGTGCGTACAATAATATTCACAATTTTATTTTATTACCATCATTTGTGTTGAGTTTCATTCATATATATGTATTGACCCCCTTCTTCAAATTAGATTTGGCAGATGCGATGAACTCCTACCACAGATCGCTTAAAGGCAATTCAAGAGGAATTGGCTGGATTCTTTCTTGACCACGTCATCAATCCAGCCGGAGAATACCATGTGGAACTTGACATCAATGTTAGGGATCTTATATTGTATATATGTAGCTAGTAGGCGGATAGATATACGAAAACTTGTTGTTCACCAATCTCTCGGAGAAGGAGGAGGTCGATCACTTCTCTCGTATATGTTCAGACGATCTTGTGTACTTAATGGTTTCCTTCTTTTGCTTACTAGCTAGCGTGTCGAGTCCTCTCTATACGTATAGTACGTAGCGTCGACCAAGCACGGAGATAAGAGGACACTTCTCTCTATTAGCTAGCTAACACAATATATGAAAAAAAAAAAAACCAAGGAGAAAAAGGGGAGTCAGATGTGCCCCGAGATTATGTAGGGATCAGGGTAAAGGGCGGTCGCTGCCTTCGGGCGAGCCCGGCTGGCGCGTGTCTTGCGCTCCCCTTCGCCTCCCGACTTCCTCTTCCCGCCCTCTTGTTTGTCACTGAGATGTGGATGTCTGTGCAAACTTACCCACAGGGGGGGGGGGGGGGGAAACACAACAACAACAAACCTACACTACAACCCACCCCCCCCCTCGCCCCCCTCTGCCCCCCCCAGCTCCACCCGACACAAGCCCCGACACAACCTCGCGCCGTTCCTGCGCCACCCCGCGCATCCGTCGAGAGCGTGAGGCCCGCCGGTGCACATGCCGGGAGGCCTAGCGCGGCGTAGAAGGAAAGTACTCCCCGGCTTTGGCTCTTTCCCCTCGCCTGTCGCGCGCCCCCCCCCCCCCCTCCCCCCCCCCCCCCTTTCAAAAAAAAACAAAAACCCCAGCTCCTGAGCTACTGACACGTGGATGATCTTTGGTCCTGGTTGGTGTTACCAACCGGGACTAAAGGCCCTCCTCTCTGGGCTCGCCGCAGCGGCCACATGGAGCCCCATCTGTCCCCGGTTCGTATAAGAACCGGGACTAAAGGTGTTGGGCTTTAGTCCCGACCCTTTAGTCCCGGTTCCCGAACCGGGACAAATGGGCCTTATGAACCGGGACAAATGGGCCTTTTTCTACTAGTGATTGAAGCTTCGGGATCGCTTTCTCGCTAGGAGTCGAGGAAGGATCTCTAGGCTTGCTTCAACATGTTTGCTAAATAAAATGCTTTTTTACTCTCTTCTATTGCTGCAAGATGATGGCTTCGTGAAGTTGCTAGTCTTCGATAGGACTAGGCCTTCTCTCTATTCTGGCATTTCTGCAGCCCAGTCCATATATACAGCCTTTCTCCATTGATAATGTTGCATATGTAGTATAGATCCTTGCTTGCTGAGTACTTCGGATGAGTACTCACGGTTGCTTTACTTTCTTTTTTCCCCATACCCCACCTTGATGATACATCAGACGATGGAGCGCCGGAGCCAGATGCCACCTCAGGAGCTAACTACCAGGAGGGTCCAGAGAGCACGTACTACTGGATCGAGCCAGCCGACCAGGAGTAGGATCGGAGGCTCCCAGGAAGGAGGCCAATGCCTTTCGATCTAGAGTCGTTGTTTGTGCTAGCCTTCTTAAGGAAAAACTTGTCTAACTATGTCTGTACTCAGATAATATTTGTATGACTGACTTATGTATTCGGATCTTCGGATCCCTGGTCTGTAATATTGTGGATCTCCGTTTATTTGTGTTAGAGTTGTGTTGTGATATCTTCTTGTGAGTCCTTGTGCTTGATCGTGCATGTTTGCGTGTATGATTAGTGCACGATTGAGTCGGGGGCGCCACAAGTTGGTATCAGAGCCGACTGCCTGTTGGAAGCCCCCTCCAAATTCTTTGGCCGAAGTTGAGTCTAGACATCGAAAAACTAATTTACTAACTTGGTTGTGTGGCTTACGGGCCCACGTCGCCAATTGGGTGGTATTAGGATCTTTTATTCCTCGTCTATACTCTGGGACTCTGATCTCTCTTCTATTCGGGTTAAATAAATTTTACTAACACCGACACTTAGGATCTCGTAAATCCTGTCAACCCGGAGAGCTGGATATCTGTGCGATTTCCCTGTCATTGATCTTATTAGTCTAATAATCATTTTCCTTTCCATTGTTTTGTTTAACCTTTCTCTTCGAGTTGTGTTAAACTTCTCATTGTCGTTTGACAAACCTGAATTTTCCTCTGTTTCAGATGGATCGTTTATTTCCACCGCGTCCTACGACAGAGCTTGTGCTTCGCACTTGGGCTCGTGATGCCCCTGGGTTTCCAGCTATCCTGATCGCTCTCATGACCAGACTTGGCTACCGCTGGTACCCTGAGTACATGGTCTATGAGGATTACCGCGAGTTCAATCAGGAGCAGTACCATGCTGATGTTCGTATCTATGATCGGCAAGATGACTCAGACACTGAGCTGCACCTTTTCCACGGTATCGGCGTGATGATTGAGATGGCAGTACATGATGCCGCCTACTCTGCTGTCGCACGTCTCCGAGGACAGTTCAGCGATATCTTGGATGACTCTTAGTTCCGATACAGTCCGTATGCCCCTGCTGGAGATGCTACTGGATACTACACAGCTATCTGTGCCCCGCACGAGCCTCGTCGCTATGACCCGCGTGTTCTGATTCAGTGCACTCAGGCTCTGGATCGCACTGTTCGGGCTCTTGCCGTCGAGTTGGTTGCCACTCGAGCACATCTCTACGATGCTATGACGCAGTTGCTACCCGCTGTTCGCGCAGGGATACATCCTGAGCATGTCCTTTACCCGCGCAGGACTCAAATGTATGCTGGTATTGATTGGCCTGCTGTTGGAGGTCACACACCTACACGTGGACCTCTTCTTACAGCTCGAGACCGGGTTCTGCATCAGAGTGCACATGGAGCGCAGGATCCTACCGCGACGAACATTCGTCGTCCGCACTCGCAGTTACCCCGTTACAGTGGTTTTCCCCGACGTTGATATAGCCCTTGCTATGTCTCGCTGTGTACTTCCTTACTGTGTGCCTGCGCGCCGCCTAGTATGTCTAGCTTTTAATTTGCGCCGTTATGCTGTCCGCATGTACCCGACTCTGCGTATGGATCTGTATGTCTTAATCGACTACTGTTATGTATCTGATACACTACTAAATTGTTGTCGAGTTACATCATGCTTGTCGCTAAACACTCGCAATTGCTTTTACTAAACTACCCCCTGTTGATACTTAGCAGGATGGTTAGACCAGGTGGTCGTGGTCGTGGTGCCCCTGAATGCCCACCACCGCCAGACTATATGGCAGCTATGATGCAACAATTCGAGCTCCCTGGTGCCAAATAAAGTAAATTGCAATGAGATGAGACTTGTGATTGGGTACTTGATAGATGTTGATGGCGTCTCCCCGGTGCTAGAGATTGACACGTGAACGGAAGACTTGATCCACCCCGGCAACGGCGCCAGAAATTCTTCCTGATTGCTTGTATCTGCGTTGGTATTTTCCCGAAGAGGATATGATGATGCAGCACAGCAACGGTAAGTATTTACCTCAGTTATGAAGCCAAGGTTATCAATCCAGCAGGAGGATCCACCCACAGTATGTAAATAGCACCTCCACACAAATAACAAATAGGGGTTGTCAATACCTCCTCGGTATTGAGATAGATTAAATTATATAAGATTGGATAAATAGATCTAACAAAAACACAAAATAAAATAAAGAAAGAAAAAACGCTGCAAGGTATTTTTGGTTTTAATATGATAGGAAATAGACCCGGGGGCCGTAGATTTCACTAGAGGCTTCTCTCGAGAAAATAGCATATGGTGGGTAAACAAATTACTGTTGGGCAATTGATAGAAAAGCGAATAATTATGATGATATCCAAGGCAATGATCATGTATATAGGCACCACGTCCAAGATTAGTAGATCAATTCCTGCATGTTCTACTACTATTACTCCACACATCGACCGCTATGCAGCTTGCTCTAGTGTATTAATTCATGAAGAAATGGAGTAATGCAATAAGAATGATGACATGATGTAGACAAGATATATTCATGTAGGAATAGCCCCCATATTTTGGACGCGGAGTATCTACACCCGAGCTCAAATGAGCTCGGGTGAACAGTAAAATCGAAAAACATTTTAAAAATGTTCGAAAAATTCTGAATTTTTTGTGTGGTAAACTTTGACAAATGTTCTAACTGCTTGCAAAATTTCATCTTCAGATCACATTCGTGGAAGGCGTGACAAAAAAAAACAAAATCGATACTCTGAAAATGCTACTTTCAAAGCATTTTGGAGCACCGATTTTGATTTTTTTTTGCCACGCCTTGTACGAATGTGATCTGAAGATGAAATTTTGCAAGCAGTTAGAATATTTGTCAAAGTTTACCACAAAAAAATTTCAGAATTTTTTGAACATTTTTAAAATGTTTTTCGAATTTACTATTCACCCGAGCTCATTTGAGCTCGGGCTGGGAAAGGACTTTCCGCCATATTTTTATCTTTAATGGCAACGATACATGCATGTCATGTCTCCTTCTGTCACTGAGATTGAGCACTGCAAGATCGAACCCATCACAAAGCACCTTTTCCCATGGCAAGAAAAATCAATCTAGTTGGCCAAACCAAACCAAAGTTTCGGAGAAAAAATACGAGTCTGTAAAGATCATGCATAAAAGAGTTCAGAAAAGACTCAAATAATATTCATAGATATAACTGATCATAAAGTCATAATTCATCGGATCCCAACAAACACACCGCAAAAAGTCATTACATCAAATAGATCTCCAAGAACATCGAGGAGAACATTGTATTGAAGATCAAAAAGAGAGAAGAAGCCATCTAGCTACTACCTACGGACCCGTAGGTCTGTAGTAAACTACTCACGCATTATCGGAGGGGCAAGGGTGTTGATGAAGAACCCCTCCGTGATCGTTGACCCCTCCGGCAAAGTGCCGGAGAAGGCCTCTAGATTGGATCTCGTGGTTCTGGAACTTGCGGCGGCGGAAATTATTTTCTCTCGACTCCCCTAGGGTTTTTGGGATTTTAGAGTATTTATAGAGCTGAAGGTCGGTGGAGAAGCTTTCCGTGGGCCCCACTACCCACTAGGGCGCGCCTGGGGCTCTGGCGCGCCCTGGTGCCTAGTGGGCCCCACGGGCCTCCTCTGGTGCACTTCCTTGGCCTCCTGGGTGTCTTCTGGACAGAAAAAATTCTTCAAAAAGTTTCACGGCATTTGGACTCCATTTGGTATTGATATTCTGCGAAGTAAAAAACAAGCAAAAATAGGAACTGGCACTGGGCACTATGTCAATAGGTTAGTCCCAAAAAATGATATAAAGTTGCTAATAAATGAATATAAAACATCCAAGATTGATAGTATAACAGCATGGAACAATAAAAAATTATAGATACGTTGGAGACGGATCAACACTACGGCCCGAAGGGGCGACGCAGCGGCGGCGGGCAGATTGGGACGACGGCGGGAAGACCTCGGAGCGGCGTGGACCGCGTGCCATGTCGCTACGGCCCAAAGGGGCGGCGCAGCGGCGATGCACTGGTCGGTGGTGCCGCGGGAACGGCCTCGGGCGGCGGCGATGACCACATTCCGCGGCGCTACAGCCCGAAGAGGTGGTGTTGTGGCGGCTCGCGGGTCAGGGCAGCCGCGGGGAGAACCACTGGTAGGGGGCGATGGCCCGACGTGAGGCGGCGTGGACCGCGTGCCGCGGCGCGACAACCCTAAGAGGCGACGCAAAGGCGGTGGCAGCTACGGGGGTAGCTGGCGGGAGGATCTCGGGGCGGCGACGTGGACCGCGTGCCGCGGTGCGACAGCCCGAAGGGGCGTCGGCGGGAGCGGCGCACGGGTCAGGGCAGCCGGCGGGAAGACCTTGGGGCGGCGACGCAGCGGTCCGAAGGGACGATGCGACGGCAACTTGTGGCTGGACGGCGGTAGGCGCGTGCTTGGGGACGTGTTTGACGAAGACAGGCGTGTAATCGATTGATCAGACCGACGGCGGCGCTGCACGTGCCATGGCGGGGATGACGTGCAGATCGGAGTCGATGGCGACGTTGTCGATGATGTCCCGGGCGATGACGATGAAGACGGACCGGTAATGGAGACCGCGCAGACGAGCGGCTGGCAGCGATGCACGAAGGCGTCCCTTGGGCGGCGCGTCCAGCCTTGCCGCGCGGTTGATGACGAAGCGGTCGGTGTAGAGTCGGCGCCGATGTCGGAGTAGAGGTGCGGGGTCGACGGCGGCGGCGGGCGACGCAAACCAATCTTAGATCGGAAAACCAAAAAGTAAACGCCGATCAAAGTGACCGGCGAGAGAGAGAAAAACCGGATTAAGAGATCGGGAAAATGACTCTCTAGGGCAGCCGATCAACTCGATCGGCGGACGAACACTAGGTACGGGCGGCGATCATGGTGGCCGACCTCCCCGGGGGCGGTGTGCGGGGCGGAAGCGACGGTGGCGGCTAGGGTGAAATCAATTGTTTATTGCTTGAACCTCGTGCACATATATATAGAAGTACATGATCTACTTGGAATACATAACAAGCCAGAATACTTTCTGGTCTATCTTGTGTTTCCAATACAATCACCATACTCAACACTCACTGATAACAATCATGAAAGATGATACTATAAAATTTTGAAGTAAGACTCAGTGAACCTCCATTATTTTGCTTCCGGTTCAACCAAGCTACGTACTAATCAATGGATTTGGTCCTCACTCCTCACTGATAACAACCACGAAAGATGATACAACATTTTGCTGCAAGAGATACAATCATTATGAATCAGTGGTGGCTGCACCCATGAACTCCTCGTCGGTGACGAGCATCGCGAGCGCCTCCGGAACGAGGCACACCTCCAGCGCAATGCTCCCTCCGCCACCTCGACCCTCGTACACCGTCGCCTTCCCATCAAACTTGTTCCCCGCGCCGCTTCGAACGGTCACCGGCGCGCCCCACCCGAAGTCGTTCCCATACACGTCGAACCGCGGCGAGCTCCCTGTCAGCGTCCCCGTGGGAGCGGCAGCCACGAGCGCGGGCAGGCGCGTGAAACTAGGCTCCTGAGGCCAGGACGCGAGCTTGTTGCTCGCGTATGCCATGTCGAACGACGCCACAGTCCTGTTCAGGAGCCATGCCGCCCATCCGAGGCCCTTGTCCTGAATATGGCCGGCGGTAGACCTGGCAGTGGCGTGCTCCACCGCGTTGCCCGCGTAGGCTGCCGGTATGCCGACAACGCGGCCACGGCATCCCACAAGGACAGTGTACGTCGTCTCCTGCTTCGGCGCGAGCCGCCGGGCTCGGCACACGGCACGCCACAGGTGCGCGAGCAGGGCCTGCAGCGAGGAGATGGTGCTAAGGGTGCCGGAGCTGGACATCTCGGCGTTCGCCTTCGCCTTGAGATTCTTTACGCTCGCCGCGGAGAAATTGAGGAAGCATTCCTGCACGGGCGGGAACACATGTCGAAGGCCGACGACATCCTCCAGCTTGCCGAAGGGCAGAGGGATGGGGACGGTGCAGCTGCCCAGGAAACTCCTGTCGAACACCGGCAACGGCGTGGATCATAACAGCGTTGCCAGCGACGGCGGCACGACTTAGCTCGGACCAGGTATTGAAGAATTGCCAGAATGTCGTACCGTCGGCTACGCCGTGGTTCATTGACATGGCGATGAAGACGCCGTCGGCGAGCTCAGTGACCTGCGCAACCAGGAGCGGGCGCGAGCCCTCAATGGCGTCCGAACCCAGCGGCATGTCGAGCGGGAAGAAGGACCAGACCACCCGAGGAACGATGAGAGAGTCGGTGATGTCCGAGACGGTGACGCCGGGAGCCACGGCGTGGACGAACTCGGCGCCCTCGCCGCTGCAGCGGAGCGAAATGGTGAGGCTCTGGTTCTGAGGCGATGATGCTCCGCCGTTGCTAGCCGGCGGGACGGCGACGGCGAGGCGTCCGGCATAAGGGTAGAAGTTGCCAAGGGCTCGCTCAAAGGACGAAGCTAGACACTCGACGTCGACGTCGTGGAGCCCCTTTCCTCCGGTGGTGGGAGGCTTGGGCAGGAGGATGCCCTTCTGGATGTGCTCCACAGTGATAGACTTGAGATCCCACGGCGTCAGGTGGATGGTCTCCACCGGCGGCGAGGCCGTTGGTTCCGGCCTTACCATGCGCCGAGACACGATTCGGACGTCGCCCATCGATCTTGGTTCAGTTTACTATGCCACGGGTGGAGTGAGCAGACCAGTAGTCTGGTTAATAAGCTAAGTTGCGCAGACCAGAGCACATTAAATATGGCATGGCTCCATATGGCTGTCGGGTGCATATTGTCGTAACTAGTATCTTGGTTTCAGGTTCTAGTATTTTTTTTATGGAACACGTATCTCATTTATATAGTATATCGTGTGCAAGTCACGTATAAATCGACATGACAAAAATAAAAAGACAATAGAACAGTAGTCTCTGCATAAAGAAACATCAGTCAAGGAGAAAAATTACAATTAAGACAGAAGAATCCCTGAGCTTGACACCTACGTCTGCCACCTGTCTGGCACCCCACAACAACCACCAAAGAAAAAAAAAATGACAGATCACCTCCTCATCTGAGCTCGACGCGGCTCCATCGCTGATATTCATTTTGTGGACCTCCAAGGTGATGCACCAAAGGCGAAGCCATTGCCGTTAAATGAATCACACCTAGGCAACACCATGGACCCGTCATCGAACTCCAGATCTGGCACCCTCACATGATTAACATGTTGGAGGAGTAAATCATACCTGCCAGCCACGGACCCAGCACACGATCCGCAATCTCGTAGATGCTGCCGATGCAGAACACAATTTGCATCCGCTCCTGGACTACCTCCCAACGTCTTCGCAACTGCGGATTCGGAGGACACAAGTCCAGCATGAGAAAGTCGTCGCCGCCACACCATCCTTGCCTGAACAGACTGGTTTCCAAATTTATCCCCAACCATAAGAACAATCGCCTCATCAGGCAAGGATCTTAAGTTTCTTTATTCATCGTCGTTCTCACCCCCGTCGAAGCCAAGACGATGACCCAAAAACCTAAGCTACTAGGGCCTAAACCTGAAACTAAATTGATCCACACGTCCCGGATTCGGCGACCCCTCTTATCATTGAAGATCAAGAGGTCATTGACGGAGGGGAGCCGCCGGAGGACGGCACCGAAAGGCTTGGCTCTTCTGGCGGCGACTAGGGTTTCTAGTCGCTGTCTCGAGGAAAAACTCATACTCGCTTCTAAAAGAAGTAATACTACGTATAATTTTTTAGAAACAGTACTCAGGCTTTAGCTTGGTGGCTCCATGACACGAGGATAGGGCCGGCCCTGAGGGGGGGCAGAGGAGGCGGCCGCCCCGGGCCCCCAAGATCCAGGGGCCCCCTCTCAGGTATGCAAGTAGCCCATGGATTCTCCCGGAAAAAAAGAAGCAACTGGGATTGGGTCGTAGCATGGCTTCAGGCCTTTTGCGTGTAGAGTTTCATATGGCCCAAGTGGATTGCTGGGCTAGCTAACCATGCATGTACGCAAGATTTCTCGGAAACAAAAATGCACGCACCATGGCTGATCGATTAGATCAGATCAGATCGAGGAGGGGAGATGTATCACGCACGACGCTGGCGATCGAGGGAACGAATTCCGCTTCACGCCGAGCGCCCTTGCCATCACCTGATCGCCGTCTGGTCTCGCGCCCTCGCGTCGCCTTATCACAGCAGTAGCCAGGAGCAAGGGACAACAGCGGACAAGGCCTGCTTAGATTGGATCAGAATCTATCAGTTGATTTTTAAATCCATGTTCTACAGCTCAAAGGTAGCCTCTCTGGTAGTCCCTGGTTCCTAAATTTGCTGTTTGTTAATCCAAGTCGATGCCGATAATTTTTTTTGATAATCCAAATCATTGGATAGGATTAGTGTGTTGAAAACTGCACTATCCGTGCTTAATTTCAAGATTACACAAAAATCAACTTTGTAATTGTTGTGGATTGCGTTCCAATAATAAGTAATGGGCTAGCTCTAGGAGATATTTACACATATACTATGGGGTAATTAAGGATGTTCAAGAGCCAAAGACAATACATAATTTCTTTTTATGTTTATATTAAGGGCTCCGGGTTTTACTTTCGCCCCGGGCCCCTGAATTGTCAGGACCGGCCCTGCATGAGGATATACGATCGTATCTCCATCACGAGAGATACGAATATGATAACATAACTTAATTGGACTTCTTGCTCAAAAGATATAAAAGTTTGAAAATCAAAAGACAAAAATAAAAAGCAAGCTTAGTCTGTGCCGCTCCCGCCTATTCCGGTTCGAATCCTTCTGGGCCCTTCACCCGGCTTGCAGACGCTTAGTCTGTGCCGCCTGGCCCCCTGTGCAGCCTGCTATATCCTCGGACCTTGCTCTTTCCACCGCCATCAAACGCTCCAGATCCGCCCTTAAGGCGTGGTCCAAAACCCTTAGACCCGTCTTTCAACGGGAAACTGACTGCAAGCTAGTCATCGACCAAATCGACCGCCTTGAAGAGAAAAGCTCCCTCTCTCGCCCCGAGACCTCCCTCAGACTGGTCATCATCACCGCTCTCCAACGTGCCGTCAGGCAAAAAATTCTTTTTTGGAAACAAAGAGGAAAAGTCAAAGCCATTATTGACGGCGACGAAAACTCAAAATTCTTCCATGTATCAGCCTCCCAGCGATTTCGTAAAAACAATATTGCCATCCTAGAGGATAATGGGATTGAGCTCTCTTCCCATGATCACAAGGCCTCCTTTCTTCACAACTTCTTTCAAAACCTGATTGGCTCGTCCAATGAACCAACTTGGCTTTTCTCTCTAAACGAGCTCTACCCTGACCCCCTACCTCAGTTACGCCACCTAGACTCCCCCTTCTCTACTCAAGAAATTCAGGACGCTTTCTTCCAGATGAACGTAAATGCCAGCCCCGGTCCTGACGGCCTTGGCCCGGTTTTTTACCGGAAGTTCTGGCATAACATCAAACACTCAATCCTCCCCTTTTTTAACGACTTCGCCCACCTTCGTGTCAATGTGGAACGTTTCAATCGTGCCTTCATGATTCTGCTTCCAAAAAAAGACGTTGCTAGAACCCCCGATGCCTTCAGACCTATCTCCTTGCAAAATTGCCCCCCAAAGGCGCTTGCCAAAATTATTACCAACAGAATTAAGCCTCTAATCCCTCTCCTAGTCCACGGTGACCAAACGGGTTTCATCTCCGGTAGATGTATTGCCGAGAACTTCATTTATGCAGCCGACTTGCTCAGTGCTTGCCACTCCAGAAAAGCTCCTACCATGGTGCTCAAGCTTGATTTTCATAAAGCCTTCGACTCAATCTGCTGGGACTCTCTCTTCCACATTCTCCTCGCTAGGGGCTTCCCGTTGATCACCGTCAGCTGGATCCGGACCCTCCTTGACTCTGGTAAAACCGCAGTCCTTCTAAATGGTATTCCAGGCTCTTGGATTAACTGTAAGAATGGTCTTCGCCAGGGAGACCCTGTATCCCCCTACCTCTTTCTAATTGTCGCCGACCTTCTCCAACGTTTGATCCTAGATGCTTTCTCTCCGGACCATCTCTGCCACCCGATTTACCGAGACCGACCCCCTACCGTCCTCCAATATGCCGATGACACCCTAATTATAGCTCATGCCTCCCCCGATGCCGCATCTACCCTCAAAGAT
Organism: Thinopyrum elongatum; assembly: GCA_011799875.1. Taxonomy (NCBI): domain Eukaryota; kingdom Viridiplantae; phylum Streptophyta; class Magnoliopsida; order Poales; family Poaceae; genus Thinopyrum; species Thinopyrum elongatum. Next base: position 576,166,130 of record CM022301.1, read on the forward strand.
ATTCTCGACAAATTCGCCCTTGCTACAGGCCTAAACATCAACTTCCACAAAACTACCCTAGTACCCATTCACACAGATCCTAACTCCAGCCAGCTAATTGCTTCAACCTTCGGGTGCGACCTCTCCTCCTTCCCTCAAATTTACCTAGGTCTCCCTCTATCTCATATGCACCTCCCATCCTCGGCCTTCGAACCTATCATTCAGCGCTTCCTCAAATATCTAACCGGTTGGGCTGCTAAGCTTCTCTCTCGAGGAGCAAGACTTACTCTCATCTCCTCCTCCCTTGACGCTCTCGCCACCCACTTCATGTCAGTTTTCAGGTTACCTAAGAAGATCCTTAAAAAACTAGACGCGATTCGTAGATCCTTTTTTTGGGCCGCGGAGGAATCATGCTCTGGTGCAAAGTGTCTTATAGCTTGGAAGAACGTTTGCACACCCAAACCTATCGGGGGCCTAGGCATCAAAAGCCTTACCCTCCAAAACAACTGCCTTCTCATGAAATTTGCCTTCAAACTTCTACAAAAACCAGATCTCCCCTGGGTCAACTGGTTCTTCCAGCACTACTCTCTTGACTTCACTAACAAGCCCAACAACCCATCCTTTCTCTAGAAAATTGTCAATTCTCAAATTCACCCCCTTAGGAAGATTTCCTTCGTCCTTACTAACAATGGCTCCTCCACGTTTTTCTGGCTCGATGCCTGGCTTCTGCCTACTCCTCTCGCCGACACCTACCCTCATATTTTCTCTCACTCTACTGCCCCTTCGGTCCTGGTATCGCATGTCATGCTTAATGGTTTATACGCTACTCTGCGGAACCGCCTAACCTCTGTTGCTTCTGGCGAGCTTGTGTCTGTTTTGTCTTTGTTGCAGGATGTCACTCCCAGCGATGCGGCCGACGACAGGTTCCGCACCCACGGTTCCTCGTTCTCCTCGAGGTGCGCCTACTCGTTGCTCTCCCCCGACCACGTGATCGACCTCAACGCCGGGTACATTTGGAGCTCCAAGGCTCCTATCAAGGTTAAGATCTTCGGCTGGCTCCTCTGCCGCGACAGGCTGAGCACGATGGCGAATCTTCACCGCAAGTCCATCACTTCCGACGACTCTTGCTCTATGTGTACCTTAACTAGGGAGGATGCCTCGCACATCGCCTTGTTCTGCCCTCACGCGATTCAGGTTTGGTCCATCTTGGGCCTTCAGACTCCGATCTCCATCGACCTCATCTGGGACACGCCAACCCCGGTCGGCCTCGACATCAACATTTGGCCCACCGTTGCTCTCGTCATCCTCTGGAAGCTTTGGGACTCCAGGAATGCTCGTGTTTTTCGCAACGAGCTACACTCAACACTTGATACTCTCCGGAATATTGTTTCGGACTTCACTTTTTGGGCCTTTAGATTTAAGGACCCCGTCAGTAGGGAGGCTGCCGTGTCTTGGCGCCTTTACCTCTCCTCTCGCTGTAACCTCTGATGTAACCTGCCCTCTTGGGATTTTTGAGTAATATATTCAGGTGGGGACCCTCTCCCCCCCGGTGATTGTTCAAAAAAAAAAAAGCAAGCCTGAGGGACTGCATGCCGTGAGACATACGTGCGGCAAATCCTCTCACCATTCTAACTAGAGTACATGCTGGATGGATCTAGAGCGGAGGTCGTTCACTCGTTCATGTAAATCTGAAATTTAACCTCCCTCTCACGAACTGTGGGACACATGGTTTAGCGGAAGCATGTGATAGTGTGATACGGTAGTACCCAATCAAAAGATTGGAATCCCGGTGAGCCGCTGTACCACATGCCTTGTAAATGAGCAATGTGAAGAAGACGCAGCGAACCACAAAGCTCATGTGCGCCTAGTCAATGGCACAAAGTCTGCCAGTTCGGCCCGTCCTCGCGATCTGCATGCAAGCCTAGGATGCCTTTTTTTTTTTTTGAACGCTTAGCTAGGCTAAGATTCAATTTGCCTCAGATCCAAACGTTATTGTCCTTGTTGTCAGCTTTGGAGTATCTTGTAAGTTGTGTATAGATGTTCTGTCGTCGAGTTTGGCCGGAAGTTGAGAGCTTCTCGGGTTCTGTTCGTCTCACATTAAAACTTTATTGTCTTGCTGACAGCTTGGATACAAATGCATGTGCCTATCTTGTAAGCTGCGCACTCCTACTTGCCGCGCTTAATGGCAAACTTATTTATTTACATCATAACCATCTCAGAAAATGTTTTTTTTATAAAGGATGCTTTTATTAACTCAAAATGTAGTATCAAATGGATACAAAGCATGATGAGTCACATCCGGCCTCTGCATGGCTAAGATGCACACAACCAAACACCATCCCAGAAAATATATGAGGTGCTCTATATATAATCCAAAGACATTGGTATTCTTTATATAGAATTGGAGAGCAAAGGCTTTCTTTCTCGAAAAGAAAAGAAAATATATGAGCTAAGATTCTTCTGCGCGTAATGCTTGAGATGTTCAAAAAGGAGCTTTATCCATACCCAGTTTGTTAGTATATACTACCTCTGTACTAAAATATAAAATGTTTTTGCAGTTTAATTGAACTACAAAAACGTCTTATATTTTGGTTCGGATGGATTATTTGAACAGGTTCCGTGAAGAAAATTGGACAGGGCTATGGCATGATTGTCGTGCGCTAATCCTATAGCAAGGCTATCAGCCGGCAAGTCCGGCAAGCTATCAATAGAACAAGCAACCTGGAAAGGCTGGACATGAGCCAACTCGGAAGCAGTGGCGAGCCGGAAGCCATGCAAGCGGGGCTGAGTATCTACGAACCAGACGCCTCATATCCACCCCCCAATACCCAGGCAGCACGCCCAGTCACCATCCGGTCATGATTTTGCCACTCAACTCGACTGGGCAAATTCGGCCCAAACGTCTGGGCTGACCGGCAATTCCCATATCCAGTCTATATGTGAGGAAGATATGGGACACCCTCGCGGCATCGGCTTCGACAAGCCGGACTCATCCCAAATCCTCTCAAAATTGACTAGTTCTTCAATTCGACCGAACTCCACTGGTCTTCATCCTCCATTTCCCGCATCCGCACAGCTGCCCAACCCCTCCCTTGCTCGCCGTCCTTGTAGTCGTCATCGTTGAAGTCGTCGCCGACAACCCTGTTCGCCACCATCGGCACGGAGGATGCCTCAGCGGAATCGGTCAGGCTCCCCGACGTGGCGGTTCCTTGCAAGGCGGAGAACCTTCACAAGAAATACCGCGGCCGATGGCAGTGCCAACGTAAGGCGGAGGAGAAGATAGCGGCAGCGAAGGTAACTGCGGAGATGGGCAGTGATGAAGGCATGGACTTTGGCGCGAGCAGTGTGGCGACACATAACAGTCGGTTTATCGTGGCCACAGGGAAAAACAACTTGTCAGCCGAGCTCGACTGCGTTCTGATACGTCTCCAACGTATCTATAATTTTTGATTGTTCCATGCTATTATATTATCAATCTCGAATATTTTATATGCATTTACAAACAATTATATATCACTTTTGGGACTAACCTATTAACCTAGTGCCCAGTGTCAGTTGCTATTTTTTTTACCTGTTTTTGGTTTTCCAAAATATCAGTACCAAACGAAGTCCAAATGCTACAAAACTTTTTGAAGATTTTTTTTCTGGACAAAAAAGACACTAGAAGCTTCGAGACAAGACCAGAAGAAGAAGGAGATAGCCACGAGCCACCAGGACGCGCCCTAGTGCCTCGTTGACCCACCTTCGCTCCGTTTGACCTAATTTCGTCTCTATAAATTCTCTAAAATCGGGAAACCAACAGGGAGCCACCCAAAATACTTTTTCCGCCGCCGCAAGTTCCTGTACAACGAGATCCCATCTGAAGTCCTTTTCCGCCGCCGCAAGTTTCTACATCAACCTTGCTACCCTTTCGATGATGTGTGAGTAGTTTACCACAGACCTACGGGTCCATAAGTAGTAACTAGATGGCTTCTTCTCTCTCTTTGATCTTCAATACAATGCTCTCCTCGATGTTCTTGGAGTTCTATTCGATGTAATCACTTTTTGCGGTGTGTTTGTTGGGATCCAATGAATTGTGAGTTTATGATCAGATTATCCATGAATATTATTTGAGTCTTCTCTGAACTCTTTTATGCATGATTATTATAGTTTTGTATTTCTCTCTGATCTATTGATTTGGTTTGGGCAACTAGATTGATTTTTCTTGCAATGGGAGAGGTGATTTGTGATAGGTTTGATCTTGCGGTGCTCAATCCCAGTGACAGAAAGGGACATGACATGTATTTGTATTGTTTTCATTAAGGATAAAGTGATGGGGTTTATTCATATTGATTGCGTTTACTTTGTCTGCATCATGTCATCTTGCTTAAGGCGTTACTCCATTCTTTATGAACTTAATACTCTAGATGCATGCTGGATAACGGTCGGTATATGGAGTAATAGTAGTAGATGCAGGCAGGAGTCGGTCTACTTGTCTCGGACGTGATGCCTATATACATGATCATTGCGTTGGATATCGTTATGATTATTCGCTTTTCTATCAATTGCCCAACAGTAATTTGTTTATCCATCGTATGCTATTTTCAAGAGAGAAGCCTATAGTGAAAACTATGGTCTCCGGGTCTACTTTCATCATTTATTAAAATCCTAAAAATACCTTGCTGTATTTTTTCTTACTTTATTTTATTTTGTATTTTTATTTTTATTCTATCTATCTATCACTACACAATTTAATCTTGCAATTAACCGCCGAGGGATTGACAACCCCTTGTTCGCGTTGGGTGCAAGGATTTGTTATTTTGTGTGCAGATGCTGCTAACGAGGTGTTGCGTGGTTCTCCTACTAGATTGATAACCTTGGTTCTTAACTGGGGAAAATACTTATCTCTAATGTACTGCATCATCCCCTCCTCTTCGGGGAAATCCCAACGCAGCTCATAAGTAGCAGGAAGAATTTCTGGCGCCGTTGCCGGGGAGACATCATCAATATATATCAAGTACCTATACATAAATTTTCATCTCCTTGCACTTACATTATTTGCTATTTGCCTCTCGTTTTTATCTCACCCACTTCTAAAAAGTTTTACAAAAATACAAAAATATTTTCCTTTTGCCTTTTCGCGTGTTTTCTTGTTTGTTTTCTTGAAGTTGCAATCATGGCTGATTTTGGTATGGAAAAAAGTGAGGATGGTAAAACTCCCAAAATTGAAAATTCTACCAATCAAGATGCTAAAACTTTCATGACGGGACATGGGAATATTATAGAAAAAAGTTTTATCCAACAATTCTTTAATTGCACTGGAACTTTGGCTTGTGATGATGCTCCTATACTTAGAAGAACCAAAAATTATGCCGAAGCTATTTCTTCACTTGTTCTTAAACTTGAGAGAAGATTTATCCTTACCCATCCTACCTTGCAAAGATTGTTTTATGAGTTGCCGGTTATAAAAAATCCTAGAGCTAAGAAGATAGCTACCCTTATCCTCATGAATGAATTTGATTACATAGTGCGGGAAGCTAGAGAGATATTTGATTTTTACGGTATGAATCGTGAAAGACCAGTGATAGATGAGATTTTATACAATAGTGATTACTTGTTGAGATATTTATTTTGCGATGATCACACTTTTGATGAGAATACCTAAAAGGAGGTCCCTCCCTTAAACATAATCCAACAAGTTTTCAATACTATTAATAAGCAGTATTCTTGGATTGTAAAAGGGAATTCGAGGATGGTCAACTTAGTAATGCTAAAATCCCCATGGATGATGTGTTTCATATTATCTTTGAAAAACTCCTGATGGGAACACATCCTTAGAAAATAATTTGAAAGATGACAACACTTGAAACTATGCATTATGCCTAGCTAGGGCGTAAAACAGTAGCCCTAGTTGGGAGGCAACCCAATAGTTATATTGATTTTCATGTTTATTTTTATATTTTCTTGTGTGCACAAAATTATTCTACTATTATGGTTTTGTTTTTTGTGTTTTAATTAGTGATTGTTCCAAGTAACGCCTTTGGGATGATTTGGATGATAGTTGCTTTGATTCTGTGCAAAAACAGAAACTTTTGCGTCCAGTAGCAGAATTGTTGAGATTTGCTGGAGCATCATAAAATTCTGAATTTTTTTACACATAATTTATATACAAATTTCCCACCTTGTCCTAATTTTTCAGAATTTTTGGAGTTACAGAAGTATGGTCATTGTTCGAATTGCTACAAACTATTCTGTTTTTGACACATTCTATTTTTTTTGCGTTGTTCGCTTGTTTTGATGAATCTATGGATTGTATCGGGGGAGTTTATGTTGGGAAACATAGTAGAAAAAAAATTGCCCTACGAACACCTAAGAACAATATGAAGATGCATAACGGGTTGTGATCAACGATCGTTACCGACTCCAGGAGTGCAACGGAAGTAGATGAGTCAGTGTAGATCGTACTTGAAGTCCCTAGAACGTTGACGACGATCCCGCTAACCGCCCACGAACGATCCCTGATATGTCTCCATCGTATCTACTTTTCCTAACGCTTTTCCTCTTGTTTGGACTCTAATTTGCATGATTTGAATGAAACTAACCCGGATTGACACTGTTTTCAGCAGAACTACCATGGTGTTGTTTTTGTGCAGAAATAAAAGTTCTCGGAATGGCATGAAACTTTTTGGAGAATTTTTATGGAATAAAAGAAAAATACTAGAGCCAAGAACCACCAGAGGGGGGCCCTGGGTGAGCACAACCCACCAGGGCGTGCTCCCCCCTCCTGGCGCGCCCAGGTGGGTTGTCCCCACCTGGTGGCCCCGCAGACCATGATTCCAATGCTATAAAATCCTATTTTCAGAGAAAAAAATCGGGGAGAAAGAATTATCACGTTTCACGAGAAGGAGCTGCCGCCACCTCCTGTTCTTCATCGGGAGGCCAGATCTGGAGTCCGTTTGGGGCCCCGGAGAGGGGGATCTTTGATCTTCGTCATCACCAACCCTTCTCCATCACCAATTCCATGATGCTCCCCACCGGGAGTGAGTAATTCCTTCGTAGGCTCGCTGGTCGGTGAGGATTTGGATGAGATTCATCATGTAATCGAGTTAGTTTTGTTAGGGCTTGATCCCTAGTATCCACTATGTTCTGAGATTGATGTTGATATGACTTTGCCATGCTTAATGCTGGTCACTTTGGGTCCGGGTGCCATGCTTTCAGATCTGAACCATTTATGTTATCACCATTATATCTATGTTCTAGATCCGATCTTGCAAGTTATATTCACCTATTACGTGTTATGATCCGTAAACCCCGGAGTGACAGTAGTCGGGATACTTTCCGGTGATGACCGTAGTTTGAGGAGTTCATGTATTCACTATGTGTTAATGCTTTGTTCCGGCTCTCTATTAAAAGGAGGCCTTAATATCCCTTAGTTTCCAATAGGACCCCGCTGCCACGGGAGGGTAGGACAAAAGATGTCATGCAAGTTCTTTCCATAAGCACGTATGACTATTTACGGAATGCATGCCTACATTATATCTATGAACTGGAGCTAGTGCTGTATCGCCCTAGGTTATGACTGTTATATGATGAATATCATCCAACGAATTCACTGATCCAATGCCTACGAATTTCTCTTATATTGTTCTTGCTAAGTTACTACTGCTGTTGTTACTGTTATACTTGCTACAAAATCATTGCTATCACTGTTACCGTTACTATTGCTATCGCTACTGCTATCAAAACTATCATATTACTTTGCTACTGATCATATTGCTGCTGATAATTAATCTCCAGGTGTGGTTGAATTGACAACTCAGCTGCTAATACTTGCAAATGTTCTTTGGCTCCCCTTGTGTCGAATCAATAAATTTGGGTTAAATACTCTACCCTCGAAAACTGTTGTGATCCCCTATACTTGTGGGTTATCAAGACCTTTTTCTGGCGCCGTTGCCGAGGAGCATAGCTATATTTGTTGAGTCACTTGTGATTATTATCAATTTATCACTATGAAGAATCTGAAGGATACCAAGACTAAAATATTTTCCTCTAAGACGAGGGGAGGTAAGGAACTGCCATCTAGCTCTGCACTTGATTCACCTTCTATTTTGAGTAAACTTGCAACACCACCACATGCTATTAATTCTGATATGTCGCAAGTTATTGATGATGCTACTTCTGCTATGGATAATGCTTATGATGATGGTGTGCCACTAGGCGATTTTCTTGATGAACAAATTGCTAGAGCTAAAGAGAATGAAATTACTGAAATTGATGAAATACCTGAATCTGAAAATCTTGAGACACCTAGTCCTCCTAGATATGAATTGCCTAAGATACTAGAAGGTTATGTTATGGATGAGGAGACAACTAGAGACTTTCTTGCTTGCAATGATAGGGATGATCTTAAGAAATTATTATGCAAACTGAAAGAAAAATCTTTGAATGCTAGAATGAAATGTGATCCTAAGTTTGCTACTTCACCTATCTTTGTTCATGATAAGGATTATGAATTCTCTATCGACCCAGAGTTAATTACTTTGGTTGAATCTGATCCTTTCCATGGTTATGAAACTAAAACTGTTGTGGCACACCTTACTAAGTTGAATGACATAGCCACCCTTTTTGCTCATGATGAGAAAATTCGCTATTATTATATCCTCAAGTTATTTCCGTTCTCATTAAAGGGTGATGCTAAGACTTGGCATAATACTCTTGCTCCTGGTTGTGTGCGTAGTCCCCAGGATATGATTTACTGCTTCTCTGAAAAATATTTTCCTGCTCATAAGAAACAAGCTGCCTTACAGGAAATATTTAACTTTGTGCAAATTGAAGAAGAGAGTCTCCCACAAGCTAGGCGGAGGCTTATCCAATTGCATAATGCTTTTGCCTGATCATTCTCTTAAGAAAAATGAAATACTTGATATCTTCTATAATGGACTAACCGATGCTTCTAAGGACTTCCTGGATAGTTGTGCTGGTTGTCTTTTCAGGGAACGAACTGTTGAACAAGCTGAAGAATTATTGAATAACATATTGAAAAATTATGATGATTGGACTCTTCCTGAATCACCACCTAAACCTACTCCGAAGAAGAGGGGCATCTTATATCTTAGTCCCAAAGATATGCAAGAGGCAAAGAAATCTATGAAGGAAAAATGTATTAAAGCTGAGGATGTAAAAAATTTACCTCCTATTGAAGAAATACATGGGCTTGATACAACACCACCCAAGGTGGTAGAGGTAAATTCCCTAATGAAATTTAATGAAAAGGACAATCCTTATAATATGCATCCTAGTCAATGCCTTTATGAGTTTGATAATTATATTAGAAAGTAAGAACATTTCAATGAAAATGTTATGAAACAATTGAAATACAACTCTGATATGATTGCTCGCTTAAGTGACTTGTTATTTAGAATTTCAAATGATGTTAGAGGTGTTGGAAAGCATGCCTATATGGTTCAAACTCAACTAGAACAAGTTGCTAAATCTCAAAGAGAATTGCTTGATGAAATGAACAATAATATAAATGAGTTTGCTGTTAGATTAGCAACTAGAGAAGGTAAATTGACTGAGGAACCACTTTACCCTGAGGGACACCCAAAAAGAATTGAACAAGACTCTCAAAGACTTAACACTAATGCACCTAGTCCTTCTAAAAAGAAAAAGAAAAAGAAAAATAATAGGACTTTGCATGCCTCTACTGAACCTGAAATAGAAAAACCTACTAAAGCTAATAATGATGTTTCTATTTCTGATGCTGAAACTCAATCTAGTAATGAACACTCACCTTCTGATAATGAAAAAGATAATGATGAGGTTCATGAAGACACTCAAACAAATAATAAAGAACCAGACAATGATGTTGAAATAGAACCAGCTGTTGATCTTGATAACCCACAACCCAAGAATAAAAAATACGATAAAAGAGACTTTGTTGCTAGAAAACATGGTAAGGAAAGAGAACCATGGGTTCAAAAACCTATGCCCTTTCCACAAAAATCAACTAAGAAGAAGGATGATGAAGAATTTGAACGCTTTGCTGAAATGATTAGGCCAGTCTTTTTGCGTACCCGCTTGACTGATATCTTAAAAATGGCCCCTTATGCAAAGTACATGAAAGACATCATCACCAATAAGAGAAAAATACCGGAAGCTGAAATCTCCACCATGCTTGCTAATTATTCTTTTAAGGATGGAGTACCTAAAAAACTTGGAGATCCGGGAATACCAACTATACCTTGCTCCATCAAAAGAAATTATGTGGAAACAGCTTTGTGTGATTTAGGAGCTGGTGTTAGTGTTATGCCTTTCTCTTTATATAAAAGACTTGATTTGAATAAACTCACACCTACTGAAATATCTTTGCAAATGGCGGACAAATCAACTGCCATACCTATCGATATTTGTGAGGATGTGCCCGTTGTTGTTGTTGCAAATGTTACTATCTTAACAGACTTTGTTATACTTGAGATGCCCGAGGACGACAACATGTCGATTATCCTTGGTAGACCCTTTTTCGAATAATGCAGGGGCTGTTATTGATTGCAATAAAAGCAAGGTCACTTTTCATATCAATGGTAATGTAACACCCCCAGTGGTTTGCTACAGTAATCCCCCTTTTGATAATGCCATGTCATCATGATCAACAGTGCTTAAACATCATTTGGATCATATCTCTTTTCAAATTCAAATTCAAATAGAAATTTAAACTGAAAGTGAAAATAAAAGTTGTTCAAATCCAGGAACTAAACTGTTCAAAATATTGTAAATAATCCAGAGACAATTCTAAAATTGTAATCAACATTTACTAAATTAGTTAAGTGACACTAACAGCAAGAAACAGCAACAAAACAGAAGTGTTTAATCCATTTATAACTAAGTAAAATTCATTTGAAAACATATGGACTCAAAACCTTTTTATGGCAGAGGGTAATGTTGCACTATAATTATGTGGCTATTTCACCTATTTTACAAAAGTCTAATTGGGGTTAAACAATTTATAAAACAGGAACTAAAAAGAAAACAGAAAAGGAAACAAAGAAAATGGAAAAAGTGCACTGTGTGCTCGGCCCAAGTGAGCTACAGTCGGGCCCAGCCCATCTAGCTCATCCCCTACCTCTCTCTGTTCACGCGCGCCGCTGTTGTCCTCTGCCTAATGCCCGCACCCCGGCCCCCCCTTCTCTCTTGATCGACAGCGCGCCGACGCCCGCCTGTCGAGGATAAAGCCGCAGCTCCCGCGCCCCACTAAGCCCCCCCCCTCGACCACTCGCTTGCTCTCCTACCCCTCTCCCCTCTCCAGCGCCTCTACTCTCTTCTTCTTCCCACGCCCGAGCGCCTCCCTGTGCGCATCGCCGCCGCCCACGCCGCCACCAGCCAGTGGCCTCCCCGAGCCGCGCAGGCAAGTCCAGGAGCTCCACCGTGCACCTCCACGTCGTCTCCGCCCTCAAGCCCGAGCCGAAGGTCATCTGCAGCGCCGCCCGTGCCCGTTCCCCTCACTGGACTCCGCCGCGACCTCACCGACGATTCGCCGCCTCCAGCCCTCCCCAGACGCGTCTGAGCAAGCCACCAGCTCCGGGGTGAGCTCATGCATATCCTCCCCCTCTCCGTTCACTCGCGCACGAGCCGTAGGCCTAGGTCCGTCGAGCTCCGCCCGTAGCCGCCGTCGGTCGTCACCGCACACGTCGCTCCAGTCCACCTCCGGTTGCCCCGCTTGCGCCGTTCGATGTGCAACGCTTCGGGCATTCGAACACAGCCCCCCACGTTACCTTCCTTGCACCGCATCGACGAGCCCAACGAGTTCCCGCTCCGGCCGGTGCGGCATGTTGGGGAACGTAGTAATAATTCAAAAAATTCCTACGTGTCACCAAGATCAATCTAGGAGATGCTAGCAGCAAGTGAGTGGGAGTGCATCTTCATACCCTTGAAGATCGCTAAGCGGAAGCGTTACAAGAACGCGGTTGATGGAGTCGTACTCGCGGCGATTCAAATCGCGGAAGATCCGATTCAAGCGCCGAACGGACGGCGCCTCCGCGTTCAACACACGTACAGCCCCGAGACGTCTCCTCCTTCTTGATCCAGCAAGGGGAGAGGAGAAGTTGAGGGAGAGCTCCGGTAGCATGATGGCGTGGTGGTGGAGCTTGCGGTTCTCCGGCAGGGCTTCGCCAAGCACTACGGAGGAGGAGGAGGAGTTGGAGGGGGGAAGGGCTGCGCCAGGGGAAGGGTTGCAGCTCCCATGCACCTCCCCACTATATATAGGGGTGGAGGGGCTGGTTTCTTGCCCTCCAAGTACATTGGGGCGTTGGCAAAGGTGGGAGGAAAGAAATCCCATCCTTTCCCTTCCCCACCGATTGTTATCCCCCCTTTTTAGGGATCTTGATCTTATCCCTTCGGGATATGATCTTAATCCTTCTAAGGGGGGATCTTGGTGCGCCTTGACCAGGGGTGTGGGGCCTTGCCCCCACTACTCACGTTCATGTGGGTCCCCCCATGCAGGTGGGCCCCACTCCGGAACCTTCTAGAACCTTCCCGGTACAATACCGAAAAATCCCGAACATTTTCCGGTGGCCAAAATAGGACTTCCCATATGTAAATCTTTACCTCCGGACCATTCCGGAACTCTTCGTGACATCTGGGATCTCATCCGAGACTCCGAACAACTTTCGGTAACCACATACAATTTCCCATAACAACTCTAGCATCACGGAACCTTAAGTGTGTAGACCCTACGGGTTCGGGAACCATGCAGACATGACCGAGACACCTCTCCGGCCAATAACCAATAGCGGGATCTGGATACCCATATTGGCTCCCACATGTTCCACGATGATCTCATCGGATGAACCACGATGTCGGGGATTCAATCAATCCCATATACAATTCCCTTTGTCCATCGGTATGTTACTTGCCCGAGATTCGATCGTCGGTATCCCTATACCTTGTTCAATCTCGTTACCGGCAAGTCTCTTTACTCGTTCCATAACGCATGATCCCGTGGCTAACTCCTTAGTCACATTGAGCTCATTATGATGATGCATTACCGAGTGGGCCCAGAGATACCTTTCCGTCATATGGAGTGACAAATCCCAGTCTCGATTCGTGCCAACCCAACAGACACTTTCGGAGATACCTGTAGTGCACCTTTATTGTCACCCAGTTACGTTGTGACGTTTGATACACCCAAAGCATTCCTACGGTATCCGGGAGTTGCACAATCTCATGGTCTAAGCAAATGATACTTGACATTAGAAAAGCTCTAGCAAACAAACTACACGATCTTGTGTTGTGCTTAGGATTGGGTCTTGTCCATCACATCATTCTCCTAATGATGTGATCCCGTTATCAACGACATCCAATGTCCATGGTCAGGAAACCACAACCATCTATTGATCAACGAGCTAGTCAACTAGAGGCTCACTAGGGACATGCTGTGGTCTATGTATTCACACATGTATTACGGTTTTCGGTTAATACAATTATAGCATGAACAATAGACAATTATCATGAACAAGGAAATATAATAATAACCATTTTATTATTGCCTCTAGGGCATATTTCCAACAGTCTCCCACTTGCACTAGAGTCAATAATCTAGTTACATTGTGATTAATCGAACACCCATAGAGTTCTGGTGCTGATCATGTTTTGCTCGTGGAAGACGTTTAGTCAACGGATCTGCGACATTCAGATCCGTATGTACTTTACAAATATCTATGTCTCCATCTTGAATATATTCACGAATGGATTTGAAGCGGCGCTTGATGTGCTTGGTCTTCCTGTGAAACCTGGGCTCCTTGGCAATGGCAATAGCTCCAGTGTTGTCACAGAAGAGAGTCATCGGGCCCGACGCATTGGGAATCACTCCTAGGTCGGTGATAAACTCCTTCATCCAGACTCCTTCCTAAGCTGCTTCCGAAGCAGCTATGTACTCCGCTTCACATGTAGATCCCGCCACGATGCTTTGCTTGCAACTGCACCAGCTGACTGCCCCACCATTCAAAAATACACGTATCCGGTTTGTGACTTGGAGTCATCCAGATCTGTGTCAAAGCTAGCATCGACGTAACCCTTTACGACGAGCTCTTCGGCACCTCCATAAATGAGAAACATATCCTTAGTCCTTTTCAGGTACTTCAGGATATTCTTGACCGCTGTCTAGTGTTCCATTCCGGGATCACTTTGGTACCTCCCTACCAAACTTATGGCAAGGTTCACATCAGGTCTGGTACACAGCATGGCATACATAATAGAGCCTATGGCTGAGGCATAGGGGATGACACTCATCTTTTCTCTTTCTTCTGTCGAGGTCGGGCGTTGAGCTGCGCTCAATCTCACACCTTGCAATACAGGCAAGAACCCCTTCTTGGACTGATCCATATTGAACTTCTTCAATATCTTGTCAAGGTATGTGCTTTGTGAAAAACCAATGAGGCGTCTCGATCTATCTCTATAGATCTTGATGCCTAATATGTAAGCAGCTTCTCCAAGGTCCTTCATTGAAAAACACTTATTCAAGTAGGCCTTTTTGCTTTCCAAAAGTTCTATATCATTTCCCATCAACAGTATGTCATCCACATATAATATGAGAAATGCTACAGAGCTCCCACTCACTTTCTTGTAAATACAGGCTTCTCCATAAGTCTGTATAAACCCAAACGCTTTGATCATTTCATCAAAGCGAATGTTCCAACTCCGAGATGCTTGCACCAGCCCATAGATGGAGCGCTGGAGCTTGCATACTTTGTCAGCATTCTTAGGATCGACAAAACCTTCCGGCTGCATCTTATATAATTCTTCCTTAAGGAAACCATTAAGGAATGCCGTTTTGACGTCCATTTGCCAGATCTCATAATCATAGAATGCGACAATTGCTAACATGATTCAGACGGACTTCAGCTTCACTACAGGTGAGAGGGTCTCATCGTAGTCAACCCCTTGAACTTGTCGATAACCCTTAGTGACAAGCCGAGCCTTATAGATGGTCACATTACCATCCGCGTCAGTCTTCTTCTTAAAGATCCACTTATTCTCTATGGCTTGCCGATCATCGGGCAAGTCCGTCAAAGTCCATACTTTGTTTTCATACATGGATCCTATCTCGGATTTCATGGCTTCAAGCCATTTGTTGGAATCCGGGCCCGCCATCGCTTCTTCATAGTTCGAAGGTTCACCATTGTCTAACAACATGATTTCCAGGACAGGGTTGCCGTACCACTCTGGTGCAGAACGTGTCCTCGTGGACCTACGAAGTTCAGTAGTAACTTGACCCGAAGTTTCATGATCATCATCATTTACCTCCTCTCTAGTCGGTGCAGGCACCACAGAAACATCTTCCTGAGCTGCGCTACTCTCTGATTCAAGAGGGGGTACCTCGTCAAGTTCTACTTTCCTCCCGCTTACTTCTTTCGAGAGAAACTCTTTCTCCAGAAAGGATCCATTCTTGGCAACAAAGATCTTGCCTTCGGATCTGAGGTAGAAGGTATACCCAATAGTTTCCTTAGGGTATCCTATGAAGACGCATTTTTTCGATTTGGGTTCGAGCTTTCCAGGTTGAAGTTTCTTGACATAAGCATCGCATCCCCAAACTTTCAGAAACGACAGCTTAGGTTTCTTCCCAAACCATAATTCATACGGTGTCGTCTCAACGGATTTAGACGGTGCCCTATTTAAAGTGAATGCGGCAGTCTCTAAAGCATAACCCCAAAATGATAGCGGTAGATCGATAAGAGACATCATAGATCGTACCATATCCAATAGAGTGTGATTACGATGTTCAGACACACCATTACGCTGAGGTGTTCCAGGCGGCGTGAGTTGTGAAACAATTACACATTTCCTTAAGTGCGTGCCAAAATCATGACTCAAGTATTCTCCTCCACGATCTGATCGTAAGAACTTTATTTTCCTGTCACGTTGATTCTCTACCTCGCTCTGAAATTCCTTGATCTTTTCAAAGGTTTCAGACTTGTGTTTCATTAAGTAGACATACCCATATTTACTTAAGTCATCAGTGAGGGTGAGAACATAACGATAGCCACCGCGAGCCTCAACGCTCATTGGACCGCATACATCAGTATGTATTATTTCCAACAAGTTGGTTGCTCGCTCCATTGTTCCGGAGAACGGAGTCTTGGTCATTTTGCCCATGAGGCATGGTTCGCACGTGTCAAATGATTCATAATCAAGAGATTCCAAAAGTCCATCTGCATGGAGTTTCTTCATGCGTTTGACACCAATGTGACCTAGGCGGCAGTGCCACAAGTATGTGGGACTATCATTATCAACCTTACATCTTTTGACATTCACACTATGAATATGTGTAACATCACGTTCGAGATTCAATAAAAATAAACCATTGACCAGCGGGGCATGACCATAAAACATATCTCTGATATAAATAGAACAACCATTATTCTCGGATTTAAATGAGTAGCCATCTCGCATTAAATGAGATCCAGATACAATGTTCATGCTCAAAGCTGGCACTAAATAACAATTATTGAGGTTTAAAACTAATCCCGAAGGTAAATGTAGAGGCAGCGTGCCGACGGCGATCACATCGACCTTGGAACCATTCCCGACGCGCATCATCACCTCATCCTTCGCCAGTCTCCGCTTATTCCGCAGCTCCTGTTTTGAGTTACAAATGTGAGCAACCGCACCGGTATCAAATACCCAGGAGCTACTACGAGCGCTGATAAGGTACACATCAATAACATGTATATCATATATACCTTTGGCGTTGCCGGCCTTCTTATCCGCTAAGTACTTGGGGCAGTTCCGCTTCCAGTGACCATTTCCCTTGCAATAAAAGCACTCAGTCTCAGGCTTGGGTCCATTCTTTGGCTTCTTCCCGGCAACTGACTTACCGGGCGCGGCAACTCCCTTGCCGTCCTTCTTGAAGTTCTTCTTACCCTTGCCTTTCTTGAAACTAGTGGTCTTATTCACCATCAACACTTGATGTTCCTCTACGCGACTGCCAGGCGTTCATAACGTCTTGAATTGCTGGGAAAATGGGTGCGTCACCTAGCGGTGCTTCAAGGACATATGCTTTCTTGGCAGCTATGAGGATGATCCTCAAGTTACGGACCCAGTCCGTATGGTTGCTACCATCGTCTTTCAGCTTGGTTTTCTCTAGGAACGCGTTGAAGTTGAGGGCAACATTAGCGTGGGCCATTGGATCTACAAGAGAGGTTGTAAAGACAATTTTAGACTAAGTTCATGATAATTAAGTTCATCTGATCAAATTATTTAATGAACTCCCACTCAGATAGACATCCCTCTAGTCATCTAAGTGATACATGATCCATATCGACTAGGCCGTGTCCGATCATCACGTGAGACGGACTAGTCATCAACGGTGAACATCTCCATGTTGATTGCATCTACTATACGACTCATGTTCGACCTTTCAGTCTCTCGTGTTCCGAGGCCATGTCTGTACATGCTAGGCTCGTCAAGTCAACCTAAGTGTTTCGCATGTGTAAATCTGGCTTACACCCGTTGTATGCGAACGTTAGAATTTATCACACCCGATCATCACGTGGTGCTTCGAAACAACGAACCTTCGCAACGGTGCACACTTAGGGGGAACACATTTCTTGAAATTTTTAGTGAGGGATCATCTTATTTATGCTACCGTCGTTCTAAGCAAATAAGATGTAAACATGATAAACATCACATGCAAATCGTAAAGTGACATGATATGGCCAATATCATCTTGCGCTTTTGATCTCCATCTTCGAGGCGCGGCATGATCACCATCGTCACCGGCATGACACCATGATCTCCATCATCATGATCTCCATCGTCGTGTCTTCATGAAGTTTTCTCGCCAACTATTACTTCTACTACTATGCCTAACGGTTAGCAATAAAGTAAAGTAATTACATGGCGTTTTCATTGACACGCAGGTCATACAATAAAATAAGACAACTCCTATGGCTCCTGCCGGTTGTCATACTCATCGACATGCAAGTCAAGATTCCTATTACAAGAACATGATCAATCTCATACATCACATATATAATTCATCACATCCTTTTGGCCATATCACATCACATAGCATACCCTGCAAAAACAAGTTAGACGTCCTCTAATCGTTGTTGCATGTTTTACGTGGCCGCTATGGGTTTCTAGCAAAAACGTTTCTTACCAACGCAAAAGCCACAACAGTGATATGCCAATTGCTATTTACCCTTCATAAGGACCCTCTTCATCGAATCCGATCCGACTAAAGTGGGAGAGACAGACACCCGCTAGCCACCTTATGCAACAAGTGCATGTCAGTCGGTGGAACCTGTCTCACGTAAGCGTACGTATAAGGTCGGTCCGGGCCGCTTCATCCCACAATGCCGCCGAATCAAGATAGCACTAGTAACGGTAAGAAAATTGAAAAAATCAGCGCCCACAACTACTTGTGTTCTACTCGTGCATAGAATATACGCATAGACCTAGCTCATGATGCCACTGTTGGGGAACGTAGTAATAATTCAAAAATTTCCTACGTGTCACCAAGATCATTCTAGGAGATGCTAGCAACAAGTGAGAGGGAGTGCATCTTCATACCCTTCAAGATCGCTAAGCGGAAGCGTTACAAGAACGCGGTTGATGGAGTCGTACTCGCGGCGATTCAAATCGCGGAAGATCTGATTCAAGCGCCGAACGGACGGCGCCTCCGCGTTCAACACACGTACAGCCCCGAGACGTCTCCTCCTTCTTGATCCAGCAAGGGGAGAGGAGAAGTTGAGGGAGAGCTCCGGCAGCACGACGGCGTGGCGGTGGAGCTTGCGGTTCTCCGGCAGGGCTTCCCCAAGCACTACAGAGGAGGAGGAGGAGTTGGAGGGGGGAAGGGCTGCGCCAGGGGAAGGGTTGCAGCTCCCATGCACCTCCCCACTATATATAGGGGTGGAGGGGGCTGGTTTCTTGCCCTCCAAGTCCATTGGGGCGTTGGCAAAGGTGGGAGGAAAGAAATCCCATCCTTCCCCTTCCCCACCGATTGTTATCCCCCCTTTTTAGGGATCTTGATCTTATCCCTTCGGGATATGATCTTATTCCTTCTAAGGGGGGATCTTGGTGCGCCTTGACCAGGGGTGTGGGGCCTTGCCCCCACTACCCATGATCATGTGGGTCCCCCCATGCAGGTGGGCTCCACTCCGGAACCTTCTAGAACCTTCCCGGTATAATACCGAAAAATCCCGAACATTTTCCGGTGGCCAAAATAGGTATTCCCATATATATATCTTTACCTCGGGACCATTCCGGAACTCCTCGTGACGTCCGGGATCTCATCCGAGACTGCGAACAAATTTTGGTAACCACATACAATTTCCCATAACAACTCTAGCGTCACAGAACCTTAAGTGTGTAGACCCTACGGGTTCGGGAACCATGCAGACATGACCGAGACACCTCTCCGGCCAATAACCAATAGCGGGATCTGGATACCCATATTGGCTCCCACATGTTCCACGATGATCTCATCGGATGAACCACGATGTCGGGGATTCAATCAATCCCGTATACAATTCCCTTTGTCCATCGGTATGTTACTTGCCCGAGATTCGATCGTCGGTATCCCTATACCTTGTTCAATCTCGTTACCGGCAAGTCTCTTTACTTGTTCCGTAACGCATGATCCCGTGGCTAACTCCTTAGTCACATTGAGCTCATTATGATGATGCATTACCGAGTTGGCCCAGAGATACCTCTCCGTCATACAGAGTGACAAATCCCAGTCTCGATTCGTGCCAACCCAACAGACACTTTCGGAGATACCGTAGTGCACCTTTATGGTCACCCAGTTACGTTGTGACGTTTGATACACCCAAAGCATTCCTACGGTATTCGGGAGTTGCACAATCTCATGGTCTAAGGAAATGATACTTGACATTAGAAAAGCTCTAGCAAACAAACTACACGATCTTGTGTTATGCTTAGGATTGGGTCTTGTCCATCACATCATTCTCCTAATGATGTGATCCCGTTATCAACGACATCCAATGTCCATGGTCAGGAAACCACAACCATCTATTAATCAACGAGCTAGTCAACTAGAGGCTCACTAGGGACATGCTGTGGTCTATATATTCACACATGTATTACGGTTTCCGGTTAATACAATTATAGCATGAACAATAGACAATTATCATGAACAAGGAAATATAATAATAACCATTTTATTATTGCCTCTAGGCCATATTTCCAACACGGCACGCCGTCGCCGTCATCGATGGCGTCCACCCCCGCCCCTGCCGTTGCGCCCATTCGACGAGGCTTGGCGCCCGCGTTCGATCCCAGCCAGCGGGGCATCAAACGGTGGCCCGTGGCGCGAATCCGGCCAAGTCTGGCGAACCCCCGCCCCGAAATGGCTCGCTGGCCATGTTCCGGTCGCCGGAGCTGACGTGGCTGCCACCTGGCGCCATTGGGGCCCGCCTGAGACACTGACGGGTGGGCCCAGTTGACTCGTTGACTGCGTTAACCCACTGACATGTGGGGCCCAGTCAAATAACGATTTTTTTAATAAATAGAAAATGTGTTAATTAATTAAATTAATTAACTAAAACACTAATCACTGACTCACAATTGGGACCCACATAGTTAATTAGCCAAATGAAAATGATTTAGTTAAGTTAATACACTGACATGTGGGGCCCACCTTTACTATTCCAACGGATAAGGTCTGCTAGCTGTGACCTGCTGACTCAGCAGAGGGCCCACATGTCAGCCACTGCTGACTGGGCGGTTGATTTGGTCAACCTGGCCCACTGGTCAGCCACTGTGTGCACTCTGTGTACACAGAGCTGGGTACCCGTAGCATTTTCCAATTTAATTTCGAAATATAGTTAATCCAGAAGTTCCAGAAAATGATTAAGTCTTTAGAAATTCATAGAAATTAAACCGTAGCTCGGATCGAAAAACTTTATATATGAAAGTTGCTGAGAACTACGATACGAATCCGAAGACGCGGTCCGTTCGTCCACCACATGTCCCTAGCATAGCAAACATGCAACAATCCACCTCCGTTTCATCTGTCCGAAAATGCCAAACACCGGGGATACTTTCCCGGATGTTTTCCCCCTTCACCAGTATCGCGTAGCACTGCGTTAGATCACACCTCGCACCGTTTATTGCCATGCCATGCATCTGTTTGCATCGTATTTATTGTTTCTTCCCCCTCTTCTCTCCGTTAGACTTCAAGACTGACGCCACTACTGCTGCCCCGATCGACTACGGTGTTGACGACCCCTCCTTCTTGCCAGAGCAACCAGGCAAGCCCCCCCTTTGATCATCCCGATATCTACTATTCTATTTTCTCATGCTTGCATTAGATTTCGCTACTGTAATTGATTGCTCCCATTCTGATGCATAGCCTACTTTTGTAACCTGCTTGTTGTTACCTTACCTGCCTATTTCAAACTGCTTAGTATAGGCTGGTTAGAGACCCACCAGTGACCCCCCACTTGTCCCAACTGCCCCACTGGATTATTAGAAGACCCGATCAATGGGATCGAAGACCAGGCCCCGGCACCGCACATCACCCCCTCAGTTGTACGACACTACTAGGTTACTATCGAGTGCCGAGGGTGATACCTCGTCAGCACTTCTGATGTTAATCTTGTAGGTTAGTTCATCGGTTATGGTCACCGAGGGTGATTCCTCCTTCACCACTTCCGATAACGACGCTGTCGTGCAACACCTCAAGGGTGAACCCATCGAGGGTGATTCCTTCGAGTTCACCTTGACGCATACATCGAGTATGAATCCAACTAGGGTGATACCTCGGATTCCCTTGATGTTATGGACACACGGATACTTGGACTTTACAACTGTTACTTGGAAAGGTGGGTCGACCCTGAGGGGTACCCGCGTGAGCCTAAGTGGCGAGTGACGTGGAGACGGGTTGCCCTGGAGGGTGCCCGAGATATGAATACGAGGCGTGGTCGAGCATTCTTAGCCCTTGCCGCAAGTCCTCAAGACGGGGTGACGGGGTCACATCGATCGTGAGACTCTTCTCGTTACCGCACCCCCAATGTACAAACGATTTGGATATTTGATCTGAGTGGGCCTCTGGCCCGATAGCACTAACCATCACGTGGGATCAGTTATGGGCACTCTGCATCGTAGCATCAGCCGAAAGCTCTGTCATACGTCCAATTCAGCAGTGCGGCATGTAGTGATTGGCACCATTCACGACAGAGGTGGTGCTTGGATCTGAGCCATGTGCGCAACGACCCGGAGGGCGAGGGGCGATGGCCCAAGACCCCCGAGCGCTTAGGATGTAGACCGACGGGGACCTCTCTGCTGAGCTCTAGGTAGGGTTGCGGTGTGTCGTTTGGCCGAGGCCGGGCATGACCCAGAAAAGTGTGTCCGGCCAGAGTTAAGCGAGCGTGGTGGGTAAGTTGGTGCACCCCTACAGGGAAGAACTAATCTATGCATAGCCGGATCCTCGGTAACGGACGCTCGGAGTTGTATCCCGATCGATACAACTAGAACTGGATACTTGTGATGAGAAATAGATAGTATGGCTCTGGGATTGCTTTCTCGCAGGGAGTCGAGAAAGGATCTCTGGCCGAGGTTGATGACAATATGGCTCTGGGATTTCTTTCTCGCAGGGAGTCGAGAAAGGATCTCTGGGTGAAGTTGAGACTTAATGATACTACTACCTTATGCTGTACTAATCTACACTCTTCAAATGCTGCAAGACCGCTAAAGATGCTAGTCTTCGATAGGACTAGGCCTTCTCTCTATTCTGGCATTTCTGCAGCCCAGTCCACATATACAACCTCCCTTTCATAATGTTGCATATGTAGTGTAGATCCTTGCTTGCTGAGTACTTCGGATGAGTACTCACGATTGCTTTGCTTTCTTTTTCCCCCATATCCTTTTGGTGCAACCAGATGACGGAGCCCCTGAGACAGCTGCCCACGCCGATGATCGCTACTACTACCCCGAGGGTGGATACTACTACGAGCTTGCCGACGACCAGGAGTAGGATCGGAGGGTCCTAGGCAGGAGGCTTGCGTCTTTCGATCGTAGCTTTTGTTTTGCCCCGCCTTTCTAAAGGTTTACCTGTCTCTGTTTCATATATGTACTCAGATATCTGATGCTTCAGCTGACGCTTGTATGCGAGCTGTTGTATTCGAGCCCTCGAGGCCCCTGGCTTGTAATATAAAGCTTGTATGACTTTATTTATGTTTTAGAGTTGTGTTGTGATATCTTCAAGTGAGTCCTTAGGCTTGGTCGTGTGCATTTGCGTGTATAGTTAGTGCACGACTGAGCTGGGGGCGTCACAGGTTGGTATCAGAGCCGACTGCCTGTAGGAATCCCCCTTTCCAACTCCTTGGCCGAAGTTGAGTCTAGTATCCGAAAAGTGTTTTACTAACTTGGCTGTGTGGCTTACGGGCCCACGTCCCCAATTGGGTGGTATTAGGATCTTTTATTCCTCGTCTTTACTCTGGAACTCTGATCTCTCTTCTATTCGGGTTAAATGAATTTTACTAACGCCGACACTTAGGATCTCGTAAATCTTGTCTACCCGGAGTGCTGGATATCTGTGCTTAATTCCTTACCATTGATCTGATTAGTATGGTAATCATTTTCCTTCCATTGTTTTGTTTAACCTTTCCCTCCGAGTTATATTATACCTCTCATTGTCTTTTGACAATCCTGATTTTCCTCTGTTTCAGATGGATCGTTTGTTTCCACCACACCCTACGACGCAGCTTGTGCTTCGCACTTGGGCTCGTGGTGCCCTTGGTTTTCCAGCTATCCTGACCGCCCTCCTGACCAGACTGGGCTACCGCTGGTACCCCGAGTACATGGTCTACGAGGATTACCGCGAGTTCAACCAGGAGCAGTACCATGCTAATGTTCGTATCTATGATCAGCGCGATGACTCAGACACTGAGCTGCACCTTTTCCACGGTATCGGCGTGATGATTGAGATGGCAGTCCATGATGCCGCCTACTCTGTTGTCGCACGTCTCCGAGGAGAGTTCAGCGATAGCTTGGATGCCTCTGAGTTCCGATACATTCTGTATGCCCCTACTGGAGATACTACTGGATACTACACAGCTATCTGTGCCCTGTACGAGCATCGTCTATACGACCCGCATGTTCTGATTCAGTGCACTCAGGCTGTGGATCGCACTGTTCGGGCTCTTGCCATTGAGTTGTTTGCCACACGAGCACGTCTCTACGATGCTATGTCGCAGTTGCTACCAGCTGTTCATGCAGGGATACATCCGGAGCACATCCTTTATCCGCGTAGGACTCAGATGTATACTGGTATTGATTGGCCTGCTGTTGGAGGTCACACACCTGCACGTGGACCTCTTCTTTCAGCTCGAGACCGGGTTCTGCATCAGAGTGCACATGGAGCGCAGGATCCTTCCGCGGCGAACACTCGTCGTCCGCACGTGTAGTTACCCCGTTTCAGTGGATGTTCCCGACGTTGATGTAGCCTTTGCTATGTCTCGTGGTGTACTTCCTTACCGCGTGCCTGCGCGCCGCCTACCATGTCTAGCTTTTGAATTTGCACTTATGCTATCCGCATGTACCCGACTCTGTGTATGGACCTGTATGTCTTAATTGACTACTGTTAAGTATCTAGTACACTGCTTAATTATTGTCATGTTACATCATGCTTGTCGCTAAACCCTCGCAAATACTTTTACTGAACTACCCCTGTTGAAACTTAGCAGGATGGTTAGACCAGGTGGTCGTGGTCATGGTCGTGCCCCTGAACGCCCACCACCGCCAGATTATATGGCAGCTATGATGCAACAATTCGAGCTTAACCGCCAGTTCATGACTGGGATTATGACTCAGTTCCCGCATCTGAACAACCAAAACCAGAACCCTCCTTCTATAACTCTGCCGGAATTTATGCATCTTAACCCCACCTAGTTCCGCAACTCTGAGAAGCCACTGGATGCTGATGATTGGATTCGCGATATCACTCACGAGATGGAGTCTGCAAATGTCTCCCCTGCCAACTTTGTCGCCTTTGCGTCCTTTTTCTTAAAAGGTCCCGCTGCTCAATGGTGGGACACCCACAAACGTACACTGCCTGCTGGAACAGCCGTTTACTTGGCCTGAGTTCCAGGCTGCTTTTCATGCCCGATATATTCCTCAAGGAATCATGAACCGGATGAAAACCCAGTTCCGCAACCTCACTCAGGGCAATAAGACTGTCGAAGCTTATCAGCGGGAATTCCTTGACCTGTCCCACTATGCTGAAGAAGACATTGCCACTGATGTCTGTAGGCAAGAGAAGTTCCGTAATGGACTCCACCCAGACATCGAGCTTGCACTTGCTGCTCAAGACTTCACCGACTTTACTAATCTTGTGAACAAGGCTATTCTGCTGGAGACTACTCAAATGAAGCATAAGGAGTCGCAGAAGCGCCATCGTGATGTTGGCTCATCTTCAGGCTCAGCACAGAAGCGTCGAGTCTGGATTCCCAACAACGTGTTCCGTCAAGCTGCCCCTGCCCCAAGAAACAACTATACTACACCACGTATCCCACCCAATGCTCCTCTTCATCCTGAAGATGGACTGTGCTTCAAGTGTCGCAAACAAGGCCACCTTGCTAAGGACTGCCGCCAGACTCAATTTCAGTGTGATTTCCCTCGTACTGGCCATGGCAATGGTTGTGGCAGCAATCAGGCCCGCAACTATAATACCGGGTCTGCTGCTCATGGTCGTGGACACGCTTACAACATTGGTATTGAAGAAGTCCAGAATCAACCTGCCACTGTGATGGGTACCCTTCTCGTTAACTCAATACCTTCTCCTGTTTTATTTGATTCAGGAGCATCACATTCTTTCATCTCTGCAAAATTTGCATTCATGCATGTCACCCATTATGGGAAGATGCATACTCCGTTAGTCGTTAAAACTTCCGGAGGTCACTGTCATGCTGACGTGGTAGCACCTAACGTTACCGTCGAAATTAAAGGATTAGAATTCCTTGCCTCACCCATCACCTTCGAATCTCCCACCATAGACATCATCCTCGAAATGGATTGGTTCAAGGCTCACCACGCCTCAATCAATTGTGCCACTAAAGTTGTACACCTCATGCACCCAACAGCTGGGCTAGTGAATTACCGATCCCAGATAACTCAAAATGCTGAGGCTAAAATATACACCTTGGATGCGTTGAATGCTTCTCCGCTCGAGGGGATCGAAAACATTCCAGTCGTTCAAGATTCTCCGGACGTTTCTTCAAAACAACCTCCAAGGATACCCCGCTTTCTTTCAGTCTTCCTCTTAATTCTCGGGACGAGAGTTCTTATTAGTGGAGGAGATTTGTAACACCCCTAGTGGTTAGCTACAGTAATCCCCCTTTTGATAATGCCATGTCATCATGATCAACAGTGCTTAAACATCATTTGGATCATATCTCTTTTCAAATTCAAATGGAAATTCAAACTGAAAGTGAAAATAAAAGTTGTTCAAATCCAGTAACTAAACTGTTCAAAATATTGTAAATAATCCACAAACAATTCTAAAATTGTAATCAACATTTACTAAATTAGTTAAGTAACTCTAACATCAAGAAACAGCAACAAAACAGAAGTGTTTAATCCATTTATAATTAAGTAAAATTCATTTGAAAACATATGGACTCAAAACCTTTTTATGGCAGAGGATAATGTTGCACTATAATTATGTGGCTATTTCACCTATTTTACAAAAGTCTAATTGGGGTTAAACAATTTATAAAACAGGAACTAAAAAGAAAACAGAAAAGGAAACAAAGAAAATGGAAAAAGTGCACTGTGTGCTCGGCCCAAGTGAGCTACAGCCGGGCCCAGCCCATCTAGCTCATCCCCTACCTCTCTCTATTCACGCGCGCTGCTCTAGTCCTCTGCCTCGCGCCCGCACCCCGGCCCCCCTTCTCTCTTGATCGACAGCGCGCCGGCGCCCGCCCGTCGAGGATAAAGCCGCAGCTCCCGCGCCCCACTGAGCCCCCCCCCCCCTCGACCACTTGCTCGCTCTCCTACCCCTGTCCCCTCTCCAGTGCCTCTCCTCTCTTCTTCTCCCCACGCCCGAGCGCCTCCCTGTGCGCATCGCCGCCTCCCAGTGGCCTCCCCGAGCCGCGCAGGCAAGTCCAGGAGCTAAACCGTGCACCTCCACATCGTCTCCGCCCTCAAGCCCGAGCCGAGGGTCATCTGCAGTGCCGCCCGTGCCCGTTCCCCTTGCCGGACTCCTCCGCGACCTCTCCGACGATTCGCTGCCGCCAGCCCTCCCCCGACGCGTCTGAGCACGCCACCAGCTCTGGGGTGAGCTCGTGCATCTCTTCCCCCTCTCCGTTCACTCGCGCACGATCCGTAGGCCTAGGTCCGTCGAGCACCGCCGGTAGCCGCCATCGGTCGTCGCCGCACACGTCGCTCCAGTCCACCTCCGGTCGCCACGCTTGCGCCGTTCGACGCGCAATGCTTCGGGCGTTCGAACGCAGCCCCCCACGTTACCTTCCTTGCACCGTCATCGATGGCGACCACCCCCGCCCCTGCCGTTGCGCCCATTCGACGCGGCTTGGCGCCCGCGTTCAATCCCAGCAAGCGGGGCATCAAACGGTGGCCCATGGCGCGAATCCGGCCAAGTCCGGCGAACCCCCGCCGCGAAATGGCTCGCCGGCCATGTTCCGGTTGCCGGAGCTGACGTGGCTACCACCTGGCGCCACTGGGGCCCGCCTGAGACACTGACAGGTGGGCCCAGTTGACTCGTTGACTGGGTCAACCCACTGACATGTGGGGCCAGTCAAATAATGATTTTTTTAATAAATAGAAAATGTGTTAATTAATTAAATTAATTAACTAAAACACTAATCACCGACTGACAGTTGGGCCCCACGTAGTTAATTAGCCAAATGAAAATGATTTAGTTAAGTTAATACACTGACATGTGGGGCCCACCTTTACTATTCCAACGGATAAGGTCTGCTGACTATGCCCTGCTGACTCAGCAGAGGGCCCACGTGTCAGCCACTGCTGGCTTGGCGGTTGACTTGGTCAACCTGGCCCACTGGTCAGCCACTGTGTGCACTCTGTGTACACAGAGCTGGGTACCCGTAGCATTTTCCAATTTAATTTCGAAATATAGTTAATCCAGAAGTTCCAGAAAATGATTAAGTCTTTAGAAATTCATAGAAATTAAACCGTAGCTCGGATCGAAAAACTTTATATATGAAAGTTGCTCAGAACTACGAGACGAATCCGAATACGCGGTCCGTTCATTCGCCACACGTCCCTAGCATAGCGAACATGCAACAATCCACCTCCGTTTCATCTATCCGGAAATGCCAAACACCGGGGATACTTTCCCGGATGTTTTCCCCCTTCACCAGTATCGCGTAGCACCGCGTTAGATCACACCTAGCACCGTTTATCGCCATGTCATGCATCTCTTTGCATCGTATTTATTGTTTCTTCCCCCTCTTCTCTCCGTTAGATTTCGACACTGACGCCACTGCTGCTGCCCCGATCGACTACGGTGTTGACGACCCCTCCTTCTTGCCAGAGGAACCAGGCAATCCCCCCTTTGATCATCCCGATATCGCCTATTCTATTTTCTCATGCTTGCATTAGATTTTGCTACTGTAATTGATTGCTCCCAATCTGATGCATAGCCTGCTTTTGTAACCTGCTTGTTGTTACCTTACCTGCCTATTTCAAACTACTTAGTATAGGCTGGTTAGAGACCCACCAGTGACCCCCCACTTGTCCCAACTGCCCCGCTGGATTATCAGAAGACCCGATCAACGGGATCGAAAACCAGGCCCCGGCACCGCACATCATCCCCTCAGTTGTACGACACTACTGGGTTACTATCGAGTGCCGAGGGTGATACCTCGTCAGCACTTCTGATGTTAATCTTGTAGGTTAGTTCATCGGTTGTGGTCACCGACGGTGATTCCTCCTTCACCACTTCCGATAACGACGCTGTCGTGCAACACCTCAAGGGTGAACCCATCGAGGGTGATTTCTCCGAGTTCACCTTGACGCATACATCGAGTATGAATCCAACGAGGGTGATACCTCGGATTCCTTTGATGTTATGGACACACGGATACTTGGACTTTACAACTGTTACTTGGAAAGGCGGGTCGACCCTGAGGGGTACCCGCGTGAGCCTAAGTGGCGAGTGACGTGGAGACGGGTTGTCCTGGAGGGTGCCCGAGATATGAATACGATGCGTGGTCGGGCATTCTTAGCCCTTGCCGCAAGTCCTCGAGACGGGGCGACGGGGTCACATCGATCGTGAGTCTCTGGTCGTTACCGCACCCCCAATGTACAAACGATTTGGATATTTGATCCGAGTGGGCCTCTGGCCTGATAGCACTAACCATCACGTGGGATCAATTATGGGCACTCTGCATCGTAGCATCAGCCGAAAGCTCTGTCAGACGTCCAGTTCAGCAGTGCGGAATGGAGTGATTGGTGCCATTCACGACAGAGGTGGTGCTTGGATCTGAGCCATGTGCACAACGACCTGGAGGGCGAGGGGCGATGGCCCAAGACCCCCAAGCGCTTAGGATGTAGACCGACGGGGACCTCTCTGCTAAGCTCTAGGTAGGGTTGTGGTGTGTCATTTGGCCGAGGCCGGGCATGACCCAGAAAAGTGTGTCCGGCCGGAGTTAAGCGAGCGTGGTGGGTAAGTTGGTGCACCCCTGCAGGGAAGAACTAGTCTATGCATAGCCGGATCCTCGGTAACGGATGCTCGGAGTTGTATCCCAATCGATACAACTAGAACTGGATACTTGTGATGAGAAATAGATAGTATGGCTCTGGGATTGCTTTCTCGCAGGGAGTCGAGAAAGGATCTCTGGCGGAGGTTGATGACAGTATGGCTCTGGGATTGCTTTCTCGCAGGGAGTCAAGAAAGGATCTCTGGGTGAGGTTGAGACTTAATGATACTACTACCTTATGCTGTACTAATCTACACTCTTCAAATGCTGCAAGACCGCTGAAGATGCTAGTCTTCGATAGGACTAGGCCTTCTCTCTATTCTGGCATTTCTGCAGCCCAGTCCACATATACAGTCTCCCTTTGATAATGTTGCATATGTAGTGTAGATCCTTGCTTGCTGAGTACTTCGGATGAGTACTCATGGTTGCTTTGCTTTCTTTTTCCCCCATATCCTTTTGGTGCAACCAGATGACGGAGCCCCTGAGATAGCTACCCACGTCGACGATCGCTACTACTACCCCGAGGGTGGATACTACTACGAGCTTGCCGATGACCAGGAGTAGGATCGGAGGGTCCCAGGCATGAGGCATGCGCCTTTCGATCGTAGCTTTTGTTTTGCCCCGCCTTTCTAAAGGCTTACCTGTCTCTGTTTCATATCTGTACTTAGATATCTGATGCTTCCGCTGACGCGTGTATGCGAGCTTATGTATTCGAGCCCTCGAGGCCCCTGGCTTGTAATATAAAGCTTGTATGACTTTATTTATGTTTATAGTTGTGTTGTGATATCTTCAAAAGAGTCCTTAGGCTTGGTCGTGTGCATTTGCGTGTATGGTTAGTGCACGACTGAGCCGGGGGCGTCACAGGTTGGTATCAGAGCCGACTGCCTGTAGGAATCCCCCTTTCCAACTCCTTGGCCGAAGTTGAGTCTAGTATCCGAAAAGTGTTTTTACTAACTTGGCTGTGTGGCTTACGGGCCCATGTCGCCAATTGGGTGGTATTAGGATCTTTTATTCCTCGTCTTTACTCTGGAACTCTTATCTCTCTTCTATTCGGGTTAAATAAATTTTACTAACGCCGACACTTAGGATCTCGTAAATCTTGTCTACCCGGAGTGCTGGATATCTGTTCTTAATTCCTTACCATTGATTTGATTAGTCTGATAATCATTTTTCCTTTCCATTGTTTTGTTTAACCTTTCTCTCCGAGTTATATTATACCTCTCATTGTCTTTTGACAATCCTGAATTTCCTCTGTTTCAGATGGATCGTTTGTTTCCACCATGCCCTACGACGCAGCTTGTGCTTCGCACTTGGGCTCATGGTGCCCCTGGTTTTCCAGCTGTCCTGATCGCCCTCCTGACCAGACTGGGCTACCGCTGGTACCCCGAGTACATGGTCTACGAGGATTACCGTGAGTTCAACCAGGAGCAGTACCATGCTGATGTTCGTATCTATGATCAGCGCGTTGACTCAGACATTGAGCTGCACCTTTTCCACGGCATAGGCACGACGATCGAGATGACAGTCCATGATGCCGCCTACTCTGCTGTCGCACGTCTCCGAGGAGAGTTCAACGATAGCTTGGATGCCTCTGAGTTCCGATACATTCCGTATGCCCCTACTGGAGATACTATTGGATACTACACAGCTATCTGTGCCCCGTACGAGCGTCGTCGATACGACCCGCTCGTTCTGATTGAGTGCACTCATGCTGTGGAACGCACTGTTCGGGCCCTTGCAGTTGAGTTGTTTGCCACACGAGCACGTCTATACGATGCTATGACGCAGTTGCAACCAGCTGTTCATGCAGGGATACATCCGGAGCACATCCTTTATCCGCGCAGGACTCAGATGTATACTGGTATTGATTGGCCTGCTGTTGGAGGTCACACACCTGCACGTGGACCTCTTCTTTCAGCTCGAGACGAGGTTCTGCATCAGAGTGCACATGGAGCGCAGGATCTTTCCGCGGCGAACACTCGTCGTCCGCACATGCAGTTACCCCGTTTCAGTGGATCTTCCCGACGTTGATGTAGCCTTTGCTATGTCTCGTGGTGTACTTCCTTACCGCGTGCCTGCGCACCGCCTACCATGTCTAGCTTTTGAATTTGCACTTATGCTATCCGCAAGTACCCGACTCCGTGTATGGATCTGTATGTCTTAATTGACTATAGTTAAGTATCTAGTACACTACTTAATTATTGTCGTGTTACATCATGCTTGTCGCTAAACCCTCGCAAATACTTTTACTGAACTACCCCTGTTGAAACTTAGCAAGATGGTTAGACCAGGTGGTCGTGGTCATGGTCGTTCCCCTGAACGCCCACCACCGCCAGATTATATGGCAGCTATGATGCAACAATTCGAGCTTAACCGCCAGTTCATGACTGGGATTATGACTCAGTTCCCGCACCTGAACAACCAGAACCAAAACCCTCCTTCTATAACTCTGCCGGAATTTATGCGTCCTAACCCCACCCAGTTCCGCAACTCTGAGATGCCACTGGATGCTGATGATTGGATTCGCGATATCACTCACGAGATGGAGTCTGCAAATGTCTCCCCTGCCAACTTTGTCGCCTTCGCGTCCTTTTTCTTAAAAGGTCCCGCTGCTCAAAGGTGGGACACCCACAAACGTACACTGCCTACTGGAACAGCCGTTTACTTGGCCTGAGTTCCAGGCTGCTTTTCGTGCTCGATATATTCCTCAAGGAATCATGGACCGGATGAAAACCCAGTTCCGCAACCTCACTCAGGGCAATAAGACTGTCGAAGCTTATCAGCGGGAATTCCTTGACCTGTCCCGCTATGCTGAAGAAGACATCGCCACTGATGTCCGTAGGCAAGAGAAGTTCCGTAATGGACTCCACCCAGACATCGAGCATGCACTTGCTGCTCAAGACTTCACCGACTTTACTAATCTTGTGAACAAGGCTATTCTGCTGGAGACTGCTCAAATGAAGCATAAGGAGTCGCAGAAGCGCCATCGTGATGTTGGCTCATCTTCGGGCTCAGCACAGAAGCGTCGAGTCTGGATTCCCAACAACGTGTTTTGTCAAGCCGCCCCTGCCCCAAGACACAACTATACTACACCACGTATCCCACCCAATGCTCCTCTTCGTCCTGAAGATGGACTGTGCTTCAAGTGTCGCAAACCAGGCCACCTTGCTAAGGACTGCCACCAGACTCAGAATCAGTTGGCTTTCCCTCGTACTGGCCATGGCAATGGTCGTGGCAACAATCAAGCGCGCAACTATAATACCGGGTCTGCTGCTCATGGTCGTGGACATGCTTACAACATTGGTATTGAAGAAGTCCAGAATCAACCTGCCACTGTGATGGGTACCCTTCTCATTAACTCAATACCTTCTTCTATTTTATTTCATTCAGGAGCATCACATTCTTTCATCTTTGCAAAATTTGCATTCATGCATGTCACCCATTATGGGAAGATGCATACTCCGTTAGTCGTTAAAACTTCCGGAGGTCACTGTCATGCTGACGTGGTAGCACCTAACGTTACCGTCGAAATTAAAGGATTAGAATTCCTTGCCTCACCCATCACCTTTGAATATCCCACCATAGACATCATCCTCGAAATGGATTGGTTCAAGGCTCACCATGCCTCAATCAATTGTGCCACTAAAGTTGTACACCTCATGCACCCAACAGCTGGGCTAGTGAATTACCGATCCCAGATAACTCAAAATGCTGAGGCTAAAATATACACCTTGGATGCGTTGAACGCTTCTCCGCTCGAGGGGATCGAAAACATTCCAGTCGTTCAAGATTCTCCGGACGTTTCTTCGAAACAACTTCCAAGGATACCCCGCTTTCTTTCAGTCTTCCTCTTAATTCTCGGGACGAGAATTCTTATTAGTGGAGGAGATTTGTAACACCCCTAGTAGTTAGCTACAGTAATCCTCCTTTTGATAATGCCATGTCATCATGATCAATAGTGCTTAAACATCATTTGGATCATATCTCTTTTCAAATTCAAATTCAAATGGAAATTCAAACTGAAAGTGAAAATAAAAGTTGTTCAAATCCAGGAACTAAAATGTTCAAAATATTGTAAATAATCCAGAGACAATTCTAAAATTGTAATCGACATTTACTAAATTAGTTAAGTAACTCTAACATCAAGAAACAGCAACAAAACAGAAGTGTTTAATCCATTTATAATTAAGTAAAATTCATTTGAAAACATATGGACTCAAAACCTTTTTATGGCAGAGGATAATGTTGCACTATAATTATGTGGCTATTTCACCTATTTTACAACAGTCTAATTGGGGTTAAACAATTTATAAAACAGGAACTAAAAAGAAAATAGAAAAGGAAACAAAGAAAATGGAAAAAGTGCACTGTCTGCTCGGCCCAAGTGAGCTACAGTCGGGCCCAGCCCATCTAGCTCATCCCCTACCTCTCTCTGTTCACGCGCGCCGCTGTCGTCCTCTGCCTCGCGCCCGCACCGCGGCCCCTCCTTCTCTCTTGATCGACAGCGCGCCGGCGCCTATCCGTCGAGGATAAAGCCGCAGCTCCAGCGCCCCACTGAGCCCTCCCTCGACCACTCGCTCGCTCTCCTACCCCTCTCCCCTCTCCAGCGCCTCTCCTCTCTTCTTCTCCCCACGCCCGAGCGCCTCCCTGTGCCCATCGCCCCCGCCCATGCCGCCATCGGCCAGTGGCCTCCCAGAGCCGCGCAGGCAAGTCCAGGAGCTCCACCACGCACCTCCACGTCATCTCCACCCTCAAGCCCGAGCCGAGGGTCATCTGCAGTGCTGCCCGTGCCCGTTCCCCTCGCCGGACTCCACCGCGACCTCACCGACGATTCGCAGCCTCCAGCCCTCCCCTGACGCGTCTGAGCACGCCACCAGCTCCGGGGTGAGCTCGTGCATCTCCTCTCCCTCTCCGTTCACTTGCGCACGAGCCATAGGCCTAGGTCCATCGAGCTCCGCCCGTAGCCGCCGTCGGTCATCGCTGCACATGTCGCTCCAGTCCACCTCCGGTCGCCCCGCTTGTGCCGTTCGACGCGCAACGCTTTGGGCGTTCGAATGTAGCCCCCCACGTTACCTTCCTTGCACCGCATAGACGAGTTCCCGCTCCGGCCGGTGCGGCACGCCATCGCCGTCATCGATGGCGACCACCCCCGCCCCTGCCGTTGCGCCCATTCGACGCGGCTTGGCGCGCGTGTTCGATCCCAGCCAGCGTGGCATCAAACGGTGGCCCGTGGCGCGAATCCGGCCAAGTCCGGCGAACCCCCACCGCGAAATGGCTCGCCGGCCACGTTTCGTTCGCCGGAGCTGATGTGGCTGCCACTTGGCGCCACTGTGGCCTGCCTGAGACACTGACGGGTGGGCCCAGTTGACTCGTTGACTGGGTCAACCCACTGACCTGTGGGGCCCAATCAAATAATGATTTTTTTAATAAATAGAAAATGTGTTAATCAATTAAATTAATTAACTAAAACACTAATCACTGACTGACAGTTGGGCCCCACGTAGTTAATTAGCCAAATGAAAATGATTTAGGTAAGTTAATAAACTGACATGTGGGGCCCACCTTTACTATTCCAACGGATAAGGTCTGCTGACTGTGCCCTGCTGACTTAGCAGAGGGCCCACATGCCAGCCACTGCTGACTGGGCGGTTGACTTGGTCAACCTGGCCCACTGGTCAGCCACTGTGTGCACTCTGTGTACACAGAGCTGGGTACCCGTAGCATTTTCCAATTTAATTTCGAAATATAGTTAATCCAGAAGTTCCAGAAAATGATTAAGTCTTTAGAAATTCATAGAAATTAAACCGTAGCTCGGATCGAAAAACTTTATTTATGAAAGTTGCTCAGAACGACAAGACGAATCCAAATACGCTGTCCGTTCGTCCGCCACATGTCCCTAGCATAGCGAACATGCAACAATCCACCTCCGTTTCATCTGTCCAAAAATGCCAAACACCGGTGGTACTTTCTCGGATGTTTTCCCCCTTCACCAGTATCGCGTAGCACTGCGTTAGATCACACCTAGCACCGTTTATTGCCATGTCATGCATCTGTTTGCGTCGTATTTATTGTTTCTTCCCCTCTTCTCTTCGTTAGACTTCGAGGCTGACGCCACTGCTGCTGCCCCGATTGACTACGGTGTTGACGACCCCTCCTTCTTGCCAGAGCAACCAGGCAAGCCCCCCCTTTGATCATCCCGATATCGCCTATTATATTTTCTCATGCTTGCATTAGATTTTGCTATTGTAATTGATTGCTCCCATTCTGATGAATAGCCTACTTTTGTAACCTGCTTGTTGTTACCTTACCTGCCTATTTCAAACTTCTTAGTATAGGCTGGTTAGAGACCCACCAGTGACCCCCCACTTGTCCCAACTGCCCCGCTGGATTATCAGAAGACCCGATCAACGGGATCAAAGACCAGGCCCCGGCACCGCACATCACCCCTCAGTTGTACGACACTACTGGGTTACTATCGAGTGCCGAGGGTGATACCTCGTCAGCACTTCTGATGTTAATCTTTTAGGTTAGTTCATCGGTTGTGGTCACCGAGGGTGATTCCTCCTTCACCACTTCCGATAACGACGCTGTCGTGCAACACCTCAAGGGTGAACCCATCGAGGGTGATTCCTTCGAGTTCACCTTGACGCATACATCGAGTATGAATCCAACGAGGGTGATACCTCGGATTCCCTTGATGTTATGGACACACGGATACTTGGACTTTACAACTGTTACTTGGAAAGGCGGGTCAACCCTGAGGGGTACCCGCGTGAGCCTAAGTGGCGAGTGACGTGGAGACGGGTTGCCCTGGAGGGTGCCTGAGATATGAATACGAGGCGTGGTCGGGCATTCTTAGCCCTTGCCGCAAGTCCTCAAGACGGGGCGACTGGGTGACATCAATCGTGAGTCTCTGCTCGTTACCGCACCCCCAATGTACAAATGATTTGGATATTTGATCCGAGTGGGCCTCTGGCCCGATAGCACTAACCATCATGTGGGATCAGTTATGGGCACTCTGCATCGTAGCATCAGCCGAAAGCTCTGTCAGACGTCTAGTTCAGCAGTGCGGCATGGAGTGATTGGCGCCATTCACGACAGAGGTGGTGCTTGGATCTGAGCCATGTGCGCAACGACCCGGAGGGCGAGGGGCGATGGCCCAAGACCCCCGAGCGCTTAGGATGTAGACCGACGGGGACCTCTCTGGTGAGCTCTAGGTAGGGTTGCGGTGTGTCATTTGGCCGAGGCCGGGCATGACCGAGAAAAGTGTGTCCGACCGGAGTTAAGCGAGCGTGGTGGGTAAGTTGGTGCACCCCTGCAGGGACGAACTAATCTATGCATAGCCGGATCGTCAGTAACAGAGGCTCGAAGTTGTATCCTGATCGATACAACTAGAACTGGATACTTGTGATGAGAAATAGATAGTATGGCTCTGGGATTGCTTTCTCGCAGGGAGTCGAGAAAGGATCTCTGGCCGAGGTTGATGACAGTATGGCTCTGGGATTGCTTTCTCGCAGGGAGTCGAGAAAGGATCTCTGGCCGAGGTTGATGACAGTATGGCTCTGGGATTGCTTTCTCGCAGGGAGTCGAGAAAGGATCTCTGGGTGAGGTTGAGACTTAATGATACTAGCTACTACCTTATGCTGTACTAATCTACACTCTTCTAATGCCTAAGGACCGCTGAAGATGCTAGTCTTCGATAGGACTGGGCCTTCTCTCTATTCTGGCATTTCTGCAGCCCAGTCCACATATACAGCCTCCCTTTGATAATGTTGCATATGTAGTGTAGATCCTTGCTTGCTGAGTACTTCGGATGAGTACTCACGGTTGCTTTGCTTTCTTTTTCCCCATATCCTTTTGGTGCAACCAGATGACGGAGCCCCTGAGACAGCTGCCCACGCCGACGATCGCTACTACTACCCCAAGGGTGGATACTACTACGAGCT
The DNA here is from genome assembly GCA_011799875.1 of Thinopyrum elongatum. NCBI lineage: Eukaryota > Viridiplantae > Streptophyta > Magnoliopsida > Poales > Poaceae > Thinopyrum > Thinopyrum elongatum. The sequence goes on from CM022301.1 coordinate 576,203,736, forward strand.
TGCCGACGACCAGGACTAGGATCGGAGGGTCCCAGGCAGGAGGCCTGCGCCTTTCGATCGTAGCTTTTGTTTTGCCCCGCCTTTCTAAAGGCTTACTTGTTTCTGTTTCATATATGTACTCAGATATCTGATGCTTCAGCTGACGCTTGTATGCGAGCTTATGTATTCGAGCCCTCGAGGCCCCTGGCTTGTAATATAAAGCTTGTATGACTTTATTTATGTTTTAGAGTTGTGTTGTGATATCTTCAAGTGAGTCCTTAGGCTTGGTCGTGTGCATTTGCGTGTATGGTTAGTGCACGACTGAGCCGGGGGTGTCACAGGTCATGAGCATACGGTGCACTTTCCGAAGAAACAATTCCAAGTGAATGGTATTAATGTTATTGAAAAATCTCCGACAATCACTATTGGAAGTTTTCAACTACCTCTACCTACTACTAAGAAGAAATATGAAATGCTTATTGTTGGGGACGTGCATATCCCCGTTGAGGTAACCTAGTGTTTTACGAAAGTTCTTCGGTTCCATGCTAATCGAATGTGGTTGTTAATAAGACTTGATCAACCTTATTAATGGATCATTTTTTAGAGGTATGAAGTCGATGAATTGAGTAGGCACCACTTTCTGTCCTTACTTTTATTTTCTGTTTTTCTTAGTTAAATAAAATAAAATGCCATGTTTTATCTGTTTTCTGAATTTCTCGTGCAATAAAAAATGACCCAAAAATAAAAGTTCTTAGAATGCCCTGAAAATTTAATATGATTTTTTTCTAAATATTTCTGAATTTTTGATGCAAATAACACCAGAGGGGGGTGCACCAGGTGGGCACAACACACCTGCCCACCTGGGCGCGCCAGCAGCCCCAGGCACGCCCTAGTGGGTTGTGGTCCCCACGTGGGCCCCCTCACTTATCTCCTTAGCCCATGTCATCACCTACCTCCAGAAAAACTTCACCATTGCTATCTCTCTCGTGTTCTTGCTCTCAAACCCATGGATTTTGATCTCTTTGCTCGAAGCTCCATTTCCGAAACTGTTTTGGGGGATTGCTACTTGATATGTGACTCCCCCATTGGTCCAATTAGTTTTTGCTTTAGTGGTTTATATTTTTAATAATTAGCAACTCTTGGTGCTGCTGTAGATGAGCTTGCATGTTGAATTCTTAGATTTCTAAGTAGTTTAAAAGCTTGATATTGCCTCTATGCATCCCTATGAGTAGTTGCTATCAATCTTGTGAAGTTTTGTTGAGAAAAAATTTGTGCACTAAAAATTTCAGAATTTTGTTCATAGGAAAAAGATGAGTTTCTTTAGGAAGTTTGCTTCCAAGAAGAGCTCCAAGGGAGTTATTGGGGAGTCATCAGACAATGATCTCCGCACCCGGAGAATGGCAGAGGTACGTCTGTGCGAATGGCCACAAAACCCATTCATGGATGGAGCCGGAATCCGTCAAGAGTTTGCACAATTTGCTGCTAATGCCGGCCTCACCGACTTCATCGCAGCTGAGTGTGAACAGTATCATCTCCTCACAAATTCCTTTGTGTAAAGTTTTCATTTCTTAAGTAGGAATAACCCTCCTGAGGTGCAGTTTAATTTATATGCTGAAACCCGTCAGATACCACTTACTGAATTTTGTGATATATGCTTGATCCCTTCTGACGGGGAATTAAGACAGCCTAGGCCCGCAGAGTTTGAGGTTTTTTACCACACATTGTCAGTGGGGGATGAGAGAGGGGTGTCGAGTGTCACCGCCACTAGCTTGCAGTTTCCTTCAGTGCATTATTTTACTCTATTCATTGAGAAGTGTTTACTTGCTAGAGAGAAGGTTGGTGCACTTAGTGCCCCCGATTTCGCTGTCCTACGCCGCGCACTCTACGGTGACAACACTTATAGCTTGGGTGCTATTGTGGCACGTCGCCTCCACATCAACAGATCCAAGGGTAAAATTCATGGCGGTATTTATGCTACTCGCTTAGCGAGTCACTTTAACATTCAGATACGCCAGCATGATTATCGTTTGCCTAAGGTTTACTTAAATCATCAGGCTATGGCACATCATCACTTTATTGATGGCGAGAACACTACTATGGATGTTCCTTATAACTTAGTCTTTAGTGACATTACTCGTGATGTTATTCCGTTGCCTGCACCTGCTTTGTTTGATTCTATTGCTAGGGGCGGATACAGAATCATGCCTGAGGATATTGTCGCCTACCGGAACAACCAGGCTGCGGCTGAGGAGGAGCCTCAGGAGTGGGATGCTCAGGTACCCGCTCCACAACACTTCAACATAGGACCTGATGGCTTCTACGAGTGGTGATTACCAAGTTAGGCCAAAAGCCTAAGCTTGGGGGAGTACGTATTTCCACCGACATTATATTCATGATCACACATTTCATTCCAGTTGTCGGTATCCACACTTTTTCATTGTACTACCCATGCTAGATTTTTTTTCTCGCTTTCTTCTTGTGTGTTTGAAAAACTTTGAGAAAATACAAAAATATTTCCTGATTTTTTTGGTTTTTCTTTCTAGTTTAATTAGCTGTAGTATTAAAAGAAAACCCAAAAAGATTTCCTTGTTCTTCTTTTGCTTGTTGGGAGCTCTCCCGTGTAAATAGTTTTTCTCGTTTTTGTTTTTCTTTCTTTTTAATTTGCTCTTTTTAAGAAAAACTAAAACTCCAAAAATATTTCAGTCTCTCAATTTCTTTTCCTTTTATTGAGTCATACCGAGGAGAAGACTACGATGAAAATGTTGAGTGGCTCTCATATGCATTATTGTTTATCTAACAAAGAGCCCATGTTACCTTGTCTTCTCCTCTTTGAATAAAATGTTTGCAGATTCTAGCTTAGTCCACGACATTCTTGCACTATTATTATTTTTCAAATTGTTTGGTCGTGCAAGTGAAAGGCAATAATGACAACATTTGGTGAACTGGCTGTGGCAGAGAGAAACGGGTATGAACTCAACTTGTTCTGTTTTTGTAAATATGTTTAACCTAGTATCCATGATTCAGCATATTATGATCAAACATGTTTGCAATGACAGTTAGAGATTATAGTTTCTCATGCCATGCTTTAGTAGCTAGGAGTGGATAATGATTTATCTTGGATGTCAACATTGCGTTAAAATGATTGTGATGTAGTATGATGATATGGTATCCTCCTCTGAATGTTCGAGTGGCTTGACTAGGCACATGTTCATGCATGTAGTTGAATCAAAACCAACATAGCCTCTATGATATTTATGTTCCTGGTGTTCATATCCTACTCATGCTAGTATCCAATGTTACTTATGCATAATGCATGTTCATGACCGTTTTTGCTCTCTAGCTGGCTGCTTCTCAACCTATTGGCTAGCCTTCATATGTACTAAGTGGGAATACTGCTTGTGCATCAAAATCCTGAAACCCAAGTTATTCCAGATGAGTCCACCATACCTACCTATATGCGGTATTACCCTGCCGTTCTAAGTAAATTTGCATGTGCCACCTCTAAAAACTTCAAATAAATATCCTTTTTGTGTGCTTGGATTGTTCATAGAGTGACATGAGGTAGTCAGTATCTTCCATGCTAAGCGGGTTATTCTCATGATGAGTGTTTATTCACTCGTCCTTGCACGAGAGGGGCGGTAATAGGGATTCCCAATCCCGAAATCAAATTGCAAATAATTAAACAAAACTCCCCCAAGACTGACGTTGGTATGGACGGTACCCGTGGATTCGGATCAGCCGTGGAGTGTGCTTGTTGGTGGAGGGGGAGTAAACCTTTACTTTTTATCGCTTGGGAACCGCCACTAATGTGTTTAGCATGGAAGATACCGATAACTAATGGTCGCGAAATAAACAAGAAGGGTGCATTTCTCAAAATTTTATTTACCTCTATTTTAAAATTTTGAGCTCTGGCACCGCTGCAAATCACTGCTTCCCTCTACGAAGGGACTATCTATTTACTTTTATGTTGTGTCATCACCTTCTCAAATAAGCGCCAGATCCTGAGAGCACTATTGTCATCCTCATGCATTGTGTGTAGCTAATGTTGGGTGCATCATGACTGGATCTTTTCGACCATGAATTACAATGTTTAGTCGCTGCTTGAACTTTGGAGGTGCTCTGCATTTATGTTTTGCGGTCTCAGAAAGGGCTAGCGAGATACCACTATTTTCATATTATATCATGGTTGTTTTGACAAAGTGTTGTCATTTGAGATATCTTATTATTGCTCGCTAGTTGATTACGCCATTGATATGAGTTAGTATGATTTTTAAGAGTTATTGTCGACATGGTTAGTCATGATCTTTGCTGAAAACATGGGTGCTACTTAAGCTTATTTATGTAAACAAGAGCAAAAGAGTTCGTAAAAGTTTTTCTTTTTCACTTTCAGTTTATCAACTGAATTGCTTGAGGACAAGCAAAGGTTTAAACTTGGGGGAGTTGATATGTCTCCATTGTATCTACTTTTCCTAACACTTTTCCTCTTGTTTTGGAATCTAATTTGCATGATTTGAATGACACAAACCCGGACTGACGCTGTTTTCAGTAGAACTACCAAGGTGTTGTTTTTGTGCATAAATAAAAGTTCTCGGAATAGCACGAAACTTTTTGGAGAATTTTTATGGAATAAAAGAAAAATATTGGAGCCAAGAACCACCGAACGGTGGCCCCTGGGTGAGCACAACCCACCAAGGCGCCCCCCTCCTGGCGCGCCCAGGTGGGTTGTCCCCACCTGGTGGCCCCGCAGACCCTGATTCCAACGCTATAAAATCCTATTTTCGGAGAAAAATCGGGGAGAAAGAATTATCGCGTTTCACGAGACGGATCCACCACCACCTCCTGTTCTTCATCGGGAGGCCAGATCTGGAGTCCATTTGGGGCTCCGGAGAGGGGGATCTTCGATCTTCGTCATCACCAACCCAACTCCATCGCCAATTCCATGATGCTCCCCACTGGGAGTGAGTAATTCCTTCGTAGGCTTGCTGGTCGGTGAGGAGTTGGATGAGATTCATCATTTAATCGAGTTAGTTTTGTTAGGGCTTGATCCCTAGTATCCACTATGTTCTGAGATTGATGTTGATATGACTTTGCCATGCTAAATGCTTGTCACTTTGGGCCCGGGTGCCATGATTTCAGATCTGAACTGTTTATGTTATCACCATTATATCTATGTTCTAGATCCGATCTTGCAATTTATATTCACCTATTACGTGTTATGATCCGTAAACCCCGGAGTGACAGTAGTCGGGATACTTTCCGGTGATGACCGTAGTTTGAGGAGTTCATGTATTCACTATGTGTGTTAATGCTTTGTTCTGGCTCTCTATTAAAAGGAGGCCTTAATATCCCTTAGTTTCCAATAGGACCCCGCTGCCACGGGAGGGTAGGACAAAAGATGTCATGCAAGTTCTTTCCATAAGCACATATGACTATTTACGGAATGCATGCCTACATTATATTTATGAACTGGAGCTAGTGCCGTATCGCCCTAGGTTATGACTGTTATATGATGAATATCATCCAACGAATTCACTGATCCAATGCCTACGAATTTCTCTTATATTGTTCTTGCTAAGTTACTACTGCTGTTGTTACTGTTATACTTGCTACAAAAACATTGCTATCACTGTTACCGTTACTATTGCTATCGCTACTACTATCAAAACTATCATATTACTTTGCTACTGATCATATTGCTGCAGATAATTAATCTCCAGGTGTGGTTGAATTGACAACTCAGCTGCTAATACTTGCAAATATTCTTTGGCTCCCCTTGTGTCGAATCAATAAATTTGGGTTGAATACTCTACCCTCGAAAACTGTTGCGATCCCCTATACTTGTGGGTTATCAATCCCTCGAACGGAAGACCGAAAGCACGGCCTTGCTACTTGGTTGCAAGCGTACGGTCTTCACGATCCGGCAGCGCTTCGCCGTCCAGAGCTAATCATCGCCGGAGAATTAGAGGGAGAAGATTAGAACCACATGGGGCTTCTAATTAAGAGGATTAGAGGTGGCTAGGGCTCGCTCTAATTAGTCAACTAGAACGTGCACTAGATCAACTAGAGGAGGCTCCAAAACTTGTGTCCTCATAGGGTGGAAATCCTCTAGTATATATAGGATTGGGGGGAGAGGGGCTACCACCAAGGGGAAAGAGCCCCCTTGGGCCGTCGGCCAAGGGAGGGGGAGTAGGACTCCCCCTCCAAGTAGGATTCACCCCCCCCCCCTAGGAAAGGGGGGACGCCTCCCTTGTTGGGCCCTTGTGGCCCAACTCCTTCTCCACCTCTTGGCCTTATTTGGCTCCTTGATATTAAATTAAATATATTTTTGTTCTAAACATTTTCAGAGCATAATATATATAATTTAACATCTCCGGAAACATTTTCCACCTATATATAATAATCGGTAATACCCGATATTCACTGAAACCCTTCCGGTGACCCCGAAACGCTTCCGGAACCTCTCGGAACTATTCTGGATATTAATGAAACAATTGCACAAATATATTCTCATCAATCCCGTCCCACTAACACTCAGCAGATCGTGATTACCTTAAGCTTGTGACCCCGTAGGTTCGGTAACCATAGACATGAATGAAACCCCTTCGTTCAATGACCGATAGCGGAACCGTGGACATCCATATTGGTCCCTATGAATACACAAATGATATTTGAGTGAACCTTTGGTTATCATGTGATGTTCCCTTTGCTTCACGACACTTTACGAAACCCGGTGTACATCGGTATCCTCTTGAGTCATCACCATGCTCACTATACCGTTGCTCCCATTACCGGTTTTTTTCTTTCTCGTTGACGTGTTTCGGCATCCCTGTGACGTAGTCACCTGTGTCTGGCCAGACGATGATGGATGTCTTCACACCGAGAGGGCCCTAAGAATATCTCTCCATCATCGGAGGAGCAAATCCCACTCTTGAGTTGTCTGGTCACTTGTCAAACTTTCCGGTGAGCCTGAAAGTTGTCATTATGATCACCTTGTTACAGATGACGTTTGAGCAACCCCAAAGCCCACCATCCTGTAGGAAGTGACCGAGACACTCTCATGGTCTGAGGAACTAAAACACATGCTAACACTCCGTGTTATAACAGATGATTTCATATGATATGATCACATAGTATAACAGACAAGTATTGGGTCGATTCAACATGATCGTTCTTCTAACGTCATACCCTCAATGTTGTTTTAGGACTATCGTTACACTTAACGATATCCTAAGATCCGGAAAACGTGATCACTAACAACACTTGAGCCGATCTTAGAGGCGAGACCGGGAACCTATTGTTTACCGTTTATCATTTCACACGTGCATATGAGTTTTCCGCTGAATCGCATATTCCAGGATCATAGCAGTTATAGCATGAAATATAAACTCTTAATTATGAATAACAGAAATATAATAATACAATATTATTGCCTCTAGGGCATATTTTCAACAGTCTCCCACTTGCACTAGAGTCAATAATCTAGTTGCATGGTTTTACAAACACCTATGGGTATTCTGGTGTTGCTTATGCTTTCCTTGTGGTGGAGCTTTTGTCATTTGTATTGACATATTCAAAACTCAAAAATATTTGTGTCAGTTTTGTCTGTTTGTAGGATCTCAATCCACCTTGCTTTGAGCTATAATATTTTATTCAAAATAAAATATCATTTAGACTCATTGCACTTAGAATCATATTTCAGATTCATCCATTTATATCAAGATTCTTCTTGACCGACCATATTCATAATATAATGTTTATGGGCTTATTACAACTTTGATAATACCCAATTATATCAAGACATTTCTTGATTATTGGATCTACCCTTTCATATCAAGACTCTTCTTGATTGTCCATTATTCATAATGTTTATGGGTTTCTTACAACTTTTGTAATATCCATTATATCAAGCTTTCTTGATTATTGAATTTTAACCATTTATATCAAGACTCTTCTTGATTGACCATATTCTCAATATATTGTTAATGGGGTTCTTTTTGTAATATCCAATTATATCAAGACATTTCTTGATTATTAGATCTACCCTTTTATATCAAGACTCTTCTTGATTCAGACAACATTGAAACATCTAATGTTTTCAAAAACATAAATTATTGTTATAGAATCAATATTATTCATAAAATAATCTTATCTTACCCTATAATATCAATCATGAAGTTGATATTCATATATTCTCAATAATGAATTTTTACTTCATATGCTCAAAATAATACATTTATTCTTTTGAGATCCTTGATATCTGTTACTAACACTTAGTAAAACTCTTCGCCCTTTTCACATATATTATAACTATCAAGATGAATTACTTTCATCTACTCATGCTTATAAGCATCTAGTTATATGACACTCAGAGAAACAATTTCTCTATTTAAACACTTCAAACCTTTTTGTCAAAATATATAAACTTTTAAGCTCAATCAGACATATCGATCTATCTTTATAGATTCTTTTATGCCCAATATTTTGCCTTGTAATTTGATGAAAACATGTTTCAAAAACATTTTATTTTCGCTAAGAAGTTATATTATTTCCATTCCAACATATGAGATCAGAAATACTATATATAGCACCCACTGAGTTATTTATAATCTTTAAAAACTCTTTTGAAGTTTTCACTTTTATCCGATGTCTTTGAGAATTTTAAAACCTTTCTGGTTGTATCATTCATACATACTTTCCTTTTACAAAACTTAGTTTTAATATCCACTTTCTTCAAAAATCTTTGAAGTATCAACCAAGTTCCAAACTTGTTTTATTTATGACAATTACAATAAAGTTCTAAACTTAATTGTAAATTTATTCCGGTGTGCATGGCTATGAACCATTCCTTTGAGCTGGGCACTGCTATTGTTTCCTTGTAGTGTGCGAGTTCATCTTCTTTCAAAGATGAATATCTCATTTGTAAAATTTCAAAAATTCAACAATATTCCTGATTTGTATAAACCAGTTACAAGTTATAGAATTTCTACATCAAATGTAGTAACTTAAGTTTTATTTTGCAGACAATCTATCGGAACAATTTTTGGTTTGTTAATTCTGCTTATTACCGTCAGGGATTCAATAATCCTTTCTAAGCTGTAATGTCCTCCCACTTATTTCTTTGACAAGAAAAACTTTTATTGAAAAAGTGTTCATCTGTGTCAAACATTTTTCCTTTTGAACATTTCAATGGAAGGAACCCAGATCATTTCTTTAAGATATCCTACAACTTTTATCTGGTTTATAATTTCCATAACTCTTATGGTTTCATTAACCAGACTATTATGCGGTGCTCTGTTTAGTGTATATCCTGCCGTTTCAATTTATACCCCAAAGTATAAATGCAGATTGGTAATAAATAATTTCATAATTATTTGAGTGTTTTTGCTAAACTTATGACTTAGATAATTTTCTTCATTCTTGAAGAATTACTTTATCTTTTGTCATAATGATCCTTATCTTCATTATAAGATATTTGAACTCTCCAAATACATTCTGAAATTCAAATATTCCAGATTTTTATAAGTAAATCATATTTACCTAATCTTTTAATGAAGTATTATTATCCATTGTGCCATGGCTTGTTTACCAGACTTCATACATCATCATGTATTTTTTTTCAATTAAGAGATTTCAATGCTTCATCTATATGAAGACTATTTCCCTGATAAAGCCAAGCAGTGATATATCAGTCTTCTTAAGACGTTTAGCATTAATGTTAAAAATTTCAAATCAAGATTCATTGAATAAACCATAAAAAAATTGCGGTAAATCCAAGCATATTCTTATAACCACTTTAACAACTATTGTCCAAAATATTATAAGAACATCCATCGCATAATTCAAACCATAATGTCTTATACAACTCCGGAATGCAATAACTATTATTCGATCCTAAGATGAATCTTGTAGATAAACTAAAGCCATGATTCTATTGGTCCTGAGAAGCGATCCCATCACCATCCTTGACTAGCATCACGTCTTTATTTCTTCTCAACTTGTGAGCTTTCTGTAGTCCCTGCATTAGATTGCACACAAAAGCAATCGATAAGTATCAAATACTTGTGACTTACAGAAACAAGATAAATAACATTAACTTTGTATAAATTTTATACCTTTACCGAAAGAACCATTCTTCTTGTCTGCCAGATATTTCTTGCAGTTCCGCTTCCAGTGACCCTTCTGTTTGCAGTAGAAACATTCAGTCTCTTTAGAGGCTCCGCCCTTGTTCTTCTTCTGAGAGACGGTCTTACCGGCACCAGTAGATTTCTTCTTGGACTTGCCCTTCTTTTTGAAACTGGTAGTTTTGTTGACCATCAACACTTATTTGTTCTTCTAGATGCCAGCTTCAGCAGTTTTGAGCATAGCAAACAACTCGTTTGCACTTTTCTCCATATCGATCATGTTGTAATTCATGATAAAACCATCAAATGGTGGGAGTGAAGCAAGCACAATATCTGTACCGAGTGTTGGTAGAATTCCAAATTCCAGTGAAGCAAGTCTATCAACATAGCCAGCAAGCTTTACTATATGCTCACTCATTGAGGAACCCTCTTTTATCTTGCATTCGATCAGGGCCTTGGTTAACTCAAACCGTTCAGTCCTTGCCTGTTTCTTGTACAGAACTTCTAGTGACCCAATTATAAATTGAGTGGTAGATTGTTCAAAATGCTTTTGTAGTTCAGAATCCATGCAAGTTAACATGAGACAGTGGACTACTTCATAGTCATCATTACGAGCAGTATAAGCAGCAACTTCTTCTAGTGGTGCATCCTTTGAGGGAGCATCACCTAGGGGCTGATCCATCACGTACTCCTTCTTAGCACTTCTTAGAACAAATCTCAGGTTGCGGTTCCAATCCGCATAGTTTCCACCATTTGCAGCCAAGTTTTCTTTCTCAAGCATAGGGGCTAAGTTGAACATATTGCGAGCCATTTAATCTACAACGATAAACACAAATAATTTTAGACATAATTCATAATTAATATTGCACTAGTTTATTAAATAAATTTTAATATTAAAGTGCACTCCCACTCAAATTAATATCTCTCATAATTAATAGTGAGTGATTCAAGATCCAAGTCTATTTCTCAGCCATTGATGTGGACATCACTGATGACGAGAATTTTGACCGGTGGGCAAACTTTTGCCGATCGTATCTCCATATGACTCTTGTTCATCTATCGATGCTTTGTGCTCCAAGCTCAGAACGATTCTGCTAGAACTTGAAGACAACCGAGTGTTATCTGCATACATGGTCTGACCATCCCCGTCTTATACCTCACGTCCCGTTTGTACTCATGTGGACATGACGCACTCCGGAATGCTACGTGTTATAGATGGTTGCAACACTAGGAAGAGCACCTTTTAACTTGATATTTACTGTGAGATATCACCATAATAATTGACTATTGCGCAATCAAAGGGTGCAAACAACAAAGGGATAAACATCTCAGGCAATTCATAATAGCATGACATGGTATAGCCCTGGGCGCCGGGAGATCTTCATGATTGTCTTCAATATTCAGTTGAAGCAACGTGACGGCCAATATTTCATTGCCGTGGCAACCGTTTCAAAAACATTGCCGTGGTGGCAATCTCAGAAAATGTTGCCATGGCGACTGTTTCAGAAAACGTTGTCGTGGCACCAAAATCTGAAATTCTGCCATGGCACGAAATTATAGCTCCTCGTCCCGCGCCTTTGTACACCTTCTCCTCGTCGGGGTCCTCCGTGTACGTCTTGCCACCATCACCTGTAACCTATCTCTACGATATTTACATTAAGGTGGCAATCTCGTGGCTCCAGCCATCATGCCGTGATGCGCAGGTCACTTAACATTACAACATATAACCATCTCATACATAAACTCATTATCATGACGAAGGCTATACCACATCATATGCAAACCCTGCAAAACCAAGTTAGACGTCCTCCAATCGGTTTGGAAAATTTTAATTACATGGTTAACTAGTTTTATCAATTAAGACTAGCTACCTACGCAAGCACAACAAGGAGATGTTCTTGATGCTAGATTAAGTTTCGGGGTGTGTGAAAGAGAGACTTAATTAAAAGTCTCATCGCCCACACTAAACTTCGTCAATACGCGTGACCCCCTAGAAGATCATCCATCTTCGGCACCCTCTTGTGTACGTGATGGTTCACTATTCCTGACTATGATGTAGCCCAAGGAACTGTTAGCAGATCGTCGACAGCCAGAGCCGATCGATTGTCAGAACCTTGAAGCAAAACTACATCATTCTGCCGATGAACTGAACCGAAGCAACACTCGTGGGAAGCATAGGAAGAACACCAACCCTCACATATCAGATGTGATCTAGATCGCAACCTGCATCTAGTCATAAACCTGCTCTAATGCCACTGTTGAGAAATGTAGTAGAAAACAAAAAAAAAATCGCCCTACGAACACTCAAGAACAATATGACGATGCATAACGGGTTGTGATCAACGATCGTTACCGACTCCGGGAGTGCAGCGGAAGTAGACGAGTCGGTGTAGATCGTACTTGAAATCCCTCAAACATTGATGACGACCCCGCGAACCGCCCACGAATGATCCCTCGACCGGAAGACCGAAAGCACGGCCTCTCTACTTGGTTGCAAGCGTACGGTCTTCACGATCCGGCAGCGCTTCGCCGTCCAGAGCTAATCGTCGCCGGAGAATTAGAGGGAGAAGATTAGAACCACACAGGACTTCTAAATATGAGGATTAGAGGTGGCTAGGGCTCGCTCTAATTAGTCAACTAGGACCAACTAGAACATGCACTAGATCAACTAGAGGAGGCTCAAAAACTTGTGTCCTCATAGGGTCGGAATCCTCTAGTATATATAGGATTGGGGGGGAGAGGGGCTGCCACCGAGGGGAAAAGAGCCCCCTTGGGGCGCCGGCCAAGGGAGGGGGAGTAGGACTCCCCCTCCAAGTAGGATTCACCCCCCCCCCCTTAGGAAAGGGGGGGGCGCCTCCCTTGTAGGGCCCTTGTGGCCCAACTCCTTCTCCACCTCTTGGCCTTATTTGGCTCGTTGATATTAAATTAAATATATTTTTGTTCTAAATATTTTCAGAGCATAATATATATAATTTAACATCTCCAGAAACATTTTCCACCTATATATATTAATCGGTAATACCCGGTATTACCCGATATTCACCGAAACCCTTCCGGTGACCCCGAAACACTTCCAAAACCTCTCGGAACTATTCCGGATATTAATGAAACAATTCCACAAATATATTCTCATCACTCCCGTCCTACTAACACTCAGCAGATCATGATTACCTTAAGCTTGTGACCCCGTAGGTTCGGTAACCATAGACATGAACGAAACCCCTTCGTTCAATGACCGATAGCGGAACCGTGGACATCCACATTGGTCCCTATGATTACACGAATGATATTCGAGTGAACCTTTGGTTATCATTTGATGTTCCCTTTGCTTCGTGATACTTTACAAAACCCGGTGTACATCGGTATCCTCTTGAGTCATCACCATGCTCACTATACCGTTGCTCCCGTTACCGGTTTTGTTCTTCTTTCTCGTTGACGTGTTCCGGCATCCCAGTGACGTAGTCACCTGTGTCTGTCCAGACGTTGATGGATGCCTTCACACTGAGAGGGCCCTAAGAATATCTCTCCATCATCGGAGGAGCAAATCCCACTCTTGAGCTACCCGGTCACTTGTCAAACTTTCCGGTGAGCCTGAAAGTTGTCGTTATGATCACCTTGTTACATATGACGTTTGAGCAACCCCAAAGCCCACCATCCGGTAGGAAGTGACCGAGACACTCTCATGATCTGAGGAACTAAAACACATGCTAACACTCCATGTTATAACAGATGATTTCAGATGATATGATCACATATTATAACAGACAAGTATTGGGTCGATTCAACATGATCGTTCTTCTAACGTCATACCCTCAATGTTGTTTTAGGACTATCGTTACACTTAACGATATCCTAAGATCCGAAAAATGTGATCACTAACAACACTTGAGCCGGTCTTAGAGGCGAGATCGGGAACCTATTGTTTACCGTTTATCATTTCACACGTGCATATGAGTTTTCCACTGAATCGCATATTCCAGGATCATAGCAATTATAGCATGAAATATAAACTCTTAATTATGAATAACAAAAATATAATAATACAATATTATTGCCATAGTGAAGTTAGAATAAAGTAGGTATAATGCAATAATAAAATATGAATGGGTTTGCAACAGTACTTAAAGTAGTGATTTGCTTTATTATACTAACGGATCTCACGAAGGTTTTGTTGAGTTTTGTGTGCTGAAGTTTTCAAGTTTTGAGTGAGATCGCGATGGATGAAGGAATAAGGAGTGGCAAGACCCTAAGCTTGGGGATGCCCGAGGCACCCCCAAGGTAATATTCAAGGACTCCCAAGCAATTAAGCTTGGGGATGCCCCGGAAGTCATCCCCTCTTTCTTCTACCGATCATCGGTAATTTTACTTGGAGCCATATTTTTATTCATCGCATGATATGATTTTTGCCTGAAGTGTCGTGTATTACATGAGTCTTTGTTTTGTTTGCTTTTTAGTTTGTCACAATCATCTTTGCTGGACACACCTATTAAAGAGGACACACATTTTTCTTGATTTGTTAGAATACTTTATGTGCTTCACTTATATCTTTTGAGCTAGACAGTTGCTCTAGTACTTCACTTAAATCTTTTTGAGCACAGCGGTGATTATGTTTTGAGGAAATAGATGATCTCTCATGCTTCACTTATATCTTTTTTTAGAGTTTATAATAGTAATGGTAATTTGCACAAGATATGAATTTGGTCCCAATGTGATGAATATTCAAGAAGGATGTAATAAAAACTTTCATGTAGATCACTGGATATGATAAGTTTGATTCCTTGTAATAGTTTTGCGATATGGGGATGATAATATGTGAGTTATGCTAGTGAGTAATTATGGTTTAGTAAGAATATTGGTGTTAAGGTGTGTGATTCCCTATGCATGCACGTAAAGTCAATAGTTATGCAACGAAGTTACATCCTACTTATGGTTCATTATTCAGTATTGTTTATTCTCAATGCATGTTTATGACCGTTTTTGTTTTCTGGTTGATTGCTTCTCAATCTATTTACTAGCCTTCATTTGTACTAAGCGGGACTACTTCTTGTGCATCCAAATCCTTAAACCTAAAGTTGTGTCAAATGAGTCCACTATACCTACCTATATGCGGTATTTACATGCCATTCCAAGTAAATTTGCATGTGCCAATTCTAACCATTAAAAAAAATTGTTTTGTATGCCCGTACCGCTAATGAAGCGATAGGGGGTGGTCAATATATCTTTCATGCTAGATGGGTTATTCTCAAGATGAGTGTTTATTCACTTTTCATTGCGCGAGAAAATGGCCGGTAATAGGGATGCCTAGTCCCGAAATGAAAATAATAATAATAATAAATTCCTTGGAAATTTGAAAGTTTGGAAGGCACCTATATATACGGCTAGCCATGGATTGTAAAAGAATGGAGAAAAGGAAATAAACTTTATTTTCTGTTTGCGAACCGCCTATAATGTGTCTAGCATGGGCGATATTGGAAACTTTCAGTCGTGACGTTGACACGAAAAGCATGCCCTTCTCAAAAATAATTATATCTATTTTAAACTTTGAGCTCTAGCACCTTGATTTCGGTATGGACTTTGTTGTAAACCTGGTTGCAGTTGAAAAGCCCCCATGAGCTTAATGGAGATTTCTTTCACCCCGCAAAAAAAAACAATACGCAGTTACGCACCATCTCCTCCATGCATAACCTAAAATAGTCCTCGGGCTGGCAGCTATGTGGTTGGATAATTTTTGGTGTACAATTTGCTTCAGCATCTGCAAAAAACATGTATACACCAATATGAAAAAAATGCACAACAGTCATGCCCCACATTCGTCCTGACCATGCATGCATGTATCAATTTCTGCAAGAAGCAATTACCAAATTAAATAGGTTTATGTACTGTATATGAGCATGATCAAGGCAAGGGCCGAAGTCAAAAGCAGCATCACGTTAGACATCTTCATCTTAGCTAGCTAGGTAGTAGATGTTGCCGTTGGTCGATGGGAAATGTTGCAGATTATTGGGTTACCTTCCTCTCGAAATAGGCTTTCGCCCAATTTTATATGTAAATCAACAACCACATAAAATACATAGCCGAACGATACAAGGTGGAAATCTAGCTCTCTTACAAAGTTGATCCTAGAATAATCGGAACACGCACACCGCAAGCGACTATGCTACCAAAAGATAACACCAGAGGAACTGAGTACAACGCCATGCCACGCCCTAGTACACCTAAACTCCATGACAACGCCCTCAACAGGGAACCAATGCCACTGGCCGCCGCTGCCGAGTCCACAATGGACAAAAGGTTTTCACCCGGAACCCGGACACGAAGGGGAGCATGATGACCCACAGGTATAGGGGATCAATCGTAGTCCTTTCGATAAGTAAGAGTGTCCGACCCAACGAGGAGCAGAAGGAAATGACAAGTGGTTTTCAGCAAGGTATTCTCTACAAGCACTGAAACTATAAGTAACGAATAATTTGATAGCAAGATAATTTGTAACGAGCGAATAACGGTAACGACAAATAATATGCAGCAAGGTAGCCCAATCCTTTTGTGGCAAAGGACAGGCCAAAACAATTTCTTATGATAAGCGAAGCGTTCTTGAGGGTACATGGGAATTTCATCTAGTCACTTTCATCATGTTGGTTTGACACGTGTTTGCTACTTTGATAATTTGATATGTGGGTGGACCGGTGCTTAGGTGCTGTTCTTACTTGAACAAACCTCCTACTTATGATTAACCCCCTCGCAAGCATCCGCAACTACGAGAAAAGTATTAAGATAAAATCTAACCATAGCATTAAACTTTTGGATCCAAATCAGTCCCTTACGAAGTAGCGCATAAACTAGGGTTTAAGCTTCTGTCACTCTCGCAACCCATCATCTAATAACTACTCCACAATGCATTCCCTTAGGCCCTAATAAGGTGAAGTGCCATGTAGTCGACGTTCACATGACACCACTAAGGGAATCACAACATACATACCATCAAAAAATCGAACACATATCAAATTCACACGATTACTTGCAACAAGATTTCTCCCGTGACCTCAAGAACAAAAGTAACTACTCACAAATGATAATCATGCTCAAGATCAGAGTGGTATTAAATAGCATAATGGATCTGAATATATAATCTTCCACCAAATAAACCATAACATATAGTAATCAACTACAAGATGTAATCAACACTACTAGTCACCCACAAGCACCAATCTAAGGTTCCGGTACAAAGATTGAACACAAGAGATGAACTAGGGTTTGAGAGGAGATGGTGTTGTTGAAGATGTTGA
Source organism: Thinopyrum elongatum (assembly GCA_011799875.1). NCBI lineage: Eukaryota > Viridiplantae > Streptophyta > Magnoliopsida > Poales > Poaceae > Thinopyrum > Thinopyrum elongatum. Next base: position 576,221,119 of record CM022301.1, read on the forward strand.
TGGAGATTGCCCTCCCCAAGATGGGAGAATTGTTGGTGATGATGATGATGATGATTTCCCCCTCCGGGACGGAAGTTCCCCTGGCGGAATCGCTCTGCCGGAAGGCAAAAGTGCTCCTGCCCAAGTTCAGCCTCGAGACGGTGGCGCTTCATCCCGAAAGTCCTCTCCTTATTTTTTTCTAGGTCAAAATGACTTATATAACAGAAGAGAGGCACCGGAGGTGGGCCGAGGAGGGCACAACCCACTAGGGCGCGCCTGGGGGCCCTGGCGCGCCCAGGTGGGTTGTGCCCACCTGGTGGGCCCCCTCTAGTAGTTATCTGCTCCAATAATTCTTAAATATTCCATAAAAATTCTTCGTGAAGTTTCAGCTTATTTGGAGTTGTGCAGAATAGGTGGCCTGACGTAGCTTTTTCAGGTCCAGAATTCCAGCTGCCGGTATTCTCCCTCTTTGTGTGAACCTTGCATATTATGAGAGAAAAGGCATTAGAATTACTCCATAAAGCATTATTATGCATAAAAATATCATAAATAACAGTAGGAAAACATAATGCAAAATGGACGTATCAACTCCCCCAAGCTTAGACCTCGCTTGTCCTCAAGCGAAAACCGAAATCGAAAAACATGTCCACATGCTTAGAGAGAGAGGTGTCGATAAAACAAAATACAGACATAGAAGCATCATGTATATTATTATAACAGCAACAAACTTTCTTATAAAACTTTTATCACATAACTTTTATCATAAACTTCTCATGAACAAGTAACAATTCATCACAACATCGAAGTATAAAGCATAAACTCTATTGAAAACCAACAAACTATGTTCTCAGTCAACTTTGCAACTACAATTCATCATCTTTTTAGGAAGGGTCACGTATCGGAGCCTTTTGGCAAGTCCACATACTCAACCATCATATAGTCTTCTATGATTGCTAACACTCACCGCATACACATGAGCAAAAAGTTTCAACTGGACACATAGAAAGATAGGGGCCTATAGTTTCGCCTCCCGACGTATTCACCTCAAGGGTTATGTCAACAATAATAACTCATGTGCACCCATATCCAACTGGATATATGTGCCTAGATCTTTCCTCACCACATGGTGCTTGCCAAAAGAGAAAAATAAAAAGGAATAGAGGGATACTTTGACTCTTGCATAAAAGTAAATTCATAAAAGTAAAAGATAGGCCCTTCGCAGAGGGAAGCAGAGGTTACCATGCGCTTTTTGGTTGTATGCTCAATCTCTTAGTGCAAAAGAACGGCACGTTATATTGCCCCTTATGATAGCAACCTTTATTATGCAGTCTGTCGCCTTTATTATTTTGCCATCAGAAGTTCGTACAATGCTCAATTTTCTCTTACACTAAATGATCTAACACATTTAGAAGCAATTTTTATTGCCTTATTGCACTGATGACAACTTACTTGAAGGATCTTAATCAATCCATAGGTAGGTATAGTGGACTCTCAAAACAAGATTTGGGTTGAGGGTTTTGGATGCACAAGTAGTATCTCTACTTAGTGCGGAATTTTTGGCTAGTAAAGATGGGGGGCAAGCACCACATGTTAAAGGATCTATGACAATATAACTTCTATCTGAATATGAACAAACATAAATCATTACATTGTCTTCCTTGTCCAACGTCAACAATTTGGCATATAATATTTTGATGGGGGCTCACAATCATAGAAGATGTCCAAGATAGTGTATTTGCATTTGAATCTTCTCTTGCCTTATTAATTCTTTCATGAATTGCATCATTGACCAATGCTATGTTTGTAAATCTCCAATAAATTTTTCTACTTATACTCTTCCTTATGTGATGTCATTACTTACCATAAGATTAGCATATGATCTTTTTCATTTATTTCCTTTCTTTTTATTGAACATGAAAGTAAAGAAAACAAAACTCAAACTAAACTTTATTATATATGTCGCACACGATTACAAGGATAGATCACTAAGCAAGCACTTAAAAAGAAAGGATCAAACTAAACTTTTATTCAACTAAATCGAAAGATAACTAAGGATCGAACTAAGATAAATAAAAGCAAAAGATAGTGATGGTGATACGATACCGGGGCACCTCCCCCAAGCTCAGCACAAGCCAAGGGGAGTGCCCATACCCAATACTCAAATCTCCTTCGGTGATGAAGAGGGAGGTGGTGGTGATGAGGTAGTGGGTTTATCCTTCTCTTTCTCCAGCTTAAGTCAGAGAGTAAAATTATCTATCCTTAACTCATCGTTCTCCGTCTCAAGCTTTATTATCCTCTTGCATAACGCCTCCATGCTTTCGTGCTTGAAACGAGGAGGGACTGGTTCACCTTCATCTTCCTCATCGAAGAACCATATGTAGGGATAGGTGTCCTTGAAGATATTTTTATCTAAAGGCTAATAAGAAACTGGGCACTCCTCCTCGGAATCTTGAGATGACATATTTTCAGATCTGTCAGGAAAACAGCGAGAAAAGAAAACAGAAGATTTCTCCGCGATACGGTGGTCAATAGGTTCGGGGGGTATATAAAGATTTTTTTTTTATCTTGGGAAACAAGCAAACGGGAGAAAAATGGAGTCCGGAAGGTACCCGAGGTGGGCACAAGACACCAGGGCGCGCCTGGCTTTACTAATTTTTAATATATTCCAAAACTGACAGAAAATATTTTTGCGGATTTTTCAGAGTCCGTTTACTTACCGTATCACGTACCTCCTCTTTTTTCACAATTCTGGAGTGTTCCGGAAGGTTTCTTTTATGTGTTCTTCCGGTGTCATAGTTTGAATAATATTGCTTTCAACATTAATGGGAGTACCTGAGATATAATGTTTTATTCTTTGCCCATTGACAACCTTCGGGTTAGTACCTTCGGCATTATTTATTTTGATAGCTCTAGATCGATAAACCTCCTCAATAACATAAGGTCCTTCCCATTTGGAGAGAAGTTTTCCTGCAAAGAATCTGAAACGAGAGTTGTACAAAAGAACATATTCTCCAACTTTGAACTCACGCTTTTGGATTCTTTTATCATGCCATCTTTTAACTTTTTCTTTAAATAATTTGGCATTTTCATAAGCTTGGGTTCTCCATTCGTCTAGTGAGCTAATGTCAAATAGCCTCTTTTCACCGGCAAGTTTGAAATCATAGTTGAGTTCTTTAATTGCCCAATATGCTTTATGTTCTAACTAAAGAGGCAAATGACAAGCTTTTCCATAAACCATTTTATAAGGAGACATACCCATGGGATTTTTATATGCTGTTCGGTAAGCCCAAAGTGCATTGTCTAATTTCTTAGACCAATTCTTTCGGGACCTATTGACAGTTTTTTGTAAAATTAATTTTATTTCTCTATTGCTAAGTTCAACTTGACCACTAGACTGAGGATGATAGGGGGATGCAATTATATGGTTAACATCATACTTAGCAAGCATTTTATGGAAAGCACCATGAATAAAATGTGAACCACCATCAGTCATTAAATATCTAGGGACTCCAAACCTTGTGAAAATAACTTCCTTAAGCATTTTAATAGAGGTGTTGTGATCAGCACTACTAGTTGGAATAGCTTATACCCACTTAGTAACATAATCAACAGCAACCAAAATATGTGTATACCCATTAGAGGAAGGAAAAGATCCCATGTAATCGAAACCCCAAACATCAAATGGTTCAACAGCAAGAGAATAATTCATAAGCATTTCCTGACGCTTACCAATATTACCAATTCTTTGACATTCATCACAAGATAAAACAAACTTACGGGCATCCTTGAAGAGAGTAGGCCAATAGAAACCAGATTGCAATACCTTGTGAGCAGTTTTGTCTCCCGCATAATGCCTGTAACACCCCTGTGTAATAAGCACTGTGACATAATGCTAATCATGCCAAGTCCTCATCATTTGCATTGCTTGATCATAGTGGTTAAACACCTCCATTCAAATTCTTCTCTGAAATTCAACTCAAATTCAAAGTGCAAAATAAAGTTGCTCAAAACTTGATGGAAAAATGTTCACTTTATAGCAAATAATCCAAAACCATTTGATGTTAAGGAACACAACATCATCATCAATTCAAAATGGCATTAGCATTTAAAACAGTGCCAAAAGGAGCATTTTAAATGCCATATTCATTTTTGTAAATTCCAAAAGAATTCCAAAAATGCCCAAACTTCTTGTGGCAGTGCCAGCCATTGCCTAGTAATTGATTTGGCAAGTGACATATTTTACAAAAGACAAATGGACTTAAAAATAAAATGTAACAGAAAAGAATAAAAGAAAATAGAAAAATAAAAGGAAAAGAGGCATTGTGCACCGGGCCTAAGTGCACAGTGCCCCGAGTCCAGCCCACCGGCCCAACTCCCCTTCTCTCTCCCCTGCGTGTCGCCGCCGCCGTGGTCGAGCGCGCGCGCGCCGGTGCGGGATCGACACCGCGGCACCCTACCGATGCCACCGACGCGGGGAAGGATAAGGGCGAGCCCGTGCACTCCCCCTGGTCCTCCCCCACCATTTCCCCCTCTTCCCCCGCTCGTTCCTCTCCTCTCTCCCTCAGATTCACTAGCGCCCTAGCGCCACCGTCACCGCGCCTCGCCACCGCCATGGCCAGCGGCCTCTCCGCTCCGACTGCTCGTGCCTGGGAGGACCGCCGTGGACCTACATGTCTTCTGGAGCCGCTGGAGGGAGCCTAGGAGCTCTGCATCATCACACGCGTCGGCTTCTTCCTCGGGTCGCCGGCGATCCCCTTCTTCCCCAGCGACGTGCTGCTGCTACTAAACCATTACGGGCCTACGTGTCAGCCGCGCGGTGAGCTCCTCCGCCTCCTGCTCCTTCCCGTTAGCCCCTTGCGCACCATAGCTAGCTGCCGCCGCGTCCGTGCTCTACTCGCCGCCGACGAGCTCGTGGCCGTCGTTGTGGTCCTTGTCACCGCCGCCTCAGGCCACGGTTGAGCTCCTGGTGCTCCCAGGAGCCCAACGAGCCCGCGCCCGAGCCTTCCGGTGCCTCCTAGCATAGTTCACGTCGAGGTCCCGAACGCGCCTCCGCTTCAGCTTGCTGCCGGCGCCCTTCCGGTGACCAAATGGTCACGGGGCCGAGCCCTTTGTGCTCAGTGCATCGAGTAGAGACTCACTAGCCCTGCCGTTCGCTCGTTTGCGCGCTATAACTCTGATCCCGTCGACTCCCGAACTCCGGCGTCTGCTACGCCGCTCGCCACCGCCGTCTCCAGCCGTTTCCGGCCAAGCCATCGTCACAGGTCGATGCGCGGGCGAGAGCTCGTTCGAAAGAACCCAGCCACGCGCCAAATGTTGCTCCCTAGAGCGATTCCGACGCACTCCGGCGAACTTCTGCCGCTGGAGAGGTCGCTGGAGCTGTTTCCGGCTCCGACGCCGACGTGGCTCGGTGGGCCCCACCCCTGGGTCGCTGACCAGTGGGTCCAGGGGGCCCAGTTGACTGGGATGACCCAGTCAACGTGCTGACTGGGCAGCCCCAGCCACTGACATGTGGGCCCCCTCTGTTATTTAATTTAATTAAAATGTTTTATAAATAAAAATAATTAGATTAACCTAATCACTCACAGACTACTGGGGCCCACCCCACTAATTAAATCTGTTAGGTTAGTTTAACCCTCTGTTAAACCCAGAGAGGCTGACAGGTGGGTCCCACCTGTCAGTTTGACCTGGTCAGCTGGTCAGCCGACTGCTAATGCCAGGATGACATCATCCTGACGTCATATACCTTTTCTGGAATTTCTGTTAATTTAAATAATTTCAGAAAAAGCAATAATCTTCAAAAATTCGTAGAAAATAAACCGTAGCTCGGATCGAAAAACTTTCTACATGAAAGTTGACCAGAACGACGAGACGAATCTGATTGTGTCGTCTGTTTCCATGTCGGAACCCTCTACGTAGGTGAACCCGCATCTTTCCTTCCATTTCCGGTAGATGGATAGTGCATATACACCGGATAATAAATCCCACCTTAATCCTAAAGTAACTAAAATGACTTAGACATACTTTAGGCAACCCTGCACTGCATCCTAGGTATAGCATGCTCTGTGTTGCAATATTGATGTGTATTTATTTGTTTCCTCCCCCTCTTCTCTCTCAGTAGACCCCAATGTCGACGTAGCTCCCGAGACCGACACAGCTCCGGAGGTCGACTACGCCCCTGACGACCAGACCCTTGCCGCAGAGCTTCCAGGCAAGCACCCCCCCCCTTTTGAGCATTCCGATATCGCCTACTCTCTTCTCTCTTATGCTTGCATTAGAAGTTACTGCTGCTGCTGTTATCCTATATCTGCTGCATAGCCTGTTTATTGTAACCTGCTATTGTTACCTACCTGCTTATCCTAAACTGTTTAGTATAGGTTGGGTAGAGACCCATCAGAGACCCCACTTATCCCGACTGCCCCACTGGATTATCAGAAGACCCGATCAACGGGATCGAAGACCAAGCCACGGCACCGCACATCACTTGCCCCTTCGTTGCTCGACACTACTGGGTTACTATCGAGTGCCGAGGGTGATACCTCGTAAGCACTTCTGATGATAACCTTGTAGGTTAGTTAATCGATCATGGTCAGCGAGGGTGATTCCTCCTACACCACCCCCGATAACGACGTCGTCGTGCAACTTCTCAAGTGTGGACCTCGAGGGTGATTCCTCCTTCATTCACCTTGACGGTAACATCAGGTGGAATTCCATCAAGGGTGATTCCTCAGGGTTCCCCTTCGTGTTAAACACACGGTTACTATGGTTACTAAGACTTTACACTGAACCATGTTACTAAAGACGGGTCGGCCCTGAGGGGTACCCGCGCGAGCATATTTGCGAAGTGATGTGGAGACGGGTTGACCTGGAGGGTGCCCGAGAGATCAATATGATGCGTGGCCGGGCATTCTTAGCCCTTGCCGCAAGTCCTCGAGACGGGGTGACGGGGTCACATCGATCGTGAGTCTCTGCTCGTTACCGCGCGCTCCTAATCCACTACGATTTGGATATTTGATCCGAGGGGCCTCTGGCCTATAGCACTAACCATCACGTGGGCATAGTATGGGCGTTCTGCGTCGTATACATCACCCGAAGCTTAATAGACGTCATGCGACTGAGCGGCGCGCGCCGTGTTGGACTGGTTACGCAACCGCGCTTGTATTAAGGGGTTGCTAGGTCTGCTCACGGCCGCCCACGCAACGTGCAGGAGTTCCCGGGGCGAAGGCCCAAGACCTCTGGGGGCGTAGGTTTAGTCTGGCGTGCTGACCTCTCTGTTAAGTATTCGGTCGGGTTGCGATGTCTCGTTTGGCCGAGGCCGGGCATGACCCAGGAAAGTGTGTCCGGCCGGAGTTAAGTGAGCGTGGTGGGTAAGTTGGTGCACCCCTGGAGGGAAGAACTAATCTATCGATAGCCTGTCCTATGGTAACGGACACTCGGAGTTGTATCCCGATCGGTACAATTAGAACTAGACACTTGAGATGATAACTGGATAGTATGGCTCTGGGATTGCTTTCTCGCAGGGTGTCGAGAAAGGATCTCTGGGCGAGGTTGATAACATTACTACTATTTTTTTTTACATTATGTTAATCCGCACTCTTCTAATGCTGCAAGACCGATGAAGATACTGAAGATGCTAGTCTTCGATAGGACTAGGCTTTCCTCTCTATTCTGGCATTTCTGCAGCCCAGTCCACATATACAGCCTCCTTTGATAATGTTGCATATGTAGTGTAGATCCTTGCTTGCTGAGTACTTCGAATGAGTAGTCACGTTTGCTTTGCTTTCCTTTTCTCCCCATATCCATTTGTCACAACCAGATGACGGAGCCCCTGAGCCAGTTGCCCCCGCCGACGGCTACTACTATTACTACCCTCCCAGCGAGTACTACTACGAGGAGCCAACCGACGACCAGGAGTAGGTTCGGAGGGTCCTAGGCAGGAGGCCTACGCCTTTCGATCGTAGTGTTTTATTTTTGCCCCGCCTTTCTAAAGGCCTATCTGTAACTCTGTTATATCTGTACCCAGATATCTGATGCTTCCGCTGACGCTTGTATGCGAGCTTATGTATTCAAGCCTTCGAGGCCCCTGGCTTGTAATATAAAGCTTGTATGACTTTGTTTATGTTTTAGAGTTGTGTTGTGATATCTTCAAGTGAGTCCTTAGGCTTGATCGTGTGCTTTTGCATGTATGGTTAGTGCACGATTAAGCCGGGGTCGTCACAATGCCCTCCGTAAGCTTCGGAGTGACATTTTCATAGGATTTGCCCCCGTTCATGCTCAGGTACACAACGTCTAATAATACCATCTACTCCTTCTTTATAAAGATGTGGGTCATCCCAAAAGTAATGTCTTAAATCATAAAAGAAATGTTTTCTTTTGTTGGTAAGTGAAGCTAGGTGGTATATATTTAGCAACAATATAATTAGCATAGTCAGCATACCAAGGAGTGTTATGAGAAACATTTATTGCAGCTAATTGCTCATCAGGAAAACTATCATTAATAGGTTGTGGGTCATCAAGAATATTTTCTAGCCTAGACAAGTTATCAGCTGTGGGGTTCTCAGCACCTTTTCTATCAGTGATATGTAAGTCAAATTCTTGTAGCAAGAGAACCCACCTATTGAGTGTAGGTTTAGCATCTTTCTTTTCCATAAGATATTTAATAGCAGCATGATCAGTGTGAACAATCACTTTAGAATCAACAATGTAAGATCTGAATTTATCACAAGCAAACACCACTGCTAAAAATTCTTTTCCAGTAGTAGCATAATTTCTTTGGGCACTGTCTAGAGTTTTACTATCATAATGAATAACATTTAATTTCTTATCAACTCTTTGTCCTAAAACAGCACCAACAGCATAATCACTAGCATCACACATAATTTCAAAAGGCAAGTTCCAATCAGGTGGTTGAACAATAGGTGCAAAAATTAAGGCTTTCTTAAGTGTTTCAAAGGCTTCTACACAATCATCATCAAAAACAAATGGAACATCCTTTTGTAAAAGATTTGTAAGAGGCCTAGAAATTTTAGAGAAGTCTTTAATAAATCTCCTATAGAAACCAGCATGACCGAGAAAACTACGGATACCTTTAATATCTCTGGGACATGGCATTTTCTCAATTGCATCAACTTTGGCTTTATCCACCTCAATACCTCGTTCAGCAATTTTATGTCCCAAGACAATACCTTCATTGACCATAAAGTGGCACTTCTCCCAATTCAAGACAAGGTTAGTTTACTCGCATCTCTGCAAAACTCGATCAAGGTTGCTTAAGCAATCATCAAAAGAAGTTCCGTAAATGGAAAAATCATCCATGAAAACCTCAACAATCTTTTCACAAAAATCAGAGAATATAGCAATCATACATCTTTGAAAGGTAGCAGGTGCATTGCATAAACCAAAAGGCATACGTCTATAAGCATAAGTTCCAAAAGGACAAGTAAAGGTGGTTTTCTCTTGATCAGGTTGTGAAACAGGTATTTGGGAAAAACCAGAATATCCATCGAGAAAACAAAAGTGTGTGTGTGCTTAGATAATCTTTCTAGCATTTGATCAATGAAAGGCAGAGGGTAATGATCTTTTCTAGTTGCTTTATTTAATTTTCTAAAATAAATTACCATTCTATAGCCAGTGACAATTCTTTGTGGAATAAGTTCATTTTTATCATTAGGAACAACAGTAATACCTCCCTTCTTAGGGACACAATGAACGGGACTTACCCATCTACTATCAGCTATGGGATAGACTATACCTACTTCCAGAAGCTTCAGTATTTCAGTTCTTACCACTTCTTTCATTTTAGGATTTAAACGTCGTTGGTGATCAACAACGGGTTTAGCATCAGGTTTCGTATTAATCTTGTGCTAATAGAGAGTGGGGCTAATGCCCTTAAGATCATCAAGAGTATATCCAATAGCAGCTCGGTGCTTCTTCAGAATTTTCAATAATCTTTCTTCTTCATGTTCTGAAAGGTTAGCACTAATAATAATAGGATATATCTTTTTCTCATCAAGATAAGCATATTTCAAAGTGTCTGGCAATCGTTTTAATTCAAACACAGGATCACCTTTAGGTGGAGGAGGACCTCCTAGAGTTTCAATAGGCAAATTGTGTTTAAGCAGAGGTTGTTGTTCAAAGAAAATTTTATCTATCTCATTTCTTTCATGCATACGCATATCATTTTCATGGTCTAGCAGATATTTTTCTAGTGGATCAGTAGGAGGCACGGCAATAGAAGCAAGACCAATTATTTCATCCTTACTAGGCAATTCTTTCTTATGATGTTTTCTATTGAACTTAGAAAAATTAAACTCATGAGACTCATCACCAAAACAAACACCGACGGTTTGTTTCTCACAATCTATTTTAGCATTAACGGTGTTCAAGAAAGGTATACCAAAGATAAAGGGACAAAAGTCATCTTGCGGGGAACCAAGAACTAGAAAATCAGTAGGATATTTTATTTTCCCACACAAGACTTCAACATCTCTAACAATCCCAAGTGGTGTGATGGTGTCTCTATTAGCAAGTTTAATAGTAACATCTATGTCTTCTATTTCAGCGGGTGCTATATCATTCATAATTTCTTGATATAAGGTAAAAGGAATAGCACTCACGCTAGCACCTAAGTCACATAAACAATGATAACAGTGATCTCCTATTTTGACTGAGACAACAGGCATGCCAACAATAGGTCTATGTTTATCTTTCTCATCGGGTTTAGCAATTCTAGCAGCTTCATTACAGAAGTAAATAACATGCCCATCTATGTTTTCTACCAAGAGATCATTAATCATAGCAACGCTAGGTTCTACTTTGATTTGTTCAGCAGGTTTAGGTGCTCTAATATTACTTTTATTGACCACGGTTGAAACCTTAGCAGGTTCCTTTATCCTAACAAGGAAAGGTGAATTTTCAATATAAGCAGTGGGAACAACTGGATCAACATTATAAATGATAGTTTCATCTTTAGCTATTACCGGTTCTTTAATTCCTTCTTTAATAGGTGGGTGATATTTAAACCACTTCTCCTTAGGGAGATCAACATGAGTAGCAAATGATTCACAAAAAGTGGCTACTATCTCAGAGTCAAGTCCATATTTAGTGCTAAACTTTTGAAAAGCATCGGTATTCATAAAAGATTTAACACAATCAAACTTAAGCTTAATACCCGACTCTTTACCTTCGTCGAGTTCCCAATCTTCAGAGTTGCATTTAATTCTTTCTAAAAGATCCCACCTGAATTCAATAGTCTTCTTCATAAAGGAACCAGTACAAGAAGTATCGAGCATGGATTGATCATCACGAGAAAGCCGAGCATAAAAATTCGGAATGATAATTTATCTTGAGAGCTCATGATTGGGGCATGAATATAACATTGAATTAAGCCTCCCCCAAGCTAGAGCGATACTTTCTCCTTCACAAGGCCAAAAATTATATATATATAATTCCGATCATGATGAACTAGATGCATAGGATAAATTTTTTGGTGAAATTCCAATTTCAATCGATTCCAATTCCAAGATCCAATATCATCGCATAGCCTATACCATGCCAATGCTTTTACCTTCAAAGATAAAGGGAAAACCTTCTTCTTAGCTTCATCTCCGGGTAAACCTGCAAGCTTAAATAATCCACAAATTTTATCCACATATATCAAGTGCATATCAGGATGTTCGGTTCCATCTCCTGCATAAGGATTAGCTAGCAGTAGTTCTATCATACCCGAAGGAATTTCATAACCAATATTTTCAGTAGGTGCAGTAGGTTGAGGGGCAACTAATTGTGGTTCCGGTCGAGGTGAAGATACCCCGAACAAACCCCTCAAAGGATTGTTCTCCATAGTAACAAGTGACAATAAATTTCAGCACGTAGTAATAATTTTTCCTTACCGATTTCCACTTACCAAGAGCGCTTCACTCCCTGGCAATGGCGCCAGAAAAGAGCCTTGATGACCCACAAGTATAGGGGATCAATCGTAGTCCTTTCGATAAGCAAGAGTGTCGAACCCAACGAGGAGCAGAAGGAAATGACAAGTGGTTTTCAGCAAGGTATTCTCTGCAAGCACTGAAATTATAAGTAACGAGTAATTTGATTGCAAGATAATTTGTAACGAGCAAGTAACGGTAACGACAAATAATATGCAGCAAGGTAGCCCAATCCTTTTGTGGCTAAGGACAGGCCAAAACGATCTCTTATGATAAGCGAAGCGTTCTTGAGGGTACACGGGAATTTCATCTAGTCACTTTCATCATGTTGGTTTGACTCGTGTTCGCTACTTTGATAATTTGATATGTGGGTGGACCGGTGCTTAGGTGTTGTTCTTACTTGAACAAACCTCCTACTTATGATTAAACCCCTCGCAAGCATCCGCAACTACGAGAAAAGTATTAAGATAAAATCTAACCATAGCATTAAACTTTTGGATCCAAATCAGTCCCTTACGAAGTAGCGCACAAACTAGGGTTTAAGCTTCTCTCACTCTCGCAACCCATCATCTAATAACTACTCCACAATGCATTCCCTTAGGCCCTAATAAGGTGAAGTGCCATGTAGTCGACGTTCACATGACACCACTAAGGGAATCACAACATACATACCATCAAAATATCGAACACATATCAAATTCACATGATTACTTGCAACAAGATTTCTCCGATGACCTCAAGAACAAAAGTAACTACTCACAAATGATAATCATGCTCAAGATCAGAGGAGTATTAAATAGCATAATGGATCTGAACATATAATCTTCCACCAAATAAACCATAACATATAGTAATCAACTACAAGATGTAATCAACACTACTAGTCACCCACAAGCACCAATCTAAGGTTCCGGTACAAAGATTGAACACAAGAGATGAACTAGGGTTTGAGAGGAGATGGTGCTGTTGAAGATGTTGATGGAGATTGCCCTCCCCAAGATGGGAGAGTTGTTGGTGGTGATGATGATGACGATGATTTCCCCCTCCGGGAGGGAAGTTCCCCCGGCGGAATCGCTCCGCCGGAGGGCAAATGTGCTCCTGCCCAAGTTCCGCCTCGAGACGGCGGCGCTTCGTCCCGAAAGTCCTCTCCTTATTTTTTCTTGGTCAAAATGACTTATATACCAGAAGAGGGGCACCGGAGGTGGGCCGAGGAGGGCACAACCCACCAGGGCGCGCCTGGGGGCCCTGGCGTGCCCAGGTGGGTTGTGCCCACCTGGTGGGTCCCCTCTGGTAGTTATTTTCTCCAATAATTCTTAAATATTCCATAAAAATTCTCCGTGAAGTTTCAGCTCATTTGGAGTTGTGCAGAATAGGTGGCCTGACGTAGCTTTTTCAGGTCCAGAATTCCAGCTACCGGTGTTCTCCCTCTTTGTGTGAACCTTGCATATTATGAGAGAAAAGGCATTAGAATTACTCCATAAAGCATTATTATGCATAAAATTATCATAAATAACAGTAGGAAAACATGATGCAAAATGGACGTATCAGAGCACCACGACGACATCTTCAAGAAGAGAGCGGTGCCCACGAGCGTCGCCGGCGCCGACGCCAGAGCGCAAAGCTTTCGCCCGGTAGGTCCCTCGTGCCACCACAAGGTCTTCAAGAGGAACACGACGAGATAAAAAACTCAGATCCGGATCGGGGCACCTCCACTGCCAGAGACAGAGAACGCGCTAGAGCCACCCTTCGCAATGCCTCTTGCCGCCCACACGACCAAGAGGCATCACCACCACCACCACCATGGTGCCCGCTAGAGAGACAACCATGTGAACCACCTGCCAGGGCCGCCGCCCGGCACCCAAGCCACGAGACAACGCTAACCGTCCGCTTTACAGTGCATAAACAGCGTCCGGAGAAGCCCGACATCAGCCCCGAGCCAGGGTCAGCTCCACCATCGTAGGGGCACCGACGCCTGAGTTTCCTCCCAATCCCGGTAGACTGGGACGGGCATGACCCAAAGGCTGCCGACGGCCATCGCTGAGCCCACAACTCAAACGACGCCAAGCCCACAACCATCATCACTGATCCAACTGTCAGCTTAGCAATGTCATGACCACCACCGTCACGGACCTTCACCGACGCCATAACGTGAGGATGCCCCCCAAATGAACTGCCACTCCCACCTTGATCGAGCCAGAGGCGACCTAGAGCCGAGCACCAACTCCAGGGCGAACAAGCACCAAACCTCGTGCGAGGAGCAACAAACCCCGGACATGAGGACCTCGTCAAACTCCAACACCGGCGGCTAGTCCGTGCTGCCAGCTCACTGCCAGCGAACACCCTCGGGAGAGGTGAGCACCGCCCCATCAGACCGGATACAGATCCGGATGGGAGTCCGCCCATGGCAGCCGGTAACTCCGACCGATGGGCAGCCGCACCACACCCATGCCAGCCCCGTCTCCCATTGGCTCCCCACGCAAGCTCCCGCCACCACTGGCGAGGCCCGGGTCTCCACAAACCACACACTGCTCCGCCTCCCCACGCCCGCGAGAAGGCAGCCGGCCACCACCGCTGTCAGCAGCCGTCGCCCGACGATCCAGGGCCGTCCGACCGCTTCGCACCCAGTCCTCGCCGCAGGGGACCGTGCCACTTATGAGCTGCGTTGGGATTTCCTCGAAGAGGAGAGGATGATGCAGTACAGTAGAGATAAGTATTTGTAGGAGATATGCCCTAGAGGCAATAATAAATGTTATTGATTATCTCCCTGTTCATAATTAGGTTTATGTTCCATGCTATAACTGCTATGGTTCTCGAGTCTGCAAATAAAACGAGGCTCGGAGGAAGACTCATATGCACGTGTGGAATAATAAACGGTAATATGTATTCCTAGTCTGGCCTCTAAGACTAGCTCAAGTATTGCATGATGGTTCTGTTTTCCTGATCATGGGCATGTCTATGCCAGCAATTTTGAGGGCACAGTGTTAGAAGAACATTTGTGTTGAATCGACCCAAATTGATGTTATGCTATGAGTTACATTCGTCACATATTAATGGTTAATAACACAGAGATGGTTAATGTTTGCAAAATTCCTTAGACCATGAGAGTGTCGAGTTTCTTCATACTTGCTTCATGAACTTTGGGGTTTGTTAAACGTCATCCGTAAATGGGTGGCTATTACGGCGGCTTACGGGTTCATGGAAAAGGGTGTCAAGTAACTTGATAGCTCGAGATTGGGATTTGCTCCTCCGACGATGGAGAGATATCTCTGGGCCCTCTCGGTGTTACGGTATCCATCATCGTCTGGCCAGACACTTTGTGATTTGATCACAGGGATGCCGGAACACGGTAACTAGAAAAGAGAACAATACCGGTAACGAGGTAACTGGCATAGTGGACAAGTTGTTGATCCACGGAAATGCCTACATGTCTAACCTCGGGTATTTGTAACATATCGTGAAGCAACAGGAATAGCACACGGCAACTGGAGGTTCACTCGAATATTCATTCGTGTGGGTATAGGGGTCAATATGGGTGTCCACGGCTCCGATGTTGATCATTGATCGGAAGGTGTTCCGTGTCATGTCTATACTTCACCGAACCTATAGGGTCACACGCTTAAGGGTCATCTATCTGCTGAATACTAGACAGGGAGTCTGAGAGAAAATCACCGAAAAGTTTCGGAGACAACGGAAGAGTTCCGGAGAGAGAACACTGAAAAAGTTTCGGTAAAACCGAAAAGTTGTTTCGGATAAAACCATTGATCCAAAAAGGGTTCGGCAAGCACCGGGAATGTTTTGGAGGTTGCCAGATTGGTCTGGTAATTTCTGGAATTTTTCTGGAGAAAAAACCGAAAAAAAAGTTTCGGAGCTGCCGGAGTTGTTTACCGGGTAAACAAAGATGGTTTTAAATTAAACCACCATACTGGAAATGTTCCAGAGCGCGTCCAGATAATTTTAGAGGGTGCCGGAAATGTTCTGGGACCTTCTGGAATTTTTCAGAAATAATAGTCGCGGAAAACATCTTGTCCCAGCGTGAGGGGACAAGATCCCACGGATCGTGGGGGCTGTTTTTTGGCTGTTTTTGGGGGGGGCCCCTTTGGGAGCAGCCCCCTTGTGGCTGGACAAAATGTTGGGGGGGGGGGCCCATGGTGGGGGGCAGCCCCCACAAATGGTGGAGAGTGTTGGGAGGAAGGTGGGGCCCCATGGGGGAACACCATGGACAAGGGAACATGTTTTTCCCTTGTTTGGTGGGAACATGTTCTCCTTGTTTTGTGGGAACATGTTTTCCCCATGTTTAGTGGGCTGAATTTTCAGCCCCCTCCACCCCTTCCACCACTATATAAGGAGGAGGAGAGGTGCTCTCCAACTCCACTCCAACTCTCTCACACAAGCCATGCATGATCTGGCATTCTCTCTCCCTCCCACGAAATAGTTTCGTAGTGCCGAAAGGATGTCTGGGTTCCGGTGGGAACTAGTTCTGGACGGCGAAGCCCTGCCGGATAGATGGCACCGTATGTGTGCAACCCCGTAGAGAGGTCGTAGTTTCGTCCTTTTGCCCGAGGGGCTGTTCGAGTGTCCTCCCGAAGGGCTGTCCGAGTGACGGTCCGAGTTCTGTGAGTCCTCCCGAAGGGCTGTCCACGACACCGTCCGGGGGACTGTCCGACCGCCTCCCGGAGGGCTGTCCGAGTGGCGGATGAGGGAGTACATCCTCGCGGTTGGGAGGTTGTAAATCCTAGCTGCGGGGATCTGCACCGACGATCGTCATCGACTCAACTTCCGCTGCGCTACGAGTCGGTAACGAAAATGATCAAACCTTGTATGCAGTCTCCATAGTGGTCCTGGGCTGGTGCGTAGGTCGGAAAATTTTGTTTTCTACTGCGTTACCCAACAGTGGCATCATGAGCCGTGCTATGCGTAGATGCAGGTTGCGATCTAGAATACATGGAGATGTATGGGTGTTGCACAATATAATTAGGTAGTAGATGAGTTCTATTACTGAAAATTATTTGTGCGGGTAGCAGATGAAATCTGTTACCCGATGTTCTTGTTGCTTCCCTCGAATTTGCGTAGTCCTGATCTTGACAGCAATGCGGAATCTGACAAAGTTCTGGCAATCCGCGATCCTTTCATGCTGCTCCTGAGTATGCTGATTGACAGATCAACGAAGTGCTAACAGTTCTTTGGGTTCCACTTTAGTCAATGAAAGATGGATGTTTTACAGATGAAAGGGCAATGCAGATATGATCTGCACGGGGGTCATGCGTATGACGAAGTTCAGTATGGGGCTCGAGATTTTATTATCTCGTGTTTCATACACCCCGCGTTGTTAATCTAGCGACTTGGATAATCATGCTTGATGATGGACGTTGGTAGCTTCGGTTTGTTTCGAAACCTTAGAAGCCACGTAAAACCAGTTTTTGCTAAACCGATTAGAGGCGTCTAACTTGGTTTTGCAGGAGGGTTTGCATGTGCATATGATGTGGTATAGTAGTGCTCATAATAATTTGATTATGTATGAGATGTCTATATGATGTAAACTGATTAACATGACCTGCGTGTCATGATTCGGCATGATGGCTGGAGCCATATGATTGCACTTTAATGACCTGCGTGTCAACCTTATGTAATGCACTTATTTTATTAGCTATAGAGATAGCAATATTATCTGGTGCATCGACAAGGTGGTGGCAATCTTCGCAAAGGTGAACACCGACGCGAATGCCAAAGACGAAGAAATACAAGACTTCTCCGTCAGAAAGGGCTATACCATATCATGCTATTATGAATTGCCTGAGATGTTTATCCCTTATGATGCACCCTTCTTGATTGCGCGGTAGTCGCTTTTATTAGGGTGATCTCTCGCAAAAATATCAAGTAGTTAGTGTTCTCCCAAGTGTAGCACCGTCACGGCACCTAACTTTTCGGGGCATCACAGGATCTCCCTGGGTGCGAACGATTAGGGATGTGTGAGGCGGGTGAGTTGAGACCTCGCAGCGAGATCACTTGGTTGTCTTGACGTTCTGGAAGGATCTCCCTGAGCTCGGAACACGCCCATCGAAAGATGAACAAGAGTCACATAGAGATGTGATTGGCAAGTTTGCCTACCGATTGAAGTTCGCGCCATCAGTGTTCATCTCGTTCAATGGCGTTGAATGGAAATGCGGGTCTTGTATCACTCACAATCAATTATGAGAGATATTGATTTGAGTGGGAGCGCACTTTGAATTAACCTGTTTTAATTCTCAGTGCAATTAATTTTGAACACTGTCTAAGTGTGATTTGCAAAATAGTTGTAGAATAATGGCTCGCGTTTCCACCTTCCCTATTAAAATTGAATAGCTGTTAAATATCTGGTTAAAACTTTACGGTTGGCAACGTAATGTGAGGATTGTCCTCAAGAGTGCCGAGAAGGACTTTGTCCTATCGCATACTTTCGGTATTCTCTCGCTTATGCTATGGATCATGTGACTCTCGTCCTTCGATCCAAAAGCTGGAATTCCATTTCAGTCAAGTGCAATATGTTTGCTTCCATGAGACCCGAACTTCAAAAGTTTGGATAGTTATGTGATATTCATGGAATCTGAAAATCATTTTCAGAGACAGACAAAGGCTAAAAGATATGAGATATCCAAAGAAATGTTTGTTTGCAAACTATTAGTAAAGGAGTTTACTATGCATTAGACTGATAAGAGAGGGATCCAGAAGAACGCCTGTCATATGATGAAAGGTGAATAAAACAACAACTTAAAGAGAAAGGAAGTGTCCGAAGGGTGTCAGTGAAACTTTCACGCCTAGGAAGTCCAGGGCTGATGCCACTCTTAAGTTGTGTGCTTCTTCTGAGAGTAGGAGAAATACTAAAAGTTAAACTGTTAGAAGTATAAAGGCAATGAGAAAGAAGACTGGAATATCCAGCTCATGTATGAATGTCATACAAGTTTTTGATGTATAGAAGGCTGGTCAAAGATATAGTTCTTGGAAATTATGATTAAATTGTTAATCACTGATTCTTGGGTATTGTGAGTTAATCACAAAGATACCCGCTCGATTGCATTCTGTTGCAACTCGATGTAAGAACTACTATGGCCTGAAAGACTAGCCAGGAATGAGGTTTAGGTATACACAGAGAACATAGTAAATGTTACTGTACCTTCCATCGGTGTATTACCGTCTGTGTTTATTTTCCTAATTCAATTAGAGTTTTACACACTCTAGCCCATTGCATAAGTTATCTTGCAAGAAGGTTGTTCATAAGAGAACTTTTGATGTTCGGTGTTATGAATAACATAAGGGCCATACTTTCATTATGAGTGAGATGTATGTTATGAATATTGATAATAATACATTACCTCAGTATTAACTTTGATAATTCATTTTAGAGTTTTACACACTCTAGCCCATTGCACAATGTTTGTTGCAAAAGGGTTGTTCATAGAAGAACAATTGCTGTTCAGTATTATGTCATGAGGGCCATACTTCCATCATCGATGGGACGTATGTTATGAATATTGATGGTAATATGATACATCCATAACACTGACGCTAAATGTCATAAGACTAAAAGAATACCACACAAGTGTGGCACTGCATTTGGTCACATTGGAGAAACCCGCATGGAAAATTCCATTATGATGGATTTTGAAGTCGTTTGATTTTGAATCACCTGACACTTGCAACTTTCCTCCGAAAAGTGAAGTGACTGAAATACCGTTCACAGGCCATAAGGAACGAGCAAAGAACTTATTGGTGATCATACATTTTGATGTATGTAGTCCGATAAATGTTGTTGCAAGTAGTGGATTTATCTATCTTCAGAAATGACTCAAGTAGATATATGGATATTTACTTGATGAGACGTAAGTCTGGATCTTTTGAAATCATTTGAAAGGTTTTCAAAATGAAGTAGAAGTTATTGTAACAAGAAAATTATGTTTCTACAATTCGATTGCAGAAAGAAATAATTGAGTTACAAGTTTAGCGAAAGTCTGATGAGTTGTGAAAAGAGTTTCATAACTTACACCTCCTGGAACACCACTGTGAGTGGAAAGTCTGTGAAGATGTAATCGAACCATTTATGACATGGTAAGATCAAAGATGACATAAATAAATTTGCCATTATCCCTTTTAAAGTGATGCTTTAGAGACTGCGGATTTTACACTGAAAAGAGCTCCATTAGGTCTGTTGAAATGACGCCATGGTATGGTACGCCCAACCATGCTATATCTTTTCTTAACATTTGGAATATGGGGCTTGTGTAAAAGGTTACAAACCTATTCCAAATCAGACAAGTGCTACTTTGTAGGTTATCCCAAGTAATTGGGTATTCCTCCCTCACTATACCGAGGCAAATAGGTTTGCCACAAAGAACGGTATGCTTTTTGAAGAAAATGGTTCTTTCAAAAGGTGAGTGGGAGAATAGTGCAACTCGACGAGATAAACAGTATCTTCGCCATCAGATCAAAGGAAAGAGACCTTGGAAGTAATTCCGGAGTTTCCTACTGCGACTGATACGGAAGTCTCTACAATAAAATGTATGGACTTCGGTCAAACTTGCAGCTGAACCACGTAGGCAAGGCTCGTGCAAACCTCTCAGGTGCGCAAACGAGATATTGTTGTTAGACAACAGTATACCTACGATACACAAGGAAGCGTTGATGGGCCCTAACTCCGGAATTGGCTAAATGCCAATACAATCCGAGATAGTTTCCATATAAGTGATTCAAGATTAAAACCTTGATACACCTTTCGGAAGACTTAGAGTCTGACGAATATTTATGGAACTATAACTGATATGAATAAAAATGTTTTATCCATAAAGCTCGACTTGTTGCAATATACAAGTTCAAGGAGTTGACTACGATGAGGTTGCTTCATCGTAGCGATGCTTAAATTCGGTTCGGGTTGAACTAACAATTAATACATATTTCATATCATGAGATATAAAACAATGGATGACAAAAGGATTTCCATCTGATGGAAATGAAACCAAGGACCTGCATGTGTTACAGTCCAAGGTATTTTGTCAATCCAGAGGATGCTAGAAAGGGTGCAAACTTCAGAGTTCCAGCGATGGACAGAAGAGAGCAAAGTGGAGTTGGAATCTTTGTGTTTTGATGAAATGGTCAAAGGAGTTTTGACTTCATCAATGGATAACGAAGATGCTTGTAATTCAAGAAAGTAAGTGGGAGCCTAATAACATTTCTAAAAACCTTGTGTGCTTGACACATTGTTAATTGGAAATAAAATTCTTGACACGAATTAGGACTTCATTTGAAAATAGTTTTTCGATGAAGTGCTTGGGCTAAATAGCCTTAATATTAGGCATGATGATCTATGAAGATAGATTTACCTAATGGGGCTAAGCAATAAATACATATTGACAAGATGCTAAAACTTTTTAGCATTTAAAACGCCAAGGAGTGATTCTTGCCGAAGTCACATGGAAAGAGTTTTTGCAAGACTCGGTGTCCCAAAAACACTGATGAGCAAAATACATGATGGGGATTCCACACACTCTTGTGTTTGGATTAATCATGTATTCCATGGTATGTATAACAACCAGATATGTCCAATACTCCCAAAGTTGTTGCGAGTATGGATACCAAAGTGATCAAAAGTATTGATCAAGGGACAACAGTGAAAAAGGGTCATTGAGTACTATAGTAGCACTGATGACAAGTTTTCTCGCAAGTAGAGATCATGAAGAGTTCGTTGTAAAAGGTTACATCGATACAGTCTTCATCATTTCTCCATGCGATTTTCGATTTAAATTGACGGTTTTGTGTAACACACAATATGGTGGCACAGTTAGTTGGAATTTGTTCAAACAAGTTACTGTGGCGAATTCTATAACAGAGGCAAAGTATGTTGCCGCTTTTAAAGCGACAAAGAAGATGTTGAATCATATAGTTCATTCATGAACTTAGTATGGTTCCAAGATGGCTTTTGTCAATGGGACACTACTGCAAGTAGTTGCTCCATAACTCAGTCTGAGGAATCCAGGTTCGACCTGTGATTCGCATACATATCAAGCCAAGTCCACACAAAATATGACTTTTGTGAAAGCGTGAAAACGCGAGGATATGCAAAGATACACACGGAGCTGAAGTCGTCAGATCCGTTGAACATTCAGGCTATACCACAAGCGAAGCATATTTACACCGGTGTGCCATAGGTGTAAAGTGCATTAGCATTAACTAGATTATTGACTCTAGTGCAAGTGGGAGTCTGTAGGAGATATGCCCTAGAGGCAATAATAAATGTTATTGATTATCTCCCTGTTCATAATTAGGTTTATGTTCCATGCTATAACTGCTATGGTTCTCGAGTCTGCAAATAAAACGAGGCTCGGAGGAAGACTCATATGCACGTGTGGAATAATAAACGGTAATATGTATTCCTAGTCTGGCCTCTAAGACTAGCTCAAGTATTGCATGATGGTTCTGTTTTCCTGATCATGGGCATGTCTATGCCAGCAATTTTGAGGGCACAGTGTTAGAAGAACATTTGTGTTGAATCGACCCAAATTGATGTTATGCTATGAGTTACATTCGTAACATATTAATGGTTAATAACACAGAGATGGTTAATGTTTGCAAAATTCCTTAGACCATGAGAGTGTCGAGTTTCTTCATACTTGCTTCATGAACTTTGGGGTTTGTTAAACGTCATCCGTAAATGGGTGGCTATTACGGCGGCTTACGGGTTCATGGAAAAGTGTGTCAAGTAACTTGATAGCTCGAGATTGGGATTTGCTCCTCCGACGATGGAGAGATATCTCTGGGCCCTCTCGGTGTTACGGTATCCATCATCGTCTGGCCAGACACTTTGTGATTTGATCACAGGGATGCCGGAACACGGTAACGAGAAAAGAGAACAATACCGGTAACGAGGTAACTGGCATAGTGTACAAGTTGTTGATCCACGGAAATGCCTACATGTCTAACCTCGGGTATTTGTAACATATCGTGAAGCAACAGGAATAGCACACGGCAACTGGAGGTTCACTCGAATATTCATTCGTGTGGGTATAGGGGTCAATATGGGTGTCCACGGCTCCGATGTTGATCATTGATCGGAAGGTGTTCCGTGTCATGTCTATACTTCACCGAACCTATAGGGTCACACGCTTAAGGGTCATCTATCTGCTGAATACTAGACAGGGAGTCTGAGAGAAAATCACCGAAAAGTTTCGGAGACAACGGAAGAGTTCCGGAGAGAGAACACTGAAAAAGTTTCGGTAAAACCGAAAAGTTGTTTCGGATAAAACCATTGATCCAAAAAGGTTTCGGCAAGCACCGGGAATGTTTTGGAGGTTGCCAGATTGGTCTGGTAATTTATGGAATTTTTCTGGAGAAAAAACCGAAAAAAAAGTTTCGGAGCTGCCGGAGTTGTTTACCGGGTAAACAAAGATGGTTTTAAATTAAACCACCATACTGGAAATGTTCTAGAGCGCGTCCAGATAATTTTAGAGGGTGCCGGAAATGTTCTGGGACCTTCTGGAATTTTTCAGAAATAATAGTCGCGGAAAACATCTTGTCCCAGCGTGAGGGGACAAGATCCCACGGATCGTGGGGGCTGTTTTTGGGGGGGGCCCCTTTGGGAGCAGCCCCCTTGTGGCTGGACAAAATGTTGGGGGGGGCCCCCATGGTGGGGGGCAGCCCCCACAAATGGTGGAGAGTGTTGGGAGGAAGGTGGGGCCCCATGGGGGAACACCATGGACAAGGGAACATGTTTTTCCCTTGTTTGGTGGGAACATGTTCTCCTTGTTTTGTGGGAACATGTTTTCCCCATGTTTAGTGGGCTGAATTTTCAGCCCCCTCCACCCCTTCCACCACTATATAAGGAGGAGGAGAGGTGCTCTCCAACTCCACTCCAACTCCCTCACACAAGCCATGCATGATCTGGCATTCTCTCTCCCTCCCACGAAATAGTTTCGTAGTGCCGAAAGGCTGTCTGGGTTCCGGTGGGAACTAGTTCTGGACGGCGAAGCCCTGCCGGATAGATGGCACCGTATGTGTGCAACCCCGTAGAGAGGTCGTAGTTTCGTCCTTTTGCCCGAGGGGCTGTTCGAGTGTCCTCCCGAAGGGCTGTCCGAGTGACGGTCCGAGTTCTGTGAGTCCTCCCGAAGGGCTGTCCACGACACCGTCCGGGGGACTGTCCGACCGCCTCCCGGAGGGCTGTCCGAGTGGCGGATGAGGGAGTACATCCTCGCGGTTGGGAGGTTGTAAATCCTAGCTGCGGGGATCTGCACCGACGATCGTCATCGACTCAACTTCCGCTGCGCTACGAGTCGGTAACGAAAATGATCAAACCTTGTATGCAGTCTCCATAGTGGTCCTGGGCTGGTGCGTAGGTCGGAAAATTTTGTTTTCTACTGCGTTACCCAACAGTATTTCCCTCAGTTAAGAACCAAAGGTTATCAATCCAGTAGGAGAACCACACAACACCTTGTTAGTAGTACCTACACATGAAATAACAAATACTTGCACCCAACGCGAACAAGGGGTTTTCAATCCCTCGGCGGTTATTTGCAAAGATTAAATTTTGTAGTGACAGATAGATAGATAAAACACAAAATAAAATAAAGTAAAGAAAAATTGCAGGAAGGTATTTTTGGATTTTAATATATGATAAAAGTAGACCCGGGGGCCATAATTTTCACTAGAGGCTTCTCTCTTGAAAATAGCATACGGTGGGTAAACAAATTACTGTTGGGCAATTGATAGAAAAGTGAATAATCATGACGATATCCAAGGCAATGATCATGTATATAGGCATCATGTCCGAGACAAGTAGACCGACTCCTGCCTGCATCTACTACTATTACTCCACACATCGACCGCTATCCAGCATGCATCTAGAGTATTAAGTTCATAAATAACAGAGTAACGCCTTAAGCAAGATGACATGATGTAGACAAAGTAAACTCACGCATGAATAAACCCCATCCTTTTATTTTTATTGACAACGAAACAAATACGTGTCATGTCCCTTTCTGTCACTAGGATTGAGCACCGCAAGATCGAACCTATCACAAAGCACATCTCCCGTTGTAAGAAAAATCAATCTAGTTGGCCAAACCAAATCAATAGATCAAAGAGAAATACAAATCTATAATAATCATGCATAAAAAAGTTCAGAGAAGACTCAAATAATATTCATGCATAATCTGATCATAAACTCATAATTCATTGGATCCCAACAAACACACCGCAAAAAGTGATTACATCAAATAGAACTCCAAGAACATCGTGGAGAACATTGTATTGAAGATCAAAGAGAAGGAAGAAGCCATCTAGCTACTAACTATGGACTCGTAGGCCCGTGATAAACTACTCACACATCATCGAAAGGGCAGCAAGGTTGATGTAGAGCCCCTCCGTGGTTGATTCCCCCTCCGGCAGAGTGCCGAAAAATGCCTTCTGATGGGATCTCTCGAGAACAGAAGCTTGCGGCGGCAGAAAAAGTACTTTGGGTGGCTCTCTGTTGGTTTCCCAATTTTAGAGAATTTCTAGAGGCGGAATTAGGACAAACGGAGCAAAGGTGGGCCCACGAGGCACCAGGGCGCGCCTACCCCCTAGGCGCGCCCTGGTGGCTCGTGGCCACCTCCTTCGTCTTCTGACTTCCTCCCGAAGCATCTAGTGTCTCTTATGTCCAGAAAAAAATCTCCAAAAAATTTCGTGGCATTTGGACTTCGTTTGGTACTGATATTCTGGAAAACCAAAAACAGGCAAAAAAACAACAACTAGCACTGGGCACTAAGTTAATAGGTTAGTTCCAAAAAATGATATATAATTGCTTGTAAATGTATATAAAGCATCCAAGATTGATACTATAATAGCATGAAACAATAAAAAATTATAAATATGTTGGAGACGTATCAGACCACCGTACGCCAGATCCACCGGCGCCACAACCCGCCCCGCATGAGCCACCGCCAACCGCGCTGCCCGAAGCGCAGCCACCGTGCCAGCTCTGTCCCGTACGCCAGCCCGTCGTCGTGCCGCGGCGCCCTGCGCCCGCGCCACGCCACCGCCGGAGAGACCGGCCCGCGTCGCTCATGTGCCCCCGGAGGAACGAGAGAGCCCCGCCGCCGCCGGCTCCGGTTGGGCTTTGCCCGTCCGAGCCCCTGGCGACGGCGAGGGAGGAGGAAGGAGGAGGGTGATTGGCGGCGGAGCTCGAGGTGCCCTCCCGGGCGCCTCGCGTGTGGCGGCACAGTAGGGAATAAGGTGGAGCGGGGTCGGGGCAAAAATCCCACTCAAGGTACCTCGTGCCCTCTGGGTTACCTTTCTTGTGGCTTTGTAAGGTGTGGAAGACGTTGATCATCAGCCTTTTTAAGAGGATGCGATATCAATGCGCATTACTATTGAAACCGCATCTGGACTGGATAAGTTGCGCCAAATATGGGTACAACAATTAAGTGTATTGATTTGTCCAAATATGGCAGCAATTAAGCGCATTAATTCGGATAGCAACTAGCATTTGTTAGGCTGGTCGTAATGGAAAGTATCACATACTAGTATCATGCATATGATACTAGTGTATCA
This sequence comes from Thinopyrum elongatum, assembly GCA_011799875.1. NCBI lineage: Eukaryota > Viridiplantae > Streptophyta > Magnoliopsida > Poales > Poaceae > Thinopyrum > Thinopyrum elongatum. The sequence goes on from CM022301.1 coordinate 576,247,569, forward strand.
TAGTACTTCCGTAACGCATAGTATCATAAGTTAGTATCTTATGTTGTCTTATTAATTGACATACATGACACAAAGCAGTACAACATTTAATGTGATACGGCATCATGATATGATACTACATCCTCTCTTTCCTCATTTAGTTGTGTGCCACATCATCCAAAAAGTCTATTTGACATGCATGATAACGCTTATGATACTCCCATTGCAACCAGCCTTAAGGTTTCTTTACAATACTGCTCGGGTGCTGTCATTTGTGCCTTCCACTTGTACCCTCCCTCGTTATCCGTAACCGCCGTTTGTCATCGTCGAAGTATCTCTCTAAGGTCTTTGACTCTCTGCTTCCGCAGTTCCCATCAAACTTGACCATATGGGTCATGCTTTTAAGGACGACCCATGGGCATGGATTTTCAACCTGATACGGGAACAAAAGGGTTGGGCCGGCCTTCGGCCCGCCACGGGCCATGGCTGATCCTCGAAGCCAAGCCTTAAGGCTGACTACAACACGACCCTTTTATTAGCAGGCCTTCCCGAAACGGCTAGGCTCGGCGCGTGGACAAGTCTGCTGCCCTGTTAGCACTGTTTGGGGGTTGTTTTAGTCTTTTTAGGGGAGACAAAGAGCTTTTGAACCCGAGCTCACCGATGAACAGTAAAATTCAAAAAAATAGTTAGGAAAAAAAATCCATTTTTTATAAACTTTGATGAATGTTTCCACTGCGTGCAAAATTTGTGCTGAAATGACATTTGTGGCGGTCTGGGCAAAACAAAATCGATGCTCCACAAAGAGCACTTTTGTTTTAAGGCTGTTTCAGCCTTTTCAAAACTGTTTGACCTTTCCAAAATAGATTGTAAAATATTTTTATATTATGGGACGGAGGGAGCATGCAGAATTAAAAGGCCCGGAATTCTGAAACGGCTCAGAAGGCTGAAAATGAACGAAGGCTGAGTGCTCCTCTTCGGCGCCCTCAGCGCCGCTTAAGCCGTCTGGCGCTCGAAGGCAAGCGGTAATGGGCCGGCCCAGCATCGCTCGGTAAAAACAATCGGGGAAAAAGAGCTAGTACTTGCGAGTAGTGGGAATCGAACAAGCATGCGAACGCTGAAGCAATTGTCGCCATAACCACTGCACCTTGATGGCTTTGATGTTATCAATGCGAAAGAGAACACTATTAAACCCTTGTTTCAGTCCCAGTATAATTTCTTTGAAAAAAATCAAAATATGAAAATGATTTCACAATTTTGAAAAAAGTTCATCAATTTTAGAAAAAGTTCATCACTTTAAAAAAAAGTTCACGGATTTAAAAAAAGTGCATCGATTTTGATTAAAAATAGTTCATAAATTTGAAAAGAGTTCACCGAATTTTTAAAAAGTTCATCAATTTCGATCAAAAAGTTCAAAAATTTAAAAATAGTTCATCGATTTTGATAAAAAAAAAAGTTCACAAATTTGAAATAAGTTCACCAAATTTTGAAAAAAAGTTCACGGGTTTGAAAAAAGTTCAGGAATTTCGATAAAAAAGTTCACTAATTTGAAAAAGGTTCACATATTTTCAAAAAAAATCACAAATTGGAAAACTTCATCAATTTTGAATAAAAAGTTTATGAATTGGGAAAAAGTTCACTGGATTGTTTTTTTTAAAATCATGCATTTAAGAAAAAGAAAGGAAAAAGGGACAAGAAAAAGAAAAAGGGAAAATAAAAAGAAAAGAAGATACAATAAAAGAGTAAAAAGGATCTCACTAATCACAGCAAGGTAGTTGCGTAGTTGGCTACCGCAGCTAAGCTAAAAGTAGGAGGTTGCGAGTTCGAGTGTCACCCGCGCGCAGTTTTTTGCAGTCTGAAACAGAAAAATAGGGATAAATGGGCGGGCCCATCGCGCATGGAGGGGTATGCGCCCGTTTGCGAAAACGCCTAATTCGGGCGCTGAAGGCGCCGAATAGGGTTTGGCGGCCAGCCTACAAGCGTGCCGGGTCATGCCAAGCTGAGGCCTCCAGGCCGACACGGCACGACCCTTTTATGAAAGGGCCGACATGGGCCGTGCCGCCCATATTGGGCCAGGTTTTGGGAATACCCATGCCTACTTCAAAAAAAATATGTCTTCTAAAAAAAAAGAACTTCAGAAAAATTACCGCAAAACTACCTTCGTTTTCTCTCCCCTCTCTCTCTCTCTCTCTCAGTCTCTCTCTCTCTCTCACTTCTCTGGTTTCGTCCCGCTCACACCCGACCTCACCTGCCGTCGGATCGCCGCCGGCCCCGCCCGCCGTGCCTGTCCCCGTCCGCACCACCTCCATCCAAGACGGCTCCGGATCCAGGCCGTTCCATCCCCTCCCGCGCCCCCGCACGTCAACCTCCGCCGCCTCCGTCCCTGCCCGTCCCGCCTCCCCGCGTGCAGATCCACAGTCAGCGAACTACCCGGCCCCCGATCTGTCCGGCCCGCGCTCCTCCCCGTCCACTGGTACTGCTGCTTCCCTCTGTGGTTCTTCTGCTGTGGGAGCAGAAAGGACGCCGCTGTATGCTAGTAGTATTTCTCTTTTCATCATGCTCTGTATGCCATTGCTTCTGCTCTGTGATGCCATACCCCCAAACAAATTATTGCTTTAGAGCCTCTGAGATGCCAGGACCGCATGGCCTAACCGAAGAATTTCTGAAGGTGCATGAATTTCAGTGGCTCCATACAGATCATTTTAACAAAAATATCACAATTCTTCATTGCCATCAGTCCATAGTCTAAGATGCTAACAAAGAAGGATTTGTAGCGAAGATCTTAGGGAACAGGCATGTACACAACTGTACTTAAATAGCATTGCAAGAACATGTAAATTGTGTAATAAGAACTATTTCGTCTTGGCATCTTACAGACTCTAGAGCAACAATTCTGTTTGTGTATCAATTCTTCCCAGATGATTTTAGAAACTGCCTACCTCTTATATCAGTTTTCATTATCCTTCAATTACTGGTTATAATTGTTCTATGCAATTTGCTCCATATCATTATTCTAGAGCACCTTTCCAGCATGCTGAACACATAATTAATTCATGGACTGAACTCTAGTAATGAGCATCATTCAATGGTGCTGTCTACACGTCTCGGAAAATGTCTCACTTCTACCGTTGCAGCATAGAAAGAGGGAACCCAGGAACCCCTGTACGGCCTCAGCTTCGTCATAACTATTCCGACAAACCCCAAGAAATCTGAAGAAACCCGGAGGAAGGGAGAGCCCAGAGGAAGCCAGACAAGATGATCGGCGTGGGGAAGGCGAAACAGTACGCAAACGTGCTCGACAAGCCTCTCGGTCGTGGCAGACAGGAGGTATGCTTCTTCCCCAAATCAAAATCCCTTCAGATACCATGAGTCAGTTATAGGTAGTTTGGCGGGAAGTTGTTTCAGATCCTGGCCAATTATATCGAGCAGCATGAATGTTTCTTACTGTGGTCTGTAACTGTGGGGGTGTTGTTTATTTTTTTGTTATGCAGTAGTATGCAATTGGAATGTGAATCTAGTTGAAAGTTGAAACCTAATGCATGTTGGTAGTGGTATCTGTGAGGAAATATGCAACTCGTATGTCCTGGAAGCCAAGGGCCAGTACAAATGTACTAAGTACATGTGGAAATATACACAAAATCTCTTATGAAAATTGGGAATAGCACGTCCTACAAAGGAAACTAATATATATCTCTTAACAGTAGCTTCCGTTGGAGACGTTCTGAAACTATTGCCCAAGCCCACTACTCTGTTCATGTGTTTTTCAGGAATGGAAGGAAATACATTGATATTGTGCATATCAACAAACTGTATTGAAGTGAAAGTTACTGTGCACCTCAGTGATACTTTCAATTGGATAAATTTTTATAGCTAAAATGTTGCTTTATTCTACCTTAATTGCAAAATGCAAAATGTGTACTTGCTTAGTTCTTAAATGTGAAAGAGCTTGAATGTAAAATGTAGTGGCATTCATTCTTTTCATTGGTATTTGCCTTCCTGAAGTTTAATTGAAGCTTTTGACAGTGGCCACTTGTATTTGTGCCAATATATTTTTGTATCATGCAGACAAGTTTCTTATACCAAGTCATCACATTAGTACTACATGAAAAATACTCCAAACGATTTCTCATTTTCCTCTGAAGTACATTCAAGTGAACCTGAACCTAAACTGTAGTTGCTTCCCTGTAAGCACTAAGGAGGATCCATTTCTTGAAAAGGGCCAAATACAATAACAAACAACGACTCTTGCATTAGCTGGGGGGTTAAATAAATAGCATAAATATATTGAAGTGAAAGTTACTATGCACCTTAGTGATACTTGGATATATTTTTAGTGCTAAATATATTTCTTCTCCTCTGCCCTGGTTGCAGTATGAGAATGTGTTAGTTCCTAAATGTGAAAGGATTTGAATATAAGATGCAGTGGCACATTCAGTCTTTCCGTTTGTAGTTTGTAACTTGTGTCAAAATATTCTTTTTGTTTCCTTGTTTGTTATACATGCTTAATAAATGTTCTGTGTATTTTATAGGTCAGTTTGAGTGCGTTTGCATTCTTGTTCTCAGAGTTAGTTCAATACAACCAGACACAAGTTGACAACATTGCTGAACTGGAAAGGAGGTAGTCTCTATTTCTTATCCATACATCTGCTCATATTGTTGATGAGCCTGTGTTCTAGTTCATGGTAAAAAAGAAAACTTGTGGTCTAGTTAATTTTATCCATACGAACTAGTTTTCACCGTCCTATAGCAATTCATTTTGTGTTAACTCAGTTTCAGTTCTGTGAGACTGATGAACCCGTGTTCTAGTTCATGGTAGAAAATACTTGGTTGGTATCTGGTAGCAACCTTTCTAGTCAGTACATGCTACTCTTTGATAAGCAGGTCATGTAAATTTTGAAGTGCTATGTGTTGCCATTTACTGTATGCTTGTGTCTTAAATCATCCAGAATTTCATATAATGTAAAGGTTCACAATTACTTTTTCATATGTTGTGATGTTTCTCTGATATGCCATATGATGTGACTGACATTTGGTTGGTCCAATTTCTGCAGCTCTAATATTTCAATGTATCTACTTGTTGTGAATTATATTATTGTTATTTACCATATAAGACACTATCTCGTTACTTCTCATTGGAGAATGGAGACAGCGATGCTATTGTGCTAAATCATGGAAGGACGCTTGGCAATGTTTCTCACTAGAAATACATTGCTCCATTTTTATAGTTAATATTCTTTGATGCTTACCGTAACATCTGTTTCTCTTCTTTTATGATTTATACACAGGCTGGAGGACGCTGGTTATGCTGTTGGCGCAAGAGTTCTTGAACTGCTGTGTCATAGGGAGAAGGTTTGATGCATAGTTATTTTCTTATTCCATGATTTTTTGGGTCCAGAATATAGCACTGTAGTAGAATACTTGCCTATTGCTTCATATACTTCCTCGCCTCTTTGTTGTGACTTGTGAGTGGCATGCCATATTAATGGCCTTCTACTTGCATAACTTCTTTTGGATAACAAACTTGCTGCTTGTATCACATGTCTTTCTTTAAAGAGGAAATCATAACACAATATCTGTATCACATCTAAAATGCTGTTAATGAACCAAAAATATCTGGATAGAGTTGTCCGTAGAAGCTGTAATTTGGACGAAAAAAAATCCAACCTTATGTTAAATGAATATTTGAACTGGTTAAATAATAACAACTTAGTTTGACCTCCTCATTTTTTGTGGACTCCATAAATATGAATATTCATAGGCTACCATTTCTCTAAGGGTTCTATGTGTTCTCAAAATTTACATCATTAACCTCCTTTATTGACTTATTGTATACATACTTAATGCTTTCTATAATTTTTTGCCCTGTTGACATAGCCATGTTAATAATGATAATAATCAATCCAGGGGAATAGACGAGAGACTCATCTGCTGGGCATTTTATCATTCATTCACAGCACAGTATGGAAAGTACTGTTTGGAAAGGTAATCTATTCTGCATATCAATCTTCTTTTATTCCTTCTCTGTCCCACAATAGTTAAGAGTGATTACCATAACTGTAGGCGTTTTGTATAGGGTGCACTTACCTTTTTAGTTTCTCCGTTCACTGTGCACATTCTTTGTTGGCCTCATATCCTGTCAAAAGATTGCTGGCTGAGCTTGTTTGTTAGTGGTCTGATGACTCGCCTGAGTACCATGTCTGATAGAAAGGTTTATACCTAGCTGCGAGGGTGATTGATATTTCTGCCAGACTACCTAACCAAGAACACCTGAAAAATGTTATTCCCTCCGTATCAAAATATAAGACGTTTTTTAGGCTTAGATTGAGCCTAAAAAACATCTTATATTTTGATACAGGAGTATTTGATTTCTGTCTTTCTGAATTCTGACTTGTGATTTGAAAAATGAAATAAGTCAGGATGTTGAAATAGCATGGAAGTCAAAAATAAAATTGTCATTTTCAATAATTTTTCTCACAAGCATGAGCACTAAAGAAGAGCTTGGATGGAAAACCTAACATGAATGATATTCCACATTTTTGTGCTGTTTGGGATGTTATTATTCAGCAAAGAGGAATCTTTCGAGTGGTGTTCTCCTAATTTCCACTCTTCGTAGTAGTATGGCCTAATTTTCTGTGGTTTTAAATGATGCACCCATTTGGATAGTGTTTGCTTATGCCCCGTATTGATCATCTAGCCCAATCTATGAGGAGAATAAACTAGAAAGATATGATCCCCATTCCCTTCCTTCTATGCTCCGCATCACAGGTGACACGACCAGCTTACCCTTGCTCTTCAGTCATACATACTGTCTGCGGACTGGTCCTAAAACTCCTACACAAGAATGTTTATGATATTCATATTTTAAACTATTTCCTGTTGCCGTGTTACACAAGAAATTGCCGCATTCATTTATAATATGTGTTGATAGTAAATGCGAGCGTGTGGTTTTGTTCTCATCACTGGACTGAGTGTGCTTATTTGATTGCTTATCCCGGAAGATGCTTTCTTATTGTTTCCAGGTGGCTGACTCGCTTGAGAAAGGGACAGAACATGAGGATGAATACATGATTAGTGAAAAGGAGCTTCTTGTTAACCGGTTGGACAAACTAATTTTCTCTTTTAACTTGATAATATTTTCCCTTCCGATACAACTTTAAACTGTGTTTTTTTTAATGTGTGTGTGATCAGGTTCATTTCCGTGCCGAAAGACATGGGGGCATTCAACTGTGGAGCTTTTGTTGCAGGGATTGTAAGGGTGGGAGCTCCAGCTGAAATATCCAAGTCAAACATGTCTTGTTGGATCAAACAATGAATGCCTGAACACTTGTTTGAATTTCTTGTAGGGCGTATTGGACAATGCTGGCTTTCCCGCGGTTGTGACGGCGCATTTTGTGCCAATTGAAGGCCAGCAGAGGCCCAGGACAACGATCTTGATTAAATTTGCTCAAGAGGTAATATAGATGAAAGGCAGTAAGATTCTGGGGCCAATGTTTAGCATCGAGCTAACACTGTTTTAATAAATTGCTCATTTTCAGGTTATACACCGGGAAGCGAAGCTCGGCTGAAGCTCATGCCATCTATGTAAACCTCACTGCGGCAGATTTCTTTTATCCACCTGAGTTAATCTCGTATTACAACTTTGTACTAAATCTGCGACCCTTATTTTGGGGCGGAGGGAGTATTAGATTTGTTCCTCCTACCTTGTATGGAAGGAGCGTCTCAGAATTCTTGTTTGCACACTCTCAAAACCTCTCTGCCCAGCCATGACGAGTTATGGTGAATCTGGGCAGGATATACTGACATGTGCATGAACTGCAAACTCTCATAATGTGAAAGATATGGTTTCGAGAGTACAAAAAAAAAGGCAAACAGAACACCAGTTTCAAGCTACAGGTCGATGCAACATTTATGCGCCTCTGCTGTACGCACTCTATGTAACTCGTACACTTGTACTCCTTTTTCAGTTCAATTTGTTTGCATATACAGCAACGGAAACAAGGCAGGGCATTGGCCAGATGTGATGTAGTCTATCGGCAAGGGGACGCAGAGAGACACAGCCGGTCACGGTGTTCATGTCAAAGGCGCCGAAGCACGGCACACCCCAATTTCGGAAGAGCCGGTGCCGTGACATGGTCTGCATTGCCCTGAAAAAATCGCGCAGCCGCAGCAGTGACATGGTCTGCAGTGCGCACAAGGAGTGACGATGGCCTAACAGATTGAAGTTTGGCTGTAGACTAGCAAATGATTTCCTCCTACTCTAGAATTCTATAGTATCATAGTGTCAAAAAATCGTCTTACATTTATATTTTGAAAGAGAGAGAGAGAGAGAGAGAGTACTAGTAATAAGTGCAGGTCATGGCCTCCATCGGCCGTCATCACGAACGCAAGCAGTGACGATCCACTCATACAGTTGTACGTCGCCTAACAGATTGAAGTTTGACCGTTTACAGGGAACCCATGGGATAATGTAGATTAGTAGAGGGAGCATCTTCAACAGGCGCCTAAAAACTGCTCCGTGCGTTAAAATTCGGGTTTTTTTGGGTGCCGGACAGCTCCAGCAGAAGCTGTAAAACAGTGCGCGCGCAAAAAATGGTTGGGCGCGCGCTGAAAAATGCCATCGCAAGCTGTAAATTTGAGGCGCCGGATTGCGCGCGCTTCACAGTTTACACTGTGTGTTTTTTTGGGTGCGTGTTTTTGAGCATCTGCTAAAGCAAATGTTAGATCCGGCGCGCTAAAAATGCTACAGTGGCGTGCTAAAACTATTTTAGGGCGCGAAACTTTTATGCACCTGTTAGAGATGCTCTTACCTACCACCACTGCCTACCCACCACTTCCTAAAAAGTTGCATTGGTACGTAAACACATATTGCTACATTGCAAACACAGCTCACGTAAAAAGGGAGCTACAAGGCGAAAATTGCCTTTGGAGCTCGGCTTCCGTGGAGGCCTCTAAATTTAAATTTCAAATTTCATCGGAATTCATATTTTTACATTTAAAAAAATTCTGAAAAAAATTACAGATATACATGAAAGCATAACACACATGTGTGTAAATTTTCAGGGCAAAATACGTTGAAAATGAGGGTTGTGCAAAAAAGAAAAATCTGGGGCTTTTTAACGCATGATACTATTCATCCTCCCAGGTCATGAATTTGTCTTTTTTGTACAGGTCACATTTCAACGTATTTCATTCTGAAATTTTACACACATACACATAACATCCTTGTTTACTTGCACATTTTTTTTTAGATTTTTTTTTAAACCAAAAAATTTGAATTTCGATTTTTTTTAAAAAAAAAGGCCTCCATGGAGGCCGGGAGCCAAACGTCCATTCTCGCTACAAGGAATGGCGCCTATGAAGGTGTACGGGTGGGCCGTGTCGCCATGGATGGCCCAGGTCCTCGTCTGCCTGGAGGAGGCCGACGCCGAGTATGAGATCGTGCCCATGAGTAGGAGCGGCGGCGACCATCGGCAGCCGGATCACCTCGCCAGAAACGTACGTATGTTACTAGCTTCTCCGGATCCGGTTGAGCTACTGCTTATGTGATTGAGTTACTCAGTCATTTCGAAGCAAGAAGGAAATATTGTCAACTGCGTTACTTTGGGTGGTCAAGGTCAACTAACACCATATTCCGTCCAACAATTTCGTGTGTGTGCAGCCCTTCAGTGAGATCCCGGTGTTGGAGGATGGCGACTTCACGCTTTACCGTAAGCCATCATGTTTTTTATGAGCTATGTTTTTCTAGGTGGCTATTGTACGAAACTACGAATTAAGCAACTCTGTGGACCTAATATTTCTAGACATGAAGTCATTTATATTATATGTTTAAATCATGTTGTGTCGCTGATGCAATATTTCTTTCCAGAATCTCGTGCCATCGCAAGGTACATTCTTCGTAAGTACAAACCCGAGCTTCTCCAAGCAGGCAACCTTGCCGAGTCGGCGATGGTGGACGTATGGCTCGATGTGGAAGCCCTCCAGCTCAAGCCTACAGTGCGGCCAATCGTGGCGAACTGCATCCTCTACCCGCTCGAAGGGCGCGGCCGGGACCAAAAAATCGTTGACGAGAAAGTCGAGAGGCTGAAGAAGTTGCTGGAGGTCTACGAGTCAAGGTTGTCCAGCAACAAGTATTTGGCTGGGGATTTCATCAGCCTCGCTGACCTTAGCCATTTCTCCTTCATGCGCTACTTCATGGCAACGGAGTATGCAGACCTGCTCGATGCTTACCCACATGTCAAGGCATGGTGGGCGGCGTTGTTGACAAGGCCGTCGGTCAAGAAGGTGATGGCTGGCATGCCTCCGGATTTTGGGTTCGGGAGTGGGAACATACCATAATAAGGCCTGCTTCTGTAAGAGTATATTATAGAAATAATTATTTGTTTAGATAAAAATACAGAAATAACTTAGAAATACAAATCACTTACAATAAATTTGCCATTTATACATCGGCAAGGTGCTTGTACTAATCACATCCAATAACTAAACTGTCCACATAATGTCATCGTACGAATTCCGATTGGTACTACAATTATATTTAGCGCCGTAGTAATAATTATCAATTACGTCCAATGTTGTTAGCATGAATACAGCTATTAATTCTGTTCCAATGAAAAAAGACGTGCACACATTTCAAATTTAACTTTCATCATCAATTTAATCAAACGTGGGTTATCTGCAATAAACAGCACTGCTATACAGCCGATATTTTTAGAAGACATGCAGACGACGTTTCCCATCCAGCCATCGGTACTTTTGTCCCTAAAGCATCTGAGGGTGCAGATTATTTATCGGGTGCACGTCGGGCACATAGTGTCGTGTGCACATCCATTCCGTGCGATTCCTCTTCCGCTCCAAGAACTTGATACATCGGCGTCTCTCCCCTCGGACTCCCCCTCACGTCTCTCCCCTCCCCCTCGCATCGCCTCCCCTCGGGCGGCGCCAGGGGCCCCAGATCCCGCTCCTCCATCCCCAGCCGCCGCTGCCGCCGGCAAGGGCCGCGGTGGCGGCGGGCCCTGCACCGCAGATCCAGGGCGGGTGGTCGCCGCGGCAGATCCGGTGAGGCGGAGGCGGCGTCTCACGCGGGGAGGCTGGGGGCGGCAGTCAGGGCGGCGCGGCGGCGATGGAAACCTACATGGCTAGCGGTGTGGCGGCTACGGGCACATGGGTGGCTCCGATGGCCGCGGATCTGGAGTCCTGTCCAGATCCGTCTCGGTACGGCCTTGGCCGGCCGGTGGCGCGAGGAGGATTGGTGAGGGGCAACTGGAGGCTCCCTGCCGGCATGCCGATGGTGGCCCTCGTCTCCATGGCGAGGCTCCGTTCGGTTCCAGCCAACTGCAAGGTTGGGGGGGACACGACTTCCGGTGAAAATCGCGCCGACTTCGGTCATGGCAGACGATGGCGGCGTCTATGACGTCGTTCCCTTCTCGAGGCATTTTTGTTGCAGGTCGTGGCACCCCACTCATGATGTTCCGGGGAAAACCCTAGATCTGGATCTACCGGATCGGACGATGATGGTACATTTGATGCCGTTGTCCCTCCTGAGGGCATCGTTTGGAGCAAGTGCTAGTTGGACGGGACAAGCGGAAGAGCGGTGTCTCATCCACCACAAGGCCGACGGCGGATCCCGGTGGCATGGTGCTACGGAGGTTCGGCGACGGGCGCGTGTGGACGGATTTGTGCAGGATGGTGGAGTTGTCTGGCGTCGTGGTGGCATCGACAGCAGGCCAGGCAAGTCAATGGGTCAGTTGCTACTCTGGAGATGGACCGGTGGAAGATGGCGGCGGCAGCCTCTGAGAGTGCGTCGGTCCGGTATGGGACCCAGTCCCGGTGTGTCGCTGGGTTGGGGCATCCGGCTTTAGATGTTAGGGTTTGGTGCGATGTCCGTTTGGTATTAGGCCCGGATATTCGGCACACCTTCATCAATGGGATAGGAATAGCAACAGGTGTTTCCTAGATGGTGGCTTCCGGCTCACTGATGTATTACTTTGTATGGTCTCTGTGAATAATTAATAAGATGGCCGCATGCATCGTCTAGATGCAGAGGCCGGGGGTTTATCCTCCTTTTCCAAAAAAAAATTTCCGTGCGATAAAAGTTATACGCGGAATTTGTATTCAAAATCAGTTTTCAATGGTATATTTTTTTAAAGACACAAAAGGCATCTTAGATCTGATAAATATCAAGGCAAACAATTAGCCAGTACAATGGACAGATAACCAGACGCACCAGTAACAAGGAATTAAATTACATTGAAAATCATACAGACCTGGTTGCTTCCTTCAATTGTATGTCGTCCGCTCGAGTTGAAAATTGCACCGAACCAACAATAAAGAAAGTGACACCTGCAAATGCCCTCGCCAAACCAGGCTTTGAAGACCATAATAGTTACTTGCCCCTTGACACGAGATTTAGAAACCGCTGAAGCAACACGGGTTGGAGCATCACCTCACGCAGTACAGGCTTGCAATTCATCACTACCAGTTCAGAGGGTTGGAGAAACCGGACAATGCCATAGAACAACACGAGAAAAAGGTGTCGAAGTTGCCGCACCAATAGCCAGCCAATAGTTCTCTTGAAAGACAAACCAACTACCAAGATCTGAAGGGAACCAACAAATCTAGGGACACAAACTCTCACGGGCCCTTCGTCTGCGCCGGATCAGACGTCGTCGAGGTAGGGAAAGACTAGAGAGACCTTATTCTAACACGCCATCACCGCCACCACCTCATTTTTTGAGGTCATATATAACTTATGTTTTGTTTGTGAAGTGATGGTCGAAGTTTATATTTTTAAAATACATGTGCATCTTATTCATAGAAACAAACATAGTATGAATGTTATACCCTCCAAAGACCCCTGAGTGTAGTAAGTTTCATCAACTCTTTTCTCTCTAGTCTTACATAATAGATTATTTCTCTCCTCACATCTGAAGTGGTAAGTTCCAATGTCAACCACTGATGTGTATCAGGTATGGTAATTTCATATGAATGTTGTGTACCGAAGCAAGGCTAAAGAAAACTTTATCATTAAACGTATCAGCAACTATGCAGCTAGCTTGGCATCAAAGATGGAGGGTAACATAGAAACACTTGATCGTGATAACCCTAATACGTATACGACCCGTCCATGCATCATTGTATGTGCATCAACTGGATATCTCCAAAACGAAGATAGAAAATCTGAAGGATCCATGCTGCGTAGCAAGTCCGTTTGCCACCAGTTACTTAGCAATATTGTCTCAAAAAAAAGTTACTTAGCAATAGCAAGCCGAGAAACAAGGAAGGACGGCCAATCCATCTCCAAGGGCACTGTTTTCTTACGGCTCATGTTGCACCTGCATGACCAACATGTCACCTCATGCATAACCCCGGTCTTGACATCGGCAGCATAGACATGTCCATGGTTGTCTTTCATGAGCAGTGTGCCACTCGTTCCTTCCAAGTAAGTGTATACCACGCCATGAATCTCCTTCTGCTGATACGGATGTTTTAGCCAGAGCACCTGAGGGTTCATATCAATCAACCTCCCATTATCATGCAACCTCCACGTCTTCAGCTGGAGACCGTCCCTTCGCAGTTGGAGCAACGTGAGCCTTCCCTCCGTGTCAGCACTAAGATATGATTCATCATATTCAGCGCCGCAGAGTCGGATTGAGACCTCGGTAAAGAAGACTTGGCCTGTCTTGGCGCTCACATCAAGCGTGTAGAAGCTTGAAGCTTTCTCAAAGAGCCAGTGTGCCGTGCCGCGACACACAACCGCATTGTGCTGCTTGAGCGCCTTGGAGGTGATGCCGCCCCCCACATAACCGGAGCACGTGTTCCATCTTAGCTCACCGCCCGACGAAAACGTGTGGAGATGGTATGACCTTGTGAACTGGCAGATGCTGATTACTAGCACCTTGAAGAGGGGCAACTGCTGCTTCTGTTCGTCATTGTCATTCGAGCTCGAACAGTCCGTGGCGGTCAGTGTGGCATAGCCGGTCTCGTCCAAGTTGACATCAAAGTTATGAATTAGCCAGGGGAGCACATCAAACGTACCAGTTACCAGGTTGCACACGGTCAGGAGTTTTCTGTCGAACACAACAGAGCGGACGCCGACGCTGTGCACGTCAAGGCGCACAAGGAAGAGGCCGTGGCGCGAGACAAGAGGCACCGCGTGGTCAAAAAAGCCAGGATTGCCTAGGTTGGGGAAGGAGTTCAGAGAGCGGCATTGAGAGCCCCAAACCGGTCGTGGCGCCGGGACAAGGCACGGCGCAGGGGACCCTCTACGGGGCCGTCGCGGAACAAAGCAGCCGGGGAAAGGGGCCGAGCGGCACGCGTCCTCCGGCAGGCAGCGGCGGAGGAAGGAGGGGTCGGCCAATACGAGGCCGCGTCACCCCTTGCACGACGTGCCGCAGCGAAAGAGAGTGGCCACGTCCTTGACGCGTTCGAGGATCCGGAGGACCACGTCGTACGGGAGGGACGCCGCCGTCGCCTCGGCCATGTTTCTTTCGATCCGTGTGCGATTGGAGGCCGAGCAGCAGATCGATTGGTACTCCTAGGGCTAACTGCCGCCCGGGTACATCGTCTATGTAACCAACACGAGTTGATTTTTTTTTTATTGAGGAAGTCACGAGTTTGATTTTTTTAGGGGTAAGGCCGTACTTTATTAATCAAAGTCCACAAACAGTCAATACAATTTAGGTCATGTGGTTGGCCAAACCAGACATGACGACCCGGAGCTAAAGAAAGCGAAAATCTAGCTAAACTATGTGCGTCAACATTGATCGCACGACCTTCAACATTAAAGATACAATTAAACGCCGTTTCTCTAATTTTGATCTCAGTGAGTATTGCTCCAGCTTTTTCTGAACTTCCTTGGTTGATCTCTCCTACCACTTGTTTTGAGTCAGATGCTATGACAAGATCGTATAGATGAAGGTCTTGTGCTAACGGAAGAGCTTCTCGGCATGTCATTGCCTCCAGCACCACTGGGTCACAAACTCCTAGTACTAGTATAAGGGAAGAGCTCCCTCGATTGTTTCCGTCATTGTCTCTACACACAGCCGATGCCGATCTACCCCTGCCTGGGCCTAACAGCCTCATCAACGTGAATTTTAGCATGGCCCGAGGGTGGTGCCTTCGGCCGTTGAGATTCCACACGCACCTGTACCGGACCTGCAGTAGCTGTCCTAGGTGTTTTCTCCTGTATTATTTGGAGTTCCTATATGAACCTGGCCACAAAAGCATGCAATGCCGCCGGAGTTTGGAATATCCCTTCATGAATAGCCTTTCGTCGCAAAGTCCAAATGGCCCAAAGTGTGACTGCCATCCTCACGAACTGCTCATGTGTTAATGTATCAAGAAGGGAGAAGAGCCACTGCTTTGCATTAGGTTCTGTTGTTGTGACCAGACTTTGCCCAAGATCCTCATCAACAAGTGCCCAGGAACACCTTGAGGTCGTGCACTCCAGCAACGAGTGGCGCCAGGAATCTGGTGATCCACATAACCCACAATAGCTCACCGATGTCATGTGTCTATGCGCTCATACATCTTCTGTTGGCAATGATTGTTTCGAGAGTCTCCAGAGAAACCTTCTTATTTTGCCTAGTACCTCGGTTTTCCATAGTGACTTCCATGCTCTTTCTCTGTTCGTGCCCGAAGACCCTGCCGAGCCCTCAAGCAATGCCTCTCTTCTTTGCTTTGTTTCAACTAGCAATCTATAGGCAGACATAACCGTGAACATACCGTCCTTCTCGAAATTCCAGCTCCAGAAATCTGTGATGTTCATGGTACACAACGGAATGCTCGTGATGACCGTCATGTCGAAGGGGAAGAATACCTGCTGTAGTCGATGCATATTCCATGTTTGTTGGGGATATAACCCCGAGGTGTGACCCGCCCAGGAGGGGCCGGGTTACACCGTTGGTGATTCAATAAGATGAAAGCCCAAATAGGCCCAAGAAGATAAGTTATGAAGACTGGGGGTGGTTTACGAGACGGGCCAGCTGAAGGCCCAAGACCCGGAGGAGGGCGCTGTGACCCGGAGGCGTGAGCCGCCCAATGGTGACTTGCTAGGTAATGCAAGGTGACTTAGAACCCGAGTCGGTCACGTTGTGTGATCCGGCTCGGACTCTTGTAAGCCCAGGGCCTCGACCTGTGTATATAAAGGCGAGACCCTGCGGCGGGTTAACTCAAGGAACAATTGATCGAGAGCTAAGTCAATTGATTCCGCTCCCTTGTAATCGATACTCAAGTAACAGTCAACAAAAGCAGGAGTAGGCTTTTACCTCGTTGTGAGGGGCTGAACCTGGGTAAACCTTGTGTCTCTCGTCCCGTTCAACCCCTTCAAGCTAACCTACGTTGTGATGGCTCCACACCTAAGTCCTTTCACAAGGGCATCTGCCATGACAAAACCATGACAGTTGGCACCCACCGTGGGGCCAGCGCACGATGGTTTTGAGTTCTTGAAGGGCTCCTTCCCAGGGATCGAGGGATACGCCATGGGTCGGATGACTAAGAGTCGCCGCGGCAGTCTCTACATCGACGACGATGGCTGGGGCCCCGAGGCCGACTCAATCGAGTACGGGTACCGGGTCCCCTTTGGCGGGATTCACGTCTTCATCGGCAAGATTGGCGGATCAGAGCCTGAGCCGGATTTCTACACCGACATCGTCGAGCCGGCTCGGCGTGCGCGACCCGCCAGGGTTCAACCCGGCCGGAAGCATGTCTTCGTTGGATTCGCGCATGGCACGGACCCTGCAGAGGATTCTATGTCCAGAGGAGAGACTCTAATCTATTCAGGTGATGAGTCCTCGACTGGAGAGATGGAGTCAATCTATCGGCTTCAAGACAGCGGGCTTGGGGGCTATTTCGATGGTGACAGTATTCCGGATCCCTATGGGCCGCCGTATCGAGCTGCTATCTTTATGGCTGGTATAGGGCCGGTTCTCGATTCATCAACAGCGGCGGCTATGATGTCTGGTTTGACTGCTGCTGCGACGACTGGGGTTGGCGGGTTAGCTCGGCCGTCGGCTCAGGTTTTATCGGAGCTCTTGGGTACTTTGACGACCCTGTTAGCAGCAAAGGTTACTACGGCGAATCAAGCACATCATAATGCAGAGGTTGCAAAGGTGCGTGATGAGGTGGCCAAGGTTGAGGAGGAGCTTAATGCAGAGAACGCCAGGATGGCAATGGAACGAGCTCTAATGGACGCCGAGTCACAACGTATAAGGGCAGAGGCTTTTCGCCTGAGTCTGGATCAGAATGCGTCTAATGCTGTTCTTCGAAGGAGATATTAAACCAGTTTGCCTTTGCAATACAAGGCACGGAACCTCTTTAACACGCCTGGGGCAGGGCCAAGTAACCCGCCAGGTACAGCCCGGGCGGCTGAAGTCCCAGGAAGCGGGGCGGCGGCTCAGCCTCGATTACCAGACCCGCCCCGCAGGGATCAGACCCCACCTCGACGTTTTTCAACACCATCTGGCCATTATTCTAACCCGGTGGATAACATGATAGCGATGGCTACCTGGCTCAACGCAATCCCTATTACGGATGAGACGCCTTTCGCAGTTGAGGCACGGAACGCAATTGAGCTCTTACAGACGGCGGTCGCACAACATGAGAAGTATACACATAGTCGTGAGAGGGTGCATTTGACCCCGCTCCCAAGCCACAGTTACAGCCGGCGCGTTGAGTCGCCGGCGTTTTCCAGTAGTGAACGACGTCGTCAAGTGAATCAGGATGGCCCGCCCCATGAGAATAACCTGCCCTTTACTCATGCTCAGGTGATTGTGAATGATGCCAGAGCTCGCTGAGAGGCGGAGGCTGCAGCGGCGGCTCAGCTGGGGGCTTATCAGCAGCCTCCGGTGACCCCTTCGGTGTCAGTCGGGGCTGGTGTAATTTCCAGGTCTGTTGGAGTGACTTGTTTAGTACCAGCTTTGCGTAATGAACGTCTGCCTAAGGATTTCAAGGGTCCTCGTAAGGTGGCTAACTATACAGCTGATCTCCCCGCTGAGGTCTGGATTGAGAGTTATGAGTTAGCCATGGAGATGCTGGATGTCAATGATGCTGTATGTGCCAAGTATTTTACTATGATGTTGGATGGGCCAGCTCGGACCTGGTTAAAAGGATTGCCTGCTAATTCCATTAGTTCATGGGTAGAGTTGAAAGCATGATTCATTCAAAACTTTAAAGGAACGTGCAAGCAGCCTAGATGATTATCGATCTTGATAATTGTGTGCAGCGTGAGGATGAGTCGGCCCATCATTGGGTCCAGCGGGTCTCTGCTATTATTCACTCATCGGATAGTATTACGGCGGGTCAGGCGGTTATGGTTTTGGAAAAGAACTGTCACTTTACTCCCCTTAAGCAAAAGTACCCCATGGGTGAGCTTAAGCAAAAACCCCGGGTTGAGAATCCGGGTTGAGAATCAGGCAGTGCCCCAGTACTTGCGATGGTCAGAATATCCAATCACATGGAGTCGGGAGGATCACCCACCCCGGGTTGAGAATCCGGGTCATCTGGCGCTAGTGGTGGCCCCTCAAGTGGGTGGTTATAAGTTCACTAAAGTACTTATGGATGGAGGCAGCAATATCAACATCCTATACTATGACACTTTTCAACGTATGAATTTAACTGACAAAGATCTTAAGCCGTCCTCCACAGTCTTCCATGGTGTGGTGCCTGGTAAGTCAGCGTATCCAGTGGGAAAGATTCCCTTGGAAGTGGCCTTTGGCAATGATTATGACCACAGGGTAGAGACGCTATGGTTTGAAGCGGTCAAAATCAAGAGTCCTTATCATGCCTTGTTTGAGCGGCCGACTTATGCCAAGTTTATGGCTCGTCCCTGTTATGTTTACTTGCAGCTTAAGTTGCCAGGGTGAAAAGGTACAATTATGGTAAATGGTCATCGGAAAATTGCTTTGGAGTGTGAGGAAGGAGATGCTGCCTATGCTGAGTCGGCCTGCGCCACAGAAGAGCTCAAGTTTTATAAGGACAATGTTGACCCGGCTGATATGACTCCTTTGAAGAAGCCCACTACTGAGAAGGACCCTCTATTGAAGTTTAAAGCTGATGATACTAAACAGGTGGATTTTGTCCCTGGCGACTCATCGCAGCAGTTCACTATGGGGGCTAATATGGATCCTAAATAGGAAAACGCGCTCATCGAGTTCATCCGTGAGAATCAAGACATCTTTCCATGGAAACCTTCTGACATGCCGGGTGTACCGAGAGAATTCGCTGAACACACTCTTAATGTGGATCCTAAGTTTAAGCCGGTCAAGCAGTTCCTTCGTCGATTCAATGAAGAGAGACACAAGGCTATTGGAGAAGAGGTGGCCCGGCTCTTAGCGGTTGGGTTTATCGTTGATGTTTTTCACCCTTAGTGGTTGGCTAACCCGGTGCTTGTACTCAAGAAGAACGACACTTGGCGTATGTGTGTTGATTACACAGATCTCAACAAAGCCTGTCCAGCTGATCCGTTTGCTCTCCCTCGCATAGACCAAATTATTGATGCCATGGTGGGTTGCGAGGGTTTATGTTTCCTGGATGCTTACTCTGGATATCATCAGATCAAAATGGCAGTCAAGGACCAAGAGAAGACATCTTTCATTACACCTTTTGGGGCTTTCTGCTATGTTTCTATGCCTTTTGGGCTCAAAAGTGCTCAGGCGACTTATCAGCGCTGTGTTGAGAGTTGTCTTCACAGTCAAATTGGGTGTAATGTTCATGCTTATGTGGATGATATTGTGGTCAAGTCCAGAAATAAGGAGACTCTCCTGGATGATCTGAAGGAGACTTTTGACAATCTCCGGGTCTATAAAATGATGCTTAACCCGGCCAAGTGTGTTTTTGGTGTGCCTGCAGGTAAACTATTGGGTTTTCTGGTCTCAGAGAGGGGTATTGAAGCTAACCCGGAGAAAATTAAGGCCATCACCTCACTAGCTAAGCCGGCGTGTGTCAATGACGTCCAGCACCTGGCAGGTCGTATCGCGGCTCTGAGCTGGTTTATAAGTCGCCTGGGAGAGAAGGCAATTCCCTTATACCAGCTGATGAAGAAGACAGACCACTTTGTCTGGAGTGATGCTGCTAATGAGGCATTTGAAGCACTCAAAAAATAGCTAGCCGAGCCGCCCGTCCTTGCGGCTCCCATTGAGAAAGAGCCTTTGCTCCTGTATGTGGCGGCTAATAGCAAGGCTGTCAGTGTGGTAGTTGTTGTGGAGCGCAAGGAGGCGGATAAGGAGTACCCGGTTCAGCGGCCGGCTTATTATGTCAGTGAGGTATTGATTGAGTCCAAGCAACGATATCCACATTGGCAGAAACTAGTGTATGGGATGTTCATGGCAAGTCACAAACTGAAACATTATTTTCTTGGTCATCCTATTACTGTGGTCAGCTCTACTCCCTTAGGAGACATTATTCAAAACAGGGAGGCCACAGGCCGGGTTGCTAAGTGGGCAATCGAACTTGGACCTCATGGTTTGAAATATGTGCCAAGAACAGTCATCAAGTCTCAGGCTCTGGTAGATTTCATCAATGACTGGACGGAGTTACAGACACCTGAGGAAAAACCTGACAACACATATTGGACAATTCACTTTGATGGGTCCAGGTAGTTGGAAGGCTCGGGGGTGGAGTTATTTTGACTTCCCCACGAGGTGACAAATTTTGTTATGTTTTAAGGCCAATGTTTCCTTATACTAACAACGCAGCTGAATATGTGGCTTTACTCCACGGCCTTCGTATGGCCAAGGAGATGAATTTAAGCCGGGTCAGGTGTCTGGGCGACTCAGACCTTGTGGCTCGGCAAGTCTCAGGCACGTGGGAGTCTAAAGACCCGCTCATGGCGGCTTATCGCCGGGAGGTTGACAATATTGCTGGCCACTTCAAGGGTTATCAGGTGGATCACCTTGATCGACGGAAGAACAAGGCGGCTGACGCCTTAAGCCGGCTTGGATCTCAACGTAAGCCGGTGCCTCCTAATGTGTTTCTTGATGTATTGCATAATCCCTCGGTCAAGTTGCCATCCGAAGAAGACCTTGCTGTCCCTGACCCGGAGGCGCAGTTGGTGGCGGCTCTCCATGCTACTCCTGATTGGATGCTTCCCTACTTGGCCTATATGACCCAGGGTGAGTTACCTGAGGATGAAACTTTGGCAAGGCAAATAACCAGGAGGTCCAAATCTATGACTATTGTTAACGGCGAGTTACACCGATGCAGTGTGACAGGCGTGTTCCAACATTGTGTTTCTCCTGAAGAGGGCTGTGAGATCTTACGAGAGATTCATGAAGGTGATTGTGGTCATCATGCCGGCTCTAAGTCTTTAGTGGCTAAAGCTTTTCATCATGGGTTTTACTGGTTGACGGCTCACCCTGATGCAGATGATATCGTTAGCAAGTGCGACGGGTGTCAAAAATTTGCAAGACAGGCTCATGTGCCAGCTCAAGAATTCCGTATGATTCCAATAACTTGGCCGTTTGCAGTTTGGGGGCTTGATATGGTTGGACCGTTCAAGAGGTCTAAGGATAAAAAGACCCACCTTTTGGTGGCGGTTGACAAGTTTACCAAGTGGGTTGAGGCGGAGCCAGTTAGCAATTATGAGGCAGCCACAACTGTTCATTTTGTTAAAAAGCTGATTTTCCGTTTTGGATACCCTCATAGTATCATCACCGATAACGGCACTAATCTTTCTAAGGGTGCTATGAAGGAGTTCTGTCAAAAAGAGCATATTCGTCTTGGTGTTTCTTCAGTGGCTCATCCACAGTCTAATGGTCAGGCAGAGCGAGCTAATCAAGAAATTTTGAGATGCATCAAGCCCCGGCCCATGGTTCCTTTGAAGCGAACACCGGGTTGTTGGGTTGAGTAGTTACCTTCAGTGCTTTGGAGTATCAATACCACCCCCAACAGATCAACAGACTATACGCCTTTCTTTATGGTTTATGGTGCAGAAGCGGTTCTCCCAAGTGACATCCTTCATAACTCGCCTAGAGTGGCGGCTTATGTTGAAGCTGATAATGTGACGGCACGTCAGAACTCACTTGATGCTTTGGATGAAGAGCGTGACCTTGCAGCGGCTCGTTCGGCGATATATCAGCAAGATCTACGTCCCTATCATAGCCGTAGAGTTCGAAGCCAGACCTTTCAAGAGGGTGACTTAGTACTTCGTTTGATTCAAGATCACACAGGGATGCATAAGCTTTCTCCTCCTTGGGAAGGGCCTTTTGTGATCAGCAAAAATCTCAATAACGGGTCTTACTACCTCATTGATATACGAGAACACAAGGATTCACGCAAGTCGGAAGAGAAGACCCGCCGGCCATGGAATATTGCTCATCTTCGGCCTTACTACACTTGAGCCACCGGTTCTTATCCTTTGTACATACATTTGTGAATGTATATATCTTTTATGATCAATATAATAAAACCGGCATCCCTGAAATTCAGGGCCTCTGTCGTTTCATTTCTGTGCATCTGAGTCTTTGTTATTTGATCATAAGGTCACTTGGGGGCTTCCAACCCATCGGGTTTAGCTTTCATACCCTCTTGACCGGCCTGAGTTGCCACATTATGAGTTACACCTGCCTATTTGCAACTTGCTACTCCGCAAGGTGACCCGCCGAACTCTTAACAGTCAATCTTTTTAAGACTCTAAACTTGTTAAGGTTAAAACGACGGCTTGTGTCACGTGAGAGCCAGCTTACAGTGAGCTAGGATATACTCAACGGCTATGCAGCCTTGAAAGCAAAAGGCATGTGAGCCAACTTTTTCGGTCGTGTCTTGAAAATCGGCCTAACAAATATCTGAGATTTCTTGTATATCTTTTTGGATTTTTTGGATGTTTTTTATTTTAAGTCTTTTAGCTTTTTTGCAAATTTTGACTACCCGGGTCGTGAGGCTCCAGGTTATGATAATCATATTTGAATGTCTCGGGCTGTCACCCGCCCTGGCTTTTGACTTTAAGTCGCCAGTATGTTTTGGCTTGAATAGCCGTGGTTATGATTTTCTTTAGTAGTCATATAAGGCTACCTTGTCTTTGGGTTGTCACCCACCCTGGTTTTTGACGTTAAGTCACCAGCATATATGTTGATTGGTCTTCTGCAGGATATACAAGACTGTAAGCGAAAACAAGAGTCATGATACGGCTCATATATATGATCACATCAGCCACTGCAATAAAAGTCAGCTGCCAAATCAAAAGTTGAGATCAACATGCACGAAGGCATGACAGGGCGGATCATTGTTTTAAACTACCCTATTACAAGGCTTCAAATTGAGCCCAGAAGATTTTGACTTAAGTGTTTTTGGAGCTGCACTCCAGTGACCCGGCCTCAGAGCCGTCCGGCTTATGATCACCACAGTCAGTTCTCTTCTTGACGACTTGAAGATTCTGGGTCATCCCGCACCGGCTCTTCCTCGTCGACCATCTGGAGGTCAGCCGATGTCTAGTCGATGCCGGTTAAAGCTTCGAATGTGGCTTCATCATTAAGAATAATGGAAGGGTCAAGGTCAGGGGCGAAGATGTACTTATGCCTGGGAGGAACAAGATCCATCACTTCATGCGTGGGCGGCTTAATCTTGCTGTTATTTTCATCATAAGCCGGCGTATAATGGTTCAAGTTCAGCTCTTCGATGAGTTTGCACGCTACGGGCTGCATCTCTCTGACGCATTTGTTGAAGTCTTGTTCTTCAAAGATGTACTTGTCGTCCTTGAACTCTGGGCATCCCGTGGCTATTTCTTCCGGGTCAAGTTCTGATTGCCACGCCTTGGCCCGACCTAGGGCAACATTGGCTCCGGCTCGAGCGGCTGACAATTTGCACTCTTCGATTTGAGCCAGCACCATGGAGAGCTGATCCAGCACAGTCTTGATATGAGTTGGAGCTTTCTTTTCGTCTGACAAGGCTACAAGACTGCGGAGTGTTCTAGTGTACAACTATTCAGTCAATGAATACACCACCTTCAGTTTAAGCAACATGTTCTGGCCAAGATTGGCGCTTCTGGGGCCTGTTCAAGAGTCGCCAGGCGGGTTAAATATTATCTATTATGAATCGCCAGGCGGGTTAAAGCAATATTAAAATAGATGATGAAGTGTAAATGTTTAACTTACCGAAGATGGCAGTTGTCATGTGGATTATGTGTCGCTTTAAGCCAGCAAGCTCGTCAGTCACCGGCTTAAGTTGATTTTCAGCCTCTTCGGCTCTCTTCAGCAGTTCAGCCTTGTCAGACTCCCAGGCGGTTCTCTCGACATCAAAGCTTTCCTTGATCTTTTCAATCTCTTCAAATGAAGTCTTCAGCTTTGAATTGGCCTTGGAAGTTTCAGCTTGTTGAGGCTCAATATTTTTCCTTAAGTCGCCAATATGCGACTCTTTCACGTTCAACTCTTCCTGTAATATAATATTGAAGCAATGATTACCACACAAGAAGCAACTTTTAGTGATACAATTACATTAAGTCCCCAGCACATTGCAAGCAATATACTTGGCGCTTGGGGGCTAATGTAGGTCGTTTCAATTTCTCATTGAGACCCGGCTCATCTTATCAATTTAAGACAGACCTTGGGGGCTACATGTTTGATTCTATTAAGGTCATTGAGACCCGGCTCATCTTATCAGTTTAAGCCTGCCCTTGGGGGCAACATGTTTGATCCTATTAAGGTCATTGAGACCCGACTTATCTTATCAGTGTAAGCCGGCCCTTGGGGGTTACATATTTGGTTCTATAAAGACAATAAAGACCCGGCTCGTCTTTTCAAGACAAGCCGGCCCTTGGGGGCTACACTTTGGAAATTTTACAAGTCTAAAGCATAGTCAGCATTTTTCCTATAATTCAGACTTGGGGGCTATTATGGACATATGTATATGCACAAGACTAAAGAGAGGTTGGATATTTACCTCATACTTTTATTTCATCAACTCAACCAGCCCGGCCTCCATATCCCGTCTTGTGTTAAGGCGGCTCAGATAGCCCGCGTACACGTCACCTGCACTGAAGGAAGAATAGCTCTCCATGTCCAGCTTAGCTTTGCCTTTCTCCAGTGAAGGTGTTTCTTCTTTGGCTGAATGCTTGGCTAGAACTCTGGAGGCCTCGGGTGGCTTAAAAGCTGACCCGGTAATAGTGACGTTGCCAACATCAGTAGTGGCAGGGCTCTTGTCAGGGGATTTAGCAGGACCGAGCGGCTTAGGACTTGGCAGGTCTTGAGGGACAACCGGGTTGATCTCAGTGTTCATTGGCTCAAGAACCGTAGCATCAATTTGCGGTGGTGGGTCATTGGCAAGGTCTTCAGGATTTTGAATTGAAACCTCAGGGGGCTCTGATGCCTGCTTCTCTGGCTCAACAGTTTTGGAGTCTTTCGCTAAGCCACCCACCTTTTGTTTCTTGCATGCCTTTGCTACGCCTCTGTGACAAGAATATAAGAGTTCATGAGTATGTTACCACAAGTCATGTATGAACAAATGAAAGTACTTACCCATGAGCGATCTTGAAAACAGGCATTTGAGTTCCGGTTGACTCGCCAGAAGAAGGTGGCGACTCCTGATAATCATAGTCAGAGGGTTTAAGAGGATGTCTTACAAGGCCAGCTTTGGGTAAAAGCAAGGTTGGATGGCATGGTACCTCAGCTAGGCGTTTACGGGCAGAGGGCTCATTACTTAACCCGACCAGTAATTCACCTGAGCCACCACTCCGTGTCTGGTGTCTTGTATCGTATTGAGCCTTCTTCAAAATAAAGTGTGGATCTAAGTGAGCATCTGGGTGAGAAAATTTTACTTTCCGGACAACCCGCCGCACTTTCTTGGAAGGGGTAGAGTCTGAACCGGACGAAATGGGAATTACCTCAATATCGTCTGCCCAGCTTGTAGCAACCTCTTCCTGTGAGGAAAGGGTGTCATCTAGTTCAATAAAGAATCGACCAAGCAAGTCAAGTTCTACCTCTGATGGGTTCTCAACATCTGCTGACTCGCCCACAGCAGCCGGCACAGTAATAGTAACCGCCTTATTCGTCTTTGCTTTCTTATTGGCCCAAGCCTTGGCCACAACAGTTTTTGGCTTCTTGGTCCAGAAGGCAGAGTCGGCCTGTATGAGTGCAGAAAAGATTAAGTAAGCAAGACAAAACATGGATTAAAAGTATATTGAGCCGGATGAAGACAAATACTTACAGGTCGAGCTGGATTTTGTTTAAAGAATGGCGGGAGGCCAACTTTATTGCAGTTTTCTTGAGACTCGCCAAGCAGAGTCCTTACAGCTTTAAAGACCTCCTCAGCGGTAAAATTGTCTTCAGTGTACCGTTGAGGATCATTTAGTTCGCCAGAATATTCACACATTAAGCCAGGGCGGCGGCTTAAAGGGAGTATCTTCCAAGAAACCCAGCACCGGGTCAAATCAACTCCAATTAACCCGTGAGCCAACAAAGCTTTGGCCTTGGAGAGAAATGGGAAGGCCTCTGCATGTTCTTTTGGGATAATTTTACTTGGCGGGTCAAAATTTGCTGGAAGACGTTCAGCTCTAAACCCAGGCAGAGGGTTCTCAGTTGCTGGAGCAGTATTTTTGCAGTAAAACCAGGCGGTCACCCATCCTTTGGGGTGGCTTGGCAAGATGGTGGAAGGAAAGTTGTTGTCTCTCCGTCTCTGTATAGAGACTCCACCTAATTCTTGGCTTGGGCCATTTTGACATTCAGTCTGGCGGTTTATATAAAAGAATTCTTTAAAGAGTGGAACAGTGGGTGCTGTTTGCAAGTAAACCTCACAGAAGATTTGGAAGTGACAAATGTTGGATACGGAGTTTGGACCTATATCTTGAGGATGTAAGTTGAAGTAGTGAAGGAGGTCCCGAAAGAATTTAGACCCGGATGGGGTGAAACCCCTGAGTATATGGTCAGTGAAGGCTACAATCTCATCTTCAGTGGGAGTAGGGATCGTCTCTCCGTTGCTAACCCGGCACCCAATTTCCTGCTGAGTCGCTAATAGGCCTTGGCCTACGAAATCGTCGAGGATTTCTTTGGTAACCAGAGAGCGTTCCCAGTTGCATATGGTCATATTGAGGAGCCTAAAGGTATGAAAGTGAATTACAAATAAGACAGGATGATGAAATACAGTAAATATGGTGGATCAAGTTATAAAAGTATGGCCCGGTAAGGTTCATTGAGAAGCTGGCGAGTTATAAGGCCATTATTAAGCCGCCCGAAGCATACATGGCGGGTCAAATACCTACAGATTCAAGATTGTGGAAATTCTACTAAGTGTTGGACAAACAAGTTTTGCGGATTACAGTTACAATTACAGATCTATGGCAGTTCAGAAAGAGGGCAAAATTTAAACCTAGAACATGGCCACGGAAGAACTAGTAAGCTGGGTATTGATTCTCAGGGAGAAAGGATCTGTCCAAGATTTGAGATAAAGGCTAAAAACCGCTACCGCACTACTTTAGTCTTGTTTTTGGATTGAACTATATTTTCTAAGCGACGGATGGATGAACTACGATGAACTACGACGAACTACGTTGAACTCCGTGAACTAGGGCATCCTAATATGGACCTAAACCAAGGAAGGAGCATTACCTAAAGACTTGAGTGAAGAGTGGAGGGGCGCCGCAGTTTTCTGGTCCAAACAGGGTGATGCAGCGGCCTCGAAGGAGTGGTTGACGCAGTTCAAGCGGTGGCGGCGAAGGTCCGGTGGCGATGGGCAGCGCGAGGAAGAAGAAGAAGAGAGAGAGATGGGGGTAAAAGTGAAAAAGGAAGCCCCCCATCCCTATTTATAAGGGAAAAGTGAAACAGTAAAATGGCAGGCGCGGAAATCAAGGAGGCATTATGATTATCTCAACAGTGGGGGCGCCTCGATTCTCGGATGGCTGATTAATTCAAAAAGATCCGTTGTGATGTCATGGGTTTTTCTGGATTTATTTTACATGACGTCATGGTGGTTTATAGTGATCTGTTTAAAATTAAACGTTGGGAGGAATTAAAGAAGACTCACCAACCAGAAGCAGTGAAGATTGACATGAACAAGTTCAAACCAATCTGGGGCCTAATGTTGGGGATATAACCCCGAGGTGTGACCCGCCCGGGAGGGGCCGAGTTACACCGTTGGTGATTCCATAAGATGAAAGCCCAAATAGGCCCAAGAAGATAAGTTATGAAGACTAGAGGCGGTTTACGAGACGGGCCAGCTAAAGGCCCAAGACCCGGAGGAGGGCGCTGTGACCCGGAGGCGTGAGCCGCCCAATGGTGACTTGTAGGTAAGGCAAGGCGACTTAGAACCCGAGTCGGTCACGTTGTGTGATCTGGCTCGGACTCTTGTAAGCCCAGGGCCTCGACCTGTGTATATAAAGGCGAGACCCTGCGGCGGGTTAACTCAAGGAACAATTGATCAAGAGCTAGGTCAAGCGATTCCGCTCCCTTGTAATCGATACTCAAGTAATAGTCAACAAAAGCATGAGTAGGCTTTTAACTCGTTGTGAGGGCCGAACCTGGGTAAACCTTGTGTCTCTCGTCCCGTTCAACCCCTTCAAGCTAACCTACGTTGTGATGGCTCCACACCTAAGTCCTTACACAAGGGCATCTACCGTAGCAAAACCATGACAATGTTGCCGATGTAGCATCTATTAACTCAACAACATAAGTGGGCGGGTCTTGTGTCAAGCACCCATACGGCTGCATCAACTCATCTTTGGGAAGCCAGTGAATCCAGATTTTTGTGTCCTCACCATTGCCTATACGCTTGACCAGGCCTTGTTTCAAAGTGTCTCCCCCTTCCACTATTGCTCGTCAAATCTGACTTGAGTGACCTCCTATGTGTGCATGCAATATGGATGGTGCCGGATAGTAGATACTTTTTCAAACCCGTGCACTAAGGGAATCAGGTTGTTGCAAGAGCCTCCATGCTTGTCTAGCTAGCATAGCTAGATTAGAAAGTTCGAAATCCTTGAAACCCAAACCTCCCATACCTTTAGGTTGCGTCATAGCCTTCCTAGAGATCCAATGTGGTTTACGATGACCGTCCTTACTACCCCACCATAACTTCCTGGTCAGCATATTAAGATGTTCACACAATCCCCTGGGGAGTTTGAAACATGACATAGAGTACACTGGAACTGCTTGGGCCACTGCTTTAACAAGCAACTCCTTGCCTGCCGTTGACATGGTGTTCTTGATCCAGCCCTGAACCTTGCTCCACAAACGGTCCTTAAGATACTTGAATGGGCTGCTTTTTGAGTTCCCAATATCAGAGGGCATGCCTAGATATTTTTCATTTAAAGTGTCATTAGGAACATTCAGAATACCTTTGATCTCATCACGAACAGTGTCAGGAACTCCCTTGCTGAAAAATATAGATGATTTGGCATAATTGATTCTCTGACCTATCGCCTGGCAATAGATGTCTAGCACCTGGTTCACCTCGGTAGCACCCATACTATTTGCTTTGAAAATCAGCAGGATGTCATTAACGAATAAGAGATGATTTACTGGCGGCGCCGTAGGTGCTACAAGTATCCCACCCAAGTTGGATGACACTCTTCTAGATTTGAGGAGGCACGAAAAGCCCTCTGCTGCTAACAAAAACAAGTTTGGAGATATCGGGTCACCTTGCCGGATCCCACATGAAGGCTTGAACTCTTCTAGTCTTTTACAATTGAACAGTACTGAGAATTCGATAGATGTAACCAAGCTCATAACAATGTCAACCCACTTCCCCGTAAATCCCAACTTGAGCATAATAGCTTGGAGGTAGGGCCACTCCACCCTGTCATAAGCTTTCATCATATCATGCTTAAGTGCACACGACTGATGTTTCTTAGCCGTGTTCCTCTTCATGAAATGTAAACACTCATACACTGTGATAATATTGTCAGTTATCAATCTACCTGGGATAATAGTGGAAGGATGGGCCACTTATGCTGGACAAACTTCAGTGGGTCGGTGAACATAGGAGGCCATCTCACTCACCGAGATCTTGAAAACTAGATATCATATTAATAGGCTTTGACGAACTTATTGTTCATAAAAAAGAAAAAGAAAATAGGAATAAAGAAAATGAAACCCAAAAGATGGTAATAAAAAAATCAAAACCAGAAGAAAATATCAAAAACTAGAAAAAAAATGAAACAAAAAACGGAACCCAGAAGTACAGTTGTGCTTTTTTCTGAAAGCACATGCTATGCATTTCCATTTTTAGGAAGCGCGGTTGTGCTTCTCATAGAAGCACATTATGTGATTTTCTCTTTTTTCGAAGAAGCATAATTGTGCTTTTCTCTTTTCGGGGAGTATAGTTTGTGCTTCTTGTGGAATTAATGTTGTGCATCTCGCAGAAGCACATGTTGTGCTTTTCTCTTTTCGGGAAGCAAATTTTGTGCTTTCTTGCAGAAGCATGAGCTGTGCGTCTTGCGGAAGAAAGGATGTGCTTCTCACGGAAGGAAGGTTGTGCTTCTCGCATAAGCACATGCATGATGTGATTTTCCTTTTTCTCGAAGGAAGGTTGTGCTTCTCGCAGAAGCACATGCGGTGGATTTGAGTGCTCCCCTTGACAATTGCGATACGCGTCACGTGGAGGTTGAGGCGGAGGTGGATCAAGCGAATGACGGTGGTGACGAAGTGGAAGTGATTGAGGAGGCCGAGTATGATGATAGGGTGGGGAGGACCGGCAACTACATGGAGACGGAGGATGTGTGCTTGATTCAAGCATGGGAGAATGTCTGACTTGATGTCGTGGTCGGCAAGGATCAAAGAGATGAAAATTATGGGCAAAGGATCGAGGACAAGTACCACCAAATCATCCCGTTCCCTTCCGGCCAGACCTTGAAGTCACTTCATGGCCGTTGGTACATCATCAAGAAAACTTGTGGACGTTGGAGTGGGTGCTTGGAGCAAGTGCGGAGTGCACCACCAAGTGGCATCACTATTGATGATTATGTGAGTGTTTTTTCATTTTTTTGGCTTTGGACGAGTTCATAAGAGTCCGAGCTCATAGTTGCCTCAATGTCCATGTGCAGGGTCACATCACCAATAAGTATTTACAGCAACCTACGGGTTTCAAGGGCCGGTCATTCACTCTTCATCATTTTTAGCGCTTGCTCCGGGATAGTGAGAAGTGGAGGGTGAGGGACAAAGAAGCTCCCCCAAAGAAAGGTGCCTTCGTCAAATTGGAAGATGAGGATGATGATAGTGATGATGCACCAAGAGGAGGGAGAAACAAGGACAAACTGGATGAAAACAAGAAGGAGAAAGCAAGAGTGAAGAGGACGGCCGAGGCAACCACTTTGAGAGATCAAATTGGTGAGATGGCGAAGATAAAAGAGACCATGTTAACCAAGCATTGGTGTGCGGATATTTGTGGCTGATGCCCCCCCCCCCCCTCTCACTAGCCTATCCGACCACTGTCATATTATTAAGAGAGAAGTCCATATTACAACCCTAAACTGCCACCAAAGTCTAATATAGAGAAAGAGGCAGAGAGGAAAGTGTAAATGCAAGTGGGCCACAACGGGGCATGATCTGAAAGCGATCCGGTAGGCCGCGGTATCATGTACTCACTCGTTCAGGGGCGACCCTATTTCTCGCTTTAAGCGAGACAGGGGGAAGCTCTCGCGTTGGGGGGGAGCCCCGATGGGCTGGCCCAGCAGCGCGGGAGGCCACGTCCTTTTTTCTTTTTTTTTCTTTTTTCTGTTCTCGTTTTTGCTTTATTTTGTACTTTTATTTATACTTTAAAATATTAGTTATAAAAAAACTCTTCAAAACCACATTTAAAATTTTTTAACAAGTATTTGAAAAAAAGTTGAATAAATACTAAAAATGTTAAAATGAGTATTTGAAAAATGTTGAAGAAGTATTTGAAAATTAAATCAGTATTAAAAATGTTGAACAAGTATTTGAAAAATGTTGAATAAGTATTAAAAATGTTGTAACGAGTATTTGAAAAATGTTGACCAAGTATTTGAAAAAATGTCAAATAATTATTAAAAATGTAGAACAAGTATTTGAAAAAAATGTTTAACAAGTATCAATAAAATATTGAAAGAGTATTTGAAAAATGTTCAAAAAGTATTTGAAAAATATTGAATAAGTATTTAAATATTGAACAACTATTTTAAAAATGTTGAATAAGCATTCGGACATTGTTGAACTGTATACAAAAAATGTTGATCACTTATTAAAAAAATAAATTGACATATACGTAAATGTACAATGGAAACGAAAACAAACATAAGAAAAAATGACAAGAATAACAAAAAATGGATAAGAAAAAAAACCAAACAAAAATGGAGAAGAAAAAAGAAAACCAAACAAAAAATGGAGAAGAAAAATAAAAGAACAGAAAAAACCATATAAAATAGAAGAAAAAGAAAGAAAAGAAGGAAAGCAATGGAAACCAAGAAAAACCAGTGAGAATAGAAAAACAAAACGAAAACAAAAAATCAGGAAAACCAATGCAAAACCGACCTTTTAATCTCAACTAGGTCGCGCCCTAATAGTTTACAAGAATTTGATGTTGGCTTAGTCGCTAGCAGAGTTGCGCGGCAGCCTGGATTTCCAGGTTCGATTCCTGGTTTTCCCCTTTTTCTTCTCGCTTTCTTTTAAAAGCGCGCTAACAGGCCGGCCCAATAACTACAGTGCGGTGGAATTCGCTTCAGCAAGACAGAAGCAGCACTCGCTTAAAGCCGGAAATAGTCGCCACGCTTTAATAGTATTGACGATGATTACCACAGAAGGATAGTAGATGGGCTGCAGGAAAAATTAATAAATGGCCCAGCAAGCAGCCTAGTCATCCCGGCCGGCAGGCCCTAGCCCCGTTCTTGTAGTTTTGTTTTTGAAGGCCGAGAGAGTAACATAGAAACTCATAGTTTAGTTAGATTTGCTCTTAACTTATCCGCTGGGCATCATGTGTGGTTTGGCCAACCACGTGATGTAAACATTATCCCACTCTCTGTGGACTATGATGAATAAAGACCGGACCTTACCCCTAAAAAAAAAGTCCCAGCGCGGGGTTATATCACGCCTAACGTGGGATGGTAGCTCCCCTTGCCCGCCGCGCATATGGGCTGTCTCGCCAGGGGTCACTCGATCGTACACTTCCGTGTTCATTTCAATTGTTGTAGGTCTAGATTTAGTGGTTTTTCTATAGGTTTTTTGTTTTTGTTTTTCTTATTCATTTTTCATTTCTTTTTCTTTCTTTCTTTGTATTTTTTATTTCTTGATTTTTTTCTTTTTCTAACACATGTCGACTTTTTCATATATGACAGGAACATTTTTTATACTCCCTCTGTTTGAGAATATTTGTCTGAGAAATGGTTTTATCTAGCGTATTTTAGTTCTAGATACATCCATTTTTATTCATTTCTCTGACAATTATTTTCGAAACGAGGGAATACATTTTTAACATTTATAAATTTATGATCAACATTTTCTTAAATATATTTTTTGATGTATGCTTTTTCGTATACATTGCACATATTCCGTACAAAGTAGTAACTTTTTTTATGCACGTTTGCATTTTGCAAATACAGGATTAACATTTTTTTCTTAAATACATGTTTATGTCTATTTTTTTAATAAATTTTTAGGTATCTTTAAATTTTTTGAAATACATGATCAACATTTTCTTATATACATGTTTTGATGTCTACGTCTTTCATATACATTGTACATTTTTCTTATATAATAGAAACATTTTTATACATGTTCAACATTTATAAATAGACAGTGCTAACTTTCAACTGTTCGGAATTTAAGTAACAGATCCGCACAACCTTCTTCAATCACTCTTTAACCACGCATGCAGTCACGCACAGACAGATTTCCTTCGCGCGCGCATATAGCCTGTTTGGACAACAGCTGCATGCAGAAGAAAAAAAAGCTGATGTCAGCAAAGATTCCATCTAAAAAATAAAATTCAAAATATTTTGTAGCTCAAACCGTCGGTCCGATTGAAAAACCATTTTCATATAAAAGATTCATCGCGACGAGACCTTCAAAACTAGATCCCATGTTCATATGTTTCGACGACTTTATTTTTTAGGTAAAAAGTTACCACGCCTATGCAACGTAAGTTATCACGGTTGTGGTACATAAATTATCATGTTGTTTACACAGAAAATTACTGGGGATGAAAATGGTTCCTTTAAATAGTAGGGCGTTTCGGTGCCCAGGCTCATCTGCACCCGGTTAGAAAAAAAATCGTAAAAAATTCAAAAAAATTCAAACAATTCCAAATTTTTTATGTGATGTAGACAATTTGATGCGTGAGGCCCGCTCCAAATTTCAAGTCATTTGGATATTTGAGCAGCTCTCAGCAAAAAATACAAATCGGGCCAAAACAGTACATGAACAGTAAACTTTTTTACAGACCCCCAATTTTGTCTTTTTTGCTGAGAGCTCCTCCGATGTCCAAATGATTTGACACTTGGTGCGAACCTCACGCATCAAATTGTCTACCGCACAAAAAAAATTGGAATTTTTTGAATTTTTCTACTATTTGTTTTGATTTTTTTCGTCGGCGCGGGTGCAGATGAGCTCGGGTGCAGAAATGGATTTTCGTCTTTTAACCTTCTCTTCACATGCACATGTGTGCATGCATTAGAGGGAGATAAGAAATTTGATGTCATCCTAGATTCTTCCATGTTTCAAAATTTCAAAATATTTTATATCTCAAACCATGGATCAGATCAAAAAATCGTTGTCATATAAAAAATCCGTCACGGTGAGACCTACGAAACTAGATCCCATTTGATATGTTCTGATGACTTTTTTTGTGCAAATAGTTACCGTCCTGGGCTCAGTAAGTTATCAACTTCGATGTGTATATATTATCATGTTATTTATACATGAGTTATTGTGGTATGTTTTCAACAACTTTTTTTAGCGGGATAAAGTTACTGCGGTGTTTGTGCGGTGGTTATCACGCCCGCGCTTTGTATATTACCACGTTATTTACACATAAGTTATAGAGGGTATGTTTTCAAACAACTTCATCCCCCACGGTCAAAAGTTACCACAATGTTTATACGTGAGTTATCAAGTCTACGGGTGTGTATATCACCTTGCTATTTACACATAAGTTATCGGGAGAGCGTATGGTTTCAAACAACTTCCTCACGTCCCCTCACCCTCGGGTCAAAGTTATCGCAGTGTTTTTGCGTGTGTTATCATGTATACAGTGCGTATAGTACCATGTTATTTACACGGAAGTTATCGGGGGTACGTTTCCAAACAACCCACCCCGGGTCATAGTTATCGTACTGTTTGTGTGTGAGTTATCAGCTTTGTTGTGCGTATGTTACCATGCTTTTTATATAGAATTTACCATGTTATTTTTCAACAACTTTCCCCTCAAAAGTCAAAATAGTTATCATGTCTGGGCTAAGTAAGTTATCAACACTGTTGTGAGTATATTACCATGCCAGTACACATGAGTTACCGGGTGGGGGTGGGGGCGGGGTTCAACAACTTTTTCCCTGGTCAAAAAATTACCATGCTTCGGCTAAGTCAGTTATCAGCTAAGTTAGTTATCAGCTCTGTTGTATGTATATTACCATGTTATTTACAAAGAAATTACCGGAGGGATTGGTTCAACAACTTTTCCCGGGTGAAAAGTTACCACGGTTTTTCGTACAAGAGTTATCAGCTCTGGGATGTTTAAATTACCATACTATTTACACGAAAGTTACCGATGATATGTTATCAATAACTTTTTCCCTGGTCAAATGTTATCACAATATTCATATATAAGTTATCAAGTTTACAGTGCGTAAATTATCATGTTATTTGCATAAGAGTTACCGATGTACAACGGCGGAGCTACGTGAAGCCTTGGGGGGATTTTCCTTTCATTAGGTATATGAAGTGGCCCCTGCTACCTTGCAGCTTGCCGTACAAGATAGACTCATCTCAAGAATGTTGCACACATAAACCAATCTTCATGCATCGACGAGCATGCACGTACTGCTCGGCTGCTCATGTGTTGTATTCCATCTCGTCCAGACGGTCAGCACCAACCAGTCGAGGCCGAGGCACATCCTTGAGCCTACGACACATCGCGAGGAGGCGAGGACAGACTCAGACAGGATGTTCGTCGATGTCGTTGACTGCATGAACTCTGGCCCGCTGGCCGCCGTCGTGGCCGACTGCCACGCTCTGGACCGCGCGATCATGATCCGATGATTCCGCGAATCGTCCGGACCTGTTGCAAAAATCCTGTCGTCTGGAGAATAGCTTTCTCGTTTATAAATACATAGTTCACATTTTTTGTTCCAAATAAATGTTCAGGTCTACATTTTCTCAATTATATATTTTTTATGTCTACTTTTTCCATACACATTGTACGTTTTTGGTATAGACCAGGAACAGTTTTTATATACACGTTTAATATTGTCCAAATACATCATCAACATTTTTTTGAACTTTATTTTTTTTATGTCAACTTTTTTCCACAGACATTGTACTTTTTTGTATACATTTTCCATATTCATCCGAAACTTTTGTAATACACATTTAAAAATTTTAAAATTGAATGTAAACTTTTTTTGATTATTACTTTTTTCCATACACTTTGTAAATTTTTTGTATACATCGTGAATGTTTTTTATACACATTAAAAAAAATTAAATGCATGATTAAAAAAATTCAACCTTTTATAAAAAGTTATTTTTATAATAGATACTCCCTCCGTCCGGAAATACTTGTCGGAGGAATGGATGTATCTAGACGTATGTTAGTTCTAGATACATCCATTTTTATCGATTTCTTCGACGAGTAATTCCGGACGGAGGCAGGATATTTCGAAATACAGGCAAAAGTTAAAACAAACGAATGCAAAAGTCTTCTGAAAAATAAAGAAAGAAAAAGCGCCGAAGGTCTGTGCCGCGCTGGGCCGGTCCAATTTGAAACGAGAAAAACAAAGGGGTGCCCCAATCCCCCGATTCCGATCTCAAAAAAAGAAAAGAAAAAAAATCCCCCGATTCCCTTCTGCCCCCTCTCCGGCTCCCGATCTGAATTCGCCTCCCGCCGGCCTCCGTGATCAGTGCCTCGCCGGTAGGGGCCACTGGCCGTCGCCGCCTCACCGCACCCTTCCCCGCACGCTCCTGCCCCGCACGCGCAGTCCACCAGATGAACAGCGGCCAGCCGCCCTGTCCGCAGACCAGTCCTGCCCGGCGGCCGGCGGTGTGCAGGATGACCGCGTGAGGCGCGCACCCTGCCCTGCACTACAGCAGCAGCCTCCAGCCATCAGCCAGCCCTCCCACGAGGCTACGACTAAACAGAGTACACAGGTACGGTTATCCTCATTCCCCAATCTTCCCAATTTGTGATTCGGAGTTGCTATTTCTGATTCAAACCTTATATTAATTGATTCATTTGATGTTCTTCAATTATGATTGATACTTGATAGAATGCAAGGATGTATTTTTTTTTTTTTGTAGAATTGTTGAAGAATTGGTGTGTACTCCCTCCGTAAACAAATTTAAGAGCGTTTAGATCACTATTTTAGTGATCTATACGCTCTTATATTTCTTTACAGAGGGAGTACTAAGTAGGCTTCGTTTATGCAAAACACAGATTTAATTGAGAAAATTAGTGTGCCTCGAAGACCATATTGATCTATTTCTATGTGCTATTGGTAAATTAACTGGGATGTTCACATCATATTTGTTGTAAATATAATTTTTCAGGTGTTCCTAGATCTGCCCTCTCCCTCGTCGCCAATGACGCCGACACCTGCGCGCGCCTCGGCAGCCATCGCACACGCCCTGCTACGTAAAACCAGGTGCTCTCGGCGCCGAGCCCTCCCCGCCTCCTCTCGCTCCGTGATCTCTCACCCGGCTCATCCATTTGTTGCCTCTTCTCTTCTCCCCAAACAACAGATGCTTCGCTGGGGTGAATCGGATCCGGCCAACCACGAGGACCTTCTCTGGAGCGCCAGCGGGGGCGGCTGACCCACAGGTACCTTTTCTCCCAGCCAATCGCCTGTGTCGTGGCCCTGTAGTGTTCAGAGAAATGGCTCGTTCAAGGCGCTGCGAGTTGCGAGACTGATTGAGGTTTTGTTCCAGATGTGTGTAACTGAGGGCGACTCTGTGCATTGACATGTAGGGTCGCGCGGAGAAGGTTGGTGGTGTGAAAGCTGGAGTGGACGAGCTCGACGTTGCTATCGTTGGTGGAGGCATGGTGGGCTTGGCTGTTGCTTGTGCACTGTGTAGGTATTGCTGCCTTCGTGTACTTCTTTTCCTTCGATCAATTGTTCGTGAGCTCAGGTTCGTGTTACTCCTAGGCTGAGAATCGATCCTGGCATTAGTTATCATAAAAGGAACCTTGGCACCATTGGAATAAAGTTCTCAGGGATTCTCCCTGCCATTTTACTAGTTCAGTGTGAAGTATTGCTAATAATATTGGTAGAATGGTAGTTGCAGGAGAGTTTGGTGGCTGTATGAAAACACCTTGTGTATAAATTTGACACTCCTATGCTATGATTGTTTCAGATTAGAAGTACCAACTTCTATGTACAGTCTTGAGTTTCTCATATGCTTATTTATCCTGCATGCAGCCAATATGCCATTGACCAAACATCTCCGAGTTGCAGTCATCGATAGCAATCCTTCATTGAACTCAAGGAGTTATCTGAAAAAAGATGGTGTACCTGATTCAAGGGTCAGCACTGTTACTCCTGCAACCATTTCCTTCTTCAGAGGTAAGATTGTAAATATAAAATGAATATGACATTGCATGTTTCATGTCAGAACTTTGAATGTGTTTGCATATGTGCCTAGCACTTGTCATCACACAATATTCGTCTGAACTGTATTTCTTGTCGAGTGTAGTGTAGCGATAACCTGGAACTGCCATGGAGTGTACTACCAACTCTGTTGGTCTATGTATGGCCATCATTCTTTTTTCTGTTGCCACCAACTGTGTCTCTTCACAAGTTTGATTGAAATTGTTGCACTACTTTGCATACCGGGGAGTGAAAAATATAGAATGAAGGATGAGCAGGCTGTACGCCTAAGATGTTGGCTAGATCAACTTCGCTCCTTTTGTGTTTGTTTCCCTTCCCTTGTACAGGCACCCCTCCTGTAAATTATCCTCTTGTATATTTTTCTCCCCTTTTAATAAAGCTTACTGTCAGGTCTTCCATACAGTTTCAGTTTTTTTTTTAAACTCGAGAACACGCAATTAGCTACTTCTAGTGTAGTTACTACTAATAATATTGTATACATGACATTTTTTTTTATCATGTGGCAGATATTGGTGCATGGGAGCATATTCTACAGCAAAGACATGCATTCTTTGGTAAAATGCAGGTGATGACATGCATTTAGTTTCATATGCATGGTGGTTTCCTTTTTCCTGCTTGTGCTTGATGACTCTGAAAAAGTTGCTGATGCTTCTTGTAGTAGATTTCGTCATTCATGTGCATATCTTAGTGAGTAAAGTTGAATAAACCATTTGAATCAATTGAAATACCAATGAAACATGCAACACATACTTCACACTTTCAAAGTATTCACTCAGATTCGAAATGGAACATAAAAGATAATGTGTTATACCTTATTATACATCTGTTTTACCTGGCCCGTTTCATTTAAATTTTAGATAGAATAGATCACTTGAAGTTTTAAGTGTTTAACTATGCTTGAATGGTACATGTTGTCCAGCCAGATGTGCATGCATTAGCGTGGCTCCTTTACCCATGGCCTTGTCCTTATGTCTTTGTTACAATTACAAACAATGAGAGCAACATTTTCTTTTTGTTTGTCGCATTTACACACAACAAGTGCAGCAGTTTCTTCCATCTAAATTGCTGCACTTGCACACAGTAAGAGCAACAGTTTCTTGCTTTAGATAGCGGGTGTTCAGCATAAGCATTGATTGCAACACATTTTTGCTGGCAGGTGTGGGATTACACCGGACTAGGATACACGAGGTACAGCGCAAGAGATGTGGGCAAAGAATATCTTGGGTATGTTTGAATGGGAGCTGCTGTAATTGTCTGATACCATTTGTACTGCTTCATTGATACATGATAAACTTTGCTTTGTTTTTGCATTGCTTAGATATGTGGTGGAGAACAAGGTGCTTTGCAACTCACTTTTGTTACGTTTACAGGTCTGTCTTTTCCAACGAACTTTGGATGATTTTGATTTGCATCTAGATGTTTAGCCTGATGTTTGATTACGCCTAATACTACCTCACTCCATACCAATGGTTTGTTTCCTAGTTTATAAACTTGCTGAATACCAATGGGTTTTTTCCCATCGGAATAGTCACCTTAAATTGATACTTCAGATGTTTACTTTATCAGGAGCAAAAGGAAGACCTTGAAAAGATGATCTACCCTACCCGATTGGTGTCTCTTGCTTTCCCATCAAAAAGCAGGCACGTAGGAGTAGCAGGAGTGAAGCTACCATCAACTGAGGCAGATTCCATTGGGTATACTTCAGAGGAACTACGCCGTAGTAGTTTGGTTAAGCTTGATCTAAGTGATGGGCAGACTTTATATTCGAAGTTGGTGGTAATTTCATATATACGATTCTCCATCCATTCAAACTTTTGTATTTCTTTATTGCCTTCAAACGCTTATTTAAACTGATGGTTACAGGTAGGAGCTGATGGTTCCAAATCCAATGTAAGGCAGGTTGCTGGTATAAAAACAACTGGGTGGAGTTATCCTCAGAGTGCGATTATATGCACAGTAGAGCATACGACAGCGAATGACTGTGCATGGCAGAGGTTTCTCCCTTCTGGTCCGATTGCCCTACTTCCAATAGGTGACAACTTCAGCAATATAGTGTGGACAATGAGCCCAGAGGAGGCATCACGCCATAAGTCAATGAGCCCTGAAGATTTTGTGATGTCAGTGAATCGTGCATTGGATTTTGGTTATGGACCGCATCCCAACTCGAGCAGTCTTGACCATTACATGGACAAGTTATTTTCTGGCATTGGAGATACTGCAGCGTCTACAAGAGAATGCTTTGAAGTCCCACCAAGAGCAATTGGGTTGATCTCTGATAGAATGGCATTTCCATTGTCACTGATGCATTCCCATGATTATGTTTCGAAAGGGCTAGCGCTAGTTGGTGATGCTGCTCATACAGTTCACCCCTTGGCGGGCCAAGGTGTCAATTTGGGTTTTGGAGATGCAGCTGCCTTAGCAAAAGTTATTTCTGAGGGAGTTTCTATTGGTGCAGATATCGGAGATGTAAGTACCTATGTTGTTTCTTGAATCAACTAAGTGCCTATTGTTGCTGTGTTTTGGTTAGTTTTATGCAGATACCACTGTATCCTAGCTTCTACGAGTAACTATTAGATTATATTGAGGAACTGGTTAAGTGCAAGCAAAAGATGTGTAGAGCTGGTCATTCAGCAAGCTCGTGATTTCTTAATTTGGATGCATTGTTTATCACCATCTTGAATATTGTAGTTAAACAGCACCACATTTATCATCCACAGCAAACTAACCAAACCTTTTTCGTTTTTTAAGCTATCTTTGCTGAGTCGGTATGAGAATGACCGCAAGGCTGCTAATGTTGCGATGGCGGCAGTTCTAGATGGTTTCCAGAAGATGTACTCCGTTGATTTCGGACCCCTCAATGTGCTAAGAGCCGCTGCTTTCCATGGGGCCCAGTATATATCACCGCTGAAAAGGAATATAATCTCTTACGCAATGGGCAATAAAAAATCTCCTCTATTCTCATAGGCAGCAGCAGGTCTTAGAAACCTGCTGGCTTTGCGGTACTGTCTTGTTATAGTATGGTCTACTCTGGGCTTGTACCGATGAGTATTTTAAGCTAGTGATGTTTCGCAGAGAAATGTTAGAGTGGATAAAAAAATGTAACAGGGAAGTAGTAATTCTACCAAATAAAATGAGATCTCCTCCCTGGTGTTGTTAGAATGTTCATTGGATCCAGTTCCACCATCTTTTTGTTGAGTAATTTGCTTGCAGTGAGAAAGTGCCTTTTTTGTTATAGGAAAGAAAGAAAATGCATCTGACTGAAAAAAATAATTATGTGTTCATGTGTAGCCCATTTGTAGCTAAGTTGGGTTCCATCTCATGGAGGCTCAAAATGCAGCCCGGCAGGAACCAGAGGCTGCTGCTGATCTCCTGTCCTGCCGGCAGAAAATGCAGGAAATCCCCAGTTCCCCACCACTGTCGAAGCAGCCAGCCTAATGGAGGTCCCGTCTTGCCCCGTCACCTCAAAGCCCGACCACGGCAGAAGAAAGAGAAATGATAAAAGTCATTCCCTATGCCTCAGTCATAGGCTCTAATGTATGTCATGCTGTGTACCAGACATGATGTGTGCCTTGCCATAAGTCTGGCAGGGAGGTACCAAAGTGATCTAGGAGTAGATCACTGGACAGCGGTCAAGAACATCCTGAAGTACCTGAAAAAGACTAAGGACATGTTTCTCGTTTATGGAGGTGACGAAGAGCTCGTCGTAAGGGGTTACATCGATGCTAGCTTCGACACAGATCCGGATGACTCTAAGTCTCAAACCGGATACGTATTTATATTGAATGGTGGAGCGGTCAGTTGGTGCAGTTCTAAGCAGAGTGTTGTGGCGGGATCTACATGTGAAGCGGAGTATATAGCTGCTTAGGAAGCAGCGCGAGAAGGAGTCTGGATGAAGGAGTTCATATCCGATCTGGGTGTAATACCTAGTACATCAGATCCAATGACTATCTTTTGTGACAACACTGGGGCTATTGCCATTGCCAAGGAGCCAGATTTCACAAGAGAATCAAGCACATCAAGCGCCGCTTCAACTCCATTCGTAATTATGTTAAAGATGGAGACATATAACTTTGCAAAGTACATACGGATCTGAATGTGGCAGACGCGTTGACTAAACCTCTTCCAGGGGCAAAACATGATCAGCACCAAGACTCCACAGATGTTAGATTCATAACTATATAAACTAGATTATTGACTCTAGTGCAAGTGGGAGAATGTTGGAAATATGCCCTAGAGGCAATAATAAATTGGTTTCATATTTCCTTGTTCATGATAAAGGTTTATTATTCATGTTAGAATTGTATTGACCGGAAACTTAAATACATGTGTGAATACTTAAACAAATACTATGTCCCTAGTGAGCCTCTACTAGACTAGCTCGTTGATCAAATATGGTTAAGGTTTCCTAACCATAGACATGAGTTGTCATTTGATAACGGGATCACATCATTAGGAGAATGATCACATCATTAGGAGAATGATATGATGGACAAGACCCAACCGTAAGCTTAGCATTCGATCGTATCACTTGAGTTTATTGCTATAGCTTTCTTCATATCAAATATCTATTCCTAAGACCATGAGATCATGCAACTCCCGGATATCGGAGGAATACCTTGTGTGATATCAAACGTCACTTAGTAACTGGGTGATCATAAAGATGCTCTACAGGTATCTCTAAAGGTGTCTGTTGGGTTGGCATGGATCGAGACTGGGATTTGTCACTCTATGTGTCGGAGAGATATCTCTGGTCCCTCTCGATAATACAACATCGTAAAGAGCTTGCAAGCAATGTGGCTAATGAGTTAGTCACGAGATCTTGTATTACGGAACGAGTAAAGAGACTTGTCGGTAACGAGATTGAACTAGGTATGGAGATACCGACGATCGAATCTCGGGCAAGTAACATATCGCCGGACAAAGGGAATTGCATACGGGATTAACCGAATCCTTAACATCATGGTTCAACCGATAAAAGATTTTTATGGAATATGTAGGAACCAATATGGGCATCTAGGTTCCGCTATTGGTTATTGATCGAAGAGGTGTCTTGGTCATGTCTACATGATTCTCGAACCCGTAGGGTCCGCATGCTTAACATTCGGTGACGCTAGAGTAATATTGGGATATGCATGTTGGTGACCGAATGTTGTTCGGAGTCCCGAATGAGATCCCGAACGTCACGAGGAGCTCCGAAATGGTCCGGAGGTAAAGATTTATATATGAAAAGTTGCTTTCAGGGTTCCAGAAAAAGTTTCAGTTTTTTTGGTATTGTACCGGGAAGCTTTCAGAAGGTTTCAGAAACTTCCGGAGGAGTCCGGAAACTTCCAGAGGTGTCCGGAAGTCCACCAAAGGTTTCACCACGTCCCAAGGGCCAGCATGGGCTGAGGGGAGGCGCCCTGACCTTATTGGGCCAGGTGCACAATTCCCTCAAGGCCCATGTTGCTTGGGAGAGGTGGAAAGTCCACCTGTGTATGGAAAAGAAGGGAATTGGACTAGAAGTCCAACTCTTCCCCCTTGGTGCGCCCCTAGGGCTTGGAGGGCTGGCCACCACGCCCCTCCAC
The DNA here is from genome assembly GCA_011799875.1 of Thinopyrum elongatum. Classification (NCBI taxonomy): domain Eukaryota; kingdom Viridiplantae; phylum Streptophyta; class Magnoliopsida; order Poales; family Poaceae; genus Thinopyrum; species Thinopyrum elongatum. The sequence continues at coordinate 576,291,791 of CM022301.1, forward strand.
CTATATATAGAGGGGAAGGGGCACCCCAAGAGGACACTCTCTCCTGTTACTTCGTAACTCCTCCGTCTTCGTTGTTTCGGTAGCGCTCGGCGTGGCCCTGCCGGAATCACTCCACCACCATCACCGTCACGCCATCCTGCTGCCGGCGATCCCATCTACTTCTCCTCCCTCGCTTGCTGGATCAAGGAGGAGGAGACGTCATCGAGTCGTACGTGTGCTGAACGCGGAGGTATCGTCTGTTCGGTACTTCATCGGTTTGGATCGTGACGAGTACGACTACATCAATCGCGTGATATACGCTTCCGCTTAACAGTCTACAAAGGTACGTAGACACACTCTCCCCTCTCGTTGCTATGTTTCTCATGTATAGTTCTTGAGTGTTCGTAGGATTTTTTTTATTTTCATGCTTCGTTCCCCATCACTTCCATGGTCAAATTTATCTCCATGTTCTTGGCTTCACCCTCAACTGGCACCCCGTGCAGACTTTGCACTCACCTGGTTTTTGACAAGTTGCCAAATTATTGTAAAGAGGTAAATACTTGGTGTGTGAAACCATGGTGGAGAACCACCATCCCCATTGGATTCATGAGTTCAAGGCCAACATACAGGTGAATAAGCTAATGACTGCAGGTCAGATCTACAGAAACATTAATATGAAATTCATATGTACTTTTGTGTATGTGTGTGGGAAGTATGTGTGTGGGAAGAATTGCAGATTTGTAATGACCCGCTTATGTTAAGAGACAGTGCTCATTGATTCAGCCTATTGGGTGATGTCCAGAGTACGCACTACAGAGTCTATAAAACACATTTCCACGAGTAAATCCAAAGTAATTTGTTACCTCTTGAATTTCTGATTCTACAATAAAAGGACTATGTAATATTTTGTGTGTGGATGAGCTCATTAGATTGCTTTTGAATGGATAGATGACCCGTTATAGAGAAAGATAAACATCCCAGGATAGAAAGCTTTACCAACGATTCCATATTAAATTTTTTTACGAATACCATATTAATTAGCATTGTTTAGACTAAAACAGACACTACTTTATCATTGGTTTTTTTTTTTTGAGACAATACTTTATCATTGGTACTTTAACAAAATGGAGCGCTCCCTGGCCAGTGCTCCTGCCCCTGCGGCCTTTGGTATGGGCCATGCATTTCGGGCTTTAGGACTGGAACTAGAACGGGCTTTTGCCTGTCTAGGGCTCTTACTGCCACAGGGCCTTTGTAGATAGTTTTTCTGTGGCTCTTTTTTGTAAGATGTTTTTTTTTTCTAGTAAAAAATGTAGATACATCTAGGGATCGAGCAGTTGCCAACTAAATCTTCCAAGCACACATTCACAAAAAAGAATTCATGAGAGCAACTACTGAGCAAGTACCCCTTTGGGGGCGTACCCAGCGGACAGCGCTGCCACGTGTCTCGTGCTGGCGCACCCCCGCGGGTACATGTTTGGTTTTTCCTAGGTTTTCTAAAAAAAATGAATTGGTCAGTGAGATTATGTACATGGTCCACTGATGAAGACTAGTTTTCTAATCTGCAGGGTTATGAGACAAGGGAAGTAACCATGGTCAGCGAGATTATGTACATGCAGACTTAAGTAGAACATGCAGAAATTAAAAGGATTTTCCTGAAAATATAAGCCAAAATGACTTGGCAGGAGACTAATTGAATGAGATTGCACGTAGGAGCACACACATTTGCAGAACTACTTCAAGCAGACATCTTGTACATGGTAAAGAACTCAAACATGGCAGACAGTGACACAAAGAAAGAAAAGCTTAAAATTCCTGAAAACTTGCTCAAGTCTAATATTTGCTCTTGAAAGTTTTCTTTCTGAGCAGGAATATTCAGGAGATCATTCAAACATGAACCAGGGCAAAGATAAGCAGCTCGCTAGCCATATCAATACAGGAACCTACAGTGAGCAAATCTACCAACCATAGGAAATTCAAGACCAAAGAACAAGGTATTGTGTTCCTTAGTGCAGGATCAACATCTCACACAACAATCATACGTAAACCAAAACAACAATGACATGAGCAGCTTGACATCTCTACTCCAATTCGCAAAAAAAAAAAAAAAGACATCTCTACTCCAATGGGGTGACAGAGCACAAAGAAATTGGTTTGTCTTGAATAATTGCGCGCAACAGTATTGCCCCGGAAATATCTACCTTGGGTCGCATTCTTCTCCCGGTGAAAATTATCCGCAGTCTCAGCCAGAAAAAGAAAATGTCGGCATCATCAGATCGCGCTGCCCACCCCAGACAGCAGAGCACGTCCTCTTCTCGCCGTCAGCCACAGCGGCGACACTTCTGGAAGTGGATGTGGATGTGATGCTCCTCCGGCCAACACGTACCACCATCCGACGCTCCGCACCACCAAACCCTATTTTCTTTCGTTATTTCAGTTTTGCTACGACTCATCTAGACCAGATATAATTTGGTCTCATTCATCTTTTATAGTCATTGAATATGATGCTATAAGATACGTGTGTGTTGATATGGATTGTATCTATTCTTGTTTTTCAGGTGAATGAGATGATACTATATCTCATCTGCATAAATTCCAGGTACTCCCACTGTAAAACTCGCCGGGTTTATCCCCTTTCCCGGCAGACCGCACGCACGCACGCAGCGCCAGAGAGCAAGTAATCCCCATCGCCATGGCTCGCCGCGCCGACCTCCACCTCGCCGCCCTCCTCCTACTCCTGCTAGCCGCCGCTCCCGCGCTCTCCGCCGCGGCCGGCACCATCGTCTTCACCACGCTCGGCCGCAGCCGCTACGCCTTCGACGTCTACGCCCTCCCGCTCGCGCCCTCCCTCTCCCTCCCCGCCTCCGCCTCCCCTGCCCCAGAGCTCCGCCTCACCGACGGCGCATCCGTCAACTACAACGGCAACTTCGCGCCCTCCTCCGGCGCGCTGCTCTTCGTCTCCGAGCGCAACGGCTCCCTCAACATCTACCTCTCCCCCGTCCTCCCGTCCTCCTCCTCCCGCCGCGAGGCGCTCGAGGTCGGCGATGGCGACTCGTCTCCGCCTGCGGCCCCGACGCCGCTGCTGTCCTGGGACCCCGTCGCGCTCCGGGACCGCCCGGCCCTCACCCGCGACGGCTCCCGCCTCGTCTACGTCTCCACGGCGGTCCCCGCGCCCGCCCCGCGCCGAAGCTGGGCGGCCGTCTACGCCACCCACCTCCCCTCCGGCCGGGCGACCCGGCTCACCCCGCCCGGCGTCGCCGACTTCAGCCCCGCCGTCTCGCCCTCCGGGGACTGGACCGCCGCCGCCTCCCCCGGCGAGGCCGGCTGGGCCGGCGAGGTGCAGGACCTCCGCACCGACGTCTACGTCTTCCGGACCGACGACGGCTCCCGGCGCACGCTGCTCGTCAAAGACGGCGGCTGGCCCTGCTGGGCCGACGAGACCACGCTCTTCTTCCACCGCCGGGACAGCGACGGCTGGTATGGCGTGTACCGCGCCAAGATCGAGGTCTCCGATGACGGGCTCCTGACGGCGGCCTCCGTTGAGCGGATCACCCCGCCGGGATTCCACGCCTTCACGCCCGCCGCGTCGCCCGGCGCGCCGGGGCTCGTCGCGGTGGCCACCAGGCGGCCCGGCTCCGACTACCGGCACATCGAGGTGATTGACCTGAGCTCCGGCGCCGACAACGCCGCCTACTTCGAGGTCACCAGGCCCGTGGCGCCGCGCGCGCACCACTTCAACCCGTTCGTCTCGCCGGACGGCGCGCGGGTCGGGTACCACCGGTGCCGGGGCAGCGGGAACGGGGACTCGCCGCTGCTGCTGGAGAGCCTCAAGAGCCCGGCGACGGAGTCGCTGTTCAGGATCGACGGGTCGTACCCTTCCTTCTCGCCCGACGGCAAGAGGATCGCCTTCGTCGGGCTGCCGGGGCTGTACGTGGTGAACTCCGACGGCTCCGGCGGCCGCCGGAAGATCTTCTCCGGGAACGCGTTCCCCACGTCGTGGGACTGGAAGAGGAAAGGGGTGATCTACACCAGCATCGGGCCGGACTTCGCGAGCGAGAGCACTGAGGTGGACGTGGTGGCCGTTTCCCTCGGCGACGAGGACAGCGGCGGCGGCAGCATCTCTCAGGTCTCCATCAAGAAGCTCACAATCGGAGGGGAGAACAACGCGTTTCCGTCGCCATCGCCGGACGGCAAATGGCTGGTGTTCCGGTCGGGGAGGTCCGGGCACAAGAACCTGTACATCATGGACGCGGAGGACGGCGAGGCCGGCGGCATCCGGCGCCTGACGGACGGCCCATGGACCGACACCATGTGCAACTGGTCGCCGGACGGCGAGTGGATCGCCTTCGCCTCCGACCGGCACAACCCGGGCGGCGGCAGCTTCGCCATCCACATGGTGCACCCGAACGGCACCGGGCTGCGGAGGGTGGTGCACAGCGCAGACGGCGGCAGGACGAACCACCCCTGGTTCAGCCCGGACTCCAAGAGCATGGTGTTCACCTCGGACCTCGCCGCCGTGTCCGCCGAGCCCATCTCGAACCCGCACCACTACCAGCCCTACGGCGAGATCTTCACCATCAACATCGACGGCTCGGGGCTACAGCGGCTCACGCACAACTCGTTCGAGGACGGCACGCCGTCATGGACGCCGCACTTCCTCGAGCCCCGGGACGTCGGCGAGACGCTGCGAGCCTCCGGGAGCTGCGCGTTCCAGGACTGCCACTGGCTCAGCATAGAGGATGATGCCCAGCCTGCAAGTGCTGCCCTTCGCTATGCCCATGGTAACAAGAAGATCGGCTGCTAGAAGCTATGTCCTGATGATACCAAGGAGAGCATGCCTGTGCTGTATATAAATGTTTGCCCTGCCTGCATTCTGCTTAATTACTACTACTGTACCTGTATTTCCCCAGGAATAAGGCCATGTAAAGTGAGGCCATGTTCAGGCAAATATGAACCAAATTGCCATTGGGTTATGTATGTTCTATATGAAGCTATGTCCACTTGTTAATTTGTAGCAAGAGAACTGTGGTTTGAAGCAATTCTACAACAATTCTATTGCTGACTCTGACTGTCAAGTAGTGCATACAGCGGGAAGAACTGAGCCAAGATCATAAACAAAAATTCAACTCTACAGGCTAACAGGAATTCTTCTTATCTTACAATCATACACACACTACAAATACCGATATAACTCATGCGGACCAAGCAATATCTCATAGGCTTCTGCTGCTCCAGGGGCTCTACCGACAAATCTATCTAGCGAATGACCTTCGCCACCATACCTGGAAGGCTCGACTAAGGTTCGGGCATTCTGCGCCTCTAGATGCAAAGCACTGGAACCATTCCTCGAATAGGCTCTGCTGCTCCCGGAGCGGAAGGGTGAGAAGGGCTTGCCCCAGGCTATCCTCCAGCGCTTTCGCATCCAGCCCTTTGGAGCACCTTTGAAGCCAACCGAAATCGGTTAACATCGGCGTGAACCATCCCCGGAACAGTTGGCTCCTCAGATCGCTGGGGCACTGCACTTTCCCTTGCCCGAGCGCGATGAACACGCCAGCTGATATCCGGCTCAGCTCGTACCTGAACATTGGTGATGCTTGCTCGTGCATCCTGATGAGATCGTCTTGCCCGGCCCACAGCATGACGAAATTCTCTGCCATATCATTGTTGACCAGGATCTCAAATAGCCAGCTGAGGTTCTCACTTTGCTTGCTCACTCTTTCAATCATGGGTTTACTGTGCCTAACTTTCAGTGCCTGGTCTGTGCCGCATTTTGGCTCCGAGTCTTCCTTAAAAAGTTCCACCAGTAGGTTCAGACACGAGCAGCAAATCTGGTAGAGGCTCCTTTTGTTTAATCCGGACAAATCCTTTTGATATACCGAGCTTTTGCTTAGAAGACCATTGATTAAAGACTGCATATCTTTTCTTGCACTGTTGTTTGTGCTGCTTGTGACAGATTGGATGAGCTGACCTGTCAGGTCTTCCGAGCTGCTAGAAGGTTGTGTTTGCAATCTTGCCAGTACATCTTTCGATAACGCTTCATCGAAAGTGCATCTAGCAAAGAGGTGCTTTAGCTTCTCTTCCTCATTCTCGTTCCATGGAACTGCTTCGATGTACTCCAAACATGATCTGATTCCTTTGTCATACAGAATTGAGGAAGCCACCTGCAATTCATAATCAAAACAACATCTATCAGACCCGTTGTGAGATGCTACCGAAACTATTATCTCTTTCTTTTGCAAGAATCATATCAGAAAGAAGACCCATTAAAAAAAAACCTTAAGAAGTACAGTACGGCAATATTGGTAGCATGTGTAAACAATGTTCTATTATTATTGATGTCGCTGTACAACTGCATACCTAATCTGTATTTGGTATAACTCTGTAAAAATGTAGACCACCAGGCCATACTGTGTTACAAGAGGCTCAATATAAACAGCGTGCAGAGTAACTGGCAGTAGTTAAAGGACCAACCAATGTGTCATGGAGCAAATGCAATTTGTCCAAAGTTAAAATAATTTGTCATAATAATCTATGTTGCAAACATTCTGTACCAATTTTGGTACCACTAAAATTAGACTGCTCTGTTTATGTTTCCATCTTGATCAGAGCTTTTATGTTGTCGTGCTGTCATACTATTTATCAATGGGCTGACTCCAGATCCATGACCACACTATCCGCACACACATTATTGATTTGTCCTCCCATAATTACACTCAACAGATAGGACCACGATAATGGCTGATTAGGTACACAATGTTCCATGTAGAAGGATCAATTCTTTCATTTAATTCACTACCCAAGAAGTGAAAGCACTAGTTAACTATCAATTACTTCTTGGTTGGTTTCACACTCCCATCTATCCAGACCTAGCTTATCTGGACACATTGTTTGGTGTTGTACGCTCACCACGTGACAACTCAAGCGCCTACCCAGCTAACTTGCGCCCATGGCCTTAGCAGCCTAACAACTTGTACAAATGACCAATTTATGAATCCTTAAGGTGGCACTTGTATCTCTCAACAAGACATAGTGGTCTCATATGGTACAGCTTTATGGGCACTATAATCCCAAAAAACTTGTATGACTTGCACCAGCAAAATTGTCAGTATAACTCCAACCATAACAAATGTGGCTTCGCACAAACCGCGTATGACGTAATATCGATGCAATTCCAGTGATTTCGACTCAGAAAGCGCTAAAATCCAAAAACATGTGCATCTATCTAGTTACTAACAGAGTAGTTAAACATGACCACCAGTCATCAAGCTCATAAAATTTCGAAGGGGCCAATCAATTTGCACTGTACTAAACCTGCAATGCGGTGCCTCGCACGAGCACCATTTACACAACCACACGGCCACCACGGTCTACCTATGCGAACTGCAGTGTACAGCAAATACTACTAGGAAAGGATGTGCATCTCATTCTCACCTCGAGGACGGCGATGGCCCGCGAGACGCCGGCCCTGGCGAGCCACCGCGGCGCGTCGGCCTGGAACATGAGCTCCACGGCGTCCCTGAAGGCGGCGACGTTGTCCACCCCGTCGACCTCGATCCTCCTGGCCCCGACGGCGGCATTGGGCTCGGGCGCCATGGCGGCGAAGAAGGCGCTGCTCCCGCAGAGCACGGCGGAGTCGAGGTCCATGACGCAGCCGGAGCCGGCGTCCCTCCCCCGCAGGCAGAGCCTCAGATCCAGCCCCTCCCCCTGGCCCTCCTCCTCCTCCTCCCGCACCGCGACGAACGGGGCCATCGGCTGCTGCTCCGGGTGGGGGTGGGGCGTCGGGGTGGGGGTGGGGGTCGGAGGGTGGTGGGCGTCGGGGTCGATGGGGGAGACGCGGCCCGGGGAGAGGATCCGGCGCGGGTAGTCGATGAGGCCCGCCAGCTTGGAGGAGGGCGAGCCGTGGAAGGAGGAGGGGGATTTGGGCGGGAGCTGCTGCGGCTGCTTCCGAGCGACGTCGCTGACGGCGGATCCTGCTTGCGGCGCGGCGGCGTGGGAGAGGGTGCGGTGGTCGGGGCTGGGCGGGACGCCGGCGAAGGAGCAGCACCAGCCGGCGACGGGGCCGCGACGGCGGAGGTGGCGGGCGGCGTGCTCCGCCATGCGCGAACGAATGGGACGCGGGGCGGGGGATCTAGGGCTCGGAGGAGAGTGTGGGCGTCGCCACCATTGTGGATGGGGGGTGGGGGAGCAAGGGAAGTGTGTTGAGGTGTGCTGGCCACCGCGCAGGTAGCGGAGCAGAATAATTGCTGCGGTGCGGCGGGGCCGATGGGGATGGGATGAGATGCGGATGGGATGGAATGAACCCGCACCTACTCCGGCGGTGCGGCGCGGATCCGATGCTAAACCTAGCGGTTAGAGTGTTTTTTATACAATAAGTTCATACAACTCCGTTAACTTCAAACTTAACCTAAACAGTAGTACATCCAAAATAAACCTTCTGAAAGATCGAGGATGTCGCCTAGCGCTTTAAAATAATTACGGTTTAGGCTTGAACAAATACGGAATAAACCTAGCGGTTAAATTGCCAGGCACAAAACCTACAACAACTAGGCTCACCTATATGCACCAACAACTTCGAACGTCTTCGCGATCCAACCGATCAAGCACCGAACGTACGGCACCTCCGAGTTCAGCACACGTTCAGCTCGATGACGTCCCTCGAGCTCTTGATCCAGTTGAGGGCGAGGGAGAGTTCCGTCAGCACGACGGCGTGGCGACGGTGATGATGAAGTTACCGGCGCAGGGCTTCGCCTAAGCACTACGATGATATGACCGAGGTGTGTAACTGTGGAGGGGGGCACCGCACATGGCTAAGAGATTGTCTGTTGTACCTTTGGGTGCCCCCCTTCCCACGTATATAAAGGAGGGGGAGGAGGAGGCCGGCCCTAGAGGGGGGCGCGCCAAGGGGGGGAGTCCTACTTGGACTCCTAGTCCAAGTAGGATTCGGCCCCCCCTCCTTCCTTCCACCGGAGAGGGAAAAGGGGAAGGGAGAAAGAGGGAGAAGGAAAGAGGGGGGCCGGCCCCCTCCCCTAGTCCAATTCGGTTTGGGCAAGGGGGGGCGCGCCCCTCTCACGTGGCCTCTCTCCTCTCCTCCAATAAGGCCCAATAGGCCCATTACTTTTCCCGGGGGGTTCCAGTAACCTCCCAGTACTCCGGAAAAATGCCCGAATCACTCGGAACCATTCCGATGTCCAAATGCAACCTTCCAATATATGAATCTTTACCTCTCGACCATTTTGAGACTCCTCGTCATGTCCGTGATCTCATCCGGGACTCCGAACAAACTTCGGTTCATCAAATCACATAACTCATAATACAAATCGTCATCGAACGTTAAGCGTGCGGACCCTACGGGTTCGAGAACTATGTAGACATGACCGAGACACATCTCCGGTCAATAACCAATAGCGGAACCTGGATGCTCATATTGGCTCCTACATATTCTACGAAGATCTTTATCGGTCAAACCGCATAACAACATACGTTATTCCCTTTGTCATCGGTATGTTACTTGCCTGAGATTCGATCGTCGGTATCATCATACCTAGTTCAATCTCGTTACCGGCAAGTCTCTTTATTCGTTCCGCAATGCATCATTCCGCAACTAACTCGTTAGTCACATTGCTTGCAAGGCTTCATATGATGTGCATTACCGAGAGGGCCCAGAGATACCTCTCCGATACTCGAAGTGACAAATCCTAATCTTGATCTATGCCAACCCAACAAACACCTTCGGAGACACCTGTAGAGCATCTTCATAATCACCCAGTTACGTTGTGACGTTTGATAGCACACAAAGTGTTCCTCCAGTATTCGGGAGTTGCATAATCTCATAGTCAGAGGAATATGTATAAGTCATGAAGAAAGCAATAGCAATAAAACTTAACGATCATTATGCTAAGCTAACGGATGGGTCTTGTCCATCACATCATTCTCTAATGATGTGATCCTGTTCATCAAATGACAACACATGTCTATGGTCAGGAAACATAACCATCTTTGATAAACAAGCTAGTCAAGTAGAGGCATACTAGGGACACTCTGTTTGTCTATGTATTCACATATGTACTAAGTTTCCGGTTAATACAATTCTAGCATGAATAATAAACATTTATCATGATATAAGGAAATATAAATATCAACTTTATTATTGTCTCTAGGGCATATTTCCTTCAGTCTCCCACTTGCACTAGAGTCAATAATCTAGTTCACATCGCCATGTGATTTAACACCAATAGTTCACATCTTTATGTGATTAACATACATAGTTCACATCGCCATGTGACCAACACCCAAAGGGTTTACTAGAGTCAATAATATAGTTCACATCGCTATGTGATTAGCACCCAAAGAGTACTAAGGTGTGATCATGTTTTGCTTGTGAGAGAGGTTTAGTCAACGGGTTTGCCATATTCAGATCCGTATGTATTTTGTAAATTTCTATGTCTACAATGCTCTGCACGGAGCTACTTTAGCTAATTGCTCCCACGTTCAATACGTATCTAGATTGAGACTTAGAGTCATCTAGATCAGTGTCAAAGCTTGCAACGACGTAACTCTTTACGACGAACTCTTCATCACCTCCATAATCAAGAAACATTTCCTTAGTCCTTTAAGGATAATTTTGACCGCTGTCCAGTGATCTACTCCTGGATCACTATTGTACCCCCTTGCTAAACACATGGCAAGGTACACGATATGTCTGGTACACAGTATGGCATACTTTATAGAACCTATGGCTGAGGCATAGGGAATGACTTTCATTCTCTCTCAATCTTCTGCCGTGGTCATGCTTTGAGTCTTACTCAACTTCACACCTTGCAACACAGGCAAGAACCCTTTCTTTGACTGATCCATTTTGAACTTCTTCAAAACTTTATCAAGGTATGTGCTTTGTGAAAGTCCTATTAAGCGTCTTGATCTATCTCTATAGATCTTGATGCCCAATATATAAGCAGCTTCACAGAGGTCTTTCATTGAAAAACTCTTATTCAATTATCCTTTTATGCTATCCAGAAATTCTATATCATTTCCAATCAACAATATGTCATCCACATATAATATCAGAAATGCTACAGAGCTCCCACTCACTTTCTTGTAAATACAGGCTTCTCCAAAAGTCTGTATAAAACCATATGCTTTGATCACTTCATCAAAGCGTATATTCCAACTCCGAGATGCTTGCACCAGTTCATAAATGGATCGTTGGAGCTTGCACACTTTGTTAGCACCTTTAGGATCGACAAAACCTTCTGGTTGCATCATATACAACTCTTCTTTAAGAAATCCATTAAGGAATGCAGTTTTGACATCCATTTGCCAAATTTCATAATCATAAAATGCGGCAATTGCTAACAAGATTCGGACAGACTTAAGCATCGCTACGGGTGAGAAGGTCTCATCGTAGTCAACTCCTTGAACTTGTCAAAAACCTTTCGCAACAAGTCGAGCTTTGTAAACAGTAACATTACCGTCAGCGTCAGTCTTCTTCTTGAAGATCCATTTATTCTCTATGACTTGCCGATCATCGCGCAAGTCAACCAAAGTCCACACTTTGTTCTCATACATGGATCCCATCTCAGATTTCATGGCCTTAAACCATTTCGCGGAATCTGGGCTCATCATCGCTTCCTCATAGTTCGTAGGTTCGTCATGGTCTAGTAACATGACTTCCAGAACAGAATTACCGTACCACTCTGGTGTGGAACGTACTCTGATTGACCTACGAGGTTCGGTAGTAACTTGATCCAGAATTTCATGATCATCATCATTAACTTCCTCGCTGATTGGTGTAGGCATCACTGGAACTGATTTCTGTGATGAACTACTTTCCAATACAGGAGAAGTTACAATTACCTCATCAAGTTCTACTTTCCTCCCACTCACTTCTTTCGAGAGAAACTCCTTCTCTAGAAAGGATCCATTCTTAGTAACAAAGATTTTGCCTTCGGATCTGTGATAGAAGGTGTACCTAACAGTTTCTTTTGGGTATCCTATGAAGACGCACTTCTCCGATTTGGGTTTGAGCTTATCAGGCTGAAGCTTTTTCACATAAGCATCGCAACCCCAAACTTTAAGAAACGAAAGCGTAGGTTTCTTGCCAAACCATAGTTCATATGGTGTCATCTCAACGGATTTAGATGGTGCCCTATTTAACGTGAATGCAGCTGTCTCTAATGCATAACCCCAAAACGATAGTGGTAAATCGGTAAGAGACATCATAGATAGCACCATATCTAATAAAGTACGGTTATGACGTTCGGACACACCATTACGCTGTGGTGTTTCAGGTGGCGTGAGTTGCGAAACTATTCCACATTGTTTCAAATGAAGACCAAACTCATAACTCAAATATTCACCTCCACGATCAGATCACAGAAACTTTATTTTCTTGTTACGATGATTTTCCACTTCACTCTGAAATTCTTTGAACTTTTTAAATGTTTCAGACTTATGTTTCATTAAGTAGATATACCCATATCTGCTAAAATCATCTGTGAAGGTCAGAAAATAACGATACCCGCCGCGAGCCTCAACACTCATCGGACCGCACACATCAGTATGTATTATTTCCAATAAGTCAGTTGCTCGCTCCATTGTTCCGGAGAAAGGAGTCTTAGTCATCTTGCCCATGAGGCATGGTTCGCAAGCATCAAATTATTCATAATCAAGTGATTCCAAAAGTCCATCCGAATAGAGTTTCTTCATGCGCTTTACACCAATATGACATAAACGGCAGTGCCAAAAATATGTTGCACTATCATTATCAACTTTGCATCTTTTGGCATCAATATTATGAATATGTGTATCACTACGATCGAGATTCAATAAACCATTTATATTGAGTGTATGATCATAGAAGGTTTTATTCATGTAAACAGAACAATAATTATTATCTGATTTAAATGAATAACCGTACCGCAATAAACATGATCCAATCATATTCATGCTCAACGCAAACACCAAATAACATTTATTTAGGTCCAACACTAATCCCGAAGGTAGAGGGAGTGTGCGATGGTGATCTTATCAACCTTGGAATCACTTCCAACACACATCATCACCTCGTCATTAACTAGTCTCTGTTCATTTTGCAACTCCTGCTTCGAGTTACTAATGTTAGCAACTGAACCAGTATCAAATACCCAGGGGCTACTATGAACACTAGTAAAATACACATCAATAACATGTATATCAAATATACCTTTATTCACTTTGCCATCCTTCTTATCCGCCAAGTATTTGGGGCAATTCCGCTTCCAGTGACCATTTTCTTTGCAGTAGAAGCACTTAGTTTCAGGCTTAGGTCCATCTTTGGGCTTCTTCACGGGAGTGACAACCTTTTTGCCATTCTTCTTGAAGTTCTCTTTCTTTCCCTCGCCCTTTTTCTTGAAACTAGTGGTCTTGTCAACCATCAACACTTGATGCTATTTCTTGATTTCTACCTTCGCCGATTTCAGCATCGCGGAGAGCTTGGGAATCGTTTTCGTCATCCCTTGCATATTATAGTTCATCACGAAGTTCTAGTAACTTGGTGATAGTGACTAAAGAACTCTGTCAATCACTATTTTATCTAGAAGATTAACTCCCACTTGATTCAAGCGATTGTAGTACCCAGACATTCTGAGCATATGCTCACTGGTTGAGCTATTCTCCTCCATCTTATAGGCAAAGTACTTATCAGAGGTCTCATACCTCTCGACACGGGCATGAGTCTGAAATACCGATTTCAGCTCTTGGAACATCTCATATGCTTCGTGGCGTTCAAAACGTTTTTGAAGTCCCGGTTCTAAGCCGTAAATCATGGCACACTAAACTATCAAGTAGTCATCATATCGAGCTTGCTAAACGTTCATAACGTTTGCATCTGCTCCAGCAATAGGTCTGTCACCTAGCGGTGCATCAAGGACATAATTCTTCTGTGCAGCAATGAGGATAATCCTCAGATCACGGAACCAGTCTGCATCATTGCTACTATCATCTTTCAACTTAGTTTTCTCTAGGAACATATCCAAAATAAAACAGGGGAGCTATACGCGAGCTATTGATCTACAACATAATTTGCAAATACTACCAGGACTAAGTTCATGATAAATTAAAGTTCAATTAATCATATTACTTAAGAACTCTCACTTAGATAGACATCCCTCTAGTCATCTAAATAATCACGTGATCCATATCAACTAAACCATGTCCGATCATCACGTGAGATGGAGTAGTTTTCAATGGCGAACATCTCTATGTTGATCATATCTACTATATGATTCACGTTCGACCTTTCGGTCTCAGTGTTCCGAGGCCATATCTGCATATGCTAGGCTCGTCAAGTTTAACCCGAGTATTCCACACGTGTAAAAACTATCTTGCTCCCGTTGTATGTGAACGTAGAGCTCATCACACCCGATCATCACGTGGTGTCTCGGCACGATGAACTGTCGCAACGGTGTATACTCAGGGAGAACACTTATACCTTGAAATTTAGTAAGGGATCATCTTATAATGCTACCGCCGTACTAAGCAAAATAAGATGCATAAAAGATAAACATCACATGCAATCAAAATATGTGACATGATATGGCCATCTCCAAAGCATCATCATGATCTCCATCATCACCGGCTTGACACCTTGATCTCCATCGTAGCGTCGTTGTCGTCTCGCCAACTATTGCTTCTACAACTATCGCTAACGCATAGTGATAAAGTAAAGCAATTACATGGCGATTGCATTTCATACAATAAAGCGACAACCATAAGGCTCCTGCCAGTTGCCGATAACTTTTACAAAACATGATCATCTCATACAATAACGTATATCACATCATGTCTTGACCATATCACATCACAACATGCCCTGCAAAAACAAGTTAGACGTCCTCTACTTTGTTGTTGTAAGTTTTACGTGGCTGCTACGGGTTTCTAGTAAGAACCGTTCTTACCTACGCATCAAAACCACAACGATTTTTCATCAAGTGTGCTGTTTTAACCTTCAACAAGGACCGGCCGTAGTCAAACTCGATTCAACTAAAGTTGGAGAAACAGACACCCGCCAGCCACCTGTGTGCAAAGCACGTCGGTAGAACCAGTCTCATGAACGCGGTCATGTAATGTCGGTCCGGGCCGCTTCATCCAACAATACCGCCGAATCAAAGTAAGACGTTGGTGGTAAGCAGTATGACTATTATCGCCCACAACTCTTTGTGTTCTATTCGTGCATATCATCTACGCATAGACCTGGCTCGGATGCCACTGTTGGGGAATGTGCAATTTCAAAAAAAATTCCTACGTTCACGCAAGATCTATCTAGGAGATGTATAGCAACGAGAGGGGGAGAGTATGTCCACGTACCCTCGTAGACCGAAAGCGGAAGCGTTAGCTTAACGCGGTTGATGTAGTCGAACGTCTTCGCGATCCAACCGATCAAGCACCGAACATACGGCACCTCCGAGTTCAGCACACGTTCAGCTCGATGACGTCCCTCGAGCTCTTGATCCAGTTGAGGAGTTCCGTCAGCAAGACGGCGTGGCGACGGTGATGATGAAGTTACCGGCGCAGGGCTTCGCCTAAGCACTACGACGATATGACCGAGGTGTGTAACTGTGGAGGGGGGCATCACACACGGCTAAGAGATTGTTTGTTGTACCTTTGGGTGCCCCCCTCCCCACGTATATAAAGGAGGGGGAGGAGGAGGCCGGCCCTAGAGGGGGGCACGCCAAGGGGGAAAGTCCTACTTGGACTCCTAGTCCAAGTAGGATTCGGCCCCCCTCCTTCCTTCCACCGGAGAGGGAAAAGGGGAAGGGAGAGAGAGGGAGAAGGAAAGAGGGGGGCCGGCCCCCTCCCCTAGTCCAATTCGGTTTGGGCAAGGGGGGGGGGGGCGCCCCTCTCACGTGGCCTCTCTCCTCTCCTCCAATAAGGCCCAATAGGCCCATTACTTCTCCCGGGGGGTTCCGGTAACCTCCCAGTACTCCGGAAAAATGCCCGAATCACTCGGAACCATTCCGATGTCCAAATGCAACCTTCCAATATATGAATATTTACCTCTCGACCATTTCGGGACTCCTCGTCATGTCCGTGATCTCATCTGGGACTCCAAACAAACTTCGGTTCATCAAATCACATAACTCATAATACAAATCGTCATCGAACGTTAAGCGTGCGGACCCTACGGGTTCGAGAACTATGTAGACATGACCGAGACACATCTCCGGTCAATAACCAATAGCGGAACCTGGATGCTCATATTGGCTCCTACATATTCTACGAAGATCTTTATCGGTCAAACCGCATAACAACATACGTTATTCCCTTTGTCATCGGTATGTTACTTGCCTGAGATTCGATCGTCGGTATCATCATACCTAGTTCAATCTCATTACCGGCAAGTCTCTTTACTCGTTCCGCAATGCATCATCCCGCAACTAACTCATTAGTCACATTGCTTGCAAGGCTTCACATGATGTGCATTACCGAGAGGGCCCAGAGATACCTCTCCGATACTCGGAGTGACAAATCCTAATCTCGATCTATGCCAACCCAACAAATACCTTCGGAGACACCTGTAGAGCATCTTTATAATCACCCAGTTACGTTGTGACATTTGATAGCACACAAAGTGTTCCTCCAGTATTCGGGAGTTGCATAATCTCATAGTCAGAGGAATATGTATAAGTCATGAAGAAAGCAATAGCAATAAAACTTAACGATCATTATGCTAAGCTAACGGATGGGTCTTGTCCATCACATCATTCTCTAATGATGTGATCCTGTTCATCAAATGACAACACATGTCTATGGTCAGGAAACATAACCATCTTTGATAAACAAGCTAGTCAAGTAGAGGCATACTAGGGACACTCTGTTTGTCTATGTATTCACACATGTACTAAGTTTCCGGTTAATACAATTCTAGCATGAATAATAAACATTTATCATGATATAAGAAAATATAAATAACAACTTTATTATTGCCTCTAGGGCATATTTCCTTCAAGAACAACATTTGTGAGGTTTTCAATAGGTAACATATTCTTGTGAGGTTGTTTTTTGCTTATCGGTAGCTTGCTTGTGTTTCAATTAGCTTTCTCGTATTAGTTTTGGTCATTTTGCTATCTTTCATCAGCTTTGGTCATTTACAGTGCCACCAAAATCTTTGGTCATTTTGTTTAGTACAATCAGTTTCATCATTTAAAATGTCAAAATCCTACTTTGGTCAATGCCAAAGTGAACTCGAACTGGGCTCACGCGTTTGGTCATGTACGATCATTTCTCACATGAAGAAACAAGTTCGACCATAAAACACTAGCATCAACATTAAATTGCCAAACATAACAGCAGGTTCATACATAGAAGATGCTAGAAACAAGTTCGTACAAATAACATAACCAATTCAATAGGTTCATACATAGAAGATGCCAGAAACAAGTTCATACAACTCCATTAACACAATTTTTAATATTTGGGTTATTCGCATGCTTAATCTCTTTAGGGTCATGGACCCAAATTTAGAGCGAATTGTAGATATGGGTTTTTCTCCTCTGAAGGATCCCCAAAGATTATCTTTAGAGGATGAGAAAAACTCTTATCTCAATGCTCAAGCTTCTAATGTGCTTTTTGATGCTTTGAGCAATGTAGTTATATTTCAACTCATGCCGTTCCGGGATGCTCATGAGTTGTGGATAAAGCTTCAAGATAAATATGGTGTGTCCAAGATTTGTGGGGATGATTGTTCTCCCTCCACCTCCGGCCGCGTGGTGTTCTCAACTTCTTCTACTTCACCTACATGTGGTTTGCCACAAGGTAATGATATGGTGAGTAGTGTTGGTCATTGCAATGATGATAGTGGGCTTATTGTTGATGACCCTTCATCACTATCTTATTGCAATGCTCCATCTTTGGACTTTAACACTTCGAGCACCTTACATGTTTCACATGCTTGTGTTGATAGTCCGTGCATATCATATAGAAATTGCTTGACTAAATCTCATGATGATATGCTTGCTATATCTTGTTGCCATGATAAAAATGCATGTATTTCCTCGAGTTGTTGTGCTAACAATGTAGAGGAAACCCAACACTCCATGGAACAAGATGTGGTCTTGAACGGTGCTTCAAGGGATCCTACATCATCATCTATTGCTTTCTGCCTTATGGCTAAGGCTTCAAAGGTATCTCCTACTTTGAACCCCAATATGTCTCTTGATGATGATGTTAATGCTAATGATGATGAGGATAATGATGAAGAGAATGATAATGTTGCTTCCTTAAAAATTAAGGGGGAAATGATTTTTAAAGCTCTTCATAAAAATAAAATTGCTCGCTCCAACTTCATGGAAATCATGTCTATTGCCATTGAGGGCAAGAAATACATTGAGGAGTTGGAATCTAATCTCGAGGAGCATGAGGTCACCATTGATAAAATGGAAGGTCATGAGCGTGATTACGCTAATGAGATCGCGGACCTCTCTCAAGCTCTTGAACTTGAACAAACCACCAAGGAATCTCTTGAGGAGACTTTTGCTCTAGAATTATCTAGAGTAAGGGAATCTCATGATAGAACTCTTGAGGTGGCCAATAATTTCAAAACTAAAAATGATAAGCTTGAAGTTGCTCATGCCAAACTCCTTGAGGATTTTGAGCACCTCGAAAATGGCTCAAGAGTCATTAAGAGTGAGCTCATCAAACTCACGGAGTCTCATGCTCAACTTAAAGCTTCTTACTCAAAAGAGCTTGCCAAGTTGCCTTCTCCTCTTGTTGTTAATGATGACGCTTGTGCTACTAACTCTACTTCTTGTGAAGCATCCATTTTGAAGGAGAATGTTGAGCTAAGAGCTCAACTTGAGTTGCTATCTAGCAATTATGTGAATTTGGAAGAAAGTCATGTAAAGCTCACAAGCTCTCATGACGATCTTCTATTATCCCATAATGTGCTAAAGATAGCTCAGGAGGCTATGATTACTAAGGTAACATCCAGTGAGCCTCATGTGGATACTAGCACTACTACAAGTCAAAATGCTATATTGCCATGTGCTAGTTCTCGTAATTCATCTATGCATAACATTGGTACATCTTGTGATGAATTGCTTTCCTTGCCTTGTTGCTCTAATGATGAAGCTTATACTTCCTCTTGTGTTGATACTAACCATGTAGAGGAAATCAAAGAGCTCAAGGCCCAATTCACTTCTTTGAAGAAAGACTTGGAAAAGCGTCATGAAGGGAAGTCCACACGCAAGCGTCGGGGTCTCCAATTAGGTTGTGGAGATCGCCCCGAGCAATTTGACGGGTACCGGTGACCGCCCCCAAGGGTTGCCAAAGTGTACGGGTTCGGTGACCGCCCCCAAGGGTTGCCATTTGTACGGGTTCGATGACCATCCTCAAGGGTCCCTTAGTGGAATTACGGTATCTTGCATTGTGCGAGGACGTGAGGAGATTACGGTGGCCCTAGTGGCTTCTTGGGGAGCATTGTGTCTCCACACCGCTCCAAACGGAGATTAGCATCCGCAAGGGTGTGAACTTCGGGATACATCGTCGTCTCCGCGTGCCTCGGTTATCTCTTACCCGAGCCCTTTACTTATGCACTTTACTTTGTGATAGCCATATTGTTTCTTGTCATATATTTTGCTATCACTTAGTTGTTTATCTTGCTTAGCATAAGTTGTTGGTGCACATAGGTGAGCCTAGTTGTTTTAGGTTTTGTGCTTGGCAAATTAACCGCTAGGTTTATTCCGCATTTGTTCAAGCCTAAAACATAATTATTTTAAAGCGCTTATTCAACCCCCCCCCTCTAGGCGACATCCACGATCTTTCAATGCTTCTTTGTCATCAATACGTACATCTTCACCTTCTTGTGGCGGACATGGCACCAAATCAAGGGCACCAACACTGCCCTCTGACAAACAGTAGAGCAGGAGGAGCTAGCGGTGAACATTGGCAACAGAAAGGGAGGCACTGACGACGAGAGAATGGGGGTGGCAAGATTGGAGATGGCGGTAACTAACGACGGGCACACTAGTCGCGGATGGGTATTTGAGGGGGGGAGGGGCAGGGATTGGTTGTGGGTTATGGATTTCGCTATTGATGGGGATTTTGCCATTTTACAAATAACAACCCATGCAAAAATTGATCGAATCGGTGCTGCGTGAGTGGAGGTCGTGGACTGGTCAAACCGGTCTCATCTCGACCTGCTTGGAGGCGAGCGTGAAAGTTTAGTGGATGCCCCCCGTCAGTTACAGGGGAAGGTTTACCGGAAGGCCTTTTTGAGGCCTCCTATTTGACGCTCTTTGCGTCAAAATAGGAGGGTTGTCGCACGAGACCGTCCTGGGTGGGCTGACTCATTGCACGAACTGTGGAGTGGGAATTGTAGTGAGCAGATGTATCGTCACTACTGTAGCATTTTACTAAAAAGAATGGGAACAATTTAAAAAATGCAAACATTTTTTGGGACGCAAACAATTTTTGGAACGGTGAGCAATTTTTAAAAAACCGGAACAGTTTTGAAATTTCAGAAGAAAAAAACTGAAAACACGAACAAGTTTTAAAATTCTATTTTTTTGAAGTTGTGAACCATTTTTGAAAACACGAATGTCTTTTAGAAATTCAATTGTAATTTCCAGACATTATTTGTAAAAGCGCAAATATTTTTTGAAAATGCAAGCAATTTTTTGAATTTCCCGAACTTGTTGAAAGCTATACAATTTTTTTTAAAACGCCAGCAATTTTAAAAAATCGAAACAAATAAAAAAGAAAAAAAAATGAAAAGGCGGAGTCCCAGAGTACATTGCAGCCTCGATGCAGATCGTGGGCGCGTCCAAAAATGCATGTCCCGCAAGCTCAGCATCCACCTCCACCGCGTGGGCGCATCCGAACCGAAGGCGTGGGCATGTGCATCCGAGACGGACAGCTCTTGCGATATTCACGGCGGCGTTGGAAAGCGGCATCCTCCTCGGATGCTCTTCTCGCTGAACATGTCTGTCTAAAAGCGATTGGAACTGCGTTCGAGGTGGCCACGGCGAAAATCATCGTCGAGACCGAGACAAGCGATTGGAACTGCGTTCGAGGTGGCCACGGCGAAAATCATCGTGGAGACCGAGACAAGCGATTGGAACTGCGTTCCAGGTGGCCACGGCGAAAATCATCGTCGAGACCGAGACAAGCGATTGGAACTGCGTTCCAGATGGCCACGGCGAAAATCATCGTCGAGACCGAGACAGACGCCAAGCTGTCGAGGAATGCGCCGACGAGCCGGGAACGTGATGGATATTTCACGGCCGAGAGGACCAATCTGCAACTTCTTGCTGCCTACTAGCTACTCGTTTCGCTGGCTCCGGTGTTCTTTCTCCTTGGAACATACTACATGCCTAGCTGGCTAATGGTGCCGCATGGAGGCACCATGTATAATGGGACAATAAGACCGCACCGCTTTGCTTGAAAAAAAACACACACCTAAAAGCATGGACTAACTAGTTAACAGGAAATAAAATAAAGTTAGAAAAAAAATGTGAGACTTCAGTGTGTTAGACTGACGTGATAACCAACTACACCACGAAACCTTTGTTGATAGAACTGAAAATAAACTTTATTAAACATGTGAGTTAGAGAGTTCAGCACAGATCATGCATCTCCTGGCTCTCCTGCTTCTGTGCTCGGAACACACTGTACGTGGTGGATGCTACTAGTGAACTAATAATCTCTACTACAATTGAATAGGGTTTTATTGTTCCAGTGATCAGAGGGGTGGAGCAAGCCAGCGGCCCCACATGAAATATGCTGAAAACGTACTACTTAATTACGTGACAGCTGCACCGGCCGCTAATCAAGTTTCTTTCTTGAGACAAAAAAAGTTTCTTCCTTGAAACAGACGATGGAACCCTCTCCCAAGCATGCATAGACCGATAGACGGACGTGTATAAACGAGGAAGGTAATTAACCCACTATATATCTACTTGGTTCACAAGCCAACGTACGTACATGCGTGCATACGTATGCCCAAAGTCTAAATTCAGACAAAGGCTTACCACGCACGCACGCACCGTCAAGCCAGCTAGGTCCAAATTTACCGTGCACTATACTAGCTACCTCGAGCGCGCCTACCTTGTCGTCCAAGCATGCAACACCAGATGGACTATTAACTTGCCCGTCCGGTTGGAAGAAGCTCTCTGTGCATGTATATATACACAAACATGTAGTCAATGGCCCTCGTCTCAAGTCTTGGTCTACTTGAGAAACATATAATGGTAAACACGGCGTACCATACACGAGGAAGCTAGAGCCTAGAGGGAAAATCAAGCTTCTTCGTGTTCCACCAGTGGCACTGTTCCTTTGTTTGAATAAAAAGAACATCGGTCCGATCTAACAGCATTAACTCGCGCGTCCTCCATGGCGATGGCATGGCGTGCCGCCTTCTCCGCAGCTTGCAAGGTTTTTATGTCTTCCCCTCTTTTCTTTTTTGTTGTCTTTGTGTTCTTAGCTATGTATGTTTTCGTTCGCCTTTTTTATCCCTCGACGATAGCCCGTATCTTCTCTTGTATACTTTGGAACGTGTCTGAAAAGAAGGCACGTAAATTTTGTACACTCCATGTCACACAGTAAATTATTGTAAGTTCAAATAGGGGCGAGGTTTGATCAACTTTATAGCAAAAACAATCAAATAACTACCATGATGATCATTGTAAAAAAGATCTACTCCACCGAATTGATTTGATCGTTAATTCTTTTGTCTTGATTCATGGCCCGCTCGGAAGGCCCGAAGCCTGCGTAAGGAAAGCTAATGGGCTCCGGGCCGGGCTGGAAAATACTTAGTTTTATCCGTCGTAATTTCCGCAAGGAGAAAAAAATTAAGTTGGCGACACCCACGGCTGCGCGCCGACGGCGGGTGCGGCACCGCCGCTCGTCGGCGCGGCGCCCGTTCCCACCCGCGAACTCGTTCCGCACCACCGCGTTGCGTGCTTCTTCGGTACCCTCGCCGTCGGCTTGGAGTCGCAGTTCTCGTCCCGCTTCCCGGCGTCGTCAGCCGGCGGGCGCTTCCACGACTGCGGGATGCTCCTCCGGCCCAAGCCTCTGGCGGAAGGCGCCTCGGGCGAGGAGGCGGACGAGCGCGCGCGAGGGTAGGTAGGTTCATGTGCGCTTGCAGGAAAATTTCATGGATCCAGTCTAAAAATGTCGCTAGCTGCGCTCCTGTCGTATCTTGGTCCGGCGGATCTAGGTTGGTAGATGGACGAGGCTGGCATGAATCGCTCACTGTGGAGAGACAAAATTGCGCCACTGTAGAGGTTGATCTTGCTTGTAGCTCAGCTCCAGCCATTTGAATTTTGAGCATCACTTATTCGCAGGGGAGTTTGGTTGGTTCTCATATGGTATTCAGTAATTTTACTGAGCTCCCAAGCATGGCCGCGTAGGCGGCTGTTCGATTAGTCGTGTGTAGACTGTAGAGAGTCTTACTGAAGGTTTGTTCAAGTCCTAAAAGAACACGGGGCCTTGCATTGCGATCGATGACTAGAGTTCATCGAGGTTGTAAGGAATTCTTCTATGCATGATGCTGATTCTGCAACTGCAAGAGGCAGTGACTGCACTTCAGGAAACACGCTGAAAGATCAATGCCACTTTATGGGTTGTTGATTTATTTTTTTATCCCTTTTCGACACAGTTGTTAAGTAGAACCATATTTTGCTCAACTTAATCTTTGTGTGCACGTGCGTGTGTGTCACAGGCCGCAAGGCATCTTGCGAGGCATCGATCGGCGAATGCGATTTGCAATGAGATTGTGTCAGCGGCTTCCATTCCTTCTGTGAGGGCATCTGCTGCAAATACAACTAGCGGCGCAGGTATATATGACTTTTTCCACGCATGCTTTAATCAGCATACTGGCAACTGGCAACCACTAGTAGCCTGACTTATTGTGCCAAGTTCCAAGTATCCTGTTTTGTAATCAGGCATAGGATTTATTTTTCTTCTTCTGTGTAAATGCTGGATCTTATTATGTTCTACGCCTTGTTGGTTACCTGTTTCCATGGAGAAAATTAAGTTCCTGCCTGGTGCTTAATTAATGCAGGCAGTGTGCTTAGAAACCTACTCCAGAGGTACCGATCAACCTCTGTTGGTCAGAGGATACGGGGCGTGCACTCTGACGCTGCTTCTCTTCGTAGCAACATTTATAGGAGTTACCCAGAAAGAGTTATACAAAACTTCAGAGGGCAGCCCGCGTTACATTCCAACACACCTGGTGCAAATACAACTACTGGTGCAGGTATATATGGTTGCTTCTCTCACCCCACCTTATAATGTACAGCTTTAATCGATATGCTTATGTGGCAACTGCCAAACTAGTAGTAGCATGACTGAATTGTGCCCGAATATCCTGTTTTCAGTTAGAGAGATGCTTTCTTTTTCCTCTTCTTGGTAGAACCTAGATCTTACCATATTCTACACCTTACTGGGTGCCTGTTGCCATGGATTAAGTTTCTGCTTGTTGTTTAATTAATGCAGGCAGTGTACTTAGAAATCTACAACAGAGGTACCGATCAAGTTTCGCTGGTCAGAGGATACGGGGCATGCACTCCGACACCGCTTCTCTTCCTAAAGAGTTTTATAGGGGTGATACAGAAGGAGTCATACAGAACATCAAAAGGCTAAGTCAAGGTAGCCATCTTTTCTTTCGTCACATTTACTAATCAATTAGGAGTAGTATGTGCCTTTTACAGATGAACGACATGCAATTTGGCTTGACAACTTTTGTGTGCACTGATGGATTCTGTTCTCTATGCAGCAGGAATTTCAAATGCAGCAAGGGAGGAAGGACGTGTTCTTGGTACAGCTAGTGCACCCTATTACATGGTAGAGAAAGGCCTACTTAAAAAGCAGCTTCTGCGTACCTCTGGAGGCCTTGTAGTTGCTGGCTTTGCAGTCTATGCAATTGGTAAACTGGAGGAAGCGGAGGTTGGCAAGTTTGAAGGTTTGAAAGAAGTGCCTAGGGATTCGAGCACGAAACTCAGTGACGTAAAGGGGGTTGATGAAGCCAAAGCTGAGCTCGAGGACATAGTTCACTACCTACGAGATCCAAATGTGAGTGTGGATCACCATCAACCTGCGTGCAGGTGTTTTAATTCAATAACTGTTTCTTGATGCCGACTTGTTAACTTAGTAAGTTTTATATGCTTTGAAGCGTTTCAACCGCCTTGGTGGCAAGCTTCCAAAGGGTATTTTGCTTGTGGGCCCACCTGGCACAGGGAAGACCATGTTGGCAAGGGCCGTGGCTGGGAAAGCCGGCGTCCCTTTCTTCGCGTGCAGTGGCAGTGCTTTCGAGGAGACTTATGTGGGTGTTGGCGCTAAGAGGGTGAGGGACCTCTTCGCTGCGGCAAGGAAGCGAGCTCCTTGCATAATATTCATCGATGAACTTGATGCCGTTGGTGGGCGCAGAACTGCAGAAGAACCATCGTGGTCAAAGCAGACTCTGAACCAGCTGCTTGTTGAGATGGATGGCTTCAAGCAGAATGAAGGGATCATCGTGGTCGCAGCAAGTAACCTCGTTGAATCGCTAGATGACGCCCTTGTCAGGCCTGGGCGTTTTGACCGTCAAGTTCATGTTCCGCTTCCAGATGTTGTGGGTCGACGGCAGATCCTCGAGGCACACTTGTCAAAGGTATGTAATACAAGGCGTACTTGCTTTTCGCCGTGCCTGATGCGAGGATTTGACCTTTTTCTCCATTATTTCTCCCGTGCAGGTGTTGAAAGCCAAGGGTTTGGATGTGATGACTATCGCGAGGGGGACGCCTGGGTTCTCAGGTGCAGACCTTGCAAACCTAGTGAACGACGCCGCTCTCAAGGCTTCTAGGGAGGGGGCAAATGCTGTTGGGATGGATCACCTCGAGTACGCCAAGGACAAGATCATCATGGGCAGCGAGCGCAAGTCAGCGGTGATGTCTGATCGCTCCAGGAAGATGACCGCGTACCACGAGGGAGGGCACGCCCTTGTTGCTATCCTCACAGACGGCGCCGACCCCGTTCACAAGGCCACCATTGTCCCCAGGGGAAACTCTCTTGGCATGGTGACACAACTGCCAGGAGAAGATGGCGAGCTCGAACAGTCGAGGAAGCAGATGCTGGCGAGACTGGATGTCCTCATGGGTGGGCGGGTGGCCGAGGAGCTCTTAGTTGGAGAGACCGGGGTCACCACCGGCCCCTTCTCTGATCTCAGCCAGGCGACTCAGCTGGCAATGGACATGGTCACCAAGTATGGCATGAGCAAGCGGGTCGGCCTTCTTTCCTATGACGATGGTGGCCGCGCGGCGACCATGAGCGGGTCAATGGCGGCCCTGGTCGATGAGGAGGTGAAGGCATTATTGGACAAGGCTTACAGTAACGCGAAAACGATTCTCACGGCGCACAGCAGGGAGCTCCATGTCCTCGCCAACGCCCTCCTGCAGCATGGAACTCTCTCCGGTGACCAGATCAAGAAAATAGTTTCGGCAGGTAGATGGTTTTAACAAGACTTGTTAAAACCTTCTTTTTTTAGGGACTTGTTAAAACCTTCTTCACCTGGCTTAACAGTGTAGAGGAAGAAGTTTTGTTTTCTGATACTTTTGTTGCATGCACAGAGTGTAAAGAGCGGTCTGAATTTTCGGAATTCTATTTGTCAAGTCTGAAGAGTGTTGCCTTTCAAAATTCAGACTTCCAATTGCGTCTAACTCTCCTCTGTCTACCACTAAGTTTAAGTACACCCTGATTTTCTCTCCTGATGCAACGCACAGGTGTATGTGCTGGTAATCTATGCGGTTCTGAACAAAGTACAACAAATAATGGTGTGCGCCACGCATTGGCCGGCTGGCGCGTGGATCAGATCGGCCGCTTCTAGAGCCGTTAGATCTCACGTGACAACTGTACAATCTACCGCAGCTGTTTTGCAACATGAGCCATGTTGCACTTAGCTGTGACGAGTGACAGGCCACATCAGCCGCGTCCTTGCCATTTGCAACATGGCTCGTGTTGCGCTTGGGGTTTGCGACATGAGCCATGCTCCGTCCAAAGCATTTTCTACCTTTACAATGTGGCGTATGTTGCGACCGCAACAAACATCCTCTTGCCTTGGCCGATCTGTAAGAGAGTTCGTGTTGCGATTGTGCATTCTGCAATAACGGCCATGTTGCAAATGAGTGTAGGGGTGGTAGGGTTGTTGCACGCCGCACATCAAAAGTTGGTCCGACGGTCATGAAGGCGATAGACACGCGCCCACTCTTTTTTCCGACTGAATAATAATACTACGGCCTCGGCAAGATACTGAGTATTGAAACTTACATTGATACCATTTTCGCATGAATGATGAGCTATGTAAAAACAATGAGGAAATGCACCAGAACCAAAAAAAAACCCTAGGAGCCCCAGTGTCGTCCCCCCAGGGTGACTAGGGTGGCGGCGCATCTCGCCCGCGCGGGGACGCCCCTCTTCTTCTCCATCCCCTCGCCGCCGCCCCATGGCCTCTGCTGGGCAAAGTTCCCGCGCGGATCCGGCGGCGGGGGGGCCCTAGCGCGCGAGAGCGGCTCGGCGACGCGACGCTCCTCTGCACACGCTCGTGCTATGGTGTGGTAGGAGGGCGGCGGTGCTCGCGACCGGAAGATGGTGCTGTTGCGCTTGACGATGACATGTATCTAGGGTAGGGTCCTAGACCTGATCAGGGTACCCTACCCAAGGACACTACGCGAATAATCCAAGATCTACAAAGTTAGAAAGGGGATACCGACTGGAATGACACAGTGTGCAAGTCACTCGACAGAAGATTCACTCGGTTAACTCCACCCCCACTCGACCGTCGTTATTCACTCGGAGTATAGAAGACCTAGAGCCACCCCAGGATGGCAACGGTTAGGCGATCAATCCATGGTAGGATTGTTGCGCGCCGCACATCAAAAGTTGGTCTGGCGGTCACGAAGTCGATGGACACGCGCCCACTCTTTTTTCTGACTGAATAATAATACTACGGCCTCGGCAACATACCAAGTAGTATTAAAACTTACATTGATACCATTTTCGCATGAATGGTGAGCTATGTAAAGACAATAAGAAAATGCACCAGAACGAAAAAAAACCTAGGAGCCCCTGCGTCGTCCCCTCAGGGTGACTCGGGCGGCGGCGCATCTCGCCCACGCGTGGACGCCCCCCTTCTTTTCCACCCCTCGCCGCCGCCCCATGGCCTTTGCCGGGAAAAGTTCCCATACGGATCCGGCGACGGGAGGGCCCTGGCGCGCCAGAGCGGCTCGGCGGCGTGATGCTCCTCCGGGCGCGCGCTTGTGCTCTGGTGTGGTTGGAGGGCGGCGGTGCTCACGGCCGGAAGGTGGTGCTGTTGCATTCGCCTCCCGAACAGGCGGGGGTTGGCCGCTGCCTGCGGTTCCTCCCAAGGCGCGCATGACAGGCTCGTGAGGGCGGCGTTAGGCTGTGGTGGATTTGTATGCCTCGGCTTGGACAGCCATGGGAGCCCTGGTCGCGGCCTTCCATCGGCAGCGGATATGGTCTCTACACTTTGCGGCGAGCGGGACCACGGATTCGGTGTGGTGGGCGCGCTGGACTACTACGCAAGAGGTGTGAGGCGGGCTCGGCGTGAAAGCATTCCTCTTTGATCTGACCATCAATGAGTTCCAGACTTCTCCTTTGAAGCAAAACAAGGATTAGCGTATATGGCACTCTTTTGGACACCTTGATTGGATAAGGGGCGGTTGTGTGCACCCGTAACATTAGCATAATCAACTTAACCGGGGTATCGCGAAGCTCTGCTTTTGTCGACACCTTGAGACATGTCAACACCAATGTTTCAACACATGCGGAGAATGCCATGGCGTGATTGGAGGACCTGCAAATGGCGAAGGCGAGGTCTTGGATGCGATGAAGAATTTGCTTCACAGGCAATTGTTTCGACTTGGCTTGCGGGGTATGCTCCCGTCCAGACCGGGCACGAGTTCCTGTGAGCCTGGTGGTACATGACTTGTAATTATAGCCTCCGCAAATGGGGGCGGCAGCGTTACATGACTTCATTGTCGGTGGTGCTCCTTTGAGTACTGAGGCGTGATTTCCGGGGTGAAAACCCAAGGTCTGGTCTTTATTGGTTGTGCCCAGCAGTGACCTTGTTGAAGGTATTGTTTTGGGAACACGGTCTTTATCTTTGATCGGGCAACGACAACGCTTGTGCATTGTTTCTTTTTTAGAGACGTTGCTTTTGGAGAACCTTTTTCTAGTCCTGGTGCTATCTTTGGTGGTGATTAGAGTGCTGCTACCGCTGGTGATTGATCACCGCCGCAGGTAGTTTTTTTTTGGCTGTGTGCATCATGCATGTTTTTAGGCATCTTGTTGGTCCAGACTCCAGAGTCCTACTTGATAGTTGATATTAATATATTCCTCTTTTATCAAAAAAAAAAGGTAAAAACAATGAAGCGTGCATTGATAGGCGCAATTCCTGCTGATGGACGATTAATCACGTGTCCGTCAAGGAGAGTACGTGCATGGCTCTCCTAGGATGGAGACCGTAGCGAGCGCAATGATGCGTGCGTACGTGAACGAGCTGGTTTGTTGCAACGCCAACCATAGTGTTCTAGTTCTACTAGTACATTACATACGACACGTGCGCCATATATATATACACGTAGAGTACGTACGGTCGTCGATCAAAGGAAGGAGCTGCAGCTGCGCTTGACTCATCCATCGATCCATCTCGCCGCCCGACACACCACCACGATCTTAACAATCCTTGTGATTAGGGTAGGGGCGGCGGTGGACGGTCGATTTGCATGGCCACCTTTCGACTCGCCTTCTCCAAGGTCGGTCCTTCGCTCCCTTGTCTTTGTCGTAGATCATTGTTTTTGTTGTCTTCCAAGAAGATTTTTGTTTCTTTTTGTTTTGCGAATAAATAATCACTATTGCAGATAGATAGGTAGATAGATAGACAGACAGACAGACCGACAGATAGATAGAGAGCGCAGCATGCATAGTTCTTGAACACGTTGTGTCGTACAGTTTGATCTTTGTGTTTACCCATGTCTTCACAAGTTTTTTTCATTGATGGTGTCTGCGATGTCTTCGATCCGATATAATTTGTTTGATCGATTGGCAAAATTGTACTCCCTCCGAAACAGAGGGAATATTAGTTAGTTGGCGAAGTTGTATCGATGAACTGGTATGCAGAGGCCCCTTGTAATTTAGATTAAAACTTGCTCACCAATTTAACTAAAAGAATACGAGTTATACACCCCTAAAAATTATGTAACTATTGGATTTGTGTTTGAAAGATGTTTCTAACACTGTTTTTTAACTTGAGATGTTTCTATCGCTACGTATACTTTGCAAAACATAACTTATATTTTCTTGTTTATTAAATCAGCGACCAAAGTTTGATTTAAAACAGGGGTGTGTTTTGTATTATTTTTAAATCATGCCGTGCCTTTTATGTATGTGTGTGTGTGTGTATATATATATAGTTCCCTTTTTTAATATAAATGAGTCCTAATCCTAAAATTAAAAGCGGGGAAATAATAAATAAAGAAGACGGATATTCGAACACCGACATGTAACACCCCTGTGTAACTACCACTGTGATCAACTGCTAATAATGTCAAGTCATATCATTTGCAGTGCCTAAACATAGTGGTTAACCAAAATAATTCAAACTCCATTCTGAAAATCAACTCAAATTCCAAAAGTGCAAAATTAAATTTGCTCAAACACCTTTGGAAAAATGTTCACTAATTAGCAAATATTCCAGAAGCATTCATAAAAATATCACCAGTAGCACTTGGATTAATTGAGTGACCCAAACAAATTGAAACATCACCAAAACAACAATATTAAATCCATTTAAAATCATATTAAATTCAAATGAAATCCAAATCTGTTCAAACAAGTTTTCGGTGATGGGTAATATTGCATTACATTAATTGGACCAAGTTCCATATTTTACAAAAGTGCTAAACTGGGCTAACTATTTCAAAACAGAAAACAAATTAAAAAAAAGCAAAACAGAAAAATAAGAAAAAGAAAAAGGCTTAAACTGGACTGGACCAAGTGCACAGTGCATTGACCCAGCCCAGCAGGCCCATCTCCCCTTACCTCTCTCCTGCGTGTCGCCGGCGCCTTGGCCGAGCACGCGCGCGCCGGTGAGCGCGCGACACCGCGGCGTCCACCGACGAAATAGGAGCGCGGAGAGGATAAGGAGGAACCGAGCCATTCCCCTGGTCCTCCTCGACCATTTCCCCTTCTCCATCGCTCGCCCCGCCTCTCTTCTTCCTCCCAGATCCGACGACCGAGCGCCACCGTCGCCGTGGGTTCGTTCTAGCCGCGGCCACCGTGCCCAAGTCGCCGCTCCGCCGTGTCTAGCAGCACCGCCGAGCCCGACCACGTCGTCTGCATCGACGAACGGGCGTCGGGGAGCACTGGACCGCAAGAATCGTGCTGCCCCCTTTTCGTTCGGTCGCCGGCGACTCCTTCTCCTCCGGTGACTTCTGCAGCTACTAAGCCGTCACGGGCTTTTCTTGGCCGCACGGTGAGCTTCTGCTCGATCCTCTCTCTTCCCCGCTCCTCTCTGCGCGTCGTAGACGCCGTTTCGCCATTGCCGTAGCTGGTCGCCGCCGCCGTGCTTGCTGCCGCTGTTGTGGTCCATCTCTGGCTCAGGCGGGCACTCCACGGTGCTCCTCGCATCACGTGGGAGCTGCCTAGCCCTTCGCTGCTGTGCCTGCGTGCTTCTAGCGCCCTTCTCGTCGAGGCCCGAACGCCGCCGCCGCCGTAGCTCGTCGCCGGCATCGTTTCAGGTCGCCTCAGCCGACGCCAACATGACCGTTCGATGCGCCACCGCGCGCTGGCTCGAATACACCCAACAGCGCGCGCTAGGTCTCACCGTAGCCATGCGGCCGTTTTCGCCCGAACTCCGACGCCGCCTCCACCGCTCGTCGTTGCCGTTTCCGGCCACCTCCGGCGCTGCCACCGCCACCATTCGAACCGTCGTCGAGCCCCCGTTCGATAGAACCAAACCGCAGCCGTGTTTTTGTGCACGTCGGCGACTATCCGCCGGCCGCCAACGTGGCTGGGCGTGGGGCCCACCCAGTGACACTGACGGTGGGTCCCCCTGGCCCCGTTTGACCCCGTTGACCACGGTCAACGCGGGGTACTGTTCCTCTGACGCTGACGTGTGGGCCCGCTCGGCTGACTAAACTAATTAACTGGTTTTTATTAAAATTAATTAAGATTAGCCTAATGACTCACTGACATATGGGGCCCACTCCCTAATTAACCCTGCTGATTAGATTAATCCACTGTTAGACTAAACAGAGACTGACATGTGGGTCCCACTGGACCCACATGTCAGGTTTGACCCTGGTCAGCCACAGTTGACCTGCTGACGTCATCCTTGCGTCATGCTGACGTCATAATCCAATTCTGTTAATAATAAATAAATTCCAGAAAATCAATTAAACTTTAAAAATTCATAACTTTTAAACCGTAGCTCAGATCGAAAAAGTTAAAACATGAAAGTTGCTCAGAACGACGAGACAAATCTGATCGTGCCGTCTGTTTCCTTGTCGGAACCTCCTACGTAGGAGAACTCGTAACTCCGAGCTCGATTCCGATAGATGAATAGTGCACATACACCGGTTAATAAATCCCAGATTGATTCTAAAATAACTAAAATGACTTAGAGGCATATTTAGACAACCCTGCACTGCATCATAGCATCGCACGCACTGTGTTGCATCTGTTTGCATTATATTTACCTGTTTCTTCCCCCTCTTCTCTTTCGGTAGACCCCGACGTTGCCGTAGCTCCTGAGGCAGACGCCACTCCGGAGTACGACTACGTCCCCGACCACCCTGCCCTTGCCGTCGAGCAGACAGGCAAGCACCCCCATTTTGAGCATTTCGATATCGCCCACTCTCTTCTCTCTTATGCTTGCATTAGAAGTTACTGCTGCTACTGTTGTCCTATATCTGCTGCATAGCCTGTTTACTTGTAACCTGCTGTTGATACTTTCCTGCTATCCTAAACTGCTTAGTATAGGATGGGTAGAGCCTTATCAGAGACCCACTTGTCCCGACTGCCCCGCTGGACTCTCAGAAGACCCGATCAACGGGATTGAAGATCAGACCCTGGCACCGCACATCACTTCCCCCTTAGTTGCCGACACTACTGGGTTACCGTCGAGTGCCGAGGGTGATACCTCGTCAGCACTTCTGATGTTAACCTTGTAGGTTAGTTACTCGGTCATGGTAAGTAAGGGTGATTCCTCCTACACCACCCCCGATAACGACATCGTCGCGCAACACTGCAAGCATGACCTCGAGGGTGATTCCTCCTTCATTCACCTTGACGGTAACATCAGTGGGAATTCCATCGAGGGTGATTCCTCAGGGTTCCCCTTGGTGTTGGACACACGGATACTATTGATACTGTGACTTGCACTGTACCATGTTACTAAAGACGGGTCGGCCCTGAGGGGTACCCGCGCGAGCTTAATGCGAAGTGATGTGGAGTCGGGTTGACCTGGATGGTGCCCGCGAGATAATACGAGGCGTGGCCGGGCATTCCTAGCCCTTGCCGCAAGCCCTCGAGACGGGGCGACGGGGTCACATCGATCGTGAGTCTCTGCTCGTTTCCGCGCGCTCCTAAACCACTAAATGGTTTGGATATTTGATCCGAGGGGCCTCTGGCCTGATAGCACTAACCATCACGTGGGCATAGTATGGGCGTTCTGCGTCGTATACTTCAGCCGAAGCTTAATAGACGTCAGCAACTGAGCGGCACACGCTGGGTTGGACTGCAACCGTGCTTGTATTAAGGGGTTGCTAGGTCTGCTCACCGGCGGTGTACGCAACGTGCAGGAGCGTCCGGGGCGATGGCCCAAGACCCCTGGGGGCATAGGTTAGTCCGGCGTGCTGACCTCTCTGTTAAGTATTTGGTCGGGTTGCGGCGTGTTGCTTAGCCGAGGCCGGGCATGACCTAGAAAAGTGTGTCCGGCCAGAGTTAAGCGAGCGTGGTGGGTAAGTTGGTGCACCCCTTCAGGGAAGAAACTTCTATCGATAGCCTGTCCTACGGTAACGGACACTCGGAGTTGTATCCCGATCGGTACAACTAGAATTGATGACTTGAGATGAGAACTGGATAGTACGGCTCTGGGATTACTTTCTCGCAGGGAGTCGAGGAAGAATCCCCGACCGAGGTTAATGACATTACTGCTATAATTTACATTATGTTATTCTGCTCTCACTACAAGAAATATGTCAACTTGTGACCTTCTGTCAGTGACCCTGGAAGAATTGGTCATAAATCTACGACCATTTGAGACCAATTGGTCAAAAGCTGTTCGGGGGGCTCCAAACCCTAAACTATAACGACCATTTTGGTCAGAAAGGTCGTAATTTTCTTACACGAAATGGTCGTAAAGCAAACAACACTGGTCCGCTACCTTATTTCTAGCTGATAACAACCAATATAGATGGTCATAGCCTTGTAAATTGTGATGCATTGCTATGACTAGGCGCCACCTCATCAGTTTTGCCTATGTGTCATGTCTACGTGTCAATTTTTGCCCTAGGTTGTGAAGCAGCCTATATTTCTGTCATTCCCAAAATTCCCAAAAAAATGGGCATTCTTTACTATCCAAATCATTGCCTCATGACAATATTCAGCTCCATTTGCCTGGTAAATCTTTCTCGGCAAATTTTCAAAGTTTTTGTTCAGCTAGAACCGTTGTGAAGGAAGTACTAGCTAGGCATATCCTAATGAGCTGAATTTTTGCCACATCTTCTATATTCCCAAATCATATCTCTCCACAAAATTTAAGCCCCATCTCACAATCCATGTGAGCTCACCATCCAATCTTTGTTTCTGGTAATATTTTCAGTTTGTGAAGCAACTATATTTTATGTTAATTTATAATTGCTGAAAATTTACCAGGACATGACTCTACCTATATAACCTCCCTCCACCAAATTTTAGCTCATTTAATCTAGCCAATTTCCCACAACATTTTTCCCAATTTTCTGTTCAATGGAGAGCACTGTGAAGGAAGTAGCATTTTTATTTATTCAAATGGCATGAAACTTTTACAGTGCCTTCATATGCCCAAATTATCATCATGCTCCAAACTTCAGATCAATCCATTCATTCATTTGAGTCCAGCTTCAATATTCATATTTCTGTCTAGTGTGGTACGTTCTAAAGCAAGTGAAACCTAGGATCCTCCTTTTGAGCTGCAAATTTTTCAAGAAAGTGTCCTTAGTAGATGATCATCCTCGGCCAAACCTTAGGCCCATTGGCCATGTGCATTTTCCCTACTACTAATCAAACACTTGGCTGGTAATTCATGTTTGAGCTTAGTTCAGTCTCCTCGTGAGATTCTTCTATTGTCTTCTTCTTCCTAACACCTACCGGGGGAGTGCCCAACCCACTAGACATGCCTAGGCCGCCCAGAACGCGTGGCAACGCCACGGACACGCGGTGACCACGCGACGGGCATGGGAGTTTACGCGCTCTGGAGTTGGGGCCCTCGGCCACCATCCAAACCTCAACGTATCGCCATCAAACCATTATTTCTGATTAAATAGATACTTATGTACCTATAAATGATTTTGGAAAAAATAAAGAGCAAACTATGAGACAGCTGCAGTTCAAATTTGACCCGCTTCCAACTGAATCGGCGGAAATTTGTCTTTTTCACCAGAGGTGTATAAAAACTTTTGACAACCAACCATTTTGTTAATTATACATTAAATATGGCCTAATATATTATAAAAATGACCTGGTCCCATTTTGCAACAAATATATGGTAGATCCTTTACAAAAAAACTCATTTTGGGCACTAGAAAAATAGAAAATGAATTTTTCGTCCAAAGAAAATGAAAATTTACTTAGGCAACATTGTTTGCCATTCCAAGATGCACCCTTGTGCAAATATAAGATCATTTGAACAAAATATGCCATGAATGTGGCCATAAGATTGATCATTTGGCTTGAAAGCCATGCATCTTCACACATGATAGCTCGTTTCTGAGAACACTTTTTTTTAAAATAATTACCGTATTACAAGTTTATTATTTTTCCTGATAACTTGGTCACATATAATGAGCGGGCATGACCGTTCCTAGCTAGTGGTTGAATCTTAGAAAACTTTTGATGTTTCTCTGATTAAATAGATACTTATGTGCCTAGAAATAATTTTTGGAAAAAATAAAAAGCAAACTATAAGGCAGGTGCAGTTCAAATTTGACTCGCTTCCCAAATTTGATTCGCTTCTCGCTGAATCGGTGGAAATTTGTCTTTTTCATGAGAGGTGGATCAGAGCTTTTGACACCCAACCATTTGGTCAATTTTGTATTAAATATGTCCTAATATTTTAGAAAATTGTTTTGGTACAATTTTGCAACAAATATATGGTAGGTCCTTCACAAAAGAAGTCATTTTGGGCACTCAAAAAATGGAAAATTGTTTTTTCATCCAAAGAAAATGAAAACTTCCTTAGGCAACATTGTTTATCATTCCAAGATGCAGCTTTTTGCACAATATGAGATCATTTGAACAAACTATGCCATGAATGTGGCCATAAAACTGATCATTTGATTTGAAAGTTATAAAACTTCACACATGATAGTTCATTTCTGAGAACACTTTTTAAAACTATTTGTCGTATTACAAGTTTATTATTTTTACTGGTAACTTGGCCACATATAATGACACAGTGCGAATGTTTCCCAATTTTTTTGATTTTTTTTGAATTTTTCATGCCCATTTCAAAATGCGGTCAAAACTGCGGGCATGACCGTTCCTCGCTAGTGGTTGAATCTTGTAAAACTTTGGGTGTTTCTCAGATTAAATAGATACTTATGCATCTAAAAATCATTTTTTGAAAGAATAAAGAGCAAACTATGAGGCACCTGTAGTTCAAATTTGACCCGCTTGTAGCTGAATCGGCGGAAAATTTATCTTTTTCACAGGAGGTGGATCAAAACTTTTGACACCCGACCATTTGGTCAATTGTACATTAAATATGGCCTAATATATTAGAAAATTAATTTGGTCTAATTTTGCGGCAAATATATGGTAGGTCCTTCACAAAAAAACTCATTTTGGGCACTCGAAAAATGGAAAATAAATTTTTCGTCCAAAGAAAATGAAAACTTACTTAGGCAACATTGTTTGCCATTCCAAGATGCATCCTTGTGCACAATATGAGATCATTTGAACAAACTATGCCATGAATGTGGCCATAAGATTGATCATTTGGCTTGAAAGCCATGAATCTTCACACATGATGGCTCATTTCTGAGAACACTTTTTTAAAATAATTGGTGTATTACAAATTTGTTATTTTCCCTGGAAACTAGGTCACATATAATGACACAATGCGAAGGTTTTCAATTTTTTTAATTTTTTTTGAATTTCTTATGCCCGTTTCAAAATGCGGTCAAAATGGCGGGCATGACCGTTCGTAGCTAGGGGTTGAATCTTGCAAAACTTTTGGAATATCTCTTATGAAATAGATACTTATCTACCGAGAAATGATTTTTGGAAAAAATAAAGAGCAAACTATAAGGTAGCTGCAGTTCAAATTTGACACGCTTTCACATGAATCGGCGAAAATTTGTCTTTTTTACGAGAGATGGATCAAAGCTTTTGACACAAAACCATTTGGTCAATTATGCATTAAATATGGCCTAATATTTTAGAAAAATAATTTGGTCCAATTTTGCAACAAGTATATGGTAGATTCTTCACAAAAAAAATCATTTTAGGCACTCAAAAAATGGAAATAGCTCTTTTGTGCAATGAAAGTGAAAACCCCCCAAATCAACATTGTTTGTCATCCCAAGATACACACATGTGCACACTATTGGTTCATTTTAGCAAACTATAAGTGGTTAATATGTTGAATGTTTACCTTGAATTAGAGGGTGAAAATTATAAGAAAAAAAAAACAAAACTACCTAAGCTTAATTCTGATTGGTGGAATCACTTGTGGCTTGGATCGATGACATGGCAAACATCAGTCCGTCCATCCGTCCATCCAACCCACGGCAGCAAACCCCCCTCTCTCTCGCGTACCCCATCCAACCCCTCGTGCCCTCCTCTCTCTCTCGCATGAACCCTAGCGCTGCACTCCTCCCTTGCCGCCGCCACCTCCGGCGCCCGATCCTGGCGACCTCAGGCGGGAATCCTGCCGTCCTCCTCTCATCCCCACCGCCGTCGATCCTTCCCCAGCCACTGCCCTGTACCGTACCTCTCCCTCTCTCCCATTTGAAGAGTAGAGGGGGGTCGAGCAAGCAGATCAGGCGGCGGCTCCGAGATCCGCCAAGGGCGTGGACCTGGAGCTCCATCTCCATGGCGGCGGCTTCTAGATCCGCCCAAGGGCTGGACCTGGAGCTCATCTCCATGGCGTCCGCTTCCAGATCCGCCCATGGGCTGGACCTGGTGCTCCATCTCCATCGCGAGTTAGCTGCATCCCCACGTCTGCTCCCACTCGGTCAACGACGCCATCCGCGTGTGCTTCTGTTGCTCGTCTAGGTAATGCAATCTGTCGATTTGCTCTTCTCCCCTCGGCTTCCCTTCCCTTACCTTACGGCGTTGTGTCTTCCCTCCTCACGCAGGTGCACGCACCACCGGCGTTGTTGCTAGCCGTGGCCGGACCTCCAAGCAGAGCAGTGACACGTTTGGCTGGCCCTCCTCGACCTCCGCCACGGCCACCACGGTGCTTCCGGATCCCCGCCCTTGTCGCGCGATGGAGGTCCCAGTCGCGCGCCCCTCTTCTTCTTTCGATTCGATTTGGATCGTGCGCCGCTGTTGCTCACGCATGCCCGATTTGCTTTTCTTCCTCACGCCCTCGAGCTGGCTGCGACCTCGGCTCATCCTCCAGCGTGGGCATGGGCTGGTCCACGCACGCTGGTGATGGCGGCTCACCAAGGTTGCCATCGTCGCCTGTACGCGCGGTCCCGTGCACGCACGAGGCAGCCGGCGACCTCCTCCATCGCCAACCACCAGCGCTCGTCTGCAGGATTTGCATCTTCTTTGCGTTCAATCCCCTCCCCCACA
Source organism: Thinopyrum elongatum (assembly GCA_011799875.1). Classification (NCBI taxonomy): domain Eukaryota; kingdom Viridiplantae; phylum Streptophyta; class Magnoliopsida; order Poales; family Poaceae; genus Thinopyrum; species Thinopyrum elongatum. The sequence continues at coordinate 576,330,800 of CM022301.1, forward strand.
CGCACTCCCTCCTGCCTGCAACCAGGGCGCGCACGAGAGAGCTCGCCGTCATGGGCGCCCTCTTGCTGGCCATCGATAAGGCGCATCAGCAGCAGAGGACCTGGAACGAGCTGCACCTGCACTAATCAAATCATCTCAATTTGTTACCCTTCCTTCCTGTCAAGTTAAGTGCTTGCTTGTGTGTAAATCACCACGCAGAGCAGGTAAAAGCTCTCCTCTGCTCTCTCCCACCCATGAAACTCTGTTTCTCCGAGGGGCTCTACCTCAGAGGTCAGTGGTCGGACGGATGCCACCACATGCCCCCCGCGTGCAGCGTAATCAGTCTGCTTGTACGGCTTGTTTAATGGCGATTGATTGATTGATTGCCTTGGTGCGCAGATGTGATTCGTCACCTCAACATGGTGCGCGGCAAGGGCATGGCCTCCATGTACTACTGGTCCTGCAAGAGGTAAACCGACCAAGCGAGCGAGATATCCTCTTCTCTAACTCAAATAAAAACTCTGAGTTATCAGAACTTTAGCGAGCTTGACAAGAAGTTCTCTGAATTGTTGGCCAGCTTGACGAGAAGTTTTCTGAATTTTTGGGGAGCTTGACAAGAAGTTCTCTGAATTTTTATAGTTCTCTGAATTGTCGCAGTTCGCTACATCCAGACCCTCCTGATTGCATTTAAATGTTTACCTCATGTTTTTCCCCTAGTTGCATATAAATGAAATCAAATTGCTCAATAGGTAGCCATTGTTGGTATCTATAATAAGCTAATTGCAGTGGTCAAACTGGAGTTCTGCTGTTCTGATTTTCATGCTTGTACTGTAAATCTTTGCCTCCAAGCTTATTGGCTATATACTTGACCCTCTTGCACTTTGTCCAAGATCATCACTATAATAACTTTGACATGTTGTTTAGCTGGAGGAGTTTGTTTATACTCTGAAATGATGTTAAAAATTTGAAACAACGAAATTTGATAAATGTGCTTTGCTTGCATAGGATGTTGTCTTTGTTGCAACAAGAAGGATCGTGAGGCCACCAAAGTGCATTAGTTCGTAATCTGCTATTAATGTACTTGTAACTAGCAGGGTGACCCGCGCATTTGCGCGGCTAGCTTTGTTGTATATTTCCCAAGATATTTTATATTTTATATATTATTAGATTATTTCTTAGTTATTGGGATCTTATTAGGTTACCATTTTAAAAAATACTACAAAAAAGCAGAGCAGCATGACATGGTATTAAATTATTTGGCCCCTGCGATGAACTGCCATTCAATTTGCTTTACATCAAAACAGTCATGTTTTAGCCATTAGTTGTATTAAGTACATCACATCTAAACTGCCATTCAATTTGCTTTACATCTAACCTTTGGTATCTGGTAACCAAAGATGGCAAATGGCCGACTTGTAGAAACGTAGCATTTGTACTTGTACATTATCATATAATTTTCCCTCTATCCTTCTTGTTTATATTTTCACCAATTATTCAAATAACTTTTACCCGAAAAATAAAATCAATATAGTGGTAAAAAAAGAAATACCATTGATAACTAAACGTTGTGTTGTCTTTCTCAATCAGTATTAATGTTGGGGGTAATGCAGAAAAAAAGTGCAACACTATTCGCTAGAATCCCTCACACATGCTTCACTTGTCCATACAAAATTACTAAGCACTTATCTATTGGAAAATCGGTGGCTCTCATTATAATATGTTCCTTCTAATCATGCCCATGCTTTTTTGCATTTACTTATATCTTTTAGCTCATACGAATTAGTTGATTATGAGGCTGACATCAAGCTGGTGGGGGAAATCCAATAAGGTTTGGTCTTTTTCTTCGTTAGATCCGCTCTAGAGGATGCCACATGTAAATCGTGCATTTTCATCCTCAAGTTAGCTGTTTGCACACGTCCATGTTTTTGACAGAAAAATCCGCTCTAAAACACTTTTGCATGTACTTTCCTCATACGTCCATGGTTTTCTTCCTCAAGCTGTTTGCACACGTCCACGATTTGCTAGAAAGGCACTTAGATGCACCCATTATAATTTCAATAAACCACCCTGATGCATCGCATCTTAATCTAGTCTCCAGTAGATAACACATTTCAATCGACTTGGTACGTTGACATAGTCTGTTAATAAAAGCTATGTTGGAACTGGATGTAAGCTTGAATCAATGCATGTGATTCCCGTCGGGACAGTAACATCATCAGTTGAAGATGTGCTAGCCGTCGTACATGGTGTGAGGTGTCGGCCTTTGCATGGCCATCTGACCTTGCCAGTTCGCCCTCTTCAGCCCCATGAGCCTTGTGTATGTCCGAATTAAATTACAATCTCCAATCGATGCCAGTGATCAAAAACTTAACCAAGCCATGGCCAACCAACGCAAATCGTGCGGGGACTACCACCAAATCCTCTATAGCTGTTGCTTTTGCTACTATTTGGTAAACCTTCCATTGACCACCCAACCTTCTCGCTTCTTTCTAGATCGAGCTCGTAGTATACAGCATCATAGACTATGAGGACTGATGTTCGTTATTAGTCTCCCATCGCTGCATTGAGCTTGACGGAGACTTCAGACCAGGGAGTCCATGGGTGTATTGCACGTTACTTCTGTGTGTGCTTTTGGTTCGACATGGTCGATTGTTTCTTTGTTAAGTTCAGAGTTTGTCTAGTTCGTGTATAGTCATGGATATGTGGCCGTGTGTTTCTTTTCTTTTGCTGGAAACTAATCACGCTTTGAAAATCAACAGACCAATCACGCCTATGGAAATCAATTTAGCTATAGACGTGTGTCTGTCCTTTTTGATTCGAAAAGATGTGCACGTCCTGACGTGCCCCCACTTATTTTATAATATTTTTTAAACTCATGCCCGCACTTATTTATCGGATGTCTCCCAGGGATTGCACGTGTCCCTCTTTTGGATGTCAAGTAATTGTAGAGGACGTCAGGCTGTTGTGTTTTGAGTCCTAATAGCATACGAATCCAACTTACTACATATCGGATTGCATCTTGCGCGTGGACGGAAGCTAATATGGTGATGAATATCCACCGTTCAAATATTGTGACTTTGTAGAATTAAATCTATGCCGTTCATTTTCTATCGTTTTATTAATATAATAGATCTGCTATACAACTAGACCATCCATAGTGTCAGATGATGTACCTAAATATATTCAGCAGCTGACTTACATTGTAGGGAAAGTCGGCTCCCACCATTGTGGATTTCTTGTATGAGTGGGGATTGTGGTAGTTCTGTCACAACATTCTGTTAGCTAAAATGAAATCAGACAATCAGCTTTGTTTGTTCTTGTACTCTTTGTTTGTTCCTTACGTTCTTCTTTAATTTGATGGCAATGAACCAATATAACCAGTCACCAGTAGCTAGTGTTCTTTTTTAAAGTTACTGATCTGTGCTCTGGTGTCATATTATGGTCTGATATTTTTTGTTTTGACTCTTTCTCTGTTTCCAGGAAAGTGGTGAGTAGATGTTGATGATTCCTACTTGCTTGGCTGCTACGGTGATGCATGCATCGGTGAAGCAAGCACACATGCAAGGCTGGCCCCATGTATCTTCCTTGGCTGTGAACATCATCTACAGGTACGACAAATGTCCCACCTCTCTGTGTCGTTTTGCTCCTCTTCATCCAAGAAAATTGGTGCTTAATATGTGATCATCACTATTGGCAAATGCTATTGCCTGATATAATAGAAGTATGAGCACTCAACCATTGTACAGCTGTTTGCATATTTGTTTTGTATTTTTAATAAATGATGATTGTGAAAGATGTTCACATGTTGATTTTTGTTGACTCAAATCTCTTATGCCCTTGACTTAGCTTGACCCAGAACAGCAGCATCCTTGATGCGTACTGACCTTCACCTTGTTTTTTCTCTCGCAGATTCGAAGGAGGCCGTATGCAAGGCACCTCTTGATGGATATTGCTTGCTGGCTTCTGCTTTTTGAATTCTTGTGCCGCTACTTCATACTGTGCTTGTCTAGTTGTTTGAATGCTTCTGTTGCTAGCCTGCTAGGCTGGTACTAGCTTGAATAGGTGTGCACTTGTGCTGGTGGTGGTGGTGCTGCTGCTGATTTAATGCTTACGCTCATGCTGCTGTTGATCAAATGCTTATGTTGTTGCTGCATGCTTATGCTACTGATTCAGTGCTTCGGTAGCAGTAAGCTATTGATGCATGTTACCTTTGTTTCTGTCTATGCCTTCACTAGACTTTTGCCAGCCATTTAGTCATCTGGTTAGCATTTCGAAATATGAAAAATGCATGTGAGCACTGCTGCCGGTTGTTTGGCATCCTATGTATTTTTTGCTGCTAGTCTCAGAAATAATGCATGAATGGCATCAAAACTGCTTCATGCTATCTCTCGGGCAAAGTAGATGCTAGTTTGATTACTATTTGTACATCAGGTCTACTTGATGCAAGTGGCTATTTTTTGCTTGTCTCTCTTTGACATATTGCTTTTTCTTTTTGAATGTGCAGGTTATTTGCATCATTTATTGATTAGGAGATGATGGTGATCTTCTTTTGTTGCGGGGAACCTGTGAGATAAAGTTTATGTGCTTTGAACCTGCAAGATACAGTTCTGTATAATGTTGTGTGAGATAAAAGTTATGTACTTGTGAACATAGGAGATAAGTTATTGATATGTGTTGGTCTGTCTAATGTTATGCGAGATAAAGTTGTGTGAGAAAGTTTTCTATACTTGTGTTATTACTGTGGGAAAGAAGTACTGTTACTATACTGATTTGAGAATATTGGCTGTAAATAAAAGAGGGCTTGGCCCACTATTGGATTGTAAAAAGGCCATGTCCAGAATTTATATTGCACTTAATACTTGGGCTCTAAAAAGGCCATGGCCCAAACTATGTTGGACTTGTTTCTAAAAAGAGCAATATAAATTTCAGATTCTAAAAAGGTTGAGGCCCAAAAAAAATGGACTGTAAAAGACTGCATCTTAGAAAAAAAAGTCCTAATTGTTGGGCCAGGCCCATTTAGCTAATCAAAGCATAGGGAAAAAATAAATTAAATGGGCTGAATTATTGGGCTCAGCCCATGCGTAGCATCGAATTGGACCGGGCTGATTCTTATCAACGACCTTTTCAATTTGTCGCAATTTTGCCACGTCAGCTAGCCACGTCGGATCCAACGTGGCCTGGTTAGACAACTAGCGACCAAAACAGAAGGTCGTGGGATCAACGACCTTTTGTTTTGGTCGTTACCTTCAACGACCATACCACAGAGAAGGTCGTTAATTTCCATTAAAGACGGTCAGCTTTTGACCATCTGTTTTTGGTCACAAAAAGGTCGCAAATGAAAAACAATGACCATTCAGCGACCAATAGTGATGGTCGCAAGTTGACATATTTCTTGTAGTGTCTCTTCTAATGCTGCGAGGCTGATGAAGATGCTGAAGATGCTAGTCTTCGATAGGACTAGGCTTTCCCCCTCTATTCTGGCATTTCTGCAGCCCAGTCCATATATACACACTACTGGAATCAGCTTCTTTGCCGTCCGCCATGCCAGACGGCAAAGGCATAGATCACGGACGGCAAAATGTTTTGCCGTCCACTAGCGGACGGCAAACTGTCCGGATGAAAGCCTGACAGCAAAGGCTTTCTTTGCCGTCCGCTTCTTAGAAACGGACGGCAAAGGATTACGCCGTCTGCCATCCGAGGCCAGCAGACGGCAAAGACAGCTGACGGCAGTGCGGTGGCGTGAGAGCCGTTAGGGGGTTAACGGCGCTCTTTGCCGTCCGCCAGCGGACGGCAAAGAGTCAAAGATCTTTGTCGTCCGCTGGCGGACGGCAAAGAGCTCAGCTAGGCAGCACTGGGAAGCTGCCACGTGTCCAGATATGCCGTCCGCCAGCAGACGGCAAAGAGGTTTGAATCATTACCATCTGCTGGCAGACGACATAGATGGTCACTTTGCCGTCCGCCAGTAGACGGCAAAATGACCAAATAGGCAGCCAGTGTTCCCAGTTTGCACAGGTGACTGCCACGTGTCCTCTTTGCCATCTGCTAGCGGACGGCAAAGCTCTTTGCCGTCCGCTAGTGGACGGCAAAGAGGCTATATATCCCCTGTTTTTATTTAAATCCCATTAATTAGACATGGTTTCAAACACAGATATACATGCATACATATCCAACATATCCAACAGCATGTCCAACAACATATTTCATCCAATCCAACAACATAGTTCAACAAAGTCCAACATATCCATATATACATAACCAGAAACAAGTTTCCAACAACATATCCATATAGACATACATATCCAAACAAGTTTTCATAAACAACAAGGAAGCACCACAAGAATAGTACACTCCATGAATCCAAGCTTCCTCATGTAAAGCAAATCTGCAAATTGGGAAAGATGAAAGTTAGAAGAAGAAGAAGAAGAAGATTTTTTTCTTCTCTTTCTTTTTCTCCTCTCCTCTTCTTTATCTTCTTCTTCTTCTAACTAAGGTAGGTAAAAATGTCATTTTATTGCTAAGCTAGGTAAAAATGCTAAGTGTAGGTCATTTTAGAGCTAAGGTAGGTAAATAGGTCATTTTGGAGCTTAGTAAGGTTATTATTTCATTTTCGAGGAAAATAAGCTAAGTCTATATCATTTTGGAGCTAACAAAGATTATCATGCCATTTTTTACCTAAGTATGCTAAGTATGTCATAAATGAACTAAATAAGCTAAGTATAGCTTATTTTTTATCTAACTTAGGTAATTATGCCATTTAGGAGGAAAATAAGCTAAGTATCCATTTGTAAAGCAAAACACTAGAGAAAACTTACCCTCATCACAACAAATGTGATGAAGATCGCAACTAAGGTAACAATTGATCCAACGGCATAATGATACCAAGCCTCATTATCAATGGCATATTTTCTAATCTTCTTAAGCTTTAGGCGCATTGCATCCATCTTCAAGCGCATTGCATTCATCTTCATCTTGTGATCATCGATGGCATCGGCAACATACAACTCCAATGTCATCTTCTCTTCTTCAATTCTTTTAATTTTTTCTTTCAAATACTCATTTTCTTTTTCAACTAAATTTAACTTCTCGACAAGAGGGTCCGTTTCAAATTCCGGTTCACATACCTCCTAGATTAAAATATCTCTATGTCAACTTGATGGCCATAATTTGCATAAATGCGAAATGCAACAAATAGTTATGAAAGAGAATTTACCACATCCGAATCATAAAGCGGGCAAGGGCCGACCGGGACAAAAATCAAGACCATGGCACTATGTATAAGAAACAATCATACAAAGTAAGAAAATTATAAATACCAACTATATAAATCATACAATCATACAAATAACTATATAAATCAAGTACAACATAAAATTTGAATACCTAATAATCATTATCGGTAATGACGTGCTCGTCATCATCATTAATAAAAGCATCATCATCATCACTATCGGTAATGACGTGCTCATCATCATCATTAATAAATGCATCATCATGTGGAAGGCCACCTTTACGTAATCGTTCAAGCATTGACAGGTCATCTGCAGCAGTAACTTCTTCTTCTTCCGGCTCTTCTTGTTCCAGCTCAGGGGTGAAGTCGGATTCACTATCGTTGTCTACTTCAATGTTCTGGGGTGGAGTAGAGCGGTTCTTGAAACGTTTTTTGGAAAGACGTGTTTCTTGGAAGAATTCTCCTTCGTCATATGTGTCTTGGTTAATGTGAGGTTCATAATCCTTTTCATTGGGGGGAGGTGGTCTAACACGTGGCAGCACTTCATAAACGACGTCCCAACCACTGAGATTTGGATCACTTTGACAGGCCCACGGTAGATAGAAAACTTGGGTTTCCTGTTGAGCCGTAATATAGACATCGGGAACATCCAAATGGGTGCTTTGTTTGATTTCGACTAGCCCTATATGTTCATGAGTCCTTCTAGTCTCCCTCGGCTGGAACCAATAACATCTGAAGACTACGACGTTTGGTGGGTTTTCACCATAGAATTCAAGTTCATAAATTGCTTCAACTCTTCCATAATACTCGATACCTCCTTCGCCGATAGCAGAGACACAACAATTTGTAGACTTTCGGTCGGCCATAGATAGCTCTTTGCCATAGGTACGAAAGCGATACCCGTTGATGTCGTATTTGTCAAATGAACGGACCTTATAGTCAAAACCATTAGCTACTTGTCTCAATTCGGCATCCATAATCTCTGAATTAGCCTACAAGTTTAATATGAAAGGATTGTTGCATTAGTCGCAAATTAGCCAAAGAAAAAAAAGTGTCTAATGGAAATTACCGTTTTTTTGAACCAAGAGATGAAACCGGGAAATTCGGCTCCTTGTTTTGCCAGAAGCTCATACTCTTCGACGGAATCCTTTTGGATCACCGCTCCATACGAGAATATGGCGACGTATCGACTGCATCAAAAATCCAGGAATAAGAGAAGTTCAAAGGAATTAGAAGTTGTGAAACAATGTACCAAGATCTTACTCGATGTACGGCCGCACTTCTGTTAGGTTGTTGAAGAGATACAGCGAAATGGTCTGCCATTCTTCAACATCCAACCTTACTGGTTTCCAACCACCGGCTGGTGCGAGATTCCCTTTGAATAGGCTGAGGTTGGATTGACCCTTTTGAGGTTTGTCAGCATTGTACCGAGGCTTCGGATTATGCAAATGGCGATTTTTGGCTTCGTAGTGTGCGGTCACGAAGTTTGCCGCCTCCTCAGTGATGAATGCCTCTGCCATCGATGCTTCTATTCTACGTTTATTTTTACATTTTGCTCGAAGCGTCTTCTGCATCCTCTTAGTTGAGTAGCACCAACGATTTTGCACGGGCCCCCCCAATCGTGCCTCAGTCGGGAGATGCAAAATCAAGTGTTGCATTGGATTAAAGAAGCTTGGCGGAAAGATCTTCTCTAACTTGCAGATCAACTCCGGCGCCAACTGTTCCATTTCTTCTAGGAGGCTAGGCGATAGTTCTTTCGCACAAAGAACACGGAAGAAATAGCTCAGCTCTGCCAGTACTAGCCATTCATCCTCAGGGATGAAACCACGCAACATCACCGGCATTATCCGCTCAATCCATATGTGCCAATCATGACTTTTTAGACCAAATATTTTCAATTTTTGAAGACTCGCTCCCCTCTTTAGATTTGCTGCATACCCATCGGGGAACATCAACTGCATTTTCACCCACAAAATAATTTCCTTCATAGCTGGCCTTCCAAGATTGAACCATGCCTTTCGCTTCGTCCAGTTGATCCCCTTTCCTTTCGGTTCTTTCATGTTTTGTAACGGTCTATCACATAGCTCCTCTTGATCGACTCTAGCCTTAGGATTATCCTTTGATTTCCCCTCTATGCCGAACAATGTACCAAAAATGGCTTCGGCGATATTCTTTTCAGTGTGCATCACGTCGTGTTTGTGGCAAAGGAGGTCTTTGAAGTAAGGCAGATCCCAGAAGCATGTCTTGTGAGTCCAGGCGTGTTCCTTATTATACCCCTTGAAATACCCTGGACGCTCTGGATCTGGCTCGAGAGCGTTTAACTGATCTAGGGTCTGTTGGCCTGTCAACGCAGGTGGTGCAGAGTGTTTGACAACTCTACCTTTGATGAAGTTCTTCTTGTCTTTCCTGAACTTATGGCCAGGATGTAGAAACGGTCTATGCAAGTCGAAGCAACTATACTTGCGCCCTGCCGTCAGCCAACGAAACTCAAGAGCTCCCTTGCATGTGGGGCACGGGAACCTTCCATGCACACACCAGCCAACGAATAGCGCATACGCCGGCAAGTCATGCGTCGAGTACATGTACCAGGCACGCATTATGAAGTTCTGTTTGCTAAAGGCGTCGTATGTCTTGAACCCATTATCCCAAGCTTCTTGCAATTCGTCCTTAAGCGGCTGCATGTACACATTCATATTCTTCCCCGGATAGTTGGGCCCTGGAATTATCAACGTCAGGAAAATATTCTTTCGTTGCATAATCTGCCCGAGGGGGGGGGGGAGAGATTGAGTGGAATGACAAACACACGGGCCAACAGCTGTATGGGGCTGCCATCTGACCAAACACACTGAACCCATCTGTGCTGACGGCGACTCGAGGATGCCTTGGATCTGCCGTTTTTTCCTTATGTAATGCATCGAAGCGCTTCCACGCTTCACCATCCGATGTGTGCACCATCATCACATTCCCATCTGCATCTAGTTCGGTTCTTTTGCCCGTTTTGTGCCATGTCATCTGTCTGGCCGTCTCTTCGACCATGAAAAGACGTTGAAGTCTTGGTACGATTGGCATATACCGAAGAACATTAACGGGTATTTTGGTCTACGTCTTCTCACCCATACCGTTGTCTACCACAACATGCCTGGGAGAATTGCAAATGGGACAATATTTCAAGTCCTCATACTGAAGCCTAAATAAGACACATCCTTTCTCACAGGCATGTATCTTCTCATAGGGCATCTTAAGAGCACGGAGGATTTTGTCTGACTGGTACAGGTTTGGAGGTAGCACATGGCCTTTGGGTAGAAATCGTCCGAATACTGTCATCATCGCGTCGTAGCATTCTCTGCCGAAGTTGAATTGAGCCTTCAAAGCCATTATTTGTGAGATGGCATCCAGCTGACAAAGCTCAGTGTGCTCGTGGAGAGGACGTTTTGAGGACTCCAACATTTCAGTGAAGGCCTTTGCAGATTCCTCCATCTCCTCATCCGAGTCCCAAGCATAGTCAAAGTCTTGCACCATGTCTGCGGTCCCGGTACCATGCTCATCGATGCGACGATGAACCTCGGCTCTGGCACGTTGGGCAGACTCACCATGTAATGTCCAGACCATGTAACCAGGCGTAAAACCAAACTTCTGTAGGCCTTTACTCATTTGAAGCTCGTCCCTCTTTTTATAGTTGTCGCAACGGGCACAGGGGCACCAGCTAAATTCCTGGCCATTTGCAAATGCGGCTCTAACAAACCCCTTGGTTTTTGTTAACCATTCCTCGGTCCAAACTTTCTGACTAGTGTAACCGGTGTACATCCATGCACAATCACTCATATTGACTTCCTACTGGACACACAAGAAATATATACATAATTAAGCAAACCATATCCATCAGTTAATGGAGTTTGTCAGTTTTATTACGTCCATGCAACCTACACGCTAATAGGTAAAGATAGGTCCTAATCCCACCCGAGTATGTGTAGATCGGGTTTGTTTTCCCATGCTCTGCTCCGGATCCGACGCAAAATTTCGGCAGCACCTCCCCGCTGTTCTCCTGATACACGTCTCGGCAATAAGCAGAGAGAATGTGTACCCAGAGAACAACAGGGAGGCACTGACGAAATTCTGCATCGGATCTGGAGCTGAGCATATGGGAAAACGAACCCAATCTACACATACTCGGGCTGTCCATGGATAACGTTGGACAATTCGAAAGAATCACGATTATAAATATGCAAATGCATGCATATTTATAGATGTAACCCTTTCAAACGGGAGACGCATAGTGGTCATGCATACTGATGATTGAAGACACCTATAGCAAGTGTTAGGGGGTTCCTTGGCGTCGATGGAACCCTAAATATCAAGTGTCATCGGTGCGAGATACATGTGGCGCTCGGCGTTGAACACTAGATCCACATCCCACAAGTGAAGCTGGCGCCCGGTGTCCCGCAACAATAGTTCTGGTGGCCGATGACGGTCGAGCACCTTGGCGAATTCGCAATGGTGTTCGACCGCCATCGACGCCGAGAACTGTTGCTGTGGGACGCCGGATGCCGGCGTCACTTGTGGGACGTGGATGTAGTGTTTGACACCAACGGCCACATGTATCTCGCACCGATGATACTTGCTATTTAGGGTTCCATCGACAACGACCCCCTAACCCGCTCGTCCCCAGGTAAACTAAATAGCAACTACCATCGGTGCAAGTTACATGAGGCGGTCGACGTTGAACACTAGATCCACATCCCACAAGTGAAGCCGGCGCCCGGCGTCCCGCAACAATAGTTCTAGTGGCCGATGACGGTCGAACACCTTGGCGAATTTGTCTGGCAGCCTCTACGATGAGGATTAAAGCCAAGTTTTGAAATTTCAAACAACCAAACCGACTTGAGTCAGTTTGGGTGTTTCAAGTTTCAACACTTGCCTTTTAATCGTCATCGTAGAGGCTGCCAGACAAATTCGCAATGGTGTTCGACCGCCATCGACGCCGAGAACTGTTGCTGTGGGACGCCGGACGCCGGCGTCACTTGTGGGACGTGGATGTAGTGTTCGACACCGACGGCCACATGTCGGGGTCGGGGTGTCGTGCCGGGGTCGGGGTGGCCAGGGTGTCGGGGCGGGGTCTGGGTGTGGGTGGTGTGGTGTCGGGTGTCGGTTGGTCGAGGTCGCGGGTCGGGGTGTCCGTGTCAGGGGGTCAGGGGTCGGGGTCGGGGTGTCGTGCCGAGGTGTCGGGTGTCGGGGGTCGGGTCGGGGTCGGGGTATCTTTTTTCCTTTTCTTCTTTTCTTCTTCTCCTCCTCTCCTCTTTCTTCTTCTTCTCTTCTTTCTTCTTCTTCTTCTTCTCTTCTTCTTCTTCTTCTTCTTCTTCTTCTCCATCTTCTTTCTTCCTTCTTCTTCTTTCTTCTCTTCTTCTTTCTTCTTCTGTCTGCTTCTTCTTCTCTTCTTCTCTTCTTCTTTCTTCTCCCTCCTCCTCTCCTCTTCTTCTTCTTCTTCTTCTTCTTCTTCTTCTTCTTCTTCTTCTTCTTCTTCTTCTTCTTCTCCTTTTTCCTCTTCTTCTTCTTTTCTTCTTTCCTTCTTTCCCTCCTCTGTTCCTCCCTCCTCCTCTACTCTTCTTCTAAACTAAACTAAAAACTAATCTAAAATAACACTAAAACAAAAAACTAAACACTAAAACTAATCTAAAATAAACTAACCTAAAATAAACTAAAACTAAAACTAATCTAAAATAAACTAAACTAAAACTAAAACTAAACTAAAACTATAACTAAAACAGAAACTAAACTAAAAGAACAAAAAGAAACTAATATAAACAAAAAAAAGGGGAGGAGCTCACCTGGTGGAGGGGGCGGCGGACGACGGCGCGGCCGCTGGAGGAGGCGGGACCCGTGGAGAGGGAGGACGGACGGCCGACGGCGGGAGGGGCGGGGCGGCGACGGGGCGGGGACGGCCGGGCGCGGCTGCCGACGTGGAAAGGCGGGGCGCGGTTGGAGGTCGGGGAGGGGTGCGGGGCGGCGGGGCGGACGGCTACGCCGGACGGGGTTGGCGGCGGCGCGGCCTGTGTGGGTGGGGATGCGACGGAGGGAAGGGGCGGGGGGGCGGGGCGACGTGGAAGGGGCGGCGGGGGTGCGGTGGAGGTCGGGGGCGCAGGGGAGGGGTGCGGGGCGGCGGGGCAGCCGGCTACGGCAGACGGGGTCGGCGGCGGCGGCGCGGGTGTGGGTGGGGAGGAATGAGAGAGTGGAGAGAAGAGAGGGGGCGGGACGGCCGTTAACGTACCCGCCTCTTTGCCGTCAGCCAACGTTCGGCAAAGTTTCTTTGTCGTCTGCTTGCGGACGGCAAAGAGGTGGGGCCGGTGGGCTTGAGTTGGTTAAACAATAACTGGACCCACCCACCTCTTTGCCGTCTGCTAGCGGACGACAAAGATTCTTTGCCGTCAGCCAGCGGACGGCAAAGAACAGGCTGATGGCAAAGACTTTGTTTGCCATCAGCCACATCTTTGCCGTCCGTTTTCTTGTGGCTGATGGCAAAGACCTTATTTGCCATCAGCAAGAGGACGACAAAGAATTAGCAGACGGCAAAGAAGTGGATTCTAGTAGTGACAGCCCCCTTTGAAAATGTTGCATATGTAGTGTAGATCCTTGCTTGCTGAGTACTTTGGATGAGTACTCACGTTTGCTTTATTTTCCTTTTTCCCCCTTTATCCCTTTGTCGCATCCAGACGACGGAGCCCTGGAGCCAGATGCCCCAGTCGACGACCACTTCTACTACCCACCCGGCGAGTACTACTACTACGAGGAGCCGACCGACGACCAGGAGTAGGATTCGGAGGGTCCAGGGCAGGAGGCCCACGCCTTTTCGATCGTAGTTTTTATTTTGCCCCGCCTCTGTGAAGGCTTATCTCTCATTTCTGTAATATATCTGTACCCAGATATCTGACGCTTTCGCTGACACTTGTATGCCATCGAGCTATGTATTCGAGCCCTCGAGGCCCTGGCTTGTAATATAAAGCTTGTATGAATTTATTTATGTTTTAGAGTTGTGTTGTGATATCTTCAAGTGAGTCCTTAGGCTTGATCGTGTGCATTTGCGTGTATGATTAGTGCACGATTAAGCCGGGGTCGTCACAGGTTGGTATCAGAGCCGACTGCCTCTAGGAATCCCCCTATCAAACTCCTTGGCCGAAGTTGAGTCTAGAAACCGAAAAAACTATTTTACTAACTTGGCTGTGTGGCTTACGGGCCCACGTCGCCAACTGGGTGGTATTAGGATCTTTTATTCCTCGTCTTTACTCTGGGACTCTGATTTCTCTTCTATTCGGGTTTAATAAAATTTACTAACACTGACACTTAGGATCTCGTAAATTCTATCCACCCGGAGAGCTGGATTCAGTGCGATTTCCCTGTCTTTGATCTGATTAGTCTGATAATCATTTTCTTTCCATTGTTTTGTTTAATCTTTCCATTCGGGATCTGTTATATTTCTCGTCGCCGAATGACAATCCTGAATCTTCTTATTTCAGATGGACCGTCTGTTTCCACCACGCCCTGCGACACAGCTTGTGCTTCGCACCTGTGCTCGAGACGTCCCTGGGTTTCCAGCTGTTCTGATTGCCCTCTTGATCAGGATGGGATACCGCTGGTGCCCCGAGTACATGGTCTACGAGGTTTATCGTGAGTTCAACCAGGAGCAGTACTATGCTGATGTTCGCATCTACGATCAGCAGGATGACTCAGACACTGAGCTACACCTTTTCCACGGTATCGGCGTGATGATTGAGATGGCAGTACATGATGCCGCCTACTCTGCTGTCGCACGACTTCGAGGACAGTTCAGTGCTGACTTGGATGCCTCAGAGTATCGTTATATTCCGTATGCCCCTGCTGGAGATGCTTCTGGATTCTACACAGCTGTCTGTGCCCCTTACGAGCCTCGTCGCTACGATCAGCGAGTTCTGATTCACTGTACTCAAGCTCTGGATCGCACGGTTCGCACTCTTGCTGTCGAGTTGTTCGCCACTCGAGCACGACTCTACGAGGCTATGACGCAGTTGTTACCAGCTGTTCGTGCAGGGATACACCCGGAGCACATTCTTTACCCGAGCAGGACCGAGATGCCATCAGGGATCGATTGGCCTGCTGTGGGAGGTCACACGCCTGCACGTGGACCTCTTCTTTTAGATCGAGACTGGGTTCTGCATCAGAGTGCACATGGAGCGCAGGATCCTTCTACGACGAACGTTCATCGTCCGCACTTGCAGCTACCCCGTTTCAGTGGTTTTCTCCGACGTTGATGTAGCCTTTGCTATGTCACGTCGTGTACTTCCTTACCGCGTGCCTGCGCGCCGCCTAGCATGTCTAGCTTTTGAATTTGCGCCGTTATGCTGCCCGAATGTAACCGACGCTGTATGGATCTGTATGACTTAATGACTACTATTAAGCATCTGCTGTACTATTTAAATTCCGTCACGTTACATCATGCATGACGCTTTTGTAGGAGATATGCCCTAGAGGCAATAATAAATGTTATTGATTATCTCCCTGTTCATAATTAGGTTTATGTTCCATGCTATAACTGCTATGGTTCTCGGGTCTGCAATAAAACGAGGCTTGGAGGAAGACTCATATGCACGTGTGGGATAATAAACGATAAAATGTATTCCTAGTCAAGCCTCAATGACTGGCTCAAGTGTTGCATGATGGTTCTGTTTTCCTGATCATCGGCATGTCTATGCCAGCAACTTTGAGGGCACAATGTTAGAAGAACATTTGTGTTGAATCGACCCGAATTGATGTTATGCTATGAGATACATTCGTCACAAGTTAATGGTTAATAACACAGAGATGGTTAACGTTTGCATGATTCCTTAGACCATGAGAGTATCGGGTTTCTTCATGCTTGCTTCATGAACTTTGGGGTTTGTTAAACGTCATCCGTAAATGGGTGGCTATTACGGCGGCTTACGGGTTCATGGAAAAGTGTGTCAAGTAACTTGATAGCTCGAGATTGGGATTTGCTCCTCCGACGATGGAGAGATATCTCTGGGCCCTCTCGGTGTTATGGTATCCATCATCGTCTGGCCAGACACTTTGTGATTTGATCACGGGGATGCCGGAACACGGTAACGAGAAAAGAGAGCAATACCGGTAACGAGGTAACTAGCATAGTGGACAATTTGTTGATCCACGGGAATGCCAACATGTCTCACCTCGGGTATTTGTAACATATCGCGAAGCAACAGGAATAGCACACGGCAACTGGAGGTTCACTCGAATATTTATTCGTGTGGGTATAGGGGTCAATATGGGTGTCCACGGCTCCGATGTTGATCATTGATCGGAAAGAGTTCCGGTCATGTCTATACTTCACCGAACCTATAGGGTCACACGCTTAAGGGTCATCTATCTGTTGAACGCTAGACAGGGAGTCTGAGAGAAAGTCACCGAAAATGTTTCGGAGACAACGGAAGAGTTCCGAGAGAGAGAACACCGAAAGAGTTTCGGTAAAACCAAAAAGTTGTTTCAGAATATATTATTTGGTCAAAAAGGGTTTCGGCACCGCCAGGAAATTTTCAGAGGATGCCAGAATTGGTCTGGGAACTTCTGGGAATTTTCAGAGAGAAAAACCGGAAATGTTCCGAAACTGCCGTAACCGCTGTTGATGCTTTCCGCTGATAAAAACCACCGCACCGAAAATGTTTCGGATCGTGCCCAGAATAATTTTAGAGGGTGCTAGAAATGTTCTGGGACCTTCTGGAATTTTTCAGAAAAAGTTTCGCGGAAAACATCTTGTCTCAGCGCGAGGGGACAAGATCCCACCAATCGGGGGTTGCATGTTTGGTGGCTTTTTGTCTAGGGAGCATGCATGTTTCATGGAGACATGTTGGTGGCTTGTTGGGGGGGCCCCCCCATGGGGGGGGGGGACAAGATGTGGGCCGGCCCAAGGGCTGCCATGGTGGTGTCCCCTTGGTGCCCCCCTTGTGTTACCATTATGCCCTTTCATGTGTGACATGAAGCTTGGGTATTTTGGTATTTCAACATCCCACCCCACCCCTTGCCTTGGCCTATAAAAGGAGGAGTTGGGGCTGCCATCTCCTTCATCCCCTTGCTCTCATACTCATGCCATGCAATTATCTGGCTTCTCTCTCCCTCCCACGAAAAGAGTTTCGTAGAGCCGAAAGGCTGTCTGTGTTCCGGTGGGAACTAGTTCTGGACGGCGAAGCCCTGCCGGATAGATGACACCGTATGTGTGCAACTCTGTAGAGAGGTCGTAGTTTCGATCTTAGTGCCCGTGGGGCTGTTCGTGAGTGCCTCCCGAAGGGCTGTCCAAGTGACGGTCCGAGTTCTGTGAGTCCTCCCGAAGGGCTGTCCGCGACACCGTCCGGGGGACTGTCTGACCGCCTCCCGGAGGGCTGTCCGGGTGGTGGATGAAGGAGTACATCCTTGCGGTTGGGAGATTGTAAATCCTAGCTGCGGGGATCTGCACCGACGATCGTCATCGACTCTACTTCCGCTGCGCTACGAGTCGGTAACG
This sequence comes from Thinopyrum elongatum, assembly GCA_011799875.1. Taxonomy (NCBI): domain Eukaryota; kingdom Viridiplantae; phylum Streptophyta; class Magnoliopsida; order Poales; family Poaceae; genus Thinopyrum; species Thinopyrum elongatum. The sequence continues at coordinate 576,348,523 of CM022301.1, forward strand.
AAAAAGATCAAAACCTTGTATGCAGTCTCCATAGTGGTCCTGGGCTGGTGCATAGGTCGGAAATTTTTTGTTTTCTGCTGCGTTACCCTACAGTGGCATCATGAGCCGTGCTATGCATAGATGCAGGTTGCGATCTAGAATACATGGAGATGTATGGGTGTTGCACAAAATAATTAGGTAGTAGATGAGTTCTATTACTGAAAATTATTTGTGCGGGTAGCAGATGAAATCTGTTACCCGATATTCTTGTTGCTTCCCTGGAATTTGCATATTTCTGATCTTGATAACAGCATGGTGGAGTTTCAATGTTCTGGCAATCCACGATCCTGATTGATCAACGAAGTGCTAACAGTTCATTGAATTCCATCGTAGTTAAAAAGAAAGATGAAATTTCGCAGACAAAAGGGCAATGCAGATATGATCTGCACGGGGGTCATGCGTATGACGAAGTTTAGTATGGGGCTCAAGATTTTATTATCTCGGTTTTCATACACCCTGGAAAGTTCATCTAGCGACTTGAATTATCATACTTGATGATGGACGTTGGTAGCTTCGGTTTGTTTTGAAACCTTAGAAGCCACAAAAAACTAGTTTTTTGCATGAACCGATTAGAGGCGTCTAACTTGGTTTTGCAGGAGGGTTTGCATGTGCATATGATGTGGTATAGCAGTGCTCATAATAATTTGATTATGTATGAGATGTCTATATGATGTAAATTGATTAACATGACCTGCGTGTCATGATTTGGCATGATGGCTGGAGCCATATGATTGCACTTTAAATGACCTGCGTGTCAACCTTGTGTAATGCATTATTTTATTAGCTATAGAGATAGCAATATTATCTGGTGCATCGACAAGGTGGTGGCAATCTTCGCGAAGGTGAACACCGACGCGAATGCCGAAGACGAAGAATTGAAAGACTTCTCCGTCAGAAAGGGCTATACCATATCATGCTATTATGAATTGCCTGAGATGTTTATCCCTTATGGTGCACCCTTCTTGATTGCGTGGTAGTCGCTTTTATTAGGGTGATCTCTCACAAAAATATCAAGTAGTTAGTGTTCTCCCAAGTGTAGCACCGTCTACAACACGTATCTTTTTGGGGTGCGCCATGTACACATGAGCACGAACGATTAGAGAGGTGTAAGGCGGGTGAAGGTCAGACCTCACTGCGTGATCACTTGGTTGTCTTGACGTTCAGGCAGGACAGTCCTGAGCTCGGAACACACGCATCGAAAGATGGACAAGAGTCACATAGAGATGTGATTGGCAAGTTGGCCTACCGATTGAAATTCACGTCATCAATGATGAACCCGTCAATGGCGTTGAATTGAAATGTGGATCTTGAATCACTCACAATCAATTATGAGAGATATTGATTTGAGTGGGAGCGCACTTTTGAATTGACTTGTTTAATTCTTAGTGCAATTAATTATGAACTCTGTCTAAGTGTGATTTGCAAAATAGTTGTAGAATAATGGCTCGCGTTTCCACCTTCCCTATTAAAATTGAATAGTTGTTTAATATCTGGTTATAACTTTATGGTTGGTAACGTAATGTGAGGATTGTCCTCTAGAGTGCCGAGAAGGACTTTGTCCTATCGCATACTTTCGGTATTCTCTCGCTTATGCTATGGATCATGTGACTCTCGTCCTTCGATCCAAAAGCTAGAATTCCATTTCAGTCAAGTGCAATATGTTTGCTTCCATGAGACCCGAACTTCGAAAGTTTGGATAGTTATGTGATATTCATGGAATCTGAAAATCATTTTCAGGGACAAACAAAGGCTAAAAGATATGAGATATCCAAAGCAGTGTTTGTTTGCAAACTATTAGTAAAGGAGTTTACTATGCATTAGACTGATAAGAGAGGGATCTAGGAGAACGCCTGTCATATGATGAAAGGTGAATAAAACAACAACTTAAAGAGAAAGGAAGTGTCCGAAGGGTGTTAGTTAAACTTTCACGCCTAGGAAGTCCAGGGCTAAACGCCACTCTTAAGTTGGGTGCTTCTTCTGAGAGTAGGAGAAATACTAAAAGTTAAACTGTTAGAAGTATAAAGGCAATAAGAAAGAAGACTGGAATATCCAGCTCATGTATGAATGTCATACAAGTTTTTGATGTATAGAAGGCTGGTCAAAGATATAGTTCTTGGGAATTATGATTAAATTGGTAATCACTGATTCTTGGGTATTGTGAGTTAATCACAAAGATACCCGCTCGATTGTTTTCTGTTGCAACTCGATGTAAGAACTACTATGACCTGAAAGACTTGCCAGGAATGAGGTTTAGGTATACACAGGGAACATAGTAAATGTTACTATACCTTCCATCGGTGTATTACCGTCTGTATTTATTTTCATAATTCATTTAGAGTTTCACAAACTCTAGCCCATTGCATAAGGTATCTTGCAAGAAGGTTGTTCATAAGAGAACTTTTAATGTTCGGTATTATGAATAACATAAGGGCCATACTTTCATTATGAATGAGATGTATGTTATGAATATTGATAATAATACATTACCTCTGGGTTTACTTTAATAATTCATTTTAGAGTTTCATACACTCTAGCCCATTGCATAATGTTTGTTGCAAAAGAGTTGTTCATAAAAACAACAATTGTTGTTCAGTATTATGAATAACATGAAGGGCCATGCTTCCATCCAAGATGGGATGTATGTTATGAATATTGATGGTAATATGATACATCCATAACACTGACGCTAAATGTCGCAAGACTAAAAGAATACCACACAAGTATGGCACTGCATTTGGTCACATTGGAGAAACCCGCATGGAAAATTCCATTATGATGGATTTTGAAGTCGTTTGATTTTGAATCATCTGACACTTACAAATTTCCTCCGAAAAGTGAAGTGACTGAAATACCGTTCACAGGCCATAAGGAATGAGCAACAAACTTATTGGTGATCATACATTTTGATGTGTGTAGTTCAATAAATGTTGTTGCAAGTAGTGGATTTATCTATCTGCAGAAATGACTCAAGTAGATATATGGATATTTACTTGATGAGACGTAAGTCTGGATCTTTTGAAATCATTCGAAAGGTTTTCAAATATAAAGTAGAAGTTACTGTAACAAGAAAATTATGTTTCTACAATTTGATTGCAGAAAGGAATATTTGAGTTACAAGTTTAGCGAATGTCTGATGAGTTGTGAAAGGGGTTTCATAACTTGCACCTCCCGGAACACCACTGCAAGTGGAAAGTCCTTGAAGATGTAATCGAACCATTTATGACATGGTAAGATCAAAGATGACATAAATACATTTGCCATTATCCCTTTTAAAGTGATGCTTTAGAGACTACGGCTTTTACACTGAAAAGAGCTCCATCAGGTCTGTTGAAATGACACCATGGTATGGTACGCCCAACCATGTTATATCTTTTCTTAAACATTTGGAATATGGGGCTTGTGTAAAAGGTTACAAACCTATTCCAAATCAGACAAGTGCTACTTTGTAGGTTATCCCAAAATGTTGGGTATTCCTCCCTCACTATACCGAGGCAAATAGGTTTGCCACAAAGAACGGTATGCTTTTTGAAGAAAATGGTTCTTTCAAAAAGGTGAGTGGGCGAATAGTGCAACTCGACAAGATAAACAGTATCTTCGTCATCAGATCAAAGGAAAGAGACCTTGGAAGTAATTCCAGGTTTCCTACTGCGACTGATACGGAAGTCTCTACAATAAAATGTATGGACTTCGGTCGAACTTGCAGCTGAACCACGTAGGCAAGGCTCGTGCAAACCTCTCAGGTGCGTAGACGAGATATTGTTGTTAGACAACAGTATACCTACGATACACAAGGAAGCATTGATGGGCCCTGACTCCGGAATTGGCTAAATGCCAATACAATCCGAGATAGTTTCCATATAAATGTTTCAAGATTAAAATCTTGATACACCTTTCGGAAGACTTAGAGTCTAACGAATTTTATGGAACTTAAAACTGATACGGATAAAAATGTTTTATCCATAAAGCTCGACTTGTTGCAATAACAAATTCAAGGAGTTGACTACGATGAGGTTGTTTCACCGTAGCGATGCTTAAAGTCGGTTTGGGTTGAACTAGCAATTAATACATATTTCAGTCATGAGATATGAAACATGGATGACAATAGGATTTCCATATGATGGAAATGAAACCAAGGACTTGCATGTGTTATAGTCCAAGGTATTTTGTCATTCCAGAGGATGCTAATAAGTATGCAAACTTCAGAGTTCCAGCAATGGACAGAAGAGAGCAAAATGGAGTTGGAATCTTCGTGTTTTGATGAAATGGTCAAAGGGGTTTGACTTCATCAATGGGTAACGAAGATGCGTATGATTCAAGAAAGTAAGTGGGAGCATAATAAAATTTCTAAAAACATTGTGTGCTTAACACATTGTTAATTGGAAATAAATTTCTTGACATGAATTAGGACTTCATTTGAAAATAGTTTTTCGATGAAGTGCTTGGTCTAAATCGCCTTTATATTAGGCATGATAATCTATGGAGATAGATTTACCTAATGGGGCTGAGCAAAGATACATATTGACAAGATGCTAAAACTTTTTAGCATTAAAACGTCAAGGAGTGATTCTTGCCGAAGTCACATGGAAAGAGTTTTTGCAAGACTCGGTGTCCCAAAACACTAATGAGCAAAATACATGATGGAGATTCCACACACTCTTGTGTTTGGATTAATCATGTATTCCATGGTATGTAAAAACAAACCAGATATGTCCAATACTCCCAAAGTTGTTGCGAGTATAGATACCAAAGTGATCAAAAGTACTGATCATGGGACAACAGTGAAAAAGGTCATTGAGTACTATAGTAGCACTGATGACATGTTTTCTTGCAAGCGGAGATCATGAAGAGTTCGTTGTAAAAGGTTACATCGATACAGTCTTCATCCATGCTCCAAGCGATTTTTGATTTAAATTGAGGGTTTTTGTGTAACACACAATATGGTGGCACGATAGTTGGAAATTGTTCCAAACAAGTTACTGTGGCGAATTCTATAACAGAGGCGAAGTATGTTGCCGCTTTTAAAAGCGACAAACAAGATGCTGAATCATATAGTTCTTTCATGAACTTTGTATGGTTCCAAGAAGGCTTTGGTCAATGGGACACTACTGCAGGTAGTTGCTCCATAACTCAGTCTGAGGAATCCAGGTTCGACCTGTGATTCACATACATACGAAGCCAAGTCCACACAAAATATGAATTTTGTGAAAGCGTGAAAACGTGAGGATACGCAAAGATACACAAGGAGCTGAAGTCGTCAGATCCGTTGGACATCAGGCTATACCACATGCGAAGCATATTTACACCGGTGTGCCACAGGTGTAAAGTGCATTAGCATTAACTAGATTATTGACTCTAGTGCAAGTGGGAGTCTGTAGGAGATATGCCCTAGAGGCAATAATAAATGTTATTGATTATCTCCCTGTTCATAATTAGGTTTATGTTCCATGCTATAACTGCTATGGTTCTCGGGTCTGCAATAAAACGAGGCTTGGAGGAAGACTCATATGCACGTGTGGGATAATAAACGATAAAATGTATTCCTAGTCAAGCCTCTATGATTGGCTCAAGTGTTGCATGATGGTTCTGTTTTCCTGATCATGGGCATGTCTATGCCAGCAACTTTGAGGGCACAATGTTAGAAGAACATTTGTGTTGAATCGACCCGAATTGATGTTATGCTATGAGATACATTCGTCACAAGTTAATGGTTAATAACACAGAGATGGTTAACGTTTGCATGATTCCTTAGACCATGAGAGTATCGGGTTTCTTCATGCTTGCTTCATGAACTTTGGGGTTTGTTAAACGTCATCCGTAAATGGGTGGCTATTACGGCGGCTTACGGGTTCATGGAAAAGTGTGTCAAGTAACTTGATAGCTCGAGATTGGGATTTGCTCCTCCGACGATGGAGAGATATCTCTGGGCCCTCTCGGTGTTATGGTATCCATCATCGTCTGGCCAGACACTTTGTGATTTGATCACGGGGATGCCGGAACACGGTACCGAGAAAAGAGAACAATACCGGTAACGAGGTAACTAGCATAGTGGACAATTTGTTGATCCATGGGAATGCCAACATGTCTCACCTCGGGTATTTGTAACATATCGCGAAGCAACAAGAATAGCACACGGCAACTGGAGGTTCACTCGAATATTTATTCGTGTGGGTATAGGGGTCAATATGGGTGTCCACGGCTCCGATGTTGATCATTGATCGGAAAGAGTTCCGGTCATGTCTATACTTCACCGAACCTATAGGGTCACACGCTTAAGGGTCATCTATCTGTTGAACGCTAGACAGGGAGTCTGAGAGAAAGTCACCGAAAATGTTTCGGAGACAACGGAAGAGTTCCGAGAGAGAGAACACCGAAAGAGTTTCGGTAAAACCGAAAAGTTGTTTCGGAATATATTATTTGGTCAAAAAGGGTTTCGGCACCACCTGGAAATTTTCAGAGGATGCCAGAATTGGTCTGGGAACTTCTGGGAATTTTCAGAGAGAAAAACCGGAAATGTTCCGAAACTGCCGTAACCGCTGTTGATGCTTTCCGCTGATAAAAACCACCGCACCGAAAATGTTTCGGATCGTGCCCAGAATAATTTTAGAGGGTGCTAGAAATGTTCTGGGACCTTCTGGAATTTTCAGAAAAAGTTTCGCGGAAAACATCTTGTCTCAGCGCGAGGGGACAAGATCCCACCAATCGGGGGTTGCATGTTTGGTGGCTTTTTGTCTAGGGAGCATGCATGTTTCATGGAGACATGTTGGTGGCTTGTTGGGGGGGCCCCCATGGGGGGGGGGTGGGGGGGACAAGATGTGGGCCGGCCCAAGGGCTGCCATGGTGGTGTCCCCTTGGTGCCCCCCTTGTGTTACCATTATGCCCTTTCATGTGTGACATGAAGCTTGGGTATTTTGGTATTTCAACATCCCACCCCACCCCTTGCCTTGGCCTATAAAAGGAGGAGTTGGGGCTGCCATCTCCTTCATCCCCTTGCTCTCATACTCATGCCATGCAATTATCTGGCTTCTCTCTCCCTCCCACGAAAAGAGTTTCGTAGAGCCGAAAGGCTGTCTGGGTTCCGGTGGGAAGTAGTTCTGGACGGCGAAGCCCTGCCGGATAGATGACACCGTATGTGTGCAACTCTGTAGAGAGGTCGTAGTTTCGATCTTAGTGCCCGTGGGGCTGTTCGTGAGTGCCTCCCGAAGGGCTGTCCAAGTGACGGTCCGAGTTCTGTGAGTCCTCCCGAAGGGCTGTCCGCGACACCGTCCGGGGGACTGTCTGACCGCCTCCCGGAGGGCTGTCCGGGTGGTGGATGAAGGAGTACATCCTCGCGGTTGGGAGGTTGTAAATCCTAGCTGCGGGGATCTGCACCGACGATCGTCATCGACTCTACTTCCGCTGCACTACGAGTCGGTAACGAAAAAGATCAAAACCTTGTATGCAGTCTCCATAGTGGTCCTGGGCTGGTGCGTAGGTCGGAAATTTTTTGTTTTCTGCTGCTTTACCCTACAGCTTTACCCTCGTATTGGCTTCTGCTAAACTACCCCTGTCGATTTAGCAGGATGGCTGACAACAATCCACCACCATCGCCGCCACCTAACTATATGGCTGCGATGATGCAACAGTTCGAACTCAACCGCCAATTCATGACGGGGATTATGCAGCAATTCTCCCGTCCCAATGCCAACCAGCCGCCACCTTCCATCACCTTGCCAGAATTTATGCGACTTAACCCGTCGTTCTTTCACAACACAGTCAATCCACTGGATGCCGATGATTGGCTGCGTGACATCTCCCATGAGATGGAGTCTGCTGGTGTCACCCCGGTCAACTATGTCACCTTTGCGACATACCTTCTGAAGGGTCTCGCATCACAATGGTGGGCTACTCACCGACAAACTCTACCACCTGGTACCATCGTCACCTGGGCAAAATTCAAGATTGCTTTCCGTGCCCGCTACATTCCTCAAGTTGTCATAGCTCGGAAGAAGGCCGAGTTCCGTAGTCTCGTTCAGGGCAACAAATCTGTGGAAGTTTATCAGCACGAGTTTCTTGATTTGTCTCGCTACGCTGAAGAGGACGTTCCCACTGATGACCGAAGGCAGGAGAAATTCCATGAAGGGCTGCATCATGATATTCAGTTAGCTCTGCTTGTCCAAGACTATCCTGATTTCGCCACTTTGGTGAATAAGGCTATTATGGTCGAGACTGGACTGAAGAAACATAAAGAAGCGACCAGACGCACTCGTGAGGCGGGCTCATCTTCGGGCTCGTCTTCCCAGAAGCGTCGCATCTGGATACCGCGGAGCATGTACCGTCCAGCAGCCCCAGTGCACAGGCCTTCCTATGCTGCACCACGTCTGCCTCCTCCACCATCGAGGCAGCCTCTGCAAGCTCCAGCACCTCGAGCTCCTGCACCTCGTCCCGACAATGGACTCTGCTTCAAGTGTGGTCAGCCAGGTCACCGTGCCAGAGATTGCTCTCAAAATCAGAATCAGTTGGCTCTTCCTTCTGCTGGCCATGGTAATGGCCGTGGGAATTCTCAGCCTCGCTACAACAATGCCAGACCTTCTTATGGTCGTGGGCAGGTCTTCCATGTCAACATGAATGAAGACCCCGAACAACTAGCAACTGTGATGGGTACACTTCTTGTTAATTCAGTTCCTGCAACTGTTTTATTTGATTCAGGAGCATCGCATTCATTCATGTCAGAACATTTTGCACTCTTGCATGACGTTAAGTGTGAAACACTACACCATCCGTTAGTTGTAAACACTCCCGCGGGTCGGTGCCAAGCCACCATATTCAGCCCCGACGTCACTATTGTGATTGAAGAGAGAAAGTTTCAGGCCTTCCCCATAATTCTGAATAATTCCAACATTGACCTTATTCTGGGAATGGATTGGTTGAAGGCTCATTACGCCTCAATCAATTGCGCCACTAAGGTTGTACACCTCCTTCATCCATCAGATGAGTTAGTGAACTACCGAGCTCATATCACTCAGAACGCTGAGGCTCAGATTTATGCCTTGAACGCGTTGAATGCTTCTCCGCTTGAGGGGATCGAGAACATCCCAGTTGTCTGTGACTTCCCGGATGTTTTTCCAGAAGAACTTCCAGGAATACCCCCTGCTAGAGCTGTCGAGTTCGTCATTGACTTGAAGCCTGGCACCACTCCTATTGCGAAGCGACCTTACAAGATGCCACCGCACCACCTTATTGAGCTTAAGGAAGAAATTGATAAATCCTTAAGGAAGGGTTTCATTCGTCCTAGTTCCTCTGCCTGGGGAGCACCGTCTCTTTTTGTCAAGAAGAAAGATGGTACGAACAGGTTGGTCCAAGATTACCGTCCTATCAACCAGGCAACCATTCAGAATAAATATCCGCTTCCCCGGATCAATGACTTATATGATCAACTTGCTGGATCATCGGTGTTCTCTAAACTCGACTTGAGGTTGGGTTATCACCAGATCTGTGTCCGTGAAGAGGATATTCCAAAGACCGCATTCGTTACTCGATATGGCTCCTATGAGTATACTGTCATGTCATTTGGCCTAACGAATGCTCCGGCTACGTTCTCCCGCTTAATGAATTACATATTCATGGACTACCTCGACAAGTTTGTCGTGGTGTACCTGGATGATATCCTAGTATACTCGAAGAATAAGGAAGAACATGCGGAACATCTTCGCCTTGTTCTAGAGAGGCTTCGAGAGCACAAGTTATATGCCAAGTACTCCAAATGTGAATTCTGGCTTTCTGAAGTGACTTACCTTGGACATGTGATTTCCAAGGACGGTATTGCCGTTAACCCGGAGCGTGTTCAGGCTATCCTTGACTGGACTCCTCCGAAGAATGCCAAGCAAGTCCGAAGCTTCCTCGGTCTAGCTAGTTATTGCCGACGATTCGTCGAGAACTTCTCCAAGATTGCCAAGCCCCTGACTAATCTGCTCCACAAAGGCGTTAAGTTTGAGTAGACAGACAAATGTCAGGAAAGTTTCCAGACCCTCAAGGACAAGCTTACTTATGCTCCAGTGCGTGCTCCTCCTGATTCCCACAAGGACTTTGTAATATATTGCGACGCCTCTCGTCAGGGATTAGGCTGTGTCCTAATGAAAGAGCGAAGAGTGATTGCGTATGCTTCACGTCAATTGCGTCCACAAGAAGAAAATTATCCAGTGCATGATCTTGAACTTGCTGCAGTGATCTATGCATTAAAGTTACGGCATCATTACCTTCTCGGTAATCGGTGTGAGATATATACCGATCATCAGAGCCTGAAATACTTGTTCACCCAACCGGATCTTAATCTCTGTCAGCAACGATGGTTAGAAACAATTACGGACTATGACTGTGGTATTTCATATACCCCTGGCAAGGCTAACATGATGGCCGATGCCCTGAGCCGCAAGTCATATTGTAACAACCTCATGGTTAGGCGAGCTCAACCTCGTCTTTATGCAGAACTGACTCAGCTGAATCTGCGAATTGTTCCCCAAGGTTCTCTTAATAACCTTGTGGTACAGCCAGACCTTCAAAAGGCTGTTAAGGAAGCGCAAGCCAAAGATTCTGAGATTGACCTGATGAAGAAAGAGCTTCACCTAGATAAGTACCGGGATTTCTCAGTTGCTGAAGATGGAACATTATATTTCCGAGACCGCATCATAGTACCTCGCTTCGAGCTTATGACTGACAAGGTCATGAAGGAGGCTCATGATACACCACTGTCTATCCATCCGGGTAGCACTAAGATGTATCGCGATCTTCGACAGAGGTACTGGTGGTCCAGAATGAAGCAGGACATTGGTCGATATGTTGCTGAATGTGACGTATGCCGTCGCGTGAAAGCAGAACATCAGAAGCCTGCTGGAATTCTTCAGCCACTTCCTATTCCTCTGTGGAAGTGGGATAAAGTGCAGATGGATTTCATTACTGGTCTTCCCAAGTCTCAGAAAGGTCACGACGCTATTCTTGTCGTCGTCGATCAACTTTCCAAGGTTGCTCATTTTCTGCCTATCAAGGAGACTATCACTGCTAGTCAACTAGCAGAGCTGTATATCTCCAGAATCGTTTCACTCCACGGTATTCCGAAGGGGATCAGTTCGGACCGTGGCGGTCTTTTCACATCCAAGTTCTGGGAAAGTTTCCAAGAAGCTATGGGAACTCACATTACATGGAGTTCAGCTTATCATCCTCAGTCCCAAGGCCAAGTCGAGCGAGTTAACCAAGTACTTGAAGATATGCTTCGCGCTTGTGTTATATCCTTCGGTAAGAAATGGGAGGAATCTCTCCCATATGCCGAGTTCTCTTATAACAACAGTTATCAAGCCAGCTTGAAAATGGCCCCCTTCGAAGTGCTTTATGGACGTAAGTGTCGAACCCCTCTGAACTGGTCAGAAACTGGGGAACGACCTCTCGTTGGACCGGACATTATTCAACACGCTGAAGAACAAGTCAGAATTGTCCGGGAGAACCTCAAAGCAGCTCAAGACCGCCAGAAGAGCAATTATGATCGCAAGCGATGGGGTCTGACTTATCAACCAGGTGATCAAGTTTATCTCCGTGTCACTCCGAAGAAAGGCACCCGTCGTTTCGGAATCAAGGGCAAGCTAGCTCCTTGCTATATTGGTCCCTTTCGCATTGTTGCCAGACGTGGACAGGTGGCTTATAAATTGGAGTTGCCGCCACAATTCTCTCATATTCATGATGTCTTCCACGTGTCGCAACTTCGAAAATGCTTCAAGGAATCTCCGCACCGCGCAGTGGATCACGAGATGCTTTAGTTGCAAGATGACTTATCTTATAAGGAGCATCCGATCCGCATCCTTGATGAAGCTGAACGTCGAACTCGTCAGAAGACGACCAAGTTCCTGAAAGTGCAGTGGTCGAATCACACTGAAGATGAAGCCACTTGGGAACGCGAGGATCATCTTCGGGAAGAATATCCCGACCTCTTTCCTTCTACCTCCTAAATTCTCGGGACGAGAATTTCTTTTAGAGGAGGAGAACTTGTAACACCCCTGTGTAACTACCACTGTGATCAACTGCTAATAATGTCAAGTCATATCATTTGCAGTGCCTGAACATAGTGGTTAACCAAAATAATTCAAACTCCATTCTGAAAATCAACTCAAATTCCAAAAGTGCAAAATTAAATTTGCTCAAACACCTTTGGAAAAATGTTCACTAATTAGCAAATATTCCAGAAGCATTCATAAAAATATCACCAGTAGCACTTGGATTAATTGAGTGACTCAAACAAATTGAAACAGCACCAAAATAGCAATATTAAATACATTTAAAATCATATTAAATTCAAATGAAATCCAAATCTGTTCAAACAAGTTTTCGGTGATGGGTAATATTGCATTACATTATTTGGACCAAGTTCCATATTTTACAAAAGTGCTAAACTGGGCTAACTATTTCAAAACAGAAAACAAATAAAAAAAGGCAAAACCGAAAAATAAGAAAAAGAAAAAGGCTTAAACTGGACTGGACCTAGTGCACAGTGCACTGGCCCAGCCCAGCAGGCCCATCTTCCCTTACCTCTCTCCTGCGTGTCGCCGGCGCCTTGGCCGAGCACGCGCGCGCCGGTGAGCGCGCGACACCGCGGCGTCCACCGACGGAACAGGAGCGCGGAGAGGATAAGGAGGAACTGAGCCATTCTCCTGGTCCTCCTCGACCATTTCCCCTTCTCCATCGCTCGCCCCGCCTCTCTTCTTCCTCCCAGATCCGACGACCGAGCGCCACCGTCGCTGTGGGTTCGTTCTAGCCGCGGCCACCGTGCCCAAGTCGCCGCTCCGCCGTGTCCAGCAGCACCGCCGAGCCCGACCACGTCGTCTGCATCGACGAACGGGCGTCGGGGAGCACTGGACCGCAAGAATCATGCTGCCCCCTTTTCGTTCGGTCGCCGGTGACTCCTTCTCCTCCGGCGACTTCTGCAGCTACTAAGCCGTCACGGGCTTTTCTTGGCCGCACGGTGAGCTTCTGCTCGATCCTCTCTCTTCCCCGCTCCTCTCTGCGCGCCGTAGACGCCGTTTCGCCATTGCCGTAGCTGGTCGCCGCCGCCGTGCTTGCTGCCGCTGTTGTGGTCCATCTCTGGCTCAGGCGGGCACTCCACGGTGCTCCTCACATCGCGTGGGAGCTGCCTAGCCCTTCGCTGCTGTGCCTGCGTGCTTCTAGCGCCCTTCTCGTCGAGGCCCGAACGCCGCCGCCGCCGTAGCTCGTCGCCGGCATCGTTTCAGGTCGCCTCAGCCGACGCCAACACGACCGTTCGATGCGCCACCGCGCGCTGGCTCGAATACACCCAACAGTGCGCGCTAGGTCTCACCGTAGCCACGCGGCCGTTTTCGCCCGAACTCCGGCGCCGCCTCCACCGCTCGTCGTCGCCGTTTCCGGCCACCTCCGGCGCTACCACCGCCACCATTCGAACCGTCGTCGAGCCCCCGTTCGATAGAACCAAACCGCAGCCTTGGAGATGCCCTGAGGGCAAAACCCGAAGCTCAACCGCGCCGCGCCGCCGTGTTTTTGTGCACGTCGGCGACTATCCGCCGGCCGCCGACGTGGCTGGGCGTGGGGCCCACCCAGTGACACTGACGGTGGGTCCCCCTGGCCCCGTTTGACCCCGTTGACCATGGTCAACGCGGGGTACTGTTCCTCTGACGCTGACGTGTGGGCCCGCTCGGCTGACTACACTAATTAACTGGTTTTTATTAAAATTAATTAAGATTAGCCTAATGACTCACTGACATATGGGGCCCACTCCCTAATTAACCCTGCTGATTAGATTAATCCACTGTTAGACTAAACAGAGACTGACATGTGGGTCCCACTGGACTCACATGTCAGGTTTGACCCTGGTCAGCCACAGTTGACCTGCTGACATCATCCTTGCGTCATGCTGACATCATAATCCAATTCTGTTAATAATAAATAAATTCCAGAAAATCAATTAAACTTTAAAAATTCATAACTTTTAAACCGTAGCTCAGATCGAAAAAGTTAAAACATGAAAGTTGCTCAGAACGACGAGACAAGTCTGATCGTGCCGTCTGTTTCCTTGTCGGAACCTCCTACGTAGGAGAACTCGTAACTCCGAGCTCGATTCCGATAGATGAATAGTGCACATACACCGGTTAATAAATCCCAGATTGATTCTAAAATAACTAAAATGACTTAGAGGCATATTTAGACAACCCTGCACTGCATCATAGCATCGCACGCACTGTGTTGCATCTATTTGCATTATATTTACCTGTTTCTTCCCCCTCTTCTCTTTCGGTAGACCCCGACGTTGCCGTAGCTCCTGAGGCAGACGCCACTCCGGAGTACGACTACGTCCCCGACGACCCTGCCCTTGCCGTCGAGCAGACAGGCAAGCACCCCCATTTTGAGCATTTCGATATCGCCCGCTCTCTTCTCTCTTATGCTTGCATTAGAAGTTACTGCTGCTACTGTTGTCCTATATCTGCTGCATAGCCTGTTTACTTGTAACCTGCTGTTGATACTTTCCTGCTATCCTAAACTGCTTAGTATAGGATGGGTAGAGCCTTATCAGAGACCCACTTGTCCCGACTGCCCCGCTGAACTCTCAGAAGACCCGATCAACGGGATTGAAGATCAGACCCTGGCACCGCACATCACTTCCCCCTTAGTTGCCGACACTACTGGGTTACTGTCGAGTGCCGAGGGTGATACCTCGTCAGCACTTCTGATGTTAACCTTGTAGGTTAGTTACTCGGTCGTGGTAAGCGAGGGTGATTCCTCCTACACCACCCCCAATAACGACATCATCGCGCAACACTGCAAGCGTGGACCTCGAGGGTGATTCCTCCTTCGTTCACCTTGACGGTAACATCAGTGGGAATTTCATCGAGGGTGATTCCTCAGGGTTCCCCTTGGTGTTGGACACACGGATACTATTGATACTGTGACTTGCACTGTACCATGTTACTAAAGACGGGTCGGCCCTGAGGGGTACCCGCGCGAGCTTAATGCGAAGTGATGTGGAGTCGGGTTGACCTGGATGGTGCCCGCGAGATAATACGAGGCATGGCCGGGCATTCCTAGCACTTGCCGCAAGTCCTCGAGACGGGGTGACGGGGTCACATCGATCATGAGTCTTTGCTCGTTTCCGCGCGCTCCTAAACCACTAAACGGTTTGGATATTTGATCCGAGGGGCCTCTGGCCTGATAGCACTAACCATCACGTGGCCATAGTATGGGCGTTCTGCGTCGTATACTTCAGCCGAAGCTTAATAGACGTCAGCAACTGAGCGGCACACGCTGGGTTGGACTGGGAACGCAACCGCGCTTGTATTAAGGGGTTGCTAGGTCTGCTCACCGGCGGTGTACGCAACGTGCAGGAGCGTCCGGGGCGATGGCCCAAGACCCCTGGGGGCATAGGTTAGTCCGGCGTGCTGACCTCTCTGTTAAGTATTTGGTCGGGTTGCGGCGTGTTGCTTAGCCGAGGCCGGGCATGACCCAGAAAAGTGTGTCCGGCCGGAGTTAAGCGAGCGTGGTGGGTAAGTTGGTGCACCCCTGCAGGGAAGAAACTTCTATCGATAGCCTGTCCTACGGTAACGGACACTCGGAGTTGTATCCCGATCGGTACAACTAGAATTGATGACTTGAGATGAGAACTGGATAGTACGGCTCTGGGATTGCTTTCTCGCAGGGAGTCGAGGAAGAATCCCCGGCCGAGGTTGATGACATTACTGCTATAATTTACATTATGTTATTCTGCTCTCTTCTAATGCTGCGAGACTGATGAAGATGCTGAAGATGCTAGTCTTCGATAGGACTAGGATTTCCCCCTCTATTCTGGCATTTCTGCAGCCCAGTTCACATATACAGCCCCCTTTGAAAATGTTGCATATGTAGTGTAGATCCTTACTTGCTGAGTACTTCGGATGAGTACTCACGTTTGCTTTATTTTCCTTTTTCCCCCTTTATCCCTTTGTCGCATCTAGACGACGAAGCCCCGGAGCCAGATGCCCCAGTCGACGACTACTTCTACTACCCGCCCGACGAGTACTACTACTACGAGGAGCCGACCGACGACCAGGAGTAGGATTCGGAGGGTCCAGGGCAGGAGGCACATGCCTTTTCGATCGTAGTTTTTATTTTGCCCCGCCTCTGTGAAGGCTTATCTCTCTGTTCTGTAATATATCTGTACCCAGATATCTGACGCTTCCGCTGACACTTGTATGACATCGAGCTATGTATTCGAGCCCTCGAGGCCCTGGCTTGTAATATAAAACTTGTATGAATTTATTTATGTTTTAGAGTTGTGTTGTGATATCTTCAAGTGAGTCTTTAGGTTTGATCGTGTGTATTTGCGTGTATGATTAGTGCAAGATTAAGTCTGCGTCGTCCCACGACGGGCAACTGTTTTTATTTTTTTCTCGCTCCGCCGTCGCTCGCCAATGACGCGTACGCCCCACTCGCCGGCGGAGTAGACGATGGCGCGCGCGCGATTCTCCGGCGACGGGCAGATCCTCCTCCCCGGGATGCTCCGCCCGATGCCTCGCCTTCACCGCAGGGCGAGCGCAGCCGCATCGGGTGAGATGGGGGTGGGGCGAGGGATATTTCATTTTTACCCGGCGCGCGCCCTCCTCGATTTGGCCCGGTGGATCTAGCTTAGACGACCGGTGGCGGTCGCTGGGATCGACGGACGCCGGCGGCGCTCTTCGACGAGTATGAATCGCCGCGTCGACAGAGGCTTCTCGTGTTCGTCTTCTTCTCCCCAAATAAACACTTTATTTACAGAAAAGAAAAGATTGCTTTTTACAGGTAATTTCTATATAGTGCGCACCCAAAATCATGTAGAATCCTGTCTTGGGGGAAGGGAAGGCCCTGTCCATTGATACCCAAAACTGTTCTTCCATCATACTCTGATGCTGAAACTGCAATATTTCTCATTGTTGCCACCGTTGTTAAGTAGAACCATGTTTTGCTGGACTGAATTCTTTACTGAATCTTTCGTGTGTGCATGTGTCTATTGCAGGCTGCAAGGCATCTTGCGAGGTATCGACCGGCAAATGTAGTCTACAATGAGGTAGCTGCTTCGGCAGCGGCTTCAGTTCCTTCTTTCAGGGCACCTGCTGCAAATGCACCGTCTGGAGCTGGTAAATTATATGGCTGCTTCTCTCTGCAGCACACACATGAACTAGCTAGCCTTAATCGGTACACTTTTGTGGTAACGGCGAACTGGTGCTAGCCTGATTTAATTGTGCTCAATAACCTGCTGCAAATGCGCCGTCTTTCGTTGACTGTTGCCATTGCGGAAGTGAATTTATGCTTTGTGCTTAATCAATGCAGGTAGTCTGCTTAGAAATCTACAGCAGAGGTACCGGTCAAGCTTTGCTGGTCAGAGGGTACGGGGCGTGGACTCTGGTGCCGCTTCTCTTTTTAAACAGATTCATAGCAGCGATGCAGAACTTCCGAATGCTAAATCGAGGTAGCCACCTTTTCTTTCTGTCACACTTACTCATTAGGATTATGTAGTCTTTTATACCCATATATACAATTTGGTTTGATGACTTCTGCGAGCACGGATGGATTCGACTCTATATGCAGGAATTTCAAGTGCAGCAAGGGAGGAAGGGCGTGTTCTTGGAACAGCCAGTGCACCCTATTACGTAATAGAGAAAAGCCTACTTAAGAAACAGCTTCTGCGTACCGCTGGAGGCCTTGTAGTTACTGGCGTTGTAATCTGGGCCTTTGAAATGATGGAGGACATTGATGTTCGTAAGTTTGAAGGTTTGAAAGAAGTGCCTAAGGATTTGAACACCAAGTTAAGTGATGTAAAGGGGGTCGATGAAGCCAAAGCTGAGCTTGAGAACATGGTTCACTACCTACGAAATCCCAGCGTGAGTGCGGCATCGCCATCAACCTGCGTGCAGGTGTTTTAATTCAATATAATTATTGTTTCTTGATGCTGATTTGTTAAGGTGATAAGTTTTACATGCTTTACAGAGATTCAACCGCCTTGGTGGCAAGCTTCCAAAGGGCATTTTGCTTGTGGGCCCACCTGGCACAGGGAAGACCATGTTGGCAAGGGCTGTGGCTGGGGAAGCTGGCGTCCCTTTCTTTGCGTGCAGTGGCAGTGCTTTCGAGGAGTCTTATGTTGGTGTTGGTGCTAAGAGAGTGAGGGAGCTCTTCCGTGCAGCAAAGAAGCGAACTCCTTGCATAATATTCATCGATGAACTTGATGCCGTTGGTGGGCGCAGAAACGCAGAAGAACCATCGTGGTCAAAGCAGACTCTGAACCAGCTGCTTGTTGAGATGGATGGCTTCAAGCAGAATGAAGGGATCATCGTGATCGCAGCAACCAACTTCGCTGAGTCGCTAGATGATGCCCTTGTCAGGCCTGGGCGTTTTGACCGTCAAGTTCGTGTTCACCTCCCAGATGTTGTGGGCCGAAAGCAGATCCTCGAGGCTCACATGTCAAAGGTTTGTAACACAAGGCGCATTTTTACTTTTCGATGTCTCTGATGCGAGGCTTTGACCTTTTCTCCATGAATTCTTCCATGCAGGTGCAGAAAGGCATTGGTGTGAATGCGATGACCATCGCGAGGGGGATGCCTGGGTTCTCAGGTGCAGACCTTGCAAATCTAGTGAATGAAGCCGCTCTCAAGGCTTCCAGGGATGGGGCATATGCTGTTAGGATGGATGACCTTGAGTACGCCAAGGACAAGATCATCATGGGCACTGAGCGCAAGTCGGCGGCGATATCCGATCATTCCAAGAAGATGACCGCGTACCACGAGGGTGGGCACGCCCTCGTTGCTATCCTCACGGACGGTGCTGACCCTGTCCACAAGGCCACCATTTTGCCCAGGGGAAATGCTCTCGGCTTGGTGGCGCAGATTCCGGGGGAAGACAGCGAGCTCGAACTATCGAGGAAGCAAATGCTGGCGAGGCTGGATGTCCTCATGGGAGGGCGGGTGGCCGAGGAGCTTGTATATGGAGAAGCCGGGATCACAACTGGTGCCTCATCTGACCTAAACCAGGCGACCCAATTGGCGAAAGACATGGTCACCAAGTATGGTATGAGCAAGCGGGTCGGCCTCGTGACCTACGGCGACGACAAGGCTGTTAGCGGTGGTGGCAAGACGATGACCATGAGCGCGCCGACGACGACCCTGGTTGACGAGAAGGTGAAAGCATTGTTGGACAACGCTTACAACAACGCGAAAACGATTCTCACGAAGCACCGCAAGGAGCACCAAGCGCTAGCAAACGCCCTCCTGGAGCATGGGACTCTCACTTGTGACCAGATGAGGAAACTAGTATTGAAGCGAGGTTTTATGTCTTGACAATTGTCATCAGAATCGGGGAACACCTTCTTCGCCCTGGTATTGGAGATGCATACATGAAGAAGTGTTGTTTTTTCCTGATACTTCTGTTGCGTGTACACGAAATGTAAAGAGTGATGCGCAGGGTCTGGATTTCCTCTGACTTGTGTTTCTCAGGTGTGAAGAGGAACTTCTGCATATATATTGTGTTCTGAATCAGTAAAAGTTGTGCTTTCGATCTTAAACAACATCTGAGATTTACTTCTGCTTTGTCTCTTATTCTCTGCTTTTCTGTAGGTCGTTGCTTTTATCTGCTCTCTCTGCGTTCTATTCCAAGTTAGGCTGTTCTCTCTAATATTTTTTTATTTTTTTTGCTTTGTAAATAAACCTCGCATCATTTCAACGCTTTTTTCATATACTAGTAAATGCGCACGTGCAACACATGTTAATATTTAGGAAATATATTAATTGCACGCGGATATTAGGTATGCTATTATTTGTGTGTTAATCCTGTGATTTTTGTAATATTTGGTATGATATTAATTGCAGGTTAAACACGTTTAACACTCGCCATTGGAGCAGTATAGGTCGTTGGATTGACTTAGTTCGATGGCTAAGATCAGTTGGATTTGTCCCTTTGGTAGTACAAAATGACATGCAGTCAAACGCAGGTTGGAGAATTTCATTTCCTGTTGTAATAGACTATATGGTTTATGTAAAAGAGAAACAAGGATATATAGATGCTGTTTCAAATTGTTTGAGTCATTTAATTAGTCCAAGTGCTACTGATGTTATTTTTATGTATGCTCTTGGAATATTTGCTAATTAGTGAACATTTTTTCAAAGGTGTTTGAGCAAACTTATTTTGAACTTATGAATTTGAGTTGATTTTCAGATTGGAGTTGATTTGCTTTGGTTAACCACTTTGTTTAGGCACTGCAAATGATATGACTTGGCAATATTAGCAACTGATCATAGTGGTAGTTACACAGGGGTGTTACACCCTCAAAATATTAAGGACAAGAATTGGCTCTAGTGATCCAAGATCACATTGAGTCCCTTAGGAAAGCCAATACTATTAAAAAGGGATGAGCTATTGTTGATGAGGTTGTTGCTCAAAGTGCTTAGTGGTATTGCTCCAAAAACCCTCCCAAACACATATGTCCAAAACCCTAATTCATCATTCCGGTCCCATCGATGCGTTCCATTTTGGACCCACCGAGATAATCCCTCTATTGCCACAGCCAAAACCCTAACATTTCGGTCTGATCGAAATGTCTCTCGGTCCCACCAAGATGATCTTGCCAAGTTTCTGTGATGAAGTCGCTTCACTTCGGAATCACCGAGTGAAACCAATCGGAAATTCCGAAACGAGGTTCTGCCTTTGCCATTGCACTTCGGTCCCATCGTGATGGTATAATCGGTCTGACCGAAAAGCCTAACGGTCAAGTCTTTTGCACTAGTTGGTGCCACCGCAAAGACTTGTAACGGTTGGATTTTAGGTGCCGCCTATTTATACTCCTCCACCACCACTTACTCTCTAATAGAGCCATCAGAACGAACCACAACTTTCACCATTCGTTTTCTGAGAGAGAACCACCCACTCATGTGCTGAGATCAAAAATTTTCATTCCTACCATTTGAATCTTGATTTCTAGCCTTCTCAAGTTGCTTTCCACTCCAATCCTTGTCCTACCCAGGCCAAATCTGTGTGAGAGAAATTGAGTATTGAGGAGACTATCATTTGAAGCACAAGAGTAATGAGTTCATCACCAACACACCATCTATTACCTTTTGAAGAGTGGTGTCTCCTAGATAGGTTAAGTGTCACTTGGGAGTCTCCAAGATCATGTGGAGTTGAACCAAGGAGTTTGTAAGGGCAATGAGATCGCCTACTTTGTGAAGATCTACCTGAGTGAGACTAGTCCTTCGTGGACGAAGGTCATGATAAAATAGACAAGGTTGCTTCTTCCAACTACCCACAATCCTGGTCAACCAGTAATACCCCCTAAAGCCACAACTTGCATGATGAGATTAATCCAGTTTCATTCACTTTGAATGATTAATGTGAATTTGATGACCGGTTTGAGGTACTACATTATTGTGTACATAAAAATTTAAGAGGTGACGGGTCATTGTCCGCAAACACGCAAGATGCACTCTAAACATCCCCTAATTTGAGGGGCCCCACTTCCCCAACTGTTTCCCAACCACAATCTGCCAAGTTGCCCTGTTTCCTGGTCAACCATAACGCCCCCCCTAAAGCCTCCTAATTTTTAATGCCAAAAAGACCTTGACCTTGGTCTCGAGAACCAACAATATTTTTTTGGAACCAAATCCCACCAATGTCAAGGCTCAAGAGCGGGCTCCCCCAACGGCCGCCGCACCCACGACGACCCAGCGCCACCGCCGCCCAGCCCCTCCCTCGCCCGGCCATCTGCACGGGGCCGAGCCCGCGGCGCATCGATCCGGCGCGCGGGTCACTGCCCGCGGCCGGCGGCGAGGGCGCGCGGGCGATGAGGAGCGGCGGAGCACTGCTCGCCACGGCCGGCCTCGCTTCACAGGTGCGTGAATCCGCCTGGAAACCCTCGCCTGAAGCTGCAATCGGTTCTTTTTCCACTCGATTCGAGTCCGCGTACGGAGTTCATCGCCGTCGCCGTCGCCGTTGCCGTACAGTTGTGTTCGTTCGTTAGTCTAGCCTACGATTAGCAACAATATACGACTACGAGGCAGAGAAAAGCGGTTCTTTTCTCATCTCCAGCACCGGCAGCACCGAAACTGGCCGGCCGGCTCGCCGTCTCCAGGGTATTTTTTCCCCATTATGATTTTGTTTTGTTCGTTGGGTTCAGTAGCTTGTCCCTGTCCAACCACGCAAAACAAAAGAAGTGCTTGTCCCTGTCCAACCGAACACTAGGCCTTTTTTCATGTATATATACTTAATCGGTGCATTTCCGATGCTGAAACTGCAATTGCAAGGCACTGTCTGTCCGGCATTTCAGATCGATGCCACTTGATTTATGTGCTGCGGTTGCCGATTTCGAGCCACTTAATTCACTGGTTGCGGTTGGTTGCTGTTGCCGTTGGCGAATACAGTTATGCTATCCGACCGGCCTAATTTTCATGTGTGTTTGTGTCACAGGCTGCAAAGAATCTTGTAGCTGCGGCCGCGGCACCTTCAGCCCCTGCTTTCAGGGGATCAGCTGCAAATACACCTTCTGGAGCAGGTATGTTATTAGGCTGCTTCTCTCTCCAGGCTGCCCCTTATACTTTTGTGGCAACTGCAAACTAGTGCTAGCCTGACTTAATTGTGCCCAATAACCTGTCTTCAGTTAGGTGGTTGACTGTTGCTACTGAGGAAGTAAATTTCTGCTTGTTGCTTAACCGATGCAGGTAACATGCTTAGGAATCTACAGCAGAGGTACTGGTCAAGCTTTGTTGGTCAGAGGGCACGGGGCGTGCACTCTGGCGCCGCTTTTCTTTCTAACGAGATCCATAGGAGTGGCCCAGAAAGAGTTATACAGAACTTCAAAACGATAAATCGAGGTAGCCGCCTTTTCTTTCATCACGCTTGCTAATTAGGAGTAGTGTATCTTTTACCCACAAATGACATGAAATTTGGCTTGACAACTTCTGTGTGCACGGATGGATTCTGTTCTCTATGCAGGAATTTCAAGTGCGGCAAGGGAGGAAGGACGTGTTCTTGGTACTGCTAGTGCACCCCATTACACAGTAGAGAAAGACCTACTTAAAAAGCAGCTTCTGCGTACCATCTCTGCCCTAACAGTTGCTGGCTTTGCCATCTATGGCGTTAAGGTTATGCTTGATAGTGCCATAGACACCAAAGTTAGCAAATTCGATGGTTTGAAAGAAGTATTAGCCACAGATTTAAGCACAAGATTCAGTGATGTAAAGGGGGTTGATGAAGCCAAAGCTGAGCTCGAAGACATAGTTCACTACCTACGAGATCCCGACGTGAGTGTGGCATTGCCATCAACCTGCGTGCAGGTGTTCTAATTCAACAACTCTTTCTTGATACTGAGTTGTTAACCTACTTTTACTTGCTTTGCAGAGTTTCAAACGCCTTGGTGGCAAGCTTCCAAAGGGTGTTTTGCTTGTGGGCCAACCTGGCACAGGGAAGACCATGCTAGCAAGGTCAGTTGCTGGGGAAGCCGGCGTCCCTTTCTTCTCGTGCAGTGGCAGTGATTTCGAAGAGATGTATGTGGGTGTTGGTGCTAGGAGAGTGAGGGAGCTCTTCAGTGCAGCAAAGAAGCGATCTCCTTGCATAGTATTTATCGATGAAATCGATGCAATTGGTGGGCGCAGAGACACTGAAGGTTTAACGTCACAGAGGCCGGCTCTGAACCAGCTGCTTGTTGAGATGGATGGCTTCAAGCAGAATGACGGGATTATTGTGATCGCAGCAACGACCATCCCGCAGTCACTAGATAGCGCCCTAATCAGGCCTGGGCGTTTTGACTGTCAAGTTCATGTTTCGTTTCCAGATGTTGAGGGCCGACGACAGATCCTCGACGCTTACATGTCAAAGGTACATTTATGAGGCTTACTTATTTTTTGCGGTCTCTGATGTGAGGCTTTGATCTTTTCTCCATGAATTCTTTCAAGCAGGTGAGTAAATCCAAAGATGTGGATGTGATGACCATCGCAAGGGGGACGCCTGGGTTCTCAGGTGCAGCCCTTGCAAACCTAGTGAACACCGCCGCTCTTAAGGCTTCCAGGGATGGGGCAAATGCTGTTGGGATGGGTCACCTTGAGTACGCCACGGACAGGATCATCATGGGCAGGGAGCGCAAGTCGATGGTGATATCCGATCTATCAAAGAAGAGGACTGCATACCACGAGGCTGGGCACGCCCTTGTTGCTATCCTCACGGACGGTGCTAGCCCTGTCCACAAGGCCACCATCGTGCCTATGGGAAATGCTCTCGGCAAGGTGACGCAGCTGCCAGGGGAAGACAACAACCTCACAAGGAAGCAGATGCTGGTGAGGCTGGACGTCTGCATGGGAGGACGGGTGGCCGAGGAGCTTATATTTGGAGAATCAGGAATCACCACTGGTGCCACATCTGACCTAAGCAAGGCAACTCGATATGCGAAAGACATGGTCGTCAGGTATGGTATGAGCAAGCGGGTCGGCCTTGTTTCCTATGGCAATGACACCAATGCTGCCCGTGGCAAGGCGATGACCATGAGCGGGCGGACGATAGGTCTGGTTGATGAGGAGGTGAAAGCATTATTGGACAACGCTTACAGGAACGCGAAAATGATTCTCACGGAGCACAATAAGGAGTTTCATGCGCTAGCAAATGCCCTCCTGGAGCATGAAACTCTCACTGGTGACCAGATCAAGAAGCTAGTTTTGACAGGACGACAAGGAGTTGGTCGTAGCAGCAGCCAGCAAAATCAGGGAACGCCTTGTCTCACTGGTGACCAGATCAAGAAACGAGTTTCGACAGGACGACAAGGAGATGCTCATAGCAGCAGCCAGCAAAATCAGGGAACACCTCGCACTGGTGACCAAATCAAGAAACGAGTTTCGACAGGACGACAAGGAGATGATCGTAGCAGCAGCCAGCAAAATCAGGTAACACCACCTCTCGCCGGTGACGAGATCACAAAACTAGTATCGACAGACCAACAAGTAGATGGTCATAACAATAGCGATCAGGGAACATCTTCTCTCTCTGGTGACGAGAGCACCAAATCAATATCAACAGAACAAGGAGATGGTCCTAACAGTAGCAAGCATAATCAGGGAGCACCTTCTATCACTGGTGAGGAGGCCACAAAACTAGTTTCGACAGAAAAACAAGCAGATTGTTATAGCGGTAGCCAGTGGGATCAGGGAACACCTTCTCTCACCCGCAACGAGAACGCCAACCAGTGAGGAGATCAAAGAAACGGGTGCTGGCGACGAGAGCGCCAAACCAGTGACAAGATCAAGAAACGGGTGTCGACGCAACAAGTAGATGACGCTTACAGGAAGGAGTGTTCCTTTTCCTGATACTTTTGTTGCATGCAGACGTAATGCAGAGAGCGATGTGTACGGGCTGGAGTTTCCTCTGATTTGTGTTTCTGAAGTCTGCAGAGAATCCGACGAGTTTTGTACTTTTGCATGATGTGTTTTGAACCAGTAAAACCTCCTGTTATGGGTCTCAAGCATGAATGTACCCCAAGATTTCTATTGGAACTGGACATGTGTAAATGCAATTAGGTGCTTCTTTCACTAGCTGCAAAACAATGCAATTTCATACATTTTCACCAGCTGCAAAACAATGCAATTTCATACATTTTCAGTAGGTGCTTCCATAAACGCAAAATGGAAACAGTGCTAGACATAGCTTGTCTCTGATACTCTGTTTTCTTTTTTCATTGGTTGCCTTTTGATCCTAAATGTCAATCAATAAGTCTATTAGGAATCAGCAAAGTTCCCATGAAATCAGCAATGCTATGAGTGAATCTGCCCAGAGACAAAACAGATTGTAGAGCATATTGAGGAACTTGGTACCATCCAAAACCAGCAGTGTGTGTGAATGAAGAAACACCAGCTCTAACAAATTGAAGATTAGGCGTGTCGATACCACGGACAATATTATCTGCAGCCTCAGCTTTATCTGTTTTGTTGGTCTCTAAGAGGACTGATCGTGTCGTATACATGTATCTAAAGCTCTTGATTGTCGCTAACAAATCCACCCAAATTCGTCGAATTTTTGACTGTCTTGGATCACATATATAAGCAGAACAAGGTCTATATATGCAACACAATTTACATTGAATTCTAGTGATGTGATACAGTTGATAGAGCATAACATCTTTAAATCAAGCGAAAATTCAGAAACAAATATGTACCGCACACAGCATGAGTACTAGTAGGAGATTAGCCTGCGAGGTTTAATTACAAGGTTCTCAAGCATACACGGCGCTCAACAAAGGCGCGAGGAGTGAATCTGATGACTTGTCGGCGGTGCGCAGGCCCGTCGCCATCTTCTCCACCATGGTTGTTATCTTCTTCTTCTCTTCCGGCTGATGTTGCTGCTTGGTGTCGAGAAACGTTACCGGACCTGGCCGGACCTTGTCGGTGTTCAAGGAGTGGCACTTTGGTAGAACTAGCCCCAGGTTGAGATTAAGATTCACAAGATTACTACCGTCGAAGTTGAAGAAGCTTCTTTTGAGCCGGCGGCACCAGTCAGCCCTAGCCACGGCGCGCTGCAGCCTCTGGTGCTCCTTCTTGTCGAAGAAGGTGAGGGTGATCCTCACGGCGAAGTAGTCGTCACGGACG
Organism: Thinopyrum elongatum; assembly: GCA_011799875.1. Classification (NCBI taxonomy): domain Eukaryota; kingdom Viridiplantae; phylum Streptophyta; class Magnoliopsida; order Poales; family Poaceae; genus Thinopyrum; species Thinopyrum elongatum. Next base: position 576,375,159 of record CM022301.1, read on the forward strand.
CATCCCGCCGCCTCCAGCGCGCTCCGGTTGACCATCAGGTGCTTGGACCAGGCGTGATCGCCGAGCACCTGCTCCGTGTGGAAGACGGCGCGCTCCAGGGCGCCGTCGAGGATCTCGATGGAGATGTTGGTGCCGGACGCGTTGCGGTTGTAGGTAACGGTGGAGACTTGGACGGCGAGGGCGCCCGGCACGCCGTCGACGAAGCCGCACGGGGTCGCCTTGATGTGCCAGAGGTGGCGGTTGAAGTAGAGGGTCTGGAGCTTGGTGGATGGCGTGCCCGGCGGCATCTGCCCCAGCTTGGCGTAGCCCCGCACCGCGAGGAGGCGCGTCAAGGTCTTGGTCGCCGCCGGCGCTGCCGACGACGAGGAGCGGCTGGCCATGGCGTTGGTTGCGCGTACGAGTGATCTGCGATCAGTTCTAAACTAGCTGCTGCATCGTGCAAGGTAGGTAGTTGCCAACTCCAGGCACGTACCGCGTGTTTATAGCATGCATATCGCTAACTTCTTGCGTGTCCGAGTGGGCCTGGCGACCGATGCTGAGTCCAAACGGAACTGGTGTCCGATCAACAATTGGATCTGGCCTGGCCATCGATACAAGCGCGTCTCGTCTTCCGCTGCGCTGATCGAAGCGTGTTGTGCTACTTGCTTCCGTTCAAACGCACATGCATGCATGTACGTACGTACGTACGCGCGTGCGTGCGTGCACTCACTGGATGGCTAGCTAGCTAAATGCATCTATCAATTTACTCCCCAAGAAAAACATAGGGTTCCTTTGCCTCCCGCCGGCGTCGCTGCTAGTCCGCCTCATCTCCGGTGGCCTTAGGACCATGGCGCCGCGATGGATCCCGGCCCTTACTGACGGGAGGGTTCCGTTTTTAATGTTTGTTTGATTTTTGTTAGGGTTTGTATTCTGCTCAAGAAGACGAGACGACGGCGACTTCCTGAAGATGGAATAAGGTTCTCCCCGCTTAGTCCTTGTTCCGGTGGTGTGTCTAGTATCGTCGGTGGGCGTGTGGAGGTGTGTCTCCGGCAGATCTATTCTTGGTGGATTTGCTCGGATCTGGTCGTAGTTCGTCTACGTTTGTGTTTCTTCAGGTTGGATCCTTCTAATCTACGCTACTCTTCATCGGCGGCAGTTGCTGTTCTACTGCGCTGGTCCTATGGGACCTTAGCATGACGACTTCCCGACTGTCTACTACAATAAGTTTTCCCGGCTCCGGCGAGGGAGGGGCAATGACGGCGGCGCGCCTTCTGCTCGCTTCAGTGCTTGTAGTCGTCGCTAGGTGGTCTACGGATCTGGATGTAATTTTTATTATTTTCGATGTTCGTTGTATTGCCATGATTGAAGATGTATAGACTGGAAGTTTTCTCGCATTTTTTTTTACTCCCTTATATAAGTTTTTTTTTAAAGACTTCCCTAGGAACTACATACGGATGTATATAGACGTATTTTAGAGTGACATTCACTTATTTTACTTCGCATGTAGTCCATATTAAAATATTTAAAAAGTCTTATATTTAAAAACGGAGGGAGTAGTACCAAAAATTCATAGGGGCATGCACATGCGGGGGTACGCACCTGCGGAAACGCCTCCAGCCGTCGATCTGAGCCGCGATCCGAACAGTTGTTGGCAACGAAGTTGGTTGAAAAATTGATGTGTATATTGTTAACCCTCTGAATACGAGACAGTATACGCGTTTATTCTGTATAGATACTTCCGTCCGAAGCTGTTTTACGTCTTTCTACCTGTCCGTATGCCACATCCTCCATGTGTTACATACCTTGGTCGATGAGTTAGCTCTACTGTTCACCTTCTTCCTTGCCTCCTCTATTCCAGTACGGTTTCATCGTCCTGTTCTTTCTCTACTCTTTTTCTTCTCTAGACTCACCACATGAGATGATTTATAGCACGCAGATCCGGGGGACTTATCAGTTTGTACTGCCCTGCTGCTTCGCCACCTGTATGTATATTACTCAAAGGCCAGCAGGGGGCAAGCAGGATTACAAGGTCACGGTAAGGAACAGTAGCCAGGAGTGCTGAAATTTGAGATGGGCTTTAGGCTCATATAGCAATTTCTGAAAAATCTCTAAGGGCCCATGTGGGTTTTATTGGCACTAGGTGGTGGGAAGTTTAGTCCCACCCCGGAAGTGAAAGAGGAGTTGGACCTCCTTATAAGGGTTTCTCTTCTACATGCTATTGGAGCTTGAGAAGAGAAGAGGTCCTCGCGCACTCCTCCTCCGCCGCCCGCCTCGCCGCGACGCGGGAATGAGCCGAGCCGAGCTCACGCCTACGCGCTTATTTTTGCCAGTCACTAACGGAGAGTTTCTCACAGCTGGGCCACGATCTGAGACGTCGGATCGTGGGCTGTCACGGACTCGGACGTGGGTCGAGCCCACGTCTCTCCACGCGACTGCGCCTATATAAGTGTGCGGAGTCTCCTAACCCTAGCCGCCACGAACAGATCACATCTGCTCATGCGCACTGCCCACCGTCGTTCCTTTGCTGCTGCTGCCGCCGGTGACTGCATCCCGTCCGCCGCGTACACGGTCGACGGGAGAGCAGGTCTCCGAAACCCCGCCCCTCCGGTTCCTGTACGGGAGAGGGGCGAATAGGTTTTTGGGAAGCGACCACGCGACTGCTCGCTGTTCGTCTACTTCCTCTACGTCCGCGTCGCTCTCATCATCACCATGTCCACCGACGCTGAACGTGCCGCCGCCGAGAAAGTTGAAGCTGACAAGAAGGCCGCCGAGGACGCCTCTGCTGCCGCCACCGCCGCGGCGGCCTCTGCATGGCCTACTGGAGGATATAACGCGTTTATCCTCTCCTGATTATTTCCGCATTAGCAGTACTAGCATTATGTGTAGATCTGTCTACTGTTTGCGTAGTACGTGCTTGTTTAGATCAGTATCAGTATATCATTAATTCTGTCAATGCCATGCTAGTCATCTATTTATGGATTAAATTAGTCAAAAAATTGCCTATTTACTCAGCAATCCAAAAACCTATTATGTGTAGGAATTTTTTGGCAAGTGGCTTTGCCGCTGCACTGAAACCGGATAAGTTTACCGGTACGTACTTTAAGCGTTGGCAGACTAAGACCACTTTATGGCTCACGGCTATGAACGTATTCTGGGTCGCCGGTGTGCCCACGGGAACGATTGCTCCTGAACAGGAGAAGGCGTTCAGGGAGGCCACCGTCGTGTTTCTCGGAGCAGTTCTTAGCGTGATCGGAGATAAACTGGTCGACGCATATTTACATTTGCATGTCGCCAAGGACTTGTGGGAGGCGCTCGAATCTAAGTTCGGGGCCACCGATGCCGGGAGCGAGATGTATATTATAGAGAAGTTCCACGATTACAAGATGGTTGAAAACCGTCCTGTATTGGAGCAGGCTCATGAGATAATATGCATCGTTAAGGAGCTTGAGCTTCTGAAGTGCGATTTACCGGGAAAGTTTGTCGCGGGCTGCATAATCGCTAAGCTCTCTAATTCCTGGAGGAACTTTGCCACCACTCTGAAACATCAGAGGCGTGAATTCTCTGTGGAGGATGTCATTGGCCATCTGAGTGTTGAGCAGAATTTGAGGGCAAAGGACTCGCACGGAAAAGGGGCCGAAGGGACTTCTGTCGCCAACATGGTGAACCAGAGGAACCTCAACTCCCACAAGCCCAAGGGAAAGAACGGTGTCCAACAGAATACCGACTTTAAGAAGAAGGGTAAGAAGACCTTCAAGAAGAACAAGAAGGATGAGGGCTGCTTTACTTGTGGTTCGGTTGAACATTGGGCCAACAAGTGCCCAAACAAGTTTAAGAAGTCAGGACAGGACTCCAAGTCTGTCAACATGATTATGGGCAACAATGAGAATGGTGCATCTGGGTACGGTAATTTATTTACTGTCTTTTCAGTGTTTCAGCCCACCGATTGGTGGGTGGACACAGGTGCAGGTGTTCATGTGTGTGCTGACATTTCATTGTTCTCTTCTTACCAGGTCACAGGCCACGGGCCCGTATTGATGGGGAATGGAGCGAGTGCTTCTGTTCATGGTGTTGGCACGGTCGATCTGAAGTTTACTTCGGGAAGGATCGTGCAGCTGAAGAACGTGCAGCATGTCCCCGCCATCAAGAAGAACCTCGTTAGTGGCTCTCTTCTATGTAGAGAAGGGTTTAAGTTGGTCTTCGAGTCTAATAAATTAGTTGTTACTAAGTATGGACTATTTGTTGGAAAAGGTTATGAGAGCGGAGGGATGTTCCGCCTTTCCCTCGCAGATTTTTGTAATAAAGTCGTGAACCATATTCATTCGAGTGTTAATGAATCTAAAGTTTGGCATTCATGTCTTTGTCACATTAGTTTCGGTGTTATGACGCGGCTAGCTAAGTTGGATTTAATTCCGAGTTTCACTTTGGCCAAAGGTTCTAAGTGCCTTTCGTGTGTGCAAGCTAAGCAACCTCGCAAGCCTCACAAGGCTGCGGAGGAGAGATACTTGGCACCATTAGAACTCATACATTCTAATCTTTGTGAGATGAATGGTGTGTTGACTAAAGGTGGAAAGAAATACTTCATGACATTGATAGATGATTCCACTAGATATTGCTATGTGTATGTGCTAAATACTAAAGATGAGGCTCTACACTACTTTAAAATCTATAAGGCAGAAGTTGAGAATCAACTTGAAAAGAAAATTAAACGAGTCCGGTCAGATCGTGGTGGAGAGTACTTCTCGAGTGAGTTTGATTCCTTTTGTGCGGAACACGGTATTATTCATGAGAGGACGCCTCCTTATTCACCCCAGTCAAACGGGGTTGCCGAGCGGAAAAACCGTACTCTAACTGATTTGGTTAACGCCATGTTGGATACATCAGGTTTATCCAAGGCATGGTGGGGGGAGGCTATATTGACGGCATGTCATGTCCTGAATAAAGTTTCGACAAAGGATAATGAGATCACTCCCTATGAGAAATGGGCGAAGAGAAGGACAACACTCTCATACTTGCGTACTTGGGGCTGTTTGGCGAAAGTCAATGTGCCGATCCCCAAAAAGCGTAAGCTTGGACCTAAGACTGTGGACTGCGTTAATTTGGGCTACGCTAAGAACAATGTTGGCTATAGATTTCTAGTAGTGAAATCTGAGGTACCTGACCAGAAGGTCGGTACAATTATGGAGTCTAAGGATGCTACATTCTTCGAGGATATTTTTCCTATGAGAGATATGCAAAGCACTTCTAGATAGGAATCTGAGGAGACTCCTGAGCCTGCCATTCCTATGGAATATTATGAACGAACACATGATGAAAATCCTGAGGAGGATGACGAGGAAACCCTTGGTAGGGGCAAGAGACAAAGGACTGCAAAGACTTTTGGTGATGATTTCTTCGTGTACCTCGTGGATGATACTCCCACTTCTATTTCAGAAGCGTATGCCTCTCTAGAAGCTGACTACTGGAAGGATGCGGTCCGTAGCGAGATGGATTCCATCATGGCTAATGGGACATGGGAGATCACTGAGCGTCCCTATGGTTGCAAACCATTGGGATGTAAGTGGGTGTTCAAAAAGAAGCTTAGGCCCGATGGTACGATTGAAAAGTACAAGGCTAGGCTTGTGGCCAAGGGCTATGACCAGAAAGAAGAGGAAGATTTCTTCGATACTTATTCACCTGTGGCCAGACTAACCACCATTCGAGTATTACTCTCGTTGGCGGCCTCACATGGTCTTCTCGTCCACCAGATGGATGTTAAGACGGCTTTTCTGAATGGAGAGCTAAACAAGGAAATCTATATGCAGCAGCCAGATGGCTTTGTGATAGATGGTCAGGAAAGAAAGGTGTGTAGGTTGCTGAAATCTTTATATGGCCTGAAGCAAGCACCTGAGCAATGGCATGATAAGTTTAATACAACTCTGACATCTGTTGGTTTCGTTGTTAATGAAGCTGACAAATGTGTATACCATCGCCATGGTGGGGGCGAAAGAGTTATACTGTGCTTGTATGTTGATGACATACTGATATTCGGAACAAACCTCAAAGTCATTGAGGAGGTCAAATCGTTTCTATCTCTGAACTTTGCGATGAAAGACCTTGGTGTGGCTGATGTTATCTTGAACATCAAGCTACTGAGAGATAATGAGGGTGGGATTACACTTCTATAATCCCACTATGTTGAGAAGGTGTTGAGCCGTTTTGGATATTCGGACTACAAACCATCTCAAACACCATATGATCCTAGTGTGTTGGTTCGAAAGTTCGAAGGCACAGCTAAGGATCAACTGAGATACTCTCAAATCATTGGTTCACTCATGTACCTAGCGAGCGCAACGAGGCCTGACATCGCGTTTGCTGTGAGCAAACTGAGCCGGTTTGCTTCCAACCCGGGTGATGTACATTGGCATGCTATTGAGAGAGTTATGCGCTATCTGAAAGGTACTATGAACTACGGACTTCTCTATACCGGATACCCGTCGGTACTTGAAGGGTATAGTGATGCGAATTGGATCTCTGATGCTGATGAGATGAAGGCCACAACTGGGTATATGTTTACTCTTGGAGGTGGCGCTGTTTCCTGGAAGTCTTGCAAGCAAACGATCTTAACGAGATCGACAATGGAAGCAGAATTAACAGCATTAGACACATCTGGTGTCGAAGCAGGATGGCTTCGAGATCTTTTGATGGACTTGCCATTGGTTGATAAACCGGTTCCGGCTATCCTTATGAACTGTGACAATCAGACTGTCATCACCAAGGTGAAGAGTTCAAAGTACAACATGAAGTCCAACAAACACATAAGAATGAGACTAAAAGCTGTCAGAAAATTAAGAAACTCCAGAGTGATAGCGTTGGAGTATGTCCATCCGGCTAAGAATCTGGCAGATCCCTTTACAAAAGGGCTATCACGTGTTGTGATAGATAGTGCATCGAGGGAGATGGGTATGAGACCCACATGAGTTGCCATGGTGGTAACCCAACCTATGTGATCGGAGATCCCGTGAAGTAGGACCTGGAAAAACAAGCCAGTGGTGAACTGAGGAGAGTAACTATATTAACTCACTCCGTTGGAGATGCAATACTCTCAATACTGTATGGTAGGGTGACTATTGTCTTAATGTGTTCCAAAGCTTGTGTAAGCAAGATGCTATCCTACAGAGCGATCTTTGGAGGAACACACCTATATGAGCCTGACTGCTAGTCACAGTCTATGAGATTGGGGTGATCTCTAGTAAGCTCATGAATAGGCCAGGAGTGTGACTTATATGCTCCACCCGAGGGGTCAGCCTTCGGCAGCCTAGTACTAGTAAGACATGTGGTGAAACTTCTTTACGCCAAACTGACAATTCAAGGCACAGTCCATTGTTCAGTTGTGAATGAGTGTAGCTACTTGCTCTAGGTGAAGCTCAACCTTAACAGGTCTTCACTGAAACACTAGTATATCGAAGCAGCAAATGGAACAGAGGACACAATGGGCCCTCGAGATCTGGTGGGGGATTGCTGAAATTTGAGATGGGCTTTAGGCCCATATAGCAATTTCTGAAAAATCTCTAAGGGCCCATGTGGGTTTTATTGGCACTAGGTGTAGTGGGAAGTTTAGTCCCACCCCAGAAGTGGAAGAGGAGTTGGACCTCCTTATAAGGGTTTCTCTTCTACATGCTATTGGAGCTTGAGAAGAGAAGAGGCCCTCGCGCACTCCTCCTCCGCCGCCCGCCTCGCCACTCCACGCCTCGTCACGACGTGCCGCGGGTTGCGGGAATGAGCCGAGCCGAGCTCACGCCTACGCGCTTATTTTTGCCAGTCACTAACGGAGAGTTTCTCACAGCTGGGCCACGATCTGAGACGTCGGATCGTGGGCTGTCACGGACTCGGACGTGGGTCGAGCCCACGTCTCTCCACGCAACTGCGCCTATATAAGTGTGCGGAGTCTCCTAACCCTAGCCGCCACGAACAGATCACATCTGCTCATGCGCACTGCCCACCGTCGTTCCTTTGCTGCTGCTGCCGCCGGTGACTCCATCCCGTCCGCCGCGTACACGGTCGATGGGAGAGCAGGTCTCCGAAACCTCGCCCCTCCGGTTCCTGTACGGGAGAGGGGCGAATAGGTTTTTGGGAAGCGACCATGCGACTGCTCGCTGTTCGTCTACTTCCTCTACGTCCGCATCGCTCTCATCATCACCATGTCCACCGACGCTGAACGTGCCGCCGCCGAGAAAGTTGAAGCCGACAAGAAGGCCGCCGAGGACGCCTCTGCTGCCGCCACCGCCGTGGCGGCCTCTGCATGGCCTACTGGAGGGTATAACGCGTTTATCCCTCTCCTGATTATTTCCGCATTAGCAGTACTAGCATTATGTGTAGATCTGTCTACTGTTTGCGTAGTACGTGCTTGTTTAGATCAGTATCAGTATATCATTAACTCTGTCAATGCCATGCTAGTCATCTATTTATGGATTAAATTAGTCGAAAAATTGCCTATTTACTCAGGAAGGAGTTGGCCGCTGCCTTGTCAGTTGGGTCTCGGAATCTGTTCAAGGCTTCAAGCAGATCTCAAAGTCATTACAAATATTCCTAACAGTGACTAGGGGAGAGTGAGTTTCATTACGGAATACAACAGCGTTTCTAGAGTCCCAAATTTTCCGAAGGAGCATTAGAAGTACTTCAGGCCAAACACGGCCATCCAGGGCGTCGGGTAGTTGGAGCAGCCAAAGGTCTTGAAACCTGGGAGTGGGGGTTAGACCCAGCCTCTCCCAAGTCCGAGTAGCATGCGGACAGCCAAGGAACAGATGGGAAGTGTCCTCGGAGGGGCCGCCACAGCGCGGACAGGCGGCGTCGATGGAGATCGTTTTGTGGAACAAGTTGCACTTAGTATTTAGTCGCCCTCGGAATAGCAGCCAGGCGAAGATCTTTAGCTTATGAGGGGCTCTGGACCTCCAAATCAGCGAGGCATGGTCGTCCTCGACCTCTTCGTGGAGCAACACTCTGTAGGCTTTCTTGGGGGAGTAGCCCGTGCCATGGATCAGGAACCGTTCGTCCGGTGCATCAGCTAGCTGGAAGTCCTGCAACAACAAAGAGAGAGCAGCAAGCTCGCGCGTGCCGGCCGTGGTTAGCCTGTTCACTAGATTTGCCTGTACCCCATACCGCATGATGTGCACCACAGGGATCACTACCAGAATCGCCCCCTATGCCGACGGCCATGGCCGTCGGCATAGCCCTGATTCCCGTCGGGACAGGCCTATGCTGACGGCCCCCGTCGACATAGGGCCGTCGGCAACATATCCGTCGGCGTAGCCCGGGAGGCCGTCGGCATAGATCCTATCCCGATGGTGTCCGTATATCTATGCCGACGGCCTCGGGCGTCGGCAACGTCCCCGCCTAACGGTGGCCGCCGTCAAGTGCAGACCAACAACTGCGCACCACGTGGCACATGTATGCCGACGGCTTGGCCGTCGGCATACATGTGCCATGTGGCGCGCAGCTGTACCTCCTGGGGCAGGGCTATGCCGACGGCTGAGTCGTCGCCGTAGTTTAAATCTATGCCGACGGCTCAGCCATCGGCATAGCCCTGCCCCAAGAATGCCCAGTGGCTGCCACGTGGCTGCTATGCCGACGGCCTAGCCATCGGCGTACTTTACAACTATGCCGACGGCTTGACCGTCGGCATAGCTGCCACGTGGCAGCCACTGGGAGCTCACGCCATATCTATGTCGACGGCTAGGCCGTCGGCATAGTTTCTGTCTGTTTCTTTTTTCTTTTTTCTGTTTATTTTCAGCTCAATTCATTTGAATATATACAGCATATATAAGAATCATACACCAATATATGCATCACATAACAATAAGGAGCAGCATCACACAACAAATGCATCATCGCACAACATAAGAAGCATCGCAAACCATAAACATATAAGTATCATCACCACCAAGCATTTAAGAATATCACATACAACAATAAGTAACATCACAAGCATATAAGTATCATCACCACCAAGACCGCCACAAGTCACCCAAAGGCTTAAGCGCCTGGACGTCGAGCACCGCGGAGGTCGTCACCGCCAAGTCCGCCAAAGCCCAGGTCGTCACTGCTAGCGGCAGCGCCACCGCCAAGACCGCCACCGCCTCCGCCTCCGCCTCCGTGGATCGGAGTGATCGGGAGTGCTGCGAAGACCACCACCAACGATAGACGATCCACCGGTTCCTTGGATGTTGAAAAGACATGTTAACGGGATATATGACTGTGTTGAATAAACGATATGCTTTGGGTGAATAGATTGGGGATGAACTAACCGGCGAGGGGCCAGCGTTCTGTGCCAGAAACTCCTCAAAGGTAAGCAGCCTTGGTTGTGGTGGAGGAGATGGTGCTGGTTGCAATAGAGGAACCCTGCCGGCCGCCATTTCCTGAAGAGCGTGCTGCATCATGCGATTGTTCTGCTCTTGGAATGCAAAAAGGCTCTCGTGCCACGCCATGGTCTCCTGGCATGTGTACTCCATGTAGGCCTACGGTAGGACATGATGGAACTCATAAAACTACTAAATGCGGAAAATAAAGTGAGCAATGAAGATAAGAGGGAAAATACTTACAGATTGCCGCTCCTGAAAGAGGGACTGTGACTGCGCACTGGTCATGGGCGTGCTCGTGCGCTGGCTCAGGCTCGGGTCGATCCGACGGAGCTGTGTGTAGGAGATAGTAGGAGTGATCACAGCATCCAGAACCGCCTCCCGACCATGCTCCTTGGGCCCCATGCTCACCACCACCCTCTCGTCTAGATCCGCCGCAATGGGGTCAGGTGTGTCAGGATGTAACCTCAGATAACCTTCGGAGTAGGCCTTCTTCTTCTGCGCGGTCTTGCCGTAGTACTTGGGCTCGCCAGGCTTGGAGTCCTTCCGCGTATGGGCGATCTCCCACGCCTGCATGTGTGAGAGCGGCCGCTTCAGTTTCTCCTCCTGCACCACCAAACAGAGGTTAGTCATACATAAGAAAGTGACGGTAAATAGAAGAAGAAGAATGTTTAATGTGGTTAGTCATACATTAAGTGTCTTGTGGAGAAAGTGGTTTCGGTTTCCCTGAGCATGTACTCCCGCCTTCCCTCGGTTAGCCTTGTTTTTATGCTCGTAGCTGCCCAGGCTCCATCCTTATCACACCAAAGATCCACCAATGCCGCCCAGGACTCGTCTTTTCCATAACACCAATTTGGACAGACCTACATAATGAAAGCATAATGGCATGTCAACACGAAATGGTGAAATGTACAACAAACATCGGAATGAAAAATATTTTATACTTACCGCCAAGTACTCGTGCCTCTCCAAGGTAATGCCCATCCTCCGCGCTTCTTCCTTGGTCATCTTCACACCAAGAGCGTCGTGATAGTATGTCGAGATGGCCACCCAGTGCACCTCGTACTGGAGCTGGCGGGCCTTCTTCTTGGCTTGGCGCAACACGATCTGGTCGGCTCTGGCCTGGTGCTCCGGAAGAACTCGATAGAATTTCTACAATCATGCATGAAACAAGAATGGAAGAAGCCATGAGTTAAATCATTCATGAAACCAGAATGGACTTGTGCTTCTGAAGAGAACTCACCCAGAAAGTAGTGATCACGGCCTTGGCATGGGTCTCATGGTCCGCGTGGAGGGCCGCTTCCCAGTGGTCCTAGCTCGTGGCCAAAACCTGATGGTCCGGGTGCCTGACTGGATCCGGACAGTACAGCCCCGGCCAGTGTAACTTCAGCAAGACGGTGATGAGGCCGTTGGGAATACGGGCCCCTTTAGGATAAATCCAGTTGCTACAAAAGAATGAAATATTAGCATGTGACAAGCAAAATAAATAACTACCTGAATGAGCATGTGACAAGCAAAAGAATGAAATTCTTATAAAGTGGCACTTACTCTTTCCCTGTGGGCTCAATGAGCCACTTCTGCTCCTCAGTAGCAGGAATCTGCTTTGGTAGCTTTGCGTTACCACGCAGCCACCCCTTGTTGCCAACCCCCTCTGCGCCACCACCATCATCCCCGCCACCACCCTCCTCCTCGCCTGCCTCCTCCTCCTCCTCCTCGCCCCCCTCCCAACCTCCTCCTCCACCTCCTCCTCGGCCCCATCCCGAACCTCCTCCTCCTCCTCCTCGTCCTCCTCCTCCTCCTCGTCAGAGGGTACCTCACTAGAGGAGGGTACCTCACTAGAGGAGGGCCTCGAAGACAACACCCCTAAGTCGGTGAGGGTGCGCTCTTTCTGGCCGCGACCCCCTGTAGTGGCTCTCCCCCCACCACCTCGCCCTTTAGAGGCTCTCCCCCCGCCCCCTCCTCCTCTAGAGGCACCTCTCCCTCGACCTCCCTGTGAGGAGTCATAGTCAAGTAGCCAGGGGGGGGATTACGTGCTCGACCACTCCGACTAGGCAGGCCGATGACCTTGCATAGGAAACCCACGCCGTCGGCCTTCCCCTTGCCCATGTTCCATGAACCTGCATTGAAAAGAGAATAAGCAATTAGTACATTAATAAAATGAAGGAAAAGGCATAATAATAAGGAATAATAAACACATTAATAAAAAAGCATAAAAAGGCATATTCCTAAACTATAGAAAAAAAAGACTTGAAACGCACATCTGCTAGAACCCATACGAATCATCACTGTTGTAACCTCTTTCTCGGTCGGTCTCATCATCACTATCAATCATATCATCTTCGTTGTCTAACGGAGGTGGAGGCTCTTCCTCGTCGTCAATGTCTTCATTTAACATTTCTAGCATAAGTATGTCATTTTCATTGACAATGGTCTCACCATCATTCCGTGCATCATCGTCGTTTGGATCCACATCATCATCACCCAATGGTCTAGCGTCATCGTTTCTAACCACATCATCATCATCAGGTTGCTCTTGATAGAACACTCCCTCGTATGTCGTGGGGTTAATGTTGTAGTAATCGTCTTCATTCGGGTCCGGTAGCTTACCATGTGGCGACACCTTGAACACAACTTCCCAACCCTTTAGGTACTCTTTCTGGCATGGGTAAGGCAGATAATAAACTTGTGTAGCTTGGGTAGCCGCAATGAAGAGATCGGCTCCGGCATAGACGGTTGATGGTTTAACTTCGACCAAACCAATGGAAGGCGTATGTTTTACCCCCTCCCGCGGATCGAACCATCGGCATTTGAACACAGGCAGACTTAGGGTCTCGCGCCCCTTGCGGAATTTAATCTCGTATATATTTTGTACCCTTCCGTAGTAGTCTGCTGAATTTTGACCGGGGGTGTACACTCCGGTATTTATAGTTTTGGGATCAGGCCGGCTGTTCTGGTGCTCCTCTGTGTGGAAGCGATACCCATTCACATCATACTTTTTACTTGTCATGGCGGCAGGGTTAAAACCCATGGAAACCCATCTCAATTCATCATCCATAGATGTGTTCGGATCTTTTCCCTACAAGTATAATTGAAATTGCTGGGTGCATTAGTTCGGTTAACTAATAAATGTTGAACTAGGTATTTTATAGGGGAATGTGGAAAATTACTTTCTCCATGAACCAAGCAACAAATTTTTTACATCCAGGGTTTCCATGACGGAGAAGAGTAAGTGCCTCCGCCTCAGTAGGAGGATTCATTCCCGTCCATTCCTCTTGAACGAAATCACTAAAATAAGAAAAGCGGTGTTAGACCGGGACTAAGTGAACATAGAACATGATGATGTGGAAGACATAAAGGAATGGTGTAGTGGTATTACCTCATCCACACTTCCTCAACTTCCTTGATGTTGTGCAAGATATAGAACATGAGGTCCTCCCACTCTTGTCGTGGCATGTTATAAGATTTCGAGGCCCCAGCCCTCCCACCTTGCACGTTGAATAGATGGAGCCTAGGTTGATACTTGGGCTCTTCTATATTGTATCGAGGCACCTTGTTATGCAGATGGGGAACGTGGTCTGGATAGTATGATGTCCTGAGGTCTGACACCTCCTCTAGGATAACTGCCTCAGCTATGGAAGCTTCAATCTTAGCTTTGGTTCCACATTTCTGTTGGAGATGCTTGTTCTGTCTCTCAGGGCCGTACTGCCAGCGATTCTGCACAGGCCCCCCCAACAATACCTCGTTCGTGAGGTGCAGAATGAGATGTGTCATCGGAGTAAAGAAGCCTGGCGAAAAGATCTTCTCTAGCTTGACTATCAACTCCGGTGCCTTCTTATGCAATTTTTCAATCACGTCTTTACTTACTTCTTTAGCACAGAGCGTGCGAAAGAAATGGCTCGGCAAGCACTCGCCAGACATGCTCGGGGACATAGCCTCGAACCATCACCGGCATTATCCGCTCAATCCATACATGGTAGTCATGACTCTTCAGGCCGGTCACTTTGCCCGTTGAAAGATTGACTCCCTTACTTATATTCGATGCATAACCATCGGTGAACTTCAAAATGTGTTTCAGCCAGATAAGTACTTCCTTTTTTTCTGGCGTTTTAAGGACAAAGTCAGCATCTGGCTTGAACCAGTTTTTTCGACCACCTGTGGGAGGCTTCATGTTTAGACGTGGTCTATCACAAATTCTCTGTTGATCGGCTCTAGCTTTAACGTCATCCTTCGTCTTATCACGAATGTTGAGGATCGTGCGAAAAAGGGACTCTGCCACATTCTTTTCGGTGTGCATCACATCTATGTTGTAAGGAAGTTTGAGGTCCTTGAAATAGGGAAGCTGCGAGAAGGGGGTAATGTGAGTCCAGTTGTGCGTCTCACCATATCCCTCGAAGCCTTTGGCTTTGGCTTTGCCTTTGCCTTTGACTTTAGGCTTGAGAGCTTTTAGCTGAGCAAGAACATCTGCCCCCGAAAATGTTGGAATCTCGGTTACTTCATGAACAACCCGGCCTTTCGTGAAGTTCTTCTTGTCTTCCCTGTCTGGATGGTCTGGAGGGAGGAACTGTCGATGCAGGTCAAAGGCTACATACTTGCCACCCTTACTCAGCCAAATCATTCGCAGAGCCTGCATGCACACTGGGCATGGCATCTTCCCACTTGTACACCATCCGCAGAATAGAGCATAGCCGGGAAAGTCATGCATGCAATAGTTGAACCAAACTTTCATCAAGAAATTTCTCTGCAGATCCCGGTCGTATGTCAACCTCGGAAAGTACCAAGAATGGTGCAAATCATCCACCAGCAGCTGCATAAACACACCCAATTGCTTCCCCGGGTATTCAAGCCCTGGAATGATGAGCGACAAGAACATGGTCTTGCGTTGCATTAGGGCACCGGGAGGGAGATTGAGCGGAATTACAAACACGGGCCAGCAGCTGTATGGATTGGACAACATACCATATGGATTGAACCCATCACCTGATATGGCTATTCTGACATTCCCAGCCTTGGCTGCTTCCTTGGGGTATTCTTCATCGAACGACTTCCATGCTTCGCCTTCCGATGGATGTACGATTTTATTTGGATTGTACCTTATACCTTCCTTGTGCCACTTCATCATTTTGGCATACTCCTCCATGATGAAAAGGCGCTGCAGTATTTCTATGAAATGGAGATACCGAAGAACCTTAACGGGGATGGCTAGCTGCTTTTTCTCACCATCCTCACAGACCACTTCAATGTACCGAGACGAACCGCACTCCCTACAGTACTTGTCATCCGCATACTCGTGCCTAAACAAAAGGCAATTCTTCGGGCAAACATCTATTTTCTCATAATCCATAGAGAGTGCCTTCATGATTTTCTTTGTAGCGTACATGCTTTTCGGCAGTTCATGACCCTCAGGGAGGCTGTTAGCCCATACTCCCAGGAATGCTTCGAAGCATTTCTGGCTATAGCCGTACTCAGCCTTGACTGCAATCAGTTGCGAGATGGCATCCAGCTGAGATATTTTCGCACCCGCATAAAGAGGTTTCTTCGACGAGGCCAAGACCTCCAAGAAGGCCTTTACGGTTGCCTCCGGCTCCTCTGGTTCATTCTCTGAAGGTGTCGCATTTGCTGTTTCTGCAGCAATGACATCATCTAGCATGTCCCTGACCCCATCG
This sequence comes from Thinopyrum elongatum, assembly GCA_011799875.1. Classification (NCBI taxonomy): domain Eukaryota; kingdom Viridiplantae; phylum Streptophyta; class Magnoliopsida; order Poales; family Poaceae; genus Thinopyrum; species Thinopyrum elongatum. The sequence continues at coordinate 576,391,132 of CM022301.1, forward strand.
TCCTCATATCCATCGATGCGTTGTCGCATCACCTCCTCTCTACCACGGTCCTGCTCGGCTATGTTTATCGGCGACATGTCAAAGTTTGGCATATATCCATGCGTGCGAAGGTGCTCAGTCGTGTCCTTCTGATTTCTACGGTGACGTCTGGCACATCTCGCACAGGGGCATGGTGGGATAATTCTCATTGGACGACAGAATATCTCCTTCAAATACACATCGGTTTTCGCGATCCACTCTGATGTTACTCGATTTCGACGGATAAAACCACCATACATCCATTGATTATCTGCCATCCTCTGCTTTTTTGCAAGCCACACAACATAATTAAGGATTCACTTAAATTAATCACATCAAATTTTCATTTTCTACCGCGTTGAATCCACCTACATCTCTAATAGGTAAAGATGGGTCCTAATCCCACCCGAGGATGTGTAGATTGAGTACGTTCTCCATTCTACCCCGTTCCGAGACAAAATTTCGGCAGCACCTCCCCGCTGTTCTCCAGATACACGTCTCGGCAAATAGCCGAGAGAATGTGCTCCGGAGAACAATGGGGAGGCGCCGCCGAAATCCTGTCTCGGAACGGGGTAGAACATGGAGAACATACCCAATCTACACATCCTCGGGCTGTCCGTGGAAAACGCTGGACAATCCGAAAGGGCTGCGGTGATAAATATGCAATTGAATGCATATTTATCGATGCAACCCTTTCGGACGGGAGACGCCTAGGTTACGCGACTTGACTTGAGAATGAAATCTAGTGACATGAAAAAATGTAGGAGATGGACTTGTAGCTCACCCTCGGTTGTAGGGGAAGGAGTCGAACAACAGCGGGATGCTCAGGGACCAACGCGTCGGACGACGGTCACTCCGATGAAATGCAACACCACAAAGCCTACAAATTCCACCGAAAGAACAACTTAGATCATCACATCTCAGTCAAGTGTCAAACTTTTGTCTTCTATTCTTTTAGTAAGATCATCATGAGTATCAATTTTTTTAGCAAGATCATCACATCTTAGTAAGTCTCAAAATTTTGTCTTCAATTGTTTTAGCAAGATCATTATGAGTATAAAAAAAAAGCAAGATCATCACATCTCAGTCAAGTGTCAAAATTTTGTCCAACATCCATCCATCCATTCATCTATCATTAACTTGACCAACATCCATTCATCAACATGACCTAACATTAAATTTATGACAAACAAAGTTTCTAAAAAAATTCACCGACATTCCATCCATCCACCATCTATGATTCTAACAACATCCATGCATCCATCTAACAAAAATTTATCCATACATCCATCCACCTAAAACAGTAGCAAGAAGAAGAGAAAAAAAACATACAAAAAAAATCTATTTATCTAACTATCATCCATCATTCATCTATTATCTAACTATCTAACTACTAACTACAAAAGAAGAAAAAAACAGCAGCGGCAGCAGCGGGGGGGGGGGGGGGGGGGGGGGGGGGGGAGGGGGAGGGGGGAGTGGGGGGGGACAGGGGCAGTACGGGAGCGGCGAGGGGGTACGGGTCGGGGCAGGGGACGGAGGCCGGAGCAGCACCCACGACGACCGCCGGAGGGGGTGCGGGTCGGGGCAGGGGCGTGGCCAGGCTAGGCTCCAGCCGGCCGTGCTCGCCGCTCATGCGGTTGGGCCAGGAGGCCCGGGCGGGCGTGAAGACGAGAGGAAGGGGATGGGGGTCGAGAGGAAGGCAGGGCGCGAGCGGGATGCTGTGGCGGCGCGGGGGGGCTGGGTGGAGGGGGGCGGACGACGGCATATGGTGGGCGCGCGTGGGTGGGAGGAGGCGTGGGTCGGGATAGGGCGGCGGCGGGGACTAGAGCGAGGGTGCGGCGGCGCGGCGGGTCGGGATCCAGTGGCGGCGGCGGCGCGGGTGGGGGTCGGGGTCGGGCGGCGGTGCGGCGTTGGTCGGGGTCGGGGAGTAGGAGGAGGAGGGGTTGAGGAGGGGTAGATGAATGAGTGGCCACGATGGCCCGAGTGGAGAAGGGTGGCCCTATGCCGACGGTCACGCTATCAGCATAGGTTTGGTCCCACCTGCCAGGGACAGGGCCGGCGAGTGGATAAGAGGCATATGCCGACGGCCAGGCCGTCAGCATAGATAGGAGGCCTATGCCGACGGCAAGGCCGTAGGCATAGATGGCAACCACTTTTTTTCGAAAAAATAGTCCCACCTCGCCTAGGGACAAGCAATTTAACCTGTTTAAATAGTTCACTAATCCATACGTTATAAGCCCCGGTATTCATTAGACTTCTATGAAGAAAATGAACAATTACTGTGAAACTTTCAGTGCCCGCGCAGCCGGCCCGGTGCCCGGGCACAGAAGGTTTCACGGTGATAGTCTGTTTTCCTTAATGGATGCCGGTGTTTTTTATAAATTCAATTATTATTATTATTAGTTTTTTAATAGTTTACAGTGTGTACGGGACCCGGTGCGATGCCCGTCACGGCGGCAGCGACGCCCGTGAGGGGGGGCACACCCCGGAGCCACGTGCCGGGTTCCTGCGCCTGCCACCATGCTTCCACAAGCGTAGGAGGGCCCACCGCAACACATGGCGGCATTGCTACCCCCTCCAGGTACCCCGTCCCGTCTAACCTTGACACAGAAGACCGCCGGATCTAGCCCTTTGACTTTCGCCGGACGGGGTTTGACCGGTGGACCTTTCACCTGGTTGTCATAGCCCCGCCCATAGATACTTATTAGGACATGAGTGGAACTCATAAAACTCTAAATGCGGGAAAATAAAGTGGCAATGAAGATAAGAGGGAAAATACTTACAGATTGCCGCTCCTGGAAAGAGGGATGTGACTGCGACTGGTCATGGGCGTGTGCTCGTGCTTGGCTCAGGCTCGGGTCGATCCGACGGAGCTGTGTGTAGGAGATAGTAGGAGTGATCAACAGCATCCAGAACCGCCTCCCGACCATGTCTGGGCATGCTACACCATCCTGTCTAGATCCGCCGCAATGGGGTCAGGTGTGTCAGGATGTAACCTCAGAAAACCTTGGAGTAGGCTTCTTCTTCTGCGCGGTCTTGCCGTAGTACTTGGGCTCGCCAGGCTTGGAGTCCTTCCGCGTATGGCGGATCTCACGCTGCATGTGTGAGAGCGGCCGCTTCAGTTTCTCCTCTGTCCTGAACAAACAAGAGGTAGTCATACATAATAAGAAGTGACGGTAAATAGAAGAAGAAGAATGTTTAATGTGGTTAGTCATACATTAAGTGTCTTGTGGAGAAAGTGGTTTCGGTTTCCCTGAGCATGTACTCCCGCCTTCCCTCGGTTAGCCTTGTTTTATGCTCGTAGCTGCCCAGGCTCCATCCTTATAACACACAAAGATCCCCAATCGCCCAGGGACTCGTCTTTTCCATAACACCAATTTGGACAGACCTACATAATGAAAGCATAATGGCATGTCAACACGAAATGGTGAAATGTACAACAAACATCGGAATGAAAAATATTTTATACTTACCGCCAAGTATCGTGCCTCTCCAAGGTAATGCCCATCCTCCGCGTCTTCCTTGGTCATCTTCACACCAAGAGCGTCGGTGAATGAGTATGTGAGTGGCACACAGTGCACTCGTACTGGAGCTGGCGGGCCTTCTTCTTGGTTGGCGCAAACAGATCTGGTCGGCTCTGGCCTGGTGCTCCGGAAGAACTCGATAGAATTTCTAACAATTGCATGAAACAAGAATGGAGAAGCCATGAGTTAAATCATTCATGAACACAGAATGGACTTGTGCTTCTGAAGAGAACACCCAGAAAGTAGTGTGATCACGGCCTTGGCATGGGTCTCATGGTCCGCGTGGATGGCCGCTTCCCAGTGGTCCTAGCTCGTGGCCAAAACCTGATGGTCCGGGTGCTGACTGGATCCGGACAGTACAGCCCGGCCAGTGTAACTTCAGCAAGACGGTGATGAGGCCGTTGGAATACGGGCCCCTTAGGATAAATCCATTGTGCTACAAAAGAATGAAATATTAGCATGTGAAGCAAAATAAATAACTACCTGAATGAGATGAATAACAAAAGATGAAATTCTTATAAAGTGGCACTACTCTTTCCTGTGGGCTCAATGAGCCATTCTGCTTCAGACAGACCCTACCCCTACTCTCCAAGCAGCTACCCCTACACAGTTGCGCCTCGACCTCCACTCCTACACCATTAGTCCTCTCTTCCCTTCTCATAGACCTCTAAGAGTCGCACTTTGTTCGAGCAGGATCTGCTTGGTAGCTTTGCGTTCCGCAGCCCACCAGTGCTTGATGACTTGGCCAATTACGCCTGCCATCATGACCATCTCCTCCATGCCCCCACCCCCCCTCCCAACCTCCTCCTCCACCTCCTCCTCGGCCCATCCCGAACCTCCTCCTCCTCTCCTCGTTCTCCTCCTCCTCCTCGTCAGAGGGTACCTCACTAGAGGAGGGTACCTCACTAGAGGAGGGCCTCGAAGACAACACCCCTAAGCGGTGAGGGTGGCTCTCTGGCCGCACCCCCTGTAGTGGCTCTCCCCCCCACCTGCCCTTTAGAGGCTCTCCCCGCCCCCTCCTCCTCTAGAGGCACCTTTCTGACCCTCCTGTGCAGGAGTCATAGTCAAGTAGCCAGGGGGGGGATTACGTGCTCGACCACTCCGACTAGGCAGGCCGATGACCTTGCATAGGAAACCCACGCCGTCGGCTTCCCTTGCCCATGTTCCATGAACCTGCTTGAAAGAGAATAAGCAATTAGTACATTAATAAAATGAAGGAAAAGGCATAATAATAAGGAATAATAAACACATAATAAAAAAGCATAAAAAGGCATATCCTAAACTATAGAAAAAAAAGACTTGAAACGCACACTGCTAGAACCCAACGAATCATCACTGTTGTAACCTCTTTTCTCGGTCGGTTTCATCACATATCAATATATCATCTTCGTTGTCTAAGGAGGTGGAGGCTCTTCCTCGTCGTCAATGTCTTCATTAACATTTCTAGCATAAGTATGTCATTTTCATTGACAATGGTCTCACCATCATTCCGGGCATCATCGTCGTTTGGATCCACATATCATCACCAATGGTCTAGCGTCATCGTTTCTAACCACATCATCATCATCAGGTTGCTCTTGATAGAACACTCCCCCTGTATGTCGTGGGGTTAATGTTGTAGTAATCTCTCATTCGGTCCGGTGCTACCATGTGGCGACACCTTGAACACACTTCCCAACCCTTTAGGTACTCTTTCTGGCATGGGTAAGGCAGATAATAAACTTGTGTAGCTTGGGTGCCGCAATGAAGAGATCGGTCCGGCATAGACGGTTGATGGTTTAATTCGACCAAACCAATGAAGGCGTATGTTTTACCCCCTCCCGCGGATCGAACCATCGGCATTTGAACAAAGGAGACTTAGGTCTCGCGCCCCTTGCGGAATTTAATCTCGTATATATTTGTACCCTCCGTAGTAGTCTGCTGAATTTTGAACCGGGGTGTACACTCCGGTATTTTAGTTTTGGGATCAGGCCGGCTGTTCTGGTGCTCCTCTGTGTGGAAGCGATACCCATTACACTACTTTTACTTGTCAGGCGGCAGGGTTAAAACCATGGAAACCCATCTCAATTCATCATCATAGATGGTTCGGATCTTTTCCCTACAAGGATAATGAAATTCTGGGTGCATTAGTTCGGTTAACTAATAAATGTTAACTAGGTATTTTATAGGGGATGTGGAATTACTTTCTCCATGAACCAAGCAACAATTTTTTACATCCAGGGTTTCCATGACGGAGAAGAGTAAGTGCCTCCGCCCAGTAGGAGGATTCATTCCCGTCCATTCCTCTTGAACGAAATCACTAAAATAAGAAAAGCGGTGTAGACCGGGACTAAGTGAACATAGAACATGATGAGTGGAAGACATAAAGGAATGGTGTAGTGGTATTACCTCATCCACCACTTCCTCAACTTCCTTGATGTTGTGCAAGATAGAACATGAGTCCTCCCACTCTTGTCGTGGCATGTTAAAGTTTCGAGGCCCCAGCCCTCCCACCTTGCACGTTGAATAGATGGAGCCTAGGTTGATACTTGGGCTTTCTATATTGTATGAGGCACCTTGTTATGCAGATGGGGAACGTGGTTTGATAGTATGATGTCCTGAGGTCGACACCTCCTCTAGGATAACTGCCTCAGCTATGGAAGCTTCAATTAGCTTGGTTCCACATTTCTGTTGGAGATGCTTGTTCTGTCTCTCAGGGCCGTACTGCCAGCGATTCTGCAAGGCCCCCCCAACAATACCTCGTTCGTGAGGTGCAGAATGAGATGTGTCATCGACGGGAAAGAAGACTGGCGAAAAGATCTTCTCTAGCTGACTATCAACTCGGTGCCTTTTATGCATTTTTCAAATCACGTCTTTACTTACTTCTTTAGCACAGAGCGTGCGAAAGAAATGGCTCGGCAAGCACTCGCCAGACATGCTCGGGCATCAGCCTCGAACCATCACCGGATTATCCGCTCAATCCATACATGGTAGTCAGACTCTTCGGCCGGGTCACTTTGCCCGTTGAAAGATTGACTCCCTTACTTATATTCGATGATAACATCGGTGAACTTCAAAATGTGTTTCAGCCAGATAAGTACTTCTTTTTTTCTGGCGTTTTAAGGACAAAGTCAGCATCTGGCTTGAACCAGTTTTTTCGACCACCGTGGGAGGCTTCATGTTAGACGTGGTCTATCACAAATTCTCTGTTGATCGTCAGCTTTAACGTCATCCTTGTCTTATCACGAATGTTGGGATCGTGCGAAAAAGGGACTCTGCACATTCTTTGGTGTGCATCACATCTATGTTGTAAGGAAGTTTGAGGTCCTTGAAATAGGGAAGGCATGCGAGAAGGGGGTAATGTGAGTCCAGTTGTGCGTCTCACCATATCCCTCGAAGCCTTTGGCTTTGGCTTTGCCTTTGCCTTTGACTTTTAGGCTTGAGAGCTTTTAGCTGAGCAAGACAATCTGCCCCCGAAAATGTTGGAATCTCGGTTACTTCATGAACAACCCGGCCTTTCGTGAAGTTCTTCTTGTTTCCCTGTCTGGATGGTCTGGAGGGAGGAACTGTCGATGCAGGTCAAAGGCATAATACTTGCCCACTTACTCAGCCAAATCATTCGCAGAGCCTGCATGCACACTGGGCATGGCATCTCCCACTTGTACACCATCCGCAGAATAGAGCATAGCCGGGAAGTCATGCATGCAATAGTTGAACCAAACTTCATCAAGAAATTTCTCTGCAGATCCCGGTCGTAGTGTCAACCTCGGAAAGTACCAAGAATGGTGCAAATCATCCACCAGCAGCTGCATAAACACACCCAATTGCTTCCCCGGGTTATCAAGCCCTGGAATGATGAGCGACAAGAACATGGTCTTGCGTTGCATTAGGGCACCGGGAGGGAGATTGAGCGGAATTACAAACACGGGCAGCAGCTGTATGGATTGGACAACATACCATATGGATTGAACCCATCACCTGATATGGCTATTCTGACATTCCCAGCCTTGGCTGCTTCCTTGGGGTATTCTTCATCGAACGACTTCCATGCTTCGCCTTCCGATGGATGTACGATTTTATTTGGATTGTACCTTATACCTTCCTTGTGCCACTTCATCATTTTGGCATACTCCTCCATGATGAAAAGGCGCTGCAGTATTTTATGAAATGGAGATACCGAAGAACCTTAACGGGGATGGCTAGCTGCTTTTTCTCACCATCCTCACAGACCTTCCCAATGTACCGAGACGAACCGCACTCCCTACAGTACTTGTCATCCGCATACTCGTGCCTAAACAAAAGGAATTCTTCGGGCAAACATCTATTTTCTCATAATCCATAGAGAGTGCCTTCATGATTTTTTGTAGCGTACATGCTTTTCGGCAGTTCATGACCCTCAGGGAGGTGTTAGCCCATACTCCCAGGAATGCTTGAAGCATTTCTGGCTATAGCCGTACTCAGCCTTGACTGCAATCATTGCGAGATGATCCAGCTGAGATATTTTCGCACCGCATAAAGAGGTTTCTTCGACGAGGCCAAGACCTCACAAGAGGCCTTTACGGTTGCTCCGGCTCCTCTGGTTTCATTTCTGAAGGTGTCGCATTTGCTGTTCTGCAGCAATGACATCATCTAGATGTCCCTGACCCCATCGTCCTCATATCCATCGATGCGTTGTCGCATCACCTCCTCTCTACACGGTCGTCGGCTTCTATGTTTATCGGCGACATGTCAAAGTTTGGCATATATCCATGCGTGCGAAGGTGCTCAGTCGTGTCCTTCTGATTTCTACGGTGACGTCTGGCACATCCGCACAGGGGCATGGTGGGATAATTCTCATTGGACGACAGAATATCTCCTTCAAATACACATCGGTTTTCGCGTGCCCACCGTCGTTCCTTGTGCTGCTGGCCGCGGTTGACTCATCTGTCCGCCGCGTACACGTCGAGGGGAGAGCAGGTCTCGAAACCTCGCCCCTCCGGTTCTGTACGGAGAGGGGCGAATATGTTTTTGGGAAGGACCATGCGACTGCTCGCTGTTCGTCTACTTCCTCTACGTCCGCATCGCTCTCATCATCACCATGTCCACCGACGCTGAACGTGCGCCGCCGAGAAAGTTGAAGCCGACAAGAAGGCCGCCGAGGACGCCTCTGCTGCCGCCACCGCCGTGGCGGCCTCTGCATGGCCTACGGAGGGTATATAACGCGTTTATCCCTCTCCTGATTATTTCCGCATTAGCAGTAATAGCATTATGTTGTGGACTGTCTACTGTTTGCGTAGTACGTGCTGTTTAGATCAGTATCAGTATAATCATTAACTCTGTCAATGCCATGCTAGTATCTATTATGGATTAAATTAGTCGAAAAATGCGCTATTTACTCAGGAAGGAGTTGGCCGCTGCCTTGTCAGTTGGGTCTCGGAATCTGTTCAAGGCTTCAAGCAGATCTCAAAGTCATTACAAATATTCCTAACAGTGGACTAGGGGAGAGTGAGTTTCATTACGGAATACAACAGCGTTTCTAGAGTCCCAAATTTTCCGAAGGAGCATTAGAAGTACTTCAGGCCAAACACGGCCATCCAGGGCGTCGGGTGGTAGTTGGAGCAGCCAAAGGTCTTGAAACCTGGGAGTGGGGGTTAGACCCGCCTCTCCCAAGTCCGAGTAGCATGCGGACAGCCAAGGACAAAGATGGGAAGTGTCCTCGGAGGGGCCGCCACAGCGCGGACAGGCGGCGTCGATGGAGATCGTTTTGTGGAACAAGTGCACTTAGTATTTAGTCGCCCTCGGAATAGCAGCCAGGCGAAGATCTTTAGCTTATGAGGGGCTCTGGACCTCCAAATCAGCGAGGCATGGTCGGCCTCGACCTCTTCGTGGAGCAACACTCTGTAGGCTTTCTTGGGGGAGTAGCCGGTGCCATGGATCAGGAACCGTTCGCCGGTGCATCAGCTAGCTGGAAGTCCTGCAACAACAAGAGAGAGCAGCAAGCTCGCGCGGCCGGGCCGTGGTTAGCCTGTTCACTAGATTGCCTGTACCCCATACCGCATGATGTGCACCACAGGGATCACTACCAGAATCGCCCCCTATGCCGACGGCCATGGCCGTCGGCATAGCGCCTGTTCCGTCGGGACAGGCCTATGCTGACGGCCCCGTCGACATAGGGCCGTCGGCAACATATCCGTCGGCGTAGCCCGGGAGGCCGTCGGCATAGATCCTATCGATGGTGTCCGTATATTATGCCGACGGCCTCGGGCGTCGGCAACGTCCCCGCCTAACGGTGGCCGCCGTCAAGTGCAGACCAACAACTGCGCACACGTGGCACATGTATGCCGACGGCTTGGCCGTCGGCATACATGTGCCATGTGGCGCGCAGCTGTACCTCCTGGGGCAGGGCTATGCCGACGGCTGAGTCGTCGCCGTAGTTTAAATCTATGCCGACGGCTCAGCCATCGGCTAGCCTGCCCCAAGAATGCCCAGTGGCTGCCACGTGGCTGCTATGCCGACGGCCTAGCCATCGGCGTACTTTACAACTATGCCGACGGCTTGACCGTCGGCATAGCTGCCACGTGGCAGCCACTGGGAGCTCACGCCATATCTATGTCGACGGCTAGGCCGGCGGCATAGTTTCTGTCTGTTCTTTTTTCTTTTTTCTGTTTATTTTCAGCTCATTCATTTGTATATACAGCATATATAAGAATCATACACCAATATATGCATCACATAACAATAAGGAGCAGCATCACACAACAAATGCATCATCGCACAACATAAGAAGCATCGCAAACCATAAACATATAGTATCATCACCACCAAGCATTTAAGATATCACATACAACAATAAGTAACATCAAAGCCTATAAGTATCATCACCACCAACCGCCACAAGTCACCCAAAGGCTTAAGCGCCTGGACGTCGAGCACCGCGAGGGTCGTCACCGCCAAGTCCGCCAAAGCCCAGGTCGTCACTGCTAGCGGCAGCGCCACCGCCAAGACCGCCACGCCCCTCCGCCTCCGCCTCCGTGGATCGGAGTGATCGGGAGTGCTGCGAAGACCACCACCAACGATAGACGATCCACCGGTTCCTTGGATGTTGAAAAGACATGTTAACGGGTATATGACTGTGTTGAATAAACGATATGCTTTGGGTGAATAGATTGGGGATGAATACACCGGCGAGGGGCCAGCGTTCTGTGCCAGAAACTCCTCAAAGGTAAGCAGCCTTGGTTGTGGTGGAGGAGATGGTGCTGGTTGCAATAGAGGAACCCTGCGGCCGCCATTTCCTGAAGAGCGTGCTGCATCATGCGATTGTTCTGCTCTTGGAATGCAAAAAGGCTCTCGTGCCACGCCATGGTCCTCTGGCATGTGTACTCCATGTAGGCCTACGGTAGGACATGATGGAACTCATAAAACTACTAAATGCGGAAAATAAAGTGAGCAATGAAGATAAGAGGGAAAAACTTACAGATTGCCGCTCCTGAAAGAGGGACTGTGACTGCGCACTGGTCATGGGCGTGCTCGTGCGCTGGCTCAGGTCGGTCGATCCGACGGAGCGTGTGTGTAGGAGATAGTAGGAGTGATACAGCATCCAGAACCGCCTCCCGACCATGCTCCTGGGCCCATGCTCACCACCACCCTCTCGTCTAGATCCGCCGCAATGGGGTCAGGTGTGTCAGGATTGTAACCTCAGATAACCTTCGGAGTAGGCCTTCTTCTTCTGCGCGGTCTTGCCGTAGTACTTGGGCTCGGCGCTTGGAGTCCTTCCGCGTATGGGCGATCTCCCACGCTGCATGTGTGAGAGCGGCCGCTTCAGTTTCTCCTCCTGCACCACAAACAGAGGTTAGTCAACATAAGAAAGTGACGGTAAATAGAAGAAGAGAATGTTTAATGGTGGTTAGTCATACATTAAGTGTCTTGTGGAGAAAGTGGTTTCGGGTCCCTGAGCATGTACTCCCGCTCCCTCGGTTAGCCTTGTTTTTATGCTCGTAGCTGCCCAGGCTCATCCTTATCACACCAAAGATCCACCAATGCCGCCCAGGACTCGTCTTTTCCATAACACCAATTTGGACAGACCTACATATGAAAGCATAATGGCATGTCAACAACGAAATGGTGAAATGTACAACAAACATCGGAATGAAAAATATTTTATACTTACCGCCAAGTACTCGTGCCTCTCCAAGGTAATGCCCATCCTCCGCGCTTCTTCCTTGGTCATCTTCACACCAGAGCGTCGTGATAGTATGTCGAGATGGCCAACCAGTGCACCTCGTACTGGAGCTGGCGGGCCTTCTTCTTGGCTTGGCGCAACACGATCTGGTCGGCTCTGGCCTGGTGCTCAGGAAGAACTCGATAGAATTTCTACAATCATGCATGAAACAAGAATGGAAGAAGCCATGAGTTAAATCATTCATGAAACCAGAATGGACTTGTGCTTTGAAGAGAACTCACCCAGAAAGTAGTGATCACGGCCTTGGCATGGGTCTCATGGTCCGCGTGGAGGGCCGCTTCCCAGTGGTCCTAGCTCGTGGCCAAAACCTGATGGTCCGGGTGCGACTGGATCCGGACAGTACAGCCCCGGCCAGTGTAACTTCAGCAAGACGGTGATGAGGCCGTTGGGAATACGGGCCCCTTTAGGATAAATCCTTGCTACAAAGAATGAAATATTAGCATGTGACAAGCAAAATAAATAACCTACCTGAATGAGCACAGTGACAAGCAAAAGAATGAAATTCTTATAAAGTGGCACTACTCTTTCCCTGTGGGCTCATGAGCCACTTCTGCTCCTCAGTAGCAGGAATCTGCTTTGGTAGCTTTGCGTTACCACGCAGCCACCCCTTGTTGCCAACCCCTCTGCGCCACCACCATCATCCCCGCCAACCACCCTCTCCTCGCTGCCCTCCTCCTCCTCCTCCTCGCCCCCCTCCCAACCTCCTCCTCCACCTCCTCCTCGGCCCCATCCCGAACCTCCTCCTCCTCCTCCTCGTCCTCCTCCTCCTCCTCGTCAGAGGGTACCTCACTAGAGGAGGGTACCTCACTAGAGGAGGGCCTCGAAGACAACACCCCTAAGTCGGTGAGGTGAGGGTGGCTTTTCTGGCCGCGACCCCCTGTAGTGGCTCTCCCCCCACCACCTCGCCCTTTAGAGGCTTCCCCGCCCCCCTCCTCCTCTAGAGGCACTCTCCCTCGACCTCCCTGTGAGGAGTCATAGTCAAGTAGCCAGGGGGGGGATTACGTGCTCGACCACTCCGACTAGGCAGGCGATGACCTTGCATAGGAAACCCAGCCGTCGGCTTCCCCTTGCCCATGTTCCATGAACCTGCATTGAAAAGAGAATAAGCAATTAGTACATTAATAAAATGAAGGAAAAGGCATAATAATAAGGAATAATAAACACATTATAAAAAAAGCATAAAAAGGCATATTCCTAAACTATAGAAAAAAGACTTGAAACGCACATCTGCTAGAACCCATACGAATCATCACTGTTGTAACCTCTTTCTCGGTCGGTCTCATCATCACTATCAATCATATCATCTTCGTTGTCTAACGGAGGTGGAGGCTCTTCCTCGTCGTCAAGTCTTCATTTAACATTCTAGCATAAGTATGTCATTTTCATTGACAATGGTCTCACCATCATTCCGTGCATCATCGTCGTTGGATCCACATCATCATCACCCAATGGTCTAGCGTCATCGTTTCAACCACATATCATCATCAGGTTGCTTGATAGAACACTCCCTCGTATGTCGTGGGGTTAATGTTGTAGTAATCGTCTTCATTCGGGTCCGGTAGCTTACCATGTGGCGACACCTTGAACACAACTTCCCAACCCTTTAGGTACTCTTTCTGGCATGGGTAAGGAGATAATAAACTTGTGGCTTGTGGTGCCGCAATGAAGAGATCGGCTCCGGCTAGACGGTTGATGGTTTAACTTCGACCAAACCAATGGAAGGCGTATGTTTTACCCCCTCCCGCGGATCGAACCATCGGCATTTGAACACAGCAGACTTAGGGTCTCGCGCCCCTTGCGGAATTTAATCTCGTATATATGTTGTACCCTTCCGTAGTAGTCTGCTGAATTTTGACCGGGGGTGTACACTCCGGTATTTATAGTTTGGGATCAGGCCGGCTGTTCTGGTGCTCCTCTGTGTGGAAGCGATACCCATTCACATCATACTTTTACTTGTCATGGCGGCAGGTTAAAACCCATGGAAACCCATCTCAATTCATCATCCATAGATGTGTTGGATCTTTTCCCTACAAGTATAATTGAAATTGCTGGGTGCATTAGTTCGGTTAACTAATAAATGTTGAACTAGGTATTTTATAGGGGAATGTGGAAAATTACTTTCTCCATGAACCAAGCAACAAATTTTTTACACCCGGGTTTCCATGACGGAGAAGAGTAAGTGCCTCCGCTCATAGGAGGATTCATTCCCGTCCATTCCTCTTGAACGAAATCACTAAAATAAGAAAAGCGGTGTTAGACCGGGACTAAGTGAACATAGAACATGATGATGTGGAAGAACATAAAGGAATGGTTGTAGTGGTATTACCTCATCCACACTTCCTCAACTTCCTTGATGTTGTGCAAGATATAGAACATGAGGTCCTCCACTCTTGTCGTGGCATGTTATAAGATTTCGAGGCCCCAGCCCTCCCACCTTGCACGTTGAATAGATGGAGCCTAGGTTGATACTTGGGCTCTTCTATATTGTATCGAGGCACCTTGTTGCAGATGGGGAACGTGGTCTGGATAGTATGATGTCCTGAGGTCTGACACCTCCTCTAGGTAACTGCCTAGCTGGAAGCTTCAATCTTAGCTTTGGTTCCACATTTCTGTGGAGATGCTTGTTCTGTCTCTCAGGGCCGTACTGCCAGCGATTCTGCAAGGCCCCCCCAACAATACCTCGTTCGTGAGGTGCAGAATGAGATGTGTCATCGGAGTAAAGAAGCGGCGAAAAGATCTTCTCTCAGCTTGACTATCAACTCCGGTGCTTTTATGCACATTTTTCAATCACGTCTTTACTTACTTCTTTAGCACAGAGCGTGCGAAAGAAATGGCTCGGCAAGCACTCGCCAGACATGCTCGGGACATAGCCTCGAACCATCACCGGCATTATCCGCTCAATCCATACATGGTAGTCATGACTCTTCAGGCCGGTACTTTGCCCGTTGAAAGATTGACTCCCTTACTTATATTCGATGATAACCATCGGTGAACTTCAAAATGTGTTTCAGCCAGATAAGTAACTTCCTTTTTTCTGGCGTTTTAAGGACAAGTCAGCATCTGGCTTGAACCAGTTTTTTCGACCACCTGTGGGAGGCTTCATGTTTAGACGTGTCTATCACAAATTCTCTGTTGATCGGCTCTAGCTTTAACGTCATCCTTCGTCTTATCACGAATGTTGAGGATCGTGCGAAAAAGGGACTCTGCCACATTCTTTTCGGTGTGCATCACATCTATGTTGTAAGGAAGTTTGAGGTCCTTGAAATAGGGAAGCTGCGAGAAGGGGGTAATGTGAGTCCAGTTGTGCGTCTCACCATATCCTCGAAGCCTTTGGCTTTGGCTTTGCCTTTGCCTTTGACTTTAGGCTTGAGAGCTTTTAGCTGAGCAAGAACATCTGCCCCCAAATGTTGGAATCTCGGTTACTTCATGAACAACCCGGCCTTTCGTGAAGTTCTTCTTGTCTTCCCTGTCTGGATGGTCTGGAGGGAGGAACTGTCGATGCAGGTCAAAGGCTACATACTTGCCACCCTTCTCAGCCAAATCATTCGCAGAGCCTGCATGCACACTGGGCATGGCATCTTTCCCACTTGTACACCATCCGCAGAAAAGAGCTAGCGGGAAAGTCATGCATGCAATAGTTGAACCAAACTTTCATCAAGAAATTTCTCTGCAGATCCCGGTCGTATGTCAACCTCGGAAAGTACCAAGAATGGTGCAAATCATCCACCAGCAGCTGCATAAACACACCCAATTGCTTCCCCGGGTATTCAAGCCCTGGAATGATGAGGACAAGAACATGGTCTTGCGTTGCATTAGGGCACCGGGAGGGAGATTGAGCGGATTACAAACACGGGCAGCAGCTGTATGGATTGGACAACATACCATATGGATTGAACCCATCACCTGATATGGTATTCTGACATTCCCAGCCTTGGCTGCTTCCTTGGGGTATTCTTCATCGAACGACTTCCATGCTTCGCCTTCCGATGGATGTACGATTTATTTGGATTGTACCTTATACCTTCCTTGTGCCACTTCATCATTTTGGCATACTCCTCATGATGAAAAGGCGCTGCAGTATTTCTATGAAATGGAGATACCGAAGAACCTTAACGGGGATGGCTAGCTGCTTTTTCTCACCCCCTCACAGACCATTCAATGTACCGAGACGAACCGCACTCCCTACAGTACTTGTCATCCGCATACTCGTGCCTAAACAAAAGGCAATTCTTCGGGCAAACATCTATTTTCTCATAATCCATAGAGAGTGCCTTCATGATTTCTTTGTAGCGTACATGCTTTCGGCAGTTCATGACCCTCAGGGAGGCTGTTAGCCCATACTCCCAGGAATGCTTCGAAGCATTTCTGGCTATAGCCGTACTCAGCCTTGACTGCAATCAGTTGCGAGATGGCATCCAGCTGAGATATTTTCGCACCCGCATAAAGAGGTTTCTTCGACGAGGCCAAGACCTCCAAGAAGGCCTTTACGGTTGCCTCCGGCTCCTCTGGTTCATTTCTGAAGGTGTCGCATTTGCTGTTTCTGCAGCAATGACATCATCTAGCATGTCCCTGACCCCATCGTCCTCAATCCATCGATGCGTTGTCGCATCACCTCCTCTCTACCCCGGTCCTGCTCGGCTATGTTTATCGGCGACATGTCAAAGTTTGGCATATATCCATGCGTGCGAAGGTGCTCAGTCGTGTCCTTCTGATTTCTACGGTGACGTCTGGCACATCTCGCACAGGGGCATGGTGGGATAATTCTCATTGGACGACAGAATATCTTCTCTCAAATACACATCGGTTTTCGCGATCCACTCTGATGTTACTCGATTCGACGGATAAAACCACCACCATAATCCATTGATTATCTGCCATCCTCTGCTTTTTTGCAAGCCACACAACATAATTAAGGATTCACTTAAATTAATCACATCAAATTTTCATTTTCTACCGCGTTGAATCCACCTACATCTCTAATAGGTTAGATGGGTCCTAATCCCACCCGAGGATGTGTAGATTGAGTACGTTCTCCATTCTACCCCGTTCGAGACAAAATTTCGGCAGCACCTCCCCGCTGTTCTCCAGATTCACGTCTCGGCAAATAGCCGAGAGAATGTGCTCCGGAGAACAATGGGGAGGCGCCGCCGAAATCCTGTCTCGGAACGGGGTTAGAACATGGAGAACACCCAATTACACATCCTCGGGCTGTCCGTGGAAAAAGCTGGACAATCCGAAAGGGCTGGTGATAAATATGCAATTGAATGCATATTATCGATGCAACCCTTTCGGACGGAGAGACGCCTAGGTACGCGACTTGACTTGAGAATGAAATCTAGTGACATGAAAAAATGTAGGAGATGGACTTGTAGCACCCTCGGTTGTAGGGGAAGGAGTCGACAACAGCGGGATGCTCAGGGACCAACGCGTCGAGACGGTCACTCCGATGAAATGCAACACCACAAAGCCTACAAATTCCACCGAAAGAACAACTTAGATCATCACATCTCGTCAAGTGTCAAACTTTTGTCTTCTATTCTTTTAGTAAGATCATCATGAGTATCAATTTTTTTAGCAAGATCATCACATCTTAGTAAGTCTCAAAATTTTGTCTTCAATTGTTTAGCAAGATCATTATGAGTATAAAAAAAAGCAAGATCATCACATCTCAGTCAATGTCAAAATTTTGTCCAACATCCATCCATCCATATCATCATATTACTGAACAACATCCATTTATCAAACATGACCTAACATTAAATTTGACAAACAAAGTTTCTAAAAAAATTCACCGACATTCCATCCATCCACCATCTATGATTCTAACAACATCCATGCATCCATCTAACAAAAAATTATCCATACATCCATCACCTAAAAACAGTAGCCAAGAAGAGAAAAAAACATACAAAAAAATCTATTTATCTAACTATCTATCCATCCATTCATCTATTTATCTAACTATCTAATAACTAAATACAAAAGAAGAAAAAAACAGAGACGGCAGACAGAGGGGGGGGGGGGGGGGGGGGGGGTGGGAGGGAGGGTGGCGGGGGGGGGAGCTCAATGAGGGGGGGCAGTACGGGAGCGGCGAGGGGGTACGGTCGGGGCAGGGGACGAGGGCGGAGCAGAGCACACACGCGAGCCGGAGGGGGTGGGGTCGGGGCAGGGGCGTGGCCAGGCTAGGGCTCAGCCGGCGGTGCCGGATGAGGGGGGGAAAGGAGGGGGAGGCGCGAGAGGAGTAGGACGAGGGAAACAACCGGAAGGTGAGGAGGAAGAGGAAGGAGTCCGCGCCGATGCTGTGGCGGCGCGGCGGGGCTTGGGTGAGGAGGGGGGGGACGACGGCATCGTGGTGGGCGGCGGCGTGGGTCGGGATAGGGGGCGGCGGGGGACTAGAGCGAGTGCGGCGGGCGGCGGGGGCGGGATCAGTGGCCGGCGGCGGCGCGGGTGGGGGTCGGGGTCGGGCGGCGGTGCGGCGTTGGTCGGGTCGGGGAGTAGGAGGAGGAGGGGTTAGGAGGGGTTGATGAAGAGTGGCCACGATGGCCCGAGTGGAGAAGGGGTGGCCCTATGCCGACGGTCACGCTATCAGCATAGGTTTGGTCCCACCTGCCAGGGACCGGGCCGGCGAGTGGATAAGAGGCATATGCCGACGGCCAGGCCGTCAGCATAGATAGGAGGCCTATGCCGACGGCAAGGCCGTAGGATAGATGGCAACCACTTTTTTTTCGAAAAAATAGTCCCACCTCGCCTAGGGACAAGCAATTTAACCGTGTTAAATAGTTCACTAATCCACGTATATAAGCCCCGGTATTCATTAGACTTCTATGAAGAAAATGAACAATTACTGTGAAACTTTCAGTGCCCGCGCAGCCGGCCGGTGCCGGGCACAGAAGGTTTCACGGTGATAGTCTGTTTTCCTTAATGGATGCCGGTGTTTTTTATAAATTCAATTATTATTATTATTAGTTTTTTAATAGTTTACCGTGTGTACGGGACCCGGTGCGATGCCCGTCACGGGGCGAGCGACGCCCGTGAGGGGGGGCACACCCGGAGCCACGTGCGGGTTCCTGGCCTGCCACCATGCTTCACAAGCGTAGGAGGGCCCAACGCAACACATGGCGGCATTGCTACCCCCCTCCAGGTACCCCGTCCCGTTAACCTTGACACAGAAGACCGCGGATCTAGCCCTTTGACTTTCGCGGACGGGGTTTGACCGGTGGACCTTTCACTGGTTGTCATAGCGCCATAGATACACCCCGAACACCGTCCCCGCCCCAACCCACCCCAAGATTCCCTCCGTGTCGGCCCGACGTGGCCAATTCCCCCCTCCGGGACACGGCGGCAGCGACGCCCGTGAGGGGGGCACACCCGGAGCCGCTGGCGGTGCTGCGCCTGCCACCACGCATGTGACAAGCGTAGGAGGGCCCCACCGCAACACATGGCGGCATTGCTACCCCCTCCAGGGTACCCGTCCCGTCTCACCCGGCAAGAAGACGCCTGATCTAGCCATTGACTTTCGCCGGACGGGGTTTTTACCGGTGGACCTTTTCACCTTGTTGTCATAGCCCCGCCCATAGATACACCCCCGAACACCGTCCCCGCCCAACCCACCCCAAGATTCCCTCCGTGTCGGCCGACGTGGCCGTTTTCCCCCTCCGGGACACGGCGGCAGCGACCAACATGAGGGGGCCACCCCGGAGCCACGTGCCGGGTGCCTGCGCCTGCCACCACGCATGTTTGACAAGGTAGGAGGGCCCACCGCAACACCTGGCGGCATTGCTACCCACTCTGGGTACCCCGTCCCGTCTAAACCCTGCACAGACGACCACCGGATCTAGCCCCTTGACTTTCGCCGGACGGGGTTTGATCGGTGGACCTTTTCACCTGGTTGTCATAGCCCCCACCATAGCTACACACCCGAACACCGTCCCCGCCCAACCCACCCCAAGATTCACTCCGTGTGGCCCGACGTGGCCGTTCCCCACTCCGGGACACGGCGTCAGCGACGCCGTGAGGGGGGGACACCCGGAGCCGCGTGCGGGTGCCTGCGCCTGCCACCACGCTGTGACAAGCGTAGGAGGGCCCACCGCCAACACCTGGTGGCATTGCTCACCTCCAGGTACCCTGTCCCCGTCTAACCCAGCACAGACGACCGCGGATCTAGCCCTTTGACTTTCGCCGGACGGGGTTTGACCAGTGGACCTTTTCACCTGGTTGTCATAGCGCCGCCCATAGCTACACCCCCCGAAACATCCCCGCCCAACCACCCCAAGATTCCTCCGTGTCGGAAGACGTGGGTTTTCCCCCCTCGGGACACGGCGGCAGCGACGCCCGTGAGGGGGGGCACACCCCGAGCCGCGTGCCGGGTGCCTGCGCCTGCCACCACGTATGTGACAAGCGTTAGAAGGGCCCACCGAGCACCTGGCGGCAATGCTACCCCCTCCAGGTACCCCGTCCCGTCTAACCCTGGCACAGACGAAAGTCGGATCTAGCCCTTTGACTTTTGTCGGACAGGGTTTGACCGGTGGAACTTTTCACCTGGTTGTCATAGCCCCGCCCATAGCTACACCCCCGAACACCGTCCCGCCCAACCCCACCCCAAGATTCCCTCCTTGTCGGCCCGACGTGGACGTTTGCCCCTCCGGACAGGACACGCGGCAGCGACGCCCGTGGAGGGGGGGGGGGGGCACAACCCAGAGCCGCGTGCCGGGTGCCTGCACCTGCCACCATGCATGTGACAAGCGTAGGAGTGCCCACCGCAACACCTGGCGGCATTGCTACCCCCTCCAGGTACCCCGTCCTGTCTAACCCTGGCACAGACGACCGCCAGATCTAGCCCTTTGACTTTCGTCGGACGTGGTTTGACCGGTGGACCTTTTCACCTGGTTGTCGTAGCCCCGCCCGTAGCTACACCCCCGAACACCGTCCCCGCCCAACCCACCCCAAGATTCCTCCGTGTGGGCCGACGTGGCCGTTTCCCGCCTCCGGGACACGGCGGCAGCGACACCCGTGAGGGGGGCACACCCCGGAGCCGGTGCGGGTGGTTGCTCTGCCAACACGAATGTGACAAGCGGTAGGAGGGCCCACCGCAACACCTGGCGGCATGCTTACCCCCTCCAGGTACCCCGTCCCGTCTAACCCTGGCACACAGACGACGCCGGATCTAGCCTTTGACTTTCGCCGGACGGGGTTTGACCGGTGGACCTTTTCACCTGGTTGTCATAGCCCGCCCATAGCTACACCCCTGAACACCGTCCCCGCCCAACCACCACCAAGATTCCCTCGTGTCGGCCCGAGTGGGCGTTTCCCCCCTCCGGACACGGCGGCAGCGACGCCCGTGAGGAGGGGCACACCCCGGAGCCGCGTGTCGGGTGCCTGCGCCTGCCACCACGCATGTGACAAGCGTAGGAGGGCCCACCGCAACACCTGACGGCATTGCTACCCCCTCCAGGTACCCCGTCCCGTCTAACCCTAACACAAACGACCGCCGGATCTAGCCCTTTGACTTTCGCCGGACGGAGTTTGACCAGTGGACCTTTTCACCTGGTTGTCATAGCCCCGCCCATAGCTACACCCCCGAACACCGTCCCCGCCCAACCCACCGCAGCACCTGGCGGCATTGCTACCCCCCAGGTACCCCGTCCCGTCTCCCCTCTCCGTGACACGGCGGAAGCGACGACCGTGAGGGGGGGCAATCGATATATATATATATATATATATAATCAAGATATGTTTTCTGTACATAAGGCACATTTAATTTAATCAAATTAGTTTTGGAAAAAACTAAAAAGGAAAAAAGAGAAAATAAATAAAATATTAAAAAATTACTAGAAATCTATGCCTACGGCAAAGCCATCAGCATAGCTACGGCCACGGAACGGTATAGCCCTGGATCGATGACGTGGTGTAGGCCGCGGATCGATGATGTGGCAGGGGCCATGGGCCAGGCCTATGCCGACCGCAAGGCCGTCGGCATAGATATGCCACCGCACGGACCAGCGAGTGGCTCGGATCGATGACGTGGCGGACCACGCGGATCGATGACGTCGGTATACCTATGTCGACGGCCTTGCCGTCGGCATATCTATGCCGACTGCCACCTTTAGGCCGTCGGCGTAGGCATCACGCCGTCAAACGGCCCTCGCCGCCCGGGTAGCCGGGCCCACAGGATATGGCGACGGCCGCCCCTATGCCGACGGCCACCGTAGGCATATATTTTATGATGCCGACGGGTGACCTATGCCGATGGCCCCCGTCGGCATAGATGGATATATGCCGACGACTTACTTACGCCGACGGCTTGACCTGGGCCGTCGGGATACATCTATCTATGCCGACGAGGGCCATCGGCATAGATACGACCGTCGGCGTACGCAGTTATTCTGGTAGTGGATGTGAGTATTTGTGGAGTGGGAGTAGAGGCTTGGGAAGGAGGTTGCGAGCGGTGTGGCCTGTAGCCAGGAGTCGAGCCAGAAAAAGGTCTTTTGACCGTTGTTTTTAAGCACGAAGGTGATGGACAGTAGTTTGGGTAGCTAGGCTTGTATGATCTTGGTTAAAAAGAGGGGTTTGCATTGCTGGCTACATGTGGTAGGCTACATAGGTGCTGTTTGTTTACCTTTAAGTACACAATCATTCTGAGTAGCAAGATCTTTGATGCCTAGACGACCGAAAACTTTAGGTTTGCAAACGTTTTTCCATGCAATAAGACATTTGGAGCCGGTGCACGTTTCCTCCGCAGCCCAGAAAAGGCCCTTCGAATGGAGTCTAGTACTTTAACAATCTTCTTTGGCAGCTTGAAAATGGACATAAAGTACGTGGCTAGAGAGTCTAGGACCGAAGAAATTAGTACAAGGCGACCGGCACGATTGAGCAGTTTAGCACACCAACCAGGCAGAAGACTCCTGCAGGAGGATAGGATTGGCTGAAAAGCCGAGGGAGGGGGGAGTTTGTGCGGCGACAGGGGTAAACCTAGGTAGGTTTGCGGAAAACTGGCAATCCCACAACCTAGGGTTTGAGCGATCAGGTTGGAGACAGCGGGATCGACATTCATAGGTACAAGCGTGGTTTTGGAAAAGGTGATACAGAGGCCAGTCACGGCAGCAAAGTCGTCCAAAATTTGCTTAAGTTTTTGTGCGGCCGTGACGGAGGCGTGGACGATGATTAGCGTGTTGTCTGTGTACTGGAGCACAGAGGGGGAAGATCTGGGTAGACTGGATGATGGAGGAGACTTTCATCGGCAGCGGCTGCTTTCAGGATCATCTGTTGGAGAACGTCGGCTACAATGATGAATAGGTAGGGCGAGAGGGGATCGCCTTGTCGCAGACCATTCCTGCATTGGATCCAGCTACCAGGGATACTGTTAAGGGAAATAGCAGTTTTTCCAGAGGTTAGCAGGTCGTCAACCCAATCACAGAAACGGCTTGGGAAACCGCGATGCCGAAGAATTTTAAGTAAGGAGGTCCAGGAGATTGAATAAAAACTTTCTTGAAGTCGAGCTTAAGGACCATGGTAGCAGCTTTGCGCTTGTGGCAGCAATTCAAAGAGTCAGCTGCATAAATAAAGTTTTCTGCTATACATTGACCGGAGATGAAGCCTGTTTGGTCCCCATGAACAAGAAGGGGAATGTAACTTTTGCCGGTTTGTGAGGAGCTTGGCGATGCCTTTGACAGGACAGTTTTGCAGGGCAATGGGTCGGAAGGCGCCGGCATTGTCGGCGCCCTCTTTTTTTGGGAGTAAGATCACAACAGAGCGGTTAAAATGCTCAGTTTGGGAGGAGGAATTTGTGAACTCATGGAAGAAGGGAGTGATAAGGTGCTTAGTATTGGGCCAGAAAGATCGATAAAAACTGGGGCTGAAGCCGTCCGGTCCTGGGCTTGCGTTTGGGTTCATGTGCAAGAAGGCCAGTTTGATCTCGTCGTCGAAAAAGGGAGCATCGAGATGTCTCAACTGTGGAATTTGGGCCGGGTAGATATCGGATAAATTGAAGTTCCAGTGTGTAGTGGCTGGACTGCCTAGCAACAACTGATAGTAGTCTTTCAGGATTTTGGCTTTTTGGTCATGGGAGAAGAAGTCGCAGCCAAGGTGTCGAAGGACAGGGATTTGGTTTTTCCGGAAGCGTTGAGAGGCTGAGACATGGAAAAACTTTGCATTCTCATCACCGTAGATAGCACGTTTGATTTTGGAGCATTGTCGAAGAGCTAGCATACGGTCGCGGGTAGGTCTTTGTAGCGTGACCTTAACAACAACGCGAAGTTGCAGTTCGGAGGGGGTTAGAGGCCGAGATTCTTCTTTAAGGTCGATTAGGTTAAGAACATGTTTACACCATGATGACCCACTGTGACGACCCCGGCTTAATCGTGCACTAATCATACATGCAAATGCGCACGATCAAGCCTAAGGACTCACTTGAAGATATCACAACACAACTCTAAAACATAAATAAAGTCATACAAGCTTTATATTACAAGCCAGGGCCTCGAGGGCTCGAATACATAGCTCGTTGGCATACAAGCGTCAGCGGAAGCATTAGATATCTGGGTACAGATATATTACAGAGAGAGAAATAGGCCTTCACAGAGGCGGGGTAAAATAAAATACTATGATCGAAAGGCGTAGGCCTCCTGCCCTGGACCCTCCAATCCTACTCCTGGTCGTCAGTCGGCTCCTCGTAGTAGTAGTACTCGCCAGGCGGGTAGTAGTACTGGTCGTCGGCTGGGGCGTCTGGCTCAGGGGCTCCGTCGTCTGGTGGCATCCAATGGAATATGGGGAAAAAGAAAATAAAGCAAACGTGAGTACTCATCCGAAGTACTCAGCAAGCAAGGATCTACACTACATATGCATCATTGTCAAAGGAATGGCTGTATATGTGGACTGGGCTGCAGAAATGCCAGAATAGAGGGGGAAGCCTAGTCCTATCGAAGACTAGCATCTTCAACAATCTTCGACAGTCTTGCAGCAATAGAAGAGATCAGATGAACATAATGTAAAGTAGTAGTAGTAGTATCACCAACCTCGACCTGAGATCCTTTCTCGACTCCCTGCGAGAAAGCAATCCCAGAGCCGTACTATCCAGTTCTCATCACATATTCTAGTTGTACCGATCGGGATACAACTCCGAGTGTCCGTTACCGTAGGACAGGCTATCGATAGAAGTTTCTTCCCTGCAGGGGTGCACCAACTTACCCACCACGCTCGCTTAACTCCGGCCGGACACACTTTTCTGGGTCATGCCCGGCCTCGGCTAAACAACACGTCGCAACCCGACCAAATACTTAACAGAGAGGTCAGCACGCCGGACTAACCTATGCCCCCAGGGGTCTTGGGCCATCGCCCCGGACGCTCCTGCACGTTGCGTACACCGCCGGTGAGCAGACCTAGCAACCCCTTAATACAAGCGCGGTTGCGTTCCCAGTCCAACCCAGCGTGTGCCGCTCAGTTGCTGACGTCTATTAAGCTTCGGCTGAAGTATACGACACAGAACGCCCATACTATGCCCACGTGATGGTTAGTGCTATCGGGCCAGAGGCCCCTCGGATCAAATATCCAAACCGTAGTGGATTAGGAGCACGCGGAAACGAGCAGAGACTCACGATCGATGTGACCCCGTCGCCCCGTCTCGAGGACTTGCGGCAAGGGCTAAGAATGCCCGGCCACGCCTCGTAGTTATCTCGCGGGCACCATCCAGGTCAACCCGACTCCACATCACTTCGCATTAAGCTCGCGCGGGTACCCCTCAGGGCCGACCCGTCTTTAGTATCATGGTTTAGTGCAAGTCCACTCATTAACAGTAACTGTGTGTCTGACACTAGGGGAGCCCTGAGGAATCACCCTCGATGGAACCCCACCTGATGTTATCATCAAGGTGAACGAAGGAGGAATCACCCTTGAGGTCCACACTTGAGGAGTTGCGCGACGACGTCGTTATCGGGGGTGGTGTAGGAGGAATCACCCTCGCTTACCACGGCCGAGTAACTAACTTACAAGGTTAACATCAGAAGTGCTGACGAGGTATCACCCTCGGCACTCGACGGTAACCCAGCAGTGTCGGCAACTAAAGGGGAAGTGATGTGTGGTGCCAGGGTCTAGTCTTCAATCCCGATGATCGGGTCTTCTGATATCCAGCAGGGCAGTCGGGATCAAGTGGGGGTCTCTGTCGTGTCTCTACCCAGCCTAAACTAAGCAGTCTAGGATAACCAGTAAGGTAACAATGCAGGGTACAATAATCAGGCTATGCAGCAGATATAGGAAAACAGTAGCAGTGGCAGTTCTAATGCAAGCATAAGAGAGAAGAGACTAGGCGATATAGGCATGCTCAAAATGGGGGTGCTTGCCTGTTTGCTCTGGGGCAAGGACAAGGTCTTCAGTGGTATTGTCGGGGACGTAGTCGTACTCCTGTGCGGCATCTGCCTCGGGAGCTACGTCAACGTCGGGGTCTACCGAGAGAGAAGAGGGGGAAGAAACAGGTAAACATAATGCAAACAAATGCAATACGGTGCGTGTGATGCTATGATGCAGTGCAGGGTTGCCTAAATATGCATCTAAGTCATTTTAGTTATTTTTAGATTTATTCTGGGATTTAATATCCGACGTGTGTGCACTATTCATCTGTCGGATTCGGGTCCGGAGTTACGAGTTCTTCTACGTAGGGGGTTCCGACGGAGAAACAGACGGCACGATCAGACTCGGCTCGTCGTTCTGAGCAAGTTTCATGTTTTAACTTTTTCGATCTGAGCTACGGTTTAAAAGTTATTAATTTTTAAAGATTATTTGAATTTCTGGAATTTATTTATTTATCAGAATATGAATTATGACGTCAGCATTGCATCACAGTGACGTCAGCAGGTCAACTGCGGTTGACCAGGGTCAAACCTGACATGTGGGTCTAGTGGGACCCACATGTCAGCCTCTGTTTCTTTATCCAGTGAATTAATTTAATTACCAGGGTTAATTAGAGGGTGGACCCCACATGTCAGTGAGACATTAGGTTAATCTAATTAGTTCTATTTAATTAAATGTTTAATTAGTCTAATTATCGAACGGGGCCCACATGTCATACACTGTGGTGAACAGTAATGACGTTGACCCGGTCAACGAAGTCAACCCAGGGCCTGGGGGCCCACTGGCAGCCTCACTGGGGTGGGGCCCACCTGTGCCACGTCGGCGGCCGGCGGCTGAACGCCGGCGCACCCGCAAACGCGGCGGAGGCACTCGGGCGTCGCCGGAATTCGCCTATAGGCCACCAAATGGAACGGGGCCGGGTGCGTTCGAACGGCCGTTCGACGGCGCGTCGAAGGGTGGCGGTAGCTCGGCCGGACTTGGCCGGAAATGGCACTGGCGACGAGTCGTGGCGGAGGCCGAAGCACGCGCTCGTCGGAATCGGCGTTCGGGCGCGTGGAAGGCCAAACTAGCTAGCCACGCGGGATCTACGAGTCACGAGGAACACGCCAGAGGGTTCAGGCGAGCTTGCAACGGACCGGGAGCTCGACTACGACGGAAAAGGCGGCGGCGGCGTTCGGGTTCCGGTGGTGCCGTGGCTCTAGCTCGCTAACGGGCTACCGGAGACGACAGGGGAGAGGGAGGTGCTCACCGAGTGGTCACGAAAGACCTGCGGAAGCTTAGTAGCAGCAGAGAAGGTCGCAGCCGCCGGCGAGCTCTGGAGTCGAGGAAAAAAAGGGGGCGATGGCGAGCAGCAGCTGCAGGGCCTCCACGCCACGATTCGACGGAGCAGGCGACGTGGTCGATCACGGCGCGTCTCCTGGACACGATAGCGAGGTGAGGCGGCGTCGCTGGCCACGAGAACGGCGACGAACGGTGGCGGATCCGTTCGGCCTCGCGTGGATCTGAGGGGAAGAGAAGGCGAGGCGAGCGAGGAGAGGAGGGGGAGGAATGACGGAGAGGCCAGGGCGAAGTGGAGGGCGTCGACCTTATCCCCTCCCCCTCCTGTTCCGTCGGTGGGCGGCGACGTGTCGGCGCCGCGCCGGCGCGCGCGCGCTCGACCAGCGGGAGAACGACAGCGCGAGGGAGAGAGGTGAGTGGGCCTGCTGGGCCGGGGTTCGGGGCACTGTGCACTAAGGCCCAGTGCACAGTGCCTCGTTTTTATTTTTCTGTTTTGTTTTCTCCTTTTCTTTATTTCATTTCCTGTTTCGAAATGTTTAGGGCACTTGTGCACTTTTGTAAAATATGGGGGTTGGCCCAAATATTGCAATGCAATATTAGCTCTCACCAAAAAGTGGTTTGGACAGTTTTGGAAGCCATTTGATTTAGTAATGATTTTAAATGAATTTAATATTGCTGTTTTGGGTGCTGTTTCATCTAGTTAGAGTCACCTATCTAACTCCAACTTTATTGATGATGATTTTACAAATGTTCCTGGATTATTTGCCATTTAATGAACATTTTCCCAACAGTGTATGTTCAACTTCATATTCCACTTTGAATTTGAGTTGATTTTCAGATGTGAATTTGAATTGGATCATTAACCCATATGACTTGGCACTGCAAATGATCATGACTTGGCAGTTTTAACAGAGTGTCACAGAGCTTATTACAAGGGGGTGTTACACCCACAAGTATAGGGGATCTATCGTAGTCCTTTCGATAAGTAAGAGTGTCGAACCCAACGAGGAGCAGAAGAAAATGACAAGCGGTTTTCAGCAAGGTATTCTCTGCAAGCACTGGAATTATCGGTAACAGATAGTTTTGTGATAAGATAATTCGTAACGGGTAACAAGTAACAAGTGTAGCAAAGGTGCAGCAAGGTGGCTCAATCCTTTTTGTAGCAAAGGACAAGCCTGGACAAATTCTTATATAAAGCAAAACGCTCCCGAGGACATATGGAAATTACTGTCAAGCTAGTTTTCATCATGCTCATATGATTCACGTTCATTACTTTGATAATTTGATATGTGGGTGGACCGGTGCTTGGGTGCTGTCCTTACTTGGACAAGTCTCCCACTTATGATTAACCCCCCTCGCAAGCATCCGCAACTACAAAAGAAGAATTAAGATAAATCTAACCATAGCATGAAACATATGGATCCAAATCAGCCCCTTACGAAGCAACACATAAACTAGGGTTTAAGCTTCTGTCACTCTAGCAACCCATCATCTACTTATTACTTCCCAATTCCTTCCCCTAGGCCCAAACAATGGTGAAGTGTCATGTAGTCGACGTTCACATAACACCACTAAAGGAAAGACAACATACATCTCATCAAAATATCGAACGAATACCAAATTCACATGATTACTTATAACAAGACTTCTCCCATGTCCTCAGGAACAAACGTAACTACTCACAAAGCATATTTATGTTCATAATCAAAGAAGTATTAATTATCATTAAGGATCTGAACATATGATCTTCCATCGAATAAACCAACTAGCATCAACTACAAGGAGTAATCAACACTACTAGCAACCCACAGGTACCAATCTGAGGTTTTGAGACAAAGATCGGATACAAGAGATGAACTAGGGTTTGGAGAGGAGATAGTGCTGGTGAAGATGTTGATGGAGATTGACCCCCTCTCGATGAGAGGATCATTGGTGATGACGATGGCTTCGATTTCCCCCTCCTGTAGGGAAGTTTCCCCGATAGAACAGCTTCGCCGGAGCCCTAGATTGGTTCTGCCCAAGTTCCGCCTCGAGACGGCGGCTCTTCGTCCCGAAAGCTTCCTTCTGATTTTTTCCAGGTTAAAAGACATCATATAGCAGAAGATGGGCACCGGGGGCCTGACAGGTGGCCCACAAGCCAGGGGGCGCGCCCAGGGGGTAGGGCGCGCCCCTACCCTTGTGGTCACCTGGTGGGTCCCCTCTGGTATTTTCGTCGTCCAATATTTTTTATATATTCCAAAATAATTCTCCGTAAATTTTCAGGACTTTTGGAGTTGTGCAGAATAGGTCTCTCAGATTTGCACCCTTTTCGGTCCAAAATTCCAGCTGTCGGCATTCTCCCTATTCATGTAAACCTTGTAAAATAAGAGAGAAAAGGCATATGTATTGTACCATAATGTGTAATAACAGCCCATAATGCAATAAATATCAATATAAAAGCATGATGCAAAATGGACGTTTCAACTCGCCCAAGCTTAGACCTTGCTTGTCCTCAAGCGAAAGCCGAAATCGATAAATATGTCCACATGTTTAGAGATAGAGGTGTCGATAAAATAAAATATGGACATGAGGGCATCATGATCATCTTTAGAACATCAATATATATTAACATATAATTTCTTATGCTAAAGTGACAATTCATTCACAAGGTAAAGTATGGATCAAAAACTTTATTGAAAACTAACAAACTATGATCTCAGTCATGGAAGCAATTGTAATTTATCATAACATCGGAAAGAGTCAATGTAAGAGCTTTTGTATAGCAAGTCCACATACTCAACCATCTCTTAGTTTTTCATAATTGCTAACACTCACGCGATACTTATGAGTTCAAAGCCTCAGTCGGACACAGAGAAAGATAGGGGCTTATAGTTTCGCCTCCCAACCTTTTACCTCAAGGGTAATGTCAACAACAATACTTTATGATAACCTACATCCGAGTGGATATATATATCCGGATCTTGCCCAACATATAGTGCTTGCCAAAAGGAAAAAAAGTGTAAAAAGGAAAGGTGAAGGTCACCATGACTCTTGTATAAGGGTAGAAAGTGAAAGTAAAAGATAGGCCCTTCGCAGAGGGAAGCAGAGGTTGTCATGCGCTTTATGATTGGATGCACAAAATCTTAATGCGAAAAAACGTCACTTCATATTGCCGCTTGTGATAAAGAAGTTTATTATGCAGTTCGTCGCTTTTATTTCTTTCATATCACAAGTTCATATAAAGTTTATTTTTCTCACACTAATAGATCATACATATTTAGAGAGCAATTTTTATTGCTTGCACCGATGACAACTTATTTGAAGAATCTTACTCAATCCATAGGTAGGTATGGTGGACTCTCATGGCAAAACTGGTTTAAGGGATGTTTGGAAGCACAAGTAGTATCTCTACTTGGTGCAAAAAGATTTGGCTAGCATAAGAGGGAAAGGCAAACTCATCATGTTGGAGGATCCATGACAATATAATTTCTATTCGGATATAGGAAAACGTAACTCATTATGTTGTCTTCCTTGTCCAACATCAACCTTTTAGCATATAATATTTTAATGAGTGCTCACAATCACAAAAGATGTCCAAGATAGTATATTTATATGTGAAACCTCTCTTTCTTGATTACTTCTTATTAATTGCAACAATGACCAAAACTATGCTTGTCAACTCTCAACAAATTTTATTCATCATACTCTTTATATGTGAAGTCATCACTCCCCATAAGATCATTATATAATCTTTTTACTTCTTTTATTATATTCTTCTCTTTATTTCTTTTCCTCAATATTATAGCAAGAAAGCAAAGCCCTCAACTCAAAACTGCTCTTTATTATATAACTCTCGGACTCGATTACATAGAGGGAACATAAAGCAAAACTCAAGGCTAGATCATACTAAAAACTTTAATTCTACTAAATTAGGATATA
The DNA here is from genome assembly GCA_011799875.1 of Thinopyrum elongatum. Taxonomy (NCBI): domain Eukaryota; kingdom Viridiplantae; phylum Streptophyta; class Magnoliopsida; order Poales; family Poaceae; genus Thinopyrum; species Thinopyrum elongatum. The sequence goes on from CM022301.1 coordinate 576,422,404, forward strand.
ACCAAAAGGATCAAACTAAGAAAAACGATAAAGGTAAAGATGTGATGGTTATACGATACCGGGACACCTCCCCCAAGCTTGGCACAAGCCAAGGGGAGTGCCCATACCCATGTATTTAGATCGCTTTCTTCGGGGGTGGCGATGATGGAGTTGTTGATGATGTTGGAGGCTTATCCTCCATCTTCCAAGGCATAGGTTCACCGTCATAAAAAGATGAACGAGTCTCCGGGATCCTCAAATCTGCAGCCAAACTCATCCTCTTAAATCTGTATTCATAATCACAGTTTTGGTTTTGCAGGTCATAGATCTGGGCTTGGAGATGCTCGATTTTCTCATGAAGCTTGAAGATGGCCTCCCTGATGTTCTTGGCATCCAGCTTGTGATCATGGGTAAACTCTGCGATCATCATGTGATTGGCGTTGAGTCCACGTTCCACCATCCCTCAGCACTTGAAGACTTGCTACTCCATTGCTTCGAGCCTTGTCTCCACGCTTCCGGTCTTCTTTGGCCCTTCAACATCACGGATGTGCACCATCCCCTCATGCATCTCAATGGTTTGAGGGTGTCACAGCACCTCCGCAAGGTAGGGGTTGATGACCTTCTTGAAGAACTTGTCCTTCGGAGCACTTGGGGACGTCATGGCGATCTAGATCTGTCTAGAAAAACAGCTCGAAACAAAAACAGAAGATATTGTCGTGGTACTGTGGTCAAAACCTTTGGGAGAATTTATAATGAACTTTTACCGACCAAAAGGAGTATTCCACAAGAAAATGGAGTCCGGAGGGCACACGAGGTGGCCATAAGGCAGGGAGACGCGCCCAGGGGGTAGGGCGCGCCCCCTGTCCTTGCCGCCTCCTCGTGCACTTTTCGGACTAATTTAAATTTTCCTAATTTTTTAAATATTCCAAAACAGAGTAAAATTACTATTGAAAAAGTTTTGGAGTCGGTTTACTTACCGTACCACATACCTATTCCTTTTCGGAGTCTGAAACGTTCTGGTAGGTCTCCCTAATGTACTCCTCCGGGGTTATGGTATTAATAATATTGGTTTCAACATTTATGGGAGTACCTGAGATATAATGTTTGATTCTTTGCCCGTTCACCACCTTCGAGTTATTGCCTTCGGCGTTGTTGATCTTGATGGCACCAGAACGATAAACTTCCTTGACAATGTAAGGCCCTTCCCATTTAGAGAGAAGTTTTCCTGCAAAAAATCTTAAACGAGAATTGTATAGCAAGACATGGTCACCTACATTGAATTCACGCTTTTGTATTCTTTTATCATGCCATCTTTTAACTTTTTCTTTAAACAACTTGGCATTCTCATAGGCCTGGGTTCTCCATTCATCAAGTGAGCTAATGTCAAATAACCTCTTCTCATCAGCAAGTTGGAAATCATAGTTGAGCTCTTTAATTGCCCAATAAGCTTTATGCTCTAGTTCTAGAGGTAAATGACATGCTTTTCCATAAACCATTTTATATGGAGACATACCCATAGGGTTTTTATAAGCAGTTCTATAAGCCCATAATGCATCATCAAGTTTCTTAGACCAATTCTTTCTAGATCTATTAACAGTCTTTTGCAAGATCAATTTTTCTCTATTGCTCAATTCTACTTGACCACTAGACTGAAGGTGATACGGAGATGCAATTCTATGGTTGACATCATACTAAGCAAGCAATTTACGGAAAGCACCATGAATAAAGTGTGAACCATTATCAGTCATTAAATATCTAGGGACTCCAAACCTCGGGAAAATAACTTCTTTAAGCATTTTAATAGAAGTATTATGATCAGCACTACTAGTTGGAATAGTTTCTACCCACTTAGTAACGTAATCAACAACAACTAAAATATGTGTATACCCATTAGAGGAAGGGAAAGGTCCCATATAATCAAAACCCCAAACATCAAATGGTTCAATAACAAGTGAATAATTCATAGGCATTTCCTGACTTCTACTAATATTACCAATTCTTTGACATTCATCATAAGACAAGACAAACTTACGAGCATCCTTGAAGAGAGTAGGCCAATAAAAACCAGATTGTAATACCTTGTGTGAAGTTCTATCTCTAGCATGGTGTCCTCCGAAGGCCTCGGAGTGACACTTGCGTAGGATCTGTTCCTGTTCATGCTCAGGTACACAACGTCTAATAACACCATCTACTCCTTCTTTATAAAGGTGTGGATCATCCCAAAAGTAATGTCTTAAATCATAGAAAACATTTTTCTTTTGTTGGTATGTGAAGCTAGGTGGTATAAATTTAGCAACAATGTAATTAGCATAATCAGCATACCATGGAGCACTACGTGAAGCATTTATGACAGCTAATTGTTCATTAGGAAAGCTATCATCAATAGGTAGTGGGTCATCAAGAACATTCTCTAACCTAGACAAGTTATCTTCTACGGGGTTCTCGGCACCCTTTCTATCAATAATATGCAAATCAAATTCTTTTAGCAAGAGAACCCATCTAATAAGTCTAGGTTTAGCATCTTTCTTTTCCATAAGGTATTTAATAGCAGCATGATCAGTGTGAACAGTAACTTTGAAATCAATAATATAAGATCTGAACTTATCACAAGCAAACACAACTGCTAAAAATTCATTTTCAGTAGTAGCATAGTTTTTTTGAGCACTGTCTAGAGTTTTACTAGCATAATGGATAACATTTAATTTCTTATCAACTCTTTGTTCTAGAACATCACCAACAGCATAATCACTAGCATCACAAATAATTTCAAAGGGTAGGTTCCAATCAGGTGGTTGAACAATAGGTGCAGAAATCAAGGCTTTCTTAAGTATTTCAAATGCTTCTACACAATCATCATAAAAAACAAATGGGACATCTTTTTGCAAGAGATTAGTGAGAGGCCTAGAAATTTTAGAGAAGTCTTTAATAAATCTCCTATAGAAACCAGCATGACCGAGGAAACTTGTTATACCTTTGATATCTGTAGGACATGACATTTTTTCAATAGCATCAACTTTAGCTTTATCAACTTCAATACCTCTTTCGAAGATTTTATGGCCCAAGACAATACCTTCATTAACCATAAAGTGGCACTTCTCCCAATTCAAGACAAGATTAGTTTCTTCGCATCTCTGTAAAACTCGATCAAGGTTGCTTAAGCAATCATCAAAAGAAGTTCCGTAAACGGAGAAATCATCCATGAAAACCTCAATAATCTTTTCACAAAAGTCAGAGAATATAGCAGTCGTACATCTTTGAAAGGTAGCAGGTGCATTGCATAAACCAAAAGGCATACGTCTATAAGCAAAGATACCGAAAGGGCATGTAAAAGTAGTTTTTTCTTGATCCTCTTTCGACACAGGTATTTGAGAAAGACCAGAATAACCATCTAGAAAGCAGAAGTGTGTATGTTTGGATAGTCTTTCTAGCATTTGATCAATAAAAGGTAGAGAGTAATGGTCTTTCCTAGTAGCTTTGTTTAATTTTCTAAAATCAATTACCATTCTATAACCTGTAACAAATCTTTGTGGGATCAATTCATTTTTATCATTAGGAACAACGGTAATACCTCCCTTTTTAGGGACACAATGAATAGGACTTACCCATCTACTATCAGCAATAGGATAAATTATACCTGCTTCCAGAAGCTTTAATATTTCATTCCTTACCACTTCTTTCATCTTAGGATTTAGCCGTCGTTGATGATCAACAACTGGTTTAGCATCAGGCTCCATATTAATTTTATGCTGACATAGTGTGGGACTAATGCCCTTAAGATCATCCAGAGTATATCCAATAGCAGCACGGTGCTTCTTCAGAGTTTTTAATAATTTCTTTTCTTCATGCTCTGAAAGGTTACCACTAATAATAACAGGATATATCTTCTTTTCATCAAGATAAGAATATTTCAAAGTATCATGCAATTGTTTAAGATCGAACACAGGATCACCATTGGGTGGAGGAGGATCACCAAAAATCTCAACAGGCAAGTTGTGCTTCAAAACAGGCGTCTGTTTAAAGAAAATTTCATCTAATTTCCTTCTTTCATTCATAAACATCTCGTTTTCATGGTCTAGTAAATATTGTTCTAAAGGATCAGTAGAAGGCACAACAATAGAAGTAAGACCAATAATTTCATCTTTACTAGGCAATTCTTTATCATGGGGGTGTCTACAAAATTTGAAGAAATTAAACTCATGGGACACATCCCCAAAACTTACACTAACTGTTTCTTTCTCGCAATCTATCTTAGCATTGGCAGTGTTCAAGAAAGGTCTACCAAAAATAATGGGACAAAAATCATCTTGTGGGGAACGCAGAACAAGAAAATTAGTAGGGTATTTTATTTTCCCACACAAGACTTCAACATCTCTAACAATCCCAATTGGTGATATAGTATCTCTATTAGCAAGCTTAATAGTAACATCAATTTCTTTTATCTCAGCAGGTGCAATATCATTCATAATTTCTTGATATAAAGTAAAGAGAATTGCACTCACACTAGCACCCACATCACATAAGCCATAATAACAATGATCTTCTATTTTAACAGAAACAACAGGCATGCCAACAACATGTCTATGTTTGTCTTTATTATCAGGTCTAGCAATTCTAGCAGCTTCATCGCAGAAGCAAATAACATGCTCATCAATATTATCGACCAAGAGATCTTTAACCATAGCAATACTAGGTTCAACTTTAATTTGTTCAGCGGGTGTAGGTGTTCTAGTATAACTCTTACGAACCACAGTTGAAGCTTTAGTATGTTCCTTTATTCTAACAGGGAAAGGTGGTTTCTCAATATAAGCAGTAGAAATAACAGGATTAACATTATAAGTAATAATTTCTTCTTCAACTTCAATAGGTTCTACTACTTTTACTTCAATGGGAGGATGATATTTAAACCACTTCTCCTTAGGGAGATCAACATGAGTAGCAAATGATTCACAAAAAGAAGCTACTATCTCAGATTCAAGTCCATATTTAGTGCTAAATTCACGAAAAGCATCGGTATCCATAAAAGATTTAATACAATCAAACTTAAGGTTTATACTTGACTCCTTACTTTCGTCGAGTTCCCAATCTTCGGAGTTGCATTTAATTCTTTCCAATAAATCCCATTTGAATTCAATAGTCTTCTTCATAAAAGAACCAGTACAAGAAGTATAGAGTATGGATTGATCATTACGAGAAAGCCGAGCATAAAAATTCTGAATAATAATTTCTCTTGAGAGCTCATGATTGGGGCATGAATATAACATTGACTTAAGCCTCCCCCAAGCTTGAGCGATACTTTCTCCTTCACGCGGCCAAAAATTATAAATATAATTCTGATCACGATGAACCTGATGCATAGGATAAAACTTCTGATGAAATTCCAATTTCAATCGGTTGTAGTTCCATGATCTGATATCATCACATAGCCTATACCATGTCAATGCCTCCTCCTTCAAAGATAAAGGGAAGACCTTCTTCTTGACTTCATCCTCTGGCAAACCTGCAAGCTTAAATAATCCATAAACTTCATCCACATAGATTAGATGCATATGAGGATGTAATATTCCATCTCTTGTATAAGGATTAGCTAGCAGTTTCTCTATCATACCCGAAGGAATTTCATAATAAATATTTTCAGTAGGTTGAGGAGCAACTCTTTGTTCTTCTGGTCGAGGTGAAGATACCCCGAATAAGCCCCTCAAAGGATTATTTTCCATAGGAACAAGTGACAGTAAATTTCAGCACACTATATAAATTTTTTCTTACCAAAGGCGCTTCACTCCCCGGCAACGGACCCAGAAAAGAGTCTTGATGACCCACCAGTATAGGGGATCTATCGTAGTCCTTTCGATAAGTAAGAGTGTCGAACCCAACGAGGAGCAGAAGGAAATGACAAGCGGTTTTCAGCAAGGTATTCTCTGCAAGCACTGAAATTATCGGTAACAGATAGTTTTGTGATAAGATAATTCGTAGCGGGTAACAAGTAACAAGTGTAGCAAAGGTGCAGCAAGGTGGCTCAGTCCTTTTTGTAGCAAAGGACAAGCCTGGATAAACTCTTATATAAAGCAAAGCGCTCCCGAGGACATATGGGAATTACTGTCAAGCTAGTTTTCATCATGCTCGTATGGTTCGCGTTCGTTACTTTGATAATTTGATATGTGGGTGGACCAGTGCTTGGGTGCTGTCCTTACTTGGACAAACCTCCCACTTATGATTAAACCCTCTCGCAAGCATCCGCAACTACAAAAGAAGAATTAAGATAAATCTAACCATAGCATGAAACATATGGATACAAATCAGCCCCTTACGAAGCAACGCATAAACTAGGGTTTAAACTTCTGTCACTCTAGCAACCCATCATCTACTTATTACTTTCCAATGCCTTCCCCTAGGCCCAAACAATGGTGAAGTGTCATATAGTCGACGTTCACATAACACCACTAAAGGAAAGACAACATACATCTCATCAAAATATCGAACGAATACCAAATTCACATGATTACTTATAACAAGACTTCTCCCATGTCCTTAGAAACAAACATAACTACTCACAAAGCATATTCATGTTCATAATCAGAGAAGTATTAATTATCATTAAGGATCTGAACATATGATCTTCCACCGAATAAACCAACTGGTATCAACTACAAGGAGTAATCAACACTACTAGCAACCCAAGGTACCAATCTGAGATTTTGAGTCAAAGATCGGATACAAGAGATGAACTAGGGTTTGAAGAGGAGATGGTGCTGGTGAAGATGTTGATGGAGATTAACCCCCTCTCGATGAGAGGATCGTTGGTGATGACAATGGCTTCGATTTCCCCCTCCCGGAGGGAAGTTTCCCCGGCAGAACAGCTCCACCGAAGCCCTAGATTGGTTCTGCCCAATTTCCGCCTCGAGACGGCGGCGCGTCGTCCCGAAAGCTTTCTTCTGATTTTTTTTCCAGGTCAAAAGACATCATATAGCAGAAGATGGGCACCGGGGGCCTGACAGGTGGCCCACAAGCCAGGGGGCACGCCCCCCATCCTTGTGGTCACCTGGTGGGTCCCCTCTGGTATTTTCTTCGCCCAATATTTTTTATATATTCCAAAATAATTCTCCGTAAATTTTCAGGACTTTTGGAGTTGTGCAGAATAGGTCTCTCAGATTTGCACTCTTTCCGGTCCAGAATTGCAGCTGCCGGCATTCTCCCTCTTCATGTAAACCTTGTGAAATAAGAGAGAAAATGCATAAGTATTGTACCATAATATGTAATAACAGCCTATAATGCAATAAATATCAATATAAAAGCATGATGCAAAATAGACGTATCACACCGCTGTTCTCGGATATGGGCAGGCTTAATAGTTTTGGCTCACAGTTTTAGGCGGGACCGACAGGTTTGAAGGGTGCTGGCCAAACGGGCTGAGGGGGAGAGGTGGGCCGGGGCGGAGCGTTTGCAAGCCAGGTTATAGGCCCAGCACCGTTCAAACCGAAAAAGGCGGGAACGAGGCACCGAAGTAGAGATTGAGATGATCAAGGGAACGTGATCCGAGATGACACGAGTGAGTGATGTTAAGGAGGTGTTGGGGAAGGCATGGTTCCAGGCTAGATTAAAGAAGGCGCGGTCGAGCCGTTCGAGGACGGGGGACTCCCTGTTGTTAGACCAAGTAAACTGGCGATCCAACAGGGGTAGCTCTAAGAGAGCTAGCTCATCAAGTGCGTCATTGAACATGTGGGCTTCTCGTTGGTGAAAGTTGGCATTGTTTTTCTCATGGGGGAAGCGTATCAGGTTGAAATCGCCTACAACTAGCCAAGGGGTGTTCTCAGGGGGAGCGATGGCTTTTAGTTCAGCAAGGAAAGAATGTTTTTCAGATCTGTTGGTCGGGCCGTAGACGTTTGTAATGCAAATAGGTGAAGGGAGCGCGAGAGATGCGAAGGTTAGAGAGGATCAGAAACCATGATTAACGTGGTGAGTGATTTTGAGGGAGCTGGTGTTGGCAGCTATGATCAAGCCACCAGCAGTACCATTAGCAGGTGATACGGCATAGTAATCGAGAGAAGTTGGCAAGAAGGATCTAATTTTTGGGACAGAGGGCGTTGCAAGTTTAGTTTCCTGAAGGAGCAGCAAATTAGGCTTGATAGATAGTAGTTCAGAGAGCACATCATTGCATTTGTCCGCATCACCCGGGCCCCTTACATTCCAGGAACAGAGATACATAGTTGTTGCTGACATTTTAAACACTAACACAGACACCAAGACAAGCTAAACCGACGAACACGATCACAGACACTGAGAAGGAGTAGACCTGACGACCTGATGAACTAGGACCAAGCGGACACAGGGCAACAACTAGGGGCACCGAAGGGTGGCTAATCATGGATCACTTGGCAGCACCACCAACGGCCTTGGCAACGCGCTCGATCTCGTCGGCGGAGGAGCCACACTCTTTGGCCAGAGCAGCGTGCGCCAGGGGCGAGCCAGGCTCAGCGTCCTCGGCAGACAGGCGAGCGGAGCGCACTGCATCGTCGAAGTCCTGGGCAGAGCTCGCCATCATCAGGCGCTTGGCCTTGGCGCGGGAAGCCTTGTCTGCCATGGTCTCCTTGGCGTAGGGCTCAGCTGAGGCAAGCCGTGCACTGCGCCTGACATGCAGCACGTCCTTGCCGCGCCTCTTCTTGGCCACCGCCTCATGAACCGCAGCAGGCTTCGCAACTTCATGCCATCGTTCTTCCCATGAACTTGCTACACTCTTTTTTGCCAATGTTTTATTTTCTTTTCCCTCAAATATGCATCCTTCTATCCAACATGTGCATGCTTGTATTGTGAAATGTCAATTTGTCGAAACTCGAAAGACTTCGATGCGTTCCTTACAAATTTTCCCAAACAAGATACCGTTTCGACTTTGTTCTTCCAAATGCACTAATTTTTGTATGGTTCGTTTTCATTTTTTCAGACCTAACATTTTGTTTCTTTTTTCTGCCGGGTTACACAATATGGAACATAACTCGGTGTTTTCAGTTTTGTACATAGGAACTTGTGTTGCTTACATTTCTAATATTTTATTAGTGCCCTTGTTGAGCATATGGGTAGTTCTTCTGTTTTTAGTGCATGCAATCTATGGATCTGAGCATACTTGGAAACCCTCTTGATTCTCTCATGTACTCCAGTTCAAACACCTTCATCACCATAGTAGAAAATTTGACTATCGCTCCGAGGCATGTGTTTCAGACATCTGGAGGTACTCATCCCATGAATCTGCGGTCGTGCCATAAGCAAGCATTACGGCTGTGCACTTCTATTAACCAGAGAACCCAATGGTTCCCATGGCATCCTTCTTCAGGAACAAGTAATCATCATAGGTCTAGACACCATGTTAAATGCGCTCGAACACTTATCGCCGCTACCAAAATTGAAGATTGATGCGCTCGAACACCATGGTAAACTTAGTACCATCCAAAACCAGCAGAGTGTGTGAATGAAGAAACAACAGCTCTAACAATAAATTGAAGATTGAAGAAGAATTAATTTATCTCGGTCTTCACGTGACCTTTTGTAAGGTGAGGTTCGTCATCGCCGCCGCCCCTCCGCCGCCTCCACCAATCATCCAGCCGCCCGCCGTGATTTTTTATTTTTTTTAGAAAAGGAGGAAGGCCCCCGGCCTCTGCATCTGGACGATGCATGCAGCCACTTTATTAATTGTTCACACAAGACCTTACAAAGTAATATAACAGTAAGATTAAAGCCACCGTCTAGACAACATCTGTCGCTACTCCTATCCAATTGATGAAGGAATGCTGATAGTCTGGGCCTAATACCAAACAGACCTTGCAGTCAAACCTAACATCTAAGACCTGAGGTCCCATCCAGGACGCCTGCCGGGTATGGGACACCCACCGGTCCGGCGCACTCCTCAACCAGGACGCCTGCCGGGTATGAGGCCGTCGCAGCCACCTGCCACCAATCCATCTTCAGAGTTGTACTGCTGCATCTACCTTGCCCGGTCTAGCTGCCGTCGACGCCACCACGACGCCAGACCGCATCACCCTCCTACGCGAGTCCATCTCCGCGCATCGGACGCCGAGTCACCACAGCGCCATGCCGCCGAGATCCGCCGCCATCAATGAGTGATATGACGCACCGCTCCACCAAAGAATCCGTCCTCTGGTCCCTCGATCACATGTGTACCTCCAAGAATGACGCCCCCAAGGGGGGAACGACACGAGAGCGCCGCCGTCATCCGATCATCAGATCTAGGGTTTCCCCCGGAGGTAGCAGAGAGTGGCCTTGAACTTCTCCACGGCGATGCCTTCAAGAAGGGAACGATGCAGATAGCGCCGCCACCACCGGCCTTGGCAGTAGCCGAAAGCAAGCTTTCACCCAGATCTGTTCGAAGGAATCCAACTCCCGTGCACGGCCGCCGCCACCACCAGGCTGAGCACACGCCGCCGCCGGCACCTCCACGATGCCCAGAGGCCGCGAGACTCGCCGCCACCCCGCCTGACAGGCAGCCACGGCCAGGCCCGAGCACCACCCAGATCCAATCTGGGGTCAAGAGCCTTAGGCCGCAGCCGCTGTCTAGGCGGCACCACCAGACGAGGACAGGCCCTCCACCCTGCCGCACCGCCGGAGCTTCGAAGCGCCGCGCCACCAAGCCCACCGGGAGTGACTAAGCCGCCGCGAGGAAGAAGGGAAGCCACGCCAGGGGAGAAGCCCTGCCGCCGCCGGCACTGCTTGGGCTTTGCCCAGCGGTGGCTCTCGGCGGCGACGAGGGGGAGGGGAGGGTGGAGGAAGGCCGGCGGCGGGGGCGGCTAGGGTTCCCCCGTGTCGCCTCGGAGAGGGACGCGGGGGACGTGACGGGAGGGACTAGTACGTGAGGCCGCCGCCCGCCGTGATGGCTGGGCCCGTTTCCACGTGCAGCTCCGCGCTGCAGTGTGGACATGTCGCGGCTCTGTCCGCCTGTACCTCGGAGGGCCGCGCAAGCGGGCATCGCGAGGAGGTTGTCGCTAGGTCAGCCCTGATCCAATCTGAGCAAGGTCTTGTAGTGCAGCAGGACTCCGCCTCCATGCGTGCCACGATCTCCACGTCCAGGGGCGGGTGCAGGGCAGATAAGTGGGGATCTAGGATCTTCAAGCAGCCACAGATCGATCTCCGTGCAAGAGAGCCGCCAGATCGTGTCGCTCTACAAAAGCTCACGAGAAGAACACTAGCACACGCCGGGACGATAACAACGCCAGCGTCCTCAACGCTCTCGCTACCGATGACTCTTGTTGTGATCTCAAACGCTGGTGGGGGCGATAACGGGGCACCTAGTGAGGGAGCTACCCGCCCGAAGCCAGCTGACGAGAAAACCCTAGTCCATGTGGTGGCGAGTCCGGATACACAGGCGATTATTCCATATAATGAAGGAGTGCATGGTGGTGACCTGAAAAGAGGCAAGATGGAGGATGGTTCGGTTATAGGCAAGAGGCAGATGCAAGGAATGATGGAGTTGGATCCTGAAGCCACTAATGGTAATGCTTTTGTCACGTTTGCTGATGTGTCAGTTGGGGGTGTGCAGAAAAAAGGCAAAGTGGAGATGCAGCGTGGGGGTGGTGCCGATCAACAAGTCTATATGGTGGAGATGCCGATGGAGGAGGATGCAAGCAGTGTGGCGCGTGAGGTGGACATGGAGGCGACCGGCCAGGGGGCCGCCGGCAAACTGACGGGTCCGAATGTGGCGCCCCGTCAGGAGCAATGAATTGCTTAAGTTGGAACTGTCGGGGAGCGGCCAACAAACCGACAGTTCGTGATATGGTTGGTCTTGTCAGGCCAACCAATGCCAATTTGGTCATTTTGAGTGAAACTCGTCAGAAAGCAAATAAAATGCGCCGTCTTCGTGGTAGGTTAGGTTTGTCTGGTTTTGCTGGGTGTGATAGTGATGGTCGTAGTGGAGGACTTGCTATGTTTTGGTGTGAACAAATTCATGTTGAAATTCAGGAAATAAATGAGAGATATATTGATGCACATGTTCGTGTGTCTGATGGTGATCCTCTCTGGAGACTTACCTGTGTGTACGGAGAGCCACGTGTGGAGAACAGGCACCGAATGTGGACCATTATGAAAAATCTGAAAGCTCAATCAACCTTGCCTTGGTGTGTTATTGGGGATTTCAATGAAGCACTCTGGTCCTTCGAGCACTTCTCCCAATCACAGCGAGGTGGGGCTCAAATGGTGGCCTTCCGAGACACACTGGAGGTATGTGAGCTGATGGACCTTGGGTTTGCAGGGCTACCTTATACGTATGATAATAAAAGAGGGGGCAATCGAAATGTCAAAGTCCGGTTAGACCGGGCTGTTGCTGATAATAGCTGGCGTGATATCTTCTCTGATGCTAGAGTGGTACACAAGGTCAGTTCACGTTCAGATCATTGCCCTATTGTACTGCATTGTGGAGGCGTAGAAGAGCAGAGACCGCAACGGCGAACTAAACAATATGAAATTATGTGTGAACGAGAAGCTAGTTTGCCTGAGAGGGTAAAGATTGCATGGAATAAATCTGGAGCTAAGGAAAACTAGGGTGATGTGAGGGTCGGCCTGACCAAGCTGATGGAGGAACTGCATGTTTGGAGTCAGGCTAAGTTTGGCAGTGTTAAAAAGGAACTGGAAAAATTAAGAAGCCAGCTAGAGGAATTGTTGAGGATGAATGCAGACAGACGAGAAATCCGTAAGGTGGAAGATCTCATGAATGAAATGCTATATCGGGAGGAACTAATGTGGTTGCAGCGATCTCGAATAGATTGGCTTCTTGAGGGCGACCGAAACACCCAGTTCTTCCATAGAAAAGCTGTATGGCGGGCGAAAAAGAATAGAGTTAAAAAGTTAATTGATGCGGCAGGAGTAGAACACAGTAGCATGGATGCCATGGGGCCGGTGGCTACTAACTATTTTCAGGAGTTGTTTACACGTGATGACAACCTTGCTCCAGAACCAGTGCTACAGCTTTTTACTCCAAAGGTAACTGCAGCTATGAATGCAAGTTTGTGTGCTGACTTTACTGAAAAAGAGATTTCAGATACATTATTTCAAATTGGACCTCTAAAGGCCCTGGGACGAGACGGTTTTCCTGCTCGGTTTTTTCAGCGCAACTGGCTTGTCATGAAAGAGGATATTATTAAGGCGGTACAAGAATTTTTTCGTACAAGTATTATGCCTTCTGGGGTTAATGATACGGTCATAGTACTTATTCCAAAAGTCAAAGACCCGGTTCGTCTAACTGACTTTCGACCCATTAGCCTATGTAATGTGATTTACAAAATTGTTGCCAAGTGTTTGGTGAATAGGCTGAGACCTATCTTGGATGATATAATATCCCCGGAGCAGAGTGCCTTTGTACCAGGGAGATTAATTACAGATAATGCGCTCTTGGCTTTTGAGTGTCTTCATCACATGCATACAGAGAGGAATCTGAATAACAATTATTGTGCGTACAAGTTGGACCTGTCTAAAGCCTATGACAGGGTAGATTGGGGATTCTTGGAGCAAGCGATGCAAAGGTTAGGCTTTGCTCACCGGTGGGTAAGTTGGATCATGACTTGTGTTACCACGGTGAGTTACTCTGTGAAACTTAATGGAGCCATCCTGGATTCGTTTGTACCGACGCGTGGTCTTCGGCAAGGTGATCCCCTATCCTCGTTTTTGTTCCTCTTCGTTGCTGATGGAATGTCTGCACTGATTCGACAGGGAGTGTTATCTCAGGCCATAAACCCAGTGAAAGTTTGTGCCAGAGCACCTGGTGTGTCACACCTCCTCTTCGCAGATGATACCTTACTGTTTTTTAAGGCCAACTCTGCTCAAGCCGCTCATATAAAGAGTATCATCAATAGCTATGAGAGTGCGACCGGCCAGTTAATAAATCCGCATAAGTGTTCCATTCAGTTTGGTGCGTCTTGCCTGGAAGGCACCCAACAGGAGATCAGGCAGGAGTTGCAAATACAAGGCCAAGATTTCGAAGCAAAATATTTAGGGCTCCCGACTCCCGAGGGGCGTATGCATAAGGGGAAATTTCAGAATTTGCAAGAAAGACTGGCGAAGCGTATTCTGTTGTGGGGGGACACTTTGTCTCAAGCGGCAAAGGAAACACTGATTAAGGCAGTGGCTCAAGCCTTGCCCACATACATAATGGGAGTGTTTAAGTTGCCATACTCCGTGTGTGATGACCTAACGCGCTTGGTCAGAAACTTTTGGTGGGGCTCAAAAAAAGGCAAGAGAAAATCACATTGGCAGTCTTGGGATAAATTGATTGAGCCAAAGGGTCGCGGAGGACTCGGCTTTCGTGACTTCCGGATGTTCAACCAGGCTCTTCTGGCTAGACAAGCATGGCACCTTCTCACACGCCCGGACAGCCTTTGCGCATTGGTACTCAAAGCAAAATATTATCCTAACGGTGCCCTTGAGGACACAGTTTTTGCAGGAAACGCTTCTTCAACGTGGCAAGCCATCCAACATGGCCTTGCTTTGCTCAAGAAGGGTCTCATATGGCGCATTGGGAACGGCGAACAGGTACGGATATGGAGAGACCCGTGGATCCCAAGACCACCATCGTATCGCCTCATCACCAACAGGGGCACATGCCGCCTACATCGTGTGGAGGAGCTCATGAACGCTGAAGGGAGATGGGATGTGGAGTTGCTGCGGCACCACTTCCACCCAGCGGATGTGCAGGCTATCATGGAGATTAAGCCGTCACCACGCCGGATGGAGGACATCCTCGCCTGGGCACCCGACGCTCGAGGCATTTTCAGCGTCCGGAGTGCTTATCGTCTCGCGCTTGCGGAGAAACATCGCACTACCACGTGTGCCACGAGCAGTGCACCGGACGGCACTAGGGCCATCTGGGACACGGTGTGGGGGTGCCCTGCTCCCCCAAAGGTACGCGTCTTCGCCTGGAGAGTGGCGACGAACTCGCTTGCTACCATGAAAAATAAAATGAGTCGAAACATTGTGAAAACTAATATATGTGAGCTATGTGGTGTGGAATGCGAGGACACTTTCCACGCTTTCTGCAGATGCCCGAGGGCCCGAGCGCTTTGGACGGCAATGGCGGAGCAGTGGCGTATGCCCAGCCTGGACGACGTCCGCAACACTGGGCCTGGCTGGCTGCTACACCTGCTACAAGGATGCACCGACGACGAGCGCCTTCCGGTACTCATGACGATGTGGAGAACATGGCATGTGCGGAATGAAATCACTCACTTCAAGCCCGCGCCTACCACAGAGTCATCTCGGTGCTTCCTGTCAAGCTACATCGACTCGTTGCTTCATATCCGGCAACATCCTGATGATGACCTGGTGAAAGGGAAGGCAGTTATTTCCTATGACCGCATGTTATACAGAGGAAAAGAGAAGAATCTACCTGCTTCGTGTACGAGGCCCCCGGAGGTCTGGGTGAAGCCGCCGCTGGGATGGAACAAGCTTAACGTGGACGGATCTTTCGCCACAGTCGATGGCACTGGGGGCGCTGGTATGATTCTACGTAACCACCATGGCGAGATTCTTTGCATCTTGTAGGCAACTTTTCTCATGCTCGAGTGCGCTTGAGGCGGAGCTGGCGGCTTGCAAGGAAGGTGTTGCGTTGGCTCTGGAATGGAGTACTGAACCGTTCCTCATGGAGACAGATAGCACTGTCGCTGCAGCCATGCTGTTAGAGAAACACATCAATCGATCTCCAGTTGCCTCTTATGTACAGGAGACTAAGATCCTTCTTAGTTCAGGTAGAGAACATGCTATATCGCATGTAAGTAGACATAAGAATCAAGTGAGTCACCGGCTGGCTCATATGGGGCGTGTTTTGCCCCGAACGGCTGTATGGATTCGGAATGGGCCGGAGGAAATTAGCTCCTTATGCCACACGGACTGTATTAACTCTCCTTAATTAATACAAGTCCATTTCGCAAAAAAAAAAAAAAAAAATTGAAGATTGGGCATGTATTGTTGATACCACGGACAATGTTATGTACAGCTTCAGCTTTATCTGATGTATTGATCCCTAAGAGGACTGATCGTGTCATATATATGTATCTAAAACTCTTAATTGTCGCTAACAAATCCACCAAAATTCGTTGAAAACTTTGATTGTCTTGGATCACATATATAAGCAGAACAAGGTATGCAACAGAATTTACATTGAATTCTAGTGATGTGATACAATTGATATAGCATAACATCTTTAAATTAACCAAAACTTTAGAAACAATTATGTACTGTATCCTTTTTTGAGGGCGAAACAAATATGTATCGCACACAGCATGTGTAGTAGTCGGAGATTAGCCCGCGTGGTTTAACCACAAGGTTCTCAAGCATACACAGCGCTCAACAAAGGCGCGAGAAGTGAATCTGATGATTTGTCGGCGGTGCGCCGGCCCGTCACCATCTTCTCTACCATGGTTGTTATCTTCGTCTCTTCTCCCTGCTGTTGCTGCTTGGTGCCTAGAAACGTTACCGGACCTGACCGGACCTTCTCGGTGTTCAACAACTGGCACTTTGGCAGCACTAGCCCCAGATTAAGATTAAGATTAACAAGATTACTACGGTCAAAGTCGAAGAAGCTTCTTTTGAGCCGGCGGCACCACTCGGCCCTGGCGGCAGAGCGCTGCAGCCTCTGGTGCTCCTTCTCGTCGAAGAAGGTGAGGGTGCACCGGACGGCGATGTAGTCGTCACGGACGCATCCCGCTGCCTCCAGCGCGCTCCGCTCGATCATCAGGTGCTTGGACCAGCCGTGGGCACCAAGCACTTGGTCGGTGCGGAAGACGGTGCGCTTCAGGGCGCCGTCGAGGATGTCGATGGAGATGTTGGTGCCGGACGCGTTGCGGTTGTAGGTCGCGGTGGAGACGTGGACTGCGAGGGCGCCCAGCACGCCGTCGATGATGCTGCACGGGATCGCCTTGATGTGCCAGAGGTGGCGGTTGAAGTAGAGGGTCTGGAGCTTGCTGGACGGCGTGCCCGGGGGCATCTGCCCAGGGCCGGCCCATAGGTTGGGCAAAAGGGGTGACCGCCCTGGGCCCCAAGAGGGGAGGGGTCCAACTATAACTTATACTAGTAAGAACTATACAAGTATACATTACATGTCAAAGATTATTAAATGGATACAATAGAGACTCAATTTGCAGAAGCGTAAGTTCAGACACATACCGATAAGTTATATCACGCATAGGCAAACCAATCCGACTGACGAAGTTGAGTTCAAATACATTAGTCTCTCTTTACGTATCATAATGGAAATGATGATAACTAGATTTCAATGTTTAAACCAATGCATAATTTTTAATTCGATAAACATGTAGGCATCTCATTTGCACAAAATCAAACCAAGTGAATCTGGACAAGCATATTAGGTAATCGAATCATGTGTAAAAGTATAATCAACAACATTTTTGGTTCTTCGAATTACTAAATCCAACTTGCAAGCCACATTTTCTAGACTAATATACACTAGAAACCAATATAAAAATATTTGTTAGTGTGTCTATAATTTAGAAATCTCTATCATAATATTCAATATAATATTAAAAGATATATGAACACACACACACACAAATGTGTATACACTACATCGTTTATTCAATATTAGAAAAATAAATATGAAATATCTTTTAACAATAAAGAAAAATTTAGTACATCATAAAGTTTTCATTTTGTTTAATTAAAATTTTCAATGATATACATTACAACTTCATACCAATGAATAATATAACTGTTATTTGAATACATTTTATGTGGCTAAGTAATAAAAATATTAATTACAACTGTAATATGGTACACTTAGTTTAAAATAAGTATAAAAGTTTAGTATGAGAAACAATTGTTTTACATCGCCCCGGGCCCAAAAGCTTTGGACCGGCTCTGCATCTGCCCCAGCTTCGCGTAGCCCCGGACCACCCGGAGGCGCGTCAGGGTCTTGGTCGCCGCAGGCGACGAGGAGGAGCGGCTGGCCATCGTGTTTGTCGTACGTACATTCCTTATCTGCAATCAGTCATATATATAGTCGTCAGTCATATCGCTTCTGAGTCGGCCAAACGGACGGAAAAAAATTCTGTGGATCGGATCGGACGCATGCTTGCTCTCGGCTCCTCCTCGAAGCGGCGCTCGGCTAGGTAGGCTCGCCACAGGACGCCCCAGGGACTCAGCTCCAGGGGCCCTCCTCTTCGTCTTTGCCGCCTGTCTCGTCCGCCGCCGCCGATATTGCCTCCCAAATGCTGCCGCGTTCCTCTTCGTTCCCCTCGTGATCCCGTCATCGCCTCTCTCTCATCCGTCGCTGGGAGGCGTTGCCCGCGTCACCGTGGCCGGGAACCTCGACGTGAACCACGAGGTGAGCAACCAGCCAATTATCCTCCTCGGCTACGTCATCAACCCGGGTTTGTTCAGAAAGCTTTATTCAGAGTATCAACTTCGTAATCCTGATCCCGCTAATCCGAGTTTTTTCAGAACACTCCATTTATCACACATGGTGAGCAATTGCAGGATGCAGCAAGCCAGCACCTGATGTGGTCTGTAGTGATGCGAATGCAGGGGCTTCCGGGCTTGGCATTTGACCTTCAGAAATTGGAAACAATGTTAGGAGCAGAGTGAAGCTGGAGATTCTAACTTTGCTGACAAACTGATGATTCTAGCTTTGTTGGTACATGGGCAATGGAGATGTATCAAGACTTCATCTTTTTAACATGGAACCAAATGAAATTCTAGCTAGTTAGACTTCCGGTTGCACTCACTGAAGTTATTGTGGTTTTTGGTTGTAGTTTTTCGGCAATCCTTGTGTATCACTAATCTTTCACATCATGACAATTTGCGTAATCATAGAAAATATCGTGTGTTTTTGCTTGCTGATTTCTTAGCCGTATATACACTAGGGCTATCAAATCTTGCGACTTTGAAACTGAATTCATGGTAACAAATTTATCAATGTAGAGCTGATAGCTCACTGGATTCATGCAGCCATGCAGGCGGGGGGCAGCATCATGTTGTTCTATTGCGCTGTATCACTCATACAAGATTCAGAAGCTCCACTTGAAAATAAAGAGGTGTTGTTCTATAGAGATCAACAGATTGTGCAGTGCCTATTTAGCAACAACGTGTCAGATGAAGGAGCATAGGAGCAGAAAATAAAGAGGTGTTGTTTCTGAAATATGGATGCACTCAGTTGTTCTTCATGTGGTGCATAGGAGCAGAACATGTCTATACATGTGCATGCCAAAACGGGATTGTAGTTGAACATCCACTTACCGAACAGATAACAGAGCATTTTTATGACAAATGCCCAGACACGTGTAATAAGCAAAACAATCTCTGTTTTGAAGTCTCACATCACAGTTTTGAAGTATGTATGATCTGTATTTTTATTTTCAAAGGAATCAGAGAAACAATCTTTTTTTTTGCGAGAAAGAGAAACAATCTTAGTTTTGAAGGTTTTTATACCAAACAAACAAGAAGTACAAGTACCTCATCCCAAAACACAAATATGTATTCCCTTCAAAAAACACCCATATGCCTAAATTCAGTTATGATAGGAGGTTGAACCATTACTATCTACATTCTCAGAACAATTTCATGTCAAACCATCCACAATTAGATCAGTGTACACTCTGATGGAACCGTCCAAATCAAAACCATTCCAGGAGTCTCGCCGTTGAGAAGGATATTCAGAGCAACTCCAAAGCGGCGACCCATTTCGTTCACACGCGTCCGTTTGGGTCGCGGCAGACAGAAAAGTCAGCCCAACGCGCCGACCGAAACGGACGCGGTTCCGCTTTTCGACCGCCTGCCGACCCAGTCCCGGCCCATTTTTAAGCCTCATTTGCGTCGGCGCGGACATGAGACGAACGCGCGCGACATGCACCAACTACTTCCCCTGGCCCGCCAGTCGGTGGCAGCCTCCACCATTTCCCTCCACTTTCCCCAAAAACCTCCCGCCCGCGCGCGCTCCCGCCCCTCGCCATGAACGACGACCTCGATGCCGCCGCCAGCCTCGCCTCCCTCGCCTCGTCCGGTATCACGACCACCCCCTCCGGCGAAGGCAAGCCTCGCGCCCCCCGCAAGACCGCCACTGCGCCCAAGCCGAAGAAGAAGCTGATGCCCGAGGAACGGGCCAGGGAGTCGGCGAAGAGAAAGGGCCGGAGGCACGCGGCAGACGCAAGGGAAGAAGCAGCGGCAGACGCCATCGTCGCCGCCGCGCAGCAGGAGGACACCAACACCCGTGTCGCGGCGGCAACGAGGGAGGCGCTGATGTACCTAGGGTTAAACCCTGGCCAGCACGGGCTCGTCAACGCCGCCGTGGCCGCGGCCAGCACCGGCTCGTCTGCGTTTCCTCGGATGGTGCTGCCAGAGTCGCCCCGCGCGTCGGCCACTCACCCGGTTCCCGGCTTCCACTACCCGCAAGCCTCCTGACTCTCCGGGGAATGCTCGCCACAGGTGAGCGTGGTGGCTCCTTCCACGCCCCCGTCCACGCCCATCGACCTCAACGCCACACCGGTAGCCGGTGGCTCGTCATCCAGTGGGGCAAGGAAACGCGCGCGGGAGACGCCAGCCAACATGCTCCTCGGCGCCCGCAACCTGTTCGACAGAATGCCGGCGGCCGGCGACGACGATTTCATGCAGAACATCATCTTTGAGGGTGGTATGGCGGCCGCTGGCGGTGCCGCCGCAGCTGGCTACAATCCCGATGAGACACAAAGCCAGGACGGCCGAGGGCCGTTCACGCCGTCGACCTTTGATCAAGCTGGCATGCAGGCCGCCTTCATGCAAGATCAGGTCGGCCTGGACCTGGACGGCTTCCCGCTCGACCACGAGTTTTAGGAGGACTCGGCCTCGAGGAAGAGGATGATTTGGACATCGACGTGCAGCCTTTGTTCGAGGACGAGCTCGCCAACCAAGCCGCCGGGGTGAAGCCGAAGCGCAAGAGCAAGCGAACGAAGGCATACACGGCGGCCGAGGACAAGCTCCTTTGTGAGTGTTGGAGGGACATTGGCCAAGTCCCCAAGACCGGCGCAGAACAAAAGGCATCAACCTTTTGGACTCGTGTCCATCGCGAGTTCCATGAACGCAGGAAGTTTCCGCCGTATGCTATGCAAAGCACGCGCGGGTGGGTGTCCATTTCGAAGCGATTGAAGGTGATCCAACAAGAGTGCAACAAGTTTTGTGCCACTCTTGCAAGCATCAATGCACGCCCCGTGAGCGGCATCGGCATGCAAGACATGGTATGCATGCAAGCGCCCCTCTTTGTGTCATTCCGTTTATGCTTGCATGTCCATTTCCATATCCATTTTCCAATATGCTTGCATGCAATTCATTTTTAGGCATTCCAAGCTTTGGAGGCGTTCAACCAACACGAAGGCAAGTCCTTCAAACCTCTCCCATTGTTGGAGGGTCATCAAAGACGAGGAGAAGTTCAAGGCGCAATTTGCCGCCCTCATGCATGGTGCGTGGGGGGAAGAAAGCCGTGGAGGAGGAGGTTGGGGAGGGCGAGAAGGCACGGCCGTGGGGGAAGACCAACTCCAAGAAGAAGGACAAGCGGGATGCGGCGTCGATCGCCTTGATCGCAACCATGGAGGACATGATGACCAAGAAGGACTCAAGGAAGGAGAAGCGCCGGCAAGACAAGGAAGAGCAAATGAACGCCTTCATGGAGATCCAAAGGAGGAGGCTTGAGATGGAGGCGGCGAAGCAAACGAGGATGCTTGAGATGGAGGCGAAGAAGCAAGCTAAGATGCTAGAGATCGAGGCCGCCAATGCAAAGACCAAGGCGAAAGAAGTGGCTCTCGCTAGCATGATGACAGGGGTGGAGATCATGAAGGTGGATCTCAACACCGTGTCGCCAAGAAAGAGGCCGTGGTTCGAGAAGATGCAGGCCGACATGCTCAAGTTCGACGTCGAGTGATCTATGGCGGCAAGCGCCATCCTTTTTGTATGCCTGCAAGTGTGCTGGCATGACCACGGTCGCGATGGCGTGGTCGAACTCCCGCCCCTTTTTGTGTGCTGGCATGTGTGCGGCCGCTGGCAAATGCGTCAGCATGAATTGTGTGGTGTTTTTTTAAGCTGGCAATTGTATGCAAGCCGCTGGCATGGTGCCGACATGAACTTCGGGCGACGGCATGGCCGCTGACATGATATATGGCCGCGGGCCTTTTTCAAATTTGTGCGCGGACATGAAATGGGCCGTGGCCGTTGGACGCACTGCCAAACCAAATCTTAAACAGGGCAGACACCGAGCGGGCGGTCGACCCAAACGGATAAAAACGTCGTTCGTTTGGGTCGGCGCGTTAGAGTTGCTCATGGCGACGCTGTGGAGGAAGAGACATGCGACGGCAGCCGCCTGGAGATCTGGGGAGGCGCCATGCCAAGGGAGATGGTGGCGGCCCACAGAACGCAAACCTTGGAGAGGGAGGCGGAGGCGGCGGCCTGGAGCAGGCGCACTGGGCTCTTGTGCGTTGCCGCATGAGTCGAGCGAGCAGGTCTCGTCTCCTGTACGGTTGATTTCCGTTCAAGCCGAGCCGAGCGAGCAAGCCATCGTGGAGGAGGCCCAGGAGGGCGTCGGATGCTTTTCTTGTACACGTGTCGGCCATCCGCGTCGGGTACGCACAGGATTTAGTTTGCAGCCGGTCTGCACAGAATTTTTTTCCAAACGGACGGAACTGTGTCTGGACGGATCTCGCTGCCTTTAGGGCATGTACAATGATTTTATCTTAACAGTGGCACATAGCATAAATGCTGAGATGGAGGAGAGAGAACTCATAAAAAAATGCTTGTCTTTTCTTATTTAAGAGATGATCTCTTAGCATAATTTGTCTCACCACGTTTTTAGGAATTGCTAGTTATTAAAGATAAGGCTAATAGATAACCCATTGTAGATATTTTTTTATTGTCATCTCTAAATTACATGCAAGACTTAAGATAACACTGTCTTATCAATCACTGTACATGCCCTTAATTTGCTCCCTTTTTTCCCGCAATTTTTTTTGCTTCTCATAATTAAATGCAAAACGTAATACTTAATTTTCATCTCGTTGATTGATGAACTTATTTAATACTTTATCCGTTTCATAATATAAAAAGGTTTTCAACACTACACTGATGTCAAAAAACGAGTAATAATAAATAAAGATGCGAACGGGAGGGAGACGAATCGAGCCTCCAACATTGTGTGTTGCTTAAACGCACGCGCGCTTATATTTCATCCAACGTTTTCACTTCATCGTTTGCTGGCGTTCCGTGACATCACACGTCTATCCTCGACCGATTTTCAGGTGTGTCACACGTGTGTATATCTATCTAATCTACGCGCGTGCCGTGGTGTAAGGAAATGATAAATTTTGGCCTATCAATGCTAACAGGGTTTTACAAATTCCGCTTTCATCTCAAGATCAACCAGATTTCATAGCTTGGCAACTATGTATAAGTCTGAGAGTCTTACCGTTCAATCAGCATACCATGCAGAATTCCCCTAAAAAAAAGCATACCATCCAGAATGGAACGTGGAGTACCGGACTAGGGCGGGTGTTGTTACAGGTATGGAAAGAAGTAACTCACATCCGCTATGGAAGTTACTTTGGGATTTGAGAATTCCTCCCAAGGTGCATATTTTTATTTGGAGAGCTCTGCACATAATTATTCCATGTTACTGTACCTTGGCGAACAAGCATATTAAAACTCCGGTGACTTGCCCAGTCTGCAAGGTTGATCCTGAAGACCTCAAACATATGTTGTTCATAATGAGTATATTAGCAATATTTCGATCAATTTAATCCATGAATAAATCACTCGCATGGCATTTTTTTTGCGGGGACTCGCATGGCATTGACAGAAGTAAACACATGCTGATATTTGATCACGCAAGTACATACTACGCTAACAACAGATACATCTACGTATAACGCTAGCATGGCTAAAACAGAAATAAACATGAGTGGGATAAACGAGTTATACCCTCCAATAGGCTAAGCAGAAGCCTCTGAGGCGGCGGCAGCAGTGGTCTTCTCGGCGGCCTTCTTCTCGGCTTCGAGTTTCCCGGCGGCGGCACGGCCGGCTTCGTTGGCGGTGGACATGGTGACGATGAAGACGGCGTGGATGTAGAAAAACGGCGGCGAACAGTGGCGTAGGAGACGCTCCCCAAAAACCTAATCGCCCCTCTCCCGTATAGGATCCGGAGAGGCGGGGCTTCAAAGGCCTGCTCTCACGTCAATCGTATACGCGGTGAACGGAGTGGGATCATCGGCAGCAGCAGTAGCAAAAGGAATGACAGTGGGTGTGGAGGCATATGCGATCTGTTTCAGGGCTGCAAAAATAAGCGCATAGGTGTGAGCTCGGCTCGGCTCATTTCCCGCAACCCGCAGCGCGTTGTGACGAGGCGTGACGTGGCGTGGGGAGGAGTGCGCAGGAATCACTTCTCTTCTCAAGCTCCAATAGCAAGTGCAAGAGAATTTTGTCGGGACCCCGATCCTAAGTCACACCGATCTAGCATAAGACACATCATATCACTTTGCGACCTCACGCACGGTAACCCACGGCTGCCACCTTTACCTTGGCCGGAACCGTTTGCGTCTTTTGGATCACGTATATGATTGTGATGCTAGCATCCATATGACAGAGAACCCGGGTCGACATGACTAGTCGTAAACCAAGGTGGCATAAACTTACAGGGATAGGCATACGTGACCCAACAATGCACGTGTCGGCCAGCAGCGAGTGTAACCAGGCTGTAGCAAGCTATCAGGACTCTGCTAAACACCGTGTGACATTTTCCCGTAGGGACAGACATAGGAGCAAAGAGGACACATGCCGGTCAATCCATGTGTTCAGGATGAAAGCACTAGGAGGCATTTCCCCATAAGAAAGGCTACCAAGAATAAACAACTAGGTGTCGAATCCCACACATACCAAAACATTTCAATAACATACACACAATATACTCGATATGTGTAGATACAACATGGCATCGCAACATAACTCTACGATTTAAAGAATTTCTTTAAGAAGCTCCGATGAGCCATACATAGCATGATATTACAAACATGGGTCTCATGACCCAACATTCAAAGTCAAACAAGCAACAAGCGGAAGCAAAACCTGTCTGAGTACAGACAGCTGAAAAGAAAGAAGGCTAGGAAGTCTGTCTATCTACAAGACCCTCCATAGGAACCATACCTCTGTCTGGGATTCGCAAGCTAATCGTCGAAGCCCACGTGAAACTACTAGTGAGATCGAAGTCTCCTCTGTAAAATATAAATTAGGCAAACGTGAGTACAATTGTACTCAGCGAGACCATCAGAACTATCTACTTTTGCATCAGTATCAGCAAAGGGATTGTGGAGTTTAACTGCAGCAAGCCAAATTTAACTCAGTGGCTATCATGTACTACGTCCACCAGCATTTCTTTGGGGTGATGGAGCGCACACGACTCCACATATTCACTATATCAATATACCACTATGGATCCGCTCCCGTCTCCCTACGAGAAGGCCATCCATAGCACTCACGCTTATCTTGGGCATTTTAGAGAATCCACTTTAAGTTATCTATGAACCATATAAGTTTTTCAAGTAGTCCTTCGAATAGATCATATTACCCTGCATGGGGGTACTTCTTCACACACGCTCTCACCACTTATCGTCGTTTACACGACATGTATTCGACAACCTTCAAGCGGAAGCCCAGCGAGGGTGTCAGCCACGACCTAACTAACCACACAAGTCTCTAGTCCAGGTTTATCGCCTATTTGAGTTCCATCCGCAAGGAAGTCCGGCCGCGGTTTCCACTACGGCCCCAAACGATGTGTGCAGAGTTCCCAAGCTCATCAAACGGTGCCTCGGTACACCATGCCACGGTGTCTATACCGCATCCACTACAAGAAATATGTCAACTTGCGACCATCACTATTGGTCGCTGAATGGTCATTGTTTTTCATTTGCGACCTTTTTGTGACCAAAAACAGATGGTCAAAAGCTGACCGTCTTTAATGAAAATTAACGACCTTCTTTGTGATAAGGTCGTTGAAGGCAACGACCAAAACAAAAGGTCGTTGATCCTATGACCTTCTGTTTTGGTCGTTGGTTGTCTGCCCAGGCCACGTCGGATCCGACGTGGCAAAATTACGACCAAATGAAAAGGTCGTTGATTAGAATCAGCCCGGTCCAATTTGATGTTTACATGGGCCGAGCCCAACAATTCAGCTTATTTGTGTTTTTTTTCTCATATTAATTTTGGTCAGGTAGATGGGCCAAGCCCAACAATTAAGCCTTCTCATTTTTGGGCCGTGGCCCTTTTGCGGACCATTTCATTAAAATCCTTTTTGTTTAGGTTTTCCCGAAATGCACAATGTTCCAATCCACTATTATTTGGGCTGTAGCCTTTGTAGTGCCCATATATTATTTGGTCCAATAGAACATTTGGTCTTTTTATTCACTAATTTCCAGTTTACATATTTGAACAGCAAACACTCAATAATTCTCTCGATTAAATGATTAAATTCAGAAATCATTCAGCCAAATACACACAACAGCGCATACAAGTTTGCACGTCCAACATCAACTAAAACAAGCAAAAACAGATACACAAGCACGATACAAGTGTGCTTACAAGCAAAAACAGATACACAAGCACCAAAACATGGTGCAACATCAACTAAAACTGTAGTGCGCATCTCCATGCCTCTTCTGATCTTCCGTCACAGCAGCAGCAGCCTAAACAACATTAGATCCTGATCTAGATCACCAAAAAGAAACATTATTAAATGTTTAGGGAGAATGCCATCAACATGAGGCGGTAATCCAACTTAACACTTTGTCAACATATTTTACATATGCAAAGGTATAGAGACAATGCCATCAACAAGACAATGCCTCTTGTAACTGCTGTACGCAGCTCTATATGTACCATGTACTGAACACTAAGGAAGTAACAACTACAGTTTCAGCAAAACTACGTTGATCAAAGGGACCAGGATAAACAAATAGTTGAGGGCCTCTTTCTTTTTGTTTGAGCAGTCACGGGCTCGCAGAGAAGGTATAGCTACAGAAGTAGAATATGACCAGTTAATATATTGCAGAGAAGGTTTTTGTGCATCAGCACTGAATCAAGAACATATTCTCAATAATTTAGACATATCGTTTCAAGTTGTTGCAACATCAGCTTGAGGCTGCTTGTCTATCCTCATTCTGCTGGTTGATAATCATTTATAAATTTGTAGTGAACTAGATATACAAGATACATCCTTCGCACACAAAAAAGATATACGAGATACATCATGTTCCTATTTGCAAAGCCTGCCAAGAACAGATCCTAGAACTAAGACATACTAGTTCTTACAAGACTTTTCTCCTAATGGTAGCAACAAAATTCTTAAGAATTGAACGGCAGTAAGCACCACATATTCACTTCATCAAGAGATAAACACCAAAAATCATCCTCAACAAAGAACCAATTTGCTGGAAAACACATGTCTTACTTACTGAACTTCCAGATGAACCACATCCCCATGAGCCTCCAAATGTCTGGCTCGCTGGAGGGAAAGACGAGGTTGAAGGAAAGGGCGCCGCCGGCAAGCATGGAGGCGTACGCCTGGACCTCAAAGATGGTGTACAGATGGACCAAACTACAGTTTCAGTAAAACTATAAGAACACAAAGTAAAACTACAAAAACTACAGTTTCAGTAAAACTATATGTACCATGTACGCATAGATTCAAGTATGATACTAAGTGAGCAGGTAGAATAATCCAAGCATGGAGGCAAGTGTCTCACCTGCGGCAACTGACCAGCAGCGAAGTTGAGCATGGCCGGGGCAGGAGCAGCTGGAGTAGCACGGTCGGCCTTGAGGTCTGGGGCATCCAC
The DNA here is from genome assembly GCA_011799875.1 of Thinopyrum elongatum. NCBI lineage: Eukaryota > Viridiplantae > Streptophyta > Magnoliopsida > Poales > Poaceae > Thinopyrum > Thinopyrum elongatum. The sequence goes on from CM022301.1 coordinate 576,450,213, forward strand.
AGCCTGCCTGGCATCGGTGCCCGGACCGAGGGGAGCATCGGGGCGTGCCTGCATGAGGAAGGGAAGAAATCAAAGATGAGGGTACCTTGAGGAGCAGAGCAGAGCAGAAGTACTATAAGTTAACGGGACAATGGTCATTGTTATCCTGGTGGCATTAACAGGCTGCAAAATTGCCTCTACAGTTTATTATTTAGCTATGATAAATAAGTTGGTATAAGAATGATTGTGGCAGCAGTAGATACATTAAGAATGCAAGGTACATTCAGTGAGAATTGTATTCTTATAAGCTACCAGCAGAGAAGCAGAAAACTGCCGAACAGCCTGGCACAAACATGTAGCGCTGAGGCACTGACTGCAATACAGAAAGCACTCCAAATTCAGATCTGCTGGACCAATTCAGAACTTCAGATCAGCTCAGAACTGTTTCCCTGATCAGTTCATCCATTGCTAACAAATCTATACAGAAAGTAATAAATTGTACCCCCTAATAGAGACCAGGAATTGGGCCAAACAGCTCGTGTCAACTGGCTACCATTCGAATTATAATTGTACCATGGCATAGAAAAAATTCAGTAACCTCACTTCTACAAATTAACCTGGTGCTGTTGTACTCCTACACCATTCAAGCTCATGGTCGGGATAAACAATACTAATAACCCATAGATAGCATGGTACAGAAGCAAGCAACCAGTTAATACTAGCTATCTGAAGGAACAACAAACAGTGACAATCGACAGCAGCTGAAGAAAAATATGATCCTACTGCTACTCTCATCCATTAAACTGACATCATATAATACTAGCTATCTTAAGGAAGGAGAGAAGGGAATATGGGGTTGGCGTCGGTGAGGAGGTGTATGATCTCCATGGTGTGCTTGATGATGCGGGCCGGCATGATATTCTTCCTGTTCTGCTTGGCCTAGTAGCGCCCCGCCAGGACAAAATCAAATCAGTAACTGATGAGTCAAAGACCAATCAATCTTAATATGTCGACTGACGCTTCTGAATTTACTTTAAGAAACGTACCAGTATTCTCACTTACAGATTTTCTCCATCAAGTACAGGGACGAAGCTGCCGTAAACGGCCTTGACGAGAACGTTCGCCTTCAATGACCTGACAAACATGATTTGAGATGGCAAGCAGTTTCTCAGCAAGGTAAGATAGATAGATGCCACTCCCTCCATCCCACAAGAAAAGATGTTATTACATCAAAAATACTAAAACAACATGGCGCTGTAATTAGAAGCGCGTGCAGATTTAAGATCGATGTGTGCATACCTGAAGGCGTCTTGGCAGAAGTGAGTGCTGAGCTTCCCGTCCGCACCCTTGACCAGGTAGAAGTAGACGGCGGTCTGCTCCGACAGGCCGTCGTCGACCAGCACGAGCAGCTCGAACGGGCCGAGCAAACCCCGCCCCGCCGCGTCGGCGCTCGCGCTGAAAAATAGAGGATCAATGAAACTGAGAAACTTGTCCGAGTAGAACTAGATAGAACAACACTGTTTGTCTATCTAGGATAAATATATATCACAACCATTTGAGCTGCATTTTAAGAACTGAGAAAGCTAAGAGCTAAGAAAGCACAACCATGTAAGCTGCAGTTTGAGAGCTAAAGAAAAAACATGTGGCTGTACTTAAGAAAAAGAAAGGTTCTCAGCTACAACACCAACTGTTGTACTATGTGAGCTACAATTTTTAAATCAAAGAACAAAAGTCTGTAGGAGTGATCCGACTACTCATCACAGGAATCTCATATTATACTTGAAAAATGGCAACTCTTGTTTGGATAGGAAAGTTCTAAGCAATTCAGTTCAGACAACCACCCCTAAAAAAATCATGTATTTTTTGAAAATTCTAGTGCAAAGAAACATGACTGAGTGCGCCACACCAACGTAAGCAACTTACTACAGTACCAACTAATCTGCCACTTTGCCCCTAAAAAAGAAACAATCTGCCACTTTGGCCCCTATTTTTTAGGATTTCAGTAATAGAAACTGCAACTTTAATTGCTAAAACATGTCGCTAGTACATTGAAAACTGGTTTATACACAGGCAGTAACCGTGGTGAATGTACACTTGGAGCTATACCGGGATGTAAAAGGTTCTTACCAGTAACCGCAGTCAGTAACCAAGCCATGCATGAAGGTTCAAGCATCTACAATGAGCAAACAGGGCAACAAATGAGCCAACGAAACCATAGTTATGCACAGCTAGCTGTACACTATAGCTGGAAGAACAAATGTCGTATCTGGTCAGCAACGGAAATTTTTAATTCCAGAACCTACTTGGTGAGGGAGGATATGGATCAGTTTACAATCTGATTACAGGGGAAGCTGCTCTGTGGTTACCTGAACTTTGAGCTTACTGTACAGCTTAGCCAAATAATATATGCGTAAATTGATTGTTTTCGAGTGTATTCATCAGTAGCAAGGATCATGTAATCAGGGGAAGTTACATCATGGAAGAGAGGTGGCAGTGAAGCAGAGATTTGGACCATCCATTCAGTCAGGGAGATTTCAATCTGCTGCGGAAATACAGTAAAAGAAATTCCGGATCAGGGGGCTTACATTGCAGGATACTTGGCTCGTTGCCATGGTGGTGGTGGTGGTGGCGTCCTCTCCGGCGACCATCGACCGGCGTCACTGAGTCAGCGGACCGGCGACCGGTGGTGGCGGTGTCCTCTCCAGCAATCGGCGTTGCAGCGGGGCGGCGCCCTCCCTTCTGCTTCTCCGGAGTCGCGGGGCGGGCCGGGGTGGGAGCACCGGGAGAACTCGACAGATCCGACTACACTTGGAAGCCGACCCCATGGAGGAGACGGAACTCCAGGTCCGGACCCATGGCGGACCTGTCAGCCGCAGCCGTCGCCGCTGCCATGGGGATGGAACTCCAGGTCCAAGCCCTTGCGGATCTGGGAGCCACCGCCGCCGCCTGACTTGCTCGCGCGCACGATCTCCCTCTTCTCTTCTGATGAGGTGAGGGGAGGTGAGGGAGGGGGAGAGGGGGGGACCGCCGGCGGCAAGGTTGGAGGGAGGTTGGAGGAAGACGCGACAGCCAAGATCTGGCGCCGGAGGTGGTGGCGGCAAGGGAGGAGTGCAGTGCTAGGGTTAGCGCGAGAGAGAGGAGGGCTTGCTGCCGTGGGTGGGGTTCGCGAGAGAGAAGGGTTGGGTGGGGTTCGCGAGAGAGAGGGGGGGTTTGCTGCCGTTGGATGGGATGGATCGATGGACGGATGGATGGACTGATGTTTGCTAGGTCAGCGATCCAAGCCACTAGTGATTCCACCAATCAGAATTAAGCTTAGGTAGTTTTGTTTTTTTCTTTTGTTTCTCTTATAATTTTCACCCTCTAATTCAGGGTAAACATTCAACATATTAACCACTTATAGTTTGCTAAAATGAACCAATAGTGTGCACATGTGTGTATCTTGGGATGACAAACAATGTTGGGGGGGTTTTCACTTTCATTGCACAAAAGAGCCATTTTCCATTTTTTGAGTGACCAAAATAAGTTTTTTTGTGAAGAATCTACCATATATTTGTTGCAAAATTGGACCAAATCATTTTTATAAAATATTAGGCCATATTTAATGTATAATTGACCAAATGGTTGGGTGTCAAAAGTTTTGATCCACCTCTCGTGAAAAAGACAAATTTTCGCCGATTCATTTGAAAGCGGGTCAAATTTGAACTGCAACTACCTTATAGTTTGCTCTTTATTTTTTCCAAAAATCATTTCTAGGTAGATAAGTATCTATTTCATTAGAGATATTCCAAAAGTTTTGCAAGATTCAACCCCTAGCTACGAACGGTCATGCCCGCTGTTTTGATCGCATTTTGAAACAGGCATGAAAAATTCAAAAAAAAACAAAAAATTAGAAAACCTTCGCATCGTGTCATTATATGTGACCAAGTTACCAGAAAAAATAATAAACTTGTAATACGGTAATTATTTTAAAAAAAGTGTTCTCAGAGATGAGCTACCATGTGTGAAGATTCATGGCTTTCAAGCCAAATGATCAATCTTATGGCCACATTCATGACATAGTTTGTTCAAATGATCTCATATCATGCACAAGGGTGCATCTTGGAATGACAAACAATGTTGGCTAAGGAAGTTTTCATTTTCTTTGGACGAAAAATTCATTTTCCATTTTTTGAGTGCCCAAAATGAGTTTTTTTGTGAAAGACCTACAATATATTTGTTGCAAAATTGGACCAAATCAATTTTCTAAAATACTAGGACATATTTAATTCACAATTGACCAAATGGTTGGGTGTCAAAAGTTTTGATACACCTCTCGTGAAAAAGACAAATTTCCGCCCATTCAGAAGGAAGCGGGTCAAATTTGAACTGCAGCTGCCTCATAGTTTGCTATTTATTTTTTCCAAAAATCATTTCTAGGTACATAAGTATCTATTTAATCATAGAAATACCAATAAAATTCTAAGATTCAAGCACTAGCTAGGAATTGTCATGCCCGCCATTTTGACCGCATTTTGAAACGGGCATAAAAAATTCAAAAAAAACCAAAATTTGGAAAACCTTCGCATTGTGTCATTACATGTGACCAAGTTATCAGAAAAAATAATAAACTTGTAATACGGTAATTATTTTTAAAAAGTGTTCTCAGAAATTAGCTATCATGTATGAAGATTCATGGCTTTCAAGCCAAATGGTCAATCTTATGGCCACATTCATGGCATAGTTTGTTCAAATGATCTCATATTGTGTACAAAGGTGCATCTTGGAATGACAAACAATTTTGGCTAAGGAAGTTTTTATTTTCTTTGGACGAAAAATTTATTTTCTATTTTTTGAATGCCCAAAATGAGTTTTTTTGTGTGAAGGAGCTACCATATATTTGTTGCAAAATTGGACCAAATCATTTTTCTAAAATATTAGGCCATATTTAATGCATACTTGACAAAATGGTTGGGTGTCAAAAGTTTTGATCTACCTCTTGTGAAAAAAGACAAATTTCTGCCGATTCAGTAGGAAGCGGGTCAAATTTGAACTACATCTGCCTTATAGTTTGCTCTTTATTTTTTCCAAAAATCATTTCTAGATATATAAGTATCTATTTAATCAGAAATACATGGTTTGGTGACGATACGTCGAGGTTTGGACGGTGGACGAGGGCCCCAACTCCAGAGCGCGTAAACTCGCATGCCCGCCGCGTGGTCACCGCGTCACTGTGGCGTTGCCACGCGTTCTGGGCGGCCTAGGCATGTCTAATGGGTTGGTCACTCCCCCGGTAGGTGTCAGGAAGAAGAAGGCAATAGAAGAATCTCACGAGTAGACTGAACTGAGCTCAAACATGAATTAGCACTCAAGTGTTTGATTAGTGGTGTGGAAAATGCACATGGCCAATTCGCCTGAGTTTTGGCCGAGGATGATCATCTACTAAGGACACTGCCTTGGAAAATTTGCAGCTCAAATGGAGGAGCCTAGGTGTCACTTGCTTTGCAAAGTACCACACTGGACAGAAATATGAATGTTGAAGCTGGACTCAAATGAATGAATGGATTGATCTGAAATTTGGAGGAGGATGATAATTTGGGCATATGAAGGAACTGTAAAAATTTCATACCATTTGGATAAATAAAAATGGTACTTCCTTCACGGTGCTCTCCACCGAACAGAAAGTTGGGAAAAATGCTCAGGGAAATTGGCTACATTAAATGAGCTAAAATTTGGTGGAGGGAGATTCTATGGGAAGGGTCATGTCTTGGTAAATTTTCAGCAATTATAAATTAACATAAAATATAGTTGCTTCACATACTGAAAATATTACCGGAAAAAAAGATTGGAAGGTGAGCTCACATGGATTGTTAGATGGGGATCAAATTTTGTGGAGAGTTATGATCTGGGAATATAGAAGATGTGGCAAAAATTCAGCTCATTAGGATATGCCTAGCTAGTACTTCCTTCACAATGGTTCTAGCTGAACAAAAATTTTGGAAATTTGCCGAGAATGATTTACCAGGCAAATGGAGCTGAATATTGTCACGAGGCAATGATTTGGATAGTAAAGAATGCCCAATTTTTTTGGGAATTCTGGGAATAACAAAAATATAGGCTGCTTCACAACCTAGGGCAAAAATTGACACATAGACATGACACATAGGCAAAACTGATGAGGTGGCGCCTAGTCATAGCAATGCACCAGAACTTACAAGGCTATGACCATCTATATTGGCCGTTATCAGATAGAAATAAGGCAGCGGACTAGTGTTGTTTGCTTTACGACCTTTTCGTGTAAGGAAATTACGACATTTCTGACCAAAATGGTCGTTATGGTTTAGGGTTTGGAGCCCTCCGAACAACTTTTGACCAATTGGTCTCAAATGGTCGTAGATTTATGACCAATTCTTCCAGGGTCACTGACAGAAGGTCACAAGTTGACATATTTCTTGTAGTGATCATAGCCTACCCCTAGGGTCAGCTCTACACACGGTCTTCAACACATATCCTACAAACACCAGAAACTAGTTGCAACTCCTGGATAGAGATCAAGGCGATTAATAAGTCGAAAGAGCTTGGAGTGCTCGGAGCCCAATGTGTGGTAGTAGTTGTTCTTGGATCACGAACATAAAACTTAGTTCCTGAGGACGGTCCCAATGAGACAACCCACCATGTACTGCTACATGACCTCTCATCGCTACCTTTACTAAATCATGTTCACACACTTAGCTCTCAACAGTAGGACATGTTCACCACCATTCCAAACCATCCTAGATGAATCAGACCTGACACAACTCTAAGCATAGCAGGCATAACAAGCAAGCATGAATGAGTAGGCATATCATGGCTCAAACAACTCCTACTCATGCTAGTGGATTTTACTAATTAATGTGGCAAATAAAGGTCATGCAGAGGAGTGGATTCAATTGCCGCAACATGTAACAGTTGAATCATTGTTGGCCTAATGTAGTAAAAGAGAGCAAGAGCGAGAGTGGGATTGTATCGGAGTGATCAAGGGGGTTTTGCTTGCCTGGCACTTCTGAAGATGATATAGCTCTCATCGGTGTCCACGATCACAACGCCGGAATCGTCTTCTACCGAGAAGAAACAAACACCGGCAAACAAGAAAGAACACACTCAATGCAATGCACAATCAAATGAATGATATGACATATTAAGGTACAACAGGTCATTTAATTGAAGTGGAATTCAAAACTACATAAAATTTCAACTCCAAACCTATTATCAAATTTGCCCTAATCATGTTTTATCTAAACAGTGAGGTTAACTTGCTCAAACATGCATGAACATCGCATAAACAGATTCTTCATATTTTTCTGATAATTTTTCATATATAAATTATTTCATTTGGAGTTACGGTTGATTTTCTATGATATTTAGAAGTTCTAAATATTTTTTGGAATTAATAAATCATTTCTGATTTATTTAAAATCACAGAAAAGCTGTATTGTGTCGGCACTACGTCAAGCTGAGGTCAGCAGGTCAACTGACCCGGTCCAGGTCAAACCTGACCTGTGGGGCCTACCTGTCATAGAGTCAGTACTGATTAGTGATTTCTGTTAGCTTAACCAATGTCATTAGGGCGTGTGGCAGTGTTTAACTAGTGTTAAATTAATCCTCATCCAAAACTAATCAGCCGCTGGCCCCACCTGTCAGTGACACAGGAGAGGTCAAACCCGGTCATATGGGGTCAAACCCACCGGCGAGTGCCGAAATGGCGGAGCAGCTCGGAAACGTCGCTCCGGCGACCAAATCTATGGCGGTTTGGTCCTACGCGACCCTGGCACTCATCCGTGTCAAGTGGTGGTACTGATTTGTGCTAGTGTGGGCTAGATCGACGGCGGCGACTGTTGGGGAACGTAGCATGCAATTTCAAAAAAATTCCTACGCTCACGCAAGATCTATCTAGGAGATGCATAGCAACGAGAGGGGGAGAGTGTGTCCACGTACCCTCGTAGACCGAAAGCGGAAGCGTTAGCTTAACGCGGTTGATGTAGTCGAACGTCTTTGCGATCCAACCGATCAAGCACCGAACGTACGGCACCTCCAAGTTCAGCACACGTTCAGCTCCATGACGTCCCTCGAACTCTTGATCCAGCAGAAGGTCAAGGGAGAGTTTCGTCAGCACGACGGCGTGGTGACGGTGATGGTGATGTGATCCGTGCAGGGCTTCGCCTAAGCACTACGACAATATGACCGGAGGAGTAAACTGTGGAGGGGGGCACCGCACACGGCTAAGAGAAACTCTATTGTCTTCTAGGGTGCCCCCCTGCCCCCGTATATAAAGGAGGGGAGGAGAAGGCCGGCCACCAAGGGGGGCGCGCCATGGGGGGGGAGTCCTACTAGGACTCCACTCCTAGTAGGATTCCCCCCCCCCTCCCCCACTTTTCCTTTCTTCGGAGGGGGGGGGGGGGAATAGGGAAGGAGAGGGAAGAGAAGGAAAGAGGGGCGCGCCCCCTCCCCTACTCCAATTCGGACTCCCCATGGGAGGGGGGCGCAGCCACCCCTTGTGGGCTGTCTCCCCTCTTCCCTATGGCCCATGTAGGCCCAATACTTCCCCGGGGGGTTCCGGTAACCCCTCGGTACTCCGATAAATATCCGAAACGTCCCGAAACCATTCCGGTGTCCGAATACCTTCGTCCAATATATCAATCTTTACCTCTCGACCATTTCGAGACTCCTCGTCATGTCCGTGATCTCATCCGGGACTCCGAACAATCTTTGGTCACCAAAACACATAACTCATAATACAAATCGTCTTCGAACGTTAAGCGTGCGGACCCTACGGGTTCGAGAACTATGTAGACATGACCGAGACACATCTCCGGTCAATAACCAACAGCGGAACCTGGATGCTCATATTAGTTCCTACATATTCTACGAAGATCTTTATCGGTCAAACTGTACGACAACATACGTCATTCCCTTTGTCATCGGTATGTTACTTGCCCGAGATTCAATCGTCGGTATCTTCATACCTAGTTCAATCTTGTTACCGGCAAGTCTCTTTACTTGTTCAGTAATGCATCATCCCATAACTAACTCATTAGTCACATTGCTTGCAAGGCTTATAGTGATGTGCATTACCGAGAGGGCCCAGAGATACCTCTTCGATACTTGGAGTGACAAATCCTAATCTCGATCTATGCCAACCCAACAAACACCTTCGGAGATACCTGTAGAGCATCTTTATAATCACCCAGTTACGTTGTGACGTTTGATAGCACACAAGGTGTTCCTCCGGTATTCGGTAGTTGCATAATCCCATAGTCAGATGAATATGTATAAGTCATGAAGAAAGCAATAGCAATAAAACTTAACGATCATAATGCTAAGCTAACGGATGGGTCTTGTCCATCACATCATTCTCTAATGATGTGATCCCATTCATCAAATGACAACACATGTCTATGGTCAGGAAACTTTAACCATCTTTGATGAATGAGCTAGTCAAGTAGAGGCATACTAGAGACACTCTGTTTTGTCTATGTATTCATACATGTACTAAGTTTTCGGTTAATACAATTCTAGCATGAATAATAAACATTTATCATGATATAAGGAAATATAAATAACAACTTTATTATTGCCTCTAGGGCATATTTCCTTCAGTCTCCCACTTGCACTAGAGTCAATAATCTAGATTACATAGTAATGATTCTAACACCCATGGAGTCTTGGTGCTGATCATGTTTTGCTCGTGGAAGAGGCTTAGTCAACGGACCTGCAACATTCAGATCCGTATGTATTTTGCAAATCTCTGTGTCTCCCTCCTTGACTTGATCGCGGATGGAGTTGAAGCGTCTCTTGATGTGTTTGGTTCTCTTGTGAAATCTGGATTCCTTCGCCAAGGCAATTGCTCCAGTATTGTCACAAAAGATTTTCATTGGATCTGATGCACTAGGTATTACACCTAGATCGGATATGAACTCCTTCATCCAGACTCCTTCATTTGCTGCTTCCGAAGCAGCTATGTACTCCGCTTCACACGTAGATCCCGCCACGACGCTCTTCTTGGAACTGCACCAACTGACAGCTCCACCATTCAATATAAATACGTATCCGGTTTGTGACTTAGAGTCATCCGGATCAGTGTCAAAGCTAGCATCAACGTAACCATTTACGACGAGCTCTTTGTCACCTCCATAAATGAGAAACATATCCTTAGTCCTTTTCAGGTATTTCAGGATGTTCTTGACCGCTGTCCAGTGATCCACTCCTGAATTACTTTGGTACCTCCCTGCTAAACTTATAGCAAGGCACACATCAGGTCTGGTACACAGCATTGCATACATGATAGAACCTATGGCTGAGGCATAGGGAATGACTTTCATTTTCTCTCTATCTTCTGCAGTGGTCGGGCATTGAGTCTTACTCAACTTCACACCTTGCAACACAGGCAAGAATCCTTTCTTTGACTGATCCATTTTGAACTTCTTCAAAACTTTATCAAGGTATGTGCTTTGTGAAAGTCCTATTAAGCGTCTGGATCTATCCCTATAGATCTTGATGCCCAATATATAAGCAGCTTCACCAAGGTTTTTCATTGAAAAATTCTTATTAAAGTATCATTTTATGCTATCCAGAAATTCTATATCATTTCCAATCAACAATATGTCATCCACATATAATAATAGAAATGCTACAGAGGTCCCACTCACTTTCTTGTAAATACAGGCTTCTCCAAAAGTCTGTATAAAACCATATGCTTTGATCACACTATCAAAGCGTATATTCCAACTCCGAGAGGCTTACACCAGTCCATAAATGGATCGCTGGAGCTTGCACACTTTGTTAGCACCTTTAGGATCGACAAAACCTTCTGGTTGCATCATTACAACTCTTCTTTGATAAATCCATTAAGGAACGCAGTTTTGACGTCCATTTGCCAGATTTCATAATCATAAAATGCGGCAATTGCTAACAAGATTCGGACAGACTTAAGCATCTCTACGGGTGAGAAGGTCTCATCGTAGTCAACCCCTTGAACTTGTCGAAAATCTTTTGCAACAAGTCGAGCTTTGTAGACAGTAACATTACCGTCAGCGTCAGTCTTCTTCTTGAAGATCCATTTATTCTCTATGGCTTGCCGATCATCGGGCAAGTCAACCAAAGTCCATACTTTGTTTTCATACATGGATCCCATCTCAGATTTCATGGCCTCAAGCCATTTCGCGGAATCTGGGCTCATCATCGCTTCCTCATAGTTCGTAGGTTCGTTATGGTCTAGTAACATGACTTTCAGAACAGGATTACCGTACCACTCTGGTGCGGAACGTACTCTGGTTGACCTACGAGGTTCCGTAGTAACTTGATCTGAAGTTTCATGATCATCATCATTAGCTTCCTCACTAATTGGCGTGGGCATCACTGGAACTAATTTCTGTTATGAACTACTTTCCAATTCAAGAGAAGGTACAATTACCTCATCAAGTTCTACTTTCCTCCCACTCACTTCTTTTGAGAGAAACTCCTTCTCTAGAAAGGATCCATTCTTAACAACAAAGATTTTTGCCTTCGGATCTGTGATAGAAGGTGTACCCAATAGTTTCTTTTGGGTATCCTATGAAGACGCACTTCTCCGATTTGGGTTCGAGCTTATCAGGCTGAAGCTTTTTCACATAAGCATCGCAACCCCAAACTTTAAGAAACGACAGCTTAGCTTTCTTGCCAAACCATAGTTCATATGGTGTCGTCTCAACGGATTTAGATGGTGCCCTATTTAACATGAATGCAGCTGTCTCTAATGCATAACCCCAAAACGATAGTGGTAAATTGGTAAGATACATCATAGATCGCACCATATCTAATAAAGTACGGTTATGACGTTCGGACAAACCATTACGCTGTGGTGTTCCAGGTGACGTGACTTGCGAAACTATTCCACATTGTTTTAAATGAAGACCAAACTCGTAACTCAAATATTCCCCTCCGCGATCAGATCGTAGAAACTTTATTTTCTTGTTACGATGATTTTCCACTTCACTCTGAAATTCTTTGAACTTTTCAAATATTTCAGACTTGTGTTTCATTAAGTAGATATGCCCATATCTGCTCAAATCATCTGTGAAGGTCAGAAAATAACGATACCCGCCGTGAGCCTCAACACTCATTGGACCGCATACATCGGTATGTATTATTTCTAATAAGTCTGTAGCTCGCTCCATTGTTCCGGAGAACGGAGTCTTAGTCATCTTGCCCATGAGGCATGATTCGCAAGCATCAAATGATTCATAATCAAGTGATTCCAAAAGCCCATCTGTATGGAGTTTCTTCATGCGCTTTACACCAATATGACCTAAACGGCAGTGCCACAAATATGTTGCACTATCATTATCAACTTTGCATCTTTTGGCATCAATATTATGAATATGTGTATCACCACGATCGAGATTCAATAAAAATAGACCACTCTTCAAGGGTGCATGACCATAAAAGATATTACTCATATAAATAGAACAACCATTATTCTCTGATTTAAATGAATAACCGTCTCGCATTAAACAAGATCCAAATATAATGTTCATGCTCAACGCTGGCACCAAATAACAATTATTCAGGTCTAAAACTAATCCCGAAAGTAGATGTAGAGGTAGCGTGCCGACGGCGATCACATCGACCTTGGAACCATTCCCGACGCGCATCGTCACCTCGTCCTTAGCCAATCTTCGTTTAATCCGTAGCCCCTATTTCGAGTTGCAAATATGAGCAACAGAACCAGTATCAAATACCCAGGTGCTACTACTGAAAGATCGTGGATGTCGCCTAGAGGGGGGGGGGTGAATAGGCGCTTTAAAAAAATTACGGTTGAGGCTTGAACAAATGCGGAATAAACCTAGCGGTTAATTTGTCAAGCACAAAACCTACAACAACTAGGCTCACCTATGTGCACCAACAACTTATGCTAAGCAAGATAAACAACTAAGTGATAGCAAGATATATGACAAGAAACAATATGGCTATCACAAAGTAAAGTGCATAAGTAAAGGGCTCGGGTAAGAGATAACCGAGGCACGCGGAGACGACGATGTATCCTGAAGTTCACACCCTTGCGGATGCTAATCTCCGTTTGGAGCGGTGTGGAGGCACAATGCTCCCCAAGAAGCCACTAGGGCCACCGTAATCTCCTCACGCCCTCGCACAATGCAAGATGCCGTGATTCCACTAAGGGACCCTTGAGGGCGGTCACCGAACCCGTACAAATGGCAACCCTTGGGGGCGGTCACCGAAACCGTACACTTTGGCAACCCTTGGGGGCGGTCACCGGTACCCGTCAAATTGCTCGGGGCGATCTCCACAACCTAATTGGAGACCCCGACGCTTGCCCGGAGCTTTACACCACAATGATTGAGCTCCGAACACCATCAACCATCTAGGGCACCCAAGCACCCAAGAGGAACAAGCTCAAGGGTACCAAGCACCCAAGAGTAATAAGCTACTCAACTTCACTTCCACATATCACCATGGAGAACTCAAACCGATGCACCAAATGCAATGGCAAGGGCACACGGAGTGCCCAAGTCCTTCTCTCCCAAATCCCACCAAAGCAACTAATGCTAGGGAGGAAAATGAGAGGAAGAACGAAAGAAGAACACGAAGAACTCCAAGATCTAGATCCAAGGGGTTCCCCTCACTTAGAGGAGAAAGTGATTGGTGGAAACGTGGATCTAGATCTCCTCTCTCTTTTCGCTCAAGAACTAGCAAGAATCATTGGAGGGATTGAGAGTTAAGCAAGCTCAAGAGAGTCAACAATGGAGGAGAGAGAAGTGCTCAAGAACTTACTCAAAAGATAAACTCAAGGGGGAAGAAGACTCCCTTTTAAAGGAGGGGGAAAAACCAACCGTTACCCACTTACTCAGCCCGCGACATGCGGTACTACCGCACCAGACATGCGGTACTACCGCAAGGCATTGAGGTACTACCGCCAGCCTGTGCGGTACTACCGCACCCACGGCAGAGGCCAGACGAAGCCCTGTTGCGTTGACGCAACGAGCGGTAGAACCGCCGGAGCGGTACTACCGCGCGCCCTTGCGGTACTACCGCAAGGCAGGATTCGATTAGGCTGGGAAGGCACGGACGAATAAAATTACATCCGTGGCTACTTTCGCTGAGTTTTGATCTGTGCAAAAATCCGACACGGTACTACCGCATCCAGGGAGCGGTACTACCGCGTAGGGCGCGGATGTAAAAAATTACTTCCGCGCATGCCAGCGTTCTGGGCCAGAGGCAGCGGTACTACCGCTCACCAGGAGCGGTACTACCGCTGGCCCCTGCAGTACTACCGCTCCCTTGAGTAGTACTACCGCAGGCCACAGAGGCTATAGCACTTGGAGGCCTTCATTTTGTAAAGACACGAATAAACGGAGGGATACATTAAAACCAGAACTGCCATAACTTCTGCAAATGAGCTCCGAATTGAGCAAACTCAAGCTTGTTGGATAGAGGACGACGAGAGCTATCCAAACAGCGACTGGTTATAGCAAGAAGAGGCAGGGGAGGTATGCTAGCTTATAGAGGAGTGAAACCTCCAACAGAGAAGAACCGGCATAACCTCCAACATCGAAAACATCAAAGAAGAAGCATGAGAACTCTGTTTTCGATGAACACGAGCTTGTCATGAAAATGACCAAAAGCTCCAAATCTCACAAGGAGAAGAACCAAACAAGAACCAATAAAGATGATGCAAGGATGCAATGGTTTGAGCTCTCTATGAACGATACGATCAAGCTACTCATCGAGAGCCCCCCTTGATAGTACGGCAATCGATCCTATAACCCGGTCTCCCAACTACCACCATGAGACCGGTAAAAGAGAAAACCTATCAAGGGCAAACCTTTGCCTTGCACAAAGTCCACTTGAGCTAGAGGATGACGATCTTTACTTCCTCAAGTTGGACCACCTTTCCTGATTCCGTTGGCTCGGTGAAGACTAGTTGATTGCTCCCCCATACTCCGCTATGGGTGAGCCACTCTTTGGCTCATCTTCACAAGTCCATTGCCACCACAATGGACGGCAAGCTTCAAGCATGTGATCTCTTCGTGATGATCCACTTGAACTTGCACACCACAACCTAACCCCACAAAGAACTCTCACAAAGACCATGGGTTAGTACACAAAGCGTAATTGACAATGATTACCATACCATGGGATCGCTTGGTCCCCCTCGGTACATCTTCTACGCTTTGTGTGTTGATCAACTTGATTCACTCTTTGACTTAGTCTTGATCAACCTCTCACATAACCAATCTTTAGGTAATTCCTTGAATAGCATCTTGGTCATCACAAACTCTCCTTGAAACCAACAAATGGACTCCAAGAAAAGCCTATGGACAAATCCTTCAAATATAACTCAAGGCAACCATTAGTCCATAGAGATTGTCATCAATTACCAAAACCAAACATGGGGGCACCGCATGTTCTTTCAACTACGAGTATTAGTAAGGTACACATCAATAACATGTATATCAAATATACCTTTGTTCACTTTGCCATCCTTCTTATCCGCCAAATACTTGGGGTAGTTCCGCTTCCAGTGACCAGTCCCTTTGCAGTAGAAACACTCAGTTTTAGGCTTAAGTCCAGACTTGGGCTTCTTCCCGGGAGTGACAACTTGCTTGCCATTCTTCTTGAAGTTCCCCTTCTTTCCTTTGCCCTTTTTCTTGAAACTAGTGGTCTTGTTAACCATCAACACTTGATGCTCTTTCTTGATTTCTACCTCCGCAGCTTTGAGCATAGCGAAGAGCTCGGGAATTGTTTTATTCATCCCTTGCATATTATAGTTCATCACGAAGCCTTTGTAGCTTGGTGGCAGTGATTGAAGAACTCTGTCAATAACACTATCATCCGGAAGATTAACTCTTAGCTGAGTCAAGTGGTTATGGTACCCAGACATTCTGAGTATGTGTTCACTGACAGAACTGTTCTCCTCCATCTTGCAGCTATAGAACTTGTTGGAGACTTCATATCTCTCAACTCGAGCATTTGCTTGAAATATTAACTTCAATTCCTAGAACATCTCATATGCTCCATGACGTTGAAAATGTCTTTGAAGTCCCGATTCTAAGCCGTAGAGCATGGCACACTGAACTATAGAGTAGTCATTAGACCGCGTTTGCCAGACGTTCAAAGCGTCTACATTAGCGGGAGGGGGATTGTCACCTAGCGGTGCATCAAGAACATAATTCTTCTGTGCAGCAATGAGGATAATCCTCAAGTTACGGACCCAGTCAGTGTAGTTGCTACCATCATCTTTTAACTTAGCTTTCTCTAGGAACGCATTAAAATTGAAGGGAATGGTAGCACGGGCCATTGATCTACAACATAGATATGCAAAAACTATCAGGACTAAGTTCATGATAAATTAAGTTCAATTAATCATATTACTTAAGAACTCCCACTTAGATAGACATCCCTCTAGTCATCTAAATGATCATGTGATCCATATCAACTAAACCATGTCTGATCATCACGTGAGATGGAGTAGTTTTCAATGGTGAACATCTCTATGTTGATCATATCTACTATATGATTCATGTTCGACCTTTCGGTCTCAGTGTTCCGAGGCCATATCTGCATATGCTAGGCTCGTCAAGTTTAACCCGAGCATTCCGCACGTGCAAAATTGTCTTGCACCCGTTGTATGTGAACGTAGAGCTTATCACACCCGATCATCACGTGGTGTATCGGCACGACGAACTGTCGCAACGGTGCATACTCAGGGAGAACACTTATATCTTGAAATTTAGTGAGGGGTCATCTTATAATGCTACCGCCGTACTAAGCAAAATAAGATGCATAAAAGATAAACATCACATGCAATCAAAATATGTGACATGATATGGCCATCATCATCTTGTGCCTTTGATCTCCATCTCCAAAGCACCGTCATGATCTCCATCATCACCGGCTTGACACCTTGATCTCCATCGTAGCGTCGTTGTCGTCTCGCCAACTATTGCTTCTACAACTATCACTAACACATAGTGATAAAGTAAAGCAATTACATGGCGATTGCATTTCATACAATAAAGCGACAACCATAAGGCTCCTGCCAGTTGCCGATAACTTTTACAAAACATGATCATCTCATACAAGAACGTATATCACATCATGTCTTGACCATATCACATCACAGCATGCCCTGCAAAAACAAGTTAGACGTCCTCTACTTTGTTGTTGCAAGTTTTACGTGGCTGCTACGGGCTTCTAGCAAGAACCGTTCTTACCTACGCATCAAAACCACAACGATGTTTCGTCAAGTTTGCTGTTTTAACCTTCAACAAGGACCGGCCGTAGTCAAATTCGATTCAACTAAAGTTGGTGAAACAGACACCCGCCAGCCACCTTTATGCAACAAGTTGCATGTCTGTCGGTGGAACCGGTCTCATGAATGCGGTCATGTAAGATTGGTCCGGGCCGCTTCATCCAACAATACCGCTGAATCAAAATAAGACGTTGGTGGTAAGCAGTATGACTATTATCGCCCACAACTCTTTGTGTTCTACTCGTGCATATCATCTACGGATAGACCTGACTCGGATGCCACTGTTGGGGAACGTAGCATGCAATTGCAAAAAAAATCCTACGCTCACGCAAGATCTATCTAGGAGATGCATAGCAACGAGAGGGGGAGAGTGTGTCCACGTACCCTCGTAGACCGAAAGCAGAAGCGTTAGCTTAACACGGTTGATGTAGTCGAACGTCTTCGCGATCCAACCGATCAAGCACCGAACGTACGGCACCTCCGAGTTCAGCACACGTTCAGCTCGATGACATCCCTCGAACTCTTGATCCAGCAGAAGGTCGAGGGAGAGTTTCGTCAGCACGACGGCGTGGTGACGGTGATGGTGATGTGATCCGTGCAGGGCTTCGCCTAAGCACTACGACAATATGACCGGAGGAGTAAACTATGGAGGGGGCACCGCACACGGCTAAGAGAATCTCTGTTGTCTTCTAGGGTGCCCCCCTGCCCCCGTATATAAAGGAGGGGAGGAGGAGGCCGGCCACCAAGGGGGGCGCGCCATGGGGGGAGTCCTACTAGGACTCCACTCCGAGTAGGATTCCCCCCCCCCCCACTTTTCCTTTCTTCGGAGGGGGGGAAATATGGAAGGAGAGAGAAGAGGAGAAGGAAAGGGGGGGCGCGCCCCCTCCCCTAGTCCAATTCGGACTCCCCATGGGAGGGGGGGCAGCCACCCCTTGTGGGCTGCCTCCCCTCTTCCCTATGGCCCATGTAGGCCCAATACTTCCCCGAGGGGTTCCGGTAACCCATCGGTACTCAGATAAATATCCGAAACGTCCCGAAACCATTCCGGTGTCCGAATACCTTCGTCCAATATATCAATCTTTACGTCTCGACCATTTCGAGATTCCTCGTCATGTCCGTGATCTCATCCGGGACTCCGAACAATCTTCGGTCACCAAAACACATAACTCATAATACAAATCATCATCGAACGTTAAGCGTGCGGACCCTATGGGTTCGAGAACTATGTAGACATGACCGAGACACATCTCCGGTCAATAACCAACAGCGGAACCTGGATGCTCATATTGGTTCCTACATATTCTACGAAGATCTTTATCGGTCAAACCGTACAACAACATACGTCATTCCCTTTGTCATCGGTATGTTACTTGCCCGAGATTCGATCGTCGGTATCTTTATACCTAGTTCAATCTCATTACCGGCAAGTCTCTTTACTCGTTCCGTAATGCATCATTCCGTAACTAACTCATTAGTCACATTGCTTGCAAGGCTTATAGTGATGTGCATTACCAAGAGGGCCCAGAGATACCTCTCCAATACTTGGAGTGACAAATCCTAATCTCGATCTATGCCAACCCAACAAACACCTTCGGAGACACCTATAGAGCATCTTTATAATCACCCAGTTACGTTGTGACGTTTGATAGCACACAAGGTGTTCCTCCGGTATTCGGGAGTTGCATAATCCCATAGTCAGAGGAATATGTATAAGTCATGAAGAAAGAAATAGTAATAAAACTTAACGATCATAATGCTAAGCTAACGGATGGGTCTTGTCCATCACATCATTCTCTAATGATGTGATCCCATTCATCAAATGACAACACATGTCTATGGTCAGGAAACTTTAACCATCTTTGATGAACGAGCTAGTGAAGTAGAGGCATACTAGGGACACTCTATTTTGTCTATGTATTCATACATGTACTAAGTTTCCGGTTAATACAATTCTAGCATGAATAATAAACATTTATCATGATATAAGGAAATATAAATAACAACTTTATTATTGCCTCTAGGGCATATTTCCTTCAGCGACATCATTTGCGGCGACCGGAGTTTGGTGGTGCGCGGGCGCGGAGCTACGACTCGCAAATGAGCAAACCAAAAGGCTCGGAGGCATCTACGGGTTAGCAAGAGCTCGACTGCATGCTCGGACATGTCGTTTGCCCAATGCAACGGCGGCGACGTCAAGCGCGGAGGCGGAGAGCTCACGGGTTCGGCAGAAATAGCGGCTAGAGCGGGCAAACGGCATGGGGAAAATAGGGGAACGACTCAGCGGCTCACTGCGATTCGAAGGAGAAGCACGGCGTGGTCGGGGAGGAGCTGGAGCAAGCGTATCGACAACGACGGACATCGGTGCCAAAGCTTGAAGACAACGCAGATGCCGGGGATGAGGGGCTCCCGAGGTCGTGGTCGTTGGCTTGTCGACGTACGGTGACGAGGCAGAGCTGATGGACACGCTGGCAAGGTGAGGGAGGCTTGGTGGGCACGGCGGCAGCGAACAGCGGTGACAAGCGCGCTTGGATGTGTGAGAGAGAGAGAGCCAGGGGAGGAGATGGGGATGAGGTAGAGTGAGAGAGGGTGAAGCGGGAGTGCGTGGCGATGTGTAGGGGCTCGGGGAGGGAGCCACGCAAGCAGGAGGTGGCCAGGGGCGGCGGCGCCGCTCGCCACCGAGTTGCTTCGTGCGCTGGCACGAGGAAGAAGACAGGCATGCCCCTGGTGGGCTGGGCCGCCTTCTCCACTGGGCCAGGTGAGGTTTCTGCCCTTTTCAAATTCTGTTTTATTTCTGTTTTCTTTTTATTTGTTTCTTTTGCCACTGTTTTAAATTCCAAACAAATTCAAAATAGTGACAACATTCCTCTGAATATTTTTATGTTGCACAATGGAATTATCCAAATGCACATAAAATGTTTCAGAGCATTTGGAAATATAATCATTATATATTATGAATATAATTCCAAATTCAAATAGAATATCAATTTAATCCAGAGCCCAAATAATTCCTTAAAATGTTCTAAAATTTTAGTTTGATATATAACTCTTGCCAAAATTCTCAAAACTATTTTTAGGGCAATTTGGGATTGACTGAATGCATTTTCAGGGTTCTTGCCCTTTATTTAAAATTTTGAGGCTTCCACTTTCCTTAATTCAAATTCCAGGAATTTAAATATGATGCATGCCTTCAAATGCAGCTATTCACAGGCAAATATTTTAGGGTTGTCACACCCTTATAAGGAGCTCCAACTCCTGATGTTCAACTAGCAATGTGGGACTAAACTTTCCACTACACCTATAGCCATATAACCCACATGGGCCCTTATAGATTTTGTGAAATTATTAAATGGGCCCTAAGCCCACCCTCATATCTCAACACCTTGCATATGTTAAATATTGCCTGCCTTGATAATTTGTTTATTTATAAAATGCGTTCTGTTTCAGCTTAGGCTGTTCTCTCTGATTTTTTTTTTTGCTTTGTAAACCTCGCATCATTTCACCATTGGGGAATTTCATTTCCTGTTGTAATAGAATATATGGTTTATGTAAAAGAACAACATGGATATATAGGTGCAATTGTGGGAGTGAGGCGTTTTGGCTCCCAGGCTCATCTGCACCCACGCTGAATAAAAAATTCAAAACAAATACTAGAAAATTTAAAAAAATTCCAATTTTTTTGTCATGGTAGATAATTTGATGCGTGATGTCCGCTCCAAATTTCAAATCAATTGGACATCTGAGTAGCTCTCAGAAAAAAACACAAATTTGGGGTTTGTTAAAAAGTGTACTGTTCATATATTGTTCTGACCCAATTTATCTTTTTTGCAGAGAGCTACTCAGATGTTCAAATTCTCAGAAAATTGGTGCGAACCTCACGCACCAAATTATCTACCTTACATAAATTTTTTGGAATTTTTTGATTTTTTTTTTATTTTCTATGAATTGTTTCTTGACCGGGTGCAGATGAGCCCGGGCTCAGAATTGGATATTCGCAATTGTGGTTATAACAAACGACGGATATATAGCCAAGGATGAGAGATATCTAAAATTAATTAATTAAATAGATAAAAGCACACATGAAGAGCAATCAAATTAAACAACAAAGTATTTGAGAACACTCTCTGACGAGTAAGAGCAGCAACATGTGTGGAGGCGAACTTTCCTCTAAGGTCGGCCCTACACACTTGCCTCTGTTCAGTTCAAAGCACAGTGTATTGAGGCCATAATCTGCTTCTAACATGGAGCCCATTTTTTTTAAATGGCAGCTGTACACTCATGTCATGTGCATGGCTCTTCTCTAACACTTTCTCTCATGCTAATTGACAACTGGATCATTATATCTGTTTAGTTGTTACAGGCTGCCTCTAAGACTAGAGGCAACAGTAAACTTGGAGGCAACAAAACGATGGCTCACAATGTATAGATGCAGCCTCTATATGCTTAGAGTCAATCTTATAGCATCTATAGCAGATTACGTATAACTCCAGTGAACTGCGTTTTTTCAGACGATATACGGGACAGCCAAAAAAACGGCCCCCGCAGATCCTAAAAATGAGGCCCGGCTCATAAATTTTTTATGGGCGGCCCGTAGACCGACCGGCTTTCCGGTATATATGCGGGCGTGGGGTCATTTTAGGGTTCCTATCCGTCATTCCCCGCATCCATCTCCGTCGCAAAATCCACCCCTCCGGCGAGAAATCTCCACCCCTCCGGCAGCAATTTCCAGCGCCTCCGGCCACCGGATCTTGGCGGCGATGGCGTCCGCGGGTGCAGGGCGTGGCAGCGGCGGGGAGTTCGGGTGCCGCGCAGCGCCAGAGCGAGGGCGTGGGCGAACTTCCGTCGCCTCGGGTGGATGTTCGATCTGGCCCTCCAGCGGCTCCATGCGGCCGAGACCGCGTGGTGGGAGGCGAGGCAGGCAGCCGCCGCGCGGAGATGCAGCTGCGGCCGTGCGCCTGCCGGAGCTCCGAGAGGAGTACCACCTCCAGCAGACCCTTTCCAGGACGTTGATCTACCACACGCTTCACGGAAACGAGCCCCCGCCAAGTGAGGACGGCTCCGACGACGAGGGCATCGACGGTGACTCCGGCTCCGGTGCCGACGCGTAGAACCAAGTATGAATTAGAAGTACAACACCTCATAGTATGAACTAGTTTAATTTCCGTTTGAACTATGTTTAATTAAGCTTGTATGAACTACGTTTATGTGGAACTCCGGTGATGTTTATGGCGTGAACTACTAGTTTTAAAATCAAGTTGAATTATGGTGATGTATGCGGGATCTGTTCTGTCTCAGCATCTGTCGTCCCGTGAATTTTGTATACGAGAGCCCGTAGACGAATTTTACGGGACGGCCGGTTGCGGGATCTGCTAGAGATGGTCTTAGAGGCAGCAAACCAATACACCATGGATGCTCTAACGGTGCGTCTATTACACTAGATGCAGATGTAGCCAAAAAAGATGGGGCTCACCACGCGGCTCTCCTCTCACAACCTTCTCTCATGGAGGGATCACCTATGTGACTCTCAGCCTTCTCTCTTATACAAATAATTATTTCTCTCTCCAATTTGTTTTTTTTTTTTTTGAAAATTCAAAAATTCTAGAAGTTTGAAAATTTTGGAAGTTGAATATTTCCGAATGTTTGAATATTCAAAAGTTTTTCTTCCCAAATGCGGTGCTCGGGCGGATGAGGTGTTTTATCTCTAAGTCAGTCTACGGGGCTCCAATCCTCCTCGAGTTTGTCCGTCGCGGAGGATTAGATGGAGCTCCATCGTATAATTTCTGCCAGCTCCTTGAGGCAGCGAGATGAGGGTTTCCCGCCAGCCGTACACGGCTGCAAGATTTGATGCAAGTTCTTTGAATTGATTTAAGGGTTCAACGACGACAATTGTGGCTCCGAGGCTATCACCGACAAGGTTATGTGGGCTTCCATATGAGAGTGGCGATAGTGACACGTCGGCGGCTCGTTTTGGCAGAATGAGTGGTTCAACGACAACAATTGTGGCTCCGAGGCTATCACCGACAAGGTTATGTGGGCTTCCATATGAGAGTGGCGATAGTGACATGTCGGCGGCTCGTTTTGGCGGAATGAGTGGTCATTCGTTGGTCCAGGGACCTCGATACAGTTTTTATTATGTTTGGTGTGCTTTGTACTTCGACAAACCTTCATAATAGATCTAGGACATTTTCAAAAAGGAAAACTTATAGAATCTAAAGTTAAAAAAAGTATATACTCTAGATTTTTCTATTTGCATCTAACTAATCATAAACTAGAAGCCGTTGTCCAGATATATAGATCATATACATTAGAATTGTCTTACCAGCCCATTTAAGGATAAACACACAAATATATACAATATATTTAGGGAAGTGTCATCAAATTAATCTCACAAGGCGTGTCATTTAGTCTTTTATTATTTTCTCGCATTTAAAAATTTTGTTAAAATTTTAAGGTAAACATGCTGAAAAAGAAAATTAATGTGAAATTTGAACGCTCGGTTTGACACAATATATTAGCAAAGGTTATGACTGTAAAAATGTATATTTAAATTTAGTATAAATAATTATATTTATTTTAACTGTCTGTGGGACCCAACATAATTATGACATCTTTCGGTCGTTGACCGAGGGTCTTGGTCGCCGCCGCTGCCGACGAGCGGTTGGCCATCGGCCATCGCCTGATCTGCAATCCGTCTAAAATAGCTTCATCGTGCAAAACTTGGCAGATACCTAACTACATGGACGTGGCGCCTGCTTGTAATCGTTGTATCGCTACCTGTCATGCGTATCTGAGTCGGCCTGCTGGGATCGTTGGGAAGTCTAAATAAAACTCGTGTTCGGACATGCTCTCGAACAATTGGACCGCGTCATTCTCTGCCTTTGCTATTTTCGTTTCGTTGAACCTACTTTTACCACCTAAATAAAGACGTGCACGAGTGCGAGACGAATCGATCCTCCAACATTGTGTTGCTTAAACGTATATCTCGGCCAGCGTTTTCGCTTCATCGTTTGCCCGCGTGTCCTCTACCGATTTCAGGTTCCGTCCGCGATTTTTTATCTATATAATCTTTTTTAGCACAGTACAAACCCACTTATATATACGCGCATACACTCATCTTTATAAACATACACACGCACACCCTACAGGATGAGCACCTTCGAGAGACATCCACGTTGTTCCTTTTAGTTTGCTAACCAACCAAACAATTTTTTTCAGTTTCCATAACATTGAACTTGAGGAAACCATACCTTAAACTTAGGAAACCGAGAGGGCAAGCGGAGTTGTTTGGTAAGTTCCGAAAAATATCACATTTATTATAAAAATTTATCCAAAGTAGAAAGCATATTAAACATAATAAAAATTACATCGAGATTCCGATGTTCGTCTGAATACAAGTGGGCAGGCGTTTTGGAAGTTAAGATTGTTTACCCTTGGTTATACATGTTTGGAACTGCCTCTGAGGGTTAATTAAAGTCCCCAGGTTGGATTTAGTCGAGGTAAGGTAGGAGGAGGGAGACTCGGATTGTGCACTTGTTGTCCCTACATGTGCTCCTTTGTGTGTGCCCGATGGTGCAATGCTGGGGTTTACCCTTGTTTATATGTACTACGTGTTTGGAACTGCCTCTACAGGTTAAGGCCGCGAGGCTGAGTATGGTCGGAGTAAGACGGGAGAAGGGAGACTCAGATTGTGTATACCGTGTACCTCCCTGTGCTCGTTCCCGTAAGAGGGGTCGTGTGCAATGTCAGATGGTAGGGGCATCATCATTTTTTAACCAAAATGATAAGTGACACACGTGTGTCAGGAAGCACTCCGGTCCTGACGCTTTTTACAATAAAACTTGCCATCTAAAAAAAAGATTTGTCATGCTTGACAACTAAATTGGTCATCATCACGTCACTAAACTTGTCATAAAAAACATTCGGAATTGCCATGTGTTCGTGCCACACGAGTGGGACTTATCAGGGTCCTTATTTAGACGGTCAGTATCGTTCGGAAGTTATCGGGTTTGTTTCCATCTACTCGACTGATAAGTGCTTCCTGGTCAGATTTGATGATATCTACTCAGCCTTTGTTCGTACTCCTTCCGTTTCTTTTTTGCTTCGCATGACAAGTTTCTCTTAGAACAAACTTTGTGAAGCTTTACCATGGTCGATTTGCGTGCATTGGCCCATGTGTGGCGGATGTGAAGGTGCTTTGGCCACCGGACATGTTGCCGTCGCGGCCCTGGCTAGATGGTTTGTTTTCAAAAAATGCCTGCTCGGCTTTCCGACGTCACGTTCTGCCTGTCTTTCGTGTTCGGTGTGTGTGTTGCTGCACGTGCCCTCTGAGCGTTCTCTTCTCCTGGATTAGACGATCGTTTTGCTCAGCTTCTTTTTTGCTTGTGTCTTGTTGGGTGGATGTTAGGTTGTGTGCCATCGTGTCCTCTAGCCGGCTGGCGTGTTTTGGACTCCCGAGAAGTTAACATAAACTAGAAGGTGATGCACACTTCGCTGCGCCGCTTTTCACTATTATGTTTGTTGTGTGTTTTTTTAGTTGTTTAATTACCGATATTTTAAAACAATCAGTCGATGTTAGTTGGGCAGCGTATTTTGCATTTTGAGTTGTTTGCTTTGATGGGCTTAGTCCCCGTCTTTTGATTGGACACTACTTTTTCATGAATACGCACGAGTGTGCGTATCATATATTAAAGGAGAAAGGAGGGAGAAACCCTCCACTTTTGATGCTACAATGTTATGTACAAGTGGCTCAAAGGCCACCCCACCTCACTAGCACGCTATGGTTGACTACTCGCTATTCTCCCACAATGCAAGGCCAACGAAGAACGCCCCGACTTCCCCTCGCAGTAGTCCTGCCTGCTTCCATGCCCGGGCCTCGTTTCCTATGTTCTTTAGCACCATCCGTGTAGACGGTGCCGCTCCGTCAAAAACCATGGCGTTGCGGTGCGTCCACAGTTCCCATAGGACCATGATGCAAATTGTCCTGACCAGCTTCCGGTGTTGCCCAAATTCCTCTTGCCTGATGCACCACTCTGGTAGTGACTCAGATGGTATTGGAGCTCTGCCTGGTTGTCCCATGGCCAGGCATACCTTCTCCCAAACCTCTCTCGCAAAGACGCATCCAATCATGATGTGGGTGATGGTCTCGTCATGTTGGCCGCACAATGGACACGAGCTTTGGTGGGGGAGTCCCCTTCGAGCAAGACGGTTAGAGGTCCAACACATGTTTTTGATAGCAAGCCAAGCGAAGAAGCGACGCTGCAGGGGCGCCCTTGACTTCCATGTGAATTCCGCCGTGGGCGCGACCTCTAATCCAGAGAACTTGGCCGCGTATGCCGAGCGCGCCGAAAACATGCCATCCTTCTCCCACGCCCACTGAGTCATGTCCTGCGTATCAGTTTGTAGGGCTATCCCATCCACTCGCTGCCATACGTCGAGGAATTGGTGGAGCATGTCGGACGTAAGCTCAGGTCCAATGTCAGATGCCCAAGAGTGGTTTGGAAGTGCCTCCGAGACCGTGCGGGCGGACCTAGCTTGTCTTGTTACCTTCATATAGAGCATGGGCGCCAGTTCCTGGATTCGGTACCCATTGATCCATCGGTCCTCCCAAAAGAGTGCCAGGTCTCCGTTTCCCACCATAGCTGTAGTCGCGGCCTGGAAGAGGGCCATCGATTCCGCTGGCACTGGAATCTTGAATTCAGCCCAGGGTCTTGATTGATCAGTACGTTGTAGCCACGGCCATCTGGCCAGCATCGCGGTGTTCAACCACCGTAAGTTTGGTATTCCGAGCCCGCCAGCCCACCTAGGGCGGCATACCGAGTCCCATGCCGCAGCATAGTTGCCCCCCTCCCCCCGCGCCTCCATCTTCCCACACCACAGGAACCCTCTACATATCTTTGTCAGGGCGGTCAGGGTTCTCGGAGGTATATGGAGCGCGAGCATAGCGTGTATGGGGATTGCGCATAGCACGGAGAGGATGAGTATGAGCCGGCCGCTTTTGGGTAAGGTAGCGGCCTTCCAGTTAGGCAGGCGACTAGCGAATTGCTCCACCATGTATTGAAACTACGCGGCAGTGGCCTTCCTGATCGTGAGCGGGAGGCTAAGGTACTTGCACGGGAATGATGCACTCGTGCAGGCCAGAGAGGTGCACACCGCCTCCATCTCCTTAGTCGAGCATCGGATGGGTAGTGCCGCGCTCTTGGATAGATTCACCACAAGGCCCGAGGCTGCCCCAAACAATGCCAGGATCTCCCTGCAAGCCCGTATCTCCTGGTCCTTGGGCTTGAAGAATACCATTACGTCGTCGGCGAACATAGACAGCCGCTGGTGCACTCCGGTTCGAGCTAGGGGGCGAAAATGCCTTGATCTGTGGCCTTCTTGAATAAGGACTACAACGGCTCCATGCACAGGATAAAAAGCATAGGGGAGATCGGGTCCCCCTGCCGAAGACCACACGCATTGTATATCGTCTCTCCTGGCACTCCATTTACTGCAATTTTCATCGTCGAGGTGGCAAGCAATCCACAAATCCATTCGATCCATCTTCTCCCAAATCCCATCCGTGTCGGTACCTCCAAAAGGAAGGGCCACTTTACCGTATCAAAAGCCTTTGAGATATCAAGCTTGAGTAGCACCGTGGGGTTCTTTAGCGCATGCAACCTCCGTGCTGTGCACTGAATGAGCATGAAATTGTCGTACAAAGAGCGGCCCCTAACGAAGGCACTTTGATGATTGCCCACGAGGAAAGGCAACTCGTCCGCTAGCCTTGTGACGAGCACCTTGTCAAAAATCTTGACGGCGCCATGGACTAGACTTACTGCTCTGTAATCTTTGAGGTCAATAGCACCATCCTTCTTTGGTAGTAGGGTTACCACGGCTCGGTTGATGGCCGCCAAGCCTCGCATATCTCCACGGAAAAATTGGTCCATAGCTCGCATGAAATCCTCCTTGATGATCGGCCAACAAGTGGCGTAAAACTTACCCGTGAATCCATCGAGGCCCGGTGCTTTGTCTAACGGCATTGACTTGATGACCTTCTCCACTTCCTTCGGTAAGAAAGGTGTCTCCAGGTTCGGCATGTCCCTGGTTGGAAGCTCCAGTTGCTCCAAGTCCAGTGAATGGGTCCGCGGTTGGGGCGAGCCAAAGGTACTTGAGTAATGGGTGTCGACCACTCTAGCAATGTTATCTTGACCGGTGATGATCTCATCATTATGCCGCAAGGTGAGTATAGCGTTCTTGTGTTGCCTATGGCATGCATGGCGATGGAAGAAGCCAGTGTTGGCGTCCCCTTCCTTGAGTTTGAGCATGCGAGATCTTTGTCGGGCGATCGTCCTCTCGAGAGAACTTAAGCCTAGCAGTTTCTTCTTCAACACTTTTCGTAGCCCATGCTCATGGTCAGTCAGAATGCGACTGTCCGCTGCCCCATCTAACCTGAAGATGATCTCATGCGCGATTAAGATTTGCATCTTGATGTTCCCTATCCATCGCTCACTATACCATTGTAGTTTCTTGGCTGTGGCCCGAAGTTTGCAATCTAGTACCTTGAACGGATTCCCTGAAGATGGAATCGAGTGCCATGCCTCCGCCACAATATCCATAAACCCCTCCGCTTTTGGCCAAAAAGCCTAAGCGAAAACGCCGACCGATGTGAAACGCTTTGTCCAAGTCGAGTAGGAGCGGACAGTGGTTGGATACCGCGGACCCAAGCGCCGTAAGCAGGCAGGACGGGTGCAAGTCCTCCCATGAGTTTGTAGTGAACACGTGATCAATCTTCTCCATCGTGGGTAATCTTCTTTCATTGCTCCACGTGTACCGTCTTCCAAGCAAGTATAGCTCCTTGAGCTCTAACCTATTTAGCTTTGCTCTGAACCGTGCGATCATTCGGCGGTTGATTGTCTCATTGCTCTTGTCTTCCGGGTTCGCGAGCAAGTTGAAATCTCCCACAATCGTCCACGACCCGGCGTGCAGGTCTCTAATCTCCTCAAGCTCAGACATGAATTCCACTTTGGCGGCATCACTTTGGGGCCCGTACACACCCGTGAGCCACCAAACCGGGGCCCCATGCGGCTGCACTAAGGCTGTCAGAGTGTTCGTAGTAGTGTGTGGGTTCGACAACGTGACCACTGTAAGATCCCACGCAATGAGGATGCCACCCCGTGTGCCCATCGCTGGCAAGTAGTAGTAATTGTCAATGTGATGACCCCAGCTTAATCGTGCACTAACCATACACGCAAATGCACACGATCAAGCCTAAGGACTCACTTGAAGATATCACAACACAATTCTAAAACATAAATAAAGTCATACAAGCTTTATATTACAAGTCAGGGGCCTCGAGGGCTCGAATACATAAGCTCGCATACAAGCGTCAGCGGAAGCATCAAATATCTGATTACAGATATAAAAGAAAACACAGATTAAGCCTTTAAGAAGGCGGGGCAAAAGAAAAGCTACGATCGAAAGGCACAGGCCTCCTGCCTGGGACCCTCCGAACCTACTCCTGGTCGTCGGCCAGCTCGTAGTAGTAGCCACCCTCGGGGTAGTAGAGGTAGTCGTCGGCGGGGGCAGCGGTCTCAGGGGCTCCGTCATCTGGTTGCACCAAACGGATATGGGGAGAAAAAGAAAGCTAAGCAACCGTGAGTACTCATCCGAAGTACTCAGCAAGCAAGGATCTACACTACATATGCAACAATATCAAAGGGAGGCTGTATATGTGGACTGGGCTGCAAAAATGCCAGAATAGAGGGGAAAGCCTAGTCCTATCGAAGTCTAGCATCTTCATCATCTTCAGCGGTCTTGCAGCATTAGAAGAGTGCAGATTAGCATAAAGTAAAGTAGTAGTAGTGTTAACAACCTCGACCAGAGATCCTTTCTTGACTCCCCGCGGGAAAGCAATACCAGAGCCATACTATCCAGTTATCATCTCAAGTGTCAGGTTCTAGTTGTATCGATCGGGATACAACTCCGAGTGTCTGTTACCGTAGGACAGGCTATCGATAGATGTTTTCTTCCCTGCAGGGGTGCACCAACTTACCCACCACGCTCGATTAACTCTGGCCGGACACACTTTACTGGGTCATGCCCGGCCTCGGCCAAATGATACGCCGCAACCCGACCTAGGCTTAATTGAGAGGTCAGCACGCCGGACTAAACCTATGCACCCAGGGGTCTTGGGCCATCGCCCCGGGCGCTCCTGCACGTTGTGTACGCGGCCGGTGAGCAGACCTAGCAGCCTCCAGTACAACGGAGGGTGCTTAACGCGGTCCAACCCAGCGCGCGCCGCTCAGTCGCATGACGTCTTCGGCTGATGTATACGACGCAGAACGCCCATACTATGCCCACGTGATGGTTAGTGCTATCGGGCCAGAGGCCCCTCGGATGAAATACCCAAATCGTAGTGGATTAGGAGCGCGCGGTAACGAGCAGAGACTCACGATCGATGTGACCCCGTCGCCCCATCTCGAGGACTTGCGGCAAGGGCTAAGAGTGCCCGGCCACGCCTCGTAATTATCTCGCGGGCACCTTCCAGGTCAACCCGACTTCACATCACTCGTAATTAAGCTCGCGCGGGTACCCCTCAGGGCCGACCCGTCTTTACTAACATGGTTCAGTGTAAAGTCATAGTAACCAAAGTAACCGTGTGTCTAACACCAAGGGGAACCCTGAGGAATCACCCTCGATGGAATTCCACCTGATGTTATCGTCAAGGTGAACGAAGGAGGAATCACCCTCGAGGTTCACTCTTGAGGAGTTGCACGACAGTGTCGTTATCGGGAGTGGAGAAGGAGGAATCACTCTCGATGACCATAACTGATGAACTAACCTACAAGGTTAACTTCAGAGGTGCTGATGAGGTATCACCCTCGGCACTCGATAGTAACCCAGTAGTGTCGAGCAACTAAGGGGGAAGTGATGTGCAGTGCCGGGGCCTAGTCTTCGATACCGTTGATCGGGTCTTCTGATAATCCAGCGGGGCAGTCGGGACAAGGTGGGGGTCTCTGATGGGTCTCTACCCAGCCTATGCTAAACAGTTTAGGATAAGCAGGTAGGTAATAATAGCAGGTTACAATAAACAGGCTATGCAGCAAAAATAGGATAACAGTAACAGCAGCAACTTCTAATGCAAGCATAAGAGAGAGAAGAATAGGCGATATCGGTATGCTAAAAAAGGGGGTGCTTGCCTGGTTGCTTTGCAAACACCAACGGG
Source organism: Thinopyrum elongatum (assembly GCA_011799875.1). Classification (NCBI taxonomy): domain Eukaryota; kingdom Viridiplantae; phylum Streptophyta; class Magnoliopsida; order Poales; family Poaceae; genus Thinopyrum; species Thinopyrum elongatum. The sequence goes on from CM022301.1 coordinate 576,481,655, forward strand.
TCTTCGACGAGGTAGACGATCATCAGGTCATCATCGGTCTCGGGGTCTATCGAGAGAGAAGAAGGGGAAGAAACAATAAATAACAGATCAATCTAAGCATCACAAAACGTAACAAGGCAGACACGCGGTGCTAGGGGAGACCTAACAAAGGGCTACACGTTGCCGATGGAGCGGGAAAACATTCGGAGATATTTTACCAGCTCCGGGCAATTATCGGTCAGATGAACCAGAGGAGAAAGTTCCATGTTCATCATGCTAGAGGCATGTGACAGGTATAATGAGGGCATATTCGTATTCGTCTCGTCGTTCTGAGCAACTTTCATATATAAAGTTTTTCGATCCGAACTACGGCTTATTTTCTATGAATTTATGGAGTTTTAATCATTTTCTAAAAATTCTGGAATTAAATTAATTCGAATATGCACAGGAAAAACTGGGTGCACCCGGTGCACTGCACCCAGAGTGCACCAGAGAGGCTGACAAGTGGGGCCAGAGGCTGAGTCAGCTGTGCACAGTCAGCAGTTGACCCAGTCAGCGTTGACTGGTCAACAGGGTCAACTGGGCCCACATGTCATTGACTGGGACCAGCCCAGTCAGCCGTTTGACTGGTCAACTTGGTCCAGTGGGACCCAGCTGTCAGCACTGTTAGTTTAACAGGGTTTTAAGTTAATCTAATTAGCTAATTAGCGGGGTGGGGCCCAAATGTCATTGACAGACTTTAGTTAATATATTATCTAAACTAATCCTAATCAGCTACAGTGGGGCCCATGTGTCAGTGGTTGTTAGTCACGGGGTTAGTGGGCTAATCGCTGGGCCCCACCGGTCAGCTGCCCACCGGCGTTCAAACGCGGTGGCGCGCCGGCGGCGACCACAGGAACGGCGGAGGGGAACGAAATCACGCCACAGCGGGCCAAAACGAGCGCGGCCTAGCTCGTTCGGACGCGGGCAGAGCCGCGCATCGAGCTGCGGCATTGGCTGCCGCTATGGAGGCCGGGAGTGGTACCGGCGACGAACGGAGGTGGAGGCCGAAGTCGGGCGTCACGACGATCGACGCTAGGGGAACGGGAAGAGGATCCGGAGGTGGCGTTGGCCTCCTGGGAGTTCCAGGAGCACGTCTGTGGGCTCGGACGCAAGCGGCAGTAGCGGTGTGTGCGGCGGCGAAGCTAGCGGTGGCGGTAGGCTCGGCCATAGCGGATCCGGCCGCCCCAGGCGCGAAGAAGAGCAAAAAAAAGAGAGGGGAGGAGGAAGGGATGCTCACCTAGCGGCACACGGAGGCCGGTGAGAGCTTAGGAGCAGCAGATGGTGGCGGAGACGACGGCAAACGACGGCGGCTCCCGAGGTAGAAGACGACCCGGTCCGCGCGATGCAGCGGCTCCGAGCTCGAACGGGTCGGTGGAGTCGATGTAGGCGAGTACGATGGAGCTCCAGGGCAGCTCAGGACGGCGAGGAGGGCATGGCAGCCACAGGATTTGGCGGCGGCGCTCGGTACAGAGGGGAAAAGAGGGAGCGAGCGACGCGAGGGGAAGAAGAGGGAGGGGGAAGTGAGCGGCGTCCAGGGGAGGAGAACGGGGCGGCCTTATCCCCTCGCGCTCGCATGCCTCGTCGCGGTGTCGAGCGGTGACCGGCGTGAGTGCGGTCGTCCACGGGGACGATGACATGGAGGGAGAAGTAGGTGAGGGTGTGGGCTGGGCCGACTTGGCCCAGTAACAGGTAAGTGGCCTGCGGGCCTCTTTTCTTTATTCTGTTCTGTTATTTTCCTTTTATATAAATAACAGAGAGGAAAATGAATTTGTTTAGGCATCCAGAAGTGGTAGGAAAATTATGGAATTTGGCCCATAAAATGCAAGGCATTTTTATACACTGCCACAATTATTTTGAAGACCAGAAGAATTCACTTGGAATTTTCATAAATGAAATAGCATTTAAAAATGCTGAAATGCTGCTGAAATAATCTGTACTGTTCATCTTTGCATAAGGGGGATGTTGTTTTCCTTAACAAATAAATGTTATGGAATATTTGCTATCTGATGAACATTTTTCCAGCAGATTTTGAGCAACTTCAAAATTCACTTATGATTTGAGTTTGAATTCAAAGAGGAATTTGATATGAGGTGTTAAACCACTGTGATCAAGCATTGTAAATGATGATGGCTTGGCACATTAATTAGCTTGATGACAGGGTTAACATCTGGGGATGTTACAGTCAAATCTATTACCAAGGCATTGCCTGATCAAATCACGAGATACAGTTTCCACTTTTGTTTCCTGGAAGCACACAATGCTAGGGCTAGAGGCCGCAACTACTTGAAAGATGGCACTCCTCTGCGCCGGTGAGTTCAATCCACGAACATTCCACACGAGTAACTTCAGCGGTTGTCACAAGTCCGCACGACAGCACCCAGAGCATCACTCCACCGCGGCCACCTCCGCAGCGGGTAGGATGGAGGGGTCCCAACCAAACAGGGCAAGGATGGCCGCCACTTGTCCCTCCGTCAATGGCCTGGAAAAGAGCTCCGCGTAGGCCTCGAGTGCCTCGTCACTTATGATCTCCGCCTCATTGGCCAGGCATAGTTTCATGATTATCACCTGTTGTTGCTTGGACGCTTTGGATCCCCTGGCCGGACCTCTAGCAAGGCGCGCGCTCCTGCGAGGCGTGATGTTGGGCACCGGTCTTTTTTGCCGCGGCCTGCGTTTGGTGAGGGGTGGCGCTCTACCCTCCGGCTGCGAGAGGATAGGGGTTAGGGCACGCCGTAGGTCCGCACAGAGCAGATCCAGCTGCGAGGTGTTGGGCTCATTTCTCGTTGCATCTTGAGCAGAGGGGGCTGCTGGATCCACCTGGGCAGGGGTGCTGCGTATCGAGCCCGGCGAGAGGCTCATGCGTTCGCCCAGTCCCACGTGAGCAGCTGCGCCTTCATGCATGGCGACCAGGTCCCACCCAGCCGAACCCATCGGCGTCATTGGGGAGATGGGGGAATCCCATGCAGCCCCACCACGTTCTTCGTCCACTAGCGCCCGAGTGACATCCTCGTCCTGGATGGGCACGACCCAATCACCAACCCGTATCCTGTCAGCCCCACTGCCTCCATCAGTTGCAGCAACGGACTGGTCTTCCCTCTGGTCAACAAAGCGTCGCGGTTGGGCGACAGAGGGGGGGGGGGAGGCGCTGCGGCAAGCTGTGCAGTTGTCGGGATGCGCAAGACGACACAGGCGATGCCAGGCTCTCCTCGGGTGGCCCCTCGCTTTGCGCAGAGGCAGGCTGGCTGCTTTGCACTTCAGCCTCCACGTGTTCCACAACGGACTGGTCTTCCCTCTGGTCAACAAAGCGTCGCGGTTGGGCGACAGAGGGGGGGGAGGCCGAACCGCCTTCCACCAACTCGCTGGCCTCCACCCCAGATGTGACGATAGCCACACAACTGGGACCAGGATCCGTACGCGCGAAAGAGGGCGGCCGGTGAGCATCAGTTTGAAATTGGGTGGCGGCCCTGGTCGCCGGCGGTGGCCGTGCCGGAGATGCATCAGCCAGGCCACGAGGGGCCCCAGCTCCACGCCGTCGGCCACCGGACCCTCTCGGCCCTGCTAGGCCAACTGGACCGCCATTCCCAGACCGGACATCTTCCTCCACATCATCGTCCGCCGGCGGCGGCGGCGCCGGCGGTGGGGGCTGCGGCTGCGACCATGTCCGAAACCAGCACCGGGTATGCACTATGTGCAATGTAAAAAATGTTTATTAAATTCATTATTCAATTTGTGAGATTACGCTGCTAAAGGGAGACACCAGTAACCACAAAACAAAAAATAAAAAATATATTCATTTATTGCTTATGAGCACGACACATTATGATTGATACAAAAAAAAAGGTGAAAGCATAATCCTAGTGTCTTACGAAAGCATGTCATCGAAAATCTTGTTAGTACCCTCGGGCAACAGACTTTACACTAGTCCAAATTAAGTAAAATATGTGTTAAACATGTACCGAACATGGTATATTACCATCAAAACTTTAAGCATGAGGAATTTTTTGTTGTAAACATGAATTGCACAAATATATGGAACAGCTTGTCTAAACTTTTGATATGCGAAGCACCTTCATCTACTCGGCAAATAGAGCCTTCAACACCAGTGAAACGTCGCCATGCTTGCACAGATACACCAAAACACTAATCTGCTACTACATGGAAGTCATCTAACTACTTGATCCATCCATCTTGCCTCTAGAGAGTGCAGAATAAAGAAAGCATAAAGAATGAACATTTGTTTTTTGATGGGAACAAAAAGAATGAACTGTGGAGGATTTTTCGACATGGCTCAGTCCAAAACAATAATAAAATATTACTGTGACAATAGCTAAAGCCTAAACAAAACATCCAAAAAATATAGGAATACTTAACCACTAAATAGACTGCACTTCAATTAGTGGAGGATTTTTTTTTATGCGAATAATTAGTGGAGGATTTGTGCAGGCCAAACAAAGTCGCATCAAAAACTGAATTTCATCCGACCCAAGCAAATAGAATAATATATTGCTCACAATTCAGATGCACGAATGCTTCATGTAATTTCCCGTCAGGTTATTTTCTCCTCCACTTATCTTACTTGAGCCTCTCCTTAGTTTAGACCTGCAATTTTGAGCATTATCTGGTTGAAACTGGTGCCGTCAAAGCATACTAATTACTGTTGTTTTGTCTGATTGATGTTGCATCTCCCGAATCGAGGACTTGTGAGAGAAACCATTGTGATGTAGATGTGATTATAGTTCCTTATCCGGAAGACGTTTCATCTACAGAAGAAGGTAAACATCAGTATTGCAGTCTACTTGCCCACTGTCAGTTATATCATTATATGTTACAGCCAACTTGCTTGTTGCTCACCTGAACATCATGAATTAGAAGTGATGTCAAGGACCGTGAATCTGATTTTCGAAAGCACCCCAAATAACTCTCTAGTCTGGGTTAGAAAACATACTACATGAACTAGCAGCAAACTGGATCAACCTCATTGTTGGTCCAGGATGTATCAAGAAGCTAGGAGGAGATTCTGATCAAGGAAGACAGCAACAGAGACCCTGTCAGAGGCCAGATTTACCATGCTTGTTTTCTTGAAGCTTGTAAATGAACGAAAAGAGTAGGCTAACACAAATTTATTTAAGGCTGAAAAAAACCGGTTGTAAGTTTAAACACCTGCTGCTACTACAGTTTGTAGAAGTAAACATATTTATCAAAGCAACTTGCGGACTGCAAGTTTACTCTCAGGCTTTGTTTGGCCACAACATCGAGACTTTGTCCTCCGAACTTGCATCAGACCATAGTACACATTGGGCATACTTTCAATTGTTGGAATATATTTCTTAGATGAATAACAGCAGGCACAAAAATTATTTCCTTTCTCATATAACCTGCACCTAAAGAGCCCAAGAAGACCGTCGCCTAACCTGCAGGTCTGGTGAATCGGTGATTAAGTGCAGACTCACAACCACCGACTCCTTCCCGCTGCCAAGCTCCACCAGGAGATCCTCCTCCTCCTCCTCCTCGCACCGCAGGCGGCCGTGGTGGCCTCGACGACAGCGAGGTGCTTCTGCTCAAACACTCATGTAGAGCCAGGTGTGTGAATCTCGCCCAAGGGACCGCGTCCTCCTCCCCTCAGGGGAGCGGTGCGGCGTTTCGACGGGACTGGAGATGGAACGGCGGCGGGGAGGGGGAGGGGGAGGGGGGCTAGTGAGCAGGAGATGAGGATTTGATGGAGAATCAGGGAACTTGTCATGATCCGGAAGAGCGACAGTGGCGGCCGCGCCGGCGACGAAGAGACTGGGGAGGAGGAGGACCGAACCGCCTTTTCATTCGCCGGTGCGGCCGCCATGCGACCATGGGGGAACCTGCATCACCACATCACCATGGTCGCATGGCTTTCCCCAAACCGCGTTTCATTCGCTTTCCATGCGTGCTGGGCCGCGAAACCGACACGAGCAACGTCGTACAGAAACGACCCGTACACCAATCGTCCAACCTCAACCTAGGGACCATCGCTGCTGCCGGCTGACATGCGGGGTCCAACACGTAAAATTAGCCCAGATCGCTCACAACGCTTCATTTTTTGGGAGCTTAGTAACTCTAGGGATGCGTATAGGGACCACCGGGTGGCCGGCTCCGCGGCTTATTCGGCTCCGCGGCAAGAGGAGGGAGACATGTATCATGCACTCGATGTGCCTACCCGCGCTCCTTTCTGTTTGCCCGGTCGTGCAATGCGGGGGGTTACCCTTGGTTATATGTACTATGTGTTTAGAACTGCCTCTATAGGTTAAGGTCGCCAGGCTGAGTTTAGTCAGAGTAAGGAGGAGAAGAACCCGACGGAGGTCTACGACGACTCAAGAGGCCGGATACATGAAGAAAAGAAACCGACGGAGGTCTCGGAGCCCGGACGCACGTGACCTCCACCACGCTCGGGGGCTGCTGACGGGGTCCCAGACCCGGACTGCCTGACGTAAAGGAGCACGGCCTCAACCTTCAACCAAGGCCTACCAGGCCCAAGGGGAATCATAAAACCCTAGGGAGGTGAGGACGATGAGCGTGTTCCCCAAGACGGAGGGCGGCGGCCGTACCAATCTAATCTCCCCCCTGTGTAAACCCTAGACCTCTCCTGTCTATATAAAGGGAGGCCTAGGTTCTCATTAGCAATCCAATCTGGAACTTAACTCTCGGTAGACATCTCAAACAACATTGTTGTAATCCTCTGCACGAGGTATCCCCTCACCATGAATACCAAGACAAAGCAGGACGTAGGGTATTACTCTTCGGAGGCCCGAACCTCGGTAAACTGTGTGTGCAGACTCCGTTCTGGTACTTCCGGTCTCGTCATGGACCCGGCCGAGGGATCTGACGGGAATTCGCTCCATCAATATTCAAATTCAACAATATAGCTATCATATGAAATATTCTCTTTGTGATTCACATGCATGAAAGTTTTATAATATTCTGATATAGTGGGATTAACATTAATTAAAGTCATGGTCTCTTCAAACCCACTTTTATCAAAAAATTCATAAGATTAAACACTCTCCGAATATGTGATATTATTTTTACCTAAAGTTGACACTCTTCCAAACCCACTTTCAATATTATTGCAAATATTATTATCAATAATATATCCATCATGAGGCTTAAATAAATTTTTAAGATCATAAGAAGCATTATCACCTCAATCATGATTATTGCAATAAGTAGTGGACATAACAAAATTGTCATCTCCAAGCTTATAGCTTTGCATATCATTAGCACAATTGACATTATTAGAATTTATAATAACATCATTACAATCATGATTTTTCGTTCAATGAGCTATCATGAATCACTTTATAAATTTCTTATTTTAACACTTCATCACAATTTCCAGACTCATGATTTTTAAGCAAAACTCCATAAAGATAATCAAATGCACTCAACTCACTAGCAATTGTTTCATCATAATTGGATATTTAAAAAAGATTAGCAAGTGAATGAGGATCCATATCTCTTTATATTATGTTTTTGTGTGATAACATGATTATTACAAGCAAACAAGAAAAATAAAATATTTTTATGTTTTCAATTTTTTATAACGAGACTAGTAAAAAGAAAATGAGGCAAATAAAAAGTAGAGCAAGTAAATGATAATTTGAGTATAGGTACTTATAGGTATTTGATGACGTCTCCCTAGCAACGACGCCTGAAATTCTTTCTGCTACTTGTGAGCTGCATTGGGATTTTCTCCAAAAAGGAAAAGGTGAAGAAATATAGTAGCTGATAAGTATTTTCCTCAGTGAGAACCAAGGTTATCGAACCAAGAGGAGAACCACGCAAATCCTTGTGAACATCACCTGCACATATAAGAGCAAATACTTGCACCCAACGCGGGCAAGAGGGTTATCAATCCCATTGAACTCGTTACCTGTAAGGATCAAATTTGGTAGTGGTAGATAGATAATTAAAAAGTAAAATAAAATAAAATAAATTGCAGCAAGTTATTTTTAGTTTTTTGTAATATGATAAAAGTAGACCTGGGGGCCATAGTTTTCACTAGAGACTTCTCTTTCATAAAGATAGAATACTTTGAGTAGATGAATTACTGTTGAGCAATTGATAAAAAAGCGCATAGTTATGATGTTATTCATGTCAATGATCATATATATAGGCATTACGTCCATGACAAGTAGACCGAAATGATTCTGCATCTACTACTATTATTCCACTTCGAGAGCGCTTCTATACTTACCTCTCTACGTATTAAGTTCATAACAAAGAGAGCAATGCATGAAGTATGATGACATAATGTAGACAGAATAAAACCAAACAATATGATCAAACCCCGCAGTTTTACCCTTAATGACAACAATACAAATACGTGCCTCGCTACCCCTTCTGTGATGAGGTGAGAACACCGCAAGATTGAACTCATTACAAAGCACCTCTCCCGTTAAAGATAAATCAATCTAGTTCGCCAAACCAAACGGATAGATAGGAGAGAAATACAAAGCTATAATAATCATGCATAATAAAGTTCATTAAAGATTCAATTACTTTCAATGAATAATCTTATCATAAATCCACAATTCATCAGATCCCAACAAACACACCGCAAAAGAAGATTACATCGGATAGAACTCCATGGAGATCATGAAGAATTTTGCATTGAAGATCGGAGAGAAAGAAGAAGTCATCTAGCTACTAACTATGGACACGTCACTAGTGCAGAATCGGGCTTTAGTCCCGGTTCGTAAGGACCTTTAGTCCCGGTTCTGCAACCGGCACTAAAGGGAGGGGACTAAAGGTCCCCCCCTTTAGTCCCCGTTCAACACGAACCGGGACCAAATGCCCACCATGTGGCACGCGCCCGCGCCGGGGGCTGGGGGACATCAACCGGGACTAAAGGAAATTTTTTGAATTTTTTTAATTTATTTTGAAAAAATTTCCGAATTTTTTCTGATTTTCAAATTTCTGAATTATTTGACAATTTAATCTCTAATCAGCCCTCATCACTGCTCAAGTGTGGAGCACTCATTATTCTAAATTGTCTAACTTCCCGGCCGGTCACCCATTCTCTCACTACTCCAGCCTGAGCACGCTTAACTTTCGAGTTCTATTCACCCTAGTTTCCAAGTCTGCACTTGTTGTTTTCCTGACAATAGTAAGCTGTCAATCATATTAACCCTCAGGAGTTTAGCTTGAGCATGAAGTCACACGTTTCACTGCTTGAGTTTGAAACTATTATTCTAAAAACAATAATTATTTAGTAACACTAATATTTTTTGAATAAGTAGTTTGACCATAGTTTGATCAAATTTGACCAAAATTCAAAAAAACTGAAATAATTATTTAGTAACACTAATATTTCTTGAATAATTATTTAGTAATATTAATATTTCTTGAATAAGTAGTTTGACCATAGTTTGACCAGATTTGACCAAAATTCAAAAAAACTGAAATTTAAGCATAACTTTTTTTCCTTTCAGAATTTGAGGATTCTAAAAATTTGCAAAACAACCTACAGTCGTCGAAATCAGAACCGGCTTTTCGTGCTGAACATTTTGATATATTATACGTTTTTTTCGACATCGTATGCAAAAGTTATAGCCGTTTTACTTTTTCATAACACTTTTTTGCAAAACACGTCAAAATTTTTGTTTTTAAATTTTCCTAACTAGTAGATGTAGTAACATAACTACATCTCGAAGGATTTTAATTTTTGAAGTTTTTATCATTTTCTTTTATTTATTTTTTTCAAAACTGAAAGGCGATACGAGGGGGGGTAGAGTTTGAAAATTGCAGAACCCCTTTAGTTCGGGTTGGAACCACCAACCGGGACTAAAAGGGGGGTCTAACCTTTTAGTCCCGGTCTAACCTATAGTCCCGGTTTGTGTCACAAACCGGGACTAAAGGTGCTTGTGGGGCCCCGGTCTGACGCCAGCCTGCCACCACCCCTTTAGTCCCGGTTTGTGACACAAATCGGGACTATAGGTACACCGCGAACCGGGACTAATGATGTCGTAATCAAACCGGGACTAATGGTCACATTAGTACCGGGCCGTAATCGAACCGGGACTAATGAGGTGAACGTGAGGTCGTTTTTCTACTAGTGCGTAGGTCTCTTGTAAACTACTCACACATCATTGGAGATGCAACAAGGATGATGTAGAATTCCTCCGTGATCGATTTCTCCTCTGGCATAGTACCGGAAAAGGCCTCCAGATAGGATCGCGGAAGAACATAAGCTTGTGGCGTCGGAAAAAATATTTCGGGTAACTCTCTGTTGGTTTGGGGATTTATGGGAATTTATGAGTTGGAATTTGGTCAAACGAAGCTGCGTGGGACCCACGAGCTCAGATGGCGCAACCCCCTGGCGGCCTGCCGTGTGAGCTCGTCGCTCTCCCGGATATCTTCTAGCCTCCTCCCGAATGTTCTAAGGTCCTTTCTGGTATACAAAAATCACTGTAAAGTTTCATCGTGTTTGGACTGCAAAAAATAACTGGCACTGGGCACTGAGTTAATAGGTTAGTCCCAAAAAATAATATAAAATTGCATATAAAGTATTTAAGATTGATAATATGATAGCATGAAACAATAAAAAATTATAGATACGTTGAAGACATATCACATGCCGCTCGACATCGACGGAAAACAAGCATGTCAGCGAAATGAAAATACACAGAGGATGCGGGGTGCGTGGACAGCGTACCTCCAACATTCGCGTAAAGCCAGAGCTGTGGAGCCGGAACTGGACGCCGATGGCGGACGACACTTGAATCTCGATCGATTGTGGAGCAACCCAGGCGGAGTGCGAGAGGGAGGGAGAGAATGAGAGCAAATGAAGTGAGTGCAACCAGTTGAGGATGAGCACAATGGTTAGTGGATGAAACATAGGGGTTAGTGGCGAATGGGAGGAGCGTTTGTTCGAGGCTCTAACCGTATGACTGAGGTTATGTGGCAGTAGGCGGTGCACCAAGATGTGTGCGAGCAGATGAACGCACCAGAAGTCAATAAATCTAACAATAATCCTACATCTACGTAACCACCTACGTAACCTTACGTAATCTTCCTAATATAATTCTCTCTTCCCCCTGATTTTCGCGGGGTGGGGCCGTGCCATTTTCTCTTCCAATCAGAGCATGCCAAACCAGCTCTTACGTAGCTTTACGTTGAATCTCTATGTAGATGTCGCAAAGCCCTAAATCTAACGCTAGATTTATCATTTGGAAACTATAATATTTTTTGGAACCAAATATCTCAAAGTTTTCTTAAAATTTCTTTTAAAATATTTTGAAGTAGTGTTTCTCTCAAAAAATGGCATTCCATTGATAAAAACAAACAAAAAAAAGATCAAAATATGTGTTTGGTTTGGTCGGTTGCTCCCTGCATCAGTCAATGGAGGAGCGAGCTCCCAAACGGCGGCCACGCCGACGACCCAGCGCCACCACCCCCCTGTCCCCCGCCCGGCATCTTACGGGGCCGAGGCCACGATGCATCGATCCCGCGCGCAGGTCCCTGCTCGCAGCCGGTGGAGAGAGCGCGCCGAGCGGCGGAGCACTGCTCGTGACGGCCGGCCTCACGGTCACAGGTGAGCTCCGCCTCCGGTTCATGCCCTTCTTCTCCAGATGCGGCGTGCGTTTTGGAACCAAAGCCTGAGTTGCCCGTTGAACCAGTTTGGGTTCAGAGTCGGATCCCGTGCGGATTCTTGCGTGGATCCGGCGTGATTCGAACTTTCTCCATCCGAGTCCGGCTACAGAGTTCAGGTGTGTGCGTAGCAGAGTCGGACTAGAGATACAAACAGACGCGATGAACCGATGCAGAATAAATACTGCGTGTCTAGTCTCCATAAAAATAGTAGATTATCAACAATACGAGACAAAGAAAAGCAGACAGAAGTCGCCGAGCAACGCAAACAAATTTCGAGCTCTGAGAGACAAGTCCTGCCTTGCCCTGTCCACCATGGCCGGCCGGCTCGCCCTATCCAGGGTATTTCTCTATCTGATTCCTTGTGCTACTTTTTCATCGTGACTTTGCTCTGTTCCTTGTGTTTCAGATCGATGCCACTTATGTTAATGTATGGGTTGCGATTGCTGTTGCCGTTGTCTATGCCGATGTTAATTTTTGCTTGTATTTGTCTCACAGGCTGCAAAGCATGTTGTGGCTGCGGCGGCGCGTTCATCTCCTGCCTTCAGGGCACCTGCTGCAAATACACCTTCTGGAGCAGGTACCTTATATGGCTGTTTCTCTTTCCACCACACACATGAACTACATCCTTGATCGGTGTATATGCTTTTGTGGCAACTGTAAACTAGTGCTAGCTTACTTAAACGTGGCTAGTAACAATACTATTCTTGTTATTACTCTACATTCTCCCGCGCCTTTTTGGTTGGTTGTTGCCGTCGTGGTAGTAAGTTTCTGCTTGGTTTGGTTGTTAATCAATGCAGGCAGTGTGCTTAGGAATCTACAGCAGAGGTACCTATCAAGCTTTGTTGGTCAGAGGGTACGAGGCGTGCACTCTCGCGCCGCTTCTCTTTCTAAAGAGATTCATAGGAGTGATCCAGCAGGAGTTATGCAGAACTTCAAAATGCTAAATCGAGGTAGCCACATTTTCTTTCTGTCATGTTTACTAATTTAGATGCAGGATGTGTTTTTTACCCATAAACAACATGCAAATTGGCTTGATAACTTTTGTGTGCATGGATGGATTCTGTTCTCTATGCAGGAATTTCAACTGCAGCAAGGGAGGAAGTACGTGTTCTTAGTACAGCCAGTGCACCCTTGTATATAGTAGAGAAGGACCTACTTAAAAAGCAGCTTCTGCGTACATGTGGAGGCCTTGTAGTTACTGTCTTTGCAATCTATGGTACTAAGGTTTTGCTTGACAGTTATGGTAAGGTTGCACCTGATAGCGTCGACGATGCAGAACTTGCTAAATCTGGTGGTTTGGAAGAAGGGGCGTCTGGTAGTGTCAACGACGCAGAAGTGGCCATGGATGTAAGCACAAAATTCAGTGATGTAAAGGGGGTTGATGAAGCCAAAGCTGAGCTTGAGGACATAGTTCACTACCTACGAGATCCCAAGGTGAGTGTAGCATTGCCATCAACATGTGTGCAGGTGTTTTAATTCAACAAATTCTTTCTTGATGTGGAGTTGTTGACCTAATTTTACATTCTTTGCAGCATTTCACACGCCTTGGTGGCAAGCTTCCAAAGGGTGTTTTGCTTATGGGCCCACCCGGCACAGGGAAGACTATGTTGGCAAGGGCTGTCGCCGGGGAAGCCGGCGTCCCTTTCTTTGCGTGCAGCGGCAGTGATTTCGAGGAGGTCTATCTAGGTCTTGGGGCAAGGAGAGTGAGGGAGCTCTTTCTTGCAGCAAAGAAGCTGTCTCCTTGCATAATATTCATTGATGAAATTGATGCAATTGGTGGGCGCAGACACGCACGAGGTTCAACGTTGGCGAGGCACACCCTAAACCAGCTGCTTGTTGAGATGGATGGCTTCAACCAGAATGGCGGGATAATTGTGATTGCAGCGACCAACTTCCCCGAGTCATTAGATAAGGCCCTTGTCAGGCCTGGGCGTTTTGACCGTCATGTCCAAGTCCCTATTCCAGATGTTAAGGGCCGACAGCAGATCCTCGAGGCTTACATGTCAAAGGTAAATACATAAGGCTTTTATTTATTTCTCGCGGTCTCTGATGCAAGGCTTTGACCTTTACTCCATGAATTCTTCCATGCAGGTGTCTACAGCCAAGGGTGTGGATGCAATGACCATTGCGAGGGGGACGCCTGGGTTTTCAGGTGCAGACCTTGCAAGCCTAGTGAACGATGCCGCCCTCAAGGCTTCCACTGATGGGGAAAATGCTGTCGGGATGGAGTACTTTGAGTACGCCAAGGACAAGATCATCTTGGGCAGCGAGCGCAAGTCGATGGTGATATCTGAGCTATGCAGGAAGAAGACTGCATACCACGAGGGCGGGCACGCCCTTGTTGCTATCCTCACAGACGGTGCTGACCCTGTCCACAAGGCCACCATTGTGCCCAGAGTAACTTCTCTCGGCCTGGTGGCGCAGCTGCCAGGGGAAGACAGTGAGCTGGAACTCTCCAAGAAGCAGTTGATGGCGATGCTGGATGTGTGCATGGGAGGGCGAGTGGCTGAGGAGCTTATATTTGGAGAAGCCAGGATCACCACTGGTGTCTCATCTGACCTAAGCAGGGCGACTCAATTGGCGAAAGCCATGGTCACCAGGTATGGTATGAGCAACCGGGTCGGCTTTGTTTCGTACGGCAATGACGGTGATGGTGGCACTGGCATGACGACGGCCCTGGTTGATGAGGAGATCAAAGCATTATTGGATAACGCTTACAGGAACGCAAAAACAATTCTCACGGAGCATAACAAGGAGTTCCATGCCCTAGCAAATGCCCTCCTGGAGCGTGAAACTCTCACTGGTAACCAGATCAAGGAACTAGTTTTGACAGGACGACTAGGACATGGTGAGAACAATAGCCAACAGGCTCAGGAAACACCTTCTCTCACCAGTAACGAGATCGCAAAACTAGTATCAACAGAACAACAAGCATATGGCCATAACAATAGCCAGCAAGCTCAGGGAACACCTTCGTCGCCCTAGTCCGTGGAGACGCTTGCAGGAAGAAGTATTTTCTTTTCGTGCTATTTTTGTGGCATGCACATGAAATGTACAGAGCGATGTACACGGTTTGGATTTTCCTCTGACTTTTAATTCGCAAGTCTGAAGAGAATGCGGTGTTTTGTACTTTTGCATACTGTGTTCTTAACCAGTAAAACCTCCTGTTTTGGGTCTCAAGCAAGAATGTACCCCAAGATTTCTATTGGAACTGAATAGGGCACAAAGATGTGTAAATGCAATTTCATACTCCCTCGGTAAAGAAATATAACAGCGTTTAGAACACTAAAATAGTGTCTTATATTTCTTTACAGAGGGAGTATATTTTTGGCCAGCCGCTCTCAAGGCTTCCAGGGATGGGGCAGATGCTGTTGGGATGGATCACCTCGAGTATGGCAAGGATAGGATCATCTTGGGCAGCGAGCCCAAGTCGATGGTGATATCTGATGAATCCAGGAAAATGACTGCATACCACGAGGGTGGGCACGCCCTTGTTGCTATCCTCACGGATGGTGCTGACCCTGTCCACAAGGCCACCATTATGCCCAGGGGACATACTCTCGGCATGGTGACGCAATTGCCAAGGGAAGACAGCGAGCTGAAACTCTCGAGGAAGCAGATGCTGGCGAGGCTGGATGTGCTCATGGGAGGGCGAGTGGCCGAGGAGCTTATATTTGGAAAAACCGGGATCACCACTGGTGCTTCATCTGACCTATGCGAGGCGACTCAATTGGCGAAAGACATGGTCACCAAGTATGGTATGAGCAAGCTGGTAGGCCTTGCTTCCTATGGCAACAACGGCGATGGTAGCGATGGCAAGACGACGGCCCTGGTTGCTGAGGAGGTGAAAGCATTATTGGACAACGCTTACAAGAATGCGAAAGCGATTCTCACGGAGCACACCAAGGAGTTACATGCGCTAGCCAACGCCCTCTTGAAGCATGGAACTCTCACTGGTGACCAGATAGTGAAACTAGTATTGACAGGACAAGAACCAGATGATCGTAACATTAGCCAGCAGAATCAGGAAACACCTTCACTCACTGTCGGTGAGATCACAAATCTAGTATCAACAGAAGAACATGTAGATGATCTTAACAATTGTCAGCAGGACCAGGGAACATCTTCTCTCACTGGTGACGAGAGCACCAAACCTGTATCGACAGAAGAACCAGGAGATGGAACTCTCACTGGCGACGAGATCACAGAACTGGCGTCGACAGACCAACAAGTAGGTGATGCTAACAATGGTGAGCAGGTACAGGGAAACACCTTCTTCGCCCTAGCCGTGGAGGCGCTTCCAAGAGTACTTTGGTCCCTGATACTTCTGTTGTAAGCACACGAAATTTGAAGAGTGATCGATGTGTACGGTCTGGATTTCTCCCAGTAGAGTTTCTCAAGTGTGACTATAATGGGACGTGTTTTAATTTGTAGTTTTATCACATACTGTAGTTTTATGATTTTGTTGCTTTGCACTTATACCAAATCGGGACAATTTTCAGTTAGAACAACATATCATTGTGAACAGAACCATCAGTTTGGTAGCAGTTCATCACATGCAATGCTATAAGGGATTCCTCGAATGAATCCAGTGTGGTCCATTCTATGGAAGCTGAGGTTACCATCTAAAATCAGATTTTTGCTTGGAGAGCGTTGCATGGTCTTATTCCGGTGAAATCCAAACCGCCATATTGGCACGGATGAGATGTGCCCAATCTGTAAACAGGGCGCCGAGGATATTATGCATCTTTTATTTCGGTGTACTCCAACAAAAAACTACCACATTTCGGATCGTCGTCCACTGAACTACAACTTTCAAAAATTTGACCAAAAACTACCACTTTTTTTCTAATTTTGTTGCAAAAAACTACCGAAAAAGATTGATGACCGTTTTAGACGAGATCAGATCGATTATGACAGGGGTGGCCTGGCTGACCGTTATGATAGGAGGGCCCCACATGTTGTGGGGCACTAACCTCCTTCTTCCTCCTCCTCCTCCTCTCTTTCTCTTTGGCATTTTAACAAACACCTACTGTGCATACCCTCAACTGCGCGCCGCCATTGCTTTTTCTCTCCTCTGCAGGTTGCCTTCGCCGGGGATGGTGATGGATTTGGGGCCGCGTCCCAGTAGAAGCCCTTGCTGTCGAGCCAAGCTAGCACACAATCTGCTGGATGCATCCACCTGCTTGTGTGCTAAACTTGGCTCAAGAGCTGCACCACGGCGCTCGTGAGAGCAGGACGTGCACGGGTCGTCCAACATGAACGCGTGCCCAAGCTTTTGAAAGTAGCATTTTCGGAGCATCGATTTTGTTTTTTTGTCACGCCTTCCACGGATGTGATCTCATGATGAAAATTTGCAAGCACTCAGAACACCTGTCAAAGTTTACCAATTAAAAATCAGAATTTTTTGAATTTTGTTTCAATGTTTTTTTTTTGATTTTACTGTTCATCCAAGCTCATTTGAGCTCGAGCTCAGATACTCCGCGTCCCAGAACAGCCATACTTTCAGATATATGATAGTATATCCCATAATGAAATAATGTGCTTCCGTATTTTAAAGGTTTGTTTTTGTTATCTAAATTTGTTGGTATACATTACCATTCACAGGTGCCTTATGGCGTTAGTGTTTCTTCAGCTGAATGCTCAACTTTGATTGTACCATCAGCTTAAATTCATACCCTATTGCAATTGAGAATGTACGTAGTTCTCATGCATGCTATTCCCTGGGATGTACAAGTCCGATGACAAAAAAGGGCACGGAAGTGTTTATGTCGACGATGCATTCTTCTACTTACACAAATATGGAGATACTCTACAATATTATTTTTCTTACTTTTTATACCGTTCAAATGTTCAAATAGGCCTATATTTATATTCATTTTCATAATTTTCACTATTTATCATTTCATAAATTCTTCTATATACTAATACAAATTCCCGGAGCAGCGTGTGAGGTATCATCTAGTATTAATTATCAATGAACCTTCTGTTTTAGCACAAAAGGTGGCCCAAGAATTGGATCCATGTGAAGCAGCCCTAGGCCCAGGCACCACAGGCCCGAAGCGAGCACATGGCTGAGACTCTGCATCGTAATGTGGATCAGCAGCCCACTCTACCACAGCAGCAACCGGTTTTGGGAACCTTTCCAAACACCATTTTTTTATTTCACTGGTTTTCTGGTTTATTTTGGTTTTATAGTTTTCTTTTTTTTTTCTCTTTTTGGTTTTACGTTTCTTTTTATTTTCCTTTTTTGGTTCTTTTTAAAAACCATTTTCCTTTTATTTTTTGATTTTATTTTTCTATTCAAACTTGTCTGAAAATTTCAAATATTGTTCAAAATTTAAAAAATTTCTACATAGATATAACGAGGGCAATAGTGGATTTTTTTTCAACTTTCAGGGTACCTTTTATCAATATTGAGGATATCGCTTATTGTTCGCGTTTGGGTCAACTAGGGATTAGAGATTAATCAAAAATTGGCTGATTAATTGATTTTATCGTTCGACTATTAATCAGCTATTTCTTTGCAAATCGCAGGTTCCCTGCACTAAAGTACTCCCTCCGTAAACTAATATAAGAGTGTTTAGATCACTATTTTAGTGATCTAAATACTCTTATATTAATTTACAGAGGGAGTATGTCATATTCAACACAAACACAATATTAGATAGAAGTGTTACCTTGATTACTTGGTTTATAATCCTTGTACAATGACAAACAAAATAGGGGCAACAATACACATTACATAACAAGGTCCAAAAAAAATACAAATAAACATAATACTTGCACACATAGTGATAAGAACAGAACCGATTTATCGATAGATTCTCGATAAATCGCTTGTCAAAGTGATAAATCGGCTCCAATGATGAACGGTGATGATATGGCATAATCTTACCGGTCAGCCTTCGAGTAGTGATAAAACAGACGATGAATCGTTGAATCGCCCAATTTTTTAACAGTTTATGGACTGGCCAGTTTCTTCGGGAGCTCAATAATAAAAATGAAGTAATTATTATTTTAAACAAGCGTGCGCCAAAAATTAGTACCACCATGGATTCGGATAGTAAAAAAATCTCAAAATAAAAAATAATAATATGAGTGAAGGGATTAAAAAACCAAAGAAACGCACCTTAATAGGGGTATAGGTATAGATACATATATAATGAGGTGGAACTACAATATTTGCGTGACTAGAATTGCTTCCAAAGAAAAATGTCAGGCCCGGAGTGCCACGTATCTGACGTATGGCACTTATCATTTGAGTATTTTTTGGAGCCAAATATCTCAAAGTTTTTAAATCTTTTTTCTTAAAAGTATTTTAAAGTAGAGTTTCTCTGAAAAAAATCAT
This sequence comes from Thinopyrum elongatum, assembly GCA_011799875.1. Taxonomy (NCBI): domain Eukaryota; kingdom Viridiplantae; phylum Streptophyta; class Magnoliopsida; order Poales; family Poaceae; genus Thinopyrum; species Thinopyrum elongatum. The sequence continues at coordinate 576,500,646 of CM022301.1, forward strand.
GGCATTCCATTGAAAAAAAGAGATGCGTTTTGTTTGGTCGGCTGCTCCCCGCATCAGTCATTGGAGGAGCGAGCTCCCCAACGGCGGCCACGCCGACGACCCAGCTCCAGCACACCCGTGTCCCTCGCCCGGCCGCCGGGGCCGCGATGCATCGATCCGGCGCGCGGGTCCCTGCTCGCAGCCGGTGGAGAGAGCGCGCGGAGCACTGCTCGTGACGGCCGGCCTCACAGTCACAGGTGAGCTCCGCCTCCAGATCCGGCTCCGGCTCCTGTCCGTGCCCTTCTTCTCCAGATACGGCGGCGCGTGTTTTCGAACCAAATCCTCAGTTACCCGTTGAGCCGGTTTGGGTTCAGAGACGGATCCGGGTGATTCGAATGTGCGGATTCTTTGCGTGTATCCGGCGTGATTGAGATTCGAACTCTCTCCTCAAGCTGCAATCGATTCGATTCCGGCTATACGGAGTTCGTTGCCGACTTGCCGTTGCCGTGCAGGTTTGTGCGTAGAATGCTGCGCGTCTACCACTCTAGTCTCTAGGATTAACAGCAGCAATACGAGGCAGGCAAAAGCACGCACATTTCGAGCCTTCTCTTCTCATATCTCCAGAGCACGTCCTGCCCTGTCCACCATGGCCGGCCGGTTCACGCTCTCCAGTGTATTTCGTTACCTGTCTTCCTATCTGATTCCGTTGTGCTGCGTTTTCATTATGATTTCGCTCTGTTCTTTGGGTTCAGGAGGTTGTTCCTCTGTCCAAGGGAATGCATATTAACTGATGCTGAAACTGCAGCTGCAAGGCAGTGCCTGTCCTGAGTTTCAGATCGATGCCACTCATGTTAATTCATGGGTTGCGATTGCTGTTGCCGATGTTTATGCCGTGTTAATTTTTGCGTGTATTTGTCTCACAGGCTGCCAAGCATGTTGTGGCTGTGGCGGGGGCGACGCGTTCATTTCCTGCCTTCAGGGCACCTGCTGCAAATACACCTTCTGGGGCAGGTATCTTATATGGCTGCTATGCTTCTCTCTCCACCACACACATAGCCTTCTTGATCAGTATCCTTTTGTGGCAACTGCAAAACTTCCACTATTCTTATTACTCTGCATTCTGCCACGCCTTTTTGGTTGGTTGTTGCCATTGAGGTCGTAAGTTTTTTCTTGATTTGGTGCTTAATCAATGCAGGCGGTCTGCTTAGGAATATAGAGCAGAGATACATATCAAGCTTTGTTGGTCAGAGGGCACGGGGCGTGCACTATGGCACCGCTTCTTTTTCTAAAGAGATTCATAGAACTGATGCAGAAAGAGTTATGCAGAATTTCATCAAAATGCTAAATCGAGGTAGCTGCGTTTTCATAGGTCATGGTTACTATAATTTAGGAGTAGGATGAGCTTTTTTACCCACGTTTTTTCTGTTCTCTATGCAGGAATTTCAAGTGCAGCAAGGGAGGAAGGACATGTTCTCAGTACAGCCAGTGCACCCTTTTATTTAGTAGAGAAAGGCATACTTAAAAAGCAGCTTTTGCGTACCTGTGGAGGCCTCGTAGTTTCTGGCTTTACAATCTATGGCGTTAAGGTTTTGATTGACAGTTACGTTAAGGCTGTCAAAGATAGTTACACGAAGTTTGTGGCTGATAGTGTCGACGACGCAGAACTTGGTGAATCCGATGGTTTGGAAGAAGAGGCCCCAGATTTAAGCACAAAATTCAGTGATGTAAAGGGGGTTGACGAAGCCAAAGCTGGCCTTGAGGACATAGTTCACTACCTACGAGATCCCGACGTGAGTGTGGCATTACCATCAACCTGCGTGCAGGTGTTTTAATCAAACAATTCTTTCTCGATGACGAGCTGCTGAACTAGTTTTACATTCTTTGCAGCATTTCACACGCCTTGGTGGCAAGCTTCCAAAGGGAGTTTTGCTTATGGGCCCACCCGGCACAGGGAAGACCATGTTGGCAAGGGCTGTGGCCGGGGAAGCCGGCGTCCCTTTCTTTGCGTGCAGCGGCAGTGATTTCGATGAGGTGTATGTAGGTCTTGGAGCTAAGAGAGTGAGGGAGCTCTTTCATGCAGCAAAGCAGCTGTCTCCTTGCATAATTTTCATCGATGAAATTGATGCAATTGGTGGGCGCAGACATGCAGGAGGTTCGACGTTGGCGAGTCAGACCCTGAACCAGCTGCTTTCTGAGATGGATGGTTTCGAGCAGAATGACGGGATTATTGTGGTTGCAGCGACCAACTTCCCCGAGTCATTAGATCGCGCCATTGTCAGGCCTGGCCGTTTTGACCGTCAAGTCATTGTCCCTATTCCAGATGTTGAGGGCCGACGGCAGATCCTTGAGGCTTACATGTCGAAGGTATGTATATAAGGCTTATTTTTTGCAGCCTCTGATGCGAGGCTTTGACCTTTACTCCATGAATTCTTCCATGCAGGTTTCTACAGCCAAGGGTGTGGATGTGATGACCATTGTGAGGGGGACGCCTGGGTTCTCAGGTGCACACCTTGCAAGCCTAGTGAACGATGCCGCCCTCAAGGCTTCCATGGATGGAGCAAATGCTGTCGGGATGGATCACTTTGAGTACGCCAAGGACAGGATCATGATGGGCAGCGAGCGCAAGTCGATGGTGATATCTGATCAATCCAGGAAGATGATCGCATACCACGAGGGTGGGCACGCCCTTGTTGCTATCCTCACGGACGGCGCGGATCCTGTTCACAAGGCCACCATTATGCCTAGGGGATATACTGTTGGCATGGTGGCGCAGCTGCCGGGGGAAGACAGTGAGCTCGAAGTGTCAAGGAAGCAGATGCTGGCGAATCTTGATGTCTGCATGGGAGGGCGGGTGGCCCAGGAGCTTATATTTGGAGAAGCAGGGGTTGGCACAGGTGCCTTGTCTGATCTAAGACAGGCGACTCAGCTAGCGACGAAGATGGTCACCAGGTATGGAATGAGCAAGAGGGTTGGCCTTGTTACCTATAGCAATGACAATGATGTCGGCGGTGGCAAGACGAAGAACATGAGCGGGCGAACATCAGAACTGGTTGATGAGGAGGTGAAAGCATTGTTGGACAACGCTTACAAGAACGCCAAAACACTTCTCACGAAGCACAACAAGGAGCTCCATGCGCTAGCAAATGCCCTCCTGGAGCATGAAACTCTCAGTGTTAACGCGATCAAGAACATAGTTTCGACAGCACGACAAGGAGATGGTCCTAGCAGTAGCCAGCAAAATCAGGGAACACCTTCTCCTGGTGACGAGATCACGAAACTAGTATCGACTGAACAACAAGAAGATGGTCATAACAATAGCAAACAGGATCAGGTAACACCTTCTCCCACCGGTGATGAGATCAAGGAATCATCAAGGAGATGATGCTAACAATGGTCAGCAGAATCAGGGAACACCTTCTCTGCCCTAGCCGTGGACACGCTTACAGGAAGAAATATTTCTTTGCCTGGTCCTACAGGGCGGTGTGTATTTTCATCTGACTTCTGTTTCTGAAGTCTGAAGAGAATGCGACGTGTTTTGTACTTCTGGATACTGTGTTCTGAACCAGCAAAAACTCCAGTCTTGTGTCTCAAACATGAATGTGCCCCAAGATTTCTATTCAGCACAGTGTGTAAATACTCCCTCCGTAAAGAAATATAAGAGCGTTTAGATCACGTAAAGAAATATAAGAGCGTTTAATACATTTTTCCCCGGCAGCAAAACATAATAAAAATACCATAGGTTCTTCCATAAACCTATCACGTGTGCCATTGTTTAACTGTAAATCTGTAACCTATTGTCTGCCTGTGCAAAGAAACAATGCAAGGCGTGATGAGCTAGTCTCTGACCATATGTGCAAAGAAACAGGGCAAGTAACATAATAAGTCGGAAAGGAATGCACATTTGTAATCATGCAAATGATCATATATAATCTGATCATAAAGTTGCAATTTATCACATAACAACATCATATGGATCACAGTCATGTTAAGCATGTGAGAGAACATGCTACATATCGCTACAAACCCCTAGCCCAGGGATGAACTACTCACATCATCATGGGAGCAATAAGGGTCGATGTTGATGAGGAAGGCGGCGATTCCTTCCTCCGATAGAGTAGCGGAACATGACTTCAAATTGGATCGCTACGGAACACGGCGGCGGAATAAAAATATGTGGTAAATATGAAAATTTTGAGGTATTTATGAGCCAGGGGAGAGAACCTAGCTGAGGTGATGCATCCAGACCCCATACACCCAGCCCTAGGGCATGCCGCCATGGCGTGTTGGCCATGCGCCGCCGAGGTGGCCTCCTGGTGCAAGACTTCTTTTGTAATAACGTTCCCGGATTTTCTTGGATTTTTCTAAAGCACCGAATGTACATGAATTTCGTGAAATCAAAAACACTGAAAGTAGGAAAAGTGCACTCAGCCCTTTATTAATATGTTCCAAATAAATGATAAAACATAGAATATTTAACAAGGATATATCATGAAAGTTACAAATATTTGTAGATACCTTTAGAAAGTATCAAAGCACTTCATGATACGAAGATGTGGAGAACCCCTCGATTGACTCCTTCAACGGAATATCGTCCTAACAGAGATTGAATTCAGACCCGAGCACGACGTTAGGCTTTCCTCGTTCACCCCTCCACTCCATACTTCACCGCATCCATGGTGGATAGATCCATGTGGCATGGACAACAGCGGCGGCTAGCGCGGTGGGGAACCGCGACAACGACAGGTTAGCAGGGACTTGGGCGTGGGATGGTCACATGGGAGGAAGGGAGGAGGAAAAGAGCTAAAGTGGATCAGGGAAATGGGGTTCGGGTAGGTGGGATATGCAGGGAAAGTTTCAGGTGATGCCGAGGCTTTGGTGATGCTATGATCCGAACTCCTGGATCGTTGGATCTCAGATCCGACGGTATCCGAGGAGCCGTTGTACCTGCGTGCAATTTTGAGACTCTCGAATAGCATTTTAGCAAAATGTTCAAGAACTCCCGGGAGCCATTGGATCTAAGATCCAACGGCTCCCGGGAGCCCGTATCTCGGTATCATCTTAGCCTCTAGAGCACCTGATATTTCCCCGGGATCTGCATATCCATGCTGACGTGACAGACAGTTCAATCCGCCCCAAATCTCCTAAAAAATTGTTGGGATTAGGCGATTCCGAACAGTCTGGATAAATGAACTCCACTTGGGTGGCGGTTGAAGGTTTTCAGTCAGATCATGTGTTGACTGTCCGGCCAAACAATCGGGGAAGAGTAGGGCAGCCGGCTGGAGACACACTTAGGGCATCTCCAACTTCGGACCCCAAAATGGACACACTATTTGTCCATGGACTGGCCGGACCAGTCTGCGGAGACACATATGGGAGTAGACCATCCAACCCCGTCCCCTAAACATCCACCCGTATTTTTCGAAGTCCACAACACTTAAATATGGTAATCCCTCGCATGGGCCGGCCCACGGAGTAGGGACGTCCTATACAGCGCTCTGCGCGCTGGGAGAAGATGATGCATGCCCGTTTGGGCCGGCCCATGTGCGGGCGGCCTGTTTTCAAGTTTCATTTTTCCTTTTTGTTTTTTCTCCTTTATATAATTTGATAATTAAAAAAAGTTCCAAAAATTAGAAAAGAGAATTTTCAAATAAAATGTTCAATAAATTATAAAATATTTTTGGATTCAATTTGTAACTTTTGTAAATATGTTCACATACAAAAAATGTTCGCAATTTTGAAAATAAATGTTTGGGAAATCAAAAAATGTTCATGATTTTAATAAAAAGTTAGTGTATTAAAAAAGTTAAGGAAATTGAACAAAATGTTCGCCTAAATGTTATGGGTGATGCAGCAAAATATTGTCATGGCGTTTGGAGATTTTTTTCCATTGCAACGCACTGGCCCTTTTGGTAGTAATAATAATAAAGGGGCTACTGCTTCTGGTGGTACGTCACCAAAATTGCCTGCAAAACTGCAAAATATTACCCACTGATGCCACCTATATTAACTAACTGATAAAAAACATTCCACGCAGGTGAATCCCTGCCTGGGCCGGCCCATGCAGTAGGAACCTTTTATACTGCGCTCTGCGCGCTGGGAGAAGACACAACACGTCTGTTTGGGCTAGCCCATGTCCAGGCGTCCTGCTTTTATATTTCGTTTTTCGTTTTCCTTTTCCATCCTCGTTTTTTCTACTTTAAATAATTTTAAACTTCAAAAAAGTTCAAAAAATAAAAAAATGGGAATTTTTAAATAAGAGGTTTAATAATTCATTAATGTTTGTGGATTCCGAAAATGTTCTCATACTTAGAAAATGTTTGCAATTTAAAAAAATGTTTGGAAAATAAAAAAATATTCATAATTTTTGAAAAAAGTTCGTGTATTAAAAACTGTTAATGAAACTAAACAAAATTTCGCCAATTCAAAAAATGTTCATGAATTATAAAATATCCTATAAAATCAAAAATTATTCGTGACTTACAAAATAGTTTATTGATTCATAAAATGTTTGCTGATTCAACAAATGATCATGCATTTAAAAAAATGTTCGTCAATTTCAAAAATTGTTTCACCAATTTCCAAAAAAATGTTCGTCATTTCTAGAAATGTGCGCCTATTCAAAAAATGTTCACGATTTTAGAAAATGTTCAGGTATTAAAAAAAGTTTGAAAATTATGTAAAGTGTTCATGTATTCAAAAAATGTTCATGATTTTAGAAAATATTCGAAAATCTGTAAAAATGTTCACGAATGCGAAAAATATTCACGATTTCAGATATGTTCACGAGTTTAACAAAATGTTCATGAGTTTAAAAAATTGTTCACGATTTCACGAAAATGAGAGTGATAGTGTATCTTGGTGATGCGGCAAAATATGGTCATGGCCATTGGAGATTATGATTTTCTTTCTCCCGTTGCAACGCACTGGCCGTTTTACTAGTCCAACTAAGTTTTGAAATAAAATAGTTCAAACTTGAATTCAACTCGACATATGTTCTAGTTGTCCCCTTTAACTGCCCACAAATGCTTAATCAGATCTTCCTTACACTGCTCATGAGTTGCTCGACAGTGAATTTGTTGATTCATTTGGACAAATTCATCAAATGTGGCTAGATTTTGATGTAGAAGTTGCATAGGATTAACCATGTTCTCAAATTTCGGACATGTGGCAGCATCGTCACCCTCATACCTCCATGATCATGTTGTGCACGATCACAGAACATGTCATCGCCACAAACAAGGTCTCCGGATCCCATTATTTAGCAGGTCCACGAACAACTACAAAACCGGGTTGGAGCACTCCAAATGCTCTTCACACCCTTTCAAGTTCATTCTTGTCTCTGGGCAAAGTAAACTCTTTTTCTTACAAACTGGCTCAGTGATTATCTTGATGAAGGTCGCCCACAAAAGATAGATGTTGTCACTCGGATAGTAGCCCATGTTGTACTTGACCATTGACAATATATTTGCATGGAGGAGCTTGTCCTTCAACCAACCTAGCAAACAAGGGAGACAGAAGCAACACATTGGTATCAATGTGAGACCCGTGCATGCCAAAGAAAGTGTGTCAAATACAGAAGTTCCACGATGCAACTTCTTCAAGAATGATGGTAAGCTTCTTAACATGGGCCTGATGTTCCCCTTGTAGAGCTTTTGAGCAGTTCTTCCATCTCCGGTGCATGCAATCAAGGACCTATTGGGGAACGTAGTAATTCAAAACAATTCCTACGATCACGCAAGATCTATCTAGGAGAAGCATAGCAACGAGCGGGAGAGTGTGTCAACGTACCCTCGTAGACCGAAAGCGGAAGCGTTTAGTAACGCGGTTGATGTAGTCGAACGTCTTCGCGATCCAACCGATCCAAGTACCGAACGTATGGCACCTCCGCGATCTGCACACGTTCAGCTCGGTGACGTCCCTCGTACTCTTGATCCAGCTGGGGCCGAGGGAGAGTTTCGTCAGCACGACGGCGTGGTGACGGTGATGATGAAGTGATTCCGGCAGGGCTTCGCCTAAGCTCTCCGAAAATATGACCGAGGTGGAAATCTGTGGAGGGGGGCACCGCACACGGCTAAAAACAATTAACTTGTGTGTCTATGGGGTGCCCCCTGGCCACGTATATAAAGGATGGAGGGAGGAGGAGGTCGGCCCTCATAGGGCGCGCCCAAGGTGTGGAGTCCTACTAGGACTCCCTAGTCCTAGTAGGATTCCACCTCCCACATGGAATAGGAAAAGGGGAAGGGAGAAGGAGAAGGAAGGAAGGGGGCGCCCCCTTTCCCTAGTCCAATTCGGACCAGTCCATGGGGAAGGGGCGCAGCCACCCTTGAGGCCTTTCTCTCCTTTCCCGTATGGCCCATTAAGGCCCAATACGAATTCCCGTAACTCTCCGGTACTCCGAAAAATAACCGAATCACTCGGAACCTTTCCGATGTCGGAATATAGCCTTCCAATATATCGATCTTTACCTCTCGACCATTTCGAGACTCCTCGTCATGTCCGTGATCTCATCCGGGACTCCGAACTATCTTCGGTTATCAAATCACATAACTCATAATACAAATCGTCATCGAACGTTAAGCGTGCGGACCCTACGGGTTCGAGAACTATGTAGACATGACCGAGACACATCTCCGGTCAATAACCAATAGCGGAACCTGGATGCTCATATTGGCTCCTACATATTCTACGAAGATCTTTATTGGTCAAACCGCATAACAACATACGTTGTTCCCTTTGTCATCGGTATGTTACTTGCCCGAGATTCGATCGTCGGTATCCTCATACCTAGTTTAATCTCGTTACCGGCAAGTCTCTTTACTCGTTCCGTAATGCATCATCCCGAAACTAACTCATTAGTCACATTGCTTGCAAGGCTTATAGTGATGTGTATTACCGAGAGGGCCCAGAGATACCTCTCCGATACATGGAGTGACAAATCCTAATCTCGATCTATGCCAACCCAATAAACACCATCGGAGACACATGTAGAGCATCTTTATAATCACCCAGTTACGTTGTGACGTTTGATAGCACACAAGGTGTTCCTCCGGTATTCGGGAGTTGCATAATCTCATAGTTAGAGGAACATGTATAAGTCATGAAGAAAGCAATAGCAATAAACTTAACGATCATTATGCTAAGCTAACGGATGGGTCATGTCCATCACATCATTCTCGTAATGATGTGATCCCGTTCATCAAATGACAACACATGTCTATGGTCAGGAAACTTAACCATCTTTGATTAACGAGCTAGTCAAGTAGAGGCATACTAGGGACACTTTGTTTTGTCTATATATTCACACATGTATCAAGTTTCCGGTTAATACAATTCTAGCATGAATAATAAACATTTATCATGACATAAGGAAATAAAATAATAACTTTATTATTGCCTCTAGGGCATATTTCCTTCAGGACCAAAACTTGCACTAGAGTCAATAATCTAGTTCACATCGCCATGTGATTTAACACCAATAGTTCACATCACCATGTGATTAACACCCATAGTTTACATCGCTATGTGAACAACACTCAAAGGGTTTACTAGAGTCAATAATCTAGTTCACATCGCCATGTGATTAACACCCAAAGAGTACTAAGGTGTGATCAAGTTTTGCTTGTGAGAGAAGTTTAGTCAACGGGTCTGCCACATTCAGATCCGTATGTATTTTGCAAATTTCTATGTCTACAATGCTCTGCACGGAGCTACTCTAGCTAATTGCTCCCACTTTCAATATGTATCCAGATTGAGACTCTGAGTCATCTGGATCGGTGTAAAAGCTTGCATCGATGTAACCTTTTACGACGAACTCTTTTATCACCTCCATAACCGAGAAATATTTCCTTAGTCCTTTTAGGTAACTAAGGATAACTTTGACCGCTATCCAGTGATCTATCCCTGGATCACTATCGTACCTCCTTGCCAAACTCATAGCAAGGCACACAACTGGTCTGGTACATAGCACGGCATACTTTATAGAACCTATGACTGAGGCATAGGGAATGACTTTCATTCTCTTTCTATCTTCTGCCGTGGTCGGGTTTTGAGTCTTACTCAATTTTACACCTTGTAACACAGGCAAGAACTCCTTCTTTGACTGATCCATTTTGAACTTCTTCAAAATCTTGTCAAGGTATGTGCTTTGTGAAAGTCCTATTAAGCGTCTCGATCTATCCCTATAGATCTTGATACTCAATACTTAAGCAGCTTCACCGAGGTCCTTTTTATTGAAAAATTCTTATTCAAGTATCCTTTTATGCTATCCAGAAATTCTATATCATTTCCAATCAACAATATGTCATCCACATATAATATCAAAAATGCTACAGAGCTCCCACTCACTTTCTTGTAAATACAGGCTTCACCGTAAGTCTGTATAAAACCATATGCTTTGATCACTTTATCAAAGCGTTTATTCCAACTCCGAGATGCTTGCACCAGTCCATAAATGGATCGCTGGAGCTTGCACACTTTGTTAGCATCCTTTGGATCGATAAAACCTTCGGGTTGCATCATATACAACTCTTCCTCCAGAAATCCATTCAGGAATGCAGTTTTTACATCCATTTGCCAAATTTCATAATCATAAAATGCGGCAATTGCTAACATGATTCGGACGGACTTAAGCATCGCTACGGGTGAGAAGGTCTCATCGTAGTCAACTCCTTGAACTTGTCGAAAACCTTTTGCAACAAGTCGAGCTTTGTAGACAGTAACATTACCGTCGGCGTCAGTCTTCTTCTTGAAGATCCACTTATTTTCTATGGCTTGCCGATCATCGGGCAAATCAACCAAAGTCCACACTTTGTTCTCATACATGGATCCCATCTCAGATTTCATGGCCTCAAGCCATTTTGCGGAATCTGGGCTCATCATCGCTTCCTCATAGTTCGTAGGTTCATCATGGTCAAGTAACATGACCTCCAGAACAGGATTACCGTACCACTCTGGTGCGGATCTTACTCTGGTTGACCTACGAGGTTCGGTAGTAACTTGATCTGAAGTTTCATGATCATCATCATTAACTTCCTCACTAATTGGCGTAGGTATCACTGGAACTGATTTCTGTGATGAACTACTTTCCAATTCAAGAGAAGGTACTACTACCTCATCAAGTTCTACTTTACTCCCACTCACTTCTTTCGAGATAAACTCTTTCTGTAGAAAGGATCCATTCTTAGCAACAAATATCTTGCCTTCGGATCTGTGATAGAAGGTGTACCCAACAATTTCTTTTGGGTATCCTATAAAGACGCACTTCTCCGATTTGGGTTCGAGCTTATCAGGCTGAAGCTTTTTCACATAAGCATCGCAACCCCAAATTTTAAGAAATGACAGCTTAGGTTTCTTGCCAAACCACAGTTCATACGGTGTCGTCTCAACGGATTTAGATGGTGCCCTATTAAACGTGAATGCAGCTGTCTCTAATGCATAGCCCCAAAACGATAGTGGTAAATCGGTAAGAGACATCATAGATCGCACCATATCTAATAAAGTACGGTTAAGACGTTCGGACACACCATTACGCTGTGGTGTTCCAGGTGGCGTGAGTTGCGAAACTATTCCACATTGTTTTAAATGAAGACCAAACTCGTAACTCAAATATTTGTCTCCGCGATCAGATCGTAGAAACTTTATTTTCTTGTTACGATGATTTTCTACTTCACTCTGAAATTCTTTTGAACTTTTCAAATGTTTCAGACTTATGTTTCATCAAGTAGATATACCCATATCTGCTCAAATCATCTGTGAAGGTCAGAAAATAATGATACCCGCCGTGAGCCTCAACACTCATCGGACCGCATACATCGATATGTATTATTTTCAATAAGTCCTTAGCTCGCTCCATTGTTCTGTAGAACGGAGTCTTAGTCATCTTGCCCATGAGGCATGGTTCGCAAGCATCAAATGATTCATAATCAAGTGATTCCAAAATCCCATCAGCATGGAGTTTCTTCATGCGCTTTACACCAATATGACCTAAACGGCAGTGCCACAAATAAGTTGCACTATCATTATCAACTTTGCATCTTTTGGCATCAATATTATGAATATGTGTATCACTACGATCGAGATTCAATAAACCATTTATATTGAGTATATGACCATAGAAGGTTTTATTCATTTAAACAGAACAACAATTATTCTCTGACTTAAATGAATAACCGTATCGCAATAAACATGATCCAATCATATTCATGCTCAACGCAAATACCAAATAACATTTATTTAGGTCCAACACTAATCCCGAAGGTAGAGGGAGTGTGCGATGGTGATCTTATCAACCTTGGAATCACTTCCAACACACATCGTCACCTCGTCATTAACTAGTCTCTGTTCATTTTGCAACTCCTGTTTCGAATTACTAATGTTAGCAACTGAACCAGTATCAAATACTCAGGGGCTACTATGAACACTAGTAAAATACACATCAATAACATGTATATCAAATATACCTTTGTTCACTTTGCCATCCTTCTTATCCGCCAAATACTTGGGGCAGTTCCGCTTCCAGTGACCAGTCCCTTTGCAGTAGAAGCACTCAGTTTCAGGCTTAGGTCCAGACTTGGGCTTCTTCCCGGGAGTAGCAACTTGCTTGCTATTCTTCTTGAAGTTCCCCTTCTTCCCTTTGCCCTTTTCTTGAAACTAGTGGTCTTGTTAACCATCAACACTTGATGCTCTTTCTTGATTTCTACCTTCGTTGATTTCAGCATCACGAAGAGCTCGGGAATCATTTCTGTCATCCCTTGTATATTATAGTTCATCACGAAGTTCCAGTAACTTGGTGATAGTGACTAGAGAATTCTGTCAATTACTATCTTATCCGGAAGGTTAACTCCCACTTGATTCAAGCAATTGTAGTACTCAGACATTCTGAGCACATGCTCACTGGTTGAGCTATTCTCCTCCATCTTGTAGGCAAAGTACTTGTCAAAGGTCTCATACCTCTCGACACGGGCATGAGTCTGAAATACCAATTTCATCTCTTTGGAACATCTCATATGCTCCGTGGCGTTCAAAACATTTTTGAAGTCCCGATTCTAAGCCGTAAAGCATGGTGCACTAAACTATCAAGTAGTCATCATATCGAGCTTGCCAAACGTTCATAACGTCTGCATCTGCTCCTGCAATAGGTCTGTCATTTAGCGGTGCATCAAGGACATAATTCTTCTGTGCAGCAATGAGGATAATCCTCAGATCACGGAACCAGTCCGCATCATTGCTACTATCATCTTTCAACTTAGTTTTCTCTAGGAACATATCAAAAATAAAACAGGGGAGCTAAACACGAGCTATTGATCTACAACATAATTTGCAAATACTACCAGGACTAAGTTCATGATAAATTAAAGTTCAATTAATCATATTACTTAAGAACTCCCACTTAGATAGACATCCCTCTAATCATCTAATTAAGTGATCACGTGATCCAAATCAACTAAACCATGTCCGATCATCACGTGAGATGGAGTAGTTTTCAATGGTGAACATCACTATGTTGATCATATCTACTATATGATTCACGTTCGACCTTTCGGTCTCAGTGTTCCGAGGCCATATCTGCATATGCTAGGCTCGTCAAGTTTAACCCGAGTATTCTGCATGTGCAAAACTGGCTTGCACCCGTTGTATGTGAACGTAGAGCTTATCACACCCGATCATCACGTGGTGTCTCGGCACGACGAATTGTGGCAACGGTGCATACTCAGGGAGAACACTTGTACCTTGAAATTTAGTGAGAGATCATCTTATAATGCTACCGTCGTACTAAGCAAAATAAGATGCATAAAAGGATTAACATCACATGCAATTCAATATGTGACATGATATGGCCATCATCATCTTGTGCTCTTGATCTCCATCATCGAAGCACCGTTATGATCTTCATCGTCACCGGCGCCCCAGCTTGATCTCCATCGTCACCGGCACCCCAGCATGATCTCCATCGAAGTATCATTGTCGTCTCGCCAACTTATTGCTTCTACGACTATCGCTACCGCTTAGTGATAAAGTAAAGCAATTATATGGCGATTGCATTGCATACAATAAAGCGACAACCATATGGCTCCTGCCGGTTGCCGATAACTCTGTTACAAAACATGATCATCTCATACAACAAATTATATCACATCATGTCTTGACCATATCACATCACAGCAAGCCCTGCAAAAACAAGTTAGACGTCCTCTACTTTGTTGTTGCAAGTTTTACGTGGCTGCTACGGGCTTCGAGCAAGAACCGTTCTTACCTACGCATCAAAACCACAACGTGGTGTAGTGATTGCTTTTTGATCTTCTAAAAGAACCCTCTTCATTGAAACCGGTTCAACTAAAGTGAGAGAGACAGACACCCGCCGGTCACCTTTAAGCAACGAGTGTTCGCAGCGGTGACACCAGTCTCGTGTAAGCATACGCGTAATGTCGGTCCGGGCCGCTTCATCTCACAATACCGCTGAACCAAGTAACAACTAGTAACGGCAAGCAATATGTATACACCCACGCCCACAACTCCTTTGTGTTCTACTCGTGCAAATAACATCTTCGCATAGACCTGGCTCGGATGCCACTGTTGGGGAACGTAGTAATTCAAAAAATTTCCTACGATCACGCAAGATCTATCTAGGAGAAGCATAGCAATGAGCGGGAGAGTGTGTCCACATACCCTCGTAGACCGAAAGTGGAAGCGTTTAGTAACGCGGTTGATGTAGTCGAACGTCTTCGCGATCCAACCGATCCAAGTACCGAACGTACGGCACCTCCGCGATCTGCACACGTTCAGCTCGGTGACGTCCCTCGTACTCTTGATCCAGCTGAGGCCGAGGGAGAGTTTCGTCAGCACGACGGCATGATGACGGTGATGATGAAGTGATTCCGGCAAGGCTTCGCCTAAGCTCTCTGAAAATATGACCGAGGTGGAAATCTGTGGAGGGGGGCACCGCACACGGCTAAAAACAATTAACTTGTGTGTCTATGGGGTGCCCCCTAGCCACGTATATAAAGGATGGAGGGAGGAGGAGGCCGGCCCTCATAGGGCGCGCCCAAGGTGTGGAGTCCTACTAGGACTCCCTAGTCCTAGTAGGATTCCACCTCCCATATGGAATAGGAAAAGGGGAAGGGAGAAGGAGAAGGAAGGAAGGGGGTGCCCCCTTTCCCTAGTCCAATTCGGACCAGTCCATGGGGAAGGGGCGCAGCCACCCTTGAGGCCTTTCTCTCCTTTCCCGTATGGCCCATTAAGGCCCAATACGAATTCCCGTAACTCTCCGGTACTCCGAAAAATACCCGAATCACTCGGAACCTTTCCGATGTCCGAATATAGCCTTCCAATATATCGATCTTTACCTCTCGACCATTTCGAGACTCCTCGTCATGTCCGTGATCTCATCCGGGACTCCGAACTATCTTCGGTTATCAAATCACATAACTCATAATACAAATCGTCATCGAACGTTAAGCGTGCGGACCCTACGGGTTCGAGAACTATGTAGACATGACCGAGACACATCTCCGGTCAATAACCAATAGCGGAACCTGGATGCTCATATTGGCTCCTACATATTCTACGAAGATCTTTATCGGTCAAACCGCATAACAACATACGTTGTTCCCTTTGTCATCGGTATGTTACTTGCCCGAGATTCGATCGTCGGTATCCTCATACCTAGTTCAATCTCGTTACCGGCAAGTCTCTTTACTCGTTCCGTAATGCATCATCCCGAAACTAACTTATTAGTCACATTGCTTGCAAGGCTTATAGTGATGTGCATTACCGAGAGGGCCCAGAGATACCTCTCCGATACACGGAGTGACAAATCCTAATCTCGATCTATGCCAACCCAACAAACATCATCGGAGACACCTGTAGAGCATCTTTATAATCACCCAGTTACGTTGTGACGTTTGATAGCACACAAGGTGTTCCTCCGGTATTCGGGAGTTGCATAATCTCATAGTCAGAGGAACATGTATAAGTCATGAAGAAAGCAATAGCAATAAACTTAACGATCATTATGCTAAGCTAACGGATGGGTCATGTCCATCACATCATTCTCCTAATGATGTGATCCCGTTCATCAAATGACAACACATGTCTATGGTCAGGAAACTTAACCATCTTTGATTAACGAGCTAGTCAAGTAGAGGCATACTAGGGACACTTTGTTTTGTCTATGTATTCACATATGTATCAAGTTTCCGGTTAATACAATTCTAGCATGAATAATAAACATTTATCATGACATAAGGAAATACAATAATAACTTTATTATTGCCTCTACGGCATATTTCCTTCAGGACCAAGCATACCTGACCACCCTCTTGCTTCGGACATTACCATAGCCTTTCGGTATCTGCGACAGTTGGCTTTCTCAAGTACTAAGGTCCAAACATCTCGACCACCGTAGTAGCAAACCTCACCATGGCGTCTCCACATATGCTCTCAGACATCCGGAGTACTCGCCCCACGAATCTGCTGCGGTACCATAGGCTAGCATCCACAATGCAACCATGCATTTCTGATAACCGAAGAATCCAATTCTTCCTACAACATCCTTCTTCAAGATGAAGTAGTCATCGTAGGACCGGATGCCATGGAGGCGATCGAACACAATTTTTCGCATCCGAAAGTGTCGATGAAAATTGTCCGTGAATAGGTCATCGGGGGCAAAGTAGTCGTCCATGAGCGTCAAATCCCCTGTGCCTTATTCTGATTCAGCACTCGATTGATGACCCTTTAACTTGAGAACATGCTCTTCCACACGCTCCAAATCCATTGCTTCAAAGAAGGGAGAACATTTGTCAAAATTTTAGTACGGCCATTTCACCAAACACTTGCTGGGCATGGTGACCCCCACGGACGGCAACCGCAGGGGCGAATGGTACTTGCGCAGCGGACGGATGAGAGGTGTGGAACGAAGACGTAGGCCAAGCGGCGGAGGTTAAGGAGGTTTGTCAAGGGCTTGGCGGGCGACCGGGGTGGTAGAACGGCGACATCAGCCAGGAAGGAAGTGGATGCAGAGAAGGGTGAAGGGATGGAGACGCGGGGTCAGGGTGTGGCTTTGGGTGTGCCATGGGTGTCGGAGTCATGCGTAGCGGGGGCCCGGACTCCTGCAAAGCCCCCCTATTTTCTTTTCGATTTGCGGGAAAATGGATGAGCAGACGGGTCCACGGACCGATATGAGACATCATTAGATGGCAAATTGTGTCCCGACAGCTCTGTCCGAATTTTTGCAGGTTATTTGAGTGTCTGCTTTGGTGATGCCCTTAGGCGTCTTACTTTGTAATCTAGCACTTCAGATCAAACTTGTTTTCAATGTTATTATGTTAAAGCGGAAATTGCTAATGAGGCTTCGGCTCCATGGAACCTGAATCTTGATTAAGAAGATCAACTTTTAAGTTTCAAAAAGTTGTGGATTTTTTGTACATATGTATAGGAATGCATACTGTACATGTTTGTAAAGTTTCTTGATTAGTATAAAGTTCATGAATTCCTGTTGGGTCGTCTGCCCCCGCTCCATGGCAGTGGCAGGAGCGACCTCCCCCAGCGGCGGGGAGCCCAGCCCCCGCCCCCCAACCGGGCTCCTCGGCTCCCCATCTGCAGGGGGCCGAGGACGCGATGCATCGGCCCGGCGCGCAGGTCCCTGCTCGCAGCCGGTGGAGGAAGCGGCGGGGCGCTGCTTGTGACGGCCGGCCTCACAGGTGAGCTCCGGCTCATCTCCTCTGCTTTCGAATAATCAAAGCCCTAGTTGTCCATCGAAACCAATTTGGGATGGGTTGAGAGTCGGATTTCTCGCGTTCCTCTCCATTAATTTGGTTGATTGATGAATCCGGTTGGAAACTTTCTCGCCTGAAGCTGTCTTTAATCGATCCGACGAGTCCGGATACAGACAGAGTTGGGTGCCGTCGCCGTGCAGGTCTGTGCGGCCGGCGTAGTAGAGCCGGACACGTGGACACAGTCAAATACACAAGTCTAGTCTAGGGATTAACATCAATTCTAGTACGAGGCAGGCCTGAAATCGCCGAGCAATCGCAAACAAAATTCGAGCGATTCCTGTCCAGCAGCACACGTCCTGCCCAGGGTATGTGTAGGAGAAAAATCAGGGGGCTTTGTTAGCTTATTAGATCTCTCTCTGTCTTCTCTATTTTGTTTGTGTTACTTTTACATTATGATGATGATTTCGCTACCAAGTGGTCAGCTTGGTAAGCTATCAACAAAAATTTGCAATCAATGATGATGATTTCGCTTTGTTCGCTGGGTTCAGGAGTTTGTCCCTGTCCAAAGAAACACAAAATCTTTTCTTTTTACATACGTATGTTATATTACTCGATGCTTATCGATGCTGAAATTGCAACTGCAAGGCCTGCCTGTGTTTCAGATTATGGGTTGGGCTGCCGATTCAATTTCGAGCCACTTAAATTAGGGTTGTGATTGCTGTTGCCGTTGTTGAATACAATTACACTATCCAACCGTCTTAGTAATTTTTATGTGTCATAGGCTGCAAAGCATCTTGTAGCTGCGGTGTCGGCGGCAACTTCAGTTTCCTTGCTTTCAGGGCACCCGCTGCAAAGACACCTTCTGGAGCAGGTATCTTATATGACTGCTATGATTCTCTCTCCACCACACACGAGCTATGGCCGAGATAGTAAGTTTCTGCTTCGTGCTTAATCAATGCAGGTGGCGTGCTTAGAAATCTACTGCCGAGGTACCGGTCAAGCTTTGTTGGCGGGTGTGCACTTTGGCGCCGCTTCTTCTTTCTAGGGGGGTTCATAGGAGTGATCCAGAAAGAGTTATGCACAACTTCATCAAATGGCTACATCAAGGTAGCCGCCTTTTCTTTCTGTCACGTTTACTAGCTAGGAGTAGGATGAGGTTTTATCCGTAAATGACGGTTGGCTTGACAACTTTTGTGCGCACGGATGGATTCTATTCTCTATGCAGGAATTTCAAGTACAGCAAGGGAGGAAGGGCCTGCTCTTGGTACAGCTAGTGCACCCTACTACATAATAGAGAAAGGCCTAGCTCAAAAGCAGCTTCTGCTTACCTGTCGAGGCATTATAGTTACTGGCTTTGCAGTCTATAGCATCAAGCTTTTGATTAATAGTTTCAGTAATAGTTCCGACGACACAGAAGCTGGTAAATTCGATGGTTTGAAAGAAGTGACTACGGATTTAAGCACAAAATTCAGTGACGTAAAGGGGGTTGATGAAGCCAAAGCTGACCTTGAGGACATAGCTCTCTACCTACGAGATCCAGAGGTGAGTGTGCATGTGTTTTTAATTCAACAATTCTTTCTCGATGCGAGTTGTTGACCTAAATTTACATGCTTTGCAGAGTTTCACTCGCCTTGGTGGCAAGCTTCCAAAGGGTGTTTTGCTTGTGGGCCCACCCGGGACAGGGAAGACCATGTTGGCAAGAGCTGTAGCCGGGGAAGCCGGTGTCCCTTTCTTTGCTTGCAGTGGCAGTGATTTCGAGGAGGTGTATGTGGGCATTGGGGCTAAGAGAGTGCGGGAGCTCTTCCGTGCAGCAAAGAAGCGATCTCCTTGAATAATATTCATTGATGAGATTGACGCCGTTGCTGGGCGCAGACGCGCATTAGACCCGCCGTGGGCAAGGCAGACCATGAACCAGCTGCTTTCTGAGATGGATGGCTTCAAGCAGAATGACGGGATCATTGTGATTGCTGCGACCAACTTCCCGGAGTCTCTAGATAAAGCCCTCATCAGGCCTGGGCGTCTTGACCGCCTAATCCATGTTCCTACTCCAGATGTTGAGGGCCGACGGCAGATCCTTGAGGCTTACATGTCAAAGGTACGTAAATAAGGCTTTACTTGTTTTTCATGGCATCTGATGTCAGTCTTTGACCCTTTTCTCAACGAATTCTTCCATGCAGGTGTGTAAAGCAGAGGGTGTGGATGCGATGACCATTGCGAGGGGGACACCCGGGTTCTCAGGTGCAGACCTTGCAAACCTAGTGAATGATGCCGCTCTCAAGGCTTCCAGGGATGGGGCAGATGCTGTTGGGATGGATCACCTTGAGTATGCCAAGGATAGGATCACCTTGGGCAGCGAGCGCAAGTCGATGGTGATATCTGATGAATCCAGGAAAATGACTGCATACCACGAGGGTGGGCACGCCCTTGTTGCTATCCTCACGGACGGTGCTGACCCTGTCCACAAGGCCACCATTATGCCCAGGGGACATACTCTCGGCATGGTAACGCAATTGCCAGGGGAAGACAGCGAGCTGAAACTCTCGAGGAAGCAGATGCTGGCGAGGCTGGATGTGCTCATGGGAGGGCGAGTGGCCGAGGAGCTTATATTTGGAGAAACCGGGACCACCGCTGGTGCTTCATTTGACCTATGCGAGGCGACTCAATTGGCGAAAGACATGGTCACCAAGTATGGTATGAGCAAGCTGGTAGGCCTTGCTTCCTATGGCAACAACAGCGATGGTGGCGATGGCAAGACAACGGCCCTGGTTGCTGAGGAGTTGAAAGCATTATTGGACAACGCTTACAAGAATGCGAAAGTGATTCTCACGGAGCACAACAAGGAGTTACATGCGCTAGCGAGTGCCCTCTTGAAGCATGTAACCCTCACTGGTGACGAGATAGTGAAACTAGTATTGACAGGACAAGAACCAGATGATCGTAACATTAGCCAGCAGAATCAGGAAACACCTTCACTCACTGTTGGTGGGATCACAAATCTAGTATCGACAGAAGAACAAGTAGATGATCATAACAATTGTCAGCAGGACCAGGGAACATCTTCTCTCACTGGTGACGAGAGCACCAAACCAGTATCGACAGAAGAACAAGGATATGGAACTCTCACTGGCGACGAGATCACGGAACTGGCGTCGACAGACCAACAAGTAGGTGATGCTAACAATGGTGAGCAGGTACAGGGAAACACCTTCTTCGCCCTAGCCGTGGAGGCGCTACCAAGAGTACTTTGGTCCCTGATACTTCTGTTGTAAGCACATGAAATGTGAAGAGTGATGGATGTGTACGGTCTGGATTTCTCCGGCTAGTGTTTCTCAAGTGTGAATATAATGGGACGTGTTTTAATTTGTAGTTCTACATACTGTTTTGGTTCTAAAGCAAAAATGTGCCGCAAGATTTCTATCGGGAATGCAATAATGTTGCTGTGAATAGGCAAAGATATGTAATGCAATTTTATACATTTTTCCCCAGCTGCAAAACATTATAGTAAAAAATACCATTAGGCGCTTCCATAAATGTATCATGTGCGCCAGTGACTAACTATAAGTCTGTAACATATTGTCTGCGTGTAAAAAAAGATATGACCTTGTCACTGATCCTCTACAATCAATAAGTCCATATTAGTCTCCTGAACAATGGTCGGGGTTTAACCCTCGACCAAAACCGTTTTCAAAAAATGTTGGCTTTCGTTGAGGGTTTAAACCTCTCGACCGTAACCGTTGAAACTTTCTACCCCGTGTAAGATCAAGTTAATCAACCAGCGGGGGAGGGGTGAATGGGAGGTTACGATAGATTCTTCGAGAAAAACTAGCTCTTCGAAGAAAAATAGAGTAAACATAACAAAATCAGAACAGTATGAAGAGATACTGAAGAATAACTTTAGCTTAGCATGCAATCAGAACTGAAACAAAGACAACAGTACAGAGGAGAGCATGGCAACGAGTCGATCAAAGAGACAGAAACACTTCAGTACGATGAAACTATATACAAAACTAAGCACTGAGCAAAGCAGCGGAACAGAATAGTATTCAACAAAGTCTTCAGAGGGGGAAGTAAGCAATTCTTTTTTTTTTTGGAAAACCTCTGATCTATTCATCTTTAGTCATGGCAGTACAACAAACACAAAAAATTAATAACATTCAGATTCGTAGATCACCTAGCAACAACTACAAACGCTGAAGGTAGCCGAAGGCGCGCTGTCATCATCGCCTCTTCCTCGCCGGAGCCGGACAAAACTTGTTGTACTAGACAGTCAGGCAGTCGTCACGCTAAGGCCCCATAGGACCAGCGCACCAGAACAGCAACCACCGCCGTTGAAGAAAAGCGTAAATCGGAAGGATCCAACCTGAAGGCACGCGAACGTAAACGAACTACGATCAGAACCGAGTAAATCTTGCAAGGACAGATCCATCGGAGACAAACCTCCACACGCCCACCGACAATGCTAGACGCACCACCGGACGGGGAATAGGAGGGGAGAACCTTATTCCATCTTTAAGGAGCTGCCGCCGTCTCGTCTTCCTGAGTAGGACACAAACCCTAACAAAAACTCAAAGAAACATCTAAAAACGGAGCCCTCCCGCCAGCAAAGACCGGGATCCACCGTGCTGCCATGGCCCTAAGGCAACCGAAGACAAGGCGGACCGACGACAGCGCTGGCAGGAGGCAGAGGAACCCTAGGCTATTTCTTGGAGGAGGAGGCGGCCTCTCCAGACCCTATTCAAGTAAGCAATTTCTTCGGAGTAGGCAAATTACAGAAAATAAATTGAGACGAAGAAATTGGAACCAGTTGACTCGGTGAAGACACATGATTTCTTGACCTACTTCAAGTTACTGGCACAACTTCACGTCTGATTGGAGGGGCTGAGCTAAAACTCAAAAGACACGAAAGTCTTCACCCTATTCTCCTTGAGCTAAGTGCTCATAACTTGCTCAACACTCGGGGTAGATTTTGCGGTGATCTCCGGACTGTCACAATCTTGTTCTTTGGCAAGTCCACAAGCTGGATGCTCTGAACGGGCACTTACCATTTGGAAGATGTCCAGTCTTCAAAAGTAACAAGTCTTCAGTGAACTTTGATCAGTTTCTTCAATGATGCTCAATCACTTTGCTATTAGGCTTTGAGTTTTTCATCAAATGGGATTCTCTCAAATTCGCCAGCAGGATGATTTGCTCAGACAACACTCGTCTTAAATCACAAGGAGCAACCAACCATGAATGGTTGAGGTGGAGGGCTATTTATACAACCACAAATGATTTTACACAGACACCCCTAAGTCAAACAGTAAAAACACAGTTAGCCCCATATGCATAAAACTAGTAGGCTGTATCTCAATTTCTCAGTGATGAGTGAGGGAGTCCTGGATTAGGGGGTCCTCGGGTGTCCGGTCTATTCGATATGGGCCGGACTGATGGGCCGTGAAGATAAAGTAGAAGACTATCCCCCGTGTCCGGGTGGGACTCCTGTATGCGTGGATGGCAAGTTTGGTGTCTGGATGTACTCTTTCCTTCCTCTGTAAACCGACTTTGTACGACCCTGGCCCCTCCGGTGTGTATATAAACCGGAGGGTTTAGTCCGTAGAGGCCATCAGAATAATCATAGGCTAGACAGCTAGGGTTTAGTCATTACGATCTCGAGGCAGATCAACTCTTGTAACCCCTATACTCATCGAATACAATCAAGCAGGACGTAGGGTTTTACCTCCATTAAGAGGGCCCGAACCTGGGTAAACATCGTGTCCCCCATTGTCCATTGTTACCATCGATCCTTAGACGCACAGCTTGGGCCCCCCTACCCGAGATCTACCGGTTTTGACACCGACATTGGTGCTTTCATTGAGAGCTCCGCTGTGTAGTCGTGAGAAGCAATCTATGGCTCGCCTTGTCATCAACGACGATATCACCTCTGGAAGGAGCCTAACTTCAGGACAGGTCCTCCAGCTCGGCAGTTTCACCGTGGGTGCCGGCATGGCCATCAAGCCAACAGCACCCCCCGTGATCGCCAAACATCACCCCCGCATCGGTCTCGAACACTCCGAAAAGATGGATCCGGCGGACGTCTCGTCTTTAAACGAGCTGCTAGATCGCATTGCCGCCCTGGGGCTTTCAACGGATTATGATCAGATCGGGCTCAAACCCGACCAGAGGGAAATTAATTCCCCGCCGATCACCCACCTGGTAGCGGTCGTCGAGGAACGAGCCGAAAACACTTCTTCCCCTAAACTAAAGACCAGCTATGTTTGGGTCTCCGAACCTCTTGGGTCGAACACCCTCCCTTCGGATGAGGCTTCGCGTCCCCCGAACTCAGGGTCGGACATGGGGTCCGGGGAGCACTTGGATCTCCCTGGACCCGAACTGGTGACTTCGGAGATTTTACAGGCTCCGGATGCAACCGTGGGTCGGGATTCGAGTTTTTGCCCACCCACCCACCACAATCAATACTCTCCAAGTAATTCAGGCCCTCCAGACATATGTGACCTAATATATGTACCGCAGCAACCTCGGGAAACGGTCCATCACTTCTGGGCCAGATTCCTACTTGTCAAAAACAAGATTAAAGATTGCTGCGACGACGACACAGTCTCGGTATTTCATCGCAATTGTACCGACGAGGGAATTCGGAATGCCCTCAACCGCCGTCGCTTACAGAGTTTCACGGAGCTGTCGCACGTAGTACGGAAGTATTGCGCGATGGAAAGCACTTGGAAAGCACAGAAAACCCAATTGGAACCTGCTGCCTTTAAGCAGTACACTGCCCGGGCAAAACGGATACACCCTTAGGAGGCATCCGACCATAAGCCCGTCGGCAAGAAAAAACCCTCTACGGGATACAGGTCTGTTCTTGATGAACTCCTCGGCAAGCCCTGCCCGGTACATACGACGCCGAGCACTGACTCAACCCACAGCCTTCGAGCATGTTGGGTACTCTGGCAGGTAGCTAAAAGTGGCGAGGCCATCCTTACCACCGCCACTCCAGAGAAGCATTCTCCGGAGGATGATGATTTTAACATCCTTACGGTCTTCGAGACTTTCTCCTCAAATAATCAGCGTAAGAGGGCACTCCACGATCTTGCCGAAGTCCACCAAGTAACCGCAGTAAGCCCATGGAACGACGCGGCAATAACCTTCACAGCCAACGACGAACCATGGGCCCGATCAGTCCGAGCACCCGCCGCTTTAGTTCTAAACCCAATTGTGGACGGCTTTCGACTTACCAAAGTGCTCATGGACGGCGGCAGCAGGCTTAACCTCATCTATGAGGACACGCTCGACAAAATGCAGATCGATAGAACACGCATCGAGCAAAGCAGTACCACCTTTCAAGGTATCATCCCCAGTCGAGGAGCACGATGCTCGGGGAGAATTAAACTTGACGTAGTATTCGGCACGCCTGAAAATTACAGGTCGGAGGAGCTGCTCTTTCACATCGCTCCCTTCAATAGCGGCTACCACACCCTTCTAGGGTGGGGCGCTTTTTTACGCTTCCAAGCTGTACCCCATTATGGGTACATGAAGCTTAAAATGCCGGGGCCCAATGGAATAATCACAGTTACAAGTGATCCGGATACAGCACTCCGCGCCGAAAATAAAACCGCATCCTTGGCCCTTGAGGCACTCTCCGAAGCCCTTGCGGCCGAAGAATTAACCACCCTATGATCCACGGTGGACAGGGATGATGTGATTCTCGATAAGAGACCTAAATCCACCTCTTTCAAGCCAGCAGATGAAATAGTTAAATTTCAAGTGCACCCGACGGATCCCACCAAAACAGCGTCTCTCGGAGCACAGCTGGATTCGACGGTAGATGCCGCCTTACGTGCGTTCCTACGTGAAAATTGGGATATCTTCGCCTGGCACCCTTCGGACATGCCCGGTATCCCACGTAGACGGGCCGAACACAGCCTCAACATAATTAAGGGGTTCAAACCAGTCAAGCAAACTCTACGACGATTTTCCGAACCCAAACAACAAGCTATGGGGGAGGAGCTAGCCAAACTACTCGAGGCCGGGTTCATCAGAGAAATCAAACACCCGAATTGGCTAGCCAACTTGGTCATGGTGCCGAAGAAGGACAAATCTTGGCGCCTTTGTGTCGATTTCAAAGACCTCAATAAGACTTGCCCTAAAGACCCTTTCCCATTGCCCCGCATTGACCATATTATTGATGCGACCGCGGGACACGACTCATTGTGTTTCCTCGACTCTTACTCCGGATACCATCAGATTAAAATGAAAGAGTCCGACCAGGCCGCAACAGCATTCATCACCCCGTATGGGCCTTTCTGTTTCAACACTATGCCTTTTGGGCTAAAAAACGCTGGTGCCACTTACCAACGCATGATTCAAACATGCTTGGAAAAACAAATCGGCAAGACAGTAGAAGCATATGTGGACGACGTGGTCATCAAGACCAAGCACGTCGAATCATTGGTGGACGATCTCCGCCTCATATTTGACAATCTCCGAACATACGACATACGGCTCAATCCGGAAAAATGCGTCTTCGGCGTTCCAGCCGGAAAGCTATTAGGGTTCATTGTCTCCCATAGAGGAATTGAAGCAAACCCAGCTAAAATCCGAGCCTTGTCGCAATTGGCTACGCCAACAGACCTAAAACAGGTCCAAAAGCTAGGAGGGTGCGTAGCGGCCTTGAGCCCCTTTATCTCCAGATTAGGAGAAAAAGCATTACCACTTTATAGACTGCTCAGACGCACCAACAACTTTGAATGAACGGAAGCGGCCACAGCCGGATTGGAAGAAATAAAAATCATATTAGCAGGCAATCCAATCCTAGCCGCCCCAAGTGTTGGCGAGCCTATGCTGCTTTATATCTCCGCAACTCACCAGGTAGTGAGCGCCGTACTCGTCATCAAGCAAGGGGAAGAGGGACATAAATTCCACATCCAAAAGCCAGTGTATTATGTATCGGAGGTCCTTACACCCTGCAAATCCCGATACCCTCACTACCAAAAGATAGCTTACGCGGTCTTTATGGCATCCCGAAAACTCCAACACTATTTTCAAGAGTGCTCGATCACGGTGGCATCCAAAGTACCACTTAACGACATTATAAATAACAGGGACGCCACTGGCCGCATAGCTAAATGGGCCGTTGAGCTCTTACCGTTTGAAATAACATACAAGCCACGCCAAGCTATTAAATCTCAGGTGCTGACCGACTTCATCGCAGAGTGGACGGAAGCCGAACTCCCCAAAGAGTACAGTTCCTACTCCAACTGGATCATGTACTTTGACGGTTCTAAAATGCTAGCCGGACTGGGGGCTGGCGTCATCTTGACATCCCCTACGGGGGACACAGTCCGCTACGTGTTGCAAATCATGTATACGGACTCCAATAACGCAGCCGAATACGAGGCACTTCTACATGGTCTCCGCATGGCTGTCTCCATGGGCATACAACGCCTAGAGGTGCGCGGAGATTCGAACCTCGCAATATCTCAGGTAAATGAAGAGTTCGATGCAAAAGATCCAAAAATGGCGGCATATCGAAACGCCGTATTAAAAATATCAGCTCGGTTCGAGGGGCTCGAATTTCATCATGTCGCTAGAGACAGTAACCAGGCAGCAGATGTACTCGCTCGCATGGGCGCCAAGCGCGACCCCATCCCGCCTAATACCTTCGTGGAAAGGCTCTTCAAGCCATCCGTGGTATGGCAGGACGAGAGCGGAGACGCAAGTACGGACCTGATCACACCCCCATCAGCCGAACATGATACAGGTATCATCGGGGGTTCGGATACCGAAATAACACCCTCTGCTCATGAGATCATGGCCGTTATTGCTCCATGGACTGAACCCTTCCTAGCCTACCTTAATAGGCAGGAGCTTCCTGATGATCAAAATGAGGCCCGTCGCATAATTCGGCGTTCTAAAGCCTACAAAGTTCACGAAGGTGAACTGTACAAGAAAAGCACTACCGGAGTTCTCCAAAGGTGTATCTCTGAAGAGGAGGGACGACAACTCTTGGCTGAAATACATGCTGGTCTGGGCGGCCATCACGCCGCAGCTCGGGCCCTCGTAAGCAAAGCTTTCCGGACAGGTTTTTTCTGGCCAACGGCCCGAGCAGACGCACAAGCCCTTGTCCAGCGTTGTGTGGGATGTCAGCTTTTCGCCAATCAAAGTCATATGCCTCCCACCACCTTAAGAACAATCCCCATTACTTGGCCCTTCGCGGTCTGGGGGTTTGATATGGTCGGACCCCTTAAAGGGGGAAGCCATAAAAATAAATATTTACTGGTTATGGTGGATAAATTCACTAAGTGGATAGAGGCCAAACCAGTAAAAACGGCTGAAGCAGGACCAGTGATTGACTTCATATTCGGCGTGGTACACCGTTATGGTGTCCCGCATAGTATCGTCACTGACAATGGCTCCAATTTCACAGCTGATGAGGCGAAAAACTGGTGTGCTAAATTGGGCATTAAACTCGACTATGCATCTGTCTACCACCCTCAAACAAACGGTCAGGTTGAACGGGCCAATGGCTTGATAATGAGCGGCATCAAACCCCAACTGGTGCGCTCCCTACGGGAGTCAGATAAACACTGGGTTGAGGAACTCGACTCCGTGCTCTGGGGGTTGCGGACTACACCTAACCGGACAACCGGATATACACCTTTCTTCATGGTGTACGGCGCGGAAGCTGTCCTGCCCTGCGACATTATTCATGACTCACCTCGAGTGCACATGTACGAAGAGAGAGAACCCGAGCTCGATCGGCAGGACGACCTAGACGGTCTCGAAGAGGAGCGTGATATTGCACAAGCCCGTTCCGCACTTTATCAATAACAGGCCAGGCGATACCAAAGCAGAGAAGTGCGGGCCAAGACTTATAACGTTGGCGAACTCGTCTTGCGTCTCCCGGAGAAGAAGAAGGATAAGCTCAAACCTAGATGGGAGGGCCCCTTCATCATAGATGAAGTTCTCACAGGAGGAGCCTATCGCCTTCGTAACGCATCGGATAATCGCCTTGAGCCAAATCCATGGAACGCTGCTCGGCTCCGACGATTCTACGGATAGTTCGGTCGCATCCTTTTTTCTTTTTTGATTATGCTCCTTTTTTCTCCTCTTATTTTTTATTTTTTTCTTCTCTTATCCCAGGGTATGTTCGGATCTACCGAACTGTTAGGGGTACACATCTTTAAATGTATACACCCCACTATAACTGGGGGCTTCTTTGACGAAGCTTATTACTGAAAGCTTGTTGCTTACATTGTTTACGTCGTTTGTTCTATACATCTTTTGCCATTATATGCACCACTATGACTTAAGTTTTTGCCAAGCCGGGTTGCCTCGCTCCTGTGTTTATACCCTACGTTCCCGATTGTTCGGCAAGGGTGTAAAGGGAGCACCTCTGCGATTGTTACAACCGGGTACTCCGGATCTGTACCTCAGACGGGTGAAGCCGAAAGCTAGCGTTCTTAAGGGAATAATTGGTTGGCAAGCAACGACAGATTATTTACGTTTGTGTAATTCTTCTAACAAATACGGGATAGGCTGCCCGTAACTCGGATCAAAGCCTAGGCATGCACACTTAAGCGTGCTGACCCAAGGAAAGGAACCCTTAATGGAACTATTTTCCCTGGAAGATGATTCTTACGTTAAAAAGTAATATAACATAACTCCCCGAACAAATTTTGTCTGTTCGAACAACATGACTGGATTGCCTGGTTTTCGGACATAATGAATGTTTATTACATTCTAACATGGTATCCGGAAACACTCCAACTTCTTGGTTTGGAGGTTGAAGCCGAAAGCCTGCGATGACAAATTTTGATAAGTTCGGTTGGAGATAAGTTCGATGATAAAGTACATTGATACATTGAATCGGACGCCTACTCTTTATCTATGTCATCTATAAGACTGCTTAAGCTACAATCTTCTTGCGAATATTTCGCAGCTATCATCACTTGGTCATATACCAAGTTCACGGGAATCTCTTTTCCGTCCGGTCCCTGCGGTCCAACTCGGGCCATACGATTCGGATCAAGCCCGGTGTAGCGCGTCTTCACCATTGCCCATGCCTCTCGTGCACCTTCCCGGCATGTTGACGTCTACCATAGCCCAAAACGGCGCCGGGCACCTTTGAACAGGTTTGCCAACCCCTCCATACTTTCTGGAGGGGCATCGGATGGCCATAAGGCCTTGACCATACTTCTCATGGCTTTTCGGGCTCGCTTATGCACTACGGACAGCTCTTTTAAAACGTCACCTCGGAATCCGGATACTTCTTCTTCATGACGCCCGGTTAATAGACCTGCAAGAGCAGCATTATAACACTTTGAATTACGGGATAATATGAGCAACTTGGATGGTTCAAAGGTCATACTGAATATGCCGCCTTTTAACTTTTTATTCTCTTTTTGAGCATCCGATAATTAAGCCTTTAAGCTCTTTATCTCTTCGTCTTGCATATCATTTTCCTCCTCCAGTTTGTTCTTTTGATCAACGGTCATCGTGACCTTCTTCAGTTCTTCTAGCTCTGTGTTGGCGGCGTTAGCTTTGTCCGGCTCATTTCAAGCTCCTGGGACAGTACATTGTCCTTCTCTTTGAAGACCTGCGGTCATAACGATCCTTAAATCGGTTGGCCTAAACCGCTTCAAGTCTCGGGGGCTACTGGCATATATCTATTAAATTTACACAAACCATTACCTGCATATCTTTTGAAAACAGGTGGGCAACTACAGCAAGCCCGTCCCGGGCGGCTCGGATATATGCATCCACGGTGCTGAGGGCATTAAATTCTTGCTCCGTAAAAACTGGAGTGCGCATGGTCTCTTTCAGTTATCGATGATTCATCACGCTCTCTACTTCGGAATTTGTGACGGATACGTCATCCGAATCTTCATGAGGCAGATGAGTTGGCGTTGCATCCGTATTGGCTCTTGTCCTGGTTGATGAGCCCGGCGCCGGATTAGCTGATGATTGGCTAACAGGGATTTTGGACACGGTTCGTCGTGTGCTCCTCCTGGAATAAGATGGGAGGAGAAATATGACAATCTGGTTTTATGCCTAGGCATATATTAAAGGTTATACCTCTTTGATGAAGGAGGGGGTTCGATGGTGCTCCCTGTTTCCTTTCGTTTTGAAGGCTCACCCTGCACAGATGCTACCTTCCTAGGGGCCGCCCTCGATGGAGTACGGCTCGCCGAGCGCCGATCCTATAAAGCACGATTCAGTGTGATGGGTGAGGTGCAAGTGGGGACTCCTCTTTCTGAGGATGATTTCCGAATACTTACCTTAGAGAGAGGGAGAAGGCCGGGGTAGTCGGCCATAATGGCCACTTCCGAACCGTCAAGGCTTGCTTGATAAAAGACTCCATCATCAAACTCTATAAATATATCCGGATCCTCGCAGAGGCCGGGATCTTCGTGGCGAGCATAGTCCTCTGGTTGTGGGGAGGGGCAGTGCACATTTTTGACGACCTTCCTCCATGTCTATTTTAAAGACGACCAGAACAATTCGATTAGTATGCCTCGATAATGAGGTAGGACAATGCTGATAATCAAAAAACTCACCCATTCAATGGGGTTATACATGGAGAAACCTTCCCGACAATTTAAACGGAGAAATTCTTCTTTCTCCCCCTTATAAAGATCTGCCAGAATGGCGGCCAGAGCAGCGGGGGTATCCGGGCCCTCGCGCCTATAGCAAGATGCGTCGTCCTCTCCGTTGTAACACCATAAAGGGGTCACTCTGGACTGAAGGGGCTGGATGCATCGCTTTATTGCGATAGCCGTGACTTTGATTATCGAGAGTCCGGAATGGGCAAGTAACCTGACCTTGCTGACCAACCTCTTTACTTCCGCACTGTCTTCTTCTTTGGGGCTCCGGGGGCGCCAGTTGAGGTGTTTCTTTAAAGGAGCACTGGAGAATTCGGG
Source organism: Thinopyrum elongatum (assembly GCA_011799875.1). Taxonomy (NCBI): domain Eukaryota; kingdom Viridiplantae; phylum Streptophyta; class Magnoliopsida; order Poales; family Poaceae; genus Thinopyrum; species Thinopyrum elongatum. Next base: position 576,532,252 of record CM022301.1, read on the forward strand.
AAGTCCACGTCGAACTGGGTCCGGAAGGGGAACATCCTCGATATAAAACCATTCCGAAGCCCATTCTTCGGATGTCTTCTTGGGAGTTCTGACGAGGTAACCTGATCCGGCTATGCGCCATACTTCGGCGCCGCCCACTTTAAATATAGAACCCCCTTGATGACGAGGGACGAGGCAAACGAACTTTCTCCATAGTTCGAAATAAGCCTCGCAGCCTGAGAATAGTTCGCAGAGAACGACAAAACCAGAAATGTGCAGAATAGAACCTGGTGTGAGGTTGTGCAGCTGGATCCCATAGAATTCCAATAGACCTCTGAGGAAGGGGTGGATCGGGAATCCTAAGCCCCTCAGAAGAAACGAGAAGAAGCACACCCTCTCCTCCTTGTTGGGATTGGGGAAGTTCTCTGCTAGCACATCATTGCCAATCGAGGCCAATCCCGCCCGCACGGAGACTAGATCTGCGGGAGGGAGATATCCCTGCGTCTGAAGTCGATTCAGCTGAAGGTGAGACACTGAGCAGCTTCGCCAATCACCCGTTTGAGGGCCATGAGGTCGTGAGAAAGAACCAGGAGCGCTCGCCATGTTTTGATTTTTCGTGGTTTGCTTTTATGCTCTTTGCGCGATATGGGATGGCATTAGGAGATCTAACCTCCTTATATAGATACCGCCCTTGCATGATGAGGGGCTTATTTGTAAAAAATTATGGACTGTTCACATTCACCCGACGCGTGGAAATCGAGGCGATGACAGGGAGGAATCATAAAGGCAGAACATGGAGGTCAAAACCGGACTGTCGTCAATCCAGAGTATGATGAAGAACCCGCCTTGCAAAGCCGAAGACATAAGCCGGATACTGTATCGTCATTGAAGGCAAGTTCGGGGCTACCGAGGGAGTCTTGGATTAGCGGGTCCTCGGGTGTCCGGTCTATTCGATATGGGCCGGACTGATGGGCCGTGAAGATAAAGCAGAAGACTATCCCCCGTGTCCGGGTGGGACTCCTGTATGCGTGGATGGCAAGTTTGGTGTCCGGATGTACTATTTTCTTCCTCTGTAAACCGACTTTGTACGACCATGGGCCCCTCCGGTGTGTATATAAACCGGAGGGTTTAGTCCGTAGAGGCCATCAGAATAATCATAGGCTAGACAGCTAGAGTTTAGCCATTACGATCTCGAGGTAGATCAATTCTTGTAACCCCTATACTCATTGAATACAATCAAGCAGGACGTAGGGTTCTACCTCCATTAAGAGGGCCCGAACCTGGGTAAACATCGTGTCCCCATTGTCCATTGTTACCATCGATCCTTAGACGCACAATTTGGGCCCCCCTACCCGAGATCTGCCGGTTTTGACACCGACAATGAGCTCGTTGAAGGAGCTCTATGGCAGGAATTTCATCGCTGGTTGGGGCGGCGCCCATGGAGGCTTGGAACGGTGGATGAAACTCGCTGGCGTTGAGGTCGAGGATCTCCTCCCCTCTCTGGTTGGTGCCGATGACCAGGGTGAGCCCCAACACACGCACGTCGCCCCATTGTCGCCGTCGTCGGGCGCCCTCCGAAGGGCCGCGCCCGCTGCCAGGGAGCCAGGCATGGCTGGTGTTGCCGCCGCTGAAGTTGGGCCTGGCCTTGGGCCCACGCAGTGCGACGGCGGCGTGGTTGTAGGCACTGTCATGGGGCGCGTCGTGGTCGAGGCAAAGGGCTTTGCGCTCCGGCCGTAGGTCGAGGCTCCTGTTGCGCCTTGCTATCCTGCTAAGAGGGCCTGTGCGGCACGGGGGAAGAATGTTGGGGGTGTTTTGGCTTTTTCAACAGTTACTATGGATGCCCACCGACGCTAAAGTTTGGGATTGAATTGACGAATGCAATGGGATGTAATAGAGTGCAAGCAGAATCGAATTGTTTAGAAGTTATTGAAACATGCTTAGAGTAACAACGGTGGTATGATCAAGCAGTCTTAATTTATAAATCTTGTATGAATATTGTCCGTGATATAGGAATGATGGAGTTTCGGCGTTGCCGCCGGGAAGCTAATTGGTGGCACATGAATTAGCTAGGGTCTGTTTCACAGATAAAACTGATTATACTTGGCACGATGAGGCCCCTAATTTTAATCGTAGGTTTCTTGTGAACAATGTAACTGTTAGAGATACAATAGATGAAAAACGATATCAACACATAGAAAACACAAAGATTTAGGCCTCCTTTGGTTCATAGGATATGAATATCGTAGGAATAGGGAAGTTGTAGGAACTGAGATGTCATGTATCTCATATCCTATGAGTAGGAATAAGAAGAGAGATGTTCTTTGGTTTACATCATAGGAATTTTTCCATTGAGTCCAGACTAATATTTATTTTCCTATGAAATGTGAAGGATAGGAAGAATTTCTCTAGGAATAGGATTCTATTCCTACAAACCAAAGGACTCTAAGGCCTCCTTTGGTTCATAGGGTAGGAAAATCGTAGGAACAAGAAAGTCATAGGAAATGAGATGACATGTATCTCAAATCCTATAAGTAGGAATAGGAAAGGAGATGCCCTTTGATTCATATCATAAGATTTTTTTCATTGAGTCTAGGCTAATGTTTATTTTCCTATGAAATATGGAGGATAGGAAGAATTCTTTTATAGAAATAAGATTCCATTCCTACAAACCAAAGGGCTCTAAAAGAATTTTTCCTGTAGAAATCCTATCCTATGAAATTCCTACAAGATTCCTCTGAACCAAAGGAGGCCTAAAGGATTTTTTCCTATAAAATTCCTGTCCTATAGAATTCCTACAAAATTCCTTCAAATCAAAGGAGACCTAACATGAAAAATCCGTTCAACACGAAGGAAAATTAAATCCACGGACGCGAGCCAACAAATCTTTACTAATATTGGAAGATGTTACAAACTCCGAGGATTTACAATTGATCAACTTGTCACGTACCCTGTCCCCCTTCCCTGGCGCCCTTACCACTGCGCTATGGCCCAAGCCTCTTGCCGACGGGTCTCCGTTTTGTTCCGCTCATCAGAAGTTAGCCTTTTGAATCACAACATATATCAGTAACATTACTGGAAGCAATAAAAAGCATCTTTTGCAATAAAAAAGCTCTTCCAAAAATCAGACTTGTGTTTTGGTTTGGTGGACTGCTCCCCCCTAGCGGCGGCCACGCCGACGACCCCCCAGGCCGCCGAGGATGCGATGCATTGCTCCGGCGCGCAGCCGTTGGAGAACGGCCGGCCGGCCTCACAGGTGAGCTCCGCCTTGGGCTCACCTTCTTCTTCTCTGGATACGGCGTTCAAAGCCCTAGCTAGCTGTCAACTGAGACCAATTTGGGGTGGGTTCAGAGTCGGATTCCGGTGAGATTCGGATGTGCGGACTCTCGCGTTCCTCTCCATGTTTGGGGTGGATTCTGTAGAATCTAGCACCGGCTGTAATCCGGTCTTTCTTTCTCGCCTGAAGCTGTACTCGATTCGGGTCCGGAGTCCGGATGCAGAGTTCGTTGCCGTGGCCGTGCTTGGTAGAGATGCAGTTAAATACGGCGCGTCCACTCAAGTCTAGGGAGGGATTAGCAACAAGTCTAAGATAAGAGGCGGAGAAAAGCAGACCTGAAATCGCCGAGCAATCGCAAACAAATCTCCAGCGATTCTCCCCGCGACCCCTGTCCCCGTCCAGGGTATTTCTTTCTGTCTTTTTGTGTGTGTGTGTGCGCGCGCGCGCGCTTATACATGTTACTTGATCCTGAAAATGCAGCTGCAAGGCACTGTCTGCCTGCGTTTCAGATTGACGCCACTCTAATTTATGGCTTGGGCTGCCGATTCAATTTCGAGCCACTTAAATTAGGGGTTGCGACGATTGCTGTTGCCGTTGTTGAATATCATCCGACCAGCTTATTTTTTATGTTTCACAGGCTGCAAAGAATCTTGTAGCTGCGGCGGCTTCAGTTCGTGCTGTCAGGGCACCCGCTGCCAATTTCTCTGGAGCAGGTATGCTATGCTATTCTTTTGTGGCAACTGGCAAACCAGCTAGTGCTAGCCTGACTTAAACGTGGCCAGTAACCTGTTTTCGGGTACTATCCTTATTACTACTCCCTCCGGTCCAAAATAACCTTAGTTCAAAACTGCGACACTTATTTTGGACCGGAGGGAGTACATTCTACCGTGCCTTTTTGGTTGATTGTTGTCATTGAGGTTGTAAATTCTGCTTGGTGCTTAATCAATGCAGGTAGTGTGCTCAGAAATCTACAGCGGCGGTACTGGCCTGGTCAGAGGGTACGGGGCTAGCACTCTGGTGTCGCTTCTCGTTCTAAAGAGATTCATAGGAGCGATATGGGAAGAGTTAAACAGAGCTTCATGAAAATTCTAAATCGAGGTAGCCGCCTTTTTCTTTCGTCATGTTTATGAGTTAGGAGTAGGATGAGCTTTATACCCATAATTAAATGACAAACACACAAATTGGTTTGACAACTTTTGTCAATAAAGCACGGATGGATTCTATTCCCTATGCAGGAGTTTCAAGTGCGGCAAGGGAGGAAGGGCGTGTTCTTGGTACAGCTAGTGCACCCTACTACATAATACAGAAAGGCCTGCTTAAAAAGCAGCTTCTGCGTACCTGTGGAGCCCTTGTAGTTACTGGCTTTGCAATCTATGGCCTTAAGGTTTTGATTGATATGTGCGACGACACAGAAGTTGGTAAATTCGATGGTTTGAAACAAGCGGCTGCGGATTTAAGCACAAAATTCAGTGACGTAAAGGGGGTCGACGAAGCCAAGGCTGACCTTGAGGACATAGTTCTCTACCTACGAGATCCCAAGGTGAGTGTGGCATTGCCATCAATCTGCATGCAGGTGTTTTAATTCAACAATTCTTTCTCGATGCCGAGTTGTTGACCTAGATTTGCATGCTTTGCAGAGTTTCACTCGCCTTGGTGGCAAGCTTCCAAAGGGTGTTTTGCTTACGGGCCCACCTGGCACAGGGAAGACAATGTTGGCAAGGGCTGTGGCCGCGGAAGCCGGCGTCCCTTTCTTTGCATGCAGTGGCAGTGATTTTGAGGAGGTGTATGTGGGTCTTGGGGCAAAGAGAGTGCGGGAGCTCTTTCGTGTAGCAAAGAAGCGATCTCCTTGCATAATATTCATCGATGAGATTGACGCCGTTGCTGGGCGCAGACACGCATTAGACCCGTCGTGGCAGAGGCAGACCATGAACCAGCTGCTTTCTGAGATGGATGGCTTCAGGCAGAATGAAGGGATCATCGTGATTGCGGCGACCAACTTCCCGGAGTCACTAGATAAAGCCATTGTCTGGCCTGGGCGTCTAGACCGTCAAATTCACGTTCCTACTCCAGATGTTGAGGGCCGACGGCAGATCCTTGAGGCTTACATGTCAAAGGTACGTATATAAGGCTTGTTTATTTTTCATGGTATCTGATGTCAGGCTTTGACCTTTTCTCTATGAATTCTTCTATGCAGGTGCGTAAAGCCGAGGGTGTGGATGTGATGACCATTGCGAGGGGGACGCCTGGGTTCTCAGGTGCAGACCTTGCAAACCTAGTGAACGACGCCGCTCTCAAGGCTTCCTGGGATGGAGCAGATGCTGTTGGGATGGATCACCTCGAGTACGCCAAGGACAGGATCATCATGGGCAGCGAACGCAAGTCAGCGGTGATATCTGATCATTCGAAGAAAATGACTGCCTACCATGAGGGAGGGCACGCCCTTGTTGCTATCCTCACGGACGGTGCTGACCCTGTCCACAAGGCCACAATTATGCCCAGGGGAAATGCTCTCGGCATGGTGACTCAACTGCCAGGGGAAGACAGCGAACTGGAAGTCTCGAGGAAGCAGATGCTGGCAAGGCTGGATGTCCTCATGGGAGGGCGGGTGGCCGACGAGCTTATATTTGGAGAAACCGGGATCACAACTGGTGCCTCATCTGACCTGAGCAAGGCGACTAAATTGGCGAAAGACATGGTCACCAGATATGGTATGAGCAAGCGGGTCGGCCTTGTTTCCTATGGCAACGACCGCGATGGTGGTGATGGCAAGACGACGGCCCTGGTTGATGAGGAGGTGAAAGCTTTATTGGATAACGCTTACAAGAACGCAAAAACGATTCTCACGGAGCACAACAAGGAGTTTCATGAACTAGCAAACGCCCTCCTGAAGCATGGAACTCTCACTGGAGACGAGATCATGAAACTAGTGTCGACAGGACAAGAAGCAGATGGTCATAACAATGGCCAGCAAGATCATCAGGTAACACCTGTCACCCGCGACGTCATCACCGAACCGGTGTCGACACAAGAACAAATGGGTGATGGCGTGATGCTAAGAATGGTCAGCATGATGAGGGAAACACCTCCTTCAACCTAGACGCGGAGACGCTCACAAAAGTACTTTTGTTGCTGATACTTTTGTCGCAAGCACGCAAAATGTAAAGAGCGATGTGTACCGTCTGGATTTCGCTGACTCGAGTGTTTCTCAAGTGTGAAGAGGAAAAAACTTTGCATGCTGTTGTGTTCTGATTCTGAACCAGTAAAAGGCTCCTGTTTTGGGCCTCAAGCATGAATGCACCGCAAAAATTCTGTTGGAACTGAATGGGGTTTCTGTGAATGAGCACAGTTATGTAAAAAATGCAATGTCACACAGCCTTAACCTTCTACAAAAAGGCAATGCAAAGACATGAGCTTGTCGCTGTTCTTTTTGTGAATGATTGCTGGAGCCAAGGCATCTACCACAAGTCCACAACACTGAGAGCCGCCAGACTTAGCTTAGGGGTCTTCTCTACAACAATATTAGGGCCTCTCTGCTGGTTCAACGATTTTTTTTCATCTTAGTACAAAACGACACATTTTCTGCTGTAAAAGAATATGGTGAGTAACAAGGATATGAAAAATTAAATTTCAGTCCTGGCTACACACATTTTGACGCAAACACACCATAATCACCAACTTACCATGCCGCAATGTTTTTTGTAAAAGGTTAGGCCAAACTGAAGATCCGTCCGTTGTCCCTTCGGGGACATCCGATGAAATAATATCCATTACAAAGTCACTAGGTAAATGTCCGTATGTGTTGCAATGGTCGCATACATATTTTAATGGTTTAAAAAGAATTGTGTCAAAAATAAATCTTTAGGATCCTCGTACACAACAAGCAGTATTGCTGTCTTTTTTTGGTTAAATGACTCTTCTTCTGCTTCCACCCACTATATCCGCTTGGGTGGCTGCTAGGCACCATCCGGATGCAAAAAAAGCAAACAACATCCACCTCCTGGACCGTACGATCTGGGCGTCCTTAGCCGTTGATGAAAGTCAATGCAACATGCTCGTCCTTCCTTTGTCTTCTCTATGCCGTAACGACCATAGCACAGAGCAACTCCGGCGGGCTCGCAGCACGGCGGCACCTTCGCTGCACCGGCATGCAGCACCGGCGGGCGCCACCGCAGCAGTGGCTCGCGGCATCGCCGGAGCAGCCTGAGCCGCCGTTGCAGCAAACCGTCGCAGCCAAGATGCCACTGTAGCATCGGCTCGCAGCACAGCAGTGCCATCGCAGCATCGACTCGGAGCATCACCTCGCCGGCATTGCTATAGTTGGCCAAACGGGCCGGCCCGGCAGCACGACTGCACAATGGGCCCGGCCCGGCACGGGCTAATCGGGCCGTGCCAGGCACGCAACACGCATTGGGCCGTGCCTGGGCCGCCACCCTCAGCCCGCGTGCCAGCCCGGCACGGCATGACTAATTGCGGGCCGGCACGTGGCACGGCACGGCACGCGGCACGGCCCGATAGGCCCGAATCGAGCGGGGGAACAGCGGGAGGCAGGACGAAAGTTAGGGGACGTGAGGGAGCGGGGGAACCAGCCGTTCGGCGCGAGGCGACAGGCTCACAGGCCGACAGGGGGGAGGGGGAGCGGGGCCCAGGCGCTAGCGCGAGCGGCGCGCCTCGATCGATGGGGTAGCGGGGGGAGCGGGGGCCGGGGGGAGCGGGGGAAGCCGTTGGGAGGGGTTAGGGTGGGTTTTAGAGAGGTTTAGGAGAGGGTTTGGGTAGTTTTTTTTAGTAAAATTCATATATTCAAAAATTTGACCGCTAGAGGGTCAAATTTGTCCTAAAAATGTCAAACTTTTGCTATAAATAGGCCTGCCCAGCCCACATATTTCTCACACTCAAACATGGATGACCATGACAATACTAGCTTCCCACTCTCCGATTTCGGTCTTGGGGATATGGAGTATAGCCTCTACCCTAGTAGCTCCGATCCCAGTACCATGCCCCCACCCGAGCAACATGCCTATACTACCATGCCCCCACCTGAGCAACCTGCCTATACCGATCATCACACTCTCGAACCCCATACCGATCCTACTTCCAAAGCCGAAGGTCACACCAATTCTAATAGCGGGACGGGTTCCTCCACCACCATGGGTGTAAAGCAAAGAGGTCGCCGTAGAACCTCCACGGTGTGGGAATATTTTGATGAAGAAATATCCGTGGTGGCCGGTGTCCGGAAGGTGAGTGCAAGGTGCAAAAGGTGCAAGAAGGAATATACCGGAGAAGCCAAGGCAGGAATCGGCCACCTGAAGAGGCATGTGGATAGCCACGCCAAGGCGGATGCAACGAGCGCGTCGAGCTCGGCAGCTATGCAAACTCAGCACTCCTTCAACCCTGACGGTACGGTACGCAATTTCACCTACGATGCTAATGTTCAGCGAGAAGGTCTATGCCGTCTTATTGCTTCTAATGATTTAGCACTAGGCTTTGGTGAATCTGAAGGTTTGGTAGAATATATTCAAACTTGTCATAATCCTAATTATAGACCAGTTTCTAGACAAACTACAAGTAGGGATATTAAAAAGCTATACAAATCTGGTAAAGAGAAAATAAAAGAAGAATTTTCTACGTGCACTCTTTCAATGTCGTTAACATCTGATATCTGGACTGGTCGGGCAAAGCAAGACTACATTAGTGTGGTAGCTCATTATGTTAATGAACATTGGCACCTACAAAAAAGAGTCATAGGATTTGAATTAATTGATGTATCACATAGTGGTCCAAACATTGCTGAAGCTGTACTCAAAGTTGTGAATGATTTTAATCTTGCCGACAAGGTTTTCGCAATAATTTTGGATAATGCTTCAGCAAACACCAGTGCAATGAATACCCTGACTCCTATGTTCTCCGTATATGCTGCATCCTTTTTAATGCATCAACGTTGTGCTTGCCATATCATTAATCTTATTGCTAAAGGTGTGTTACATTTGTGTGAACCACACGTTGAAGTCATATGCACTGTAATATCTTATATTTCGCATTCAACTCAACGAATTACAAACTATAAGAGATATTGCCTTGCTATAGGATGCGTTCCTCATAAGTATAATTCAGACATGCCTGTTAGATGGAACTCTACATATATGATGCTTAAGGCAGTTATCCGAGACAGAGTTCAGTTCAATGGTTTTATTAATGCAAATTATGGGGTTGAACCTCTAATTAGCGAAGAAACTTGGCATGTTATTACATCATTGACTGCATTTCTTGAGTTGTTCTATGATGCAACAATTACTTTGTCTAGGGTTTATTACCCGACATCTCCTTTGATGGTGCATACCCTATTAGACATTGCTAGTCATCTGAAAGCATATGAAGGCGATGGATTATTACTTAATGTTGTTGCTGACATGAAAACCAAGTATTTAAAATATTGGCAACAAATTCCACTGTTGTATGCATTTGCATTTATCTTGGATCCTAGAGCTAAACTTGAAGGGTATCGTAGTGCACTCAATGTACTATCTGCATCCCTAAGTTTAGATTATACAGATGACTTCAATAAGGCTCGTGAGAAGCTTTTTGAAGTTTTTGCTAAGTATGAGGAAAAATATGCCGGAGTTCGAATGCAACGACCTCCGCCAGCACCTACTGCAGGTAAAAAGAGAGGAGCATGGAGCAAGATCTTTGGTTCTTCATCCTCCTCGACCGCCGGAAGCTCTTCCACATCAACATCTGTGCTTCAAGGTGGCGGGGAGTTAGCGAAGTACCTCAACAGTGACAAAGTCATGTACGATTTAGATAGTGAGGAAGACTTCAACATACTGCAGTGGTGGCAAGAACACAAGCTTACATTTCCGGAGCTCTCCATATTAGCACGTGATGTGTTATCGGTGCCTGTCTCTACGGTGTCATCGGAGTCTGCTTTCAGCCTTGCTGGAAGAATAATTGAGGAGAGAAGAACTAGTCTCGCCCCTGATATGGTGAGAACACTAATATCCGTGAAAGATGGGGAGTTATCAAGAAGGAGAGCGCAACACACTGCAGAAAACACAGAACTAATAGCCATGTTTGAAGAAATGAACTTTGAAGAAGACCCGGAAGAATAGTTGAAGACTTGTCGTGTAGTCCTTTTCTTTTTATTTTGTAATTTTCTTATCTTTTTGTAATTTTCTTTCCCTTTTGTAATTCTATAGCATGGCTTTGTACTCTTTTACTTCCCAGGGATGGAAGGTTTTAATAAGGCAGCCACTAATAAAGCTCAACATTTATCCCAGATGATACATTGCCTCAATTTTTATTTATGCATTATTGTTGCGGTGCCTAACGTGCCTAACTTTTGCTATAAAAAGGGATGCCCACTTTCTCATTTCGCAAACTCAAACTCCATCTCATTTTCCACACACAAACATGGCTGTTCATCTTCAAAACGTTATTCGGAGACAAGCTCCCATCTGGAGGTACTACGATGAAGAATTCGTTACAAATGACGATGGTCTCACCGAGCTTTTTGCAAAGTGCAAAGAATGCGGTTAGAAGTTGCTCGTGCCAAAGCATGATGGTAGGTATATGCTGGAACCGGCCACCTGATGAGGCACAAGATGGCACACGTCAAGGCAGCCGAGGTGGCGGCTATAGCTGCGGCTGCGGGGCAAGGTTGAAAGGATCCCATTAGTCAGTTGTAGTATTTTTTTTTCCTTTCTCTATCTTTTAATCTTTTAGTATTTCTAGAACATGGCTTGTACTCTTTTACTTCTTTGGGATGGAAGGTTTTAATGAGGCGGGCGCTAATAAAACTCTAGATTTATCCCACATAATACTCTAACGTGCCATTTTTTTCTATAAAAAGGGATGCCCACCCTTCTCATTTCTCACAATACAAACATGGATGGCCCAAATCAAAATGTTCATGGAGGAGGCTCCAGAATCTAGGACTACTACGATTCACAAGTAGTTATGGACGATAGAGTCTCCAAGCTAAAAGCACGGTGCAAAAGATGCGGTAAGCTGCTACGCATTGCCTGCCACGGTCCAGTAAACATCCTTACTAGGCACAGAGCAGCACACATCAAGAGAGACGAGCTGGCCGCGGCTGCCGTTGCCGGGCAAGAATGAACGATCCAAATTAGTTCAGTTCTATTCTTTGTAATTTTTTTATTTCTATTTCTTTTAATCTTTTAGTATTTCTAGAGCATAGCTTGTACTCTTTTACTTCTTTGGGATGGAAGGTTTTAATGAGGCAAGCGCTAATAAAACTCTAGATTTATCCCACATAATACTCTACATTTTATTGCAACTTTCTATATTATTTTTTTGCATTTTTTGGACATTTTTTCGCTGTACAAAGCGCCAGACGGGCCAGCAGACAGAGCAGAGCGCCAGGTGCCAGGCGGGCCAGGCCAGGCGGCAGATCCTATTTGACGCCCGCAGGCGTCAAAAGGACGTGGCTCCGCTGAAGCCTGGCCACCCGGCGCCCCAGTTTGGGCCGGCCCACGGCCAGCTGCTTTTTCTTCTTTTTTCTGTTTCTTTCATTTCTGTTTTTCTGTTTCTATTTCTTTTCCGTCTTTCTTTTTCTTATTTTTTCATATATTATACACATTTCATTGCATATTTATATACAAACATGTTCATCGTATATTTAAGAAAATGTTCATTGTGTATTTTGAAATTGTTCAACATATATTCACAAAAATGTTCAATGAGTATTTAAATATTGTTCAGCGTACATAAAAAATGTTCAGTGTGTATTTAAAAATTGTTCAGCGTATGTCAAAAAATGTTCAATGTATATTTAAAAATTGTTCATCATTTGAAATTTCAAATTTTTTGTTCATGTTTTCAATAAATGTTGATGTTTTTAAAAGTTTGATCAAATTTCTAAAAGAAAAATCAAGATTTCAAACATTATGAAAAAAATTAAGAAAAATTGTTCATTTTCCCCAAGAAATATGGAAAAGTTTGAAAAAAGAAACGGACCTGCTGTTGTATATAGTAGTTTAATTGATCAGGCGATATACATTGGTTCTTAAAGTTGGGCGCCGAAAATCTAGCACTAGGACGTGTCTGGTCTATTGGTTTGGACGAGCTATAGACTAGCCGGAGATAACTCGAGTTCGAACTCTCTTTCTGGCGCAACAGTTTTCTGGTGATTTTTTTTACGTGCCTGGATTTCGCTAGCTCCAACTGGGCCGGCCCGTTCGCGGTTCTGTTCAGCGAAGGGTCGACAGCTTGACGCTCGCGGGCGTCATACAGGAGCTCACAGGCCAGGCGGGCCAGCAGACAGAGTAGAGCGCCAGGCGCCAGGCGGGCCAGGCCAGCAGAGCAGAGGCCAGGCGGGCCAGCACAGACCACAGAGGCACAGAGCGCCAGGCGTGCCAGCAGGCCAGCAGAGCAGAGGCCAGGCGGGCCAGCAGACCGCCAGGTGGGTCAACACAGCGCCAGGCGTGCCTGGGCGGGCCGCGTGCCGTGCCTGGGCTGCGCGCCCCCCCCCCCTCCGTGGGCCGGCACGGCACGGCCCGGGTAATAATCGTGCCGTCGCGGGCCGTGCCGGCCCGTTTGGCCAGGTATGAGCGTTGCTGCAGCGGCTCGCTGCCGACCACCACTGCAACTCCCCTCATTGCAGCACCGTCGCTTCCCTCGTCGTACCCACCGTTGACCTTGCAGCATCTCGTCGTCGTGCTTCCTCGTATGTCGTTGAAGCATCGCCGGCTTGCCGGAGTGCTGGTCGTAGCTCGTAGCACGGTGGCGTCTTCACCGCAGCTCTGCCTTGCGCACGCACTGCAGCACGGCGGCATACCGGCGTCCATGCATCTCGCTTCGCAGCACGCATCGGAGCAGGTTGCCATCTCACGCAGCGCGGCGGCGCAGCTTGCAGCACCGGTGAAGCTCACCATTCTCCGTGGGATTGTATCACTAGCCATGGAGAGGAGTGTGGATCGCATCTCGTGTGTGAGCAGGAAAAGAGGATAAGGGAAAGGAGAGGATGCCTTCACGCGTGGGGAGAAGATAAGATAGGAAGAGAGGGCACGTGGGTGGGACCCATGCTATGCTTGTCGCAATGGACGAGCCGGCTGCCGAACAAGCGTTGTGCATCCGACTGTAATCAAGCAGTTTTCATCCGCTTCCCCAATCCCAACTTATTTGCAAGATATTCTATCACATCAATCTAGGTTTTGAAGCTCAATAAAATTAACAAAACTTTGTGCTTAGGTAAACTAGCAAGTTACTCCCTCCGTTCTTAAATATAAGTTTTTGTTTAAAGATTGCAACAAGGGACTACGTACGAAGCAAAATGAGTGAATCTACACTTTAAAATATGTCTATATACATCCTTATGTAGTTTGTATTGAAATCTCTACAAAGACTTATATTTAGAAACAGAGGGAGTACATATGAAAAATGGAGTACACATATAGTATGACTAATTTACTACTGTATATGATAAGTTAGTATTATTGCTTCAACTTATAATTGGAATTTAAAACGCATTATTATAGAATTCACTTGCGGACTCTCGTCATTCATAGTGGGACATTAGAAAACATTACTTTTAAGTAGAGACTTCGAGTGCGCAACTATCTCGTTCTTACATATGTACTTTTTCAGAGAGATAACATGATGACCATATCAGACTTCATGGCTGCATGAGTACCTATTCATGGCTGATGAGTACCTATCCAAAACAATAAGCTACATGTAATGTGCGCTCGCTCGCGTGGTATACCTGTCATTTTTACTGTATACTTCCTCCGTCTAGAAATAGATACATCCTTTTTTATCCATTTTGATGACAAGTATTTTCGGACGGAGGGAGTAGGTTTTACTGTACGGGACGAAACAAGACTCGTTCAGGAGTGCTGGATTGGCCAGCGAGCCACTTCCTCCCCTTGCGCCAGCGCCCCTCTCCTCCCACTCCCACAGCTAGGGTTATTGCCGCCGCTGCCCTCCCCGTGCTCGCGCCCTCTCCATGTCACGCCCGGAGCTCCCGTGCCGCCATGTCCCCTCACCGCAGAAGAGGGCCAACGCACCGGCGCTGTCGGGGAGCAGCCGCGCCCGGAGGGGGTCGTCCATGGAGTCCACATCCCCGCTGTCGACCTTGCGCACACGGAAGGTCGCTGCTGCTGGCCGAGGTCACCTAGGTCGACAGCGCGCCGGCCGGCCTGCAGCTCATCCTGGAGCCTTGAACTCAAGGTTAGCGGCGCAGATGGGCGTTCCTACTGGTGGCTGGCGGAGAAGTACACGATGGTGGTGGTGGACGTGGTGGAGGAGGAGCACGTTGAGATCGAGGGTGTCAAGGTATGTACGATCGCTTGCTCCCCTCGTCCTTCCCCTATCGATCTCGAGATGTGTTGATGATTGGGCTGTTCGATTCGGTGCTTCCAAGCGAAGAAGACTGCGGCGTGGGATGGCCTAGCGGCGTAAGATTTGTGCTTGCTGATTGATGCCCATGTGGAGCTATGTAGTTACCCCAAGGGGAAATTTTCTGGCTTGCTTCACGGGCCATAGCTCCTCCTTACCCAGCCCCACTTTGTCTCCCTTGTGATTTGGCTGTTCCTGATCTTGGTGGCTGACATGTCTCAAATTTTCATTGGGCAGGGCTACTAATGTAAAGGAGCCAACTCGAAATTCCACCTGCATATTTTAGGTAATTATATCATGTTTTTGAACCCTTTGTGTGCATATGGTAGGCATGAACTTGTCCCTGCAGCTCATGATAAGAGTAGGACCCTAAATTCGCCAGAATGAAAATTAACAAAATGAACTCCTATCAACTACTCCCAAGGTTTTCTGAAACTGTACGAACATTTGCTAACAAAAACTTAAGTTGCCAACTTAGCATAGCTGCTTAGCTACCAAGTTGCTCTGCAGTTAATATACACCTATGTTAAATAATACATATACTTGTTGGCAAGGTTTTTGTGTACTGCTCCTTGTCCTTTATGTGATATTTACTTTCGTAGTCTGTCATAAATGGATCCAGGTAGATGTATGGATATCTATGGTGGATGATCCGTGTCATTCTTTTACAGGTCATAATAATATGCACCCACACAATTGAAGTTCATATTCTGGAAGGACGTTGACCAACGAACCTTGTAGTAATGTTATAGGTAAGTTCGTTGCTTTAGTTCTATCCGAATTGTGTATGTCTATACCTCAAAAAAGAAAAACTGTGTATTTCTACTAACCATCATTGCATGTGTGCAGTGGTTAGAGATATTGTAGTGGATAGTCAATTATCTTTATCTGCTTCTAACTCAAGGATTCATACCACAACATTTCCTCCAGTGCAGACAAACCAGCTTTGGAAGAGCCAAAACAGATATGTGATGGGGCTAGAAGGGTGGGAATTTGAAGATGCTACCCTCTGGAACATGAATTCTACGGAGGCAAAAATAGTAAGGTCTGGTCATGGACTCATGGTGATGGCTCAATCATCGCCAGTGAGCCCAGCGAGGCCATGTCAAGGACAACACAACTAGGTACGTGTTTGCGGCCCATTTTCTGCTACAGGTGAGGTTCAGTTTCCTGTTGGCTGCAATTGCTTACAGATTGGTGTATTTTGTTGTGGGATAAATGGAGGTAGTAAGATCATAAGATACTAATGGGCTCCCGGTAATCCCAAAGTGCATTGGCTGGCAGATAGATATTTTACAAGATCTTCTAGATGTGTTTCATTTTTGCCAACGGAAATGATTGCTTACAAAGTGCAAATATGATAATTTCGCTGCTGGATACATTATCCTCCAATTATTTCAGAAATCTGACTATGAGGTTCAGAGCAGTAACAATGTTTTGTTATCCAGTCCCACAGAACGATTTTCAGAACTTTTTGAAACCGTGAGCGACCAATCTTCATGATATTATTGTGTGCATGAAATATATTACTTTCTATTTGTTGAATTGAGAATTTCTTGCCAATTATCTGTGATGGTGGGTGTGTACCATTTTAATAGACTGAAACTATTGCCTTTTCTTTTGTTCTACCTTTTCCCTTAAAAATTTCTGATGTAGCCGCATTCGTGCATTACTGAATTAGAGGTATACTTTATTGGAACATGTTGTCAAGCCTTTTCTTACTGAATTACCAGTGATATGAGAAGGCACCAGACAAATATGGATCTAAACTGGTACGGGATATAGATGGAAACTATGATAGAGATATAAGAACAGAAAGAGATGGAGAACTGAAAATGAAGTTCATATTTTTTATTTCTTGCTTCTCATCCACCCTCGCACTGGCCTCCACAATCTTCTTTGTGACGCCCGGATAATTAAGCTACAGTGAACCTCTGCTAATGCTGCCATGTCACCTCGGTTACTGTTGATAAACTCGCGTTGACTTGAAACCGATTCAAATTCTAATTCAAAATAAGGGCAAACAACAAAATTTTTCAAATATTAAAACTAAAATGTTCGGGTTGTGTTAAATAATGCATAGGTAATTGTGGTGAAGAAACCACGCTTTTATAAAATGTTTAAATACTCTAAAATAAATAAAAAAAGTAGCAAAAATAATTATATAAATGCTTTTAAATAATAAACAAATGTTAAACTAGTTTAGTTAGTCACCAAATTTTTTGTGGCAGTAGTTGGAATTACAACTCTATTTTAGGTGTGGGTTTTACTTATTATAAAACTATAACTATTGAAGAAATAAAAGAAAACATGAAAGAAATAAAAAATAAATAAAAAGTCAAAACAAAAATAAAAATAAAAATAAAACGGAATAACCCCCCCTCCCTCCCCGCTGGCCTCGGCCCAGCTAATCAGCCAGGCCGGCCCAACCCCGGCCTACATAACACTCACCCCCCCTTGACCTAACCCTAGCCCAACGCCTCGCACTCCCCCCCCCCCCCCCCGATGCCCCCCTCCCTGATCCAGTTCTGGATCGGGACCGAGCCCGTCGCCGACCCCGACCCCGCTGACGCCGCCTCGCCGCCGCCCGGAGCACCTCCACCTCGCCAACGTCGCCGGACCGCCGCCACGTCCTCGTCTCCCCCTCACGCCGGCTTCCACGAGCCTCGCCGCCCCGATCCCCTGCTCTGGAAGTGAGCACCTCCTCTTCTCCCCTCTCTCCCGTCGCCGGATCGGCCATGCCTGTGCTCGCGGTGAGCACGCGCTCACCGCGCCCCGTGCACGCCCACGGCCCCATTCGCTCACCGCCGCTCAACCCGCAGATCGGCTCCGCCGAACGCCCGTCGCGCCTCTGCCCACCTCAGCAACTGCGCCAAAACGCGCCCACGCGCAAACCGCGCCGCCCTGCCGCTCGGATCGTGCCCCGCCTGCTCCCGCTCCGCGACTCTGCTCCGCCGCGCAGCCGCCCCGCCTCGCTTCCGCCGGCCGCCTCCGCGCCTTCACCGCGCGCTGGCTCGCCCAGCCGTGGCCCCCCTGCTCTGACTGGCTCGCCTATGCCACAGCCGCGCCGCTCGCCGCGCCCCGCACCGCTCGTTCCCCGCGGCCTCGCCTCTGCCTCGCACGCCCTCTGCACGCGCCGCCCGCCTTTGACCTCCCCTGGCCGCCCGTCCGGCCGTGCCCGCCGGCCGCGCCCACCACGGCCCCGGCCGCCCCCTCGCCGTGCCGCTCCGACGCCCTGCCGTCACCATCGCCCCTCTGGCGGTCTGGGCGTGCGCCCAAACGGGCGGGTGCTTGGCACCCGTTGCGCCCACGCCCGCTATGGCCACATGGGCCGATGACAGCTGGGCCCCACCCCTCTGGGCCACTGACAAGGGGGCCCCAGCCCGAGAACAAAATTAGTTAAAAAAATGTTGATTAAAAATAATAAAAGTAATAATTAGTTAGTGAATTAATTAATTTGGTTTAATTAAACTAATTAAACTTAATTAAGCTAACCAGCTAATTAGACTAATTAAATCTGTTAATTAGGATAACAGTCAATGACGAACGGGCCCCACTTGTCAGTTTGACTGGTCAGCGGTCAGAGTTGATCGCTGATGTCATGCTGACATCATAAATACTTTTGTTTAAATTAATTTATTAATTCCAAAAATTTGATTAAATCTTTAAAAATTAATATAAAATAATCCGTAACTCGGATGAAAATACTTTATACATGAAAGATGCTTAGAACGACGAGACGAATCCGAATACGCAGTCCGTTTGTCCACCGCATGTCCCTAGCATAGTGAACATGCAACAATCCACCTCCGTTTCATCTGCCTAAAAACATCAAACACCGGGAATACTTTCCCGGATGTTTTCCCCCTTCACCAGTAGCACCTAGTACCGCGTTAGGGCATACCTAGCACCGCTTAATGTCATGTCATGCATCGTCATGCATCGTCATGCATCTGTTTGCATTGTATTCATTGTTTCTTCCCCCTCTTCTCTTCGTTAGACTTCGAGACTGACGTCACTACTGCTACCCCGATCGACTACGGTGTTGACGACCCGTCCTTCTCTGCCGAGCTTCCAGGCAAGCAAACCCCCGTTGTCCATCCCGATATCGCCTACTCTTTCCCTCTACTGCTTGCATTAGAGTACTGTAGCTGTTTATGCTTTCGGTTAATCCTATTCTGCTGCATAGCCTGTCTTTGCTACTACTGTTGACACCTTTACCTGCAATCCTAATGCTTAGTATAGGATGCTAGTATTTCATCAGTGGCCCTACATTCTTGTCTGTCTGCCATGCTATACTATCGGGCCGTGATCACTCGGGAGGTGATCACGGGTATATACTGTTTATATTATACATGATACATGATACATGTGGTGACTAAAGTCGGGTCGGCTCGTAGAGTACCCGCGGGTGATTCACGGATTGGGGGCTGAAAGGACAATTATCCCGACGGCCCTCTGAGTGGATCTTTGTGGCGGAGCGACAAGGCAGGCTGAGACCACCTAGGTGAGAGGTGGGCCTGTTCCCTGGTCGGCGTCCGCGGTTAAATCAATTAACACGCTTAACGAGATTGGGTATTTGATCTGAGTCTGGCTACGAGCCTATATGCACTAACCAACTACGCGAGAACAGTTATGGGCACTCGACGTCGTGGTATCAGCCGAAACCTTCTTGACGTCAGCGGTTGAGCGGCGCGCGCCGGATTGGACTGGAACGCCTGCTCTTGTATTAGGGAGGCTAGGTCTGCTTCCGGCCGCCCACGCAACATGCAGGAGTGCAATGGGCGATGGGCCCAGACCCCTGCGCACTTAGGATTTAGACTGGCGTGCTGACCTCTCTGTTGTGCCTAGGTAGGGCTGCGATGTGTTGATCTTCCGAGGCCGGACATGACCTAGGAAAGTGTGCCCGGCCAGAGGGATCGAGCGTGTTGGGTAATGTGGTGCACCCCTGCAGGGAAGTTTATCTATTCGAATAGCCGTGTCCCTCGGTAAAAGGACGATCCGGAGTTGTACTTCGACCTTATGACAACTAGAACCGGATACTTAATAAAACACACCTCTTACAAGTTCCAGATACAACCCCGGTAATCGCTTTCCCACAGGGCGACGAGGGGAGGATCGCCGGGTAGGATTATGCTATGCGTTGATACTTGATGCTGCACTTGCTATTCTCTTCTACATGCTTCAAGATGAAGGCTGCCAGAAGCGTAGTCTTCGCTAGGACTAGCTATCCCCCTCTTAATCTGGCATTCTGCAGTTCAGTCCACAGATACTACCCTTTTCATTGATACCAATGCATATGTAGTGTAGATCCTTACTTGTGAGTACTTTGGATGAGTACTCACGGTTGCTTTGCTCCCTCTTTTCCCCCTTTTCTTTCATCTCGGTTGTCGCAATCAGATGCTGGAGCCCAGGAGCCAGACGCCACCGTCGACGACGACCCCTACTACACCGAGGGTGCCTACTACTACGCGCAGGCCGCCGCCGACGACCAGGAGTAGTTTAGGAGGATCCCAGGCAGGAGGCCTGCGCCTCTTTCGATCTGTATCACAGTTTGTGCTAGCCATCTTATGTCACCTTGTTTAACTTATGTCTATACTCAGATATTATTGCTTCCGCTGACTCTTGTGTATTCGAGCTTATGTATTCGAGCCCTCGAGGCCCCTGGCTTGTAATATAAAGCTTGTATTATTTTAAATTGTGTCTAGAGTTGTGTTGTGATATCTTCCCGTGAGTCCCTAATCTTGATCGTACACGTTTACGTGTATGATTAGTGTACGATTGAATCGGGGGCGTCACATTCTTAGTGGCATGTTTTTTTTATCACTTTGTGTAGTGGAGTTCAAATGGCAGGTAAGTTCTTGTAGATAAGATACCGGAGAAATGGTAGGTGCAGCCTGCCTAGGTATAATTGCAACTATATGACGTTAACCAGTCAATCTGTTAGCAAATTACTTACTTGAAGAACTGTAGTTGGTATTGTCCTGTGTCAAATCTTGGGGTAACTATTTAAAGACCAGGTTGCAAGATAATTACTAGAAGTTGCAACAAATCGATCATGTATAACCTAGAAATGCATTTGTACTAAAGTGTTCTGACACACTGCATGATACAGGGGCTGTAGTAGGCTCGTGTGGGCCATAGCAAACTCTTGAAGGCGCTACAGCTGCACAAAGCAATAAGCTTCTGCATAGCATAGTGCCCTATTTAAAACACTATTTGGTACCAACAAATATAGAACTCTGTTGGTGAGGGTATAAACAGCTGCCTCTTCTTGTCTCAGGAGTTGTGGCAGTTCAACTGTAGGGACATTCAGTTGGATTTGATTATGATACCTTTGCCACGTTGAGCTGCTTTCGGAAATTGAGCGTTTGGTTACCCTGTTATCTTTCAATCAATTAATAGCTTTTCATTGCGGCACACATAAGATGAAGTGTTGGACAATCATTGATCAACCTGATTTATCTACAATTTAATTTTATGTTTAAAGAAGAGCAATGAACTTTTTGTGAATTCTTTTCTGCAACAGCTTAAAACTGAGCACATCATATTTTGTTTATTTTCTGTGGGGATGCATCACAGTTCATTAACCACATACATTTTTAGGGTCTGATTAACCACATACTGATGTTAAGTTATACCATTTCTTCATTCCTAGCAGATTTGAATATTCTGGAGATGAGATAGATTGCAGTAGTACACCCTATCACGTGATGGAGAAAAGGAGCCTAGAGAAGAACGTTCAACTTGAGCTGGAACGTGAGGTATATGCCTTTTCAGTTTACGAATTTATTTACTATTACCTATGATAGTTCGACTAAAAAGAACTCCAAAATTGTCAAGAGGACGTTGTAGTTCAACTATTCAAACTTTATGCTGCAGTTCTATGATTATATCGGAGTCTTTCACTTTCTGTCAAAACACACTACAAATTAATGTCTGGACAAGTGACTCTCCCAAGAATATTCAATTTTAGTTTAGTTAGGAGGCCCTGCAGTTTGCGGATTGTACAGTGCTACTTTATTCACAGTCTTACTAGAAGCATTTTATTGCCCCCTAATAAGAATGTTTCAACTTTATCAATATCAAATTCTACGTTGTTTGTCGTTCTCTCTTCTACTACCACAACCCTCGACGACAACATTTGTTGAGGTTTTCCAGTGCATGTTTCATTACATATATATGCTCTTTCTCATGGTTCACCCTCGGAAGCTTTTATACATGGCCACTGGTATGCATTTCATCACTTTGTTATGGAGGGAATTCTCGCTGATCTTTTCTGCTTGAACTTGTGCAATTCATATGGTTATATATACTGGTTTAGTGGTAGAAATTTGGAGTGCTCATTATACTAACTCTTAAATCGTTAGGTATTATCATGCAGAACATCTTGCCATAATGTAACTATGTATAGGTTGCTGCTGTATGGTCGAGTTTATGAAGTTGCCACTGTCATCACACTATGTTAAATAATTTATGATTGACTACTACTGTTTACTTGATGTTTGGTTCAGAAAATAGGATCTAGCTTCACTTAAGTTAACCATCAATTTGTTTCAGGCTTAATCTCTATTCTTTCCCACAACGGTTGTGCACACTTTAGGTTATGAGGTCATGCTGGTGCTGGTCGACGAGCTCACTACCGGCCATGCACGCCCCGAGCTGACCGTCTGAAAGATCTTTTCCTCCTCATGTTCATATTATTGTTAACAATGCCTAAACTCTGAGCTTCTCTACCTGCTGATATAGGAGGCAACATAAATTTTCTTTAGTTTGAAATTTGTTTGCTTCTTCTCTGTATTTGGTGTAGTATAGTATGCCCCTTTTAAATGATCCAGCTATTCACCGTCTTGATAATGGTGTTCAGCGAGGTGGAAGTGAACATGAGAAGTAAATACAAAACTTCAAGTTTAATTTGTCAGTTTCACTCTCCATGTCCGCAAGGAATGTAAATAGAAAACTTCTTTGACGACAATTCTTTGCAAAAAGGATCGGTTTTTAATTAGTCAGTCCGTTTCATGTTGTGCAGACAAACGGTCAGTTCGTAGCGGTGGATGTGAGAGTACTGTCATGGCCATCTGCGAACGGCACCAAAGAAACTTTGAATGACAAAGATCCAGGTATGTTCACAGGCCACAAAGATTTGATAATTGTTTGATGAACCCTAGGCATTATTGTTGTAACTCAACCTCTGTTTTATTGGGAACTTTTCTGTCAGTCACCAAGCAGTTGGATAGTGGTGATCACCTGACACCAGCTACCTATTAGCCCGAGGACAAAGACTCTAAAAGGTCAGATATTTCCCCTTTATTTTTATAGTTCATTTATCTATTTCAGCTTGAATGAAGTTGTAACGTGCAACATCCTCAACATTTATCAAACTCACTACCTGTAAGTAATGCATATCCAGATGATTGGCCAGAATATGCATATCTCCAATTAAGTCATCTTCGGACCCTTCCACCTCGCCGGCCTCACCACTGGAGACTGGGATGCGAGAATTGGCCCCACTGCCATGTCTGCTGGTGACGCTCACTAGAGGCAGCACCTTGGTCCTCTCCCTGTGAACACCACCTCTTTACGATGCAGCCGTGGCCGGAGAGCGATGAAATCAACGTCACCATCCTTGCCCACGTCCAACCAGCCGCCACCATGACGAAGCCCACCTTCGTGCTGATCGAGCTTTTCTACCTGCCCATAATGGACAAGGTCATCTGGGCTATTTGCTCTCTTTTCATAAATCAAGTGTAGCCCATGATCAGTTTTATAGATGCATTGTACTTTTGTATTGTGTCTTTCTTTTTCAAGAAGCAGCATCATGCTCCTGTCAGTGTTATTTTATTACTATCCATTGGCATATGTACCCAGATCAGAAAAAAGAAGTGAAAAGAGTGCATTTTCATGTGCCAAAGCTAAGAAATTTAACTGCTTTCATCACTTCAGCAATAGTTGCCAGTAATTGTGCTGCCTAGACCACAGAAAGCAATTGTAAGGAGTGGCCACTTACCAGGCACTGCTGAACTTCCTCTCAGGTGGCGCGCTAATGGTGCGCCCCAGTTGCTAGTCTATGTCGAAGCAAGATAATTTCCCATGAATAACAACAGCAATCCTTCGTCATGTCTATCGGAAGCGCTACATGTATTGATGAAATTTAACTAACTTGCAAGAAAGCTATACACTTTTCAATATGTATCATCACGCACGAGTCCGAAACGTCCAACATCTCCCCAGGTGAAGCATGCCCGCCACCCCTCGATACTTGAACAGTATGTTACTTTTAAAGGAGATATTCAATGCAATGCTTAGGGAAGTAGAGATAGCTAAATGTTTTTTAACATCAATACATGTGTACCATGAATTATCAAACTATCAAATGTTGTGCACAACAAAAATATGACTGCGACAAATGCGTACAAAGCAATTAATTGTGCTACTAACATATTAGTTTATGACAATGTGAAAGGGGTCACTTTTGACGTGTCTAGCATACCAACTTAGTGAGAAAAAAAATAAAGTTAGATGTTCATTAAGCAACCATCATTTGTGCAAAAACTGCAAGGCAATATAGGCTACAATTTGAGAACCTATAACAATGTGAGAACATGCAAAAGGTAGCCTTATGATGCTCACCTTCGACCAGCTATAGGAATTCTTCCTGTTAAATAAGAGTAGAACGCCTACGCCGTAATATCCCGGATCAAAACACACACCCTGATTAACTCATCCAATCTAATGTCCAGCAAATTCACCAATAAATATACTCCCTAATTAACATATTGTAACCTTTCTTCTCGAAAGTACTTTACCACACACAAACAACACATGCATGGAATGAAAAAAAGGGAAACATGGAACTTTTGGGTGGGGGGGGGGGGATATAATGAAGCAAACTACGGAGAACCATGAGAAGTTGGTGTTGAGAGATTCTTCTCGGCTTCCTTCATCCACTGGTGCCACACTACATCCGGGGCGGATCCACACTTGGTCATGGGTGCACATCTGAACACCCAATTTTTTGGCTAGAAATTTTTATATATGGTGTACAATTTAACACTTTCGGTCCCAAAATTACCTTTCCCGCTAGTGCCATGTTTGGCAGCAAAAAAGGCCGGCCAAAGCTAACAGCAGCAATGCCACTAACGCCGGAAAGGAAGCATAGCATCATGGCCGCTACCTACAGCAGGAGTTACACATCAATCTACACCTACACATGTCACCTGTACCAAGTAACGAGCAATGCTACATCCACGGGCAATTACGTACAGTTTACGGGGGATTGACCAGTTGGCGAGTTTTAATTGGAGATAAGAGGGAAGAAGGGCCCCACCCCGGTTGAATTAGGGGGTGGGGGTACAGGATTAGGAGGAAGGTTACATAATTACCCGTAACAGCTTTCATAGGTGTAGTGTTATTGCCAGCTAATTATTAGCATTCTTCTTGCCCATTGTCTACTGGCTATGTGATCCCCAATTGATTCATTATGTAGCCAGTAATCTTCATTTTTTGTCATTTCTATAAGTTATTGTCATTGTGATGGAAAACAAAGTTCTTGCTACATGAACATTTTAGACATTAAATTTCAAAAAATATGAACACGCCAGCATGAAATCCTGGATCTGCGACTGCATTTGCGTAGGTGTCCGCTCGCCATTCCTGGCATCACCACGCACAACAGTGGAATGGTAGGAGAAAAAAGATCAAAAAACAGAAGTGACAAGGCATGGATGTTTTTGTTGAAGGAAAGTAACACTCAAATTATATGTGCCGTAGGACGGCCGAGATGTGCATCACGAGGCGGGGCTGATGTGCAACACGACGTCGTTGAAGCCAGGGAGAGACCAGACCTTGGCGGCGCCAAAGAGTTGGGTGCCATCCCGTCGGTGAGCAGCTCTAGCGCAGCGCATGCAGCACAACGCCGGCAGCACCTGCAATAGTGCTCCTTCACAACGAGGACCTCCGTGTTGGTGCCCAGCTCGAGCTGTCGTGCCTGCCCAACACAAGGTTGTACCCCTGCCGCGATGTGCACCGGCGCGTATCTTGTAATCTACGTCCACCCGTATTCGTGAGCGCGCGAAGGCGTACCCAAGTGTTAGAGATATATTTCGTAGCAGAGATTGTCCGGGATTAGATAGAGTTATTTTCATCTTATCTCTAGGAAATGTCTTGCCCTTCAAGTCTTGTACTCAATATATACTCGCCCTCGAGGCTCAATAATAAATCCATCAACTATTCCACCAATCCTTCTATCCCTTCTAACATGTTATCAGCCTAACCGATCCAACCCTAGCCGCCGCCGCTTCCGCACCCGCACGCCGCCCCTGGGGCGGTCGGCCTCCATGACCGCCGCCGGGGGATGCATCGTCCGTACCTAGGGTTCGTCCACCGGTCGTGATGACCGGCTGCCCTAGAGAGTCTTTTTCCCGAGCCCTTACTCTGGATTTTTCTCTCTCTCGCTGGTCGTTTTGATCGACGTTTTCTTTTTTGGTTTTCCAATCTATGCTTGATCGGTTTGCGTCACCCGCCGCCGCCGTCGATCCTCGTGCGCCTCTACTCCGACACCGGCGCGACCGGCAGGATCTTCACCGACCCGGCGGCCTCGCGCGACAGGCGACCCCTCACGACCGTCGTCCGCACGCCAGCCCTCTCGTCGATCTACGCCGGCCGTCACCACCCTCTCCGACCGGGACACCTGCATCGCCACGACCCGGCGGCCTCGCGCCATGCGGCGGCCCATCATAGCCGCCGTTCGCGCGCAGGCCCGCCCATCGATCCACGTCACCCGCCTCCGCCGCGTCTGCACGGCGGCCCTGCGGACTGCCTCGTCCCCGGCTGCATTGGGCAGGGTGCGTAAGGCTCGTCGGCTGCCTCCGCTCGGGCGCCGCTGCTACATTGGTCACTCGGGCCTTGCTGCCCGGGCGCCGGCGCTGTTTGGCAGCCTGGGTGCCGGTGCTGACGCGCTCGTCCGCACGACATCCCACGCGCCGTCCGTCGCCGCCGGCTTCATCTCGGATTCCGCCGCCACCACGCATCCACCGAGCGGCGTCCCCGACCTCGTGCGCGATCGGCTTGATCACCCGCTCGCCATCGCGATCCGCCTCATCTACGCCGCGCGACCGACCTGGCCCGTCGGTTGCGCACGCCTCCGCATGTCCCGTGAAGACCGTCCCGAGTACAGCACGCCTCTCCACCGATCGAGCATCGGGCTGCCGCTGCGTCGGGCCGTAGCGCCGCCGCCCCGTGGTTCTCCTCGCGGCTGCATCGACTCGCGAGTCGCCGCTGCATCGCCCCTTCGGGCCGTAGTGCCGCGATACGCGGTCCCCGCCGCCACCCCAAGGCCGTCCCCACGGTTGCACCGACCCACGCTCCGCCGTTGCGCCGCCCCTTCGGGTCGTCGTGCCGCGGCCGATGGTCCCCGCTGCCTCCCCAAGGTCTTCCCGCCGTCGCTCCGCCCCACCTGCTGCCGCCGCTGCGTCGCCCCTTCGGGCCGTAGTGCCGAGGCCCGCGGTCCACCGCCATCCCCGCGTGTCGACCTCTCGTGGTATGTGCCGCGCAGCCTCCCTTGGCGCGGGAATGCCACCGTCTGCGCCGGTCTTCGTCACGCTGTCGGGTTCCTCGCCTTCTTCGAGCATCGCCGCCGCGCTCCTAACCTAGCCGCCGCTGCCACCGTCAAGCCGCCGCCGCCCGTCCACCTCCTTCGTGAAGGAAATATGTCCTAGAGGCAATAATAAAGTGGTTATTTATATTTCCTTATATCATGATAAATGTTTATTATTCATGCTAGAATTGTATTAACCGAAAACTTAGTACATGTGTGAATACATAGACAAACAGAGTGTCCCTAGTATGCCTCTACTTGACTAGCTTGTTTATCAAAGATGGTTATGTTTCCTGACCATAGACATGTGTTGTCATTTGATGAATAGGATCACATCATTAGAGAATGATGTGATGGACAAGACCCATCCGTTAGCTTAGCATAATGATCGTTAAGTTTTATTGCTATTGCTTTCTTCATGACTTATACATATTCCTCTGACTATGAGATTATGCAACTCCCGAATACCGGAGGAACACTTTGTGTGCTATCAAACATCACAATGTAACTGGGTGATTATAAAGATGCTCTACAGGTGTCTCCGAAGGTGTTTGTTGGGTTGGCATAAATCGAGAGTAGGATTTGTCACTCCGAGTATCGGAGAGGTATCTCTGGGCCCTCTCGGTAATGCACATCATATGAAGCCTTGCAAGCAATGTGACTAATGAGTTAGTTGCGGGATGATGCATTACGGAATGAGTAAAGAGACTTGCCGGTAATGAGATTGAACTAGGTATGATGATACCGACGATCGAATCTCAGGCAAGTAACATACCGATGACAAAGGGAATAACGTATGTTGTTATGCGGTTTGACCGATAAAGATCTTCATAGAATATGTAGGAGCCAATATGAGCATCCAGGTTCCGCTATTGGTTATTGACCAGAGATGTGTCTCGGTCATGTCTACATAGTTCTCGAACCCGTAGGGTCCGCTCGCTTAACGTTCGATGATGATTTGTATTATGAGTTATGTGATTTGATGACCGAAGTTTGTTCGGAGTCCCGGATGAGATCACGGACATGATGAAGAGTCTCGAAATGGTCGAGACATAAAGATTGATATATTGGAAGGTTATGTTCGGGCACCTAAATGGTTTCGGAAAGGTTCGGACATTTTTCGGAGTACCGGGAGGTTACCGGAACCCCCCGGGGGACTAATGGGCCTTCATGGGCCCTAGTGGAGAGAGGAGGTAGGCGGCCAGGTGGTGGCGTGCGCCCCCCCAAGCCCAAACCGAATTGGACTAGGGATGGGGGGCGCAGCCCCCCTTTCCTCCTTCTCCTCCACCTCCTTCCCCTTCCCCCTTCTCCGGAAAAGGAAAGGGGAATCCTACTAGGGCTGGGAGTCCTAGTAGGACTCCCCCCTTGGCGCGACCCCTCCAGGCCGGCCGCCTCCTCCCCCCTCCTTTATATACGGGGGAGGGGGGCACCCCAAAGGCACACCAAGATTTTGCCTTAGCCGTGTGCGGTGCCCCCCTCCACAGTTACACACCTCGGTCATATCGTCGTAGTGCTTAGGCGAAGCTCTACGCCGGTAACTTCATCATCACCGTCGCCACGCCGTCGTGCTGACGGAACTCTCCCTCGTCCCCAACTGGATCAAGAGCTCGAGGGACGTCATCGAGCTAAACATGTGCTGAACTCGGAGGTGCCGTACGTTCGGTGCTTGATCGGTTGGATCGCGAAGACGTTCGACTACATCAACCGCGTTAAGCTAACGCTTCCGCTTTCGGTCTACGAGGGTACGTGGACATACTCTCCCCTCTCATTGCTATGCATCTCCTAGATAGATCTTGCGTGAACGTAGGAATTTTTTTGAAATTGCACGTTCCCCAACAGTGGCATCCGAGCCAGGTCTATGCGTGATGATATGCACGAGTAGAACACAAAGTGTTGTGGGCGATAATAGTCATACTGCTTACCACCAACGTCTTACTTTGATTCGGCGGTATTGTTGGATGAAGCAGCCCGGACTGACATTACATGACCGCGTTCATGAGACTGGTTCTACCGACGTGCCTTGCACAAAGGTGGCTAGCGGGTGTCTGTTTCTCCAACTTTAGTTGAATCGAGTTTGACTACGGTCGGTCCTTGTTGAAGGTTAAAACAGCACACTTGACGAAAAATCGTTGTGGTTTTGATGCGTAGGTAAGAATGGTTCTTGCTAGAAGCCCGTAGCAGCCACATAAAACTTGCAACAACAAAGTAGAGGATGTCTAACTTGTTTTTGCAGGGCATGCTGTGATGTGATATGGTCAAGACATGATGTGATATACGTTATTGTATGAGATGATCATGTTTTGTAAAAGTTATCGGCAACTGGCAGGAGCCTTATGGTTGTCGCTTTATTGTATGAAATGCAATCGCTATGTAATTGCTTTACTTTATCACTATGCGGTAGCGATAGTCGTAGAAGCAATAGTTGGAGAGACGACAACGACGCTACGATGGAGATCAAGGTGTCAAGCTGGTGACGATGGAGATCATGACGGTGCTTTGGAGATGGAGATCAAAGGCACAAGATGATGATGACCATATCATGTCACATATTTTGATTGCATGTGATGTTTATCTTTTATGCATCTTATTTTGCTTAGTACGACGATAGCATTATAAGATGATCCCTCACTAAATTTCAAGGTATAAGTGTTCTCCCTGAGTATGCACCGTTGAGATAGTTCGTCGTGCCGAGACACCACATGATGATCGGGTGTGATAAGCTCTACGTTCACATACAACTGGTGCAAGCCATTTTTGCACATGCAGAATACTCGGGTTAAACTTGACGAGCCTACCATATGCAGATATGGCCTCGGAACACTGAGACCGAAAGGTCGAACGTGAATCATATAGTAGATATGATCAACATAGAGATGTTCACCATTGAAAACTACTCCATCTCACGTGATGATCGGACATGGTTTAGTTGATATGGATCACGTGATCATTTAGATGACTAGAGGGATGTCTATCTAAGTGGGAGTTCTTAAGTAATATGATTAATTGAACTTAATTTATCATGAACTTAGTACCTGATAGTTTTTGCATATCTATGTTGTTGTAGATCAATGGCCCGTGCTACCATTCCCTTGAATTTTAATGCGTTCCTAGAGAAAGCTAAGTTAAAAGATGATGGTAGCAGCTACACGGACTGGGTCCGTAACTTGAGGATTATCCTCATTGCTGCACAGAAGAATTATGTCCTTGATGCACCGCTAGGTGAAAGGCCTGCTGCAGGAGCAGATGCTGATGTTATGAACGTCTGGCAAGCTCGATCTGATAACTACTCGATAGTTCAGTGTGCCATGCTTTACGGCTTAGAATCGGGACTTCAAAGATGTTTTGAACGTCATGGAGCATATGAGATGTTCCAAGAGTTGAAGTTAATATTTCAAGCAAATGCCCGAGTTGAGAGATATGAAGTCTCCAACAAGTTCTATAGCTGCAAGATAGAGGAGAATAGTTCTGTCAGTGAACATATACTCAGAATGTCTGGGTACCATAACCACTTGACTCAGCTGGGAGTTAATCTTCCTGATGAATGTGTCATTGATAGAGTTCTTCAATCACTGCCACCAAGCTATAAAGGCTTCGTGATGAACTATAATATGCAAGGGATGGAAAAGACAATTCCCGAGCTCTTCGCAATGCTAAAGGCTGCGGAGGTAGAAATCAAAAAGGAGCATCAAGTGTTGATGGTTAACAAGACCACTAGTTTCAAGAAAAAGGGGAAAGGGAAGAAGGGGAACTTCAAGAAGAATAGCAAGCAAGTTGCTACTCCCGGGAAGAAGCCCAAGTCTGGACCTAAGCCTGAAATTGAGTGCTTCTACTGCAAAGGGACTGGTCATTGGAAGCGGAACTGCCCCAAGTATTTGGCGGATAAGAAGGATGGCAAAGTGAAAGGTATATTTGATATACATGTTATTGATGTGTACCTTACTAATGCTCGTAGTAGCACCTGGGTATTTGATACTGGTTCTGTTGCTCATATTTGCAACTCGAAACACGAGCTACGGATTAAACGAAGATTGGCTAAGGACGAGGTGACGATGCGCGTGGGAAATGGTTCCAAAGTCGATGTGATCACCGTCGGCACGCTACCTGAATAATTGTTATTTGGTGCCAGCGTTGAGCATGAACATTATATCTGGATCTTGTTTGATGCGAGACGGTTATTCACTTAAATAAGAGAATAATGGTTGTTCTATTTATATGAGTAATATCTTTTATGGTCATGCACCCTTGAGAAGTGGTCTATTTTTGTTGAATCTCGACTATAGTGATACACATATTCATAATATTGAAGCCAAAAGATGCAAAGTTAATAATGATAGTGCAACTTATTTGTGGCACTGCCGTTTAGGTCATATTGGTGTAAAGCGCATGAAGAAACTCCATGCTGATGGGCTTCTGGAATCACTTGATTATGAATCACTTGATACTTGTGAACCATGCCTCATGGGCAAGATGACTAAAACTCCATTCTCCGGAACAATGGAGCGAGCAACTGACTTATTGGAAATAATACATACTGATGTATGCGGTCCGATGAGTATTGAGGCTCGCGGCGGGTATCGTTATTTTCTGACCTTCACAGATGATTTGAGCAGATATGGGTATATCTACTTAATGAAACATAAGTCTGAAACATTTGAAAAGTTCAAAGAATTTCAGAGTGAAGTGGAAAATCATCGTAACAAGAAAATAAAGTTTCTGCGATCTGATCGTGGAGGTGAATATTTGAGTTATGAGTTTGGTCTTCATTTGAAACAATGTGGAATAGTTTCGCAACTCACGCCACCTGGAACACCACAGCGTAATGGTGTGTCCGAACGTCGTAACCGTACTTTATTAGATATGGTGCGATCTATGATGTCTCTTACCGATTTACCACTATCGTTTTGGGGTTATGCATTAGAGACAGCTGCATTCACGTTAAATAGGGCACCATCTAAATCCGTTGAGACGACATCGTATGAACTATGGTTTGGCAAGAAACCTAAGCCGTCGTTTCTTAAAGTTTGGGGCTGCGATGCTTATGTGAAAAAGCTTCAACCTGATAAGCTCAAACCCAAATCGGAGAAATGCGTCTTCATAGGATACCCAAAGGAGACTGTTGGGTACACCTTCTATCACAGATCCGAAGGCAAGATATTCGTTGCTAAGAATGGATCTTTTCTAGAGAAGGAGTTTCTCTCGAAAGAAGTGAGTGGGAGGAAAGTAGAACTTGATGAGGTAATTGTACCTTCTCCCGTATTAGAAAGTAGTTCATCACAGAAATCAGTTCCAGTGATGCCTACACCAATCAGTGAGGAAGTTAATGATGATGATCGTGAAACTTCGGATCAAGTTATTACCAAACCTCGTAGGTCAACCAGAGTACGTTCTGCACCAGAGTGGTACGGTAATTCTGTTTTGGAAGTCATGTTACTAGACCATGACGAACCTACGAACTATGAGGAAGCGATGATGAGCCCAGATTTCGCGAAATGGCTTGAGGCCATGAAATCTGAGGCTTGAGGCCATGAAATCTGAGATGGGATCCATGTATGAGAACAAAGTGTGGACTTTGGTTGCCTTGCCTGATGATCGGCAAGCCATAGAGAATAAATGGATCTTCAAGAAGAAGACTGACGCTGACGGTAATGTTATTGTCTACAAAGCTCGACTTGTTGCGAAAGGTTTTCGACAAGTTCAAGGAGTTGACTACGATGAGACCTTCTCACCCGTAGCGATGCTTAAGTCTGTCCGAATCATGTTAGCAATTGCCGCATTTTATGATTATGAAATTTGGCAAATGGATGTCAAAACTGCATTCCTTAATGGATTTCTTAAAGAAGAGTTGTATATGATGCAACCAGAAGGTTTTGTCGATCCTAAAGGTTCTAACAAAGTGTGCAAGCTCCAGCGATCCATTTATGGACTGGTGCAAGCATCTCGGACTTGGAATATACGCTTTGATGAAGTGATCAAAGCATATGGTTTTATACAGACTTTTGGAGAAGCCTGTATTTACAAGAAAGTGAGTGGGAAGCTCTGTAGCATTTCTGATATTATATGTGGATGACATATTGTTGATTGGAAATGATATAGAATTTCTGGATAGCATAAAAGGATACTTGAATAAGAATTTTTCAATGAAAGATCTCGGTGAAGCTGCTTATATATTGGGCATCAAGATCTATAGGGATAGATCAAGACGCTTAATAGGACTTTCACAAAGCACATACCTTGATAAAGTTTTGAAGAAGTTCAAAATGGATCAGTCAAAGAAAGGGTTCTTGCCTGTGTTGCAAGGTGTGAAGTTGAGTAAGACTCAATACCCGACCACTGCAGAAGATAGAGAGAAAATGAAAGTCATTCCCTATGCTTCAGCCATAGGTTCTATCATGTATGCAATGCTGTGTACCAGACCTGATGTGTGCCTTGCTATAAGTTTAGCAGGGAGGTACCAAAGTAATCCAGGAGTGGATCACTGGACAACGGTCAAGAACATCCTGAAATACCTGAAAAGGACTAAGGATATGTTTCTCGTTTATGGAGGTGACAAAGAGCTTGTCGTAAGTGGTTACGTCGATGCAAGCTTTGACACTGATCCGGATGACTCTAAGTCACAAACCAGATACATATTTATATTGAAGGTGGAGCTATCAGTTGGTGCAGTTCCAAGCAGAGCATCGTGGCGGGATCTATGTGTGAAGCGGAGTACATAGCTGCTTCGGAAGCAGCAAATGAAGGAGTCTGGATGAAGGAGTTCATATCCGATCTAAGTGTAATACCTAGTGCATCGGGTCCAATGAAAATCTTTTGTGACAATACTGGAGCAATTGCCTTGGCGAAGGAATCCAGATTTCACAAAAGACCCAAACACATCAAGAGACGCTTCAATTCCATCCGCGATCAAGTCAAGGAAAGAGACATAGAGATTTGCAAAACACATACGGATCTGAATGTTGCAGACCCGTTGACTAAGCCTCTTCCACGAGCAAAACATGATCACCACCAAGACTCCATGGGTTTTAGAATCATTACTGTGTAATCTAGATTATTGACTCTAGTGCAAGTGGGAGACTGAAGGAAATATGCCCTAGAGGCAATAATAAAGTGGTTATTTATATTTCCTTATATCATGATAAATGTTTATTATTCATGCTAGAATTGTATTAACCGGAAACTTAGTACATGTGTGAATACATAGACAAACAGAGTGTCCCTAGTATGCCTCTACTTGACTAGCTTGTTTATCAAAGATGGTTATGTTTCCTGACCATAGACATGTGTTGTCATTTGATGAACAGGATCACATCATTAGAGAATGATGTGATGGACAAGACCCATCCGTTAGCTTAGCATAATGATCGTTAAGTTTTATTGCTATTGCTTTCTTCATGACTTATACATATTCCTCTGACTATGAGATTATGCAACTCCCGAATACCGGAGGAACACTTTGTGTGCTATCAAACGTCACAACGTAACAGGGTGATTATAAAGATGCTCTACAGGTGTCTCTGAAGGTGTTTGTTGGGTTGGCATAAATCGAGACTAGGATTTGTCACTCCGAGTATCGGAGAGGTATCTTTGGGCCCTCTCGGTAATGCACATCATATGAAGCCTTGCAAGCAATGTGACTAATGAGTTAGTTGCGGGATGATGCATTACGGAATGAGTAAAGAGACTTGCCGGTAACGAGATTGAACTAGGTATGATGATACCGACGATCGAATCTCAGGCAAGTAACATACCGATGACAAAGGGAATAACGTATGTTGTTATGCGGTTTGACCGATAAAGATCTTCGTAGAATATGTAGGAGCCAATATGAGCATCTAGGTTTCGCTATTGGTTATTGACCGGAGATGTGTCTCGATCATGTCTACATAGTTCTCGAACCCGTAGGGTCCGCACGCTTAACGTTCGATGACGATTTGTATTATGAGTTATGTGATTTGATGACCGAAGTTTGTTTGGAGTCTCGGATGAGATCACGGACATGATGAGGAGTCTCGAAATGGTCGAGACATAAAGATTGATATATTGGAAGGTTATGTTCGGGCACCGGAATGGTTTCGGAAAGGTTCGGACATTTTTCGGAGTACCGGGAGGTTACCGGAACCCCCCGGGGGACTAATGGGCCTTCATGGGCCCTAATGGAGAGAGGAGGCAGGTGGCCAGGTGGTGGCACGCGCCCCCCAAGCCCAAACCGAATTGGACTAGGGGTGGGGGGTGCAGCCCCCCTTTCCTCCTTCTCCTCCACCTCCTTCCCCTTCCCCCTTCTCTGGAAAAGGAAAGGGGAATCCTACTAGGACTGGGAGTCCTAGTAGGACTCCCCCCTTGGCGCGACCCCTCCAGGACGGCCGCCTCCTCCCCCCCTCCTTTATATACGGGGGAGGGGGGCACCCCAAAGGCACACCAAGATTTGTCTTAGCCGTGTGCGGTGCCCCCCTCCACAGTTACAGACCTCGGTCATATCGTCGTAGTGCTTAGGCGAAGCCCTGCGCCGGTAACTTCATCATCACCGTCGCAACGCCGTCGTGCTGATGGAACTCTCCCTCGTCCTCAACTGGATCAAGAGCTCGAGGGACGTCATCGAGCTGAACATGTGCTGAACTCGGAGGTGCCGTACGTTCGGTGCTTGATCGGTTGGATCGCGAAGACGTTCGACTACATCAATTGCGTTAAGCTAATGCTTCCGCTTTCGGTCTACGAGGGTACGTGGACATACTCTCCCCTCTCGTTGCTATGCATCTCCTAGATAGATCTTGCGTGAATGTAGGAATTTTTTTGAAATTGCACGTTCCCCAACACTTCGTCCTCATCCAGCACCAGCCCATCGCCAGCGTCGCCGGCATCTACCCCGGCCACTTCGTCTACTCCGACCACCGTTGGTGACATCGGCCTCACGCCGATTGGCACCACAATCGTCGTCGAGTCTCCTCCTCTGCTGGCCTCTCTGACTCCTCGACTTGGCGTAAAACTCGTGCAGGTGCCTTGTCTATGCATGCCCGGTGCTGGCAACACCGATGCGTGCATTCGTCCACGACGTGTCCCCGGGCCTGGCAAGCCTGGTGCGGTGCTTCATCAACTTCGTCTTTGTCCGTCTTTGGATGCCCGGTGCCGGCAACACCGATGCGTGCCTTCGTCTATGACGTGTCCCCGGGTTTGGCACACCCGGTGCGACGCCTCGTCAACACCATCCACCTTCCGACGCACCACTACCTCGTCACCACTACGTCCATGACTAACTCGGCACCTACTTGCGCCCGCGGCTCCACGGTGACTCACTCGACACCGACTACCCCGACTCGACATCGACCACGACGTTCTTCGCACGGCTACCTCGACCACGACTACACCACCCTACACTCTCGGCTACCTCGACATCGGCACACACTAGTAGAAAACAGGGCTTTAGTTCAGGCCTGCCCAGCCCATTAGTCCCGGTTCAGTCACGAACCGGGACCCATGGGGGCATACGTCCCGGTTTGTGCGCCCAAGGGGCCGGCCGGGCCTCGTGGGGCATTGGTCCCGGTTCGTCTGGACCCTTTTGTCCCGGTTCCAGACACGAACCGGGACCAATGGGCCTCGCTCCTGGCCCACATCCATTGGTCCCAGTTCGTGGCTGGAACCGGGACCAAAGGGTGGCCTTTAGTCCCGGTTCCAGCCACGAGCCGGGACCAATGGTGTGGCTATATATACCCCTTGCCCGCGAGCAGAGCACTCCACTGCTCTATTTTTTTCTGGCCGGCGAGGGGAGGGCTTTGGGGTGCTCTAGCTCACCTCCTATGCACATGAGGTGTTCGATGAAATGCCCGAGCCACACTACTTAAGCTTTCTCCTCTCCAAACTCAACCTCCAAGCTCCATTTTCCTCAAGATTTGTCTAGGTTTAGCGGTCCATCACGTCCCGTCCCCGTCTTCACCGCCGTCGATCGCCCGCGCCGATCTCGTCCCCGGCACCACCGTGGTGAGCCTCTTGTTCTTATCTTCTTTCTAAAAGAAAAAAATTCTTACTTGTATGATTTAGATAGATACTTGTATAATTTTCTTACTTTTATTATTGTTTGTTATTATATAGTGCGATGGTTTTGGTATCCGCCCCCGTCAGCCCTCGTCCTGTCTATGATTCGGATGTGGCATATATTATATTTTATAACTATTTGGTTCATTTATTGTTTATGACAATTATGCCGACCAACATGACATAGATTTTTTTATCTAGGAGGTATGTGAACCGGAAATTCCAACCGACCCTATTGTCGAGAGGTTAAATTTAGTTGAAGAAGAAAATAATTACTTGAAGGAAAAATTGAAAAAAATTGAGGAGGAGAAGATGATATTGGAGTTGCATGTTGCGGATGTCGTCGATGATCACAAGATCAAGATGAATGCAATGCGCTTCAAGATTAGAAAGTATAGAAAATATGCCATTCATACCAAGGCTTGGTATCATTATGCCGTTGGATCAATTGTTACCTTGGTTGCGATTATGATCGCATTTGTTGTTGCATTGAAATGTTTTACATAGTTTCAATGTATGGTTTAATTAGATGCTCTGAAGAGCTATATGTTGTTCAATGAGAACTATGTATGTACTTTGGTTTTAATGTGATGATGAACTTCTATTAATTTGGTCACTTATCTATTCATGATGTTCTGTAATGGTTTTTGACACACTTAATTATATATAATGCACTCAGATGAACCGGCAATGGATGTACGGTGACAGACGCACCTCCGAGTACATTAAGGGCGTGCAGAATTTTCTCGAAGTGGCTGAGGCAAACAAGCAGAATGGTTTTATGTGTTGTCCATGCCCTATATGTGGGAATACGAAGTCTTACTCTGACCGGAAAATCCTTCACACCCACCTGCTTTATAAGGGTTTCATGCCACACTATAATGTTTGGACCAAGCACGGAGAAATAGGGGTTATGACGGAAGACGGCGAAGAAGAAGAGGACGATGACAACTATGTGCCCCCTGAATACGGTGATGCTGCAACGGGGGAAGCTGAAGATCAAGAGGAACCAGACGATGTGCCCGATGATGATCTCCGTCGGGTCATTGTTGATGCAAAGAGACAGTGCGAAAGTGAAAAGGAGAAGCTGAAGTTCGATCGCATGTTAGAGGATCACCAAAAAGGGTTGTACCCCAATTGCGAAGATGGCAACACAAAGCTCGGTACCGTACTGGAATTGCTGCAGTGGAAGGCAGAGAATGCTGTGCCTGACAAAGGATTTGAGAAGCTACTGAAAATATTGAAGAAGAAGCTTCCAAAGGATAACTAATTGCCCGACAGTACGTACGCAGCAAAGAAGGTCGTATGCCCTCTAGGATTGGAGGTGCAGAAGATACATGCATGCCCTAATGACTGCATCCTCTACCGCGGCGCGTACGAGGATTTGAACGCATGCCCGGTATGCAGTGCATTGTGGTATAAGATCAGACGAGATGACCCTGGTGATGTTGACGGCGAGCCCCCCAGGAAGAGGGTTCCTGCCAAGGTGATGTTGTATGCTCCTATAATACCACGGTTGAAACGTCTGTTCAGAAACAAAGAGCATGCCAAGTTGATGCGATGGCACAGAGAGGACCGTAAGAAAGACGGGAAGTTGAGAGCACCCGCTGACGGGTCGCAGTGGAGAAAAATCGAGAGAAAGTACCGGGCTGAGTTTGCAGGTGACCCAAGGAACGTATGGTTTGATTTAAGCGCGGATGGCATTAATCCTTTCGGGGAGCAGAGCAGCAATCACATCACCTGGCCGGTGACTCTATGTATGTATAACCTTCCTCCTTGGGTGTGCATGAAGCGGAAGTTCATTATGATGCCAGTTCTCATCCAAGGCCCTAAGCAACCCGGCAACGACATTGATGTGTACCTAAGGCCATTAGTTGAAGAACTTTTACAGCTGTGGAATGGAAAACGTGTACGTGTGTGGGATGAGCACAGACAGGAGGAATTTAACATATAGTGCGTTGCTGTTTGTAACCATCAATGATTGGCCTGCTCTCAGTAACCTTTCAGGACAGACAAACAAGGGATACCACGCATGCACGCACTATTTAGATGACACCCAAAGTATATACCTAGACAAATACAGGAAGAATGTGTACCTGGGGCATCGTCGATTTCTTCCGACCAACCATCGATGTCGAAAGAAAGGCAAGCATTTCAAAGGCGAGGCAGATCACCGGAAGAAGCCCGCCATGCGTACCGGTGATCACGTACTTGCTATGGTCATTCCTGACCTTAAGAAGATTGGTCTCCCTCAATCGCGGTATGAGGGGAGACTGATTGGAAAGGGCATGCTAGGAGGGGACTCAATAATATGCAGGGACGGGCATTCTTGGTCTCAAGCACACTACACAGTTCTACAGAACTCTACCTTGGTGACCCCGTATGTTGATGAACACAAGAACATTCTGCGCTCCAAACACCCGGAGCAGTGTGACGAATGGATTACATGTGAACACATCAGGACTTTTGGCAGTTGGTTGGAAACACGTCTCAGAGGTGACAATACTGTTTCTGATGAGCTATACTCGTTGTCCAGGGGACCATCTTCGACTGTATTGACTTACAAAGGATACGAGATAAATGGGAATACATTTTACACGATCGCCCAAGATCAAAAGAGCACCAACCAAAATAGCGGTGTCTGCTTTGATGCAGCAACCAAGAGGGGAAAGGGCACATATTATGGTTACATAGTGGACATATGGGAACTTGACTACGGACATGATTTTAAGGTCTCTTTGTTTAAGTGCAAATGGGTCAATCTGTCATGAGGCGGGGTATAGGTAGACCCACATTATGGAATGACAACAGTGGATCTGAACAATCTTGGGTACACAGACGAACCATTCGTCCTAGCCAATGATGTGGCGCAAGTTTTCTATGTGAAGGACATGTCTACCAATCCGAGAAAAAGAAAAGATAAGGAAGCGAATACATCATACGATGAGCCAAAGTGCCACATAGTTCTCTCAGGAAAAAGAGACATCGTGGGATTGGAGGGCAAGACAGACATGTCTGAAGATTATGAAAAGTTTCGTGAAATTCCTCCCTTCAAAGTCAAGGCTGACCCAAGCACCCTGTTAAGCGATGAAGAATATCCATGGTTACGGCGCAATAAGCAAAGGACACAAGCGAAGAAAAAGTGAAGACAGATGAAGTCAGAAAGGGTTGAAAATTGATGATGTGGCTTTGAATGGTTCATTTTGAACACACAAAAAGTCTGGAGTTTAAATAAGTTCAAAAAAATAAAATCCCTTTGCAACAGATGAGTTTTCGTTAGAAACCCTGATACTTCGAATGAGATTGTCCATTTTGTACACGAAGTGCATCCATTTTTTTCCGTAACCCTCTCAACTTTTTAGCACATGCTATGTGGGTGAAATGATGATATCATGCCAATTTTCAACCTCTTCAGAGTTCATTTGAAGTGCTTTTCAATTTCAGGGTCATTTAGCTAAAAAAAACAATAAATGCATGAAAAATAATAGATGAAGTCAGAAAGGGTTGAAAATTGATGATGTGGCTTTGAATGGTTCATTTTGAACACACAAAAAGTCTGGAGTTCAAATAAGTTCAAAAAAAATGAAATCCCTTTGTAACAGATGAGTTTTCATCTAAAACCCTGATACTTCGAATGAGATTGTCCATTTTGTACACGAAGTGAATCCAGTTTTTGCCGTAACCCTCTCAACTTTTTAGCACATTCTATGTGGGTGAAATGATGATATCATGCCAATTTTCAACCTCTTCAGAGTTCATTTGAAGTGCTTTTCAATTTCAGGGTCATTTAGCTCAAAAAAATCAGTAAATGCATGAAAAATAACAGATGAAGTCAGAAAGGGTTGAAAATTGATGATGTGGCTTTGAATGGTTCATTTTGAACACACAAAAAGTCTGGAGTTCAAATAAGTTCAAAAAAATGAAATCCCTTTGTAACAGATGAATTTTCGTCCAAAACCTTGATACTTCGAAATAGATTGTCCATTTTGTACACGAAGTGCATCCAGTTTTTGCCGTAACCCTCTCAACTTTTTAGCACATGCTATGTGGGTGAAATGATGATACCATGCCAATTTTCAACCTCTTCAGAGTTCATCTGAAGTGCTTTTCAATTTCAGGGTCATTTAGCTCAAAGAATGAACTAATATAAAAAAGAATGAACTGGAAATTTTTTATGAAACTCTAATAGTAAAAATAATAAACTAAAAGAATGAACTAGAAAATTTTAATGAAACTCTAATAGAAAAAAGAATGAACTAGAAAACT
Organism: Thinopyrum elongatum; assembly: GCA_011799875.1. NCBI lineage: Eukaryota > Viridiplantae > Streptophyta > Magnoliopsida > Poales > Poaceae > Thinopyrum > Thinopyrum elongatum. Next base: position 576,573,738 of record CM022301.1, read on the forward strand.
TTAATGAAACTCTAATAGCAAAAGGAATCAACTAAAAAGCCTTTATAATCCTCTAGTATTATTGAAACTAAAATTATCAAAGTATGTTCTGTTCAAAACATTTAAAAGCAAAAAAAAAGAATTTCATAAAGAACTTTTTTTGTTAGAAACTTTAATAACAAAAAGAATTATCATAAAGATTTTTTTTGGTAGAAACTAAAATAACAAAAACTGTTTTTGAATATAATGATAAAACACAGTAATATTAAATAGCAGGAAAAAGAATTACTCCAAAATCTATTTTTATAGTAAAGTTAATCACAAACTAGTGATTCACACAAATTTCAAAGAATTCAAATTTAAACTATTCAAATTGGAAAACTAATGGCACTAACAGAAAGTTTATAATTTTTATTACCTAAAAGCAAAAAGAATCACTAAAAAACAGTAAGTATTTTGTTGTAAGTAGAAACAAAATAAAATAAATAAAGCAAAAAAGAAAACAAAAAAACTGGAAAAAAATAAAAAAAATACCACCTACTGGGCCACCACGGCCTGAATACGACTAGGAACCCAACCATGGGCCAGGATTCAGGCCCGCAGCAGGCCCAGTAGGCCCACGGGCAAGGATTGATAGAGTAGGCCCGAAAGCCTGCAGTTGAGAGGAGCTCGAGAGGGTGGGCGCATCAGCACTTATAAACCACTCTCGAGCTCTCTCATCTAGCGAGGTGGGACTAAACATCCCACCGCACCGCGCCAGCGCAAGGCCTTTGGTCCCGGTTGGTAGCACCAACCGGGACAAAAGGGGTGCATTGGTCCCGGTTGGTGGCACCAACCGGGACTAATGACCCCCTTTGGTCCCGGTTCTTGCCACCAACCGGGACCAAAGGTGTCTGTTTCCCGCCCTTTGGGCTACTGAAAAGAGACCTTTGGTCCCGGTTGGTGGCACGAACCGGGACCAAAGGGGGGCATTGGTCCCGGTTTGTGCCACGAACCGGGACCAATGTTTCGTGTATATAAGAAAAACTTAGCAGTTTCTCCAAAAATCACTTGTCTTCTCCGCCCCGACGCCCAGCAACTCCTCGTCGATCGCCGTCGCCGCCGAGCCCTGCCCCGACGCCGTCAGGCTGCTCCACCTCGCCATCGTCGCCGACGCCGCCAGGCCCGCCCCGCCACCGACGCCGCCCGGCCCGCCCCTGCCCGCCCCGCCGCCGACGCCGCCCGGCCCGACGCCGACGCCGCCCCGACGCTGCCCCGCCCGCCCCTGCCCGCCCCGACGCCAACGCCGCCCCGGCCCGACGCCGACGCCGCCCCGCCCGCCCCTGCCCGCCCCGACGCCTCCTCTGTGAGCACCGCGCCCCTGCCCCGCTGTCGCCGCCGCCGCGTTGCTTCTTTTATATATATGTTTTTTTGTTATATATATATATGCTTTCTTTTTATATGTATGTATGTATTTTTTGTATGTATGTATGTATTTTTTAAACTTTTTGTATGTATGGAAAAGAGGAAGAAGGAAGAAGGAATAAGGGAAGAAAAAGAAGGAGAGGAAAAATGGGAGAAAAAAGAGAAGAAGAGGAGAAAAAAAATAAGAAGAGAAAGAAGGAGAAGAAGAAGAGGAGAGGAAGAAGAGGAGAAAAAAAAGAAGAGGAAGAAGAAGAAAAAAATAATCTATTTTTTCTTCTTCTCCTCTATTCCTTCTTCTTCTCCTTTTTTTTCTTCTTCTCCTCTTTTGTTTTTTCTTCTTCTTCCTCTTCTTAATTTTTATCGGGAACAAGGGTGTCGAGGATCGCCGAGCGGTCGAGGGTCACCGAGGGGTCGAGGGTCGCCGAAGGTTCGAGTGTCGAGGGTCGTCGAGGGTCGAGGAACGCCGAGGGGTCGAGAGGTTGCCTTGTGTCAAAGTATTGAAGAAATCCATGGCTTCATCATTAGCCGGAAGTAACCGGGGCATGATGGTACGAAGTTCTCCAAAGTTATTTTGGAATGGAGTCCCGGATAGGATAATTCGCCTTTATGTACGAATTTCAGCAAAGCCCTTCCAAATAGCGATATTCGGAAGGCTCTTGCTGAACTTTGTACCAAAAAGCGAATTATCCTATCTGGGACTCCGTTCCAAAATAACTTTGGAGAGCTTTGTACCATCATGCGCCTGTTACTTTCGCCTAATGATGAAGACATGGTTTTGTTGAATCCTTTGACACTAGACAAACGTGACATGAGGGGGTCGAGGGTCGGGAACTAGGGTACAGGGTCATGGATCGCCGAGCGGTCGAGGGTCGTGAACTAGGATAGAGGGTCGAGGGTCGCCGAGGGGTCGAGGGTCGAGGGTCGTCCAGGGGTCGAGGGTCCAGATTTATCAAGAATGCCCCCATCAAAGTTGTTTTGGAACGTAGTTCCTGGTAGAATAATTCGCCTTTTGGTACGAATTTCAGCAAAGGCCTTCCAAATAGCGATATTCGGAAGGCTCTTGCTGAACTTTGTACCAAAAAGCGAATTATTCTATCGGGAACTCCATTCTAAAACAACTTTGAAGAGCTTCGTACCATTATGCGCCTGTCATTTCTGGCTAATGATGAAGTCATGGTTTTCTTGGATTCTTTGACACTAGACAACGTGACATATAGAAGGGTAGATGAGATCAGGAAAAATATGGACCATTTTCTGCACATCCAGAATGGTGTCATTTTGTTAAATCCCTTGTCGGTCCGGACGTCGGACATTCATGAGAGAGGCGGTCCGGCCCAAACCCTAGAAGCGTTGTCGAGGCCACCCCAAACCCTAGAAGCGTTGCCTAGGCCACCCCAAACCCTAGAAGCGTTGTTGAGGCCACCCCAAACCATAGAAGCGTCGAGCTAGCTAGGTCTACGTTTGCACTAATATATCCATCTGTCATGTTTGTATATTAATTGCCATGTTGTAATATTTGCAGAAACTATGGAGCACCGAGACATCGAAGCAGAACAGTTGTTGGGGGACATAATCCTCGGCGGAGGTGATGTCTTGTCGTATCTCAACGACACCGATGGTCTGGAAGGAGAGGGTGAAGCAGGCTCCGGTGATCGAACAATGGAGGTGGAAGGACATGATTATGATGGCTCCGGTGACGGAATGCCGGTGGAAGAAGGAGACCGTGATGACTGCTCCGGTGAGCGAACGGAGGAAGGAGCTGTTGCAAAGTCCGGCGAGGTATATATATTAATTAAGCCTGTGCTGACTAGCTAATTGATGCATTAATTGTTTTGGTATGTACACATATTAACTCTCTTTTTTCTTCTTTTCTAGCCCTCCGGATCGAGCCAAACTTCGGTAACGAGATGAGGCCCGAAGAAAAGGTTGCGCCAGGATGAAAGGTTCACAATCACAGCAATCAAGGGCGATGGCTAACCGATTGAACCCAGCCGGACCCAGGAAGCATTTTCTGCTTAGTGCGGGGTTCTTGTTAGGGACATGATCCCGATCAGCATCCACCAATGGAATAAGCCTAAGAGCGAAGACCCTCAAGAGTCTTTTGTCAACGATAGACAGAAAGATGATCTTTGGACCGCGTTGAAGGCAAATTTCACCCTACCGCCAGAGGAGGATCCGGATAAGCCAGTTATAGAGCCATTGGTCAAGGCTCATGCTCTTAATAAGATGGCAGATCTATTCAGGAGGTGGAAGAATTAGTTGAAATCAACGTTTGTCGACAAAGGGAAGACTCCAGAATTCACCAGCCGATTTAAGAAGATAAGAGATCACTGGCCCGCATTTGTGGCCCACAAGACATCGGAGAAGAGTAAGAAGATGTCAGCGACAAACAAGAAAAATGCTGCAAAGAAGGAGCATCATCATCGCACGGGGTCAGGTGGCTACCTCAAAGCCTGGCCGTTGTGAGACAAGGCTGAGAAGGACCTGCTTGATAAAGGGGTCGAACCAGAGACATTGAACTGGCCAGACCGTTCAAGGACTTGGTTCTTCGGGGTTGGGGGAACCTTGGACCCTGAAACAGGGAAGTGCTGTCGGAGGAGCAACTTGAATTACCTGTCAAGAAGCTTCAGAACTATATCGCCGCAGCGCAGCAAGGGATGTTCGTTCCCGACAGAGAGAACGACGAGCTCACACAGGCCCTCGGGAATCCTGAGCACCCAGGATGAACACGAGGCACGGCAGGCTCCGTTGCGTGGAAGGTTGGGTTTCCCAGCGCAGGTGGTTACAAAACCCGAGAGAGGAGGAGGAAAGTGGAGCAGACCGAACTGCAGAAGCTGAATGCAAGGGTACGAGCGCTAGAGGAACAAGCACTAGTTCAGAGCCAGCGACCTGCTAGAGCTACCCCAGAAGCTACCCCGCCATCTCAGCGGAAAAGCAGCGTGGCTTCCACCGAGCTCCTTCAGCAGCCTGACTTCACGGCTCCCAGTTACCCCGTGGATGCTATCACGGAGGCTCAAGATTGCCACCTTATGACGCAATGGCAGCACCTCAAAGTCAAGGCGGCTGTCGGCTTTGTTGCACCTCCTGAACCCGACGCAACTTTTCACTGCCTTCCGATTCCACAAGGCTATGCTGATGTGATGGTCGATGAAATAACGGAGGTATTTGAGGAGCTCGAGCTTGACCACCCTACCGGTGAAGGGGAGACTCAGCTGGGTCTTGCTCTGAAGACTCCATGTCTATGGCGGAAGGACCTCATCAACCTTCCGAACTGGACGCCTCCGCCTCCTCCTCCTCCTCCGGCGAGTCAGGGCACTCCGCCTCCTCCTCCGGCGAGTGATCAGGGAACTCCGCCTCCTTCTCCGGCTGCTCCGGCGGGTGGCGGCACTCCGCCTCCTTCTCCGCCTGCGCTCGCACGTCCGAGCAGCCCGCCTCCTCCTCCGCCTCCTTCTCCGGCTGCTCCGGCGCGTGGCGGCACTCCGCCTCCTTCTCCGCCTGCGCCGGCGCATCCGAGCAGCCCGCCTCCTCCTCCGCCTCGTCAGCAACAGCGGAAGACAGCCGCCGCCGCTCCGGCTGCTCCGGCGTGTCGTAGCACTCCGCCTCCTTCTCCGCCTCGTAAGCAACAAAGGAAGACAGCAGCAGCCGCTCCGGCTTCTCCGGCATCTAGCAGTACAGCCAGAGGCGGGAGGCAATACAGATTCGGTCCATCTCTCAAGCCTCTGTGAAGCCCAATTGAAGGACTTTTTGCAAAGAAAAATCCACCTCCGGAGGAGAAGATAGAACCAATGAAATTGAAGCGCACTTTGGATGCCCTGAAGCGACCACCACCGCCTCCGCCGGATGACAACCATGTCCGCGCTCTTAAAAAGGCAGTGCAAGGAGCGCGTCGGTCGGGAACTACTCCAAGTGACAAAAGGTTACAAGAACGAAGAAGTGGGAAAAAAATTCCCCAGCTCGGCGAACAGGCGAACCAATCGTGCCCCCCGCTCAAGGTGTCTAGCGATATCGTCGCAAATCTACCTAGGATGCTGCCCGGTACCAATCCTGGTGATTACCTGCCCGACGATGCACATTTTGATATAATGGAGGTGGACGAACACAAATACCGGCACGGGAAGCCTCTCGTCAAACCTGGTCATCCTCCTCTAACAACGATGATGCGAAGATTCCATGAGTGGTACATGGACACCTGCAGCGAGTCTGGGAAGGATACTTTGACGCTGAGAGTTAAAGAGGAGCACGACCTCGTTGGAATTGATCTGTTGTCTGTTCCATTTGAGGAGTTCTTCCAGTTTTTGAATCAAAAGGCCCTCGATAAAATAATCATCACTTGCTACTGTCTGTAAGTACTACTTCTGTAATTAAGTCTCTATATATAGCTCAGCTCTTTCATTGCATGTATATATAATTATCCTCACTATATTATGCAGATTGAAGATCGTCGAATGCAGAAAAGCACAAATCTATGATATTGGGTTCATTAACACAAATCTCATAGATGAATGGACGGTTAAATATAATGCCAAAGAAACCGAGGCCAACTTGCTACATCGTTGCTTCGAAATCAAAACAAAGATAAAATACTCTTTCCTTACAACTTCAAGTGAGTGTTACTGTCTTGTGCATATTCGGTTTCCCTTATTACTCGAGGTTATAGTAATGTAATTGATGAGTTATGCATGCGTGCGCAGCTTCCACTTTATTCTCCTAGAGATTAAGCTTGAGCAGGGACTAGTAACCGTCTTAGACTCGAGACGAAAAGATCCCAAGGAGTATGCGGCCATGACTAAAATGCTCGAGAAGTAAGTTCAATCGATCGTTATCGCACCATATCGGCAACTTTGTTCATTTCCTGATAGCAAGTAATTGTTTTCTTTGTCTGGCAGGGTTTGGAAAGAGTTCACCGCAGAAGCTCCGGGACTGCCGAGGAAGCTCCGATTTACACACCCGAAAGTAAGTACTACTAGCTAGTTCCGCGCATCTCCCATTGATTCTAGCTAGTTTCATCAATACCATTTATAATGCTTGATTATCAGTTTGATTGACCTCTATTTCTCCTAAAGTGGTTGTGGTAGGAAGGCGGGAATAATTTTTGTGGATACTACGTTTGCGAGTACATCTACAACGCGACGATCTCTAAGCGGGGCTACTCTGAAAAACAATATGAAGTGAAAAGCAATAATATTCACAATTTTATTTTATTACCATCATTTGTGTTGAGTTTCATTCATATATATGTATTGACCCCCTTCTTCAAATTAGATGTGGCAGCTGCGGGATGAACTCCTACCACAAGATCGCATAAAAGCAATTCAAGAGGAATTGGCGGAATTCTTTCTTGACCACGTCATCAATAAAGACGGAGAATACCATGTGGAACTTGACATGAGATGTTAGGGATTGTAAGAGATCTTATATTGTATATATGTAGCTAGTAGCGTCGGATAGATATACGAAAACTTGTTGTTCGACTAATCTCTCGGAGAAGGAGGAGGTCGATCACTTCCCTCTGTATATGTTCATGACGATCTTGTGTACTTAATGGTTTCCTTCATTTGCTTACTAGCTAGCGTGTCGAGTCCACTCTATACGTATAGTACGTAGCGTTGACCAAGCACGGAGATAAGAGAGGGCACTTCTCTCTATTAGCTAGCTAACACAATATATGAAACCCCTAAATTAACCCTATAAAACCCCCAAACCCCCCCCCCTTCAAAAAAAAAAACAAAAACCCCAGCCTCTGAACTGCTGACGCGTGGATGCTTTTTGGTCTTCCTGCCTGGGCAAGCCGCAGCGGCCACGTGGAGCCCCATCTGTCCCAGTTAGTAGGCGAAACGGGACTAAAGGTATTGGGCTTTAGTCCCGACCCTTTAGTCCCGGTTCCAGAACCGGGACAAATGGGCCTCTGGAACCGGGACAAATGGGCCTTTTTCTACTAGTGACAAAGGGTTATGATCCGCTTGAGCAACTCGTCAGCTTCCTCTATAGTCAACGCGTCTGCAACGCAGCACCGTCCGCAATGCTCCCGCTACAACTGCGAGGGGATGTCAGCCCGTCGGCTGCTATTCTCTCCAGTCTGATCGTCCGCGACGCTCCTGTTGTTTGCAACGCTACCGCTACGACTGCGGGGGGATGTTAGAGATATATTTGGTAGTAGAGATTGCCCGGGATTAGATAGGGTTGTTTCCATCTTATCTCTAGGAGGTGTCTTGCCCTCCAAGTCTTGTACTCAATATATACTCGCCCTCGAGGCTCAATAATACATCCATATCAACTATTCCACCAATCCCTCTCTCCCTTCTAACACTAAGGTTTAACGCTCGTGGCAAACTGCACCATCGTGCGCCCTTGCGCGTCCTCCCGGATCTTACAGATTGAGGATGCTTCTTTGCGGTAAGAAGGTTGGGAAGGGGTCATCGGATTGAAGCGGCTAAAGTAAGGTTGGGGAGGAAGGAGAGCCCCATATGTGACCGTGGCTGGTTTACTAGCGGCTGGTTTTTCCTGTGTGACAGGGATGGACAAACCGAAAAAACCAGAGGGTGGGCGGGGCGTATCAGTAGCGAAAAACTGAGCGTAGACGGAAAAATGAAGGACGAGTGGAAACGGGAACCTTATGTGTTTTTAGATAGGAGGAGAGAAGAGATAATATCTTATCTTACCTAATAATAAAGCTGATGAGCCGTGGTTGTACTAATTACCGTGGAATTAAGCTGATGAGCCGTACAATGAAGCTATGGGAGAGAGTCATTGAGCACCGCTTAAGAAGAATGACAAGCGTGACCAAAAATCAGTTTAGTTTCATGCCTGGGAGGTCGACCATGGAAGCCATTTTCTTGGTACGACAACTTATGGAGAGATACAGGGAGCAAAAGAAGGACTTGCATATGGTGTTCATTGACTTGGTAAAGGCATATGATAAGATACCGCGGAACATCATGTGGTGGGCCTTGGAGAAACATGAAGTCCCAGTAAAGTACATTACCCTCATCAAGGACATGTACGATAATGTTGTGACAAGTGTTCAAACAAGTGATGTCAATTAATATAGGACTGCATTAGGGGTCAGCTTTGAGCCCTTATCTTTTTGCCTTGGTGATGGATGAGGTCACAAGGGATATACAAGGAGATATCCCATGGTGTATGCTCTTTGCGGATGATGTGGTGCTAGTTGACGATAGTCAGACGGGGGTAAATAGGAAGTTAGAGTTATGGAGACAAACCTTGGAATCGAAAGGGTTTAGGCTTAGTAGAACTAAAACCGAGTATATGATGTGCGGTTTTAGTACTACTAGGTGTGAGGAGGAGGAGGTTAGCCTTGATGGGCAGGTGGTGCCTCAGAAGGACACCTTTCGATATTTGGGGTCAATGCTGTAGGAGGATGGGGGTATTGACGAAGATGTGAACCATCGAATCAAAGCTGGATGGATGAGGTGGCGCCAAGCTTCTAGCATTCTCTGTGATAAGAGAGTGCCACAAAAGCTAAAAGGCAAGTTCTATAGGACAGCGGTTCGACCCACAATGTTCTATGGCACTGAGTGTTGGCCGACTAAAAGATGACATGTTCAACAGTTAGGTGTGGCGGAGATGCGTATGTTGAGATGGATGTGTGGCCACACGAGGAAGGATCGAGTCCGGAATGATGATATACGACATAGATTTGGGGTAGCGCCAATTAAAGAGAAGCTTGTCCAACATCGTCTGAGATGGTTTGGGTATATTTAGCGCAGGCCTTCAGAAGCTCCAGTGCATAACGGAAAGCTAAAGCGTGCGGAGAATGTCAAGAGAGATCGGGGTAGACCGAATTTGACATGGGAGGAGTCTGTTAAGAGAGACCTGAAGGATTGGAGTATCACCAAAGAACTAGCTATGGACAGGGGTGCATGAAAGCTTGCTATCCATGTGCCAGAGCCATGAGTTGGTCGTGAGATCTTTCTGGGTTTCACCTCTAGCCTACCCCAACTTGTTTGGGACTAGAGACTTTGTTGTTGTTGTTGTTGTTGTTTGTTGCCTAATAATAAACTGGCTATTGCTTCTGGCGATACATCACGGAAATTGCCCTTAAAATTGTAAAATATTACCCACCAATGCCACCTGGGGAATCCCCGCCTGGGCTGGCCCATGCAGTAAAAACCTTCTATATCGCGCTCTCTGCGCTGGCAGAATACACGGCACACCTGTTTGGGCCGGCCCATGTCCGGGCGGCCTGTTTTTTAACTTTTGTTTTTTATTTTTCCTTTTCCTTTTCCATCTTTGTTTTTTTCTACTTTAAATAATTTGAGACTTCAAAATTTTCCAAAAATTTAAAAATGTGAATTTAGAAATAAAATGTTTAATAGTTAATAAATGTTTGTGGATTCAAAAAATATTTGTGTTTTTAAAAAATGTTTGCGTATTCTAAAAATGTTCGCAATTCGAAAAAAAATGTTCGGGAAGTAAAAAAATGTTCATGATTTCTTAAAAAAGGTTCGTGTATTAAAGAATGTTAGTGAAGTTGAATAAAATTTCACCAATTGAAGAAATGCTCATGAATTGAAAAATATCCTAAAAATTAATAAACTGTTTGTGACTTACAAAATAATTTATTGATTCATAAATTTTCCATGGATTCAAAAAATGATCATGCATTTGTTCGTTAAATCAAAAAAATGTTCGTGAAATTCAAAAATTGTTTCACCAATTTTCAAAAAAATGTTCGCCGATTCTAGAAATGTTCACCTATTCAAGAAATATGTCTTAAAAATGTTCACAATTTTAGAAAATATTTGCAAATAGTATTAAATATTCATGAATTCAATTTTTTTCATGATTTTAGAAAATGTTCAAATCTGTAAAAATGTTCACAATTTCAGATATGCTCATGAGTTTAAATGAATATTCATGATTTTTTTAAAAAAATCATGATTTCACGAAGTGAGAGCGATAGTGTATCTCGGTGATGCAGCAAAATGTGGTCATGGTAATTGAAGATTATGAGTTTTTTTCTCCCATAGCAACGAATGGGCCGTTTTGCTAGTAACTAACTAACTAATGTGACAACGCTTTTATATACAGCCGGGTCCACTAAGTCTTTATGAGGAGATACATCAAGGCTCGGATGGGAGATATGGGATGATCATAAAGGAAATTGTCACCAGGGCAAGAGAATTCACTAGCTGCCAGTTTGTATATGAAAACCGGGCAATGAACGGAGATGCTCATAATTTGGCCAAATTTTCATCTTCTTTAGTACAGGGGCGCCATTTGTGGCTGGGTGTACCCCATGACCCTTTTGTAATTTCTGTAAACTTGGCCTCTGAATAATAAAGCTGGATCATCGCTTAAAAAAAACTAAGTCTTTATTAGAAGAGGGTCCACCAGTTAATATACTAATACATTACTAACGGTGCGACAAATGTTGAAGAATGTTATGCAAGCATCACACCCGTAGCTGAAAATGTTGACGATAGTTACACAACGCATCCAGGTATAAGGCTGTGTGAATCATGCTGAGAATGTTACCTCCATACTTGCTCAACGGTTTTTCATTGGTCTTGTATTCCTATTGGTTACAACTTTACAGATGGATCAAGATTGCTACCGGCAGGAGACCATCATGATGCTCCCTTGTCGGCTCCGAGTAATGTAACACTGGATTATGGCACTTATGTACCAGAAGATTCATATGGTACAGACCGATCCGCATTTTCATATGACATAATTTATGCATACGGGTGTTCATGTTGGTGTAGAGCGTACGGCATGTTTGTTGATCTGTTAATTTTAGGTTGTGATGCTTTAAGCGACGGGATGCATATGTCTTATCAGACTAAGAAAAATACATGAAAGGAACTGGTGGTACAATGCAACGATACCGGGTCAGAACACAAGCTGGGGCAGATAAACGAACCCACACGAGATGATCATCAGAGGAAAATTGATCTGCGTCCCCTTAGTATATCAAGTAAGATTGTTTTATGTTTCATCTTAACATGCATGGTATGTACGTATGATTGTACGTACGTATTCATGGTTCAACCATTTAAATAAATACTGACCACGTATGTTGAATCAGATAACCCAGCTAGCTCGGGCTTACCATCACCTGTCAAGGTAGCAGTTGCTGAGACGGTCGATGGAGATGCTGATGTCGCCGGCGCGGGGGCATTCCGCTTTCTTTGCCAGTTGCTGCAGCGGGAGGCGGGCCACGACGGCGCGTGCTTTGAGCCGGACGAGAGCACCGTCGTGTGTCCGGCCGGTGGCAGCGTTGGGGACTTGGGGACGAACGGTCAGCGCACGCCATGCCGCAGAGTTGGGGAGCAGTCGTCGCTCCTGGCCGTGGCTGTGAGGCCGGGTCACGGCGCCGCAGCTCATCAAGGAAGAGGAAACCACATCAGGAAGGAAATTAAAGGAAGAAGAAGAGGAGGAGAGGGGGCGGATCAAGTTAAATTAGAAGAGGAGGAGAGGGGACGGATCAAGAAGGGGGAGCGGCGTACCGGAGTTGCTGGCGATGTAGATCGAGCCGCCGCGCTTCGGATCCACCTGCCACCTCGCCGGAGACGAACACCGCCGCGGATGTGAGGGGAACGGGACCGGACCGAGCACCCGCGCCCGTGTCTGTAAGCTCGCTGCGTCCGTCCCCGTTGGTCGCGCCGCACATAGCTCGTCGGAGCCCCTAGCCGCGCCGATGCGGTGGTCGGTGGGCGGAGTCGCACGGTCGACGCGTGCAGCGATGCGGCGGGGGGAGGGGAGATGGCCGAGATGTTGGAGTGAGTGGAGAAGAGAGGTGAATGAGCCACAAGACTGACCGCGGCATGGGACTGATGCGGTGGTCGGCAGGCGGAGTCGCGCGGTTGCGGGCTCGGCGACTCGCGCGGCGATGCGGCGGGGGGAGGGGAGAGGGCGAGAGGTGGCGGGTGAGTGGAGAGGACCGGTGAGTGAGCCCCAAGATCTGCCGCGGCATGGGACAGATCCGGCGGTCGGCGGGCGGAGTCGCGCGGGCGCCGGCTCGTCGAGGCACGCGGCGATGCGGCGGGGGAGGGGAAAGTGCGAGAGGAAGTGGGTGAGTGGAGGGGAGAGTGGTGAGTGAGTGGGGTTAGGGTTGGGATGCGGCGGGGGGAGGGGAAAAGGCGAGGGGTGGCCAGTGAGCCCAGAGGCCAGCGTGCCAGGTGGGCCGTCGAGCCGGCCCATGAGGCAACTTTGCCGTGCCTGGGCCGGGGAGGCCAGCACGCGTGCCTGGCCGGGAAGTGCTGTGCCTGGCCCGTGTAATCCTGGCCGGGCCGTGCCATGTCGGGCCGGCCCATTTGTCCAGGTATACTGCAATCCCTTAAAAAAAATACTGTGGATAAGGTAATTTCTTTTATAGTTATTTTTTTAGGGGGCTAAGTTTGGGTGCTGGTTGGGCCGTGGTGCATAGCTAATTTGGGCCTTGTGTGCAAATTTTGCTCAATGATAGAAATGCTAGACTCGCGTGTGTAGGAATTTATGATAAAAAAACTTTGCAAGGGATTTCAAAGAAGCACTTGAAATAAAGCTGCTTGGTTGAAATTCCGATATTTCTAAATGGCAACGTTTATTTCCGTTTGGCATAACCGCAGCGAACACGAAACAATAGCTGTAGAGACAGACATGAACAGATGATATTGGATGTACTGCTCGTTAGCTATTGCGGGTGCGACGGTGTTGATGACGATGTTGGCGACGATCTGCTGCTGACAGCGATGAAGACGACGATGAGTAGCACCGCCCGACTTGGACGGAAGACGACCCGTGATGACGAATTTGAGCAGTCGCGCAGAGCGCTTCCCAAAAACCTAATTCGTCCTCTCTCGGTGCAGGATCGCAAGGACGAACGGTTCCGGAGACCTGCTCTCCCACGCGCCGATGCACGCCGGCGTTTGGGATGAAGTAGACTACGACGGCGGTGCAAGTTGCGAGATGAGGCAAAACCCTAGGTGTTTTTTCGGTGTGTCTTTGGCCGCAGCCGGTAGCTGTATATATATTAGGACTAGAGGCGGTATTGTGTCGCGATCACAATCCCAAACCGACTCGGTTTCTAATTCGTATATTTACCGGACAAGAAATCAAAAACTTGTCTGCCAAGACATAAAAATAAAATGGCAAAAGGAAGCTGCGCCCCTGCAAGGAGACAGACCGGATTTCGGCGGACCATTCACGCGCATGTCGCACGTACGCGCCGCCTCGCCTCACCACGGCCCGGCCAGGCCAGGCCAGGCGAGCGAGCGCGCGCGTGTGGTCTTTCCTTTCTCTTCTCACACACCACTTAGAGTGGTGGAGAGAACCCACTATATAAAGAGGTCCAACTCTTCTTCAACTTCCGGGGTGGGACTAAATTTTAGCACCACCACTTGCCATTTTACACATTGGCTTTGAGATTTCAGAAATTGCTATGGGCCTAGCCCATTAATTCTTACAATCCCCCACCAGATCTCAAATACCCATTTAGAGATTTGCCTTCTCTCACCACTTGTTTAATATACCAGTGTTTCAGCAGAGACTGTTAAGTTGAACTTCTGCCTAGAACTTTAAGCTACATCCATTCACAACTTGACAATGGACTATGCCTTGAATTGCTAGTTTTGTGTGAACAGGTTTCACTCAAAGTCTTAACCAGTACCTGACCGCCAGTAGGCTACCCCGCAGTTTGGAGCTTATATGTCATACTCCCTGGTCTCTTCGTGAGCTTACTAGAGATCACCCAAATCTCATAGACTGCGACGTTTACAGTCAGAACTCATATAGGTGTGTTCTTTCAAGACTACTCTGTAGGACATCATCTTTGCTAATTATAGCCAATAAAACCACATTAAGGCATGTTGCCAACCTGCCTTACAGCTCTGAGCCTTACAGCTCTGAGAGTTTTGCATCTTCACTTAGAGACGGTCATTAGTTATTACTCTCCTCAGTTAACTAATAGCTTGTTCTTCATAGATTCTAATTCAAGGATCTCCGATCACAAAGGTTGGGTTACTACTATGGTGTAACATCTATGGGTCTCATACCCATCTCCCTCGATGCAATATCTATCACATTTCGTGATAGTCCCTTTGTAAAGGGATCTGCCAGGTTTTTGTCTGTTTGAATATACGTAACAGTTATTACTCCGGAGTTTCTCAACTTCCTGACAGACTTCAAACGTCTCTTCATGTGTCTTGATGACTTCGCATTATCTTTAGAATTGTTTACTTTAGCGATAACCGTTTGGTTATCACAATTCATAAGAATAGCCGGTACAGGTTTTTCAACCACAGGCAAGTCCATAAAGAGCTCACGCAGCCATTCTGCCTCAACAGTAGCTGTGTCTAAAGCAGTTAATTCTGCTTCCATAGTTGACCTCGTCAATATGGTTTGCTTGCAAGACCTCCATGACACTGCGCCACCTCCATGAGTAAATACATACCCACTTGTTGCATAGAGTACATCAACATCGGAGATCCAGTTTGAATCACTATATCCTTCTAGCATAGCAGGATGCCCTGAATAAGTAATTCCGAAACTCATAGTACCTCTCAGATAGCGCAAGACCCTTTCTAGTGCATGCCAATGATCATCACCCGGGTTGGACATGAACCTACTCAGTTTGTTCACAGCAAAAGAGATATCTGGTCTTGTAGCGCTAGCTAAGTACATGAGTGAACCGACAATTTGAGAGTATCTTAATTGATCTCTTGTTTCTTTCTGAGTGTCACACTGGGATCATAAGGTGTTGGAGAAGGCTTGCTATCCATAAAGCCGAACCGGCTCAAGACCTTCTGAACATAGTGAGATTGCGTTAGAGTAATCCCACTCTCATCCTTAATAAGTTTGATGTTTAGAATTACATCGGCTTCTCCCAGATCTTTCATGTCAAAACTTTTTGATAGAAAAGACTTGACCTCATTGATCGCATTAATGTTTGTACCAAAGATCAGTATGTCATCCACATACAAACATAATATGACACTATTGCCCCCACCATGGCGATAGTAAACACACCTATCAGCCTCGTTAATGACAAATCCTGCAGAAGTCAGAGTTCTTTCAAACTTCTCATGCCATTGCTTAGGTGCCTGTTTCAGGTCATACAAAGATTTTAACAACTTGCACACTTTTCTCTCTTCACCCTTTACCACAAACCCGTCAGGCTGATCCATATAGATTTTCTCTTCCAACTCTCCATTGAGGAAAGCTGTCTTTACATCCATTTGATGAATGATAAGACCATAAGAGGCAGCCAAGGAAAGTAACACTCGAATGGTGGTCATTCTAGCAACGGGTGAATAGGTGTCAAAGTAATCTTCGCCTTCTTTCTGAGTGTAGCCCTTGGCCACTAGCCGCGCCTTGTACTTATCAATAGTACAATCAGGCTTTAGCTTCTTTTTGAACACCCACTTACAGCCCACAGGTTTACAACCATATGGTCTATCAGTTAGTTCCCAAGTTCCATTAGAAAGAATTGAGTCCATCTCATTATGAACAGCTTCTTTCCAATCATCTACATCTAGAGATGCATATGCCTCTGCAATCGTCTTGGGTGTGTCGTCCACAAGGTATACAATGAAATCATCACCAAAGGATTTTGCAATCCTTTGTCTCTTGTTCCTTATAGGAACTTCATTGTTATCCTTCTCAAGGACTTCCTCATGTGATTGTTCGAAATATTCATCAGTTGTACTAGATTCAGGAATTATCTCAGAAGAAAATCTAGCAATGCTATGCATATCTTTCATAGGAAATATGTTCTCAAAAAATGTTGCATCACGAGATTCCATTATAGTATCAACATGCATATCAGGTACTTCAGATTTTACCACTAAAAATCTACAAGCAATGCTTCGTTGAGCATACCCTAGAAAGACACAATCCACTGTCTTTGGTCCAAGTTTGCGTTTCTTAGGAATAGGAATATTGACCTTTGCCAAACATCCCCAAGTGCGCAAATAAGAAAGTGATGGTTTTCTCCCAACCCACTCCTCATAAGGGGTTTTCTCCTTATTATTGTTAGGAACTCTATTCAGGACATGACATGAAGTCATTAGAGCCTCCCCCCACCATGCCTTCGATAAACCAGCAGTGTCTAACATGGCATTCACCAAGTCAGTCAATGTGCGGTTTTTTCTCTCGGCAACTCCATTTGATTGGGGTGAATAGGGAGGCGTCCTCTCATGAATAATACCATGTTCCTCACAAAATTCATCAAATACTTTGGGAAAATACTCTTCACCACGATCGGACCTAAGACGCTTGATCTTTCTCTCTAGTTGATTTTCAACTTCAGCTTTATAGATTTTAAAGTAGTCTAATGCTTCATCTTTAGTTTGCAACAAATAAACATAGCAAAATCTAGTCGCATCATCAATCAAAGTCATGAAATATCTCTTTTCACCTTTTGTCAACACACCATTCATCTCACAAAGATCAGAATGTATGAGTTCTAGAGGTGCCAAGTTTCTCTCCTCGGCAGCCTTATGAGGCTTTCGAGGTTGCTTCGATTGCACACAACTATGGCACTTAGAACCTTTGGCAACAGTGAAATTCGGAATTAAACTCATACTGGATAGCCGAGACATTAAACCAAAATTAATATGACATAAACGAGAGTGCCAAATACTTGCATCATCATTAACACTAGCACAAATTTGGTTTACTGACTTATTGCAAAAATCTGAAAGGGAAAAGCGGAACAAGCCTCCGCACTCATAGCCTTTGCCTATAAATTGTCTAAATCTTGACACGATTACTTTATTCGAATCTAAAACTACCTTAAACAGACATAGAAGGGAGCCGCTAACTAGATTCTTGTTCATAGTAGGGACATGCTGCACGTTCCTTAATTGTATGATCTTTTCCGAAGTAAACTTCAGATCCACCGTGCCAATGCCACGAACAGAAGCATGTGACCCATTCCCCATTAGGACGGAAGAATCCCTTGCGACCTGATAAGAAGTAAACAGGGAGACATCAGCACACACATGAACGTTAGCACCCAAATCAATCCACCATGAAGATGATTGAAATACTGAAAGCACAATAGGTAAATTACCATACCCATCAGTATTGCTAGCGGTCACCATGTTGACAGTCTTGGAGCTCGTTTTCCCTCTGTGGTCTGCACGTTCAGGGCATTCCTTGGAAAAGTGTCCGGGCTTCCCACAGGCGTAGCACTCTAGCTCAGCCTTGTTGAACTTCTTCTTCTTGAAGGTAGTAGTCTTGGTAGGCTTGTTGAAAACAGGTTTGTTTTTCCCTTTGTTCTTGTTCTGTGGGTACCTCTGCACTATATTGGCGGTAGGCTGAACCTCACCTCCTTTCTCAGTAGTGTCTTTAGCCCGAGTTTTTTCTTCAACATCAAGAGATGCAATCAGATTTTCAACTGATATCTCCTATCTCTTATGTTTCAGAGTTGTGACGAAATTCCTCCATGAAGTAGGCAACTTTGTAATCATGCACCCAGCCATGAATTAGTCGGGTAGAACACACTTAAGGAGTTCAAGTTCTTTCACAATGCACTATATCTCATGAGGTTGTTCAACCACAGAACGGTTATTCACCATCTTGTAGTCATGAAAACTCTCCATGATGTACAGTTCACTGCCTGCATCTGTTGCACCGAATTTTACATTCAGTGCATCCCACAGAGTCTTTCCGTCATCTATGTACATGTACACATCACACAGACGGTCAGCAAGAACACTCAGAATGCATCCCACAAACATAGTATTGGCTTCCTGGAATTTTCTCTGATCTTCGTCAGACATTCCCTCTGGTGCACCAACACTAACGTGGAAAACTTTCAGAGCAGTAAGCCAGAGCGTGGTCTTCACCTGCCACCTCTTAAAGTGCACACCGGTAAATTTATCCGGCCTCAGTGCATCAGCGAATCCAGCCATAGTTAACTCAGGAAATTGCCTACAGTTAGGTTTTTGGAGTGTTGGAAAATTAGGCAAGTTCATGATTAATTCCAGTAAATAATTCATGACTAGAACAGATACTAGCATGCAACAATCTAGCAAACTAGAAGAACAGTAAGATATGCATAACAGCAGCGAACACGAAACAATAGCTGTAGAGACAGACATGAACAGATGATGTTGGACGTACTGCTCGTTAGCTATTGTGGGTGCGACGGTGTTGATGACGATGTTGGCGACGATCTGCTGCTGACGGCGATGAAGACGACGATGAGTAGCACCGCCCGACTTGGACGGAAGACGACCCGTGATGACGAATTTGAGCAGTCGCGCAGTGCGCTTCCCAAAAACCTAATTCGTCATCTCCCGGTGCAGGATCGCAAGGACGAACGGTTCCGGGGACCTGCTCTCCCACGCGCCGATGCACGCCGGCGTTTGGCATGAAGTAGACTACGACGGCGGCGCAAGTTGCGAGATAAGGCAAAACCCTAGGTGTTTTTTCGGTGTGTCTTTGAACGCAACCGGTAGCTGTATATATATTAGGACCAGAGGCGGTATTGTGTCGCGATCACAATCCCAAACCGACTCGGTTTCTAATTCGTATACTTACCGGACAAGAAATCAAAAACTTGTCTGCCAAGACATAAAAATAAAACGGCAAAAGGAAGCTGCGCCCTGCAAGGAGACGGACCATTCACGCGCATGTCGCACGCCTCGCCTCGCCTCGCTACGGCCCAGCCCGGCCAGGCGAGCGAGCGCGCGCGTGTGGTCTTTCCTTTCTCTTCTCACACACCACTTAGAGTGGTGGAGAGAACCCACTATATAAAGAGGTCCAACTCTTCTTCAACTTTCGGGATGGGACTAAACTTTAGCACCAATACTCGCCATTTTACACATGGCCTTTGAGATTTCAGAAATTGCTATGGACCTAGCCCATTAATTCTAACAATTATGAAGTGGACTATGTTTTAAAAAACCTGAAAGCTCTAGATGTTTGTCGCTTTCTTTGCTCGGTTGTCCATCCCCTTCCGGTGTACTTGGCTGCCGTAGGCACGACCCTTTGGGAAGCAATTTACTCTGTCACCGGCTCTTGGACGACGCCTTCCTCGGGTCCGGCTGGTTTCTGCTATCCACTTGGGTGTGGGGTGCATTGATCCAGTTCGGCCCCATGGCATGGTCGTCCTCCTTAAGTGTCTAGCTTTGGATGTGACGCAGCCCTTCGTGTTGTGTGTATGTATCTTCGCCACTTGTGGCTGAGGTTTAGCTAGGTGTGTTTAGTTTGCTGTGTGTTGGTGCCTTTCTCTATCAATGGAAAGATAAGCGGGCAATCCGGACTCCGGAGGGAGTAGCAGATCTATCTGTCGCCGATTCTGATTCCGATTCCGATTCCGGCCACGACTGGCATCCCCCGTTCCGGCGGTTTCCGATCTACTCCCAGTAGGTTTAGGTTATACTAGGAGACCCGTTCTCTGAGTCTGAGATTCATAGTCTCTTGGACCCCGCCGGCGATCGAGAGGAGGTCGAGATGGAGGTCTCGCCATGGTGCACGGCGTAAGCGCCGAACACCAACAACCCACGGCGACGTCGCTGTTCAGTCTCGCTGGCGCGAGGCCCCTCGAGGGAGTCGCCCTGCAGGAGGACCTGAAAAACAAATCACTCTGCCCCACGCCGCAGGGGTGGGTGCTAGTCCAGCACCGCGACGCCGCCGCCGCCGCCGCCACCTACCTGCTGGACCCGGGCAGCAGCCAAAGGATCGATCTGCCGCACCTCGCAATCCAGCAGGGCCTGATCCCCTACTGCAGCTGCCTGCTCGCCGGCGACCCCACGGCCCCGGGGTGCCCGGTGCTCCTGGTGGAGCCCGTCGCCACCTTGGTATGGCACTGCCGCGTCGGCGACGGCGAGTGGGCCAAGCACGACTACGACGTCGGGACCCTGGGAGACGAGCACTTCGCCGAGAAGAGGGTCATCGCGCCGATCGCGGCGTGCCGGGGCAGGTTCTACTTCAACGCCGTGCCCACCGAGACGCGCGTGCTGGAACTGGCTCGTCCCGGGGCGCCGGCGCCGGCGTTCGGCTCGGTCGCGACGGAGCCTTCGGAGGCCGACAGCTTCGGCCGGGCGAGGGGGTTCATGGTGGGGACGGAGGACGACGAGCTGTACAAGGTCGTGCTGCTGCACCGCGGAGGGTCCTACGATGAGGCCAAGGTCCTCAAGATGGACTTCTCCGAGAGCCTTCTTCGGCGCGTCGTGTGCGCCCGGCGGCGGCCGGACTGCATCTACTCGTTGGTTGGAGTGGCCAAGAACACTTTCAGGGTCTTCAGTCTGAAAGATGGGACTTCAGAAGTGCGCCAACTCGAAGAAGAACACGAACCTGTGCCACCGGAAACAGTCGGAAAATCGAGACCATGTTGGGTGCTTCCAACCGGTCCGAGATCGTAGTACTAGTGCCTTTTTCCTTTCCTTTCTTCCTGCTGCATTAGCGAAACATCTGTTCCGTTAGTGTGGTGGCTGTGTTCCATGTAGCACGGTCATGGCAGTATGTTGTGGTTGAAACATTTTGCTAAGAGTTCTTTCAGGAGTTAGAGCAATTCCAACAGCTCCCCTATTTCTAAATTAACCACTGTTTATGAAAAATTGAGGCCAAAAAATCTCCCCAACAGTTTCCGTAAACTAAACATATCTTTAGAGCATCCCGTAAAAGTGGCATTTTCTTCCCAGGGGTTCACTGGAAGATCATCTTCCCGTATCTTTTTGGCGGGCTGAAATTTCAGCAACTCACACGCACCTCACCCCTGTGGCCGCGCCGGTCCTTGCCACCACACCCGATCAGCCGCCGCCCGCCGTCGCCTGCCTGCCACTGCCAGGCCAGGATCCCACGTCGTCGCTGATTTCTGCTGCGGTGGACCAGGTGCGACATCGTCTGCTGTCGCACCGCGATCCCGGTGCGCCGCCACCAGCTGCTGCCCCAGCCCGGGCGCGCCGTCATCCCCTGCAATGTGTCTCCTCCTGCGCTGCCTCATCGCGTCCCCTCCTTCGCCTCCCCTGTTGCCCCGCTCCAGCCTCCCTCTGCAAGCCCTAGCTAAAGAAACAAACACGGCAAATGTATTTAAAGAAATTCTTCACCCAATTTTTTTAGTTTCAATTTTTTATATGACAATGAGGTATCTTATTGATTGTAGATAAATGCTCTTGTTCAATCTTTTTTTGATGACTCATCTTCCGGCGACGATGAAGAAATCGATCTTGTGATGGCTATGTAGGCAGATACGATGGAAAACAAGAAGCCCAAGTGGGAAGGTTCAGTACCGGGTCATCTTTTACTCCGTCAAAACAAGGAAGCTCATCACGTGAAGCTATTGGATGACTACTTTGGTGAAAATCCGGTATATGGTGTAAAAACTTTGAAGAGAAGATTCTGCATGTCAATGAGGTTGTTCTTAGGCAATGCGTGCCGTCAAAGAACACAACATGTTCTTTCAACAAGAAGAAATGTGTCCCACAAGCTGGAAGGATAACGAATCACTTCTACAAACTAGCCCACAAGAATGGTTGCGCCACCGAGCATGGCCAAAAGGAGAGCATCATTCTTATCACTTCCATAACGTCATGGGGAAAGGCAATGTGTCCCCCAAGGACTTCAATTGGGATGAGCTAAATTTGGACACTCATGATTTACACGAACTTGATGCTGTGTTCATCGAGGAGGAGGTAAAAGAGGCCATTAACCAAAAATGCCAAGTGACAATGTTCCCGGTCCGGATGAATTTATCGGAGCTTTCTTCAATAAGTGTTGGGATATCATCAAAGAGGACTCAATGCCGAAAATGCACAGTAGTGACCGAGCACCTCGGTGCACTACACCTTGGCCGCTCACACGTCATTGGGATCTGTACCCTCCCTGTATTCTCGGCGGCTGGTCCTTGTATCACATTGTCAAATTAACCCACAGTTTACCAGCAAAAACACCCACAGATGTTCCAAATGATAGCCAACATGCAGACGTCCAGAAAAATTGACATCTACGTTGTACTAAAACTCCTACGTGCAAAGTTATTATTCTGCTAGCTGACAAATATCTTGACAGTTTGTGGTGGCCGTCGTTAGATACTAGCTAAAATTTTAACACGCAAAGTCAGTTTATCTTGACACTAATCTGCACCATTAGCCTGCAGGGGTCTATCTTCGCGTGTGACTAAGCAGGTCCGAGGGCGCACGTCGTGGGAACAGTCCGTGGAATCTTGCCCAGTACAATGGTCAAGTCAAGTCTTGCTTTTCTATTACTAGTAAATGTGCACGTTGCAATGCACGTATAGCCGCAAGAAAAAAAATATTCATACATTCTAGTTAGGATGCAGTCAATCAAATAAAATCAACAACAAAGAAGTCATATAACATTTTGAACATTTTGCCTCTTAGCGCATCCACATTTTGCTAAATAACCAATGCCAAATTTACATTTTAAACATTTATCTCCAATGCTGAACACTGGCCACAGCAATCCAAAATGAAAAAACAATGGGAGCCATATCGCCTACTTTGTGCTAAAATTTTACTGATTCCCACCCCTTGGTCTTTGTGCCATGACATATACATGCCCCCAATATCCTTATGGTTATGCACGGGAATAATAGTAACTACAAATAATAAGCTTGTAGTACAAGAATGTACACTCTACAAGAATCCCAACTATGCCTAGCTTCTACGACCAGGAACTATGCACTGCTCAGTAAGCAAGTTATATTAGGATGAATACATAGGATCCTTGCAACAAAACATGGACACAATTTCCAGATACTATTCTATGTGCAAGAATACCTGGATACGAAAATGTCTCTACAAGCTGATTTCATCATCATCACCCGAGGAAGAGGAAAATCTGTTGAAGAAATGTTTTTGTGAGGTGAAATAGCAGAAACTATTGCTTACAGAAGCATATAATAGCATAAAGGATGAACTATGAAAGAAACATGTATGTGTGGCAAATTGTTCTATCAAAATCACCATAAAGATGCTGAATTGTCAAAAAATAAGAATTTTTGTGAGGGTCAGATTGGTTATATACTGAAAAGAAGTTCCGGGAAAACAACTCAACTAACGGCATCCGGATTATACAGCTAGGTGTAGCAGATAGCCAAATAGGTGAACTGAGCACTGAGTAATGCTTCACAACAAATTAAATTTCAACACTATTTTGAACAAAAGGAATCACGTAGGCAGGAGATATGTAACTTGCAAATAAGCTGTACAAAATGTCTTGACAAATGAACTATATGTGTTTTGGACATTGACAATTCAGCTGCGCCGAAGTATAAAGTGAGTACAAATATGTGAAATGCATGGAATATATACAGAAGAGATTAGTCACAAATGTAAATTGTAATTCATAATACCTTTCACCATGGTTTATGACTGATAAATCTGTCATTTGCTAGTTGTTTTACAAACAAAATAAGTGATGGCCACCGGAGTTAACTTGTTCGTCGTTCTCACAGGAAACAAATAGAATCTGCAGTCCCTTACTAACAAATCTGAAACCAAGAGGTCAATGTATATTCCACTCAAACTCTATGAGATCCCGATGATATGCACTAAAAATTAGTTAAAGGGGGGAATTCATGCTTCCAGTTCACTCAAGCTATATACATAGCAATTTATGGATACAAATTTTAATTGGTTTACCTAATTTGTTACCTTCCTGGAAGTAAGCCTCACCTTTTATTGAAAATCTGAAGTAGTCCGGTTGGATGAATGTGCTTGTTCAGTGATGGCTATTGAACCCAAGTTGCTTATCCGGTTTATCATCTCCTTTGATACAAGAAATCCGAGCGAATCTGAATATATAGTGGTTAATGTTGCAATGAGAAGACTCGGACTTAAAGTAACTCCTTTTCCAAGCCAATTTTCTGCAAAACCAGTTGCATTTGCATTATGATGATTTAGCAACATCCATAACGCAGACGAACATTTAATTCTGTAATGGTGAACAAAACAATATAACTCCAATACAGAACTTGAATGTGAAGATCCGACCTACCCAGTTAATAATAAAAGTACGAAAATGCAATAGTACTCCTAGCTATCATACAGCTGCTTCGCGCTAGTACTTGGCTCGGAAATAGAACTGACGGCGATCGGTGTAAGCGGCAACCTGATCTCGTCATGCTACCAGGTCAATCTGATGCAGCGACCATATGTTGTCGCTCAGCAGTAGTGTTCAAACACACTGTACAGGTCCTAAAACCTTACATCTAATCTAATACATTAACTAACGAATTTGCTCGCCCAATGACTTGTTTATTATCACTGAGCCGGACAAATCTCGCTAATCCATGTACTATGACAGCCCCTCCACCCGCGCAGAGCGAATCCCCGTTCCCATCCATCCGCACACGGCACTCCAGGGCAACCAAGTGGTGCCAACCTGAGGGCGCGTACGGCACGGCGGCGAGCCAGGTACGGGTGACTTGGTTCATATGCGCACACTGCAATCATCACCCAGATAAGATGAGACCAAAGATCCAGCGGGTGTTTCACTGCTATGTGCGCCCCTGGTTCAGAACTTCAGATGTGTCACATGCGTGTGTGCCAAATGCGCCAGCCAACAGATGTCTTAACGGCAGTGTGGCGGGTCTGCAAGGCCATGCGACGAACGACCCAACCACCGCCATGGTATTGCGCATGCACGGCCGGATGTCCTTCATCGGGCCTGCAAACAAGAGCGGCGAGGAGCAGCGGCAGCGGCTAACACTGCATCTCCACCCCGACTCCAAATCGATACCCAAGTAACCCAACTCATCGTCCTCGCTTGCGTCGAGCTGGGCGACACAGCCGCCACCGTCCGCATATATCACCTCATCCCATACGACCTCGCTAGCTCCCTGCTCGGCTCCCGCGCCAGCGCGCTCAATCACCGCGCCGCGACCTTCCTGCTCTTCCTGGGGCCGACCTCCTCAGGTGCATTACCCCAGCCCAGCGTCTCACTACCGGAATTAATGTAGTTGCCGACGGCCTCATCTATGCCGACGGTCCCCGTCGGCATAGATGGACATATCCCGACGGCCTAGGGCAGGCCGTAGGCGTAGAAAAGCCGTCGGCATATGTCGATCTATGCCGACGGGGCCGTCGGCATACTACGGTCGTCGGGACCTCTGGCGATACGCCTACGGGGGCCGTCGACATAGATGAGGCCGTCGGCATAGATGAGGTCCGCCTACTGGGTCAGCGGTGACCGTTTGACGGCGTCGGAACTACGCCGACGGGGGCTAACGGCGGCTGTCGGCATTGAAATCAAACAGAAAAAAGGAAAAAAAATGAGACAAAAACTATGCCCACGGCTAAGCCGTCGGCATAAGGCTACCACGAGCTACCAGAGGGCGCCACGTGGAGCCTACGCCTACGGCTAGGCCGTCGGCATATATCTGAAACTATGCCTACGGCTAAGCCGTCGGCATAGCCTGGCATAGATATGTTGACATCACCGACCCGCGCCGTCTCCACGTCATCGATCCGAGGGGGAGGTGGTCTGTGGTGTGGCAGAGATATGCCGACGGCATAGCCGTCGGCGTAGGCCTGGCCCATGCCCTTTGCCGCGTCATCAATCCGCGTGCATCGCCACGTCATCGATCCATGGCATTGGAGCTCCGTGTGCGCAGCTATGCCTACGGCCTTACCGTAGGCATACCTATATTTTTTTATTTTTTTATTTTTTAGTATTATTTATTATTTTCTTTTTTTACAATATAAATGTGCCTTATCTAGACAAAAATCATACCCCAATGGTATATCGATTGCCCCCCTCACGGACGTCGCTGCCGCCGTGTCACGGAGGGGGGAAATGGTAGACACGGAGGGAATCTGGTTAGAAGGGGGAATCGGGGTGTAGCTATGCCACCGAAACATCGCACGACTCCTGATGCATGTGTGAAAGTGTTGTGGCATGCGTTGACGCCCGTCTTGGGGCTCCGTGGTGTGGCCCCTCCTCCACGGACGGCAGTGCCGCCGTCACTTGGAGGGGGGGCGTGCGGGTGCGGTAGAACCGGAGGGAATCTAGTGGTGGGTTGGGTCCAGACCGTGGTCGGGGATGTTGCTATGGGCTGACCTATCGCAACCAGGTGGAAGAGACCACTGGTCAAAGCCCGTGTGGCAAAAGTCAAAGGGCTAGATCTCCTGGTCAACTGGGATTCGGGGTGGCCTTCGGGGTGTAGCTATGCCACCGAAACATCGCACGACTCCCGATGCATGTGTGAAATTGTTGTGGCATGCGTAGACGCCCGTCTTGGGGCTCCGTGGTGTGGCCCCCCTCCATGGACGGCAGTGCCGCCATCACTTGGAGGGGGGAATCATGCGGGTGCGGTAGAACCTGAGGGAATCTAGTGGTGGGTTGGGTCCAGACCCTGTTCATGGACGTCAGCGCCGCCGTCACTTGGATGAGGGGAACCGTGCGGGTCGTGGTCGAACCGGAGGGAATCTATTGGTGGTTGGGTCCAGACCCTGTTCGGGGATGTTCCTGTGTGCTGACCTATCGCAACCAGGTGGAAGAGTCCACTGGTCAAAGCCCGTCCGGCGAAAGTCAAGGGGGCTAGATCATCGGGTCAAACGGGCTCGGGTTTAGTGGTGGCATGCGTAGACGCCCGTCTTGGGGCTCGGGCAGCGCCGCCGACACTTGGATTAGGGGAACCATGTGGGTCGGATCGAACGGGACGGAATCTATTGGTGGGTTGGGTCCAGACCCTGTTCGGGGATGTTCCTATGTGCTGACCTATTGCCAGGTGGAAGAGTCAACTGTTTAAAGCCCGTCCGGCGAAAGTCAAAGGCGTAGATCATTGGGTCAACGGTGCTAGAGTTAGTCCGGTCGGTGGGGCTTCCGGGTGTAGCTCAGCCACCGAAACATCGCACGGGTTCTTCTAGTTGCGGTATTTCACCCCCCAAAAAAGGTATATACATGTACCCGCTCTCTTGCGTTAATATTTTTCAAGAAGTCAAAATCCAACACTGAGAACTAACTCACAAAATCTTTATGTTCTTTCTTCTTCTTCCGGCAGCTCTTGAAGCTAAGCATGATAGTATTTGTCAAATAAATCCGGATGAATAGAGATGTTTGGATGTGAGAATTTGGCACCAACGATACTATTTGTTCAAATAAAACAAGAATTATTCAGATCTGACGAAATCACTAATGACATAACTAGAGTAAGTAATAATGTATAAAAAAAAGGTCCTCGCAAAAAAAAGGTATGCCGACGGCCTAACCGTCGGCATATGTTAACAGAACCTATGCCGACCGTTACACCGTCGGCATACCTCGTGCCTTATCCACTCAACGTACCGACCGGCCACTCGTGCCTTATCCACCTCGCCCCGACCACTCGTGCCTCCAAGCCGCTCGATCCACCCCCGCCGCCGCCCTCGATCTTCGCCACCGCCGCCGCCCCCTTTTGCGCCGGCGCCGCCCCCGCCCGGGCCGCATCGCGGCGTCCCCGCTCTGCACCGCGAGCCCCCGTCCCCGCCCTGCACCGTCCGTCCCCGCCCTGCACCGTCCGTCCCCGCCCCGCACTGCCGCCAGCCGTCCCCGCCTGGCCCCATCCCCGCACCGGCCCGGACGTCCTCGCCCCCTTCCCGGCCCCATCGTCCCCGCCCCCTTCCCGCCCCGCAGCTGCTGGTGAGGTGGTCGTGGCCGCGGCTCCGGCGGTCCAGCGCCCCCTTGCCGGCCCTCTGCTACTGGTGAGCACCGGCTCCGGCGATCCGGCGTCCTGTGCTGCTGATTTTTTCTTTTTCTTTTTAGCTTTTTACCTGCTGTTAGTGCTTGGATAATGAGTCAATTTGATATATACCTACTGTTAGTGCTTGGATATATACATACTGTTAGTTTTTTTTCAGTTTTTTACCTACTGTTAGTGCTTGGATATATAATAAGTCAATTTGGTGCTTGGATATATATACTGTTAGTGCTTGGATATTTTACCCTGTTCTTCCTGAATGTCGAATGCAAGGAATAGCACTACAGCAGCTTTAGTTTTTCATCACAAAAAAGTAATGAAAGTTTCATAGGGAAATATGGTGTGGTGTGTGCACTGGAGAAGGGACTAGAGAGCATTGGCAAGACCCAAACTTTACTCGTTCTTTCTCTAGGCGGGGATGAGCGACACGATGAAAAGCTTATGCATTTGCATTGCAGATCGATTTGGACCTCCTATTAGTCACAGTAGTTTACTTGCTTGGAGTTTTCATTATGGCTGTCTCCCAATGTACAAATGTACCGAGTTTGGTTACCATCTTAAGATTACTTATATAATATATAATGATATGTATACTTCCACGGTGATGAGATGATATATATACTTTTGGCACGGTGGATTAGCATTCTTTGTTGTGTCGCATCTCCGTGATGAGTGGTTTTTTGTTCATGATGGTCTTGCTACAAAATAATGATAGAAATATTTTTTGACACTCCATGGTCTTGCTAAAAAATCTATGAAGGCATCTAATAAATAAATCTATGAAGGCATTGGTCCGTGATCTAAGTTTTTGACACTTGATGATCTAAGTTTTTTTGTCGGTAAAATTTACAGGCTTTGTGGTGTTGCATATCTTTGGAGTCATCGTCGTCGAAGGCATTGGTCCGTGATTTCGTCGCTATTTGACTACTTCGTCTACAGTCGAGGGTGAGCTACGAATCCATCTTAATAATCATGTCACTAGATTTTCTTTTCTCGTCAAGTCGCGTAACCTAGGCGTCTCCCGTCCGAAATGGTTGCATCGATAAATATGCATTCAATTGCATATTTATCACCGCAGCTCTTTCGGATTGTCCAGCGTTTTCCACGGACAGCCCGAGGATGTGTAGATTGGGTACGTTGTCCATGCTCTACCCTGTTCCGAGACAGGATTTCGGCGGCGCCTCCCCGTTGTTCTCCGGAGCACATTCTCTCGGCTATTAGCCGCGACGTGTATCTGGAGAACAGCGTGGAGGTGCTGCCGAAATTTTGTCTTGGAACGGGGTAGAGCATGGAGAACATACTCAATCTACACATCCTCGGGTGGGATTAGGACCCATCTTTACCTATTAGAGATGTAGGTGGATTCAGTGCCGTCAACGCCGTAGAAAATAAAAATTTGATGTGATTAATTTAAATGAATCCTTAATTTTGTTGTGTGGCTCCCAATAAAGTAGAGGATGGCAGATAATCAGTGGATGTATAGTGGTTTTATCCGTCGGAATCGAGTAACATCAGAGTGGATCACGAAAACCGATGTGTATTTGAAGGAGATATTCCGTAGTCCAATGAGAATTATCCCACCATGCCCCTGTGCGAGATGTGCCAAACGTCACCGTAGAAATCAGAAGGACATGACTGAAATATATGCCAAACTTTGACATGCCGCCGATAAACTTAGCCGAGCATGACCGTGGTAGAGAGGAGGTGATGCGACAACGCATCGATGGTTATGCAGACGACGGGGTCAGGGACATGCTAGATGATGTCATTGCTGCAGAAACGGCACATGCGACACCTTCAGAGAATGAACCGGAGGAGCCGGAGGCAACCGCAAAGGCCTTCTTGGAGGTCTTGGCCTCGTCGAAGAAACCTCTTTATGCGGGTGCAAAAATATCTCAGCTGGATGCCATCTCGCAACTGATTGCAGTCAAGGCTGAGTACGGCTGTAGCCAGAAATGCTTCGAAGCATTCCTGCGAGTATGGGCTAACAGCCTCCCTGAGGGTCATGAACTGCCGAAAAGCATGTACGCTACAAAGAAAATCATGAAGACACTCTCTATGGATTATGAGAAAATAGATGTTTGCCCGAAGAATTGCCTTTTGTTTAGGCATGAGTATGCGGATGACAAGTACTGTAGGGAGTGCGGTTCGTCTCGGTACCTTGAGGTGGTCGGTGAGGATGGTGAGAAAAGGCAGCTAGCCATCCCCGCTAAGGTTCTTCGGTATCTCAAGTTCATAGAAAGACTGCAGCGCATTTTCATCACGGAGGAGTCTGCCAAAATGATGAAGTGGCACAAGGAAGGTATAAGGTACAATCCAAATAAAATCGCACATCCATCGGAAGGCGAAGCATGGAAGTCGTTCGACGAAGAATACCCCGAGGAAGCAGCCGAGGCTGGGAATGTCAGAATAGCCATATCAGGTGATGGGTTCAATCCATAAGGTATGTCGTCCAATCCATACAGCTGCTGGCCCGTGTTTGTAATTCCGCTCAATCTCCCTCCCGGTGCCCTAATGCAACGCAAGACCATGTTCTTGTCGCTCATCATTCCAGGGCCTTAATACCCGGGGAAGCAATTGGGTGTGTTTATGCAGCCGCTGGTGGATGATTTGCACCATTCTTGGTACTTTCCGAGGTTGACATACGACCGGGATCTGCAGAGAAATTTCTTGATGAAAGTTTGGTTGCACTATTGCATGCATGACTTTCCCGGCTATGCTCTATTCTGCGGATGGTGTACTAGTGGGAAGATGCCATGCCCAGTGTGCATGCAGGCTCTGCGAATGATTTGGCTGAGTAAGGGTGGCAAGTATGTAGCCTTTGACCTACATCGACAGTTCCTCCCTCCAGACCATCCAGACAGGGAAGACAAGAAGAACTTCACGAAAGGCCGGGTTGTTCATAAAGTAACCGAGATTCCAACATTTTCGAGGGCAGATGTTCTTGCTCAGCTGAAAGCTCTCAAGCTAAAGTCAAAGGCAAAGGCAAAGCCAAAGCCAAAGGCTTCGAGGGATATGGTGAGACGCACAACTGGAATCACATTACCCCCTTCTTGCAGCTTCCCTATTTCAAGGACCTCAAACTTCCTTACAACATCGATGTGATGCACACCGAAAAGAATGTCGCTGAGTCACTTTTCCGCACGATCCTCAACATTCCTGATAAGAGGAAGGATAATGTTAAAGCTAGAGAGGATCAACAGAGAATTTGTGATAGACCATGTCTAAACATGAAGCCTCCCACAGGCGGTCGAAAAAACTGGTTTAAGCCAGATGCTGACTTTGTCCTTAAACCGCCAGAAAAAAAGGAAGTACTTATCTGGCTGAAACACATTTTGAAGTTCACCGATGGTTATGCATCGAATATAAGTAAGGGAGTCAATCTTTCAATGGGCAAAGTGACCGGCCTGAAGAGTCATGACTAGCATGTATGGATTGAGCGGATAATGCCGGTGATGGTTCAAGGCTATGTCCCCGAACATGTCTGGCGAGTGCTTGCCGAGCTAAGCCATTTCTTCCGCACGCTCTGTGCTAAAGAAGTAAGTAAAGACTTGATTGAAAAATTGCAGAAGAAGGCACCAGAGTTGATAGTCAAGCTAGACAAGATCTTTTCACCAGGCTTCTTTACTCGGATGACACATCTCATTTTGCACCTCGCGAATGAGGTATTGTTGGGGGGGCCTGTGCAGAATCGCTGGCAGTACGGCCCTGAGAGACAGAACAAGCATCTCCGACAGAAATGTGGAAACAAAGCTAAGATTGAAGCTTCCATAGCAGAGGCAGTTATCCTAGAGGAGGTGTCAGACCTCAGGACATCATACTATCCAGACCACGTTCCCCATCTGCATAACAAGGTGCCTCGATACAATCTAGAAGAGCCCAAGTATCAACCCAGGCTCCATCTATTCAACGTGCAAGGTGGGCGGGCTGGGGCCTCGAAATCTTATAACATGCCACGACAAGAGTGGGAGGACCTCATGTTCTATATCTTGCACAACATCAAGGAAGTTGAGGAAGTGTGGATGAGGTAATACCACTACACCATTCCTTTATGTCTTCCACAGCATCATGTTCTATGTTCACTTAGTCCCGGTCTAACACCGCTTTTCTTCTTTTAGTGATTTCGTTCAAGAGGAATGGACGGGAATGAATCCTCCTACTGAGGCGGAGGCACTTACTCTTCTCCATCATGGAAACCCTGGACGTAAAAATTTTGTTGCTTGGTTCATGGAGAAAGTAATTTTCCACATTCCCCTATTAAATACCTAGTTCAACATTTATGAGTTAACCGAACTAATGCACCCAGCAATTTCAATTATACTTGTAGGGAAAAGATCCGAACATATCTATGGATGACGAATTGAGATGGGTTTCCATGGGTTTTGACCCTGCCGTCATGACATGTAAAAAGTATGATGTGAATGGGTATCGCTTCCATACAGAGGAGCACCAGAACAGTCGGCCTGATCCCAAAACTATAAATACCGGAGTGTACACCCCCGGTCAAAATTCAGTAGACTACTACGGAAGGGTACAAAATATATACGAGATTACATTCCGCAAAGGGCGCGAAACCCTAAGTCTGCCTGTGTTCAAATGCTGATGGTTCGATCCGTGGGAGGGGGTAAAACATAAGCCTTCCATTGGTTTGGTCAAAGTTAAACCTTCAACCATCTATGCCGGAGCCGATCTCTTCATTGCGGCTACCCAAGCTACACAAATTTATTATCTGCCTTACCCATGCCAGAAAGAGTACCTAAAGGGTTGGGAAGTTGTGTTCAAGGTGTCGCCACATGGTAAGCTACCGGACCCGAACGAAGACGATTACTACAACATTAACCCCATGACATACGAGGGAGTGTTCTATCAAGAGCAACCTGATGATGATGTGGTCAGAAACGATGACGCTAGACCATTGGGTGATGATGATGTGGATCCAAACGAGGACGATGCATGGAATGATGGTGAGACCATTGTCAATGAAAATGACATACTTATGCTAGAAAAGTTAAACGAAGACGCTGACGACGAGGAAGAGCCTCCACCTCTGTCACACAACGAAGATGATATGATTGATAGTGATGATGAGACCGACCGAGAAAGAGGTTACAACAGTGATGATTCGTATGGGTTCTAGCAGATGTACGTTTCAAGTCTTTTTTTCTATGGTTTATGAATATGCCTTTTTATGCTTTTTATTAATGTGTTTATTATTCCTTATTATTATGCCTTTTCCTTCATTTTTAATGTACTAATTGTTTATTCTCTTTTCAATGCAGGTTTGTGGAACATGGGCAAGGGGAAGGCCGACGGCGTGGGTTTCCTACGCAAGGTCGTCAGCATGCCTAGTTGGAGTGGTCGAGCACATAATCCTCCCCCCGACTACTTGACGATGACTCCTCACAGGGAGGTCGAGGGAGAGGTGCCCCTAGAGGAGGCGGGGGCGGGGGGAGAGCGCCTAGAGGGCGAGGGGGTGGGGGAGAGCCACTACAGGGGGTCGCAGCCAAAAACAGCGCACCCTCACCGACTTAGGGGTGTTGTCTTTGAGGCCCTCCTCTAGTGAGGTACCCTCTGACGAGGAGGAGGAGGACGAGGAGGTTCGGGAGGAGGAGGAGGAGGAACTTGGGGAGGGGGAGGAGGAGGAGGACGTTGGGGAGGGGGACGAGGAGGAGGAGGAGGCAGGCGAGGAGGAGGGTGGTGGCGGGGAGGAGGGTGGTGGCGGGGAGGGGGTTGGCAACAAGGGGTGGCTACGTGGTAACGCAAAGGTACCAAAGCAGATTCCTGCTACCGAGGAGCAGAAGTGGCTCATCGAGCCCACGGGGAAAGAGTAAGTGCCACTTTATAATAATTTCATTATTTTGCTTGTCACATGCTTATATTTTTCTTTATTTTGCTTGTCACATGCTAATATTTCATTCTTTTGCAGCAACTGGATATATCCTAAAGGGGCCCGTATTCCCAACGGCCTCATCACCGTCTTGCTGAAGGTATACTGGCCGGGGATGTACTGTCCGGATCCAGTCAGGCACCCGGACCGCCTAGTTTTGGCCACGAGCTGGGACCACTGGGTAGCGGCCCCCCACGCGGACTATGAGACCCATGCTAAGGCCGTGATCACTAATTTTTGGGTGAGTTCTCTTCAGAAGCACAAGTCCATTCTGGTTTCATGAATGATTTAACTCATGGCTTCTTCCATTCTGGTTTCATGAATGATTGTAGAAATACTATCGAGTTCTTCCGGAGCACAAGGCCACTGCCGACCAGATCGTGCTTTGCCAAGCCAAGAATAAGGCCCGCCAGATGCAGTACGAGGTGCGCTGGGTGGCCATCTCGACATACTATCACGACGCTCTTGGTGTGAAGATGACCAAGGAAGAAGCGCGGAGGATGGGCATTACCTTGGAGAGGCACGACTACTTGGCGGTAAGTATAAAAGATTTTTATTTCTGATGTTTGTGGTACATTTCATTATTTCGTGTTGACATGCCAGTATGCTTTCATTATGTAGGTGTGTCCAAATTGGTGTTATGGAAAAGACGAGTCTTGGGCAGCATTGGTGGATCTGTGGTGTGATAAGGATGGAGCCTGGGCGGCTACGAGCATCAAAAATAAGGCTAACCGAGGGAAGGAGGGAGTACATGCTCAGGGAAACCGAAACCACTTTCTCCACAAGACACTTGAGGTATATCTATGTACATTAAAGATTCTTCTTCTTCTTTTTACCATCACTTTCTTATGTATGACTAACCTCTGTTTGGTTTTTGGTGGTGCAGGAGGAGAAACTGAAGCGGCCGCTCTCACACATGGAGGCGTGGGAGATCGCCCATACACGGAGGAAGCCCAAGCCTGGCGAGGCCAAGTACTACGGCAAGACCGCGATGTATAAGAAGGCCTACTCCGAGGGGTATCTGAGTTTACATCCTGGCACACCTGACCCCATTGCGGCGGATCTGGACGAGAGGGTGGTGGTGGGCATGGGGCCCAAGAAGCACGGTCGGCAGCCAATTCTGGATGATGTGATCACTCCTTCTATCTCCTACACACAGCTCCGAGCTACCAACCCGAGCCTGAGCCAGCGCACGAGCACGCCCATGACCAGTGCGCAGTCACAATCCCTCTTTGCTGAGCGGAACTCTGTAAGTATTTTCCCTCTTATCTTCATTGCTCACTTTATTTTCCGCATTGAGATGTTTTATGAGTTCCATCATGTCATACCGTAGGCCTACATGGAGTACACATGCCAGGAGACCATGGCGTGGCACGCGAGCCTCTTAGCATTTCATGAGCACAACTCTCGCATGATGGCGGTTAGTTTGGCCCTTTTCATTTCACTTCTATTTTGCACTTGCATTTCTTCTAACATTCTTGTTTGCTTGGTCAATTAACATGCAGCACGTTGTTGAGAGCATGGCGGCCGGCAGGGTTCCTCAATTGCAACCAGCACCATCTCCTCCACCACAACCATTGCTGCTTACTTTTGAGGAGTTTCTGGCACAGAACCCTGGCCCCTCGCCGGTTAGCACATCCCAAACTATTCACCCAAAGCATACCGTTTATTCAACACAATCATATATCCCCTTAACATGTCTTTTCAACATCCAGGGAACCGGTGGATCTACCGTTGGTGGTGGTGCTGGTCTTGGCATCACTCCCGAGTCACGGAGCCCGGTCACTTCGATCCACGGAGGCGGTGGCGGTGGCGTTCTTGGCGGTAGCGCTGCCGCTAGCAGTGACGACCTGGGCTTCGACGGACTTGGCGGTGACGACCTTGGCGGTGGTGGTGGATGTCCTGGCGCTTAAGCCTTTGGGTGACGGTGGTGGTGATGATAAACTTGTGGTCTTTAGATGACTTGTGGTCTTTTATGGTCTTTTAGATGACTTGTGTGCTTCTTTAGATGCTTATGTTTGTCATGATGCTTATGTTTGTCATGATACTTATATTGTTGTGATGGTGTTGGTTGTGAGGATGATACTTATATATGTTGTGTATGTCTATTTCATCATATATATCTGCTGTGAATTTGAATTGAAACAGAAAAAAGAAAAAAATCAGACAGAAACTATGCCTACGGCTAAGCCGTCGGCATAGGGCTACCGCGAGCTACCAGAGGGCGCCACGTGGAGCCTATGCCTACGGCTAGGCCGTCGGCATATATCTGAAACTATGCCTACGGCTAAGCCGTCGGCATAGCCTGGCACCTATGCCGATGGCTTAGCCATAGGCATAGTTTTAGATATATGCCGACGGCCTAGCCGTAGGCATAGCCCTGCCCCAGGAGCTAGTAGAGGGCGTCATGTGGCAGGGCTATGCCTACGGCCTAGCCGTCGGCATAGATCTGAAACTATGCCTACGGCTAAGCCGTCGGCATCGCCCCTGTCACGTGGCGTCTCCTCTATGGGCAGCACTTGACGGCGGCGCCGGCAGCCCCCGTTAGCGTGGAACTTTGCCGACGACCCTGGCGGTCGGCATAGATGTACGGACGACTTCGGCATATCATCTATGCAGACGGCTTTTCTATGCCGACGACATCCCGGGATACGCCGACGCATATGTTGCCGATGGCCCTATGCCTACGGGGGCCGTCGGCATAGGTCTGTCCCGACGGGAATCAGGGCTATGCCTACGGCCTGGGCCGTAGGCATAGGGGTTTATTCTGGTAGTGTCTCTCCCACCACGTCCCTGCCTACTGCGCTCGACCACTGCGTCGTGGCCTTCTTGCCCTTCCTGAGGCGGAGGAGATTTGGGCGTCAGTTGGAGAAGATCGAGGCGGTAGCCTGTGGCTTAGAGGAGATCAAGACTGCTGGGCAGGCTCAGTACTATCCTCTAAATCCCAGGACAGTTATTGCATGCTGAATTTTCTCTCGTTTCCTCTCTTAGCACGATCCCCATGCACGATGGGCAGTGTTTTTGGTGAGAGTTAGTTGTTATCTGGACCGTTTGAACAAATGAGTGAGTCTGATCGTGAGGCTCTAATTACTCCGTGTTGTTTTGTGTATATTAGATGGGGTGCACTTAGGAAAGATAATGTTCGCTTGTTTAATAGCAATATAGATATAGATTCACCGGCCATCCACCACGCATTGCATTTAGAGCATGGTTAATAATATAGCCAACAATTGGTTATAAAAGTTGCCATGTCATATAGAGCCAACCTTGTAGCTGGCTTGTTTAATAGTAAGTTTAAATATGTACTCCACTTCTTTACTAGTAGTTGATCCACCTTACAATCTCACAAAGTGTTTTGGCTCTCGTGCTATAGTCAGCTCTTATTCTACAGCCGGCTTTCTTTCTCTCTCTTCCAACTAAGCAAATATATAATACTTTAGTCCTTATAGACTGCTTATGTCACTTAATTGTACTTGCTCTTACCCCTCTCGCCCATCCCTCCTCCCAGGCAACTTCCTTTCTTCCATCTTCCTCTGCTGCCTCCTAGGACCGAAGAACACAAGCAACGGAGGCGAGTGCGGGCGAGCTTTTCAATCTGGTGAACTTCATCAACCAACTTTTCACCTTTAAACAATAATGAAAATTAAAGCACGTCGTGTCAACTAACAAAAGACATGAATAATCCTTTTTCAAAATTTCACCACAGTAATTTTCAGATTCTATGACTGGCGCCTCGCAACCCAATAATCAAAGAAATAGCAGCTGACTTACAAACAATTTGACTTCATAGCCATCTCGAGTCATTTACAGATTATATGGCAAATACTGTGCAACTACACTAATCAACAACTAAGAGTGAATATCCTAGATACCACAAAAAAGAAAATTAATCACTAACGGAGCGAAATTTCGTCAGATCCCTCGGTAGGGTTCATGACGAGATCGGAAGTATCGGAACGGAGTCTGCATGCACAATTTACCCATGTTTAGGCCTCCGAAGAGTAATACCCTACGTTCCGCTTCTTCTTGTTATTCATGATAAGGGGATACCTCGTGCAGAGGATTACATTGGTATACGGGGTTACTACCAAAGGTTTGGATCTAAGATTGAATGATCAATGAAGGTCTAGACCTTCCTTTATATAGGCAGGAGAGCTCTAGAGTTTACACAGGGGGTAGGTAAGATCGTCCGCGCCGCCGTCCTCCGGACTTGGAGAACACAAAGATTATCTCTGTTTTAGGGCTTCCTTCTAGTCTTGGGCCTAGTGGGCCCCGTCCATCGAGCGAGGCCGGGTTGGAGACGAAGTGAGCTAACTATTGCCTGATATACCAGTGAACATGTCGATGCTTCTTGAGGCTGCTGCTTTAGCCAGAGAGAGGGTCATCTGTAAGAAAAGAAGCTCCCTGCATGTTGCGTTTCTCAAATGATCAAACCATCCAAAATCACCCGTGTACGTTCACTTGGTCCTGGCATTTTTGTATACTGTTTCTTCACAAGAAAAGAAAACAATGTATTTGGGGGGGGGGGGGGGGGGGGTCCTTGCAACTCGTATTGCACGAATATTCACATTGGTTTACCTCCTAATTTCACTATACATTGAACTAGAACCCTCCGTAACAATATCTATTTGACTATATATATTTAGAACTCTCTACCATGATATTGTATGATACGACACCACACACAAGAGTATAAGACAATATAGTTCATGTGAGTCTCACAAGTCTACAAGTGCAGGCAGCAACTTTACCAAATTGTGTTTTGCATTTATGATAATTTGGTTTAACGTAAAATGTTTTCAAGTGGCAATGTCTAGAAAAAAAAAAGAATTGTTGCTATAAAATATGATTTAGATTTATCTTAATTGTAATTGTCAACAAGTATAACAAATTAGTATAAATTGTCGGAGATGTAACATGGATCGACTATCATCATGACATAATCCTCATCTAGCGGAAGGGTCGTGAACATGCGATAGGATAGGACTAGTCGACAATATGTCAAGAACGCAGAATATAATGGAGTTTGTCGATATTTTATTATTTTTAATTTCAGTCCATATATGGAAGAAAATCCTATGCGACCCGGGTCGCACGCCCAGGTCGTGAGACCCTCTCGAGAGGAGGACAATTGGCAAAAGCGAATCTCAAAGCACGTAAGACATTTATGCTCCGTTTCACTAAAAAAAATCCTGAATCCTAACCTCCACCACGAAAACCCAATTCCCCTTATCTTCTTCCGCTCGCTCGCCGCGGCCGCGGCTGTGGCCGCCGCCCCAGGTGCTCTCCCCCGCCGTCCACGACCGCGCTCCTCAGTGCCCGACAGCTGGTCTTCAGGCGCAGCTCGTCTGCTTGTTACGTCGCTGCATATCGGCGCCCCGTCCACGACCACCGTCCAGCTCCCCCGCTGTCCACACCTGCAGGCTGCATCTTGGCCCATCCGGCTGGACTGACCTGACAGTGTGCAAAGAAGACAGACCCAACAGTGATGACCAAGGGTACATCTTGCCAACGGTTTGAGCCGCTCATGTTGCCACTGATGACAAAGGATAAATGTGCGAAAGGAAGGAACTTTGTAGTTTGTACAAAATTCTGTAGTTTGCTCATCTTGTCAATGATTTGATGAGGTACTGATACATGTACAAATTTTTGTAGTTGGCACATCTTGCCAGTGATTGAGCTGCTGTTGTATAAAATAATTTGATATACACTGTGAATAGAAATTCGTGGTAATTGACAAGAGAGATTTTTTGTAACGCAAGAATACAAGTTGTTGTGTGTAATGTTGCTTTCTTCTTTGTTGAATGAAGGGATAGACAGAGACATGACTTTGTTAGGGTCATGTATGCATGCTTGTACATGACTCTTTTGCAAAATATGACTGCACTTTAGGATCTAGAACTAGGATTACACCTGACCATTATATTGAGAAATTCATCTTTACTTCTTCACTGCAACAAATTAGATTGCATCTAGTCATTACTTTCAGAGAAATAAGATTGACCATCCTGATAGATATAGCTACAGAATAAGAGAATAGAACATTCCAGTTTTGCCAAAGAGACAAATGCACAAGGTTTGAAAATATTTGTTCACCAATATTCAGGTAGCAACACAAGCACATAGCTAATAACACCATTTAGCTGACATGCCCAACTAACTAGCTTTAAGGAAACAACAAGAATCAGCGTATGATACAGACGTCACTGCTGAAATCTTCGCTGAAATCTAATTGACGAGCAGCCGGCAATGTTGTGCCATCTCCATAAGCTTCAAGCAATAATCTTGTAAATGCTCCTTGAATAGGTGGAACAGAAACTGGTGGGTACTCTCCAAATGCCATGGCTACAGGCGGATATATAGTATTGGCACCGGCGAATTCTGAAGGGCCAATTGTAGATGGAAGAAGCACCGACTCGTTTGCTGGATGGTTTGTACATTTTCCTGCACATTATGTGTATATAAGAAATAGAAGTGAAACTTTGCTACTTATTCATACATAAGAATTAAATGTACCTTTCTTTTTCCCTTTCTTTGCTCCCTCTAGAACATCTTTTGATCTTTTTTTCATTGGACCTTCTATTCGTTTAGGAACTTTGAATGGCACCGTTGTCTTGGCAACATATTCAGTCATTTCGGAGGAACCTTCAGAATCATCATCTTCATCTAAGTTTAGATTGCCAAGTAATTCATGTGCTTCCAAAGCGAACTTTCTGTTAATGTTTGAGCATCTTTGGTTTCCAAATACTTTGAGCGCTCACTTCGTAAAAAAATGTTGCAATACATTTGCAAGAAGGGTACTGCATCTTTACCATACCAAAGCTCACAGAAATCATATATTTCAGCTTGTTTAATTCCCGATGTCCTCATCTGCTTAATCGTATGGCGATCGGCATCTAAGAGTTGACGCTGCGATCTAAGCATGTGCCTCTTATCTGAACTTACAAGCTGATGATTGTGATCGAGCATGACTTTCTGCACATTCCAAATACCCTCCCGAGTGATGCTGAATTGAACACGAGCCATGCAAGCAGTCCTCGAATTAGCTTGTTCTTTCATGGCTACATGTGTCGGATGAGTGCCCTTCACACCTGCCTTGCTACAAACAAAATATCTAGAACTTAAAGACCCATCTCCTCTATGCTTAAGGTGGCACTTCCTAATGCTGAATCCTTTGGTTTGAGCATAAGAATTGTAAAACTGATATGCTTCTTCCTCACACTGAAAGGTCTTCCCAACTCTTGGAACAATATTTTCATCTTGCAAATCCTGATCGTTCCTTGCTGTGCTGCTCATCCTCGGTGGAATTGTGTTCCTTTGCGATTGTTGCGAGGGTAATGGAATCATTCAAACATGGTTCAGAAATAAATAATTTCTCAGGAAAGGTTGTGTTAGAAATAATGCATGGACGCATGAGAATTCCATGTCCAATGCTTGAGCATATCCTAGCACTTTACATGATACTTTTATTTGCATGCTAATTATACAAAGGATTGATGTTATTAATCTGTTCTTTACTGAAACTTGGATGTGTGCTTCTGAAGAAAGACATGTGTGTGTTAAATCTGCTACTTTACATACTAGTTAAAGGAATTAAATTACTATATATTGTTTGCAACAAGTTGTACTCACCATCAGTGGAGGAGGTGTGGGTAGAGGAGGTTCCGATGGATGGGCTGCCATATTTCCATCTTGCAAATCCTGATCGTTTCTTGTTGCGCTGCTCGTCCATGGTGGAATTCTGTTCCTTGACGACTGCTGCGAGAGTACCGAAATCAATCGAACGTGGTTCAGAAGGAAATAATTTCTCGTGGAGAAGGTTGTACTCACCATGAGTGGAGATGTGGGCAGAGGAGGTTTTGATGGATGTGCTGCCATATATGTTGATTGATCCGGTGCCTCGTCGTCATCGTCCGGCTGCGCCATGGTGCGGCCTCGTCGCCGGCGAGATGGAAGAGACAGAGAAGATGAATAGGAGTAGAAGCTGAAAGGATCAAAGGACTAGGAGGTGTGGGGAACAGAGTGGGACGGAAGGAACGTGATTAGCGATTTGTTGCTGGAATTAATTAGAGAATTAATTGCTTGCGTTGAAAAGCTTTTGCCAATTGTCCTCCTCTCAAGAGGGTCTCACGACCTGGGCGTACGACCCGGGTCGCATAGGATTTTCTTGGATATATGCGGGTAGATGAGGCCAAGAGCGATTTTTTTATTGGTAGATAGGACCGTTGTTAGGGCTTGGTGGGGGTATCCAGAATTGATAACAATGAGAATGTTGAGCGAAAGGAAGAAACAAGTGAAGCAAAATTGATACACAAAATCAACTAAGGGAATCTAATATTGTCGTGCGGTCCTTATGGACACGATATGTATTTTATACTAGCATAATGCCCGTGCGTTGCTACGGGCGCAATACAAAAATAGATGAGCACAAGACCATAAATTGTGGGCATTTCTATCTTCTCCACCAAGATGGAGTACCTCAGCTTTTCTAGGAGTACATACATAGCTAATATACTTTTAGATACATACCAAAATTGTGGGAAGACATAACATAATCTTTTTGATCTCTTTGTTCCTTTCTACTCCCTCCGTTTCTTTATCTAAGGTATATTATTTTTGGCACGGTGACCAAGGCACACAATTATAGACAAGGTAGGACAAAATTACTCTTGGCATCATCGCGAGACATTACCGCAACAAGAGTATTTACTTATGGGTCACCACCGCAACAAGACATGACATCATCTTCATTCTCCCTGCCTACCTCCTATTTTTTGATAGCCCTTCGACCTCACCTTTGACCTTGCTATCACATAGTCATTGCTCTTGTTTGTCATGGTTCATACTCTTCCTATACACTAATCATAGTGCATTAAAACACCTCAAGGTAATATTCTCTCACTATCACATACAATTGACAATAGTAACAATTGTGGTGGCAGGGAAATATTCTTTCAATGGGAGGCGATGTTTTTGCGACTTTGTCAATCTCAAGACCAACTGCCGTTGCCATGGAAAAATAAATATAGTTCACACGAAAAATATATACTCTTAAGAAAGCATAATTGTCCATCTACATTGCTCGTTCTACTTCTAACTCTGCCATGAATGAAATATTTGTAATCCCTCCCTCTCTTCGATCGTCTTGCTCCGCTCTACAGTAAGTTCAATAGAGCACAAATTTTATTCTTCCTAGCTCACATTTATGGTTACAAGGAATTAAGTCTTATACTGGACACAACCTTGCGAATACATAACACACCCACTAATGTACTAACCAACTAAACTCTGCCATGGAAGCTGGGCACATCCTTAATGTAGAAAATTGAATTTTCACAAACCTTATGAAAATTTAGTACTGTAGCCTGCATTTTCACAATCACCTAAATAGTATTGTTCACCCTAACCAGATAAAAAATGAAAAGAGTGTATGAAAAACCACCATACGTCAAAACATTCCATGAAAAAACATCTCATATATGCATGCACAGATGGTCGTGTAATCTGAGTATCCAAATTGGCATCCAAAATTTGATCTCAATACATCCAGTGAATCCTCAAGCATTGCTGGTGTAGAGGAACAAAGGGTCAAGGTACGTATACAGGAAACCCAAATTAGTAGAACTATTCAAGTGTTTGTTACTAAATCCATCCTTCTATGTACATCTAAATCTCAATGAGGATTTGCGGGTTCAGCCACAACCATCCGTCAAAACACACCAGTTGGATGCAGATGATAATTTATATCCTTGATCTAGACGATATCTATAGAGACTGGAGCTTCATGTTTTACCAAACATTAAGTCTGATTTTTGTGGAATATTCATGCTGGTGGAAGCACTTCATTTTCAACAAACTACATAAGGAAAATCTGGTGGATGTAACCACGGCGAGCACCGACCTGCACCTCGGTCAGAGGCGTCCATGGGGTGGCATGAGAGTGACAGTTAGTGTTGATGCTAGAGCTAACATTGACTAAACGTAGTAGGTCAAAACAAAATTGAGCTATTGAACATATATCAGAACTGACCTGCAAGAAAATAATTTTTTTACTGACTAAAGTTATTTCTGAACCTATGCTAATATAACATGATCATCACTGAATTCCCATTTTGAAAAACTAATAAGATCACAACAAAGTTGCTTGTCGTCTCTAAAATTAAAATGGAAAACCTAGCTGCATGCATAGATCACAACTATCCCCCTGATAGAATTGCTGAGGCCTTTTCAAGTAGGTTTCTTTCATTCCATAGTTAGCAATGTATCCTAGTACTTGTTTTTTTTTTCTAATTCCTAGTCTACATGGCACCCTTTGTCAGAATAAATAGATGACATGAGATTGGATTTGTTTATTAGTGTCGGTGCAGCACTTTCAAATAGAACAAGTCAATTTATCCCAAATGAATATTCTACTATATTGAAAGTATATATGAAGAGCATACTGTCATTTAACTTCAATACAAACAATGGAAGAATTCCATGGATCACAGTATCTATTTATATGTAAGACTCAACAAATCAAACAATTAAGGAATCATCTTTTATTCAGGATGCCGTTAATTCCTCGACATATTGGTAGGCCATGTTCTAATGAACCAAGAACAGACTATCATGCCCATCTTCTTTCGTAAATTATACAGTGTATTGTCATGTTGGAATGAATAGATGCATAATATGTTAGTTCTTCAGAGTTAAAATCAGAATAAAAGCAACACGGCGGTGGGCATACACATGAAAACAATCATAGCTTCCCAATAGATTGGAATTTATCAAGATTAAGGAACACCTGATTCAATAGACCACTGAAGCTATTCTTTACTCGCATCATTTTTCTTCTCAAGTGTTGATCGGAACTGCAGCCCTAAAGTATGCCCTGTAGGAGTAGTATCAAAAACTACAACAGGGTAATCCATTATTTGAACTAATATGCAATAAGAGAACAGAAGTCAGACTCTAATGGTTACTGGAACTGAGGTGTGAGCTGAAATAAATACATATCACAATTAACCAAAAAAAGATGAGAAA
This sequence comes from Thinopyrum elongatum, assembly GCA_011799875.1. Lineage (NCBI taxonomy): Eukaryota > Viridiplantae > Streptophyta > Magnoliopsida > Poales > Poaceae > Thinopyrum > Thinopyrum elongatum. Next base: position 576,618,629 of record CM022301.1, read on the forward strand.
GTACAGGAAGTTGTACCAGCTGGAGTACAGAAGAAGACGTAAGGAAACACATGCTTGACACTGCCAATCTCCCATACCTTCCTTGTCAGAGTTGACTTGAGCTCAATAGTGAAGATGCCATGGTCATCTGAGGTCACAAAAACAACATTGGGTCTTTAATGATTCCAATCAAACGTGCTGGGATCTTGAAAGGCATTAGATTGAGGGTCGAGCCCCTTCAAAGAAGCAGATGCTCAGGTCGGAGGAGCGAACCTCCAAGGCGCTGGGGTGGATCAGCAACAGGTAGATCTGTAAGGGCATCGATGGCAGCCATGGAACCGTAGCAGCAGCAACATCAAGCTTGACATTTGGTGTGGCAAGAGGTCCTCGTAGTCCTGGCCACATATGCTTCTCCTCCTGACGTAGTACCATGGGCGGGTCTGGGCGCACGAATCACAACTATCCCCCTGATGAAACAAATGTGTTCTAACACTGACGATGAAAAACACAGAAATCGTCACAAAAAACCGATTTGCCCACTATGAACATGTGCAAAACGAATACCTGAATCGCAAAAAGAACATCGAGCAACATCATCGCAAAAAATCTCCCAAGGCTGAATCCCGATTCGCTCACCTGTTTTTTGCCTGCAAAATAAACGCAAAAGCAAACAGAGATGAAAATAACCCCCGCGCGCAGAGCAACTGGATGTCGCGTCGGGAGCCCCTGTAACAATGGGATGTGTTCCATGTTTCCACCGGAGCCACCTCAAATTGACCCCAAACCGCAAGGGGCCTGGCTAGGACCTCACGCCATCCGGGAGATCGACGTCGTGCGGTCGCCATTGGATCGGACCGGGAGGAGGGGTGGATAGGGCCGGATCCAGCAGCAAGGACCAGATCGGCACCATGGCGGCTGCAGCCACCTCTCATGAACGCCATAGAGCGAATCCCCTCCGTGGAGGCAAAGCTGTGCGGGGCTGGCAGTGAGGAGTGGCGAGGAGAGGAGAGATGAACGGACCTGAGGCAGTGTTTGACGGTGGCGACCTGGGGGAGGCGGTGTGTGACGGCGGCTCCTCTCAGTCCTCGGCGGCGGCGGCTCCTCTCGGGGGACATGGATCCTCTCGGCGGCGGCGGCTCCTCTCGGGACTGGGGCGTTGTTTGAGAAACAGATCGAGGAGCCTCATTGGCTGTTTTTCTTTTACGTGCGGGATGAGATACGAAATAAAACCAGACAAAAAAAACCAACGAAAGAAAACCGACGAAACTGGAAGGTGGGATAGTTACTGCGGGGGAATTGGGAGGTGGGAGGGAGGACGAAAAAAAACCATGATAGATGGAACGAAAATTAACCGACGAAGACTATCAACTGAGACATTAGGAGTGAATCTCTGAGATCTGGACATCGGAGGGCATAGAGATGCTAATTGCACATCGTGGCTACGTTGGAAGCTCTCGGTTAAAAACTTTGAATTTCTTCTGCTGCATGATGTAGGTTAAAAAATTCTTCCACTCTACGAGATTTTTGTTTGTTGGTGAAGAGCATTTATTGTAGCCAATGTCAAAGCTTTCAACATCATAAAAATATTAGAGCTAGTTTTAGTTAAGATTCCAAGGTTGAGAAAACGAGTTGAAAATAGCAGTTGTCATTTGTTCTCTCAGCTAGAAGTGTTCACTGTTCAAGACTACTCTGAACTCGTGGAGCTTCCATTTACACACTGTCAATACGAGCAAGAAGCTGCAAACGTGACTTGGTTTCCTAGATTGCGGGAGTTCGAGTGGAACAACTCCATATTTCGCATGACTTTAAAATTTTTTAACATTTCATCCATTTTCCATGAGCTTCCTACACACAAAAGGGGAAAACAAGAACTTGTGCATGTCTTGCAATCATTAGTAGTTTAGTCCAAATAAAATAAATTTTTCCATAAAAATATAAGATATTGGCATGCATAATAGTAAAATATGATATGTTTAGGAAGTATCAATTATGGATTACTCGAAACTAGTGTCATTGCCTCCTGTCACTTGGAGTTTTGCTCCATTCTCTGCTAAGATAGAGCAAGCAAGATGTAGTTTGGAAGAGTTGAATTACAAACAACACATGTCGAAATTAAACTTGTGGATCACTTGGGAGGGTGGTGAAGATGCATGTTCTAGGATGTGTTGCATTTTCTAATCTAGCTGATCTAATTGAGTTGCCCATCGCTAGTTGCCTCCTCTACCACACCAGATTACCTCCAAAAGTTAACATCTCTCAAGTTCCTTTTGTTGGGAAACGTTGCATGGAAAAACAAAAAAAATTCTACGCACACGCAAGATTTATCCATGGAGATGCATAGCAACGAGGGGGAGAGTGTGTCTACGTACCCTCATAGACCGTAAGCGGAAGCGTTTAGTAACGCGGTTGATGTAGTCGAACTTCTTCGCGCTCCAACCGATCAAGTACCGAACGTACAGCACCTCCGCGTTCAGCACACGTTCATCTCGGTGACGTACTCGTCTTCTTGATCCAGCAAGATGGCGAAGTAGTGGATGAGTTCCGGCAGCACGACGGCGTGATGACGGTGATGGTGAAGTTATCTCCGCCGGGCTTCGCCTAAGCACTACGAAAATATGACCGAGGGTGTAAACGGTGGAGGGGGCGCCGCACACGGCTAAGCAATTGCCTTCCTTAAGTGTGGCACCCCCCTCACACATATATATAGGTGGGGGAAGAGGGGAGAGGCCAAGGGGCGCCCCAAGTAGGGCTGAATCCTACTTGGGGACTTACCCAAGCCGCGCCCCCCTTTCCATATATGAGTGCGGGAGGAAGGCAAGAGGAGCAGGCGCCCCCCCCCCCCCCTTCCTTTCTCTCACGAGGAGGGAAAGGCAGGAGGGGCCACTGATACGTCTTCGACGTATCTATAATTTATGAAGTATTCATGCCATGTTTACAATAATTTTATATGATTTTGGTATGATTTGATTAGAACTAACCCAGACAGACACTGTTTTCAGCAGAACTACCGTGGTGTCGTTTTTTGTGCAGAAATAAAAGTTCTCGGAATGGGCAGAAAATTTACGGTGATTTTTTATGGACCAAAAGAGAACCCCGAAGTACAAGAGTTGGACCAGAAGAGTCCCGAGGCGACGACAAGGTAGGGGGGCGCGCCCTACCCCCCGGGAGGGTGCTCCTACCTTGTCGCTGCCTCGAGGACGCCCTTGACGTGAGACCGACGCCAAAAATTCCTATAAATACCGAAACCCCCAGAAATAAACCTAGATAAGGAGTTCCGCCGCCGTAAGCCTCTGTAGCCACGAAAAACCAATCTAGGCCTCTCTGGCACCCTGCCGGAGGGGGCCATCATCACCGGAGGCCATGGAGGAGGATCCTGGAGGGGGCCATCATCGCCATGGAGGCCAAGGACCAGAGGGAGAACCTCTCCCCATCTAGGGGGGAGGCCATGGAGGAGGAAGCACAAGGGGGAGACCCTCTCCCCCTCTCTCTCGGTGGCGCCGGAGTGCCACCGAGGGAACCATCGCCGCGGTGATTGTCTTCATCAACATCACCATCTTCATCACTTTCCTCATCTCTTTTCGGCAGTCCACTCCCCCGCACCCCGCTGTAATCCCCTACTTGAACATGGTGCTTTATGCCACATATTATGATCCAATGATGTGTTGCCATCCTATGATGTTTTGAGTAGATTTCCTTTGTCTTTTGGGTTGATTGATGATCTAGATTGGTTTGAGTTGTATGTTTTATTTTGGTGTTGTCCTATGGTGCCTTCCGTGCCGCGCACACGTGAAGGATTCCCGTTGTAGGGTGTTGCAATACGTTCATGATTCGCTTATAGTGGGTTGCTAGAGTGACAGAAACATAAACCCGAGTAAGGGGGTTGTTGCGTATGGGATAAAGGGGACTTGATGCTTTAATGCTATGGTTGGGTTTTACCTTAATGATCTTTAGTAGTTGCGGATGCTTGCTAGAGTTCCAATCATAAGTGCATATGATCCAAGAAGAGAAAGTATGTTAGCTTATGCCTCTCCCTCTTATAAAATTGCAATGACGACTACCGATCTTGTTAACAATTGCCTAGAACAATTCCGCACACCGACCCATCATTATTCCACACTCGCTATTTCTAATATATAGTAATATATTCTAAATTCATGTTAACAGCACCTACTTTTATATTTTAGTTCTCCGATATCATGTAAAGTTATCCTCTTCATACCCACAATGTAGTTTATTTCTCGTTTCTAGATGGAAGCAAACGTTCGGTGTACGTAGAGTCGTATCAGTGGCAGATAGGACTTGAGAGAATATTGATCTTACCTTTAGCTCCTTGTGGGTTCGACACTCCATACTTATCACTTCCACCTTTGGGAATTGCTACGATGATTCCTTGCACTTGGGGATTATCAAGCTCTTTTCTGGCGCCGTTGCCGGGGAGCAATAGCGTGGGGTTGATATTTTCGTGTATGCTTGTTTGCTTTCTTCACTAAGTAGATTTTGTTTTACCTTTTTATTTTCTTTAGTTGTGGGTGAAACAAACAAGAAAATTAAAAAAAGTGCAAATTACAAAAAATTACTTGCCTCTTATGCTTAAAAAGTTTTTCAAAAAGAGAAATGATTGGAAGGTTGTGCATTGGAGAAGTGAGGGTCGACCTTGAACACTTGTGTTCATGCTCATGGAAACAATGTAGAAATTTTCATGGAAGTTTCTCAAAAATAATTATCCCCCTGTATATATACTTTGTATTATAAAAATAATGTGCCTAGATTTGCTTTTAAGATGATTAGATTGCTTGTTTGGTATGTGCGGTGCAAAAACAAAAACTTTTGCTGTGGTGCGCGAATTTACATTTTTTACTGGAACATGAAAAAATCCTGAAATTTTTACAAAGTACTTCTATGCAAATTTTTTATTTTTTCCGAAATTTTCATAATTTTTTGAGGTACATAAGTATATGAAATATTCAGATTGCTACAGACTATCCTATTTTGACAGATTCTGTTTTCTATGTGTTGTTTACTTATTTTGATGAATCTATGGGTAGTATCGGGGGGTATGAACCATGGTGAAGTTTGAATACAGTAGATATAATGCTAATATGAAATTGGAATGATTTTAAAACAGTACCTAAAGGTAGTGATTTGCTTTATTATACTAACGGATCTCACAAGGTTTTTTGTTAAGTTTTGTGTGGATGAAGTGTCCGAAGATCGGGGAGTTATCGATATGAGAAGAATAAGGAGAGGCAAGAGTTCAAGCTTGGGGATGCCCAAGACACCCCAATTAAATATTCCAAGGATGCTCAAGCATCTAAGCTTGGGGATGCCCCGGTTGGCATCCCATCTTTCTTCCTCAACAATTATCGGTATACCTCGGTTTTTGTTTTGTTCACATGACATGTGTCTTTTGAGTTTATTTTTCCTTTCTTATCATTTATGCACCATGCTAGTATGAGATAGTCCTTCATTGATTTATAGAATGTTTCATGTGCTTCACTTAAATCTTTTGAGTATGGCTTTATAGAATGCTCTTTGTGCTTCACTTAAATCTTTTGAGTATGACTTTATAGAATGCTTCGTGTGCTTCACTTATATATTTTGAGCTTGGATATTGGTCAACCTATATTAATTTTAGAATGCTCTATGAACTTCACTTATATATTTTAGAGTATGAATAAAATTATCATCGGAATTGGGCTTGGAAGAGTATCATTAAAATATCATGCCTGGCTAAAAAGGCATTAAAGAAAAGCGCTTGTTGGGAGACAACCCAATATTTACCCCTACTGTTTTTATGTGTTCTCATAATTTTTCTACTGTAGTAATCATGTTTTATAGCTTTTGTTTCAATAAAGTACCAAGTAAAGCCTTTGAGATAGTGTGGATGATAGTTGACTTGATTCTGTGCAAAAACAGAAACTTTTGCGTCCAGTACAGAAATTCCTATCTTTTACTAGAACGTGGAAAAATTCTGAAATTTTTAAAGTTCATTTAAACACAAATTTTCTACGTTCTCCTAAGTTTTTAGAATTTTTGGAGTAACAGAAGTATGAGATTAATTCGGATCTTTACAGACTGTTCTGTTTTTGACAGATTCTGTTTTTGATGCATAGTTTGCTTGTTTCCTACTTTCTATGGCTTATATTGCTCAATATAAATTGTAGAAATGATAGGGTACAGTAGGTATCATGTGATAAAAAAAATTAATCTTGTCTTGACAGTACCAAAGTGAATGATTTGTTTTATCATACTAACCCATCTCACGAAGTTTCGTTAAGTTTTGTGTGATTGAAGTTTTCAAGTTTTGGGTGAGATATCGATACGAGGAGAATAAGGAGTGGAAAGACCCTAAGCTTGGGGATGCCCAAGGCACCCCAAGGTAATATTCAAAGAAGACTCAAGCGCCTAAGCTTGGGGATGCCCCGGAAGGCATCCCCTCTTTCGTCTTCAAAACCATCGGTATACCTTACTCGGAGCTATATTTTTATTCATCACATGATGATATGTGTTTTGCTTGGAGCGTATTTTCATTTTACTTGCTGTTTGAATAAAATCATTGGATCTGAAATCTTGAATGAGAGAGAGTCCTCCCATGGCTATTTAACTATTTGACTACTCATTGATCTTCACTTATATCTTTCTGGAGTAGTTTTGTCATTTACTCTCGTGCTTCACTTATATCCTATGAGTAAATGATTGAATGAATTGAATATCATAAATCTAAAATTATATATGCTTCATATGTTTATCCCATGGGGAGTAATGAATTCACATATAAGAAGTATAGGTGGTAAAATTTATTGAAAGTTAGCAAACTCAACATTGGTCACTTGAACAATTCATGAAAGAATATTGAAGGAAGAGAGATTTCACATATAAATATATTATCTTGGACATCTTCTATGATTGTGAGCGCCATTAATTATTTTCAAACTTGAGCAAATTAGTTGAAGTTGGACAAGGAAGACAACGTAATGAGTTATGTTTGGGTATATTTGCATAGAAGTTATATTGTTATGGATCCTCTAACATGTGTTGCTTGCTTAGGATCTTTTGTTAGCCAAAATTTTGTACTAAGTAGAGATACTACTTGTGCATCCAAAATCCTTAAACCCCGTTTCATGCCATGAGTGTCCACCATATCTACCTATGGATTGAATAAGATCCTTCAAGTAAGTTGTCATCAGTGCAAAAAGCAATAAAAATTGCTCCTAAATATGCATGATCTTTTATTGTAACGGAAAATAAGCGTTGTACGAACTTGTGATGGTAAAGGAATAAAAGCGATGGACTGCATAATAAAGGTTGCTATCACAAAGGGCAATACAACGTGACGTTCCTTTGCATTAAGGGTTTGCACATCCAAAATTAAAAAGCACATGACAACCTCTGCTTCCCTCTGCGAAGGGCCTATCTTTTACTTTCATGCATTTACTTTTATGCAAGAGTCAATAGTATTCCTTCTTATTTAAACCTCAATTATTCTTTAGTTGGCAAGCATCATGTGGTGGGGAAAGATCCAAGCTTATATGGCCATTCAAATATATTTGATCATGAATTATTATTGTTGACAATTATCTATATGATAAATAAGTTGGGAGGCGAAACATTAAGCCCCTATCTTCCTCTGTGTTTGACGGATGCTATTTGTTTTAAAAATATGCTTTGAGTGTTAGCAATCATGGAAGACTATATGATAGTTGAGTATGTGGAATTTGCTAAATCAAAGCTCTTACATAGACCCTTCCTGAAAATAAGATGAATTGCAATTGTTTGGTGACTGAAAGCCTAGTTTGTTAGTTTTCAAGAAACTTTATGGTCTATACTTTAACATGTGAATAGCTTGTTACTTGATCATGAGAAGTTTTATGAGATGAGCTACTGTTTATGATAAAGAATAATGCTAGAAAAGGTGTTTGGAACCATCATTCATCAAATTTATGCACTATTCTAGCATTCACACTTCATAAATTATTTCTTTTATCATTTACCTACTCGAGGACGAGCAGGAATTAAGCTTGGCGATGCTGATACGTCTCCGACGTATCTATAATTTATGAAGTATTCATGCCATGTTTACAACAATTTTATATGGTTTTGGTATGATTTGATTAGAACTAACCCAGACTGACGCTGTTTTCAGCAGAACTACCGTGGTGTCGTTTTTTGTGCAGAAATAAAAGTTCTCGGAATGGGTTGAAAATTTACGGTGATTTTTTATGGACCAAAAGAGAACCCCGAAGTACAAGAGTTGGACCAAAAGAGTCCCGAGACGACGACAAGGTAGGGGGGCGCGCCCTACCCCCCCCCCCCCTGAGAGGGTGCTCCTACCTTGTCGCTGCCTCGTGGACCCCCTTGAAGTGAGACCGACGCCAAAAATTCCTATAAATACCAAAACCCCCAGAAATAAACCTAGATCGGGAGTTCCGCCGCCGTAAGCCTCTGTAGCCATGAAAAACCAATCTAGGCCCTCTCTGGCACCCTGCCGGAGGGGGCCATCATCACCGGAGGCCATGGAGGAGGATCCTGGAGGGGGACATCATCGCCATGGAGGCCAAGGACTAGATGGAGAACCTCTCCCCATCTAGGGGGAGGCCATGGAGGAGGTAGCACAAGGGGGAGACCCTCTCCCCCTCTCTCTCAATGGCGCCGGAGTGCCACCGGGGGAACCATCGCCGCGGTGATTGTCTTCATCAACATCACCATCTTCATCATGTTCCTCATCTCTTTTCGGCGGTCCACTCTCCCGCACCCCGTTGTAATCCCCTACTTGAACATGGTGCTTTATGCCACATATTATGATCCAATGATGTGTTGCCATCCTATGATGTTTTGAGTAGATTTCCTTTGTCTTTTGGGTTGATTGATGATCTAGATTGGTTTGAGTTGTATGTTTTATTTTGGTGCTGTCCTATGGTGCCTTCTGTGCCACGCACACATGAAGGATTCCCGCTGTAGGGTGTTGCAATACGTTCATGATTCGCTTTTAGTGTGTTGCTAGAGTGACAGAAGCTTAAACCCTAGTAAGGGGGTTGTTGTGTATGGGATAAAGGGGACTTAATGCTTTAATGCTATGGTTGGGTTTTACCTTAATGATCTTTAGTAGTTGCGGATGCTTGCTAGAGTTCCAATAATAAGTGCATATGATCCAAGAAGAGAAAGTATGTTAGCTTATGCCTCTCCCTCATATAAAATTACAGTGATGACTACCGATCTTGTTAACAATTGCCTAGGATAATTCCGCACACTGACCCATCATTATTCCACACTCGCTATTTCTAATATATAGTAATATATTCTAACTTCAAGTTAACAGCATCTGCTTTTATATTTTAGTTCTCCGATATCATGCAAAGTTATCCTCTTCATACCCACAGTGTAGTTTATTTCTCGTTTCTAGATGGAAGCAAATGTTCGGTGTACGTAGAGTCGTATCAGTGGCAGATAGGACTTGAGAGAATATTGATCTTACCTTTAGCTCCTTGTGGGTTCGACACTCCATACTTATCACTTCCACCTTTGGGAATTGCTACGATGATTCCTTGCACTTGGGGATTATCAGCCACCCCTCCCCTTTCCTTCCCCTAGGGCTGGCCGGCCATGTAGAGGGGCGCACCAGCCCCCTAGTGGGCTGGTCTGTCCCCTCCTTTGGCCCATTAAGCCCATACACTTACCGGGGGTGTCCGGAACCCCTTCCGGTGACCCGATGACTACCCGGTGTACTCCGAAACTATTCCGGTGTCTGAATACCATCGTCCTATATATCAATCTTTACCTCTCGACTATTTCGAGACTCCTCGTCATGTCTGTGATCTCATCCGGGACTCCGAACAACATTCAGTTGCCAAATCATATAACACTATATCGTCAACGAACGTTAAGCGTGCGGACCCTACGGGTTCGAGAACTATGTAGACATGACCGAGACACCTCTCCGGTCAATAACCAATAGCGGAACCTGGATGCCCATATTGGTTCCTACATATTCTACGAAGATCTTTATCGGTCGAACCGTTATGACAACATACGTAATTCCCTTTGTCTATCGTCGGTATCTTCATACCTAGTTCAATCTCGTTACCGGCAAGTCTCTTTACTTGTTCTGTAATACATCACCTCGTAACTAACTCCTTAGTCATTTGCTTGCAAGATTATGATGTGTATTACCGAGAGGGCCCAGAGATACCTCTCCGAAACTCGGAGTGACAAATCCTAATATCGATATATGCCAACTCAACAAACACCTTCAGAGATACTTGTAGAGCATCTTTATGATCACCCAGTTACGTTGTGGCGTTTGATAGCACACAAGGCATTCCTCCGATATTCGGGAGTTGCATAATCTCATAGTCGAAGGAATATGTATTTGACATGAAGAAAGCAATAGCAATAAACTAAACGATCATTATGCTAAGCTAACGGATGGGTCTTGTCCATCACATCATTCTCCTAATGATGTGATCCCGTTATCAAATGACAACACATGTCTATGGTTAGGAAACCTTAACCATCTTTGATCAACGAGCTAGTCTAGTAGAGGCTTACTAGGGACACGGTATTTGTTTATGTATTCGCACATGTATTTAAGTTTCCGATCAATACAATTCTAGCATGAATAATAAACCTTTATCATGATTAAGGAAATATAATAATAACCAATTGCCTCTAGGGCATATTTCCATCACCTTTGTGTAGCAAATTTGAGTGATAGTAATGTCGTGTTGCTGACTCACAATGAAAGGGATGTCATATACAAGTTACCAGTTGAACGCCTCGTGATTATGTATTATGGTGCTCGTGACAAGGAATTGACACAATTGCTCTCACATTTCCAAGATCTCAGTGAGTTGCAACATTTGTCAGTGGAAGGGTTTGTGTGGTGGAGCAGCAGCAGACGACAAGGTGAGAGGAGGAACGAGGGCAACAACAGGGTGGACTTTTGCTCTCATGTCCTCATCTACAGAAACTGGAATCTTGCATTGTCGAGACCTGAACCTACTCGCCAGTTCGCTCCAAGATCTCCGCTACAGCCGCTCATTCGAAATATATGGTTGCCCCAAGTTTCTCTCCTCTAACTCATCCTCCCCTTCTCATGCACATCGCCTCTCCCTAGGCATTGCCGCCTCACATAATTATGCATCTACGACATCATCAAATTCTTCACCGATTTTCGAGCCCCACTACGGACGCAAGTGTGACGACCCCGGCTTAATCGTGCACTAACCATACACGCAAATGCACACGATCAAGCCAAAGGACTCACTTGAAGATATCACAACACAACTCTAAAATATAAATAAAGTCGTACAAACTTTATATTACAAGCCAGGGCCTCGAGGGCTCGAATACGTAGCTCGATGGCATACAAGAGTTAGCGGAAGCATCAGATATCTAGGTACAGATATATTACAGAAATAGAGATAAGCCTTTAGGAAGGCGGGGCAAAATAAAATACTACGATCGAAAGGCGTAGGCCTCCTACCTCGGACCCTCCAAACCTACTCCTGGTCGTCGGTCGGCTCCTCGTAGTAGTACTCGCCGGGAGGGTAGTAGTAGTAGCCGTAGTTGTCGACAGGGGCATCTATCTCAGGGGCTCCATCATCTGGTGGCGACATATGGGTACGGGAAGAAAAAGAAAGTAAAGAAAACGTGAGTACTCATCCGAAGTACTCAGCAAGCAAGGATCTACACTACATATGCAACATTTTCAAAGGAGGGTTGTATATGTGGACTGGGCTGCAGAAATGCCAGAATAGAGGGAAGAGTCTAGTCCTATCGAAGACTAGCATCTTCAATCATTTTCATCGGTCTTCCAGCATTAGAAGAGTGTAGATTAACATAATGTAACGTAGTTGTAGTATCATCAACCTCGCCCAGAGATCCTTCCTCGACTCCCTGCGAGAAAGCAATCCCAGAGCCATACTATCCAGTTATCATCTCAAGTTCTAGTTGTACCGATCGGGATACAACTCCGAGTGTCCGTTACCGTAGGACGGGCTATCGATAGATGTTTTCTTCCCTGCAGGGGTGCACCAACTTACCCACCACGCTCACTTAACTCCGGCCGGACACACTTTTCTGGGTCATGCCCGGCCTCGGCTAAGCAACACGCCGCAACTCGACCTAGGCTCTAAAGAGAGGTCAGCATGCCGGACTATCCTATGCCCCCAGAGGTCTTGGGCCTTCGCCCTGGGAACCCTGCATGTTGCGAGGACGCTCCGGAAGCAGACCTAGCCCCCTTAATACAAGCACAGGCTTAACCAGTCCAATCCAAAGCGGGCCGCTCCTCGCTGACCTCTATAGAGCTTCGGCTGATGTATACGATGCAGAACGCCCATACTATGCCCACGTGATGGTTAGTGCTATCAGGCCAGAGGCCCCTCGGATCAAATATCCAAACCGTTAGTGTGTTGGTAGTGCGGTAACGAGCAGAGACTCACGAAAGATGTGACCCCGTCGCCCCGTCTCGAGGACTTGCGGCAAGGGCGAGGAATGCCCAGCCACGCCTCATGTTCAACTCTCGGGCACCATCCAGGTCCACCCGATTCCACATCACTCGCTATTAAGCTCGCGCGGGTACCCCTCAGGGCCGACCCGTCTTTATCCAGTATGAATAGTTTCATCAGTAATGTAAAGTCATCTGTGTGGCTACCACATCAAGAAGGAATCCGAGGCATCACCCTCGTTGGATCCCCACCTGACATAACCGTCAAGGTGAACGTAAGAGGAATCACCCTCGAGGTCCACTTTTGAGGAGTTGCACAACAGTGTCGGTTTCGGGGGTGGTGTAGGAGGAATCACCCTCACTGACCACGACCGATTAACTAACCTACAAGGTTATCATCAGAAGTGCTGACGAGGTATCACCCTCGGCACTCGATAGTAACCCAGTAGTGTCGAGCAACTAAGGGGAAGTGTCGTGCGGTGCCGGGGCCTGGTCTTCGATCCCGTTGCTCGGGTCTTCTGATCATCCAGCGGGGCAGTCGGGATAAGTGAGGTCTCTGATGGTCTCTACCCAACCTATTCTAAACAGTTTAGGATAAGCAGGTAGGTAACAAAGCAGGTTACAACAAACAGGCTATGCAGCGATATAGGATACAGTAACAGCAGCAGATTCTAATGCAAGCATAAGAGAGAAGAGAAAGGGGGCGATATCGGAATGCTCAAAAAGGGGGTGCTTGCCTGGTTGTTCGGCGGCAAGGGCAAGGTCGTCAACTGTGTCGTCGGGCTCCTGAGCAGCGTCGGCCTCGGGAGCTACGTCGACGTCGGGGTCTACCGAGAGAGAAGAGGGGGAGGAAACAGATAAATGCACAGCAAACGATGCAATACAGGGCATGCTATGCTAAGATGCAGTGCAGGGTTGCCTAAAGATGCATCTAGGTCATTTTAGTTATTATAGGATTAAGGTGGGATTTATTTACCGGTGACGATGCACTATTCATCTACCGGATACGGCCTCGAAGTTGTGGTTTCACCTATGTAGGGGGTTCCGGCATCGAAACAGACGACACGATCAGATTCTTCTCGTCGTTCTGATCAAGTTTCATGTTTTAAGTTTTTCGATCTGAGCTACGGTTTAAAAGTTATTAATTTCAAAGTTTAAATGATTTTCTGGAATTATTTTTATTATCAAAAAATGATATATGACGTCAGCATGAGGTGTGGATGACGTCAGCAGGTCAACAGAGCTGACCAGGGTCAAATATGACATGTGGGCCCAGTGAGACCCACATGTCAGTCTCTGATAATTAACAGAGTTAATTAAAACTAATCCAGAGAGTTATTTAGCAGCTGGCCCCACCTGTCAGTGACTTATTAACTAAACTAATTAACTTTTAATTATAAAAACGTTTTTAATTAACTAAAATGCGGTGGGGCCCACATGTCAGTGGCTGGGTTGCCCAGTCAGCGCAGTTGACTGGGTCAACCCAGTCAACTGGGGCCCCCAGGGCCCACGGTCAGTGACCCAGGGGTGGGTCCCACTCATGCCATGTCGGCGACGACGCCGGAGCGACGCCGGCGACCTCAAAACGCGGCGGCGCGGCTCGGGTTCCACCGGAAAATGGCCACAGGCCATCATTTTGGACGCGGATGGCCGCGTTCGAACGCGCACGAGACGGCGCATCTAGCGGGGGCACTAGCACGACCGGAGATGGACTAAAACGACGGCGGCGAGCAGCGGGGCGGGCGCCGGAGTTCGGCCTTCGTCGGGTTCGGAGTTACAGCGCGCTAAACGAGCAGCGCGAGGCTTCTACGGCGTCTACATGATGCGGCGAAGGCAACGGTGGCACGCACGGGACCAAATGGTCACCGTGGCCACGCCGGCGACGAGGCCAGGCGGAGGCGCAATCAGGCTCGGGCTACGCGGCGGCTACGGCGACGCAGGAGGGCAGAAGAGCTAGGAGAGAGGAGGAGCAGCTCACCGTGCGGCACGCAAGGTGGCCCTTGACAGGTTAGTAGCAGCAGACGGTGGCCGGAGACGACGGATTTCGCCGGAGCCGAAGAGGAAGGGGGCGGCGTTGTGCACTGCCTGCGGTGCTCCCCGACTCCAACCGCAGGCACCAGGCGACGAAGCGGTCGACGAGGAACCCCTACGGCATCACGGCGAGGCGTGGCGAGGCTGGTGGCCACGGGAACAACCGCGAGTGGTTACGGTGGCGCTCGGGCGACGGATCTGGGGAGGGGGAACAGCTCAGCTGAGCGAGGGAGAGAAGGGGAGAGTCACCGTGTAACACCCCCTGTCATTAGCGACAGTAATCACCTTTGATAATGACATGTCAACATGTTTGATAGTGCATAATCATCATTAGCATCATATTGCATTTCAACTCCTCAGTCAAATTCAAATTTAAATGAAAGTGGAAAATAAAAGTTGTCCAACATTGAAACTAAAATGTTCAATAAATAACAAATATTGCAGAGACTATTCTAGAATTGAAACCAACAATTAATAAATTAATTAGGTGGCTCAAACATTACCAAAACAGCAAGGATTGATGCATTTTAATTATTATAAAAATTTATGTGAACTCAAGTTAACTCCAAACTGATTTTTGGTAGTAGTACAGGATGCCTAGTAATTATTGGAACAATTCCCATGTTTTACAAAATTCAATTTGAGGCCTAACTATTTACTAAACAGGAGTTATGAATAAATAAAAAGAAAAAGACAGAAGAAAAGAATACAAAGGGACAACCCCACACCCCCCCCCCGGCCCAACTGGGCCACGGCACTAGGCCGGCCCAGCTCCCTCCCCCCTGGCCTATACCCCTCCCCAGGCCGAACCCTAACCCACCCCCACCGACACTCCCCCCCCCCCCCTCGCTCCCCCCTCCCCCGATCCAGAACTGGATCGGGCGCTGCTGCGCGACCGCCGCCCAGCGTCGTCGTCGCCCGTGCCGCCTCCCCTCGCCAGACCACGCCGCAGCACGCCGCCTCCTCGTCTCCTCCCCAACGGCCGACCCCGAGCCTCGCCGACCCGTTCCTCTACGCCGCTCGTGAGCCCCCCCCCCTTTCTTCTTCTCGCCTCGCTCTGCAGCACGCGCGCGTGCGCGCGCCGCTCGCGCCCGTGGCCGTTCCCTCGAACGCGCTCGCCGCGGTCACCGCGCTCCGCCCACTGCTCGCGCCACCCCCCCCCCCCCCCCGTCCGCCGCTCCGCCGCGCTCGCCCGCCCGGCTCGCGCCCGCGCGCACGCGCTGCCGCCCGCGTCGCCGCGCCCCTGACGCCGCCCGCGCGCACGCACACGCACGCCCGCGCCCGCGCGCCGCGCCGCGCCCGCCACCCGCGCCTGCCTGTGGCCCTCGTGCCACTGACCAGTGGGGCCTAGTGCCCCAATGCCACTGGCCAGTGGGCCGCACCCCCCTGTGACGCTGACGAACGGGCCCACGCCCTAAAACGAAAATAAAAAAAATGGAATTAGAAATAAAAAATAAATAAAAATAATTAAAATAAATAATTAATTAGTTAATTAATTAAGTTAATTAACCCTGTTTAGATTAATCTAATTTAATTAATTAGTTTAATTAAATGTTAATTAATTAGTTAACCCTAATTAACCTAACCAGTCTATGACATGTGGGAACCATGTGTCAGGACGCCTGCTGATGTCAAGCTGACGTCAGCATAACACTGTTTCGGATAATGTTAATTTAAATAATTAATTAAATTCTAGAAATTAATAAAAACTTTAGAAAATCATATTAAATAATCCGTAACTCCGATGAAAATACTTTATACATGAAACTTGCTCAGAATTCCGATACGAACCCGAATACGCCCTCCGTATTCCCGTCAGATGCCTCTAGCTATAAGAACATTGAACTTTTAGACCGATTTCGATAAATGAATAGTGCCCAACTTTAATTAAATAAATCCGAATGAATTCCTAAATTAACTAAATCATTTAGTTAGGCAGTAGAACACCCCGGCATATCGTTTAGGCATGTCATACATATTGTTTGCATTATTGCCGTGAATTTATTGTTTCTCTCCCCCTCCTTCTCTCTCGATAGACGCCGAGACCGACGACGCTGCACCTGGGTACGACTACACTACCGACGAGCAGCCCGTTGACGACCCCTCTCTCTTGCCAGAGCAACCAGGCAAGCCCCCCCCCCTTGAGCATCCAGATATCGCCCATTCTATTCTCCTGCTTGCATTAGATTTTGCTACTGTTAATGTATGCTCCTATTCTGATGCATAGCCTGCTGTTGTAACCTGTTCATTGTTACCTTACCTGCCTATGATAAACTATTTAGTTTAGGTTGGAATGAACCATCAGTGACCCCACCACCTTATCCTTGTTGCCCCTGCTTGATCATCGACGACTCGATCAACGTGATCGTTGACCAGAGACCGACACCTCACTTCACACCCCCTTAGTTGTACGACTCTGCGTAGTAACTATCGAGTGCCGAGGGTGATACCTCGTAACGCACTCCCGATGAATACTCTGCAGTGTAGCTGTTCGGTCGTGGTCATCGAGGGTGATTCCTCCTTCTCCACTTCCGATACGACTCTGTCGTGCAACCCTCAGTGTGAACCTCGAGGGTGATACCTCATACGTTCACCCTGATGATTTCGTCGAGTGGAATCCGCCGAGGGTGATTCCTCGGGTTTTCCCCTTGATGTTATGACCACACGATTACTTGACCTTTGTTACAGGCGGGTCCACCCTGGTGGGTACCCGCTGGGGATCTATGATGTCGGGTGTGCCGGAAGGGCACTCGAGTGTGACATTGTGGCGGAGCATCAGAGACTCTGATTGTCTCCGCGTGATACTAATTGAGCCTACTGGATTTGGGTGTGTGATCTGAGTGGGTTGACGTGCCCTATACGCACTACCACCACGTGGGATAATGGTTATGGGACCCTCTGCGAAGTACGTTTCTCCCGAAAGCTCGTCTGACGTCACGATTCACCGTGCGGGCTGATTGTCGGGATTGGGCTGGATACTTCACTGACGAGTTCAGTGTCGCGCCTGCACCCCGGCCAGTCTCGCAACGCGCAGGGTGCCCAGGGCGATGGCCCGAGACCTCTGGGTGCATAGGTTAGTCCGGCGTGCTGACCTCTCTGCCGAGCCTAGGTAGGGCGTTGCTTCGTGTTGATCTTCCGAGGACGGGCATTACCCAGCAAGTGTGTCCGGCCAGAGTTGATAGAGCGTGTTGGGTAACAGTAGTGCACCCCTGTAGGGATGAATCTTCTATCGATAGCCGGTCCTATGGTAAAGGACGCTCAGTTTGTGTATCTCGCTTGGGAGTCGAGGAAGGATCTTTAAGCTGTACTTCAACATGTTTGCTAAATAAAATGCTATTCTATTCTCTTCTAGTGCTGCAAGATGATGGCCTTGTGAAGATGTTTGAAGATGCTAGTCTTCGATAGGACTAGGCCTTCTCTCTATTCTGGCATTTCTGCAACCCAGTCCACATATACAGCCTTTCTCCATTGATAATGTTGCATATGTAGTATAGATCCTTGCTTGCTGAGTACTTCGGATGAGTACTCACGGTTGCTTTACTTTATCTTTTCCCCATATACCCCACCTTGATGATACATCAGACGATGGAGTCTAGGAGCCAGATGCCACCACCGGAGCTTACTACCAGGAGGGTCCAGAGGGTACTTACTACTGGATCGAGCCAGCTGACCAGGAGTAGGATCGGAGGCTCCCAGGCAGGAGGCCAATGCCTTTCGATCTAGTGTCGCTGTTTGTGCTAGCCTTCTTAAGGCAAAACTTGTCTAACTATGTCTGTACCCAGATAATATTTGTATGACTAACTTATGTATTCGGATCTTCGGATCCCTGGTCTGTAATATTGTGGACCTCCGTTTAAATTGTGTTAGAGTTGTGTTGTGATATCTTCCCTTGAGTCCCTGTGCTTGATCGTACACGTTTGCGTGTATGATTAGTGTACGATTGATTCGGAGGCGTCACAAGTTGGTATCAGACCCGACTGCCTGTAGGAAGCCCCCTTCCAATTCCTTGGCCGAAGTTGAGTCTAGACATCAAAAAACTAATTTACTAACTTGGCTGTGTGGGTTACGGGCCCACGTCGCCAACTGGGTGGTATTAGGATCTTTTATTCCTCGTCTATACTCTGAGACTCTGATCTCTCTTCTATTCGGGTTACATAAATTTTACTAACGCCGACACTTAGGATCTCGTAAATTCCGTCTACCCGGAGAGCTGGATATCTGTGCGATTTCCCTGTCGTTGATCTGATTAGTCTGATAATCATTTTCCTTTCCATTGTTTTGTTTAACCTTTCTCTTCGAGTTGTATTATACTCCGAGTTGTTATTCGATGAGACCGGATTCTGCATCAGAGTGCACACGGAGAGTAGGATCCAGCAAGTTGATCGATCATCGGTGTTCTCTAAACTCGACTTGAGGTTGGGTTATCCCCAGATCCGTGTCCGTGAAGAGGATATTCCCAAGACTGCATTCGTCACTCGATATGGCTCCTATGAATACACCGTCATGTCATTTGTCCTAACGAATGCTCCAGCAAATTTCTCCCGTCTGATGAATTATATATTCATGGATTACCTCGACAAATTCGTCGTGGTTTATTTGGATGATATCCTGATATATTCTAAGAATAGAAAAGAACATGCTGAACACCTCTGTTTGGTACTAGAAAGGCTTCGAGAACACCAGTTGTATGCCAAGTATTCCAAATGTGAATTTTGGCTTTCTGAAGTAACTTACCTTGGACATGTGATTTCCAAGGATGGAATTGCTGTTAACCCCGAACGAGTTCAGGCTATTCTTGACTGGACTCCCCCGAAGAATGTTAAGCAAGTCAGAAGTTTTCTCGGACTTGCTAGTTATTGCCGTCGATTCGTTGAGAACTTTTCCAAGATTGCAAAACCATTGACAAATCTGCTTCACAAAGGTGTTAAATTTGAGTGGACAGAAAAATGTCAAGAAAGCTTTCAGACACTAAAAGATAAATTGACATCTGCCCCAGTATTAGCACCCCCGGATTCCCAAAAGGATTTCGTGATATACTGCGATGCCTCCCGTCAAGGATTAGGCTGTGTCCTAAAGCAAGAACGCAAGGTGATTGCTTATGCCTCCCGACAATTGCGTCCTCACGAAGAAAATTACCCAGTGCACGATTTCGAACTTTCTGCGGTTATCTATGCCCTGAAGCTATGGCGACATTACCTTCTTGGTAACCGTTGTGAGATATATACGGATCATCAAAGTTTGAAGTATTTATATACTCAACCGGATCTGAACCTTCGTCAACAAAGATGGCTCGAGACAATTACCGATTATGATATGAATATCTCATACACCCCTGGCAAGGCAAATGTAATGGCCGATGCTTTGAGCCGTAAGGCTTATTGCAGCAACCATGTGGTTCAGGAATCACAACCTATGCTATATGAAGAGCTTCGTAAATTGAACCTCCATATTGTTCCACAGGGTTATCTCAATACCCTGGTTGTCGAACCAGATTTAGAACACAACATCAAGACTATGCAATGGTATGACTCTGAAGTTGAAAGGATTAAGCAATGCCTTGAAAAAGGAAAACCGTCGGAGTTCCATCTTGATAATGATGGGATCCTATTTTTCCAACACCGTCTCTTCGTACCTAAGTTCAAAGATGAGAGAGAACACGTTATGATGGAAGCTCATGACACTCCTCTGTCAATTCATCCTGGTAGCACAAAGATGTACCGTGACATTTGTCAGAGATACTGGTGGTCTAACATGAAGCGAGATATTGCTCGTTATGTTTCTGAGTGTGACGTTTGCCGCCGCGTTAAAGCTCAACATCAAGGGCCCGCAGGAACTCTGCAACCCCTTGCAATTCCTGAATGGAAATGGGACAAGGTCCAAATGGATTTCATTACTGGTTTTCCCAAATCTCAGAAGGGTCATGATGCTATTTTTGTCGTGATTGACCGATTCTCCAAGGTTGCTCACTTTCTGCCAGTTAAGGAGACAATCACTGCTAGCCAGTTAGCAGATTTGTATGTTTCCCGAATTGTGTCACTCCACGGTGTTCCGTTGGAGATCAGTTCTGATCGTGGCAGCCTCTTCACCTCCAGATTCTGGAATAGTTTCCAAGAAGCTATGGGAACTCATCTGCCTTTCAGCACCGCTTTTCACCCTCAGTCACAGGGTCAAGTTGAATGAGTTAATCAAGTGCTCGAAGATATGCTTCGAGCCTGCGTCATCTCCTTCGGTAAGAAATGGGAGGAATCTCTCCCGTATGCCGAATTCTCTTACAACAATAGCTATCAGGCTAGTCTGAAGATGGCACCGTTTGAAGTTCTATACGGACGTAAGTGTCGAACCCCTCTGAATTGGTCGGAAACTGGGGAACGCTCACTCGTCGGACCGGACATTATTCAGCAAGCAGAAGACCAAGTCCGCATTGTCCGTGAACATTTGAAAACTGCTCAGTCTCGTCAGAAGAGCAACTATGACCGAAAGCACCAGGAAATGGTCTATCAACCTGGCGAGCAAGCTTACCTCCGCGTCACTCCGTTGAAAGGCACTCATCGGTTCGGAATCAAAGGCAAGTTAGCTCCTCGCTACATTGGCCCGTTCCGTATTCTTGCCCGTCGAGGAGAAGTGGCATATCAATTGCAGTTGCCGCCAAATCTTTCTCAAGTACATGATGTCTTTCATGTATCCCAACTCCGTCGCTGCTTCAAGGATCCTATTCGAGCTATGGATCACGAAGTGCTTGAATTACGGGAAGATCTGTCTTATCCAGAATATCCCATCCGTGTTCTTGATGAAGCTGAACGTCGGACTCGTCAAAAGTCAATCAAATTCCTCAAAGTTCAGTGGTCGAATCATTCTGAAGATGAAGCCACTTGGGAACGCGAGGATCATCTTCGTGAAGAATACCCCACTTTCTTTCAGTCTTCCTCTTAATTCTCGGGACGAGAATTCTTAATAGATGAGGAGAGTTGTAACACCCCCTGTCATTAGCCACAGTAATCACCTTTGATAATGACATGTCAGCATGTTTGATAGTGCATAATCATCATTAGCACCATATTGCATTTCAACTCCTAAGTCAAATTCAAATTTAAATGAAAGTGGAAAATAAAAGTTGTCCAACATAGAAACTAAAATGTTCAATAAATAGCAAATATTGTAGAGACTATTCTAGAATTGAAACCAACAATTAATAAATAAATTAGGTGGCTCAAACATTACCAAAACAGCAAGGATTGATGCATTTTAATTATTATAAAAATTTGTGTGAACTCAAGTTAACTCCAAACTAATTTTTTGTAGTAGTAGAGGATGCCTAGTAATTATTGGAATAATTCCCATGTTTTACAAAATTAAATTTGAGGCCTAACTATTTACTAAACAGGAGTTGTGAATAAATAAAAAGAAAAAGACAGAAGAAAAGAATACAGAGAAAAAGAAAAAGGGAAACCCCCCCCCCCGGCCAACGGGCCAGGCCACCAGGCCGGCCCAGCTCCCTCCCCCCTGGCCTATACCCCTCCCCAGGCTGAACCCTAACCCACCCCACCGACACTCCCCCCCCCTCGCTCCCCCTCCCCCGATCCAGAACTGGATCGGGCGCTGCTCGAGCCGACCGCGCCCCGCCGCTTGTCGTCGCCCCCGTCGCCGCCTCTCCCTCGCCAGACCACGCCACAGCACCGCCGCCTCCTCGTCTCCTCCCCAACGGCCGACCCCGAGCCTCGCCGACCCCGTTCCTCTACGCGCTCGTGGGCCCCCCCTTTCTCTCCTAGCCTCGCTCTGCACGCGGCGGCGCGCCCGCCCGCCGCTCGCGCTCGCGCGCCCGTGGCCGTTCCTCGCACGCGCTCGACCGCGGTCGCCGCGCTCGCCGCTTCTCGCCCACCCCCCACCCCCCCCCGTGCCGCGCTCCGCCCGCGCTCGCCCGCCCCAGCTCGCGCACGCGCTGCCGCCCGCGTCGCCGCGCCCCTGCCGCCGCCCGCGCCCGCCTGTGGCCCTCGTGCCACTGACCAGTGGGGCCTAGTGCCCCAGTGCCACTGGCCAGTGGGCCGCACCCCCCCTGTGACGCTGACGAACGGGCCCACGCCCTAAAACGAAAATAAAAAAATGGAATTAGAAATAAAAATAAAAAAATAAAAATAATTAAAATAAATAATTAATTAGTTAATTAATTAAGTTAATTAACCCTATTTAGATTAATCTAATTTAATTAATTAGTTTAATTAAATGTTAATTAATTAGTTAACCCTAATTAACATAACCAGTCTATGACATGTGAGACCCACGTGTCAGGACGCCTGCTGATGTCATGCTGACGTCAGCATAACACTGTTTCGGATAATGTTAATTTAAATAATTAATTAAATTCCAGAAATTAATAAAAACTTTAGAAAATCATATTAAATAATCCGTAACTCCGATGAAAATACTTTATACATGAAACTTGCTCAGAATTCCGATACGAACCCGAATACGCCCTCCGTATTCCCGTCAGATGCCTCTAGCTATAAGAACATTGAACTTTTAGACCGATTTCGATAAATGAATAGTGCCCAACTTTAATTAAATAAATCCGAATGAATTCCTAAATTAACTAAATCATTTAGTTAGGCAGTAGAACACCCTGGCATATCGTTTAGGCATGTCATACATATTGTTTGCATTATTGCCGTGAATTTATTGTTTCTCTCCCCCTCCTTCTCTCTCGAAAGGCGCCGAGACCGACGACGCTGCACCTGGGTACGACTACACTACCGACGAGCAGCCCGTTGACGACCCCTCTCTCTTGCCAGAGCAACCAGGCAAGCCCCCCCCTTGAGCATCCAGATATCGCCCATTCTATTCTCCTGCTTGCATTAGATTTTGCTACTGTTAATGTATGCTCCTATTCTGATGCATAGCCTGCTGTTGTAACCTGTTCATTGTTACCTTACCTGCCTATGATAAACTGTTTAGTTTAGGTTGGAATGAACCATCAGTGACCCCACCACCTTATCCTTGTTGCCCCTGCTTGATCATCGACGACTCGATCAACGTGATCGTTGACCAGAGACCGACACCTCACTTCACACCCCCTTAGTTGTACGACTCTGCGTAGTAACTATCGAGTGCCGAGGGTGATACCTCGTAACGCACTCCCGATGAATACTCTGCAGTGTAGCTGTTCGGTCGTGGTCATCGAGGGTGATTCCTCCTTCTCCACTTCCGATACGACTCTGTCGTGCAACCCTCAGTGTGAACCTCGAGGGTGATACCTCATACGTTCACCCTGATGATTTCGTCGAGTGGAATCCGCCGAGGGTGATTCCTCGGGTTTTCCCCTTGATGTTATGACCACACGATTACTTGACCTTTGTTACAGGCGGGTCCATCCTGGTGCGTACCCGCTGGGGATCTATGATGTCGGGTGTGCCGGAAGGGCACTCGAGTGTGACATTGTGGCGGAGCATCAGAGACTCTGATTGTCTCCGTGTGATACTAATTGAGCCTATTGGATTTGGGTGTGTGATCTGAGTGGGGCGACGTGCCCTATACACACTACCACCACGTGGGATAATGGTTATGGGACCCTCTGCGAAGTACGTTTCTCCCGAAAGCTTGTCTGACGTCACGATTCACCGTGCGGGCTGATTGTCGGGATTGGGCTGGATACTTCACTGACGAGTTCAGTGTCGCGCCTGCACCCCGGCCAGTCTCGCAACGCGCAGGGTGCCCAGGGCGATGGCCCGAGACCTCTGGGTGCATAGGTTAGTCCGGCGTGCTGACCTCTCTGCCGAGCCTAGGTAGGGCGTTGCTTCGTGTTGATCTTCCGAGGACGGGCATTACCCAGCAAGTGTGTCCGGCCAGAGTTGATAGAGCGTGTTGGGTAACAGTAGTGCACCCCTGTAGGGATGAATCTTCTATCGATAGCCGGTCCTATGGTAAAGGACGCTCAGTTTGTGTATCTCGCTTGGGAGTCGAGGAAGGATCTTTAAGCTGTACTTCAACATGTTTGCTAAATAAAATGCTATTCTATTCTCTTCTACTGCTGCAAGATGATGGCCTTGTGAAGATGTTTGAAGATGCTAGTCTTCGATAGGACTAGGCCTTCTCTCTATTCTGGCATTTCTGCAACCCAGTCCACATATACAGCCTTTCTCCATTGATAATGTTGCATATGTAGTATAGATCCTTGCTTGCTGAGTACTTCGGATGAGTACTCACGGTTGCTTTACTTTATCTTTTCCCCATATACCCCACCTTGATGATACATCAGACGATGGAGTCTAGGAGCCAGATGCCACCACCGAAGCTTACTACCAGGAGGGTCCAGAGGGTACTTACTACTGGATCGAGCCAGCTGACCAGGAGTAGGATCGGAGGCTCCCAGGCAGGAGGCCAACGCCTTTCGATCTAGTGTCGCTGTTTGTGCTAGCCTTCTTAAGGCAAAACTTGTCTAACTATGTCTGTACCCAGATAATATTTGTATGACTAACTTATGTATTCGGATCTTCGGATCCCTGGTATGTAATATTGTGGACCTCCGTTTAAATTGTGTTAGAGTTGTGTTGTGATATCTTCCCGTGAGTCCCTGTGCTTGATCGTACACGTTTGCGTGGATGATTAGTGTACGATTGAGTCGGGGGCGTCACAGACAGGGAGGTCCAGGGGGAGTGGACGAGCTCGCCCTTATCCCCTCCGCTGCCCCTGTAGCGTCGGTGGACGCCGGCGTGTCGACGCGCGACCGGCGCGCACGCGCTCATCCATGGAGAGAGCGACAACGCGAGGGAGAGAGAGAGGTTGGGCTGGTTTCGGGGCACTGTGCACTTAGGCCCAGTGCACAGTGCCTCGTTTTATTTTTCTTATTTTCTGTTTTGCTTTTCTTTATTTTTTTTCTGTTTTGTAATAGTTAGGCCACTTTTGCACTTTTGTAAAATATGAGAGTTGTCCCCAATATTACAATGCAATATTTCCTTTCACCAAAAACTGGATTGGGCAAAGTTGGATCTCATTTGGATTTTATATTATTATGAATGCATTAAATAGTGCTGATTTGGTGCTGTTTCAAGTGGCTTGAGTCATTTATCTAACTCATTTAATATTGCTCATGATTTTATAAATGCTTCTGGATTATTTGCTATTTCATGAACATTTTTAGAATAGTGTTTGAGCAAAGTTATTTTGCACTTTTGAATTTGAGTTGATTTTCAGAATAGAATCTGAATGGAATATTTAACCAAAGTGATTAGGTACTGCAAACGGAGATGACTTGGCATTATTAGCATTTGATCACAGTGGCTATTACACAGGGGTGTTACAGCAAGCAGAAGAACCCACACCCCGCAAACTTCAGAGACTCACATAGATGACATTAGGGTTTGTCTTTGCTTGCTCTCTCGTAAGAGTGGTTGGGTAACCCCCAAGTGTAAGGGTGAAGTAACCTAGCAATAGGTATTTCTGTCGATTGAGAACCAAGGTTGATCGAACCAGTAGAGGCTTCCACGACAATCAAAATCGCCGGTACCTGCACACAGAACACTCTTGCTCCCAGCGCTTCAAGAAATTTGGCAAGCTTCTTGCCCTGCTGGTTACAAGGATAAATTGTACGGTATGGTAGGAATTGATAGATAAATAAAATAATATAAAATAGTAAAACAAAGAAAAGCAATTATAACAGTTGTATCCAGTAAAGGAAGATAGACCCAAGGGGTCATAGGGTCATTAGATGCATCTCTCTAAGAAGATAAATGTGGTGTGGTGAACAAATTACAATTGGCCAGCGATTAAATTGCAATATTTAAATTTATGACTATGACCATTCATGGCATAATCTTGCATAGGCATTACGTTAGTGATATGTAGACCGTTAATCCAACTGCATCTACAACTAATACTCCACTCCAAAACCGCTATCCAGCATGCATCTCAAAGTATTAAGTTCATAACAAACAGAGCATTACAATAAGCATGATGACATAATGTAGACAGTAAAACTATATCCAAGTGTGATAAAGAAATTATTGTTTTATCCTTAGTAGCAACAATAGAAAACGTGGTCGTACCCTTTCTGCCACTAGGATGGAATCACCGCCAGATTGAACCTACTACCTGCATAACCCTCTCTGAAGAACTACTAATCAATGTTGGCCAAAGAAGACAGATAGATCCGAGAGCATACATGACTACTTAATTATGCAGCAAAGAAACTTCAAGATATTCAATATAATTCAATGAACAATATAATTATAAAGTGATAATTCATCGTACCCCAACAAACACAACCACCGATCACATCATATGGATCCCGATCATGTGAGGCAGCTCACAATAACTTTGTATTCAATCACAAGGGAGAGAGGATGTCATCTAGCTACTACTATGGACCCTAAGGTCCTAAAGAAACTACTCACACATGGTCATGGCGGCAACAAGGTCGATGGAGATTGCTCCAGTGATGGATTTCTCTTCCGGCAGGGTGCCGAAACAGGCCTTCGAGTTGAATCTACTTGGAATGGGAACTTGCAGCTGCAGAAAAAATTGGAGAAAATTTGTACGGATGGTTTCACGAAATATGGGATTTATAGGCAAAAGAATCGACGTAAGGCGGTGGCCACCCACGTGAGCTCCCCACGCGGGTGGCATCTTGGCCGTGTGGGGCCTGGGGTGGGCCCCGGCTCCCTCTAGTGCTTTCTAGAATCTTCTGGTCCTAGAAAAAATTGTCAAAAATCCCCGTTGTATTTTGAACTCCGTAAATATTGATGATCTGAAAAGCCAAGAACATGCGAGAAGTAGCAACTGGTTCTAGCCACTAAATTAATAGGTTAGTAAAATTGCTATAAAAATATTCAAAGTGATATTATAATAGCATGAAAACAATCAAAATTATAGAAGATGCCGTGGAATAAGGTCTTCCCGCTTCACCCTCGTTCGAGTGGTGTTTCTTTGTATCTGTGTCTCTAGATCTGGTTCTCTGGGTCTACCTTTTTCTTCTGTAGGTTTGTCTCGGTAGCGATTCTTGCAGAGCGGACAATGCGGTTGTGCGTCTTGGTCATTCGGTTCCAGTTCCAACAGCCTCGGCCTTGTCGGGGAGCGTGTGAGATTTGTGTTCCCCTACTATATATGGCCGGACGTCGAGGTGTTCTACATGCACTCTCCAGCTTTTTCTTGCTAGGGCGATGATTTTTTGCTATACAGATCGCGATCGGCGCCTTCTGGTCTATATCGACAACTTCACGGCCGCTGTTTCTACAAGCTCGCGAGTTTCAACAAGTTTGCTCTGTTGAGACAGAGGCCCAGAGACTCCAATGAGCTTTGCTCACGATACACCAACGGTGGATACAGAAGGAACAAGACTTCGACACCTAAATATGTCTGTTGCATTTTTTTAATTTCCGTAAGGATATGTGCTAAGAAGTACGAACCGTTGCAATGCCAAAACCTTTCCATGATACAGTATCTAGCAATATGTATGTGGCATGTGAAATATTTTGTTGTAGAGAGTTGATGTAAAGTGATTGAGTTGACTTAATTCGATCCATTTTTTGGGATGTTGACGCAAGACAAATCCTAGCAATTCCGTTGAGTCAGAATGGAAATGGTGATTTTGTGGCATGGAAATTCAGTAAGAATGGTTTCTTTTCAGTTTGTTCTGCATACCACATGGAGTGGGAATCTACATTTGGTGTCTCCTTGCAAAGATCTGATGGAACGGGATCTTCAGGTTTGAACACGGTTTGGAGAGATCTTTGGAAGTGCACTGTACCAGCAAAAGTGAAATTTCTTACTTGGAAATGTTTGCATGGGATTCTTCCCTGTTATGATGTTCTGGTTAATCGCCACATAATGAACAACAGTATGTGTCCGGTCTGTAAGAGATATTGTGAAGACATAAAACATGTTATTTTTCAGTGTGAGGAAGCAAAAGGTATTTGGCGGAAAATTGGCCTGATGGAGGTGGTTACTGAAGCATGTGAGATAGATCGGTAAGGTAGTGCAGTGCTTGATTATCTGATGGCTGGAAAGTTCAGGGTCCCAGTTGATGCATCAGTAAAGTTTTTGAGAGAAACAATCATAACGGCCGCTTGGTATATTTGGTGGAGAAGAAGACAGATAGTCCATGCAGAAACCGTGCAATCTTTATCACAAGCGGCGATGTCAGTTCAAGTCTTGGTATCTAGTTTCACAAAAGCACAAGGGAAAGAGATTCAGCCAAGATCAAGTACTTGGCATCGGGCGTCTGAGGGCTTCGTCTCTGTAAATGTTGATGCTAAATACGATATTAATATGAGGTCAGGAGCTACAGGTGTGGTAAACTGGTAATCAGAGATGATAAAGGAAGATTTGTAGGTGCGGGTTCCAAGCTTATTCCCTTTGCGCTTTGACGCGGCAACAGCTGAAGCTCAAGCAGTTTTAGATGGTATTCATCTTGCAAATCAAATAGGCTGTCAGAAATTAGTTATTCAGTCTGATTGTGCAGGAGTTATTGATACACTTCAGGAAGGTGGTTTCTCTGCGACAGTTGCTGCTCCGATATTCGAAGACATTCGTATTCAGACGAGCTCTTTTGACAGAATCTTATTTATGCACTGTCCAAGGGAAGCAAATCGGGTAGCGCATACACTTGCACATGAATGTAATCTAGATTAGTTGTGTTTGGGCTGATGATCCACCTAGTTTTATTATGCCGCTGTTGATTGACGATGTAAGCGTGCTTTAATTTAATAAAATTAGCCATGATGGCATTCCCTAAAAAAAAAGAGTTGTCATCATCACCTCCAAAAACAAATTTTAGTGTTATGTTAAAAAAAAAAAACAAATTTTAGTGATTCAGGCGTTCAGGTGGGGTGTCATCTGGAAAAGAGAACCCAGCGCCATCCCTCTCCCCTCCTCCTCGAGCCCGCCATGCGCACGAGACCAGGTCCCTGCCCGCAGCCGAGCCGGCGGAGGGCGCGGGCGATGAGCGGCGGGGCACTGTTCGCCGACGGCAGGGAGCCGCCGCCCGGCCAGACCATCCCAGATCCGGCCGCCGCCGATTTGGGGGGAGGCGGCGCGGTGAGGCCCGAACAAGGTGAACTCTGGCTCGACCACTTTCTTCCCCACACTTGCCGCAATGTTCGTTTCGAATCGAAGCCCAACGCTGGAATCCGCGCGGCTAATTCGATGGTTTGAATGTCGGAGTTGGAGTCGATCTGCTTCAAGAATCCTTCTCTGAATCCAGTCCGGCCGGAAACCTGCTTGTTCAGTTCCCTCCGGTTATTGGCGGCTCCGATTGCTACTCTACTCCGACTCCGGCACGACCTCATGTGATCCATCGATGCAGTTATATACTGCGTCGGCGTAGTCTATCTAATCTTCAGAGAAAAGCAGAGAGAGGGAGGGAGAGGCATCGTCTCGCCGCCGAGCAACGAGAGCGATTCTTTCCCGGGGCCGGATAAGTCGCCGGCAGCAGGTCCGGCGTCCGTCATGGCCTTCCGGCTCGCCCAATCCAAGGTCTTGTGCTTCCATTCCTCTGTTTCTGTCCGTCACTGCAAACGTACAAAAAGCTCTTCTTTCCCCCACTTCTTTGATGCTGAAACTGCAACTGCGAGCGACTGTCTGTCGACGTTTCAGATTGATGGCAGGCACTTGGCTTACTGGTTGCCAATTTAGGGCCATGTCGGCTGTCATAGCTGTCGATGAATTTAACCATTGCTGAATGCGGCGATGAATTTATTATGCCTGCTTAACCCCCGTTGGTTGGTTTTTGTGTCACAGGCTGCATTGCATCTGGCAAGGCGTGGACTGGCGCGTGTGATTTGCAACGCGCCGGCTTCTTTCAGGGCAAATGCAGCTACCGGCGCAGGTATCTCTCCGTCGCTCGCACTCTGTTCGGTTTATTGTTCCCAGTATCCTGTTCTTGATCATACAAACATCTCATTATAAGACTTGTTGGTACTTGATTCTTACATACCATGGAGGAACTGGTTAAATCTCCTTTCTGTAAACTGATCAGCTCTGTGGATGCTTACTAATCCAGGTAGCATTGTTCGTCGCCTGTACTCTGGTGCCTCTTCTCGTCTCACAGATCTCAACAGAAGGGGCCTGCACTCTGGTGCCGCTTCTTGTCTCACACACCTGAACAGAAGGGGCCTACACTCTGGCGCCGCTTCTCGTCTCACGCACCTGAACAGAAGAGGCCTACACTCTGGCGCCGCTTCTCGTTTCACAGACCTCAACAGCAGTGATCTAGAAAGAGTTATATACAACTTCGAAAGCCAGCCTTCGCTGTATTCCAAACCTTCAGCTCTCTCCGAGTATGTGAAGGCCCTCGTCAGCCTCGAGATGCAAACTCAAGGTAGGTGGCTTCAGTTTCTCCTTAACCCGCGCGTACGATTCACCAATTTATCATTATTGATGATATGCAATCTGTTTACAACTTGTTACTGCTAACTGAATTGGCAGGGGTGGAGGGCAGTCGGCTCCTGTCAAAGGACGGTGCTCTGGGCACAGCTACTGCACCGCTCCACATGGTTACGATGGAGAAGGGCAAGATATGGAAACTGCTCTGGCCCACCTTCTGGACCATCGCTGCTGCCGGCCTAGCTACTGGCCTTGCGATCTATGGCGGCAAGGCTCTTGGTGACAAGGTGTCTGACAAGGTAATTGAGGCTGCTGATCAGGGCCTTGTAGTCTTTGCCGGCAAGATTCCGGCTGAGCTCTTGGGCGAACTGGAAGACGAGTACGGTGGTGTGGAAGAAGCAGATGGTAAGTTCAGTGGTCAGAAAACAAAAGCTGGTAATTTTGGCAGTTTGAAAGAGATAACCTCGACCACCACGAAATTCCGTGATGTAAAGGGGGCTGACGAAGCCAAAGCTGACCTCGAGGACATTGCTCACTACCTACGAGATCCCAAGGTGAGTGTGACCATGACACTGCCATCGACCTTCATGCAGGTCAGCGATTGTTTGTTTCCTCGTTGTTAACCCAGTTTCACATGCTTTCTTTGCAGCGTTTCACGCGCCTTGGTGCCAAGCTTCCAAAGGGCGTTCTGCTCGTGGGCCCACCTGGCACAGGGAAGACCATGTTGGCGAGGGCGTTGGCCGGGGAAACCGGCGTCCCGTTCTTCGCGTGCAGCGGCA
This sequence comes from Thinopyrum elongatum, assembly GCA_011799875.1. Taxonomy (NCBI): domain Eukaryota; kingdom Viridiplantae; phylum Streptophyta; class Magnoliopsida; order Poales; family Poaceae; genus Thinopyrum; species Thinopyrum elongatum. The sequence goes on from CM022301.1 coordinate 576,650,171, forward strand.
GCGACTTCGAGGACAAGTATATTGGTGTTGGCAGTAAAAGAGTGAGGGAGCTCTTCAGTGAAGCAAAGAAGCGATCTCCTTGCATAATATTCATCGATGAAATCGACGCCATTGCTTGTCGTAGAAACGGACTAGATCCAACGTGGATGAGGCATACCCTGAACCAGCTGCTTTCTGAGATGGATGGCTTCAAGCAAAATGACGGGATCATCGTGATCGCCGCGACCAATTTCGAGGAGTCGCTAGATAAAGCCCTCGTCAGGCCTGGGCGTTTTGACCATCATGTCCAGGTTCCTCTTCCAGATGTCGAGGGCCGACGACAGATCCTCGAGTCTTATATCTCAAAGGTGACATACTCCCTCTGTCCCCAAGTATAATTGTGGTCCTTAACGTAAGTAGACTTTTAACTTTGACCTTTTTTGTGTATTTTTCCATGCATGCAGGTGAAAGCCAAGGGTGTGGATGTGTTGAAAATCGCTACGGGGACACCTGGGCTCTCGGGCGCAGACCTTGCAAACCTGGTGAACGAGGCCGCCCTCACCGCTGCCAAGGATGGGGCGAAAGCGGTTACGATGCATCACCTAGAGTATGCCAAGGACAGGATCATGATGGGCAGCGAGCGCAAGTCGGCGGTGATACCTGATCATTCCAGGAAGACGATCGCATACCATGAGGGAGGGCACGCCCTTGTTGCTATCTTCACGGACGGCGCTGACGTTGTCGACAAGGCCACCATCGTTCCCAGGGGGGATGCTCTTGGCATGGTGATGCAACTGCCGAGTAAAGATGGGGAGCTCCTACTCTCGAGGAAGCAGATGCTAGCGACTCTGGATGTCATGATGGGCGGGAGGGTGGCCGAGGAGCTTATAGCCGGAGAAGGCGGGGTCACCACCGGTGCCTCAACTGATCTAAGCGAGGCGACTCAGTTGGCGACCCACATGGTCACCAAGTATGGCATGGGCAAGCAGGTCGGCCTTGTTACCTATAGCAATGACGGTGATGTTGGCGGTGGTAAGTCGACAAACATGAGCGGGCGGATGTCAGAACTAGTTGATGAGGAGGTGAAAGAGTTACTGGACAACGCTTACAAGAACGCCAAAACTATTCTCACGGATCATAGTAAGGAGCTTCATGCGCTAGCCAACGCCCTCCTGAAGCATGAGACTCTCACTGGTGCCCAGATCAAGGAACTAGTAACGGGAGGTGGAAGTAAATGGTTTTGACAATAGTCCTTTGACAGCTAAGAGATTGAACAGACAGTTTGGTCATGTCTCTTCTTCTTTTTGGTTCCTTATTATAGCTGCATACACATAAATGTAAAGAAGATGTACGAGCAGAATTTAATTGACCTTTTGTTCTTCCTAGAATACTCTGAATTTTGTTTCTCAAGTCATAGACGTGTAATCCAACATTTGCATATTATGTTCTGAATAAGTAAATACTTGTGCTTTGGAACTTAAACATGAACTGAATAGGGTTTCTGTGACTGAGCACAAGGATGTGTATAAATGCAATTTTCACAGCCCTGGCTATTGTTCTGCTTTAAACGAGCTTATTAATTGCAGTCACATCAACTAAGTAATGTTTGAGAATGTTGATTCAAATAATGTTCGCAAGCCTTTGCCAAATCTATCGAAAACTATCAGAAAACCACACCTAATCCATCGTGTGAACTGTTCATATATTCAGCTGATTTGTCAAAACAGTTTAGGAAATATTATTCATTTATCAAGCTGTAACTCATCAAATTACAAAAGCCACATAATTCGCCGAGTGAGCTGTTAAAATTGTAGTTTATTTAGATGTATGGTTTACTTTTTCTAACTCAAAATTTGGACAGATAATTAAAACTGCCCAAAGAAATTAGAAACCGACTACAGGATATCACACACAATTCAACGATATGTGTGTTAGATGTATTAGATGTGTGTGTGTGTATAGTCTCTCTTTTCGGTTTATTCCCATTGTACACATGTATATGTACTGGCCCTTGGCCCTCCTGAGAATTGAGTTGCTCATTTCTAACATGGTATCAGATGCTTAGGTTCCTCTCCCGCTCCCGCACGCTCGCAGCTCCGTGCCTCGCTTCCCCGTCGCCGGTCTCCCTCTCCCTCGTCGCCGGCGCCGGCCACCTCCTCCCTCGCCGCCGGCCCTCTCCTTCCCCACCGCCAAGCCGCGTCGCCCCGGCCTGCGCTCGGCCGCGCAGCCCCGCCCCGAGCTCGGCCGCGGCCCCCCTGCCGTCGTTGTCCCACGCCGCCCTGAGAGCGGCCGCGGCCTGCCGTCGCCGCCTCGCGCCTCCCTGCGCCGCCCCGCCCCCGGCCGCCGCTGCCTCGCGCCGCCCCGCGCCTTCCCGTGCTCGGCCGCGGCCGACCGCCGCCTCCCCGCGCCCTGCCGCCCCTGGCCGCCTGCTGCAGCCGGTGCTGCCCAGGGCCGGCCCTCCTACGCTCGCCCCCCCCCCCCCCCGATTCCTCCATCGGGGCTGGATCGAGCCAGCGCGAGCCTGATCCCGATCTGGATCGGGGTCTACTATAGCAGTTGAAAAAAAAAACAGAGAGCTCCTCATGTTCGCTTCAGGCTACGTTGTTGTTCCTCGGTGCTCGGTGATCTTTGATGGCACCAACTATGCTGAGTTTGCGGGCTTCATGCAGATCCACATGCGTGGCCTTCTCCTGTGGGGCGTTCTCTCTGGCGAGGTCCCCTGTCTGCCTTGCCCTGTCGCTCCCGTGGCTCCTACCCCACCGGTGCCGCCTGTTCTTGCTGCTGGTGCTTCCCAGGCTGATCGGGATGCAGCCAAGGCTCTCGATGATGCTGCGGTGGATGCTTATGATCAGCAGGTATCAGCCTATTCCAATGCTCTTTCTCTCTACCGGGATGATCTGTCTGCTTACACTCAGTGGTGCAATGATGATGCTCGGGCTGCTGCTGTTCTCACTGCTAGTGTCCTACCTCAGTTTGCTTCGGAGTTCATGAGCCTCGGTACTGCTGCAGCGATGTGGTCTTACATCTGTCAGCGCTATCAGCCCTCTGGTGATGCGCTCTACTTATCTGTGGTGCGTCAGGAGCATGCTCTTCAGCAGGGTGACTCTTCTGTTGATGAGTTCTACACACAGAGTTCTGCCATCTGGCGCCAGCTTGACTCTCTTCGGACAGTTGTTTGTGGAACTTGCCGTTGCTGCCAGACTATGAGGTCCGACTTGGAGTTTCAGCGTGTCCATGAGTTCTTATCTCGCCTCCGTTCCGAGTTTGAGCCTAGACGCGCTCACTTGCTTGCTCGTGGTCGTGTTCCTATCTCGGAGGTGCTTGCTGAGCTTCGTGCTGAGGAGACCCGCCTCCGTTCTGCTGGGTTGCTTGCTGTTCCCTCTGTGTTGGCTGCTCGAGCTCCTGTGTCATCTGCTCGTCTCACCGCTCCACCGCTTCTGCCCACACCTTCAGGGGGGGTGGGTCGCCCTCCTTCTGCTGAGAAGGGCCGGTCGCGCCGTGACACTTTCTGTGGCTACTGCTCTCGGCAAGGTCACCCAGAGTCTGATTGCCGCCAGAAACAGCGAGACCAGAGGCGCTCTTCTTCCAGTGGGACTCATGCGTCTTCCTCGACTCCGTCACTCACTGACCAGGATATTATGCGACTCAAGCGCATGCTGGCTTCCTCTGGTTCTTCCTCGACGGGTTCTGTTGCTGCTGTGACTGCCACCACCACTCCGCCCCCGCCGGAGCCTACTCAGTCAGGTACATCCTCGTGGGTTCTGGATTCTGGAGCTTCCTTTCATATGTCCTCTGCTGCTTCTGCTTTATCCTCCCTTCGACCTCTTGCTTTTCCTCTTAATGTTCTCACTGCCGATGGCACACCTCTTCCTGTTGCTAGTCGTGGCATTCTTTCTACTCCATCTTTCTCTGTTCCTAGTGTTTCTCATGTTCCTCGTCTTACCATGAATCTTTTTTCCGCTGCCCAACTTACTGATTCTGGTTGTCGTGTCATTCTTGATACCGACTCTTGCTCCATTCAGGATCGTCGCACCAAGGCTTTGGTTGGTGCTGGCCCCCGGCGCCGTGAGTCAGAGGGCCTTTGGGAGGTTGACTGGCTTTGTGTTCCTTCTGCTGCCACCACTTCTGCCAGCTCTCATGCTCTTGCTGCCTCTTCGTCTGCGTCCTTCCAGCAGTGGCATCATCGCCTTGGTCACATCTGTGGCTCTCGCTTGTCGTCTTTAGTTCGTCAGGGCCTCTTAGGGTCTGTATCTGGAGATGTCTCCTTACATTGTAATGGTTGTAGACTTGGCAAACAGACCCAGTTACCTTATCCTACCAGTGAGTCCGTATCTCAGCATCCTTTTGACTTAGCTCATTCTGATGTCTGGGGTCCTGCTCCCTTTGATTCGAAAGGTGGTCATCGTTACTATGTTTTGTTTATTGATGATTTCTCTCGCTACACTTGGCTCTACTTCATGAAATCTCGTAGCGAGGTGCTCTCTATATACAAACGATTTGCTGCCATGGTTCACACCCAGTTTTCCACGCCCATTCGTACTTTTCGTGCTGACTCCGCTGGAGAGTATATATCCCAGCTGTTGCGTGGTTTTCTCGCGGAACAGGGTACTCTTGCCCAGTTCTCATGTCCTGGTGCTCATGCTCAGAATGGCGTTGCTGAACGTAAGCACCGTCATCTGCTTGAGACGGCTCGTGCACTGATGATTGCCGCTTCTCTTCCACCCCACTTTTGGGCTGAGGCTGTTTCTGCATCCACCTATCTCATCAACATTCAGCCCTCGACTGCTCTGCAGGGTGGTATTCCTATGGAGTGTCTCACTGGTCGATCTCCTGACTATTCTGCTCTTCGTATGTTTGGATGTGTGTGCTTTGTCCTGCTTGCCCCGCGAGAACGCACCAAACTGACTGCTCAGTCGGTTGAGTGTGTTTTTCTTGGCTACAGTGATGAGCACAAGGGCTATCGTTGTTGGGACCCTGTTGGTCGTCGCTTGCGCATCTCGCGTGATGTGACCTTTGATGAGTCTCGCTCTTACTACCCCCGCCCTTCCTCCTCGAGTTTCTCTGTGGACGATATTTCTTTCCTTCTCCTTCCTGACACATCCTCCTCTGTGCCTCAGGTCTCTCCCCTTCCTCCGACCCGTCTCGCTCTTCCTCACATGCCACTGACACCTCAATCCCCTCCATCCTCCTCTCCACCATCCTCTCCGATCCGTCGGCCTCTCTCTCCTTTTCCTCTCCACTACACTCGCCGCCCTCGTGTTGAGGATGACTCTCCTGACACATCTTCCACTTCCGATGTTCCTCCTTCCACGCCTCCACCAGTTCATAACCTTCGTGCTCGACCTCGCCCTCCCCTTGATCGCTACTCTCCTACCACGTATGGCCTCTCTGTTGTTGCTGAGCCGACTTCCTATCAGGCTGCCCTGACTCAGCCTGAATGGCAGCTTGCGATGGCCCAGGAACTTGCTGCCCTTGAGCGTTCTGGCACGTGGGATCTGGTTTCTCTTCCTTCTGGAGTTCGTCCCATCACTTGCAAGTGGGTCTATAAGATTAAGACTCGCTCCGATGGTTCTCTTGAGCGCTACAAAGCTCGTCTTGTGGCTCGTGGTTTTCAGCAGGAACAGGGACGCGATTATGATGAGACATTCGCTCCTGTGGGCCACATGACCACTGTCCGCACTCTCCTTGCTGTCGCTTCTGTTCGTCATTGGTCTGTCTCTCAGCTTGACGTTTAGAACGCCTTTCTCAATGGTGAGTTGCGTGAGGAGGTTTATATGCAGCCACCCCCAGGGTACTCTGTTCCTGATGGTCTGGTCTGCCGCCTTCGCCGCTCTCTCTATGGTCTTAAACAGGCCCCTCGTGCCTGGTTCGAGCGGTTCGCCTCTGTCGTGACTGCCGCGGGCTTCTCACCCAGTGACCATGATCCCGCTTTGTTCGTTCACACGTCTCCTCGTGGTCGGACTCTTCTCCTTCTCTATGTTGATGACATGATCATCACTGGTGATGACTCTGACTACATTGCCTTTGTTAAGGCTCGCCTTCGCGACCAGTTCCTCATGACTGATCTTGGTCCACTTCGCTATTTTCTTGGGATTGAGATCTCCTCGACCTCTGATGGCTTCTACATCTCCCAAGAAAAATATATTCAGGACCTTCTCTCTCGCGCTGCTCTCGGTGATGAGCGCATAGTTGTGACTCCTATGGAGCTCAACGTTCAGCTTCGTGCCTCTGATGGTGACCCTCTTCCTAATCCCACTCGCTATCGTCACCTCGTTGGCAGTCTTGTCTATCTTGCTGTTACGCGTCCTGACATCTCCTATCCTGTCCACATCCTGAGTCAGTTTGTTTCAGCCCCCACCTCTGTCCATTATAGTCATCTCCTCCGTGTTCTACGATATCTTCGTGGCACGATCTCTCAGCGCCTTTTCTTTCCCCGCTCCAGCTCTCTTGAGCTCCAGGCCTACTCTGATGCTACCTGGGCTAGTGATCCCTCTGATCGACGCTCGCTGTCTGCTTACTGTGTCTTTCTTGGTGGCTCTCTTATTGCCTGGAAGACAAAGAAGCAGACTGCTGTTTCCCGCTCGAGTACAGAGGCTGAGTTACGAGCCATGGCTATGTTGACGTCTGAGGTGATCTGGTTACGGTGGTTACTTGAGGATTTTGGTGTGTCTGCTACCACCTCGACTCCCTTACTGTCAGACAGTACCGGTGCTATCAGTATTGCGCGTGACCCGATGAAGCATGAGCTCACCAAGCACATCGGTGTGGATGCCCACTTTGTACGTGCTGCTGTGCAGGATGAGGTTCTCGCTCTTCACTATGTGCCCTCTGAGTTATAGCTGGCGGACTTCTTCACGAAGGCACAGACTCGAGCGCAGCATGAGTTCTTTCTCTCCAAACTCAGTGTTGTTGATCCACCATGAGTTTGAGGGGGGGTGTTAGATGTATTAGATGTGTGTGTGTATAGTCTCTCTTTTCGGTTTATCCCCATTGTACACATGTATATGTACTGGCCCTTGGCCCTCCTGAGAATTGAGTTGCTCATTCCTAACAATGTGCAGTCTTAATTTCATGACATTTGTTTCTCAAATCTGAAAAGAGTGTGGTGTTTTGCATCTTATATCTGTAAAACTCCTGCTTTTGGAACTCAAGCATGTACCCCAGGATTCTATGACCCGCTCGAAAACAAACACCATGCCTTTTCCAATCGAATATGGTTTATGTGATCACGAGGGTATAATGTTATTACATAGTCTCCTAGCTAAATAAATTATTTCCTAGCTGCAAAACCTACATTAAGAGAGAGGACGCGACTGGTGCCACTGTCAGAAACGAGGAGGCTAGGCATAGACTCGGAGAGGGGATAAATGTTAATTTGGCACAAATTTAATAGCACAAATCGGATGGTTCACGCCATCCAAATATTATTTGTTTGTAAATAAATAATAATTTTATAAACATGTAAGCAAACTTACTTACTTAGCATACCAAAAAGTTTAGATATATAAGGTGGCACCTTGAATATGTAATGCGAGCACTCGTGTCAAGTCTCTCTAATGGATTGCTTTCACCACAAAGAAGGTAAGCTCGGTTCGTGTCATTTTGTTCAATATATCTGATTAAAATGTATTGGACAAGATTCCACAGACTGTTCCCACGACGTGCGTTGTTCGGACATACTCAGCTCCATAACCTTGCAAAGGATGATAAACCTGCACGCTAACGACGCAGATTAGTGTCAAAATAAACTGACCTTGTGTGTTAAATTTTCCGAAATGATAAGTGTCATAAGTGTGGTATGAAACACTCTGGTCCCGGCGCTTTTTACAACTAAAATTTCCATCCGAAAAGAAAAAAACAAACAAAAAAAAACTTAAACTTGTCATCCGAAAAGAAACTTGTCATGCTTGACAACTAAAGTTGTCATCCTCGCATCACTAAACTTGCCATAAAAATGTTCAAAGTTGTCATGTATTCGAGTCACACGTGTGACACTTATCAGGATCCTAAATTTTTAGTTAGTATCTAATGACGAGCACAAAAATTGTCAAAGATATTTGTCAGGAAGCAGAATAATAACCTTGCCCGGGTTAGAGCATCTACAGCCGGGCGCCTCAAACCCACCTCATACGTCTAGGCGGACGGCCCGGTCAGTGACCGGTCAAAAAAACCGATCCAGTCGGACGCCCCAAACACCCTCAAACGCACGGGCTGACAGATGCCCCTCATATCAAGCCCAAATATGGGGCGGACATGTGAGTCCTGGGCACGACCGGGCGCGTCCGCCACGTCGGAACAGGCCCACGCTGGCCCACCCGACCCCATATATATATTCTTCCCCGTCCACTCCCCGGAACAAACCCTAACCACTCCACTCCACTCCCCCTGCTCCACTCTGCCCCCAAGCTCCCATCCGGCGATCTTTGGCATTGCAGACAGTGGATCTGAGTCCTACATATCCAGAGCCGTCGACCCTGAGCTCATCCCATGCGGCCCCGAGGAGGAGATGACCGTCCGGCTTGCACTCCGCCGCTCCCGGGAAGAGGCCACCAACGGCAACGCTCGGACTCCTTCCGTCGGGAATCCATTGCACCCGCGCAATGGCGCCTCGATCCGTCGCTAGGTGTGCCATCACTGCCTCACCGGAGGCGGTGCAGTCCGTCTGGCGTCTGGACGCGGTGGCGGATGCGCAACCCCTTCGTTGAGGCGGAGGACGCACCATGGCCGTCGTCTGACACAAACATGGTGCGGCGTGCCAGCTGTGCGAGGTAGCGGGCGTGGGAGGCGGCGGCAGCCCTCGCGACGATGGAGGTTGGCGAGACGAAGTCGCATTCTCCGGCGCTCCGTATGGTGCACGAGTACGAACGCCGCAACCGCGTCATGGTGGGTGTCGCTGGCTCGTCCCAGGATGGATCCATCATCGATCTGACGTCCACCGACACTGTCAGGGTTTTGGGCTCTGATGAGGAAGAATAGGGCATGGGAGACGACGACGCCTTGAGTCCCGTGAGCCGTCTCGTGTCCCATGCACTATTCTACCTCGCCGGCGACCGGACCAACACTCTGTGGAGTGAAGCCGGCCGCCAGACATGGGCACGACGGAGCCGGACGAGCTCCGCTTAAAGATCGGTTTACATTAAATGTAATAGTATGGATTTAAGATTTTTAATTTGAAGTATCAGTTATAGAATAGATTATTTGAGGCGTGGGTACGTCAGCGAACGTTTGTGGGGTGGGATTTGCAAGTCCGGCTATAGATCCTCTTACTACAAGGCATTTTCGCAAAATGGTCAGCCTTCTTTTTGCGAAATGATCAGCCTACATCTGATTTGTAGGCTCAACGACTGTGAATGACTAAGTAGTGCATATCCATGTGTCAAATTGGAGCTTTTATTTGAGTCAAAAATCAAAAAGTATGAAATTTGACGAAAAAACTCAAATGTGTGTTTTTAACGGTTGCCCTGCCTTATGTCGCTGGAAGATGGGTCCGCGCACATACATAATTTGAATCATTTGCCTCATTTTACATGGGTTTGATGATTTACCCCAACATTGTCTCAATGACTAGTGACGCGGGACCCATCTTTCAATCTGGGGCAAATAATCAAAGTTAGAAGTTTTTTTTAGTCCAAATACAGAAGTTCTAAGAGAGAGGAAAAAAAAGCATTGCTACTTTGCTAGCGTGGCGATGTGCGCCGCCGCTCCGTACTCCCGCCGGCGGAGAGCGCGGGCCAGCGTGGGCGATGCGCCCGGCAAGGAGCGGCGGTGCACTGTTGCCGTGCGACGGCTCCACTCGCCGCCGTGCTGGGCCAGGTCTGGGCACGGCAGCGGCAGCGCCCAGATCCGGCCATCAGCGTCGATTTGCGGGGGCCGGAGCCAAAGCAAAGCCTGAGTGAGTGGTTTCGCCGCAAGTGAGAAGTCCCACATCGTCTCGAATCAGACCTCTAGGCAGCTGCCTGTGTGATCTGGCACTGGCACTGGTAGTCGTCCACTGAAATTTCCCGATTCTTGGCCTCGGATTTCTCTCCGTGTCGGCGCCGGCGCCGGCCGTCCATGCTCTCCATGTTCTAGTCGGATTAGAGCACTGCTCCTCGACTCCGGTCCGATACGAGGTCAGCAAAGCCTTTAATTTGCCCTTGTCGTGCGGGTGCAGGTGTGTGTCCTAGAGTCGGACCGGAGATTCAGTGGCGTGTATATATATTGGGGCGAACTGGGGATTTGATTTGAGGAGCAACTAAAAGGTTTCGAGCGATTCTTTTCTGTTCTCGGGCTGAGATAATTAATCCAAAAGGTCGGTCTCAAGTCTCAACCATGGCCTGCTGCAGCCTCGCCATCCCCAAGGTCCTTCCTTCCTCTCATAATTGTTATTACTGTTCTTCCCGCCGTGATTCTAATTGCTTTGCCGGTCGCATCGATGAGCCTGCTCTAGTAGTCTTTCTTTAGTTGATGGATGCTCATCGACGCTGAAACAGTAAATCTGCAACTGCTGCAATGCATTGTCCTCATCTTTGAGTTTCAGATTGATGCCACCTTTTTTTAGATAGTTGGTTATTAGGTTTCGGATTGATTGGCGAATTTGTGGCACTGCTTCTCACTTGTTGTCGGAATAAAAAAAAGGGTCCTGTTTTGCTATCGGCTGAATCTCCGCGTGTTCCTGTCACAGGTTGCTGCGACACATCGGCCGGCGAACGCGGTTAACAAGGAGGAAGCTGCGGATCCTTCCAGACCACCTTCTGCTGCAGATGCAACCGCTACAGGTGCAGGTATATACCCCTTAAACTGCAACTTAACAGTGTAATACGATATATGAGATGTTAATGTGGTGGTCACTTGCAAGTGGCAACTAATGCCTGACTTGATTTCCTGTTTCTGAATTCGGCTGATGCTATATATATCTGCCTAAGAAATCTTACTGTATTGTACTAGCACCCATTGTTGATTAATTGTTGTCATTCATAAGTTTCTTTCTGCATATACGTAGGTCGTGGTGTGCTTACAAACCGACAGGATTTCCGCCTATCAGGATTTGTTGGAAAACTTAGGAAGCAGCTTTCGCGTACCTTCTTGGCTCGTGATGTCGACGGATTGAGCAAGGTGAAGGATTCTACTACCACAAAGTTCAGTGATGTCAAGGGGATGGATGACGCGAAAGCCGAGCTCGAGGACATTGTACTGTGCCTGCGGGACCCCAAGCGTTTCGCACACCTCGGCGGCAAGCTTCCAAGAGGTGTCCTGCTAGTCGGCGGGCCTGGCATGGGGAAGACAATGCTGGCAAGGGCGATGGCCGGGGAAGCCGGCGTCCCGTTCTTCACGTGCAGAGGCAGCGAATTCGAGGAGAAGCATGTGGGTGCTGGGGCTAAAAGGGTGAGGGAGCTCTTCACTACTGCAAAGAAGCGATCTCCTTGCATAGTGTTCATCGATGAGATTGATGCCATTGCTGGGAGCAGGAGCTCACAAGATTCAAAGTCGCACAGACACACCGTTAATCAGCTGCTCGTCGAGCTAGATGGCTTGGAGCAGAATGACGGGGTGATCGTGGTCGCGGCGACCAACAACCTCGAGTCACTGGATCAAGCCCTTGTTAGGTCTGGGCGTTTCAACCGTCACATTCAGATTCATTATCCAAATGTTGAGGGCCGACGCCAGATCCTCGAGGCTCATATGTCAAAGGTTTGCACTCCATCCTTAAAAATATTATTAGGCGTCATCTTGGCAGCCTCTAATGACAACCTTTTCTCCATGAAATTTTCGATGCAGGTGTTGAAAACCAAGGACGTGGATCTTCTGACCACCGCGAAGAGGACATCTGGGCTCTCAGGAGCAAGCCTGGCAAACCTGGTGAACGACGCCGTTCTCAAGGCTGCCAAGGACGGGGCAGAAGCTGTTGCGACGCATCACCTGGAGTATGCCACGGACAGGATTCTAGTGGGCGGTGAGCGCAGATCGGTGGCGATGCCTGATAACTGCAAGAGGATGACCTCGTACCATGAGGCAGGGCACGCCATCGTTGCTATCCACACGGATGGCGCTGATCCCATCCACAAGGCTACCATTGTTCCCAGGGGTGATTTTCTCGGCATGGTGTGGCAGCTGCCGGAGGAGAACGATGAGTTTATATTCTCAAAGAAGAAGATGCTCGCAGGACTAGATGTTCTCATGGGAGGCCGGGCGGCTGAGGAGGTTATCTTTGGTGAGAGCGAGGTGAGCTCCCTCGCCCTGACTGACCTGGGCGGGGCGACCCAGCTGGCGACGGACATGGTTGCCAGGTATGGCATGAGCAAGCAGGTCGGCCCTGTCTCCTACGACAACAACGACGGCAGTTGGAACGCCAAGACCATGAGCTGGAACTCGACAACCATGGTGGACCAGGAGGTGAAACAGTTGTTGAGCAAGGCTTACGAGAACGCAAAGATGATCCTCGCGGCGAACAAGCGGGAGCTCCATTCGCTCGCTGTCGCCCTCCTGGAGCACGAGACCCTAACCGGAGACCAGATCACGGCGCTCCTGAATGAAACTCTCGCCAAAGACCAGACCGTGAAACCGGCATCCACTGACCGCAAGAGGAAGAAGAAGAAGTAAATGAGTGGTCTACTCGGCAGAATCAGGAAACACGGCCTTCTTCATCCTAACAGTTGAGACACAAGACAAACAGTTTTGTCCTAGCAAGGATTTTTCTTCTTTTTTTGGTTCATTATTTGTTGCATATAACATATATGTGAAGATTTATGCTCTGGATTTCTCTGGCCTTTTCTCCTTTCCTACTACTACTGCTACATAATGTGTGATGTGTTTTGGCATATTATTGTTTTTCAAACCAGTATTTCTTTTGGTGGGAACCCTCCTGACCAAAACTGTTTTGAAACACAATCCCCATCTTTCAAAATCTTGCAAACATCCCCCAATCCAAATCGGTTAAGTGAACTGGTTGCCCAACTTTAAGATCTCAGTGTGTAATATACCCCCTCTGTTCCAAAATACATCAAGTTCTAAGTTTGTTCTAAGTCAAATTTCTTAAAGTTTGACCAAATTTATAGAAAAAATGGTGGGTGCCTAGCCGTTGGATTTCAATTGTCCCACATCAGGAGCAAAATCGGCTTACACTCAATTTTTTCTACAGGAACCTTACATAATCAGTCCCAATTCATTTTTTTAGGGATAAACTTCATGGCTGGCTTTATTTTAATTTGATAAAAAGAGATACATCGTCCACAAATAAGGCCATTACATAATTAGGCAGATTCTCCATCCATGCATCCGGAGGATGAATCATTGCCAACTTTGCTAGCTCACGACCCACGCGGTTAGCATCTCACACACAATGCTCAAAGGCGATACATGTCCAAAGTCCATCGTCATGTCTAGACAATCTTCAATTCACACATGCCGACATCGACGAAGATCCTAGCCCAACCCTTAATACATGCAACAATATCCAAGTGTGGCACCAAATCCGAGCGGATCCAGCGAGATCTGTGGATAAGTACCTTTCACACTGCATTGGTCCATATCTATTTAACTGTTATATGCATTGTTGTAGGATCACTTAGTTTCAGGCTGAGGGAGAGGGGAAGAAGATGACGAGGCCAGTTGCATGAGGGAGAGGGTGGTGGCGAAGGCGAGCCGGCCGTGAACATGGAAGACGACGAGAAGAGATGCGGCGGCATGGACAAGCGTCGAGGAGGCGGTGCCCACGAAAGCTCAAGGATACTTTTTGGCAGCGACATGTGAGGAACCGCGAACAATATTAATATGACACTTTTTTTGGAGAAGCCATGGCACCTTTAAAAGGACAACTTAAGGCCGCCGCCTAAAAACTTCGTACTTACAAAATTTGCCAAAGATTTTCAAAACACTTTCTCTCTATTTCTTTCCATGGACTATAACTAACAAACATGACAAGTTTTTGAAAAAAATATAAATGGGCACATGAAAATTTTAGTAGATTTGTTCTTTAACAAAAGAAAGATGGCAAAAATGTAGCGAAATTGCCATGGTTTCTACAAAAAGAAAATAATTTGCCGTGGGGACACATATTGATTTGCCATGGTTTTTACAACAACAAAAATTGCCATAGGAACACATGTTAAATTTCCATGGAACACATTATTAAATTGATGGGGACACATGTTAAAAATTAGCATTTCTTCTTCCTAGATACAAATTCAAAAATGCCATGGGGACACCCCTGTACATCATGTTCAATCACATCCAAAAAATGCCATGGAATTTCCAAAATATTGTGTGAATGGACTAATAATCTCTAAAATTGTAGTGGTTTAAAATTTTGTATTCCAAAAAATTGTCACGTCACCACCATCACAACGTGTTCAATCGCGTACAAAAAAATGCCATCCTCTAACTAATAAAAATGTCATGTTACTTAAATAAAACTATCATGTTGTCAATAGAAAAAAAATGTCATGGTCTAATTACTAAAATTACCAAGGTGCATATGATTAATTTGCACATGGCAAAAATAGTATGAGTCAACATTTATACGATGTTTGTGGTGATTACCTACAGAATTGCCACGAGAAAACAAATTTATCATGTGAACAATTCAAAACAGTCATACAAAAATTGCCATGCGAACGTTTTCAAAACATTCATACTATTGTCCCATAGGAAAAGAGATATATACACTTTGCCATACAAATTTCAATCACAATAATTATGGAGCTACCACGGCAATAAAAAATCATGGCAACGGAAAAACAAGATTTAGAGACACAGTAGTGAAAAAGTTGAGCTGACATGACAATATATTTTGAGTTTCCATTGCAACATGATACTTTACAAAACAAATGCCATGTGACCAAAGCCACATTTCTGTAAAAATGCCATGATACTATATGAACAAATTTACAATTTGCCATGGGAATAAAAAAAATTAGTTGCACACACCATCTGGGCTTGAAATTATTTCTGCAAATTCCCTACAAACTGCCATACATCTTAATTGCTATCACATCTTAATCATTTAAAGTTGCCACACACGCATCTCAACGAATTTGACATGTTTTGTGAATTGGATGAAGTAGACATTCAGATATGTGTCGTTAAATGCGAAATTCTACTCCAGAAAAACAGAAAAGAAAACAGGGGGACTGAGATCATACCCACACCATAAGCAGACACCGTCGATGCTCACTGCTTCCCGGCCTCCACCTCGTCAACCTCACGAGCGCCGATGTAGCAGTAGATGGTGACGCCACGGAGCTGCGAGATCCGGGACCGTGGCCCGTGCCGGCTCTTCATCCTCAACACCTCGCGCACTACCGCCGCTGCAATCTCGCCCGAGACGCCAAAGCATGAATGTGCCCTGATATGAGCACATTGTCGTTGATGACGAGCACGGTCGACTCCTCCCGCTCGAGCTCCCCATGGAAGCCACCCCAATAGGCAGGCAATGGAACCACCGTGACGACCTGCGCTGGATCCGCGCCACCGTTGCCTTCCCGCTGCGATGGTGCAAGCAACCGAACCGCGGTCGCCGTTGAGGAGATGCTTGTCGTGTCCACCTCTGGCTCGAGCTCCCCGCCGGAGCCACTCCGACACGCTGAGGTGTCGCACCACCGTCACCCCTACCACAGTCGCCGGCGAGGAGGAGGAGAGTGGATGGCGAAATGGGGAATGAAGCTGTGGGCGCGTGTGGGTGATAGGATAAGGTCGTGTGGCGTGACACTACGGTGTGAAGACGTTCATCTACATCTACACTACTATTAAATAATCAAACTAATTTTTTCTTAAAGCCACATGGCAGATCGATGTACACAATTTGATTAGCACCGTACGATTATGCCCACTAAATTTAATCTAACAGCTAGCCTTAATCTGATCTGTTCTCTGGTGCAATTAGTAATTTACGGTGGCTGAACTTGCTTCACCGTAGAAGAATATAGGAAGCTCCGCCACGCAACAACGCAATCCCTACAATCACGAAAAGGGCAGAAAAAAGGAAAGCGGTCTCAATCAGAACCCCTCGCTCGCTAACGGCCCCGCGAGGCCGCCTGCCTCTGCCCATCGGACGAGGGTCGGACACCCACGCCACATGCGCCGCCGCCTGACCCTCCTCCGCCATCGCAACCGCTGCAGAACCGACGAGTGCGCTGGCAGCACCTCCCATCCCCTCCTATCATCTTCCCTATCCCTACCCAGCGCACGACCAAAGGAGCTGGAGCTGACGTCTCCCTCCTTCACCAACACCGACGATGAGCTGAGACAGCGCTCTCTCGCCAGGCACGCCCTTTATCTGGACGGCACCGCCGAGACCGTGGCCCTCCTCCCCAGGTCACCGGATCCAGCTAAGATCTGCCCCGTCCTCCCACATCGCCACCATGGTCGTCCTCCTCTGCACCCAAGGTTAGTCCATAAGCACCATGTGCATTAGAAGGTTTGCACCCAAGGTTAGTCCATAAGCACCATGTGCATTAGAAGGTTTGAGCTGGCGATTCAGCGGGAGCAAGTCACAGGATCTTGCGGCAACCCCCAGTATTTGATCTGGTATTCTGGTTGGTTGTTCATCTTAGGTGATTTTTTTCTCTGGAAAATATTTTTTTCTTGCGTCTCATCTTAGGTAATTTGGATGGCCCCGTCTCTCACGAATACAACGAGCCGCGCGCACTAGGAGGAGCAAACAGAGCCAACCACGTGGGTGGCGGTGGCGGCAGCAGGACCGAGGAAGAGACCCGCGTCCGGTGGCCTGGAGCATGCTGATGGCCGCGGCGGGGATGGCCCATTCTCGCCGATCCGCTCCTCAACTGCGACCTGCCCCCTCAGTCAAACTCTAGAGCCTTTTCCCGAACAGATTGGAGATCGACAAGAATAGCGGCGACCGCAACTACGACATGCGGCGGAGGACAAACTGACCATGAGCAACGGAGGCCTGACGGCGCTGCTCGTGTTGAACTCAGCGGTGCTCTCGGTGCACCGCCGATGGGTGATGGTGCTCGAGGCTGAGAACTCCGTGCTTAGAGCCACCGGCGGCGGCTGAGTAAGGGCACTGGTGCGGTCAAGGTACATCTCATCCCTTCATTCATCCCTCTCTCCCTGCCTCCCCCCTCGCTCTACCCCGGTGGGGTCGCCGTTAGATCGTGAGCGTGGACCAGCGGGGAGCTGGGGACTCCGTCCGCAGGGGAACGGGCAGCACTGGTGCTCTGCTGGCGAACACTTGTTGCGGGACAGGGAGATCTCCGGCGATGGGGAATGGAGAGAGCTTTGGTAGATAGACTTGTTCTCTCTGGATGCGAACAAAATTCCATCTCTCTTTGGACTTTTTTTGTGTGTGTCAGATAGCAGAGAGGAACACTGCTGGTGAGAGGATTCTTATCACTACCAGCAGATCAAGCCTTCCCATGAGTTTGTTGCCAAGGATTTGCATGGAGCGAAGTGGAGGTTCCGCCATTATAAGAGGTGAGATCAATGTTGTTGTACTGCTTGATCAGGAGTATGGTATGCAACGCTATATTTTGGTGTATATATACTATAGTATTAATTTTTTGCTGGTAAACATTATTTCCATCTAATATTTTTTCAGAGGCAGAGAAAGTTATTTTGTAGGCTTTTAAACTAAGCACAAAAATAAGACATGTTTTGCATCAAGGATAGGAATTATAATATGTAAAGGTCAGTAAAAAGTATGCACATAAAATGCTATTCTTTTTCAGTTGGCAACATTGCATACATAATTTGAATCTTAATTATTGGAATTCGTTGTTCCATGTTGGAAGTTCCTGAAGAGCTTGAATAATACATTTTGTATGGGACTTGTCGATCCACCTATACCAAATAAGATTGTTTCCGGAGCCTGACAGCTAAAATGCATTTTTTTTTAGATTTTCACCTTCGGGTAAGCGTGGCATGGTGATTAAAACGTTTCTTAGAAAATGAACTCATAATGAGAAGTTATGTTCTAATTAAGATGGATTAAGGGTTGTGCCTTTTTAATTATTCAGCATGAATATATAGTAGGCTGGTTCAGTGATCATCTGTGAACTAAAATTATACTCTTTTGTTCAGGTAAGATGGGAGGATGGCACAGACTGTAATACCAAATTAGACTATCTCCATGGGAGATCGAGATTGTTGGTGCTTCAATCTCTATTGCTCAGTGTCTGGAACTATCAATGACCTGCAGACACAAACAGTGTTGTAATCTTTCCTTTATTACTCCAGCACCACCCAAGTTAATGGTTCTACATCTAATGTAGATTATATATGTATGAACCCTGTCACTGGCAGCATCAATGACTTGTAGACATACACATACTACTGTGAATTTTTTTCTAAAAAAATCATCTCATTATGAAGGAGGGAATTCCTTTGTACGGTTATTCGTGCGTTGCACGTGCACACTTACTAGTGGGAGGAAGCACACAAAGCCGACGTTTGCTTCGGGCTGACTGTCAAGCGGCCTACTTCAGAATTCGTGCAAAACGATCCAACGGACGTCGAGTAGTTCGCTGGGAATGTCTAAATATGTGACGTTCAGCACATAACATTTCCCCAAAACAGAGAAGATCACGCGTAGCTAGCGTGGCCGTGTGCGCCGCCACCCGTACTCCCGCCGGCGGATAGCGTGGGCGATGAGCTCGGCGAAGAGCACCGCTTGCGGAGACTACCCGGCCGCCGTGCTGGGGCAGCCCCGTCAGATCCGGGAGCCGGTTCTCATCGTCGATTTGGGGGAGGCGGAGGAGCCAAAGCAAAGCGAGGCCTGAGTCTGAGTAGTTCCGGCGCAGGTGAGCGAGAACTCTCTCTCATTTCCCTCTCCGTACACCACCGTGTTTCGAATCAGCCCTCTAGCTATCTGTAATTCTGTATGGTCTGGTGGTTCTTCACTGAAAATTTCCCGATTCTTGGTCGGATTCCTCTCCGTGTCAGCGCCGGCGGCGGCCGTCAAAGCTCTCCATGTTCTAGTCGGATCAGAGCACTGCTCTCGACTCGGATACGAGGTCAGCAAGCCTTTAATTTGCCCTTGTCGTGCGGGTGAAGGTGTGTGTCGTAGAGTCGGACCGGAGATTCAGTGGCGTGTTATATATATATGCGAACTAGGGATTTGAGGAGCAGCTAAAAGGTTTCGAGCGATTCTTTTCTGTTCTCGGGCTGACATAATCCAAAGAGAAAGATCTCAACCATGGCCTGCTGCCGCCCCGCCTTCCCCAAGGTCCTTCCTCTCAATCTTTCATCATTGTTAATAGTGTTCTTCCCAGCGTGATTCTAATTGCTTTGCCCGTCGCATCATTCCGATGATGAGACTGCTCTAGTGGTCTTATAAAAGGAACACAAAGCATTTTGCCTTGTTGTTCTTTCTCTAGCCGATGCTCATCGATCAACGCTGAAACACTGAAACTGCAACTGCTACAAAGCACTGTCTGTTTGAGTTTCAGTTCAGATTGATGCCACCTTTTTTAGATAGATTCGGCGTTGGTTGGTCAGCGTTTTGGATTGGGCGAACGCGGTTTTGCCAAATTTCTTCTAGCCGTGCTTGCTTCTCAGTTGCTGTCAGAATGAAATAACACCCCTGTTTTGCTATGGACTGAATCTCCGCGTGTTTGTGTCACAGGCTGCTGCGACGCACGCGGTTAACAAGGAGGAGGCTGTGGTTCCTTCTTTCATAGCACCTGCTGCTGCAGATACAACCACTACAGGTGCAGGTATGTGTGCTTGCTTCTTTGTCCACCGCTTAAACTAGTACAACTTATAACAGGGTAAATCCACTTGCTGCGGCTCCTTCTTTCATAGCACCAACTGCTGCTGCAAACCACTACACACTACCAGAAAAACAGGCGATGCCGACGGCCCACGTCGGCATAGATAGGTGTATCCCGACGGCCCACCTCAAACCGTCGGCGTAGATAAGCCGTCGGCATATATACATTTATGCCGACGGGGGCCGTCGGCATAGGTCGGTCGTCGGCATCGCAAGAAATATGCCTACGGCGACCGTCGACATAGAGCATCCGTTGGCATACCATGTGGGCCCGGCTACCCGGGCGGCGACGGCTGTTTGACGGCGTGATGCCTACGCCGACGGCTAACGGTGGCCGACGGCAAGGCCGTCGGCATAGGTATGCGTACGTCATCGATCCGCATCGTCTGCCACGTCATCGATCCGAGCCGCTCGCCGGTCCGTGGGGTGGCATATCTATGCCGACGGCCTAGGCCCGGCCCATGGCCCTTGCCACGTCATCGATCCGCGCCCTATGCCACGTGATCGATCCATGGCTCTACCGTTCCGTGGCCGTATCTATGCCGACGGCATTGCCGTAAGCATAGATTTCTAATAATATTTTAATATTTTATTTATTTTCTCTTTTTCCTTTTTTTTTTTTCAAAACTAATTTGATTAACTTAAATGTGCCTTATGTACAGAAAACATATCTCGATTATATATATATATATCGATTGCCCCCCCCCACACGGGCCTTGCTTCCATCGTGTCACAGAGAGGAGAGACGGGACGGGGTACCCGGAGGGTAGCAATGCCGCCAAGTGTTGCGGTGGGCCCTCCTACGCTTGTGGAAGCATGGTGGCAGGCGCAGGCACCCGGCACGCGGCTCCGGGGTGTGTCCCCCCTCACGGGTGTTGCTGCCGCCGTGTCCTGGAGGGGGGAAACGGCCACGTCGGGCCGACACGGAGGGAATCTTGGGGTGGGTTGGGCCGGGACGGTGTTGGGAGGTGTAGCTATGGGCTGGGCTATGACAACCACGTGAAAAGGTCCAACAGTCAAACCCCGTCATGCGAAAGTCAAAGGGCTAGATCCGGCGGTCGTTTGTGTCAGGGTTAGACGGGACAGGGTACCTGGGGGGGTAGCAATGCCGCCAGGTGTTGCGGTGGGCCCTCCTACACTTGTGAAAGCGTGGTGGCAGGCGCAGGCACCCGGCACGCGGCTCCGGGGTGTACCCCCCTCACGGGCGTCGCTGCCGCCGTGTCTCGAAGGGGGAAAACGGCCACGTCGGACCAACACGGAGGCAATCTTAGGGTGGGTTGGGCCGGGACGGTGTTGGGAGGTGTAGCTATGGGCTGGGCTATGACAACCACGTGAAAAGGTCCACCGGTCAAACCCCGTCCTGCGAAAGTCAAAGGGCTGAGCCGTCGGCATACATGTGCCACGTGGCGCGCAGCTGTTGGTCAGCACTTGACGGCGGCCACCGTTAGGCGGGGACGTTGCCGACGGCCGAGGCCGTCGGCATGGATGTACGGACACCGTCGGGATAGGATCTATGCCGGCGGCCTTTCTATGAAGACGGCCTCCCGGGCTACGCCGACGGATATGTTGCCGACGGCCCTATGCCGACGGGGGCCGTCGGCATAGGCCTGTCCCAACGGGAATCAGGGCTATGCCGACGGCCAGGGCCGTCGGCATAGGGGGCGATTCTGGTAGTGACAGGTGCAGGTATGTGTGGTTGCATCTTTGCCCACCTCTTAAACTGCAACTTAACAGGGTAAATCCACTTAATTTCGTGTTCCTGAATTAGACGGATGCTATATACGTATGTAATAGTACTAGATCTTATTGTATTCTATAAATCTATACTATCACCCATTGTTGGTTGATTCTTGCCATTCGTAAGTTTCTTTCTGCCTGGTGCATGCTTGACGCAGGTGGTGGTGTGCTTACAAGTCGACAAGATCGGCGCCGATCAGGGTTTGTTGGCAAGCTTAGGAAGCAGCTTTCGCGTACCTTCTTTGCTTGTGACTTTGATGGTTCGAGAAAAGAGGTCAAGAATCCAACCAGCACAAAGTTCAGCCATGTCAAGGGGATCGATGGCGCGAAAGCAGAGCTCGAGGACACAGTACAGTACCTGCGAGACCTTGAGCGTTTGGCTTGTGACTTCGATGCTTCGAAAAAGGAGGTCAAGAATTCAACTAGCACAAAGTTCAGCGATGTCAAGGGGATTGATGGCGCGAAAGCCGAGCTCGAGGATATAGTACAGTACCTGCGAGACCCTGGGCATTTCACACGCCTCGGTGGCAAGCTTCCGAGAGGCGTCCTGCTCCTCGGTGCGCCTGGCACTGGGAAGACAATGTTGGCAAGGGCGATGGCCGAGGAAGCCAGCGTGCCGTTCTTTGCGTGCAGCAGCAGCGAATTCAACGACAACTATGCGGGTGTTGGGGCAAAAAGAGTGAGGGCGCTCTTCACTACTGCAAAGAAGCGATCTCCTTGCATAGTGTTCATCGATGAGATCGACGCCATCGCTGGGAGCACAAACTCATATGGTTCAGAGTCGCAGATGCATACCCTGAACCAGCTGCTAGTTGAGCTAGATGGCTTCGAGCAGAATGACGGGGTCATCGTGGTCGCCGCGACCAACATCCCCGAGTCGTCACTGGATAAGGCCCTTGTTAGGTCTGGGCGTTTCGACCGTCACGTTCAGATTCCTTATCCAAATGCTAAGGGCCGAAGGCAGATCCTTGAGGCCCATATGTCAAAGGTTTGTTTGTACTCCATCCAAAAATGTTAGGCAGTCTCTGATGGAATTTCTTTAACAACATTTTTTCCATGACACTTTCGATGCAGGTCTTGAAAGCCAAGGATGTTGATCTTAAGACCATCGTCAAGGGACGTCTGGATTCACAGGTGCCGACCTCGCAAACCTGGTGAACGAAGCCGCTCTCAAGGCTGCTAAGGATGGGGCAGAAGCTGTCACGACACAACACCTCGAGTATGCTGCCATGAAAAGGATCATCATGGGCAGCAAGAACAAAACGGTGGCGATGCCTGAGAGCTGCAGGAAGATGGTCGCGTACCACGAGGGAGGGCATGCTGTTGTTGCTATCCACACGGACGGCGCTGCTCCTGTCGACAAGGCTACCATTGTTCCCAGGGGGGATGATCTTGGCATGGTGACGCAGCTGCCAGAGGAGGACGATAAGTTTTTATTCTCAAGGGAAAAGATACTTGCACGACTGATGTCCTCATGGGAGGCCGGGCTGCCGAGGAGGTTATCTTTGGCGAGAGTAAGGTGAGCTCCCTCGCCTTGTCTGACCTAAGAAAGGCGACTCAGCTGGCGACGGAGATGGTCGACAAGTATGGTATGAGCAAGCGGGTCGGCCCTGTTTCGTATGACAATGATGACAATGACGACGGTTGGAATGCCAAGACCATGCTCTGGCAATCGAAATACCTGGTTGATGAGGAGGTGAGAGAATTGCTAGGCAAAGCTTACAATAACGCAAAGACGATCCTCACGGCACATAGTAGGGAGCTTCATGCGCTGGCCAACGCTCTCCTGAAGGACCAAACTCTCGCTGGAGACCAGATCACGGCCCTCCTGAAGCACGAGACTCTCGCCTGAGGCCAGACCACGAAACAAGTATCGCCTTCCAGCAATAAAACGGTAAAGGATGAAGCTCTCGCCGGAGGCCAGACCACGAAACCAGTATTGCCCGCCAGCCAAAAGACGGTAAAGGATGTAGCTCTCGCCAGAGGCCAGACCACTAAACCAGTATTGCCAGCCCGCCAAAATGAGTTAATGGTGTAGTCAGCAGAGTCTGGAAACATCTTTCTTGCTCGTGACAGAACATGAACTACTTTTTGTGCTGTTGTTGGTAGCCTGTGGTTTTCACGGCGTCATGCCATTTTTGGCTTTGCAAACCGCAAACAGTGCTGTAGAAAACAATACTCCCTCCGTTTCATAATGTAGTGCCTATAGATTTTTGCAAAAGTCAAACATTACAAACTTTGACCATATTTATAAAGAAAAGTAGGTACATTTAGAATACCAAATGCACATAATTGAATACATCATGAGTTATATTTTCAGAATGTACATGTTTGGTATTGTAGATGTAGACAGTTTTCTCTATACACTTGGTCAAAGTTGGCAAAGTTTGACTTTCACAAAAATCTATAGGCACTACATTATGGAATGGAGGGAGTACCTCCCTTCCTGTCTATGTATACTGTACCACACATGTAGATGAAAGTTTCTTTAGATTCTGCAGATCAAACACTGCCAGAGTTTCTTCCGAGTTATATCAACAAACCTCCTTGCCTAAAGTTTTAGTCATCTGTAATCTGTTATTGGTCTGGTGCTAAGTTACCACTTAATTCCCTGTTGGACGTCTGAAGCTGTTTTGCCATAGATATATAACTGAAGTTCAGTATGCATTGTGTCACTAGAACTATATGACATAACATGAGTTTACTTGCTAAGCACAGCCGTACAATCTCTTATTCTGGATACTTTGATCTGGTCACAGAGATTTGTTTTTTAAGTGATCTCATTACTGAATTTCATGGTTACATATAGCCTATAGCAGCATTACCTTAATGGTTAGGGCCAACACAATTTTCTGATATTTTCTGATATGGATATGTGTAGCTGTAACATCGTTTCTGTGCTCAGCCTATGGACTGGAGAAGCCATACAAGTCATTTTATTTCTATATATAGGGTGAACATAATGTGATCCTTATGTATGTGTATGATGTGGATAGGTTAGATCGGCCCAAGTTTATTGGTGGATCTTCGGCTTATCTAGGATATTTGCAACTGATATGCAAGTTCTTCTAATCTGATCCTCTAACCTTTATCTTCATGCAGCTGGTTACAACTTTGTTATCGGCGACATCAAATGTAACTTCTTCCCAAGAAACAACTCAAATCATCCCAAGTCATACAAATGTAGTTTTTGTGTATGGACATATATGTGTGTAATGCCTTCACTGTAGAATACACCACATGTCCAAGAATACACCCAAAATACACACATGTAACTTCAGGCCTTACGTTCGCTTCAACAACAAAAAAACTTCAAACCTCACATATAGTCGATCCCAATTTTTTTTTTATGGAAAGCCTACGCAGTGTCCTGAAGAGGTGTGTACTATAATAACATCATTTTAAAAAGTATAATGCGACAAACTCCGAACAATCTCGTTGCACCACCATTGTGTTTTGGATGAATGTGTGTAGGTTGTCAAGCTCAAGCCACGCTTTGGAGCCATGCCTTTCCATGGTGTGGCCGTTAACTATTGCCAACTAGTAGAAGCCCGTGCGTTGCCACGGGCCTTTTGTTGTATAAAACTTCGTGAATTTTTGGCCCCTTTCAACAACATAGCCTGAACACCCTTGTTGATGAATTCTTTTTGAATACCATAATCCATCTTCATCTCTCTGATACTCTGCAAAAACAAATATATATAGAAACACACCTTTTGTATTATTATGCACAAAAAATATATAAAGAATAATTATGTGTATGCATCTCTTCTGATTGTTAAAACAAGACAAATTTTCAGTCCGGTCCTTCATAAAGCTTTGTCAATCGGCATTTTCAAAGCATCATTGGAAGCCATTAGTTTTCATCTCTGATATACAAAAGTGAACATGTATAAACAATATTAAAATAAAAATAAGCTCATATTTTTTTGAAGGGATAAATAAGCTCACATATAATATATATTCATTGGTGAGACGCTAAATGCGAGCAGGTGACCATTTTTCCTAGGAGTGAGTGGCATCATGCTTTTTAGTAGAGTGAGTTGCATTCCAATTTTAATAAATTGTAAGCCCACAAATCACTTGTTGGTAATTCTTTTTCAGAAATGACTTTTTAGGGTATCTGATATTTTTTACTATATAAAAGTATGTGACATATCTCTCATAGCAAACAACCACTTTCCCTAAAAAGGCGCCAATCCTTTTCTTCTTATTAAAAAAAAGCAATTCACCCTCATCCTCTCACCTCATGCCACAGCGCTCACAATCACATCTCATTCTTTTGCCCGCTCTCCTTGCTGACGTTGTTGGCATCAAATCACACCACGGTGTTCAACCCGCACCTTCCTCTCAGCGTCGGCTCCCCTTCCCTCCACGTCATCACCCTCCCCCTCCTCTCCCATCTATGCTATGCCAAAATCATACAGATTGCTTTTTGTAAATTGAATATTTGATTTTTTTTCCTATATGGAAAGCACATAACTATTATCCAACAGAACTCAACACAATTAGTAAGACATTTTTAAATAAATTCTCCCTCTGTTTCAAAATGTAAGACGTTTTGAGTCTTAGATTGAGACTCAAAAACGTCTTGCATTTTGAGACAGAGAGAGTACTTCAGTGCTAGTGCAATCTTCAAGTATATTCCCAAAATAAATTATTGTGTAAACTCTCAAACAATAGAACAACAAACAAAAATAGAGGTATTCTGTGACCGCCATGACTTTTGTATTCGATGATCTGAATACATGCAGCAGAACGACAAGACCAGACTACCTCCTTGAAAGCCAACCGTTAATTGGAGGAACCCAAGGTCCTGGGTATTGTCATGCACCAGTTTTGATCTTGGCTCTTGAACAACCTAATCAAAAGGACGCAGGGAACAACATGATAAAAGAAAATGCCATGACTACGTGCATCTTGTAAGACGGTTTCAGTTAAATAAAATAAAAAGAACCAGACCTTTGCTCATATACATCAGAAAAATATGTAAAAGCGATGGCCAGTATTACAAAGAAAATAAAGAAGCTGAAACGTTACAAAAATAGATAAAGTGACCCCGTGTTTATCCAGATAAGGTATCCTATTCAAAAAATCACAAATGTTAAATAAATCTATCTGCATGCCTTGCTGGTGAACATAATTCTACAAAAATTGCAGATAAAGTGGAGTGGAATGTCGTGGTAAGAATATACACTACCGTAACCTGAAAACAGAGGAGTCGGACCGGTCCACTACTGCCTTGACCAGAATCGGCATCGGGCTCGTGGTGTTGCCCGAGAGCTCCCCCGACTGTGCCGTGGTGTTGGTAGGCGCCGCCAAACATCCTGATGTTGCTCGCCGACACATTGGGGGAGCGTCCCTTGACGAACCGGCGGCGGTTGCATCCTTCCGAAGGGCGGATAGGGTTTTCAACAAGTTGAAGTGTAATTACCCGGATTGATGCTAAACATGTTGCACTGCGGCTCTTCCTCAATCATCAATGCAAGAATCTATGGCTAATGATGAAGAACTTCACAATTCCTGGAATAGAAGCCATCATTTTCCTAAGTCGTCAGAGGGTATTGGCTTGGAGGAGACCGCCTCTTATCTGCGATACAACATCTTTGACGACTCAGGACCATGTAGGATGAACAATGAAGACGAATTGCATGATGCCCCAATCTCTTTCATGATGTCGAAGTATTGGGTGACCGGACCTTGTACATAATAGATAATATTACTTTGCAATGGTACCATGGACATTATCGGAGAAGGCGAGGCCACTGAATCTGACACTGCCTTGCAATGCAAACGCCAGCCAAGTACTCGGACTCGGCTTTTCTTTCTGCTCTTTTAATCTGAAGTATCAGCAAGGGCACGACACTGGATAGAAGTGACAATAATTACAAAGAAACTAAATAACTGTGGCATCTTCAGCATTTAGTAAAGATGGATAAGGTATACAAAATTTCACACCCCATCTTAATTAAAAAGGCGAAGAGCAAAAGGAAACATACCATAACAAAGCTCTTTGTCCTTCGATCATTGTAACATGCAAGCTAACCATCCTTGTTGAGGCTTCAACTCATCTTTGAGTAGTTGTAAATGAGCTCCTTTTTCTTGACCATAGTTTCCACTTCTGGTCGCCCACTGAATGTTTTCACTGTAGCAATGCCTCCTTTAATCTTTCGCAAGCTAGCTGCTTCCATATTTGGAGCTGGTAAAATGGTTAAAAAGGGACTGTTATTCGCAATAGAAGTAAGTCCATATAAATAACTAAAGAATAGAGTACTATTTCGTTTATTTAAGATATATAATGTCCAGGTTGTTAGTAGTTGAAATCACGCATTGCACAAGATACCTGTTCAAGTTTTTGTTCGAATCGACAATTAAGCAGGTCTGAAGACAAGTTTACCTCTCACATCTACCAACAAAGGCTGCCAAACAAGCAACCAATAGATATGAAACATCAGGATGCCGGATTTATTCATCTCCAGGCTGATTTTTTCTAGCTCATTTGCTACTTCTTTATTGTACCAAATCAGTTGCTGATTAGATAATCACTACCGGAATCGACCCCTATGGCCGTCGGCATAGCCCTGAAAAACCGTCGGGATAGTCCTATGCCGACGGCCCCCGTCGGCATAGGGCCGTCGGCATAATATACGTCGGCGTAGCCCGGAAGCCCGTCGGCATAGAAAGGCCGTCGGCATAGGTCCTATGCCGACGGTGTCCGTACATCTATGCCGACGGCCCGGGCCGTCGGCAACGTTCCCGCCTAACGGCGACCGCTGTCAAACGGCAACCAAGGGCTGCTCGCCACGTGGCAGGGCTATGCCTACGGCCTGGCCGTCGGCATAGTTTGAAACTATGCCGACGGCCACTATGCCGACGGCCAGGCCGTAGGCATAGCCCTGCCACGTGGCGAGTAGCCCTTGCTCGTGGGACAGGGCTAGGCCGTAGGCATATCTGCCACGTGTCAGCAACTGGGTGCTCAGGCCAGGGCTATGCCTACGGTTAGGCCGTCGGCATAGATATTATTTGATTTTTTTTCTTTTTCCTGTTTGTTTTCATATCAATTCAATTCAAATATACAGCAGATATATATGATGGAAATACACATATAGAACACATCTAAGTATCATCCGGCACCGTCACAACAATATATGCATAAGCATCATCACAATCAACATAAATATAAGCATAAGCATATAAAGAAGCACACAAGTCATCTAAAGGACCATCAAAGACCACAAGTTTATCATCATCATCACCACACACAAGTCATCTAAAAGACATAAGCATAAGCACACAAGTAACCAAAAGTCTTAAGCGGCAGGATGTCGAGCACCGCGGAGGTCGTCACCGCCCAGACCGCTGAAGCCCAGGTCGTCACAGGCAGCGCTACCGCCAAGACTGCCTCCACCTCCGCCTCTGTGGATCGGAGTGGTCGGGCTCCGTGACTCGGGAGTGCTGCGAAGACCACCGCCAACGGTTGATCCACCGGTTCCCTGGATGTTGAAAAGACATATTAACGGGATATATGACTATGTTGAAAGGCATGATATGCTTTGGGTGAATAGTTTAGGGATGTACATACCGGCGAGGGGCCATCGTGCTGCTGTGCCACAAACTCCTCAAAGGTAAGCAGCGTTGGTTGTGTTGGAGGAGGTGGTGCTGCTTGCAATTGAGGAACCCGTCCGGCCGCCATCTCCTCAAGAGCGCGCTGTATCCTGGCATTGTTCTGCTCATGGTGTGCATGAAGTCTCGTGTGCCACACCATGGTCTCCTGGCGTGTGTACTCCATGTAGGCCTACGGTATGACATGATGGAACTCATAAACATCTCAATGCTGGAAAATAAAGTGAGCAATGTAGATAAGAGGAAAAATACTTACAGATTGCCGCTCCTGAAAGAGGGCCTGTGACTGCGCACTGGTCATGGGCGTGCGCTGGCTCAGGCTCGGGTCGATAGCTCGGAGCTGCGTGTAGGAGATAGTAGGAGTGATAACAACATCGAGAACCGGCTGCCGACCGTGCCTCCTGGGCCCCATGCCCACCACCACCCTCTCGTCCAGATCTGCACTCATGGGGTCAGATGTGCCAGGATGTAACCTGAGATACTCCTGAGAGTAGACCTGCTTCTTCTCTGCGGTGTTGCCGTAGTACTTGGACTTGCCAGGCTTGGGGCTCCTCCGCGTATGGGCGATCTCCCACGCCTCCATGTGTGAGAGCGAACGCTTCAGTTTCTCCTCCTGCACCACCAAACAGAGGTTAGTCATACATAAGAAAGTAAATAGAAGAAGAATGTTTCGATGAGGTTAGTCATACATGAAGTGCCTTGTGGAGAAAGTGGTTTCGGATCAAGGTCCGGTCACAACCCACCGCAAGATTCCCTCCGTTACTGCCCGACGTGGCCGTTCCCCCCCTCCGTGCGACGGCGAAGGCGACGTCGGTGAGGGAGGTCACACCACTGAGCACCGTGCCGGGTGCTTGTACCTACCACCGCACTTCCGGACATGTAGGAGGGCCCAGCTAAAGACCTGGCGGCATAGCTACCCCCAAACTACACCCGTCCCGTCTAACCCTGGAACCGTTGACCGGGCGGTCTACGCCTTTGACTTTCGCCGAACGGGGTTTGATCGATGGACATTTTCACTTGGGTGTGATAGCCAAGCACATAGGTACACGATCAGGTCCGGGCACAACCCACCGCAAGATTCCTCTCCGTTACTGCCCGATGTGGCCGTTCCCCCCTCCGCGCGACGGCGGCAGCGACATCGGTAGGGGGGTCACACCACGGAGCGCGTGCCGGGTGCTTGCACCTGTCACCGCACTTCCGGACATGTAGGAGGGCCCAGCTAAAGACCCGCGGCATAGCTACCCCCCAAACTACACCGTCCCGTCTAACCCTGCGAGAGTTGACGGGCGGTCTACGCCTTTGACTTTCGCCGCACGGGGTTTGACCGATGGACATTTTCACCTGGGTGTGATAGCCCAGCACATAGGTACACTTCGGATCAAGGTCCGGACACAACTCACCGCAAGATTCCCTCCGTTACTGCCCGATGTGGCTGTTCCCCCCCCCCTCCGTGCGACGGCGGCGGCGACTTCGATGAGGGGGGTCACACCACGGAGCCCGTGCTTGCACCCGCCACCGCACTTCCGGACGTGTAGGAGGGCCCGGAGAAAGACCTGGCGGCATATGTACCACCAAATTAAACAATACCCGTCCCGCCTAACCCTGCGAGAGTTGACGGGGCAGTAAACTGGGCCCAAGAGACACGCGTGGTGTATCTATGTATAGATAAGGCACAATTTAATTAATGAAATTTTTTTGAAAAAAATATTATATTTTAAAAAAATTAATAAAAAAAATTATACGTAGATATGCCTACGGTTAGGCCGTCGGCATAGCTCAATTTAATTATTTATTTTTTTAAAAAGAATTTTATTATTAAAAACAGGGAAAAAAAGTTAAAAAAAATTATACGTAGATATGCCTACGGTTAGGCCGTCGGCATAGCTCAATTTAATTATTTTTTTAAAAAAAGAATTTTATTATTAAAAACAGGGAAAAAAAGTTAAAAAAATTATACGTAGATATGCCTACGGTTAGGCCGTCGGCATAGCTCAATTTAATTAATTATTTTTTTAAAAAAAAATTATTATTAAAAACAGGGGAAAAAAAGTTAAAAAAATGAACGTATATATGCCGACGGTTATGCCGTCGGCATAGCTCCCTGCCACGACATCTATCCGCGGCACCGTGGGCCCAGAGATATGCCGACGGCATAACCGTCGGCATAGCTCCGGGCCCACGGTGCCGCGGATCGATGACGTGTCACAGTGAGGTATGCCGACGGCCGACGTTAGGGCCGTCGGCATATGTTTGACGGCGTGAACCCGCCGGCTGTGCCAGGGCCACCAAGGCCACCTCTATGCCGACGGCCAAACTATGCCTACAGCTGCCGTAGGCATATATATTTGTATGCCGACGGCCTTTCTATGCCTACGGCCCCCGTCGGCATAGATGGAGGTATGCCGACGGCTTTCCTACGCCTACGGTTTTCCATAGGCCGTCGGCATAGCTCACTCTATGCCGACGGGGGCCGTCGGCATATATAAGGCCGTAGGCATATAAGGTTATTCTGGTAGTGAATATAATCTTCATCAGCCTTCTTTTGTAACACCTAGAAACAACATGCATGTCTGGATGAATGTGCTAAAACGAAAACAAATGCTCCAAGCAATTCTGCTAGGAGAAAAGGTCAAGTCTTGGGTGCAGACCTGATTTTATATGTATATATACGAAACAACGACAAGCGGGTGAATATTGCAAGAAATCTCAGAATTCATTTATGCTATTTTCTTTGACCGGTTGGACATATATTAGTCTACCAATCTGCAGGAGAAAACACACATGAGTATATATACTAACAATGTATATCAAGCTCAAGGGAGGAAACCAAATATTAGACGCTGCCATTGCTCCCTTTTCAACTCTTTACAAGCTGAGATTATATTTGATAAATATATATTCCTACTTGTGTGTAACATCCAGGTCCATTTTTTGACCAATTATTGCAACATAAACATTATTGAGTACACACAGGGCCCTCTGACTACTTGAAACTACACAAGGGAACCTAGTGACTATTTCAGTTGACGACTAATGACAGATCCAAATCATTGCTGGGGATGTGCCTCATGCTCATGCCAACAAATTTGACTGACGGAACATTATTTTCAAACCTGCCCATTGTTCAAAACAGGGAGAGAAAGATAAAACACGTACCTCGTATCATCTGCAATGGAGGTGCAACCCAAAAAGGAACAATCTGTAGGCATACAAAATTACAGACAACTGATAATTAATCCAAATCATGCAACAGTTAGTATTGCGATTTTGTTAAATATGGTTAGCTGATTTTGTTAAACAGGAAAAATGAAGTGATTATCAGATATCCGTCCTCTCACATATCAGTGCACAATACCATCGTCCACGGTCCCCTTTCTCCCTGTGCTTCTCCATCCTCATGCACAATGATACAGAGAACAAACACCGCATCAATCTCAGA
Source organism: Thinopyrum elongatum (assembly GCA_011799875.1). Lineage (NCBI taxonomy): Eukaryota > Viridiplantae > Streptophyta > Magnoliopsida > Poales > Poaceae > Thinopyrum > Thinopyrum elongatum. Next base: position 576,682,657 of record CM022301.1, read on the forward strand.
AAAAAACCACAGCATAAATGGGTAACTAACACGGCACATCACAGAGCCATGGACGTTGGAGGGGAGGAGGCTAAAGGGACGCAGGACTCAGATGATATTCTTAAAATCAGATGTACATCCCTGGGCAACAGAATATCCCATCTCCCAATCACCGCGTTGTGTGCCAGGTTGATTCAACTAACCTTGCGGCGATCCCATCGGCAACGACGAACTCATCGGTGGCACGTGGAGGTTTGCAGGGGCAGATGGCGTGCGTGGGCGGCAGCGGTGCATGGAGGCGTGGAGGGGCAGACCACGCGCGTGGGGCGGCGGCGTGCGTGGGTCGGCGGCACCTGGATGGCCCGGGCCGGGGCGGCGATGGAGGACCTCAGCGGCGGCGGCTCCTCTAACAACTCGGCGGCGGCTTCTCTGGCACCTCGGCGCCGGCAAAAGGATCCGCGACGTAGCGAATAGATCGGCGATGGCGGCTGGGGTGTGGTTCCCGTCGCTGTAGCGATTAGATCGAGGGTAGCCTCCTCCGTCAGTTTTTTAGGAACTGATCTGCATCATCAGTGATCCTTATATAAATAAATGCCTTCAGTTTTCACACGCAGACAAAAAGTGATGCATGTTCATATGTCTGTATGCACAACCGCAAGTGGTATCCAACTCGGATCTGGGGGGTAGAGAGCGAGGGGTAGCTCACCATGTACGGTTGGCTAGGAGTGGAGGAGGAAGCAGCTCGTCATCCCCAGCGCTGGCGAGGAGAGGAGAGGAGCTGAGGCCTTGATCCATCCACTGCGCGACGCGTGAGGAGGACATGCACATCGCCGTGCAGTTTTGTTTCCGCCATGTCCTATCTCTGAAGAAGAAAAGCTTGAGTTCTCACAGTGCAGTAAGCAAATCAGGAGGGTTCGGGAATCGGGATGAAGAAAACTCACCCCTTTGCGGTCGGTCGGATGGGGCGGAGCTCGCGCTTGGTGAAGACGTGATCCAGAGGGCCGGACGGGATCTGCAGCTCGCTCCACCCAGGGATCCATCCATCCATGCTTGCAGCTTAGACGACCGGCTGTGGGTGGATCTGCAGCCATGGTGGCTGGGGGAGAAGACCGCGGCCGCGGGCGCCGTCGCTTGGGAATGGAGGTGGAGGAGGAGGCATCGGCGGCGGCGGCATAGGGCCTGGATCTCTGGTTCCTGCGATCAGGCTCGCTCCCGCTTCGTCCGATTTTTTCCGTTCGCTCTTCGTCCAAATTTCTGTCGTGCGAGGGGGGCTGTCTTCGCCCTTTTTTTTTTTTCGTGCAAGCGGGACGTAAAGTGCGAGGTGGGAGGAGGACGAAAAAAAATTGACGAAAGTGGGAGGTGGGACGAAAAAAAACCCGGAAAGAAGACTACCAACTGCTCCATTAGGAGTAGAGATAGGGCTCATGAGAAAGTTCTTTGCCGTGACAACGCCGACAAGGTCACCCACTTCATCGCACAAACAAGAAGCATGAGCATTCGATTCAACCATGCCGGCTGGTCCGGGCTTTTCCTGTTGTCGGATTTGCTACAGTGCTGTCAGGTGGTCAAGTCAATCCTGCATACATTAAGCAAAGGGAGACGTTTGCTGCCGGCTGACCAGCTGAAGCTTTCGGCCGGCCGAGCCCGCGCCATGCGATCACGCGCGATCGTAGGGGAGCAGATACAACCCAATTGTAGGGTTCCTCGCCCACACATTGCCCACCACCCCTTATCCTCTTCCCACCTTGCATTGAGCCCCATTTCTTATCTTTTCGCCCCTCTCTCCCTGCGTGGTGCAGCCATGTCGCCCGCTGCTCTCGACCACCCCCTTCTCTCCTTCGACGAAAAGAAGCTACGAGGTGCTGGCTAGGGGGTCCGGCGATGCCGAAACCGAAGCCGGCGACGTTGAAACCAGCAGCCATCGGTTGCTACAACCAGTAGTGCCGACATGAAGACGGAGAGGGGCTCCGGTGCTACAACCGGAAGCTTTTTTGCTGGAACCGGATCCCGGAGATGCTAGAACCAGCGCCCATTTTTGCTGCAACCAGTAGCTGCCAGGGGTGAAGACAGCGAGGTGCGGTGCTACTACCAGAGGTTTTTTTTTGCTGGAACCGGGTGGAGAAAAAGTTGCAACCACTATTGATCGGTGATGCAACGGGACGACATCGAGATGGGTTTTGCTGGAACCGGCAAAAAAAATTGCTGGAACTTGCAAGAATTTTGCTAGGGGGATAGAGGAGAATTTTGCAGCGTCCTGCGTGACGGTGCGTCTTTTGCTAGATTCGATGGTTTTTTTGCTGCAACCGGCATGTGATTTTGCTACCACCGACAAACTAATGGAGTTTTTGTGTTTTTTCTTTTTTGCTAGAGGACATGGTGGTGCGAGCCTAACGACGGCGACGAGCGGAGGCGGTGGCTCAGGGATGTTGCAACCACGGTGCCGCGCGCTGGAACCGGCGGCAGGCAAGGTGCAGCCATCAATGAAACACGGGCGCCCGGGGAGGGGGAAGTGGTGAGCATGGTTTTTTGCCACGGGTGGCCGGCGAGCACAAGCGGCAGTGGGGCGAGCGCGGGTGGCACAAGGGGTCGCCGGCGAGCGTGGACGACGAGCGCGGGTGGCACAGGGGTCGCCGCGTGAGTGTGGACGACGAGCGCAGAGGTGGCCGGCAAACACAACTCACCTGCGTTGACAAAAGGGAGGAGCGAGGGAACCGAATCTGGCGGTTATGAATGATTCAATTGAACGACAATGCGGCGACCGGTCCAAATTTGGGCCGGTCGACCGCCGCCTATTAGTTCCCTTAAGCGAAAGCGGTAAGGCGAAAATACGCTCTCTCCCCTGTTCGGCTCTATTTTTCAGCCAGGCTCGGCATTCTTCTTGAGGTTCAGTTCAGTTAAGGTGCGAAAATCTTGAGCATTTCCAACAGCTGCGCAACGCGCGGCGCGTTAAAAAAGTGTTTGCAGCGCGCTGTTCGCGAGTTTTTGCGTGGCGCGGAGCACTTGCTCCACTAGTAGAAAACAAGGCTTTGGTTGAGGCACTACACCACACCACTACTTCCCCAACAGTCAGGTTGGATGGGAATACAAGTTTTGCCAACAGACAGTCGGTTGGGGAAAGACTATTGCCGACCGATCCTGTCTGTTGGGGAAAGTCCAGACGGGAAAACCCTTTCCCGACCGACATATTTTTCCCGACCAACTTTTTGTCAGCTATGTCATATCTTTCCCGACCAATATTCTGTTGGGCCTGCCATGGGCCTTTCCCAACCAACAATCCGTTGGGGCTGCCATGGGCCTTTCCCGACCGACTATCGGACAGGGTATCTTTTCCCGACCAACAATTTATTGGTGTTGCCATGGGCCTTTCCCGACCGACTATCTGATAGTGTGTTCTTTCCCAACCAACATTCCGTTAGGCCTTGTATTAGGCTTTCCCAACCGACTGTTAGACAGGGTTTGCTTTGCCGACCAACATCTGTTAGCCCTCTCATAGCTGGATTTCACATTACCATCAGAAAATCAATCAATCAAGTTATATAATTCATAATAGCAACATGCATGTCATCCGACAATATTAAACTAGAACCAAACAATAATAACATAGATTCATTACTTTTCACATATAAATAGTCCATCTGTTATAAACTAGTGACCATCCAAGTTCCCTATAAACTAATATAACTAATTAAATAGAGGAAACTTTCTGGTTCATTGTCTGAGAGCAAAAATTTCTTTTGTTTTCTGGAATATGTCTCCGAGGCACATCATCTGCCTCGGCTCCTTATAGTGGGCAACTACATACAGCAGATCTTGCAGAATGAATACATTATGGTTCATTGTCCCAGACACAATGTGGGTGTACAAAATAATAGGTAAAATGCATCTCCAATGAATCAATCACCATTACACAAAATATCCCGTTGACATAAACCGCCGACTTCATGGTTCCTCATCCTCTTGCATGTCTTTCCTACAAAATGTAAAGAAGTTGCAATTACATTCATAGACAATTGCACCATCAAAATTTGTATAAAGCATAACATTGACAAATAACTGTTACTTCATAAGGCAAGCTAGTACCAAAACACCTACTAAGGAAGGCACTTCACTCAGGTATAGGTAACCATGTAAAGGGCATGCTAAGCACTAGTTAAAACGTCCTAATTTCTAGACACTATATTTCATTGATAACTGTAAAAGCTTCCATGAATATCAACAAGATAAATTATACAAGGAGTTGTCCATTAGATGACTTTTACTATGACCGAATTAAAAATTTAAAGTAGATGGCAACAAAACAAATGGTTTAAAACTGAAACCGAGAGCGACCTTCTCCGATATTCGCTCATTTTATGGAGTGGAATTGTATTTATCATCAAAGATTAAACAGAATGGGCCATAAATAAGTAAGAGTTTACAGGAAACTTCAGACTTCATTTACCGCAGTGACTTATATAGCTCAGACCTCTAATAACATCCCACCAAAAAAGAATAAGCTCTTTGCGCAATAAAAAGATCCGGGAGAAGGAACCATTTGAATTTACACTCTAACAATGGGAATGTACAGACTACAACGGACTACCATACTGATACATGATCTTTGGGATCTTCTGTCCAACAAAATTATAGATACATGCAGTTTCTTCAGAAGGGTGCCGTACAACCAAACTCTATCAGTACATGTTAGCCTAGCTGCCTATCTACTACAGTGTCAACACATGGCTATAGTGACAAAGGAAACTTGAATGCTAAGTTCAGCTACGACTGTACAGATACAGTTCTCTCTTATTGATTAATAAGTCTCTGTTAGAAGTCTAAGTGTATATTCTCAAAAAACAGCAAAAAGGTGATTCACGAGTACTATATTTCCAGGAAAAATAACCAAGAATAAAGGCAGTCAATTTAAGAGATCCAACAACAACCTATGATGCCCACTTCCGACACCATGTACTTCTAGTTTCATATCACTTGCCACCCTATTGCACGCTTTGATTGATAAATTTGAGAAGGAAAAAAAACAAATAGATCATTTTAATGCAGGCATTAGATAATGAGCGGAGATTATTAATAGTTTAATACACACATGGAATTGTCCATTGGGAGTGTAAGATATCTGATCATCAGTTACCAGCAGTAAGAGCCAAAGAATTCGAATTTTTTGAGAAAGATATGTTACAACAGAAAATCTCACCATTTGGCTCCAGTGCAATTGCAACGTTGCATAGTGTTGGAGAGTAAACCATCTCACTAATCATCATCGGTATCACAACCACGACATATTAAATAAACTGCAGATTAAAATACGAGCAAGGTCATTGGCCTCGCAGAATTTTACAGAAAAAGAAAACAAATGATAAGAGATGTAGGAAGGTTGGTAAAGCGGGTTTCCTTAGTGGTTTGACTATGCCGAATCTGGAAGGCAAAACAATGGTATGAAAAACCTAGGCCTCTATACACAACTAGATGAGATAAAACTAGTCGTAGATTTGTCCAACAAGAAGATCGTCATATCTGCTAAACTTGTACACACTAATATTTATGTCATTCAGATAAGCTACAATGATGATAAAACTACACTCCATTCATAACACAAGGTAGAAATGGGCAATTTGAAAGGAAGGCTATTTAACTACCAAAGTTCGTACAAACTGTATCCTATCCCTTTTTGTACAGTTCATATGATTAATAGATGCATAAAAATACCTGATAATGAGCTAGCAGGTTGACATATCTTCGAATATGGGAGGTGAACTATACATAGCCAAGAATTCCAAGCAAACCATGTGTCGACTGAACCCTACAAATGTTAGTGTCAACGGTGTCAAGTAAAAGTAATAAATGCATCTATACTATTCAGTTGGTTAGGTACACACTTAAAACTTCAGAAAATCTCCAGAGATACAGTCTTGTTCTAAATTCTAAGTGATATCAGGACTGATGCAAAATGTCCAGCCAACTGTTTGAAGTTCATTTTGTAACCTATATTATCATCTGAAAATGTAATCTGGTGAGCATAAAATTTCCTTCTCGACATGGAAAATGATCATTTAAATCAGAAGAGAACTTATTTGCAACTGAAATCGACCACAGTAGAGTAGTATGAATGTATGCCAGTCTGATGTGTGTTTCTTTTCTCATTCTAAGAGAAGTACAATCGTGCTTGTGCTTCCATATGGTAATTACAAATGACTAATGAAAGGATGATGTATAGACGAGCAACCAGAAAAGGCCTATCTACCTCTTACCTGGCTACAACGCCACTGTGCACGAATAGAAGCAGCTTCTTGAAGAATCCTCAATTTTAGTTCGTTACCTACCAAAAAGAAAAAAAAATCAAATCTAGGTTTCATGAAACTTGCATGCTCGAAGAATAAGATTTGACATATCATTCATGACAAAATGACCAGATATTAAAAAACAAGCAGCCTGGCATAACCTCAATTACAGATCGAAAGTGAGAACAAGAAGAAAATGCAGAAAACAAGTAAAATTGTATGACAAAACTCAAGATCTGTAAAAATACTCACATATCCAGATACACTTGATGTGATGCAGGCATATGGTTATGGACATCTTCCAGTGGCCTTCTGTTTTTGTTAGTAGTTGAGTAATTGCCGAAACATCCACAAAACCTATTAAGGTTTGTTTCACTCTGCAAAAAATCATTATCCAATTCAGTCTGCTAACAATCGCACAATATCTATAAATAGAAAATAATGGTAATTGATGGCTAGGGTTTGAACTTTACTACTTCAAAGACTTCTTTATTTCCATGAATGATAGCAGCACTGATTTTTTTTAAAGAGATCAATAAACTTAAGACCAAGTGAAAAATAAAATCACTGGGGCTATGGAAGGTTCATCACTGGGACTTAAAATCTGCAGGAAGAGGGAGAGACGGAGAGAGAGCTTACAGATGTTTTTGTTACCGCCATGGATAGCTAAGAGAGATGGGGGCAGCACCACCATGCTCCTAGTTGCCAGAAGATACGGGAGCAGAGGCCGCCCACCTCGTTCCGAACCACCAGGACCGAAGGGACCTTGTCCCGCTCAGATCTGCTACCATGGGAAGGTGGAGAGGGAGCTGGGTATGGGTTGGGGCAGAGGTGGCATCGGAGGAGCGGAGAGGTGGCCTCATCGGGCGCTTGGGACCAAACAAGAAGTGCCGCCGCCGGCAGCTGGGTGAGAGCATCGGCGCCACAGGACCGTCTCCACATGGGGAAACAGCAGCGATGTGGGGATGGGGATGGTGATGGACTGGTGGGAGGAAGAGATGGACAGAGTGGTGGAAGCATCGCCGCCGCTGCCGCTCGCCGCGCCGCTCAGATCGGGAGAGAAAGAGATAAGGGAGAGAGGACAGAGAGATAGCGGGGTGGTGTTTTTTTTCTCACGGGTGATTATAAGGAGGTGGGCTGTGGGAGCGCGCGGCATGAAAGTTTCGGATGGGCTTCGCGCTAAGTTTTCGCAGGCGCGCGAACGGATATTTTCGGCTGCCCAGTTGTCGACCCACAGTCGGTCGGGAACATTTGCCGACCGACGGTGTGACAAGAGTGCGATTATTACCCACCAACAGCTCGATGCTATACATTTCAGCATTCCCGACCGACAGTTGGTCGTTATATACGTGTAATACCGACCAACAGTCTGATAAGAGTTTTACCAACAAACAGTCGGTCGGCAAAATAGACTTTTTCCAACACACATCCGTAGGAAATGCAGTGTCGTGGTGTAGTGAGGCCTGGGTAAGGGCATTAATCCCGGTTCACTCATGAACCGGGACCAAAGGGGGCATCAGTCCCGGTTCATGAGGCCAGGGCGCCGGCCGGGCCTCGGGGGCCATTGGTCCCGGTTCGTCTGACCCCTTTGGTCCCGGTTCCAGACACAAACCGGGACCAATGGGCCTCGCTCCTGGCCCACAACCTTTAGTCCCGGTTGGTCGCTGGAACCGGGACCAAAGGTTGTCCTTTAGTCCCGGTTTTAGCCACAAACCGGGACTAAAGAGAGGCCTATATATACCCCTGCCCGCGAGCAGAGCCACTGCTCTGTTTTTTTGGCCGGCCGTGGAAGAGGTGTGTGGTGCTCTAGCTAGCTCACCTCCTATGCACATGAGGTGTTCGATGAAATGGCCGAGCCACACTTAAGCTTTATCCTCTCGAAGCTCCTTGTCCAACTTCCATTTTCCTCAAGATTTGTCTAGGTTTGGTAGTCCGTCCTGTCCCGTCCCCGTCCTCATCGCCGTCGATCGCCCGTGCCGATCTCGTCGCTGGCACCACCGTGGTGAGCCTCTTGTTCTTATCTTCTTTCTAAAAGAAAAAAAAATTCTTACTTGTATGATTTAGATAGATACTTGTATAATTTTCTTACTTTTATTATTGTTTGTTATAATATAGTGCGATGGTTTTGGTATCCGCCCCCGTCGGCCCTCGTCCTGTCTATGATTCGGATGTGGTATATATTATCTTTTATAACTATTTGCTTCATTTAGTGTTTATGGCAATTATGCCGACCAACGTGACATAGATGTTTTTATCTAGGAGGTATGTGAACCGGAAATTCCAACCGACCCTCTTGTCGAGAGGTTAAATTTAGTTAAAAAAGAAAACAATTACTTGAAGAAAAAATTGAAAAGAATTGAGGACGAGAAGATGAGATTGGAGTTGCATGTTGCGGATGTCATCGATGATCACAAGATCAAGATGGATAAAATGCGATTGAAGATTAGAAAGATTAAAAAATATGCCATTCATACCGAGGCTTTGTATCATTATGCAGTTGGATCAATTGTTACCTTAGTTGCGATTATGATCGCATTTGTTGTTGCATTGAAATGGTTTACATAGTTTCAATGTATGTTTTAATTAGATGCTCTAGAGAGCTATATGTTGTTCAATGAGGACCATGTATGAACTTTATGTATTTATTTTTTCAGTAATAACATTTGATCACTACTGTACTTTGGTTTTAATGTGATGATGAACTTCTATTAATTTGGTCACTTCTCTATTCATGATGTTCTGTAATGGTTTTTAACACATTTAATTATATAATGCACGCAGATGAACTGGCAATGGATGTACGGTGACAGACACACCTACGAGTACATTAAGGGCTTGCATAATTTTCTCGAAGTGTCTGAGGCAAACAAGCAGAATGGTTTTATGTGTTGTCCATGCCCTAGATGTGAGAATACAAAGTCTTACTCTGACTCGAAAACCCTTCACATCCACCTACTTGAGAAGGGTTTCATGCCACACTATAATGTTTGGACCAAGCACGGAGAAAGAGGGGTTATGATGGAAGACAACGAAGAAGAAGAAGATGATGACAACTATGTGCCCCCTGAATATGGTGATGCTGCAACGGGGGAAGCTGAAGATCAAGAGGAACCAGACGATGTGCCCGATGATGATCTTCACCGGGTCATTGTTGATGCAAAGAGACAATGCCAAAGTGAAAAGGAGAAGTTGAAGTTCGATCGTATGTTAGAGGATCACAAAAAAGGGTTGTACCCCAATTTCGAAGATGGAAACACAAAGCTCGGTACCACACTGAAATTGCTGCAATGGAAGGCAGACAATGGTGTATCTGACAACGGATTTGAGAAGCTACTGAAAATATTGAAGAAGAAGCTTCCAAAGGATAACGAATTGCCCGACAGTACGTACGAAGCAAAGAAGGTTCTATGCCCTCTAGGATTGGAGGTGCAGAAGATACATGCATGCCCTAATGACTGCATCCTCTACCCCGGTGCGTACGAGGATTTGAACGCATGCCCGGTATGCGGTGCATTGCAGTATAAGATCAAACGAGATGACCCTGGCGATGTTGACGGCAAGCGCCCCAGGAAGAGGGTTCCTGCCAAGGTGATGTGGTATGCTCCTATAATACCATGGTTGAAACGTTTGTTCAGAAACAAAGAGCATGCCAAGTTGATGCGATGGCACAAAGAGGACCGTAAGAAAGACGGGAAGTTGAGAGCACCCGCTGATGGGTCGCAGTGGAGAAAAATCGAGAGAACGTGGGGGGACTTTGCAGGTGACGCAAGGAACGTATGGTTTGGTTTAAGCGCGGATGGCATTAATCCTTTTGGGGAGCAGAGCAGCAATCATAGCACCTGGCCCGTGACTCTATGTATCTATAACCTTCCTTCTTGGCTGGGATGAGCACGACCAGGAGGAATTTGACCTACATGCGTTGCTGTTTGTAACGATCAATGATTGGCCTGCTCTCAGTAACCTTTCAAGACAGACAAACAAGGGATACCACGCATGCACGCACTGTTTAGATGACACCGAAAGTAAATATTTGGACAAATGCAGGAAGAATGTGTACCTGGGACATCGTCAATTTCTTCTGACCAACCATCAATGTCGAAAGAAAGGCAAGCATTTCAAAGGCGAGGCAGATCACCGGAAGAAGCCCGCCGTCCGTACTGGTGATCACATACTTGTTATGGTCAATGATTTACAAGTAATCTTTGAAGAGGGTCCCGGCGGACTATCTGTTCCGAATGACGCTGAGGGACGCGCACCCATGTGGAAGAAGAAATCTATATTTTGGGACCTACCCTATTGGAAAGACCTAGAGGTCCGCTCTGCAATCGACGTGATGCACGTGATGAAGAATCTTTGCGTGAACCTACTAGGCTTCTTGGGCGTGTATGGGAAAACAAAAGATACACCAGAGGCACGGGAGGACCAGCAACGTGTGCACAAAAAAGACGGCATGCCTCCAAAGAAGTATGAAGGTCCTGCCAGCTACGCTCTTACCAAAGAAGAGAAGTAAATCTTCTTTGAATGCCTGCTCAGTATGAAGGTCCCGTCTGGCTTCTCATCGAATATAAAGGGAATAATAAATACGACAGAGAAAAAGTTCCAGAAACTAAAGTCTCATGACTGCCACGTGATTATGATGCAACTGCTTCCGGTTGCATTGAGGGGGGCTTCTACCGGAAAACGTTCGATTAGCCATTGTGAAGCTATGTGCATTCCTCAATGCAATCTCTCAGAAGGTGATCGATCCAGAAATCCTACCAAGGTTAAGGAGTGATTTGGCGCAATGTCTTGTCAGTTTCGAGCTGGTGTTCCCACCATCCTTCTTCAATATCATGACGCACGTCCTAGTTCATCTAGTCGACGAGATTGCCATTATGGGCCCTGTATTTCTACACAATATGTTCCACTTTGAGAGGTTCATGGGAGTCTTAAAGAAATATGTTCGTAACCGTGCTAGGCCAGAAGGAAGCATCTCCACGGGCCATCAAACAGAGGAGGTCATTGGGTTTTGTGTTGAATTCATTCCTGACCTTAAGAAGATTGGTCTCCCTCAATCGCGGTATGAGGGGAGATTGACTGGAAAAGTCACGCTAGGAGCGGACTCAATAATATGTAGGGACGGGCATTCTTGGTCTCAAGCACACTACACAGTTCTACAGAATTCTACCTTGGTGACCCCATATGTCAATGAACACAAGAATATTCTGCGCTCCAAACACCCGGAGCAGTGTGACGACTGGATTACATGTGAACACATAAGGACTTTCGGCAGTTGGTTGCAAACACGTCTCATGGGTGACAACACTGTTTCTGATGAGCTGTACTCGTTGGTCAGGGGACCATCTTCGACTGTATTGACTTACAAATGGTACGAGATAAATGGAAAAACATTTTACACGATCGACCAAGATCAAAAGAGCACCAACCAAAACAGTGGTGTCCGCTTTGATGCAGCAACCAAGAGGGGAAAAGACACATATTATGGTTACATAGTGGACATATGGGAACTTGACTATGGACATGATTTTAAGGTCCCTTTGTTTCAGTGCAGATGGGTCAATCTATCAGGAGGCGGGGTACAGGTAGACCAACAGTACGGAATGACAACAGTGGATTTGAACAATCTTGGGTACACAGACGAACCATTCGTCCTAGCCAATGATGTGGCGCAGGTTTTCTATGTGAAGGACATGTCTACCAAACCGAGAAAAAGAAAAGATAAGGAAGCGAATACATCATACGATGAGCCAAAGTGCCACATAGTTCTTTCAGGGAAAAGAGACATCGTGGGAGTGGAGGGCAAGACAGACATGTCTGAAGATTATGAAAAGTTTCATGAAATTCCTCCCTTCAAAGTCAAGGTTGACCCAAGCACCCTGTTAAACGATGAAGATTATCCATGGTTATGACGCAAAAAGCAAAGGACATAAGCGAAGAATAAGTGAAGACTTTCTCTCCACAACTATTTGTGTACACGAAGTGCATCCAGTTTTTGCCGTAACCCTCTCAACTTTTTCGCACATGCTATGTGGGTGAAATGATGATACCATGCCAACTTTCAACCTGTTCAGAGTTCATTTGTAGTGCTTTTCAATTTCAGGGTCATTTAGCTAAAAAAAATCAGTAAATGCATGAAAAATACCAAATGAAGTCAGAAAGGGTTGAAAATTGATAATGTGGCTTTGAATGGTGTATTTTGAACACACAAAAAGTCTGGAGTTCAAATAAGTTCAAAAAAAATGAAATCCCTTTCTAACAGATGAGTTTTCGTCCGAAACCCTGATACTTCGAAAGAGATTGTCCATTTTGTACACGAAGTGCATCCAGTTTTTGCCATAACCCTCTCAACTTTTTAGCACATGCTATGTGGGTGAAATGATGATACCACGCCAACTTTCAACCTTTTCAGACTTCATTTGTAGTGATTTTCAATTTCAGAGTCATTTAGCTCAAAGAATGAACTAATAGCAAAAAGAATGAACTAGAAAACTTTTATAAAACTCTAATAGCAAAAAGAATGAAATAAAAAGAATCAATTAAAACAAAGCTATAATATTCTTCAATAGAAAAAAGAATCAACTAAAAAGTTTTTATAAAACTCTAATAGCAAAAGGAATCAACTAAAAAGAATCAATAAAAAAAATTTAATGCAACTAAAATTATATAAAATTTATGCAACTAAAAAGAATCAATTAATTTTTTTGTTATGATCAACTAAAACAAAACTATAATATTTTAAAGTAAAGTTATTCACAAACTAGTGATTCACACAAATTTCATAGAATTCAAATTTAAACTATTCAAATTTGAAAACTAATGGCACTAACAGAAGGTTTATAATTTTTGTGACCTAAAACAAAAAGAATCACTCAAAAATTCTAAAAATTTAAATAAATCAAAAAAAAATACTGGAAAAAAAATTAAAAAAATGCCGCCTACAGGGCCACCACGGCCTGCATACGACTAGAAACCCAACTAGCTAGTTGGGCCAGGATGCAGGCCCGCAGCAGGCCCAGTAGGCCCACAGGCAGAGGAGTGTGAGATTAGACCCGTAGGCCTGCAGTTGAGAGGAGCTCGAGAGGGTTGGCGCAGCAGCGCTTATAAACCACTCTCGAGGCCTCTCAGCTAGCGAGGTGGGACTAAACATCCCACCGCACCGCACCAGTTACAGCACAAGGCCTTTTGTCCCGGTTCGTGGCACCAACCGGGACCAATGCCCCCCTTTAGTCCCGGTTCGTACCACCAATCGGGACCAAAGGTCTCTGCTTCCCGCCCTTTGGGCTGACAAAAACTGACCTTTGGTCCCGGTTGGTGGCACGAACCGGGACTAAAGGGAGGCATTGGTCCCGGTTGGTGCCACGAACCGGGACCAGTGCTTCGTGTATATAAGTAAACACTTAGAAATTTTCAGTTTTCATCTACCAGTTGCCCTGACGACGCCGAGCTCATCGACGCTGCCAGGCTGCCCCGACGCCGTCCCCCGCTCCCCTCGCCGCACCCTGCCCCGACGCCGTCACCGTCGCCTCCCCGAGCCCTGCCCTGATGTTGCCGTCGGCTTCGCCTCCCCGAGCCCTGCCCCGACGTCGCCGTTGCCGCACCCCTACCCCGACGCCGTCGCCGCGCCCCTGCCCCGACGTCGCCGTCGCCTCCCCGAGCCGCCCCGAGGTCGCCGTCGCCGCTCCCCTGCCCCGACGCCTCCCCCGCGCGCTCCCCTCGTCGCCGGCCGGGCCTCCAGTGAGCTCCTCCGCTGCGTGCTCTGCTTGCCGCCGCCGCCGCCGCACGCTCTGCCCTCGTTCATACAGTTTATGATGTTCATTATTTATACAAATTTCTATTTTTTATGTATGTATGTTCATATGCAAATTTCTGTTTATGATGTTTTTTTTGTTCATATAATTTTTGATGATATTGTAGAAAATGAACTTTTTTTCATAGAACTTTTTGATGGATATGGATATGTATGCATTGATATATGAGCAATGATGTTAATAGAAAGTCTTTTGTTCATAGAATTTTTTTTTGTTCATAGAAAGTTTTTTGTTCATAGAACTTTTTTTTGTTCATAGAAAGTTTTTTGTTCATAGAAAGTTTTTATATATGACCATGGATATATGAGCAATGATGATCCATGGATGTATGCATTGATATATGAGCAATGATGTTCATAGAAAGTTTTTTGTTCAGACAAAGTTTTTATATATGATCCATGGACGTAGCTCCTCGTCGCCGCCCCCGACGCCATCCCTGCCGCGACGCCGAGCCACCTCCCCCATAACTTACTAAGTTACTAAGTTAAAATGTTCATATATTCGAAACATATCAAGTGTTGTATTTTCTCTCGAAACGTATCCCCGATAACTTCGACATGACGGGGGACGTCGATCAACCCCCTCTCGCCCGACCAAATCTCGAGGCCACCCAAATTTACGAAGTTCAAAGTTACTAATTTACTCCCGGTCCGCTCGCCCGACCAACTCTCGAGGCCACCCAAACCCTAGAAGAAAGAGCGTTGTCGATCTCCTACCCCCTCCCGCCCCTACCTGATAACTTCAACATGAGGGGGGACGTCGGACATGCATGAGAGAGGCGGTCCACAACTAATCCATTGCTTATATATGCATATGATTCCTTGTCGTGATTAGCTAGGTCTATGTTTGCCACTGATATATCCATCTCTCATGTATGTATATTGCCAGGTTGTAATATTTGCAGAAACTATAGACAGAGACTTAGAACAAGAAGAGTTGTTGGAGGATATAATCCGCGACGGAGGTGATCCCTTGTCATTTCTCAACGACACCGATGGTCAGGAAGGAGAGGATGATGGCTCCGGTAATCTAACAATGGAGGAGGAAGGAGACCATGACGGCTCCGGTGACCGAATGGCGGAGGAAGAAGACCATGATGATGGCTCCGGTGACCGAACGGAGGAGGGAGATGTTGCAAAGTCCGGTGAGGTATATATATATATATATTAAGCCTGTGCTGACTTGATGCATTAATTGTTTTGGTATGTACATATATTAACGCTTCTTTCTTCTTTTATAGCCCTCCGGATCGAGCCAAACTTCCGTAAGGAGACGAGGCCCGAAGAAAAGGTTGCGCCAGGATGAAAGGTTCACGATCACATAAATCTTGGACGATGGCCAACCGATTGCTCCCAAGCGGACCAAGGACGCATTTGTACATCAGTGTGGAGCTATTGTTAGGGACAGCGTCCCGATCAGCGTCTGGCAACGGAATAAGAGTAAGGACGACCGTGAAGTTTCTTATGTCGAGGATAGACTGAAAGGTTATCTTTGGACCTCGCTGATGGCAAACTTCAGCCTACCGCCAGAGGAGGATCCGAATAAGCCAGTTATAGAGCCAAATGTCAAGGCGTTTGCTCTTAAGAAGATGGCAGATCTATTCAGAAACTGGAAGAAAGAGTTGAACACAAAGTTTGTCGACAAAGGGAAGACTCCAGAATTCACCGGCTGAAATGAGGAGATAAGAGATCACTGGCCCGCATTTGTGGCCTACAAGAAATCGGATAAGGGTAAGAAAAGATTAGAGACAAACAAGAAAAATGCTGCATAGAAGAAGTATCACCATCACACGGGGTCAGGTGGCTACTATAAAGCCCGGCCGTTGTGGGACAAAGCTGAGCAAGACCTGCTTGCTAAAGGGGTCCAACCAGCGACATTGAACTGGCCAGATCGTTCAAGGACTTGGTTCTTCGGGGTTGGAGGAACTTTGGACCCAGAAACGGGGGAGTGTCATTGGACGGACGAGCAACTTGCAATACCCATGAAGAAGCTTCAGAAATATATCAGGGCAGCGCAGGAAGGGACGTTCATTCCCGACAGAGAGAAGGACGAGCTGACAGAGGCCCTCGGGAATCCTGAGCACCCTGGACGAACACGAGGCACACCAGGTTCCGTTCCGTGGGTGGTTGGGTTTCCTGACAGCGATGGTTACAGAAGCCGAGAAAGAAAGAGGAAAGCGGAAGTGAGCTCAATGCAGAAGCTCAATGCAAGAATAGCAAAGATAGAGGAACTTGCAGCTACCGGCCAACCATCTCAACGGCACGAAGATCCTTGCTTCGACGCTGCCCCAGAAGCTACCCTATCATCTCAGCGGAGAAGCAGCGTGGCTTCCACGGAGCTCGTTAGCCTGATTTCACGGCTCCTCGCTACCCCGTGGATAGTATCACGGAGGCTCAACATTGCGAGCTAATGACGAAATGGCAGAACCTGACTTTGAAGGCGGCTGTCGGCTCTATTGTACCTCCTCAAGCTGAGGGAACTTTTCATTGCTGTCCGATTCCACATGGCTATGCTGTTGTGACGGTGGACGAAATAATAGAGGGATTTGAGGAGCTGGAGCTTGACTACCCTACAGGTGAAGGGGAGATTCATCTGGTAAATGCTTTAAGGAGTAGCTATCTATGGAGAAAGGAGTACATCAAGCTTCCAAACTGGACGCCTCCTACTCCTCCTCCTCCTCCTCCAGCGAGTGATCAGGGCACTCCACCTCCTCCTCCGCCTCCTCCGGCGCGTGAGGGAACTCCGCCTCCTCCAGTGCGTCGGAGCACTCCGCCTCCTCCTCCGCCTCCTCCGGCGTGTCAGCGGACTCTGCCGCATCAGCAACGGCGGAAGAGAGACGGCGCCGCTCCGGCGGCTAGCAGTACAAGAGGCGGGAAGAAATTCAAATACGGTCCAAGCCTCAAGCCTCTGGAAAAGTTACCATATGAGAGGACCGACGAGGAAAACGCAGAAATCAGTGCTGCCGAAGTGGAGGCCCATTTTGCACGGAAACCTCCACCTCCGAAAGAAACAATAGATCAGGTGAAAGTGAAGCGCGCTCTGCGTGCCCTTAAGCGACCACCACCGTCTCCACCGCAATCCAACTATGAGCGCATTATTGAAAGGACATATAAGGAAGCACAGCGGTCGGGAAGTACTTGCAGTACTGCAAGAGAAGCAAAACGTAGAAGTGGGAAAACAATTCCCCAGCTCGGCGAACAGGCGAAGCAATCGTGCCCCCCGCTCAAGGTGTCTAGCGATATCGCTAATCATCCGGGGCTAGTGCCCGGTACCAATCCTGCTGATTACCTGGCCTATGATGTACAGTTTGAAATGTTAGATGTAGTAGATATCTTCAGATACGAGTACGGGAAGCCTCTCGTCAAACCTGATCATCCTCCTCTAACAACGATGATGCGAAGATTGCATGAATGGTACATGGATACCTGCAGGAAGTCTGGGTAGGATAGTTTGATGCTGGGAATTAAAGAGGAGCACGACCTCGTTGGAACTGAGGTGATGCCTGTTGAATTTGTGGAGTTATTCCAGTTATTCAATCAAGATGCCCTCGACAAACAACTCATGACTTGCTACTGTCTGTAAGTATTACTTCTGTAATTAAGTCTCTATAGCTCAGCTCTTTCATTGCATGTATATATAATTATCCTCACTATATTATGCAGACCGAAGATCGTCGAATGCAAAAAAGCACAAATCTATGGCATTGGGTTCATTAACCCAAATACCATAAATGAATGGTCGGTTCAAAACAGAGTCAAAGAAACTGAGGACAACTTGGTACAATCATTACTTCGAAATCAAAACAAAGGGAAAATACTCTTTCCTTACAACTTCAAGTGAGTGTTACTGTCTTGTGCATATTCAGTTTCGCTCAATCGAGGTTATAGTAATGTAATTGATGAGTTATGCATTCGTGCGCAGCTTCCACTTTATTCTGCTAGAGATTAAGCTTGACCGGGGAGTAGTAACTGTCTTAGACTCGAGACGAAAAGATCCCCAGGACTATGCGGACATGACTGCAATGCTCCAGAAGTAAGTTCAATCGATCATTATCGTACCATATCGGCAACTTTGTTCATTTCCTGATATCAAGTAATTATTTTCTTTGTCTGGCAGGGTTTGGAAAGAGTTCACCGGAATGGTTCCGGACTGCCGAGGGAGCTGCGATTTACACACCCGAAAGTAAGTAGTACTAGCTAGTTCCGCGCATCTCCCATTGATTCTAGTTTCATCAATACCATTTATCATGCTAGATTATCATTTTGATTGAACTCTATTCTCGTAAAGTGCTTGTGGCAGGAAGGCGGGAATAATTTATGTGGATACTACGTTTGCGAGTTCATCTACAGCGCGACCTCTCAGCGAGGCTACTCTGACAAACAATATGAAGTACGTAAACAATAATATTCACAATTTTATTTTATTACCATCAATTGTGTTGAGTTTCATTCATATATATATATATATATATATATATATATATATATATATATATATAGGGTCGCGCTATTCGTCACCCTGGGTGAGGAATAGTTATTCTTCATCCCCTCTCTATTTTGAGGTCAATGCATCGTATTTTTAGGTTTCGTAAATTTTGTCTTATTTCATACGTAAAAAGAGAACCTAAGAAAAAAATATACTCACCGTAAAAAATATTTTATGTTACGTAAAATTACGAACGTAAAAACATAGTGCAAAACATACATAAAATGCGATATTTCTGGTCTTGTAACCTATTTCTTTGTTTTCATATACCAAATTTTACGTAGTGAATCAATATGAATATAACTATTTGTATTCCAAACGTAATTTATTTATGAAGCGATCGTAAGATTATCTCGGATGAAGAATAACTTATTCTGCACCCTGGGTGATGAATAGGATTACTATATATATATATATATATATATATATATATATATATATATATATATATATATATATATATATATATATATATATATATATATATATATATTGACCCCCTTTTTTAAATTAGATGTGGCAGATGCGGGATGAACTCCTACCACATGATCGCATACGAGCAATTCAAGAGGAATTGGCGGGATTCTTTCTTGACCACGTCATAAATGAGAAGGGAGAATACCATGTGGAAATTGAAATGGATTTTAGATGTTAGGGATTGTAAGAGATGTTATATTGTATATATGTAGTAGTAGCGTCGGATAGATATACAAAAACTTGTTGTTCGACCAATCTCTCGGAGAAAGAGAGGTCACTTATCTCTGTATATGTTCATGACGATCTTGTGTAATTAATGGTTCCTTCATTTGCTTACTAGCTAGCGTGTCGAGTTCTCTCTATATGTATAGTAGCTAGCGTCGACCAAGCACGGAGAAAAAGAGGTCACTTCTCTCTATTAGCTAGCTAACACAATATGAAACCCCTAAATTAACCCTCCAAAACCCCTAAACCCCCCCTTTCAAAAAAAAAACCCAGCGCCTGCGAGCTGCTGACGCGTGGCAGCCTTTTGGTCCCGGTTGGTGTTTCTACCCGGGACTAAAGGTCCTCCTGCCTGGGCGCCCCGCAGCGGCCACGTGGAGCCCCTTCTGTCCCGGTTCATAAGCGAACCGGGACTAAAGGTTTTGGGCTTTAGTCCCGACCCTTTTGTCCCGTTTCCAGAACCGGGTCTAAAGGCCCTATGGAAGCGAGACTATTTCCCTGTTTTCTACTAGTGCTCCAGCGGCCGCTGCAAAGTTTAGCGCGCGCGAGCCGCTCCAGCAGCCGCTGCAAAAACACTGCGCGCGCTCTCGCACAAACAACATATGCACTCCAAACACAACCAAGAAGATCAAACACAAACAAAATAAATCAACAATAAATAGTTCAATTTTATTATTACAACTCAAACAAATAGTTTATCTTGCAATAGAACAAATAGTTCAACAATACAACATCAAACGCATAAATCATGATGCTCTTTGTCGGTCATTCCATGCCCACCACTCCTCGATGAGATCCTTTTGAAAATCATCATGCATTTCGGCACGTCGAATGACATGATAGGAGGCAACAAAACGGGCCACCCTGGCAGCCCTCCGCCGCACTCGCATGGGATGTCCCAAGAGCTCATACTGAGAGTAGTCTAAATCTTGGCCACGCTCATTCTCGATGATCATGTTGTGCATGATCACACAAGCGTGCATGTGTACCAAAGCATCTTTTGATCCCAAAATCTAGCCGGTCCTCTTGATGAAGACATGTACCTAGGGTAGGGTAATAGGCCCGACCTAGACACCCTTACCGAGGACACTGCCCTAAAGCAAATGACATTCAAAGGATGGCACCATCTACCGACTGAAATCGCCACAGGGTGCAACCCACTCGACCAACAGTTCACTCGGACAACCCAATTCCATTCGACCGGGGTGTACTCACTCGACCCCACCGGAAACCACTCGGAAGACAGAAGATCTAAGGTCACTCAGGATGGCAAGGGTCAGGCGTTCACTCCGTAGTCTTAATGATCATTTATTTGCCTTTATTGCTGGCGTTACCAGTAACGTCCTGTCTTTACAGACATTGAAACCCTTGTAACATGGGACGGTTGGGGTTCTGGCGCACTCTATATAAGCCACCCCCCTCCTCAGGCACAAGGGTTCGCACCCCCTGTAACTTCACGCATAAGTCAATCGACCGAGCCTCTGGGCACCGAGACGTAGGGCAGTTACTTCCTCCGAGAAAGGCCTGAACTCGTAAATCTTGCATGCACAACCTCACCGTAGCTAAGATCTTGCCTCCTCATACCTACCCCCCATTCTACTGTCAGACTTAGAACCACGACAGTTGGCGCCCACCGTGGGGCAGGTGTCTTAGCAACTTTCCGGTGAGGTTGCGATTTTTTCCGATTCCCATCATCATGGTTTCGGGTGGAGGTTTGGCTGAGGGCCACGAGATCCGTCTCGGTGTGCTCGTCTTCATCGCCGACGACTTCGCCTGGCTCGAGGAGGCCCCCCTCGACGTCGAGACGTTCCCCGTCCGCGGGGCGACGCACTTTCGCGCATGTGTCCCCGGTGTCCTTCTGCGGCAGCCGTCGACCCAATATCGGTCGTTTCCTATGGCGTCTTCGTCCCCTGCTGTTCGCCGTCGCAAGCGATCTTGTCGATCGCGGCTTCAGCGGTGGGTGAAGCATGCAGTGGCACGTCAATCGGCCACTCCTCAAGTCGCGGCAATCGAGCCCGATGAATCTCTCTATGGCTTGTTCGATCTGTCGACTGGCTCCGTCGAGACTCTGTCCGAGTGCGACAGCAGCGATCCTGCGGCGGAGGTCCTGATGGTCGACACGCCGCGTAGCCCGCCTGGCATGCGTCGCAACGGAGGCGGCGACGGCGGTGGCGATCCGTCGCATGTTCACGAGGAATACCACCCCGAAACCCTCTCTTCACAGCGGAGGGAGGAACTTCACTGCCGCAACGAGGAAGCACTCCACACGCCCATCGTCGGAGAGACCTCTGAGGCTCAGGCCTTGGAGGCCGCGCGCTTGGCCACTTTGGCTGAACGCACTCGACTGGAAAATCTTCAGCATGCACTCGACGAACATGCTCGGCAGCGGATTCCTGAATCCAGTCGACGGAGGCAATTATTCCCTCCTGAACCTCAGGTATACCGCACTCCGATTCAGAACCTTGCAGCCACAGCTTGTATAGCAGAATCCATCCAGCCATCCCAGTCAGAAGCTGGGCGAGGTTTGATGCAGATCCGGGCTCTGCTCCGGGCGGCAGTAGACCAAAACACTGCAGTATCACAGTCGCGTGACAGAATCCATAGCAGATCTGTGGTGGCTGACACAGTTCAGTCGGCTCACAGCCCAAGATTGCCTCCGCGGAGTGAAGGGCGGGTGCATCGCCAGGATCAGCATTTGGGTCGGATCCACGAGTAGTACGATCATCGACTCGGCCGTGATGACCGCCGTCGAGCGCCTACACCCCCTCCGAGAAGCGGATCATATGTGCCCCGGCACTATGATGACAGGTGCCCGTACAGCGGAGGGCGGCGGATGCCGGTCGACCCAAGGGAGCCAGGGTTTGATGCGAGGTCAATTTTGGTGCAAGGTTTGGTCGACAGGAACCGAGCACACAGAGAGGGGCAAGGAAGAGATCGCCCGAGTGGAAGCAGGATTCATGTTTCGGGTCCCGAGTGTTTTAGCAGATCTATCAGAGCCGCTGAGATCCCCCCCCCAACTTCAGGTTGGCGACTGGGGTCAGTAAGTTCACCGGTGAGTTGAAGCCTGATACTTGGCTGGAAGATTACCGAGTGGCTGTCCAGATCGATGGTGGAAATGATGAAGTAGCTATGAAACACCTTCCTCTCATGCTGGAAGGGTCGGCCAGAGCATGGCTGAATCAGTTGGCTCCAGGCAGTATATTCAGCTGGGAGGAATTAGCCTCAGTGTTTGTCAGGACATTTGAGGGCACATGCAAACGACCTGCGGGGTTGACAGAATTGCAGCATTGTGTTCAGAAGCCGAATGAAACTCTGAGGGATTACATCCAAAGATGGACCACACTACACCACACGGTAGAGAATGTATCCCAACACCAAGCAGTTTGTGCCTTCAAGGAAGGCGTTCGGTATCGGGAGCTTAACTTGAAATTCGGTCGGACAGGAGATATGTCTCTGACCCGAATGATGGAAATAGCCACTCGGTATGCTAATGGTGAAGAAGAGGACCGACTCCGCAGTGGGAAGGGCAAGCCAGTCGCCCAAGACACCGGAGTGGGTCGGAAGCAGAAACGCAAAGCCGAGCCAGCAGGTCCAGGTGAAGCTGCAGTTGTAACTCAAGGAAAATTCAAAGGAAAGCCCAAGGGACCCTGGATCCCCAAGAAGGTGAAAGATCAGGCTGGGAACGATGTGTTGGACTTGCCATGTCACCAAGAAGGATGAAGAGGGAAATCTGATTTATCCCAAACACACCACTCGACAGTGTCGGCTCCTGATCCAGCAGTTCCGAGAGAAACAACCCAATGAAAAGGAAAAAGAGTCTGACAAGGATGGTGATCAGGAAGAAGATGATGACGGTTTCCCTAACGTCAATTCCACTTTGATGATTTTTGCTGACATTGAGAGTAAAAGTCGACTGAAAGTCATCAACAGAGAGGTAAACATGGTTGATCCGGCAACAATGACATACTTGAAATGGTCAAAGACTCCCATCACATTCGACCAATCTGACCACCCACCACACGTCGCCACCCCCGAGAGGCAAGCGTTGGTGGTCGACCCGGTCGTTGGGGGCACCCGACTGACCAAAGTCTTGATGGATGGTGGCAGCGGCTTGAACATTTTGTATGCAGAGACTCTTCGTGGGATGGGCATTCCGATGTCCAGGCTCAGTGAGAGCAACATGCGGTTCCATGGTGTCATTCCAGGGAAGAAAGCTGATTCACTCGGACAGATCACTCTTGACGTGGTTTTCGGCGACTCAAAGAATTACCGCAAGGAGAAGCTGACATTTGAAGTTGTGGATTTTCGCAGTGCCTATCATGCTATTCTGGGCAGAACTGCATATGCCCGTTTCATGGCTCGACCGTGTTACGTGTACCTCAAGCTGAAGATGCCTGGCCCCAAGGGCGTGATCACGGTCACTGGCAATAGGCAACGAGTAGAAGAGTGCCTCCAGAAGGGCTCTAAGATTGCCGATGAACAGATGGCAGCGATTGAAATGGAAGAGTATAAGAAGACTGCAGATCCGAGTGATTTGTTGCCCACTAAGAAGCCTGCTTCTGAGTCTGCATTTCAGTCGTCCGGTGAAACAAAGCCTGTTCACATTCACCCGACTGATCCCAGTGCTGCACCGACTCGTATCTCAACAACACTCGACAGCAAATAGGAAGAAGCGCTCATCCAGTTCCTCCGTGAGAACTGGGACATCTTCTCATGGAAGCCATCTGACATGCCGGGTGTACCCAGGGGGCTGGCTGAGCACCGTTTGCGAGTCGATCCAAAGGCAAAACCCGTGAAAGAGCACCTCCGTCGGTCCGCTGCGGAGAAGAGAAAGGCAATCGGCGAGGAGGTGGCTCGTCTTTTGGCAGCTGAGTTCATCCTCGAGATTTACCACTCCGAGTGGCTCGCCAATGTTGTCATGGTTCCCAAGAAGGACGATTCACTCCGTATGTGCATTGATTTCAAGCATATCAATCGGGCCTGCCCGAAAGATCATTTTCCTCTCCCCCGCATCGATTAGATAGTCGACTCTACTGTGGGATGTGAGCGATTGTCCTTCCTGGATGCATATTCCGGGTACCATCAGATCCGACTGTATGGACCTGATGAAATTAAAACATCTTTTATCACCCCATTCGGGTGCTTTTGCTATGTCACCATGCCCTTTGGTCTCAAGAATGC
This sequence comes from Thinopyrum elongatum, assembly GCA_011799875.1. NCBI lineage: Eukaryota > Viridiplantae > Streptophyta > Magnoliopsida > Poales > Poaceae > Thinopyrum > Thinopyrum elongatum. Next base: position 576,707,084 of record CM022301.1, read on the forward strand.
TGGTGCCACATTCATGCGCATGATACAGAAGTGTCTGCTAACTCAAATCAGTCGGAATGTGGAAGCATACATGGATGACATCGTGGTTAAGTCGCGCAAAGGTTCCGACCTGCTGACTGACCTTGCTGAAACCTTTGCCAATTTGAGAAGATATGATATCAAGCTTAATCCGTCGAAGTGTACATTTGGAGTTCCAGGTGGAAAGTTACTCGGTTTCCTTGTTTCCGAACGTGGGATCGATGCAAACCCAGAAAAAGTTGGTGCAATCCTCCGAATGAAACGCCCTGTGCGTGTACACGACGTTCAGAAGCTTACTGGTTGTTTGGCAGCTTTGAGTCGATTCATCTCTCGCCTCGGTGAAAAGGCATTGCCTCTTTACCGACTGATGAAGAAATCTGATAAGTTCGAGTGGACTCCTGAAGCTGACGCAGCGTTTGCAGAGCTCAAAGCCCTGCTTTCCACCCAGCCGGTGCTTGCTGCTCCAATCAGCAAAGAGCCTTTACTGCTTTATATAGTAGCCACTGGACAGGTTGTCAGTACAGTACTCACGGTCGAGTGGGAAGAAGAAGGCAAAACTTACAAGGTTCAACGCCCAGTATACTATATTTCTGAATTCTTAACTCCATCCAAGCAGAGATATCCACATTATCAGAAGCTTGTCTATGGAATCTCCTTGACCACGAAGAAGGTTGCACATTACTTCTCAGATCATTCGATTATAGCATCAGTGACGCTCCGTTGTCAGAAATTCTAAACAACAGAGATGCAACTGGCCGAGTGGCAAAGTGGGCGATTGAACTCCTTCCGCTGGATATCAAGTTCGAGGCAAAGAAAGCGATCAAGTCTCAAGCGATAGCAGATTTCCTCGTAGAGTGGATTGAACAACAGTTACCGACCCAGATACAGTCGGAACATTGGACTATGTTCTTCGACGGGTCCAAGATGTTGAATGGTTCAGGCGCTGGAGTGGTCCTGGTATCTCCACGGGGCGACAACCTCAGATATGTTCTCCAGATTCACTTTGATTCCTCCAACAATGAAGCTGAATATGAGGCACTCTTGTATGGATTGCGTATGGCCATTTCACTCGGCGTCCGCCGCCTAATGGTTTACGGTGACTCAGATTTAGTGGTTAATCAAGTGATGAAGGAGTGGGACGTCAGGAGCCAAGCTATGACTGGATATTGCAATGCGGTGAGGAAGTTAGAAAAGAAGTTTGAAGGGCTAGAGCTCCACCATATACCCCGACTGAAGAATCAAGTAGCTGATGACTTGGCAAAGATAGGATCCAAGCGGGAGCCTATTCCCAGCAATGTGTTTTTGGAGCATATTCACGCACCATCAGTTCAAGAAGATCCCTTCACAGAAGAGCCCCCACAGCCTAAAAGTTCCACTGATCCGACTGAAGTTGAAATCCCAGCTGTGGTCGACTTGATCATGGAAGTTTTGATTGTTATTCCAGATTGGACAGTGGCGTACATTGCATATATTCTCAAGAAAGAGCTTCCAGAGGATGAAGAAGAGGCTCGCCAGATTGTCCGTTGTTCCAAAGCCTTCACAGTAATGGGGGAGCAACTCTATAGAGAAAGTGTCACGGGGTCATTCAGAAATGCATCACTCCGGAAGAAGGCCGAATGATCCTCGATGATATTCACTCAGGAACCTGTGGTCACCATGCGTCTTCTCGGGCCATCGTGGCCAAAGCGTATCGAGCAGGGTTTTATTGGCCGCGGGCAAATGAGATGGCAAAGGAGATAATTGACAAATGTGAGGGCTGCCAGTTCTACTCCAACATGTCCCACAAACCCGCTTCAGCCCTGAAGACTATTCCACTTGTCTGGCCTTTCGCTGTTTGGGGTTTGGATATGGTGGGACCTCTGAAGACTGGCAGGAGTGGCTTCACCCATGTGCTTGTAGCAGTCGACAAGTTCACCAAGTGGATCGAAGCTAAACCTGTCAAAAACCTGGATGCAAGTACTGTGGTCAGCTTCATCAGAGGGTTAACATTTAGATATGGAGTCCCACACAGCATCATCACGGATAATGGGTCGAACTTTGATTCTGATGAGTTCCGAGCTTTCTGTGCGTCCCAAGGCACTCGGGTCGACTATGCTTCAGTCGCCCACCCTCAGTCGAATGGATAGGCAGAAAGAGCGAATGGTTTGATTCTCAAAGGGCTGAAACCTCGATTGATGCGCGACCTCAAGCATGAGGCCGATGCTTGGGTAGATGAGCTACCGTCAGTCCTTTGGGGATTAAGAACAACACCAAATTGGTCGACTGGTCGAACCCCCTTCTTCATGGTCTATGGGGCTGAAGCTGTGCTGCCGAGTGACTTGCTTCACAATGCACCCCGAGTAGAACTCTTCTGAGAAGCTGAAGCAGAACAAGCTCGAGAAGATGTTGTTGATCTTCTGGAAGAAGAAAGATAGATGGCCTTGATCCGATCGACCATTTATCAGCAAGACCTTCGTCGATTACATGCCAGAAATGTGAAGGGTCGAGCATTTCAGGAAGGGGAACTTGTGCTCCGAGTGGACCAGCAACGGCCCCACAAACTTGCCCCCGCTTGGGAAGGTCCCTTCATCGTCATCAAGGTGCTCCACAACGGAGCGTATCACCTCTACAATGTGGAGCATAATAAAGACGAGCCACGCGCTTGGAATGCGGAGCTACTCCGCCGTTTTTATACTAATGAGATGTAATAAAGAGTACCTTTCAGTTCGTTTATCAAAGACAAGGTTTTACAGTCTCCTAAATGATTGTTGTTACTAACAAATGTGTCCAAAATCCCCTAGTGGGTGGATTAGCCGCGAATCCGATTCGCCTAATAAGTCAAAAAATCCTACCGAGTGATGAGCAACCCTCTCACTCGGGGGCTTAGCTGCAGTCCTATACTCGCCTAAGTTTAAAGAAAATCCTATCGAGTGATGAGCAACCCTCTCACTCGGGGGCTTAGCTGTAGTCCTGTACTCGCCTAAGTTTAAAAAAATCCTACCGAGTGATGAGCAACCCTCTCACTCGGAGGCTTAGCTGCAGTCATGTACTCGCCTAAGTTTAAAGAAAATCCTACCGAGTGATGAGCAACCCTCTCACTCGAGAGCTTAGCTGCAGTCCTGTACTCGCCTAAGTTTAAGAAAATCACTACCGAGGAGTGAGCAACCCTCTACTCGGGGGGCTTGCTTAGTGCAGTCCTGTACTCGTAAGTTTGTAAAATCCTACCGAGTGATGAGCAACCCTCTCACTCGGGGGCTTAGCGCAGTTCTGTACTCGCCTAAGTTTTGAAAATCCTGCCGTGATGAGCAACCCTCTCACTCGGGGCTTAGCTGCAGCCTGTACTGGCCTAAGTTAAGAAAATCCTACCGAGTGATGAGCAACCCTCTCACTCGGGGGCTTAGCTGCAGTCCTGTACTCGCCTAAGTTTAAGAAAATCCTACCGAGTGATGAGCAAACCTCTCACTCGGATGCTTAGCTGCAGTCCTGTACTCGCCTAAGTTAAAGAAAATCTACCGAGTGATGAGCAACCCTCTCACTCGGTGGGCTAGCTGCAGTCCTGTACTCGCCTAAGTTTAAGAAAATCCTACCGAGTGATGAGCAACCCTCTCACTCGGGGGCTTAGCTGCAGTCCTGTACTCGCCTAAGTTTAAAGAAATCCTACCGAGTGATGAGCAACCCTCTCACTCGGGGGCTTAGCTGCAGTCCTGTACTCGCTAAGTTTAAGAAAATCCTACCGAGTGATGAGCAACCCTCTCACTCGGGGGCTTAGCTGCAGTCCTGCTTCCGCTAAGTTTAAGAAATCTACCGAGTGATGAACAACCCTCCACTCGTGGGCTTAGCTGCAGTCCTGTACTCGCCTAAGTTTGTAAAATCCTACCGAGTGATGAGCAACCCTCCACTCGGGGGCTTAGCTGCAGTCCTGTACTCGCCTAAGTTTGTATAAAATCTACAGTGAGGAGCAACCCTCTCACTCGGGGGCTTAGCTGCAGTCGTATTCTCGCAAGTTTAAAAAAATCCTACCGAGTGATGAGGAACCCTCTCACTCGGAGGCTTAGCTGCAGTCCTGTACTCGCCTAAGTTTAAAAAATCCTACCGAGTGATGAGCAACCCTCTCACTCGGGGGCTTAGCTGCAGTCCTGTACTCACCTAAGTTTAAAAAATCCTACCGAGTGATGAGCAACCCTCTCACTCGGAGGCTTAGCTGCAGTCCTGTACTCGCCTAAGTATAAAACATGCTCCATCCTGATCTGCAAGGACGACGAGGTGCAGGTTGTCCGCGACCCTATCCTCAGAACTGCGTCTGTTCTGAGTGAAGATACAAGTTCCACTCGGAAATAAAAACAAGCATATTTAAGGGCAAACAAAGTCCGGACGAAGGAGCTTAAAAGTACTCGGGCATCAGGCCCGAGGAAGTTTTACGGTTACAAAATCACTCGGCATACTGAGGCAAATTGAACCGGATCATAAAAGTTCGGACGAAGGAGCTCAAAGTACTCGGGCATCAGGCCCGAAGGGAGTTTTACGGTTACAGAATCACTTAGCATACCGAGGCAAATTGAATCAGATCATAAAAGTTTCATTCACTCCGCAGAGGGGCTGGCAGGTTCGACAAACTCGTCCAGGTCAATTCCGTCTGCGATTCGAGTAGCAGCAGCAATGAAGGTCTCCATGAAAGACTGGAAGTCGAGTTTCTTGGTGTTAGCGACCTTGATTGCCGCTAGCTTCTCTTCTCTGGCTTCCCTGCAGTGGACGCGAACCAGGGATAAAGCTACGTCAGCACCGCATCGAGCGGTGGACTTCTTCCACTCCTGCACTCGACCAGGAATCTCGTTAAGTCGAGTCATCAAAGACTCGAGGTCGTTTCAGAGCATGTCCCCCGGCCAAAGCGCCGTGTCGATCCGCGAAACTGCGACCTTGAGTCGAGCAAGATAATCCAAGGCACTGGCGAGGCGAGACTCCAGTCGGAGCACATTCATGGCTGCTTCATCTTTGACAGGGGAGTTGATAGGGTCCAAGTTCGTCTTGACTCGCCCAGTTTCTTCCTCGAAGTCTTGACAGAATTCTGCACTCGCAGAAAAATAATGAGTCGACAGCGGTATGATGAGTCGACGAAAGCAAACCAATCGCACAGAGAAAAGTACCTTCAAGCATGAGGAAATTTTTTTTGGCGAGTCCTCCCAGGTAGTTCTCCAGCTCGTCCCTTCTGCGGGTGATGTCTTCTACTTTGTTGGTCAGGGTTCGCTTGTCCTTCTTCAGACGAGTCACATCTTTGTTGGCTTCGTCAAGAGCAGCCTTCAGCTTGGCATTCTCTCCCTCCAGCTGTCCGACTGAAGCCATCTTTTGGTCAGCAAGCGCCAGTTTGTCTTCGGCAGTTTTCTTCGCAACCGCAAGGTCAAGGTCCTTCTTCTCCAAAGCTTATCTCATTGTTTCTAGAAAGAACAACATTCGAATCAGAAAAAGGAGGAGAAAAGGTGGCAAGAGAACCGGTCGACAAACTTTCCTTACCAACAGCGTCATCCTTAGCCTTCAGCAAGTTGTTTCGAGCCAACTCCAGGTCAAGATTGAGTTGAGTTTACTTCTTCTCCAAGTCAGCAAAGCGGGCTCCAAGATCACAAGATTTCTGTGTTCAGAAGATAGTCAGTCGGCAGACACAAAGACTATTGCCGAATCAAACATTCGCCAATAGTCTCGGGGACTACACCCAGTGGGTGCACTCAGCGTGCCCCCACTGGTCCGACTCTTTCATTCGACTTGGTCCGTCCAGTCAAAAAAAAAAAACTCAGACCATAGCCGACTGCCCGCAGTCGACTACGGTCTCGGGGACTACACCCAGTGGGTGCACTCAGCGTGCCCCCTCTGGTAAAGGTTCCACTCGGCATGATCTGCCCAGCCCGAGTGGAAAAGATCTCTTAAAAGACCCCCGCCGAATCAAACATTCGACGGCGGTCTCGGGGACTACACCCAGTGGGTGCACTCAGCGTGCCCCCACTGGTTCAGAGTTTCGATCAGCACAACCTAGTCGACTCAAGTGGAAAAACTACTCAACAGAAATTAAAACACCAAGTGGGTGTACAGACTGACAATGGGTGTGCAATTAAAGGTTCCAAAACGCTCATCCACGGACGTCTGGCAGATAAAGCAGCAGTTCCTAAATATCATATCCCAATAGAACAAGCGTCAAGATGGAGTTCAGTCGGAAGTAAGCTAACCTGGACATTGGCTTGAAGTGCTGAGCTGGCATCATAGGCAGCTTGACTGGCCTCGCGCACCACCTTCATTTGCTCCATCATAACGCCAGCCTGGCGTATAGCCTCCTGGGCAGCACTCACTTGGTCTTCTGGGACTTGATGGGCGGTGGGAGGTGCAGTCGGTGTATCAGTTGCAGTAGCATGAGAGCTTGAGGCATGAAGTTGGACAGACGGAGGAAGGGCCCGCACAGTCGACGACGAAGGACGAGCACTCGACAAGGGAATCGCAAAAGTAACGGAGGCACGGTTGAAGTCCCCGGATTGCTGGATAGCTGGTTCCGTCGCCGGCGTCGACTGGGACGTCTTGCTAGCTGGCACCTTCTTGACTGAGGCCCTGCCCCTCCTACCCACGAGTTCTTGTGGCTCATTTTCATCATCGTCTTGAAGTTCAATAACATCTCGCGGAGCTGCAAAAGAATCGACCACAAGAGTTCAGTCGACTGTAGAATTGGCTAGCAAAGAAAAGATGAAGATAACAGGGGTCATACTCGCTTTGGAGGTGACCGCGTCCTCCATCTCCTCGTCACCATCATCTTGGTAAGCAGAAGTCCCAGAGGTAGCAGCACTGCAAATCTCAAGGTTCACTCGGTCGAGCAAGTGGATGGGTCGGCAACTGATATAAGATTCTTCAAACAAAGGGTGAAAACGAAACGCTTACGCAGAGGCGACGGGAACATCAACCTTGATCTTGGGCAAAGCCTTCCGTGGCTTGGACGGCGCGGTCTTGAGCTGCTTCGGAGCCTTCTCAGTCGGCACCGGAGAAGATGTCCGAGTGCGCTTCGAAGTCTGTCCAGTCGGTGCTACCACCTTGCCCCAGATACTTGCTGGGTCGTGCTTGTGCTTGGAACGCTTTTCCGTGCGAGGTGGAGAATCAACCTCCTCCTCACTGCTCGAGTTTTCCTGCTCTTTATCACTCTCCCTATCGGAGTTCCAGTCGCCGCTGTCGCCTCCGCTCTCTTCTCCTTCCTGGATCTGCTCCCCGTTGGGCATCGAGTACATCTCAGTATATATCTGCGAAGCAAAGAATCAAACAAGCATCAGTCGGTTCCAAAGACAGTTTACAAATTAGAGTAAAAGTCACTCGACATCGAAGGTCTGACCTTGTCTGGTTCGTTATCAGCGCCGAGTGGCAGAATTCTCCTAGACCCCCTGGGGTTGTCTCTGTTTCCGGTAATGCTCTGCAGCCACCGCGCCACCGTCTCCTCGGCAACTTTCTCCGGGTGGATCCGAGCAGAATCATCGGCGCCCGAATACATCCACATAGGATGATCGCGGGCCTGGAGCGGCTGGATGCGGCGAGTGAGGAACACCTCTAGCAAATCCATGCCAGTCACGCCATCGCGGACAAGTTGGATTACGCGGTCGACCAACATGTTCACCTCCACCTTTTCTTCTGGAGTCACTTTCAAGGAAGAGGGCTTTTCAATTCGCCCCATGGTAAAGGGAGGAAGGCCAGTCGACTGACCAGGAGTTGGTTTGTCCTTACAATAAAACCAGGTCGACTGCCACCCTCTGACCGAATCGGGAAGAGTCATAGGTGGAAATGTGCTTTTGCCTCTCATCTGGATCCCTAGACCTCCGCACATCTGAATCACGTGTGTCCTCTCATCACTCGGATTGGCCTTTTTCACAGACTGTGAGCGGCAGGTGAAGATGTGTTTGAAGAGACCCCAATGCGGTCGACAACCCAAGAAATTCTCACACATGGAGACAAACGCAGCTATGTATGTGATGGTGTTCGGAGAAAAGTGATGAAGTTGGGCTCCGAAAAAGTTCAGAAAACCTCGGAAAAAAGGATGAGGGGGCATAGAAAAACCACGGTCGACGTGAGTCGCGAGGAGGACGCACTCACCCTCCTGCGGTTGCGGCTCGGTCTCGTCACCTGGCAGCCTCCAAGACCCATGGTCGATCAAGCCTCCCTCGACCAGATCCTCCATGTCTTCTTGCTGAATCGTGGAGCGAATCCAATCGCCCTGGATCCAGCCGGGCGGCAGGCCGGATCTCGACGACGAGCCTCCCCGACTCGTCTTCTTGCCCTTCGCTGCCGCCGTCGCTTTCTTCGCACGCTCCAAGGCCACCGTCTTCTCCTTCCCCATCGCGGTAGGCTGCGCTCGGGCGGGGCGGCGGAGTCGAAGGTGGCGGCGAATGCGGTGGTGAAACGGGAGAGGAGGAAGGAGATAGGGAGCACAGTACCGGGCTCATCGACCCCGACGCCTTATATGGGTCCGCTCTCGAGTGGCTGACTAGTAGGCTCAGGCAATCCAGTCAAATCCCGCAACAGTCACGCGCTGGATACGTGGCGAAAAAGGTGGCACGAGAATCGAGGCGTCCCTGCCTAATCCGCTCCGTCTACTGCGGTCCTCTCCATCCCGCGCGCTTCTCCAAATTTTGAATCCCGTGAGATCCGGAAAGCGGCAGCGTGACCAATCGCGCCAAGGATCTTATACCATATCAACATTAGGAGCTCATTAGAAAAAAAATCACTCGACGACCTCTGAATGGACCCAGGCGACTGAAAATGAAGTTGAAGTTTTTACAAAGATCACCGGCCCGGTTAGGATGCCTCTGAAGCATATAAATCGGGTCGGAACCATCTTCAACCCCTTCTCCACTCGAACCCAGATCCATTCGGGGGCTAATGATGAAGACATGTACCTAGGGTAGGGTAATAGGCCCGACCTAGTCACCCTTACTAAGGACACTGCCCTAAAGCAAATGACATTCAAAGGATGGCACCATCTACCGACTGAAATCGCCATAGGGTGCAACCCACTCGACCAACAGTTCACTCGGACAACCCAATTCCATTCGACCGGGGTGTACTCACTCGACCCCACCGGAAACCACTCGGAAGACAGAAGATCTAAGGTCACTCAGGATGGCAAGGGTCAGGCGTTCACTACGTAGTCTTAATGATCATTTATTTGCCTTTATTGCTGGCGTTATCAGTAACGTCCTGTCTTTACAGACATTGAAACCCTTGTAACGTGGGACGGTTGGGGTTCTGGCGCACTCTATATAAGCCACCCCCCTCCTCAGGCACAAGGGTTCGCACCCCCTGTAACTTCACGCATAAGTCAATCGACCGAGCCTCCGGGCACCGAGACGTAGGGCTGTTACTTCCTCCGAGAAGGGCCTGAACTCGTAAATCTTGCGTGCACAACCTCACCGTAGCTAAGATCTTGCCTCCTCATACCTACCCCCCCATTCTACTGTCAGACTTAGAACCACGACACCTCTCAAAATAGCAAATTGGGCTTGCAAAATCCCAAAAGCTCTCTCCACATCTTTTCTAGCCGCCGCCTGAGCATTGTGGAAATCAAGATTTTTCTTACCTTCCGGTTTTTTCAACGGCTTCACAAATGTTTGCCACTTTGGGTAGATGCTATCCGCAAGATAGTAGCCATAATTGTATGTATGGCCATTTGCTACAAACTGCACCGGTGGCAGTTCACCATTTGCAATCTTATTCATTAGTGGTGACCGATTAACAACGTTGATGTCATTCAAAGATTCAGGCATTCCAAAAAAAGCATGCCAAATCCAAGTCTCTTGATTGGCCACCGCTTCAAGGATTATAGTGGAATCCTTTTTTTGGCCGTGCAATTGCCCATGCCATGTCTTAGGTCAATTCTTCCAACTCCAATGCATGCAATCTATTGAGCCAAGCATACCTGGGAAGCCGCGAGCTTTGTTCATCTCCAATAGCCTTGCGGCGTCTTCAGCATTGGGAGATCTCAAATACTCCTGGCCAAACACTTGCACAATTCCGACTGCGAAGCGCTTGACACACATGATGGCTTGACTCTCACCCATGGCCAAGTGGTCATCAACTAGATCAGCCGGAATACCGTATGCCAACATACGCAAAGCGGCCGTCACCTTCTGAAAGGTGCTATGCCCGAGCTCTCCGGCGTCATTCCTCCTTTACTGGGCAAAGCGGTCATAGCTCGCTAGTTTCTCTGCAATGCGCCTGAACAACTTGGTGCTCATCCTAAACCGGTGCCGGAAGGACGACTCGGGGTACACGGGATTATCCGCAAAATAGTGCCTCATCAATCTATTGTGGGCATCGATCCTATCCCTCCAAATTTTCTGCCGACCCATAACCGAACCACGGTGCTTTGGTTTTTTATTGATGTGCATAGCTAGGATCATTGCAAGATCCTCCTCCTCTTCAATATCAAATTCTTCTTCGGAAGAATCATAGGACGAACTCATTTACAATGTTCAATTTAAACTAGGCTATAAAAACAACAAACAACATGCACCAAATTCATGTAAAAAATGTGAAGTTGAAGCAATACATACCTTGCAAGCGTTTTGTCGAACACCTTGTGGGCGCCGAGCGACAGTGGGCGGCCGGGCGCTGTTCGTCGGAGGAATGGCGCGCGCGAGGGGCGGCGGCGACTGGAGGGAGAAGGAGGAAGCGGCGGCGGCGCGTGGATAGGCCGGGGAAGCGCCGGAAGAGTCGCCGGAACAAATGGGGTGGTGCGGGCGACGGCGCCAACGCCTAGGTCGGGTAGGTGGAAGTCGCGAACGGGCGTTCGAGTGTGCGGCACGCGGTAGCGGGCGCAGCAAATAAACGGCGCGCGGTGGCGTTCCGGACCGCGCGCTGAACACTTTATGCCGCGCGCACGGTTATTGCGCCTCCGCTGAAGCGCCCGGAGCGGTTGCGCGCCCGAAAAAAACCCAAAATTTTCAGCGCGGCGCTTATATAGCGCGGCTGTGGGAGATGCTCTCGGGTCCCGACAGCCGCCCGCCCAGGCCTCTGCCCCCAACCCTCGCAGCCGGGATGGTGGCCGAGCTCGGTGAGGAGCAGCGGAGGGGCGCCGCCGCTTCCGCTCGTGGCAGCCGGCCCGGGAGGGAGCCGCCGTGCCCGCGCAGGACGCCGGCCGGCGTGGCTCGGCCCAGATCCGGGAGCCGCCGACGTCCATCCGGGGAGGGGGCCGTCGCAGGTGAGTCTTCTTCTCCCCCAGCTGACACGGTGCGCGTTTCCAATGGAAGCTCTCGAATGGCCGCAGCTGGAATGGCCGGCCTGCTAGTCATCACCTGACTTGTCCACGGAGATTCGTTGGTTCTTTCGGGGGTGGTGTGGTCCGAACCGAACTGAAACCTCGTCCGGATAGGATACTGCGATGGCGGCCGTGTTGTGATCGATTACAACTACATACACAGACAAAGATTAGCGAGTCGTTGCCGGTTTGCCGCGCAGGTCGGATCGATCGGTCTTCATATATAGGTAGATAATCTATGACAACAGCGATCCATCGCCGAGCAACGAAAGCAAATTGCAAGCGATTCTTTTCTTATCTCCAGCACAGCAGCACGCCCTGTCCGTCATGGCATGCCTGCTCGCCCTCTGCAGGGTATTTATTTCCCTCTGTCTTTTCTGCAGTATATATTCTAGTATATAAAATTTCCTTGTGCTACTCTTTCATCATCATCATCATCTCCCCCCCTGTTCGTCGATGATGTACTTCTTATCGATGCTGAAACCGCAGCACAGAACGCACCGTCTCTGTGCGATTCAGAGTGTGCCACTTTGGTTTGGTTTAGGGCTCCCCAATTAGGGAGTATATTTTCACAGGCGTTGTCTTACTTTTTCTGCGTGTTTGTGTCACAGGCTGCAACACATCTTGCAAAGCGTGGGCTGGCAACTGTGGTTTACGGCGAGGTAGCGGCGGCCGCAAAATCATCTAATGCCGCAGGTATGCATTGCATTGCTTACTGCCCCTCCCTCCGCCGCATTCAGGATTTACTACAGCTTCAGTTGAATTACTTATGTGTCAACTGCCAACAACTAGCTAGTACCAATCCCCGGTCAAATCGGAAAGAAACACTGACAAGATTAGCATCACCCCTGTTTTCGATTGTATAGGCATCATTACATTACTGAATTCTGCGCCTTGTTGGTGTTGACGTCAGATTTTGGCACGGCATAAAAAGAAGATGAGATGGCTTCACATGAAAAAATGTTCTACACGAATTGTCTTCGTCTCGTCGAATCGGTTGATTTTGATATAAAATTCATCTCAATCCGAGTTCGTATGCAAAAGTTAGAGGCAACTCTTTGCAGACCGGTTCTGAGTGAAAAAGTGACGCGAGGGACCAGACACCCACCTAGGTGGTGTCTGATGGGTCGCGTGAGTTATTCGGCCTTTGCCGGCTGAATGAAACCTTGCCGGGATGGAAATCTTGCCGGGGTGAAAAACTTGCCGGGATGGAAACCTTGCCGGCCGAGTAAAAAAGCTTGCCGGCAAAAATGAAAAGCTTGCCGGGGTGGAAAGCTTGCCGGCGCGAAAAGCTTGCCGGGGTGGAAACCTTACCGGTGTGGAAAGATTGCCGGGGTGGAAAGCTTGCCGGGAAAAAAGCTTGCCGGGAAAGTGGGAGCTGTCAAAGTTCATCCGACCAGAAGTTGAAGATGGGATCAAAATTCAAATGACCTCGGATGGAAAAGTGTTCTACACGGAAGTTATGCGTATCGTCGAAACGGTCAACTTTGCTTTTGGAGTCATCATCATCTGAGATAGTATACAACCTGCAAAGTTGCTGCAAGACTCAGACAGTTCAGAAAACTGCATAATTAAAATCCGACCCACAGTTAAAGATGGACCCTAAAAGTCATAAAGACGGCCTTAAAAGGAGAAGTGGCCCTCGTTGTATTATGCAGATCATCGAGACGAACAAGTTTGATGTTGAACTCGACTCCATCCGAGTTAGTATGCGATTTCTACAGCCCACGCAAGAAGCAGGACATAAATATGGGACAAATCCGAGCCAAATCCGAGTTGGACTAGAACTAGGATTTTTTAGGATGTGAATTGATGTAATATTCTTGAAAGGAAAGCCTAGATGAATCATTTACTTGTACGGGAAGTTCAGCCGCCTCTTATATATGTTGGGGGTGATGGCCGATTGAAGAACACACAATCGAACAAATCAATAGACTACTTTTTATCTACGTTTTATCTCTCCATCGTTTTTCTCCCTCGTTCTTCGCTGTTCCTCGAGTTTGAGAGCTGCGAATCCCGAGGCTCTAGGGGCGAGCGAATCGACCTAGGGTAGCCCATAGCCGCCGCACTCCCTGACGGGGTCCCTCCTGGGCGTGTGGGGTTTCGGGTCTCAAAAGCGCCGCCGACTGTCTTGCGTATCGCGCTGTCGGCCGGGTCTCCTTCGACGTGAGCTGCGGTGCATCACCTCCGGCGTCGAGGGTACACGTGACGTGTTCGTGTGTCAACACACTTTTTGGCGACTCCGCTGGGGACTGAAGATCAATCATCATCATCCACCATGTCCGATCTTCCCAAGCCATCTGAGGTAGACGCCGATAACATCATTAAGCCCAGTCTTGATGAGATATCGGCCGATCATCGCCAAGTCTATGAGGCGTACAAGAAGGTGCACGAGGAGAAGGACTGACAGGAGTTCCTTGCAAAGTTTAAGAAGGATCGCCAAGGCAACATCACTCCGATTGAAGAAATCAAGTTCCCTCCTCTTCAAGCCGAGCAGGTTAAACCCTCTGTAAGTACTGCCTTTTCTCCTGAGCAGTGGGCTGAGATTGAGAGTCGTATTGCTGATGGTAACAATCTGGTTTATCAAACTTTCCTAGAAAATACTAATGCTCAGAAGAATATATCTCAATCATCTAGTGGTAATGGTGGTATAGCTGCTAGTGTGCAAAACTCTAATCTGGCTTTACCTATTTCATTGGCGCCTCCCGTGCCGATGACTTATTATCCTACCCAAACCAATCAGATTGTGGCTGCACCCATTAATCCTATCATAAACATGCCAGGTTCGGTGGCAACGCCGAACCAAACCCTACCTACAGGTACAACCACTCGGCCACTACCGAACTATGGTTCGGCATACATGCCACAATTCCTACCTACAGCTAGTAGTCCTACTAGCTAGTAGTCCTACTGCTCCTATGCCACTGCAACAAGCTTCATCGTCTACTATAGACGATGCTCTAGCTAATCTTAGAGAGGAGATGGCTAAGATGCTCCGAGAGAATTTTGGAGTTGAGTTGCCAAGGAACCGTATTTACCAAAAGCCATATCCAGAATACTTTGATGCCATTCAATGCCCTCCGGGATATAAAATTCCAGATTTTGTTAAGTTTAATGGAGAGGGTACAAAAACCACATGGGAGCATGTTAGTCAATACTTGGCACAATTAGGTGAAGCAGGCTCACTAAATGAATTGAAAGTGCGTTTATTTCCTTTATCATTAACTGGTACCGCATTTTCATGGTTTTCTTCTTTACCACATGGTTCCATTCGAGTTTGGTCGCAGCTAGAGCAGAAATTTCATGATCACTTTTGTAGCGGCGATAACAAGCTTAAGTTATCACATCTTACATCGGTTAGACAAAAGCATGATGAATCGGTCTCCGATTACGTCAAAAGATTTAGAGATACAAAAAACCGGTGCTATAGTTTGGTGATAACCGAGAGAGATTTGGCTGATCTTGTGCTTAGTGGTTTGAAAATTCCCATTAGAGAAAAGCTAGAGGGCTATGAGTTTTTAAATGTCAACCAAGTCTTACAAAGGGCTTTGGCTCAAGAAAGCCGAAGCAAAGAGCTCAAAGAAGTGCATAGATATAAAGCTGATCGTCCTAAGATGAACATGGTTGAATATGATAGTGATCACTCGGACGATGAGGGTGATATTTATGCTACTGAATTTGTTTGGCCATCTAAGGCCAAACACTTCCCTTGCAATGATCTGAAACTGATTCATAAGAATCGTGATGAAGAGATGAAGTTTACTTTTAACATTGCCAAGTGTGATAAAATATTTGATGCTTTGCTGCAAGCCAAAATTATTAGAATATCTCATACTTTACCGCCGTTTGAAGAACTGAAACGGCGCGCTTATTGCAAGTATCATAATTCTTTTTCTCATGCTACTAACGATTGCAATGTTTTTCGACGACAGATACAATCGTCCATTAATGACGGACGATTGAACTTTTCTGAGATGCAAGTTGATAAACAACCCTTTCCAATGAATACCATGGAGTTGGAGGGGAAGAAGCTACTCATTCGGCCAGAGGTAGCCGAATCTGCTAATAAAGCTAATGTCATTGTTGGTGAGCCCAGGAAAGACAAGGAGGGCGGCAAGGTCTTAGGGAGACATGTTGTGCTTGATAAGCAACCCGATGGCAAGGAGGTGATCAAAATCACCATCAAGAATCCTGCACTCGGAGGGCAACCGCAAGTGCAAGAAAATACTCGTGTTAAATTTGTTAATCCCAAGTGTCCAGAGGTTGGCAAGTGGAAGACGAATGAAGCTAAAGTGCAGCGCAAGAAAATCAAGCCAACTTTTGATATGTTGTTGTCCAAGTATGCCAGTCAAGCGGCCGGTTCTAGCTCTAACTGGTCATCAAATTTGAAGCGCTCAAGGTCACCTCCTCGGGAAGAATTTCAGCATCGTGCAAGGCCATATGGGTCGTGGGCACCGGGACCATGGATGCCGCCACCCCCCTATGCCCCATACTACATGGGAGACTTCAATGGAGGATGGTGGCAGCCCCCAATGGCCCCTTATGCTTTTCATCCGGGTTGGGCAGAACCAAGGAGGCCCATTCATGAGAGACTTTCTTATCCCACACGAGGCCGTTTAAACAATGGTGTCAATCGGCCAATGCAAGATAATCAAAAAAGGGTTGGCAAGCAAGTGTGGCGTGCTAAATCACCAAGTGCAGAAATTTTAGAACCTAGCAAGCAAAAGGAGAAGAATACTAGTGCTGAAACTATTATGATAGGCACTAAAGAATTGACAATCAAAGAGTCGATTATTGTTGAAAAACCGGCTGGTTCCAATAAAGATGTGGCTGTTGTCCAGCAAGGTCCCATGGCTAATGATCATGAAGCTAGCACAAGCAAGGCCAAGTCGAGGGATCCAAAATATACTCAGCCTAAGTGGTGTCCTTCCGATCTGACCAAGGCACAAAAAAGGAGACTGCAGCGCATGAGGAGTCAAGAGATGGCAGAACAGGAGGCCGAGAAGCAAAGGGATAAATTGTTCAATGACATTCGGCCCATGGTACCTACAAAACAAATATGGATGCCTAAACAAATGCAAGGTGCAGTGGCTTCTACATCTGTCACAGTAGCACCTGCACCAACAAAGGAGGACGATGCCACCACTATTACATCGTCCGCAACACCTATTGATTCCACTTCGCTCGGACAGATTTCAGAACCGATGAACACACCCGAGGAGGAAGATGATATGTTGGATTATGAGCCTACACCGGTCCGCGACGGTATGGATATCAATATGGTGTATTACTTACCCGCTGAATTTCGTGCTATAGATGAAGAAGGGGAAGTAGCTCAGCTAGATTTTGGTCCTAAAAATGCTATATTGGAGAAGCCAAAAGAACCGGTGACACACTTGAAGCCATTGTTCCTTAAAGGTCATATTAATGGATCGCCGGTTGCTAGAATGCTTGTCGATGGTGGTGCTGTGGTGAATCTTATGCCATATTCAGTCTTCAAAAAATTGGGGCTGCGTGACGAAGAGTTAATAAAGACTGTAAGTGCATCTAGTGCCCCTTAGTGATTTTGGTGTATTGAAGACTTATAGGTTAAGGGACTAATGCATTTGTGAGTGTACACAGGTTCTATAAGTCTATGAGGAGTTTGATATTTACGATGAAAGTCGACCCCTAAAAATGAATGTCTTCAACTAAAGACTTTGGTTTTCTTGAAGACTTTGAAAGTGAAGAAATTGGTGTGACCGTGAAGACTTGATATTCATGCGAGGATTATGAAGCGTGAAGACTTTTGTTTTCGTAGTTTCATTTTCTTCTTCTTGAGTCATAGGAAACACCGTACTGTTAAAGGGGGTCGATGTAAAACTAAGGAAAAGTTTCCAAGTGATGCTCATCTCAAAATCCTACACCTACCCAATCCTTTCGAGTGAAGCCATTGGAAATCTCATACAGTTCAGTCAATTTCTTCAGTGACAGAGACGAAATTCTTCTGTTCTTTGAGGAATTTGTTCTGACTGAGGAGTTAGGAATTCGCCAGTGCGGATTGCCTACAAGTGAGGAACATGATAGCCCTGAGGAATTTGATACTCAAATTTCCGACCGTTGCTGTGCTACGCGCCAGCTGTCCAAATATCCTACCCACCTAACGGTCATATCATTGAAGGGCATTATGTCTTATCACGTCGGGCTGCTCCCTAGGCTATAAATAGCCGCCCCCTACAACCACTAGCTGGTTGGCTGCTCCGAGAGATAGATTGACACTTGTCATTCAGAGCATCCCATCCTCCGAGGACTTTGAGCGAAAATCATCAAGTGAGGAAAAACCCAAAAACCCAAACACCTACAAACCCAAAGTGATTGAGCATCACTGAAGAAATTGTTCCTGTGTGGAACCGACGCTTGTTACCTTTGAGGACTGTGCATCCTCCAGACGGTTAGGCGTCATGGTCTAGAGCATCCAAGAGGAAATTGTGGACCGCCGAGTGACCGAGTCTGTGAAGGTTTGGAAGTCACATGAAGACTTACCACGAGTGATTGGGCGAGGTCTGTGTGACCTTAGCTCAAGGAGAATACGGTGAGGACTGTGTGTCCGGGACTGTGTGTCCTCAGGTTTAAACACCTGGCCGCTCCAACCAGATGTACAACTGTCACAGCAGTTGGAACTGGTCTACCAAATCACTGTCTTCACCGAGCTACTGGTTCTATTTCCTCAACCCTTTCATTTCCTCATTCATGTGTTGATTTACTTGATCGTTACTGTGTGAAGACTTTGACTGAAGACTTTCTCAATTTCCTCAATCCTATTTCTTCAGTCACATAGTCTTCAGCCTGCTTATCCTGTGTATCACGCTACCTGTACTCTGTGCCTATTTCATTTCATCATGATGACTGTGCTTATGCCATGTTATGTTTGCATCTGAGTACTTATTCTGCTGCTAAGTAGTTCGTTACTTAGGAATTTCCTCACCGTGAAATTCCTCAGTGAAGAATTTGTAAAAATTGCCTATTCACCCCCCTCTAGTCGATATAACGCACTTTCAATTGGTATCAGAGCAAGGTACTCCCTTGTTCTATGTGATTTTGGTTTAACCACCTGGAGTTTTATTTATGTCGACTGCAGGCATGATCAAGGTCTCGGCTGGGTGTCCTACATTTGATGGGACGGACTACCCCTACTGGAAGAATAAGATGCGCATGCATCTTGAGGCAATTGACAACGATTTCTGGTACGTTGTGGAAAATGGCGTTCCCGCTGTCACTCCTTCCATGAATGCTGCTGATGTGAAGAGATTCAAGCAACTCGACTCTCAAGCGAAGAATATCATATGTGGCCATCTGAGCAAAGGACAGTACAGCAGAGTGAGTGCTTTGGAGTCTGCAAAGCTTATCTGGGACAGGCTGTTCAAGGTCAACGAAGGAGTCTCGACTCAACGTGATTCTCGAGTTGACGTTCTTCGCAATCTCTTCAACCGCTTCAAAAGACTCGACAATGAGAATGTCCAGCAAACCTTTGATCGCCTCACTGACATTTCAAATGAGCTTCAAGCACTGGGTGCCACTGACATCACCGACCATGAAGTGGTGAAGAAATTGCTGAGGTCACTCGATTCTTCATTCGATACATTGGCACTGATGATTCAAGAACGTGGAGACTACAAGTCACTTGATCCTGCTGATATCCTCGAAAGGCTAAATACTCATGAGTTCCAACTTGCTGAAAAGAGAGATCTCTATGGACCGAGCTATGGCAGATCTCGTGCACTGAAGGCCAAGGCAGTCTCTGAATCTAAAGATGAAGATTCTGGTAGCAGCCTTGGTGATCCTGAAGAACTGAGTCAGGAGCTAGCAATGCTCGTGAGGAAATTCCAGAAGTTCTCTAGATGTGGCCGATTTGGAAAATCCTCAAGAAGTGATGACATGAAATTAGATTCCTCATCCCGTGATTACAAGAAGAGAACTTGCCACAAATGCAAGAAATCTGGTCACTACATAACTGATTGTCCTCAGTGGGAGAAGGAATCAAAGAAGAAGAAATACAAGGATGATAGTTCAGATGACTCTAAGAAGAAGAAGAAATCTTCAAAGTCCTCATCATCAAAATCTTCAAAGTCTTCATCTCACAAGAAGAGCAGCTCCAAGAAAGCTCGGGCATTCATTGGCAAGGAAATGGACTCTGAAGCTGAATCTGAGGAACATGAGGAAGATGAGGCATCTGAGGAGTCAGACTCTGGTGTGGCGATCCTAGCCCTCGCTACTGCTTACGTCAGCAAGTCCATCTTCAACACTAAGGAAAATGGCTTCCCCAACACTACTGATGACGGCATTGATGACTATGCTCCCACCTATTGCTTCATGGCAAAAGGTGCCAAGGTATTCAAATATCCCTCCTCTGAATCAAGTGAAGATGAACCTGATGATAACCTCAAACCCAGCTATTCCAAACTTGCTAATATTGCTTTTAAACAACAAAAGGCTTTGAAAAAGGTTCAAAATATGCTAGACAAAAGCGATGATCTGTTAGGTGAGGAAATGGATCGAACTCAAACACTGACTGATAATCTTCAGCAACTACAGTCTAAGTTTGACAACCTTCAAGGTCGTCATGAAACTCTCTTAGCCGATCATGAGAAGCTTTCTTATGAATTTTTTCAAAGAAAGCAAGATCTTGAAAAGCTAAGGGTGAGTCATGAAGATCTTCAGAAGGAAAATGATTCATTGCTTGCTCAACAGATCAGTTCCGCTCAGGAAGAATTTATTCCACCATGCTTGAAATGCATTGAACGTGAAACTGCTAATTCTTCACCTGAATGTTCAAATGCTTCTATTGCTGCAAATTCTTCAACTATCTCTGTGGTCACAAATTCCTCATCTAAGGATACCACTAGTATCACTGACGAAAATGCAGGGTTGAAGAAATTGTATGTGACAGGCATGTACAAAAGCCTCAAAGGGCATCAGACTCTTTGTGATGTGCTCAAAAAGCAGATCTTGAACAGGAACCCTAGGAAAGAGGGTATTGCATTTGAGAGGAAACTCAATGCTGATGGAACCTACTGGAAACCTGAGCAGTATCCCAAAACCTCATGGGTTGCTGCGAAGGGACCTCCCGTAGATCCATCCACTTTATCTGGTTTTACTTGTGAATCCTCATATTCATCTGATGAGTCATTTGACTCCAACTATAAACTGTTCAAAAATCAGAATGGTGAAGTATTTGCCAGATATGTTGGAACTAACTGCAGGAATGGTCCCCCTATGAAGAAAATTTGGGTTCCCAAAAGGTGTCTTGAAAGTCTTCTGGTGAATGTCCTCATGACACCACCTGTGAAAAATAGGAACCCCAGATCAAATTCTTCATATGGACCAAAGTCTTCATATGGATCCAAGTCCTCTAATGGATCAAATTCCTCACGTGGATCCATGTCCTCATATAATCATCATGCTAATGCTTCTGTTTCGCAGGGAAAATCTAAGAGTTCTAATTATGTGCATTATTCTTCAAATCATTATGTTCATAAGTCCTCGAAGAATTTCTCTGCTTACTCATATGCCTATACTAATCCCTCTCCTATGAAATGAAGCGCTTTGGCTTCAATGCCACCTTTCTCTTATGGAGCTCGTAGAATGATGAACTCTTTGCCACCCCTCCAGATGTGGGTGGTGAAGAAAAAGAACTAACCTCTTATGCAGGGTCAGGTCTCCAGTAGAACTAAATCGTCTGAAAAAAAATTTGGAGACCTGAAATGCTTGAAAGGACACAAGCTAATCATGATGAAATGAATCATTCATTTCTCACGTCCTTATACTGCTATATATACATATGTTGCATTAACTGATGAATTTCTGTCTGATGAAATTGATATCATATTCTTCACTCTGAAGATATGTGTTCGTAAGATGCACTAATTCATTTGCAGGATGACTTACCCAAAGCTACTGAGTGGGTCCTCGACAGTGGATGTACTAATCACATGACTAGTGACAAGAGCTTACTGATGAACACTCCTTTATCTCCATCACATTTGAAGCATATCACCTACGTAGACAAAGGCAAAAGCAAGGTATTGGGTCTAGGTAGGGTTGCAATCTCAAAGGATCGACACATGGACAAAGTCATGCTTGTCGAGTCCCTCGGATTCAACCTCATGTCTGTCTCAATGCTTTGTGATCTGGATATGGTTGTTGTCTTTGGCAAATATCGCTGCTTAGTGCTCATGGAATCTACCAATTCCAAAGTCTTCGAAGGCTTCAGGAGAGGAGACTTGTATATTGTTGATTTCTCTGCAGGACCACAGCCTGCCACTTGTCTACTTGCGAAAGCTTCAGAAGGCTGGCTATGGCATCGACGACTGGGTCATGCTGGCATGAGGAACTTACACACGCTCGTGAAGAAGAAGCACGTCATTGGCATTGAGGGTGTCAAATTCCTCAAAGATCATCTTTGTGGGGCTTGTGAGACTGGAAAGATGACCAGAGCCAAGCACCCCTCGAAGACTATCATGACTACCTCTCGTCCTTTTGAATTGCTTCATATGGATCTCTTTGGTCCTACTCATTATGCCACACTAACCAATGCTGCATCTCTATATGGCTTTGTCATTGTTGATGATTATTCTCGTTACACATGGGTGCATGTCATTACTTACAAAACTGAAGTGCAGGAAGTCTTCAGACGATTTTCTTCGAGGGCTTCGACGAATTTTGGTGTGAAGATCAAGCATATACGTAGTGACAATGGGACTGAGTTCAAGAATACTGGTCTTGATGACTATCTTGATGAACTCGGTATTACTCATGAGTTATCTGCCCCATACACTCCTCAGCAGAATGGTGTCGTGGAGCGCAAGAACAGGACTCCTGTTGAGATGGCTCGCACTATGCTTGATGAATACAAGACACCTCGTGACTTCTGGCCTGAAGCAATTGATACTGCATGCCACATTATCAACAGGGTATATCTTCACAAATTCTTCAAGAAGAGCTCATATGAACTCCTCACTGACAAGAAACCCAATGTGAGTTATTTCAAAGTCTTCAGTGCTAAATGTTGGATTAGAGATCCCCATCACATTTCTAAATTTGCACCGAAAGCACATGAAGTTTTTATACGTGGTTACGGAATGGACTCGCACACCTACAGGGTCTTCAGCACCTATCACAACAAGGTTGTTGAAACTGTAGATGTGTGGTTCGATGAAACTAATGGCTCGCAAAGAGAGCACCTACCTCCTGTGCTAGATGAAATGTCTCCTGAGGAATCCAGAAAGCTAAAGGCTACTGAGGATGTTATTCCTACCAAAGAATCTGCTGAAGAAGTCATTCCAGATCATGAAGAAAATCAGGCTGGTGCATCTGAAGAAAATGGCGCTGAAGAAAATGCTGAGCCAAATCAAAGTCATCAACCTACTCATCCTCGCGTTGCAAATGAAGTACAGATTGAGAGAATCATCAACGACATCAACGCACCAGGTCCTCTCACTCGCTCAAAAGCTTCACATTTGTCTAACTTTTGTGGGCATTTTGCTTTCGTCTCTATCATAGAGCCCACCAAAGTAGATGAGGCATTTCTGGAGCCTGAATGGATTCAAGCGATGCAAGAGGAATTACATCAATTCGAGTTGAACAATGTGTGGGAGCTTGTCAAGCGACCAGACCCTCGCAAGCACAATATCATCGGCACCAAATGGATCTACCGCAACAAACAAGATGAAAATGGCCTTGTGGTAAGGAATAAGGCTCGTCTTGTAGCTCAAGGCTACACACAGGTTGAAGGAATTGATTTTGATGAAACTTTTGCACCTATTGCTAGACTTGAGGCTATTCGCATATTGCTTGCCTATGCTAACCATCATAATATCATCTTATATCAAATGGATGTGAAAAGTGCATTCCTCAATGGTAAGCTTGAGGAAGAAGTATATGTTGCTCAACCCCCAGGTTTTGAAGATCCTAAGCATCCTGATCAAGTCTTCAGACTCAATAAGGCCCTCTATGGCCTCAAGCAGGCCCCTCGGGTGTGGTATGATACTCTGAAGGAATTCCTCATAAAGAAATGCTTCAAACCCGGTTCACTTGACCCAACTCTTTTCACCAAAACATATGATGATGAATTATTCGTGTGCCAAATATATGTTGATGATATTATCTTTGGCTGTACTAACCAATGTTATACTGACGAATTTGCTTATATGATGAGTGAGGAATATCAAATGTCCATGATGGGAGAATTGAAATTCTTCTTAGGTCTTCAAATTCGTCAACAACGCAATGGCATCTTCATTTCTCAAGAGAAATACCTCAAGGACGTTCTGAGGAAATTCGGTATGCAAGAATGCAAAGGCGTCAAAATCCCTATGCCCACAAATGGCCATCTATGCACTGATGAAAATGGTATAGACTTCGATCAAAAGGTATACCGCTCCATGATTGGCTCTTTACTGTATCTATGTGCATCTATGCTAGATATTATGCGTAGTGTTTGCATGTGTGCCCGTTTTCAAGCTACACCGAAGGAATCACACCATAAGGCTGTGAAGCATATTCTTCGATATCTAGCTCACACTCCAACACTTGGATTATGGTATCCCAAGGGCTCAGCTTTTGATCTCATTGGATATTCTGACTCTGACTATGCTGGTGATCGTGTGGACCGCAAGTCAACATCAGGCACATGCCATTTCCTTGGACGATCATTAGTATGTTGGTCCTCGAAGAAGCAGAACTGCGTATCACTTTCTACTGCTGAAGTTGAGTACATTGCTGCTGGTTCTTGCTGTGCTCAACTGCTGTGGATGAAGCAAACCCTCAAGGACTATGGCATCAATGTGAAGAATGTGCCACTCTTCTGTGACAATGAGAGTGCCATCAAGATTGCTCATAACCCAGTTCAGCACTCGAAGACAAAGCACATCGAGATTCGTCATCATTTTCTTCGAGATCATGTGTTGAAGGGCGACATCTCTATTGATCCCGTGAAGTCTGAAGAACAGCTAGCGGATATCTTCACAAAGCCCTTGGATGAGAAGAGATTTAGCAAGTTGCAGTGTGAGCTAAATATCTTAGAATCTTCGAATGTCCTTTGAAAGGGACACATATCCTAACACTTATGAAAATTGATGACTTAGATGCGCAACACACGAAGAAACGTTTTTCTTCAAATCAATGAAGACTAACCCTCTAAGTGTGAAGAAATTAACGAAGAATCTGATTCTCAGAGCCCTACGACAATTGTACGCGGCGTCTGAAATCATCATTCTTATACGGTGGGTCACGCCACCACAAAAAGTTGAAAATCTTCAAAAATTGAGTTTTTCTTCATTTTGCAAATTCTTCAAAATTTCAAATTCTTCTAC
Organism: Thinopyrum elongatum; assembly: GCA_011799875.1. Classification (NCBI taxonomy): domain Eukaryota; kingdom Viridiplantae; phylum Streptophyta; class Magnoliopsida; order Poales; family Poaceae; genus Thinopyrum; species Thinopyrum elongatum. Next base: position 576,731,693 of record CM022301.1, read on the forward strand.
TTTGCAAAGTCTTCACTCTTTCCGACTTTGTTCTTCATTGACTATATATATATTTGAGTTTTCAGTCCTCTACAGCATTCACTTATTGCTAATTCTTCAAGTTGATTTTCTTCTAAGTGAATGTGATCGGACCCGTTCCCCCTCTATGCTAAACTCAATCGAGTCTGTTCACAAATTCTTCATGTGCGTTCAATTTGAAACCCGTTCAAAGTCTTCACTGTGTCCTTGACAGCTGAAGAATTTGCGAACGAAACATTAAAATATTTCTATCTAAATTTTCGGCTTTTGTCGCTCAAACCGTTCCACATCCCTCGATAAGATTTATCTATTCACCCACGATCTCCACTTCACAGTACGTGGGTGACACATGTCGTTAGGATGAGAAGAGTCAGGGGCATGTTCGTCCATTTTCTTCGGACGAGCGGTTTTTCACCTCGGCTATAAAGACCCCTTGCCCTCCTCAGATCTCATTTACCCCGCTCGATCTTACTCCCTCGCTCGAGCTCTCAGACCTAGCGCCGCCGCTACACTCCATCATCGCCGGTGAGGAAGAGCTTCACTGCCTCGACCTCGTCGCCGTCGTACTCACGCCGGCTGCGGAAATCTTCACTTTGCAGCCGCCGTAGCTGTTTTCCATCGCCAAGTTAGGGCGTGGAAGATCTGAACGGACGAGCTTCCCCACTGCTACCCTCAATTCGTCGTGTTCTTCGTCAAGTGTAAATAAAATCTATTTTTACTGCCCTTGTTGATTCTGATGATTTCCACAAAATCTTCAAAAGGTGTTTATTCTTCAACTTTCATGTTCTTAAACACCAACTTGCTTATGTTCTTGATCTGTTTCTCTAAGCAACATTTGTCTTCAAGATTCCTCAATTGTGTGGATTTTCAATCTATACAACTCTGGAACCTAAGTCAAAGAACGCTTAGTGAAATTCCTCAAGACACCCCTGGTCAAATTCCTCAAACTTGATACTTTTGAAAAACTTCTGAGAACGCATATGACCTCTCCAAATTCTTCGCACCTATATTCTGTTCACAGGTACAAATGTTCGCTACTGAATCTCTAGGTTCTCATCAACTTAACTCATTTGCAGCGTTCCTCGAAGAAAAGTTGCACACTTCCTCAGAAACATCCATTGTTCAAAATCCTCAAGTGAAGAAAATGGCTGATGACAAAAGATCTCAGAAGGGAGGAAAGAGGCCAGAAACAAATACTTCTTTTGAGATCCCTGAAGACATCTATGATGAATATTGTACTCCTGATGAAGCAACTCATGGCAAGGAGAACAAAAATCAGCGCAAAGTGCGCATTCAGAAGATTGAGAGAAGATGGGCAAGAGAATGGAGAGAGTATCGATATGTGACTCCAAAGTACATGAAGAAATTCGCTGTTAACCCTCAATGCCCAAGACCTCCATTGGCTCCAGGCCAAGAAGCTGATCCCACAAGCATCAGAAGAGGTGAGGAATTTCCTCAGGAGTGGGCTAAGCGTCAAGCCAAGCTGGCCAAAGTGGCTAAAGAGGCAGTGAAGAAATTCAACGAAGAGTCGGCTGCTGCCACTGCTCAGGCCTCTGCTAGCAAGCCTAAGAAGGCTATGACAAAGAAACCAGCTGTCAAGACAAGTTCCTCAGATGCAATGCCCTCACGGCCTGATCCTCTAGCAAAAGCAGCTCCAACTCCCTCAGTTGCAAAGTCCTCAGCTGCTCCTGCAAAGTCCTCAGCACCTGTGCATCTTGCCACGTGCCAAAGGACTACTGGAATCTCAATTGCTTCTGGAGTCTCTGCAGGTTCCTCAGCTCCACCTCAGTCTTCAACAGCTCCGACCTTGCTGAAGAAAAAGGCCACTGCTGGACGAGGCACAAGGCCAAGTCCTCACAAAAAGCAGGTCGCCTTTCAGGTTCCGTCAAGTGAAGACGAAGCTGATGATGAAGAATTAGCTGAGATCATCAGAGATCGACAACAAAGGGCCGCTAGTGCCAAAGGCAGTGCTGTGCCCCTCATGCTGGATCCAAGGAAGATCCTTGATTTCATCGATCTATGGCACAAGGATCCAAATACACCTTTGCCTGAATTAAACCTCACTCCTGGTCAAAGTCACATGTTGACGGCCTTCATTAATGAAGAGAAATGGAAATTTGAAAAGGCCAGGCAGGTGAAGAAGGCTCAGTACAAGAAGGAGCATTTTCTGAAGAACAATGTTGTGAAAATGTCTCCTGAAGAACTTGTGACTATGCAGGCTGAGATCAAAGCACTCAGTGATGAATTTCACGCATACCGTGCAGATTGGCTAGGTGCCAAAGTCAGATTCGTCAGAATGGCAAAGGGATTCACTCCAAATGTTGCAGCTTCATCGCAACCCAAATTTCCTCAGACTGACACATCTGCTCAGCCTACTGAAGAACATGCAAGTACAGCTGATGAAAATCAGACTGTTGAAGAAAATGAAAGCACCAGGGCTGATGAAGAAATTCCAGTCTCTGAAGAAAATGCCAGGGCAACCACCAATGTTGTGTCTGAAGAGCAAACCAGACCAGTTGATACATCTGCTACTGCGCCTGAGGAATCTGAACAAGCCAGGGCAACTGCATCAGTTGTGCCTGAAGAAATTCAACCAATTTCATCTGCTCCTCCTGCAAAGTCATCACAGATGAAAAATGTCCTTCCTTCTGCATCAGAAGCGAAGAAGACCAAAGCCGCAGAGAAGGCTGCGGTGAAGAAAAGGAAAGCATCTGCCTCCTCAGAGTCTTCAGCTCCCAAGAAAGTGAAGACTTTGACGAGCTCAACTGAAAACCCAATTGATGCTGTTCCAATATCAAGCATGCCATCAAAGGAGATTATTCCCTTTGGTGAGGAATATGCAATTCGACGTGAATCTGATGAAGAAGATCCTTTTGCTGCTTCGACAGAGCAGTTGGATGAAGACATTGAAGTGGACAATATCACTTCAACTCCGTTGGTATCATCGCCCATGCCTCAGTTCACAGCTGAAGAGGCAGGCGTTGAGGAATTTGATGATAAAGATGAGGATGTGGATATTGGGTCTACAACTCCTATTCTGAATGATGACTTTTGGGAAAGTCATCACCCCAATTCACCTCTGACAACACCACTACATCATGTTCCTCAGTCCCCAGTGCCAACTGAAGAAATTCATACGGGCTCTGATGGACCTCAATCTTCACTTCAATCTATTCCTGAAGAAGTTCCAGCCGCTAGTGCTGAAGAAATGGAGGCCAAGGCTGCTGCTGATACAGCTACTGAAATTCCTCAGCCTGTGGCTCCAGTGGTTGTGAAGACTTCAACTATAAATCTTCAGCCCAAGCCACAGAACCCTCACTCCAAGAAGCAGAAGTTCAATGCTGAAGATTTCTTCAATGAGCACATATTCTTCACTGACTACAATCCCTATGACTCTGCTCGACTTCGTCGCAAGCGCTTCTGGACTGCTAGCCAGATGAACTTCTATTCCTCACTGTTGTTTGATAAGGACAAGATCTTTGATCATGAGCAAATTCCTCATGTGGATATGGAATCGCTGCCCTGCTTCACCCCAATCCACAGTGTTCTTCATGACGCTGGGTTACTCAACTTCTGCACCGACATCTGCGATTGGAATGAAGAACTCATTCTTCAATTCTTCGCCACGCTGCATATCACTGGAAATGTTGAGGATGTCAATTCATGGGTATTGGACTGGATGACTGAAAATACTCATTTCAAAGCCCCGGCCTCTGAATTGCTTCATGCCGTCCCAGTCAGTCCTCCCACTGAAGGTGCTAGGCTTCTCTATGTTGAACCTGAACTATCCGATCATCTGATGCAAGTGTTGATGAAGCCTTTGAAGCCAGGCCAAGCTCCAAGGACCAAATTCCTCGTCAAGGAATTGCTCTATGTGCCAAGGAAGTTTATCGCATTTTGACCAAAGCCCTCAGTCCAATCAAGGGCCACAACTCTGATGACGAAGAGGTTGTTGGCATTATGAAGAATCTGCTGTTCAATATCATTCATGGTATTCCTATCAACTACCACGATTTCTTCATGAGGACTTTGGCCAACGCTGCTCTGTCACCTTTTGAGTTGAAGCCTTATGCTCCCTGGATCATGAAGTTCATCAGATCAAGGTCTTCAATTCATTATAAGGCTGACTTTCAAAATCATCTCAGCTTTTTGCCCCATATTGAAGTCCTCAAACGGACTATTTCCTCAGCTGATGAGAAGGGCAAGGCTGCAGTTATTGATGAAGGCACTCATCCATTGGATGGACAGTTTCGCAAAGCTACTTCATATTCCACCAATGATGACTCTGCAACACAAGATTCTGCCGCCAAAGCTTCAGAACATAATCCTCAAGCCACAGCTCCACGTGTGATGACTGATCATGAACTTCTCCTTAGTCCTCATCAGAAAGTTGATCGAAAGCACAAGTGAGTCAAGCGTCAGTTTGGTGCAATTCTTCAGAACATGACAGTCACTCAAAATACTGTGAAGAAGAATCACTACTACTTGCATGAAGTCTTTGACCGCACTTTGGCGATTCTATCTAATCTTCATAGCGCTGAAGAACTCAAGGAGATGGGCTTCCAACAGGACTTTGACTGGTCTCAGCCACCTTCGAAGAAGTTCAAGAAGGTCAAAGTTCCTCAGCTTGTTGCCAGTTCATATTCTTCATCGCGCGAGACGGATGAAGCTGAAGACTTAAACGACACCGCGGCAGGCCCTACTCCAACGGACGACCCCAAAAATGCTGGCGCTCCTCCATCGACATCATGATATTCTTCAGGGGCGTTAGTCCACATTTTTCGTCCCTTTTGGTCATTCGATGACAAAGGGGGAGAAATTTGAGTTAGTCTTCAAGCGGGTCTCTATATATGGGCATTTTTTTTGCTAAGTTACAACTCTCATTCTTCTGAAGTATTTGTTGGATCGAGTTGTAAACTTAAGTCCTATGGTGGTCTGATACTTTTGCTCTGTTTTCTGCATGCTATTTCCTCAATATGTTGATGCACGCATGCTGAACTTACATCAGTCACCATATTTCATCATGCATTTCAAATTCTTCACATCATATGTTAAATGCGTGTATGAATTACAAGATATAGGGGGAGATCTCCATGATATTACTCTACAATGTGCATTTGCAATCCAAAGCAAAATCCTCAATATGCACATCTTCAGGGGGAGTTCTTCTATATCTTGCAATCAAATTCCTCATTATCAGTATTTACACTTCATATGTTTATCCCCGTTGAAAACTTAACCTATATTGTCATCAATCACCAAAAAGGGGGAGATTGTAAGTGCATCTAGTCCCCCTTAGTGATTTTGGTGTATTGAAGACTTATAGGTTAAGGGACTAATGCGTTTGGGAGTGTACACAGGTTCTATAAGTCTATGAGGAGTTTGATATTTACGATGAAAGTCGACCCCTAAAAATGAATGTCTTCAACTGAAGACTTTGGTTTTCTTGAAGACTATGAAAGTGAAGAAATTGGTGTGACCGTGAAGAATTGATATTCATGCGAGGATTATGAAGCGTGAAGACTTTTGTTTTCGTAGTTTCATTTTCTTCTTCTTGAGTCATAGGAAACACCGTACTGTTAAAGGGGGTCGAGGTAAAACTAAGGAAAAGTTTTCAAGTGATGCTCATCTCAAAATCCTACACCTACCCAATCCTTTCGAGTGAAGCCATTGGAAATCCCATACAGTTCAGTCAATTTCTTCAGTGACAGAGATGAAGTTCTTCTGTTCTCTGAGGAATTTGTTCTGACTGAGGAGTTAGGAATTCGCCAGTGCGGATTGCCTACAAGTGAGGAACATGATAGCCCTGAGGAATTTGATACTCAAATTTCCGACCGTTGCTGTGCTACGCGCCAGCTGTCCAAATATCCTACCCACCTAACGGTCATATCATTGAAGGGCATTTATGTCTTATCATGTCGGGCTGCTCCCTAGGCTATAAATAGCTGCCCCCTACAACCACTAGCTGGTTGGCTGCTCCGAGAGATAGATTGACACTTGTCATTCAGAGCATCCCATCCTCCGAGGACTTTGAGCGAAAATCATCAAGTGAGGAAAAATCCAAAAACCCAAACACCTACAAACCCAAAGTGATTAAGCATCACTGAAGAAATTGCTCCTGTGTGGAACCGACGCTTGTTACCTTTGAGGACTGTGCATCCTCCAGACGGTTAGGCGTCATGGTCTAGAGCATCCAAGAGGAAATTGTGGATCACCGAGTGACCGAGTCTGTGAAGGTTTGGAAGTCACCTGAAGACTTACCATGAGTGATTGGGCGAGGTCTGTGTGACCTTAGCTCAAGGAGAATACGGCGAGGACTGTGTGTCCGGGACTGTGTGTCCTTAGGTTTAAATACCTAGCCGCTCCAACCAGACATACAACTGTCACAGCAGTTGGAACTGGTCTACCAAATCACTGTCTTCACTGAGCTACTGGTTCTATTTCCTCCTTCATGTGTTGATTTACTTGATCGTTACTGTGTGAAGACTTTGACTGAAGACTTTCTCAATTTCCTCAATCCTATTTCTTCAGTCACATAGTCTTCAGCCTGCTTATCCTGTGTATCACGCTACCTGTACTCTGTGCCTATTTCATTTCATCATGATGATTGTGCTTATGCCATGTTATGTTTGCATCTGAGTACTTATTCCGCTGCTAAGTAGTTCGTTACTTAGGAATTTCCTCACCGTGAAATTCCTCAGTGACGAATTTGTAAAAATCGCCTATTCACCCCCCTCTAGTCGATATAACGCACTTTCAAATACCAACATGGTGGTTAATGGATTTGAAGGCAAAGAGAAAACTGAAGCCAAAGGAGTAATGTATGTGGAGCTTATGGTGGGAAGCAATACTTTGGCTACCGCATTCTTTGTCGCCGAAATGCAAGGTAACTACAATGTGATATTAGGCCGCGATTGGGTTCATGCAAACCAATGTGTGCCATCTACTATGCACCAGTTTTTGATTCAATGGGTGGATGATGAAGTGGAGGTCATTCATGCGGATAATTCGGCTTTTGTTGTTTTGGCCGATGCATCGGTGGATTGGCAACATCCCAATGCTACTTGCTTGACGAGACGCGACTTATCAGAATTTGATTTTCTTAGCGCCACAAAAAGTGGCTTCATGCCCGTTTCTTTAAAGCCGGTTGGTGGTAATCGGCTCCAAGGTATGATGTGTTTAAATGGATTCTAACTCAGATTGGTTGCAAAAGCGTCTTGTTGAATATTGGTCCAATGAGAGCGATATGTATGAATCTATAGAGGAGTTAGATGATATGGATAAGTTAGGACAAGGTTTTACATCGGCCGATCCATTAGAAGAGATAGACATAGGAGATGATTCAATTCCTAGGCCGGCATTTGTAAACAAAAATTTAAGAGCCGATCATAAAGCTAAGCTGATCGAGCTATTGAAAGAATATGTTTGTTGCTTTGCATGGGAATATCATGAGATGCCAGGTTTAAGCCGAGAGCTAGTGGAGCATCGGTTACCTATAAAGGCTGGTTTTAGACCGTACAAGCAATTGGCCAGAAAGTTTAATCCAAAAACATATGACCGGATCAAGGAAGAGATCGGTCGTTTGCTTAAAGCAAATTTTATTAGACCTTGCAGGTATGCCGAGTGGATTTCTAACATTGTACCAGTAGAGAAGAAAGGCTCCGGCAAGTTGAGGGTGTGCATTGATTTCAAATATTTGAATAGAGCTACACCTAAAGATGAGTATCCCATGCCAATAGCCGATATGCTTATTAATGATGCTTCTGGACATAAGGTCATTAGCTTTCTTGATGGTAATGCGGGGTATAACCAGATTTTTATGGCCGAAGAGGACATGTCCAAAACGGCTTTTCGATGTCCTGGTTTCCTTGGTTTATTTGAGTGGACAGTGATGACCTTTGGATTAAAAAATGCCGGTGCCACGTATCAAAGGGCTGTGAATTTAATTTTTCATGATTTACTTGGTGTTATACTTGAAGTTTATATTGATGATATTGTTGTCAAATCGGATGCTTTCGAATCTCATCTAGCCGATTTGCGTTTAGCTTTTGAAAGAATGAAAAAATATGGACTGAAGATGAATCCTTTGAAGTGTGCATTCGGCGTGTCGGCTGGAAAGTTTTTGGGTTTCATTATTCATGAAGATAGCATAGAGATTGATCCCAAAAAGATAGAGGCCATACAGAAAGTGGAGGCTCCGACATGCAAGAGAGATATGCAAAAGTTCCTTGGCAAGGTCAATTATTTGAGAAGGTTCATAGCTAATCTGTCAGGGAAAGTTGATGCATTTACTCCTATCCTTCGGTTAAAGACCGATGTTGATTTCACTTGGGGGGCAAAACAGCAAGAAGCATTTGATATGATCAAGAACTATTTGTGCACTCCTCCGGTGATGAAAGCGCCCAAGCATAGGGAACCCTTTAAGCTTTACATTGCAGCAGAAGAAGATGTTATTGGTGCTGTTTTGACTCAAGAAACTGAAGGAAAGAGCATGCTATTACATATTTGAGCAGGCATTTATTGGACGCCGAGACAAGGTATACATTTATTGAAAAACTATGCCTATGCTTATATTATGCTTGCACAAAATTAAGACATTATTTAGTACCGAGTGATTGCATAGTAGCTTGTCAAACCGATGTCATTAAATACATGTTGCATAGGCCAATTCTTAGTGGTAGAATTGGCAAGTGGGCTTATGCTTTGATTGAATATGATTTGGCTTATGAATCTCTAAAATCCATGAAAGGCCAAATCATTGCTAATTTTATTGTTGAGCATCAGATTAATGACAAGCATGATGTTGATATAAACCTTGTCTCGTTAGTACCATGGAAATTATACTTTGATGGTTCAGTGTGTAGCAATGGCCAAGGTGTTGGTATTGTTTATATATCTCCTCATGGTGCTATTTTTGAAGCCTCATGCCGCTTAGAATATTTTTGCACAAATAATCAGGCCGAATATGAAGCATTGTTATTTGGTTTAGAGATGTTGCTTGCCATAGGTGCTACACATATTGAGGCTTTTGATGATTCGTTATTAGTAGTGCAACAAATATCCAAAGTCTTTCAATGTTTTGACGAATCACTTAATGTTTATCTTGATAAATATCTAGATATAATTTCTACTTTGGATTATTTTAGCATTGCTCATATAACTAGATATGACAATTGGAAAGCAAATGAGTTGGCACAACAAGCATCCGGCTATCATGTTGATCATGGCATGTTTCATATTTCTCAAAGACCAATGTCTAGTCTTGCCAACATAGGGGAGGCCGAACCGGAGCCCACCGTTTCGGCCACTAATGAGATATTCAATGCAGGAGAAAATCAAGACTGGAGGAAACCCATCATGGATTATTTGTGTGATCCTAGTAGAAGGGTGGACAGGGTTGTTCGGCGTATGGCTTTTAAATATACGATGAGGGATGATGACCTTTATCGCCGAACAGTTGACAATGTTCTTTTAAAGTGCTTGGATGAGGACCAAGCGAGAGTTGCTATGGGAGAGGTACATAAAGGCATTTGTGGCACTCATCAATCAGCTCCCAAGATGAAGTGGTTATTGCGACGTGCTGAGTTTTATTGGCCGACTATGATTAATGATTGCTTCAGATATTATAAAGGGTGTGAAGCTTGTCAAAAATTTGGTGATATTCAATTGGCTCCTGCTGCTATGTTACATCCAATTGTCAAGCCGTGGCCTTTCAGAGGATGGGGTTTAGACTTTATTGGAGAAATTCACCCGTCTTCCTCAAAGGGGCATCGGTTCGTGTTGGTGGCAACCAATTATTTCACTAAATGGTCTGAGGCAGTACCTCTCAAGAACATGACACATATAGAGGTAATCCAATTCATAACTGAGCACATTATTCATAGATTTAGCATTCCTCAAACATTAACTATATATCAAGGTTCGTCTTTCATGTCACATCAAGTCAGAGAATTTGCCGAATCTTATAACATAAAGTTGCTCAATTCCTCTCCGTATTATGCCCAAGCTAATGGACAAGCTGAGTCCAACAATAAAATTTTAATCAAGCTTATCAAAAAGAAGATTGAGGATAATCCGAGGAGGTGGCATGAGTTGTTATCTGAATCTTTGTGGGCACATAGGATCTCAAGGCATGGTGCTACGAAGGTGACTCCATATGAGCTAGTATATGGTCAAGAGGCTGTTTTACCGGTGGAAGTAAATTTGAATGCTTTGAGAATAGCCAAACAAAATGATTTATCGGCAATAGACTTTTATAACTTGATGATGGACAATATTGATGAGGTTGCCGATAAACGTTTGGCTGCTTTAAAGGCCATAGAGAGAGACAAGTTGAGGGTGGCAAGAGCTTACAATAAGAAAGTTAAGTTAAAGATTTTTCAAGTTGGCGATCTCGTTTGGAAAGTGATTCTACCGATTGGTTCAAGAGATAGAAAATTCAGGAAGTGGTCTCCGAGTTGGGAAGGTCCTTTTAGGATTACAAGAGTAGTTCCTGGAAACTCTTATTTGGTGGAATCTGTACAAGGGGCATTGTTACCTAGAGCTCTCAATGGCAAGTACTTGAAGAAATACCACCCAAGTGTGTGGCAAAAAGCCTAAGTAGGCAATGGCCGATATATGATTATCGCCCTTATTACAAACATGGCCGATACCTAATTATCGCCCTAAGATATATAAATGGGCGATGGAGTGTTGACATCGTCCTTAGAACAAATACCGTGCATATTATTTTTCGGCATACAAGCTTTGCCGAAAAACAGGGAGGCATGTGTTGACATCAGATTTTGGCACGGCATAAAAAGAAGATGAGAAGGCTTCATATGAAAAAAATGTTCTACACGAATTGTCTTCGTCTCGTCGAATCGGTTGATTTTGATATAAAATTCATCTCAATCCGAGTTCGTATGCAAAAGTTAGAGGCAACTCTTTGCAGACCGGTCCTGAGTGAAAAAGTGACGCGAGGGACCAGACACCCACCTAGGTGGTGTCTGATGGGTCGCGTGAGTTATTCGGCCTTTGCCGGCTGAATGAAACCTTGCCGGGATGGAAAGCTTGCCGGGGTGGAAGGCTTGCCGGGGTGGAGACCTTGCCGGGATGGAAACCTTGCCGGCCGAGTAAAAAAGCTTGCCGGCAAAAATGAAAAGCTTGCCGGCGTGGAAAGCTTGCCGGCGCGAAAAGCTTGCCTGGGTGGAAACCTTGCCGGTGTGGAAAGATTGCCGGGGTGGAAAGCTTGCCGGGAAAGTGGGAGCTGTCAAAGTTAATCCGGCCAGAAGTTGAAGATGGGATCAAAAGATTATTCAGATGACCTCGGATGGAAAAGTGTTCTACATGGAAGTTATGCGTATCGTCGAAACGGTCAACTTTGCTTCTGGAGTCATCATCATCTGAGATAGTATACAGCCTGCAAAGTTGCTGCAAGACTCAGACAGTTCAGAAAACTGCATAATTAAAATCCGACCGACAGTTAAAGATGGGCCCTAAAAGTCATAAAGGCGGCCTTAAAAGGAGAAGTGGCCCACGCCGTATTATGCAGATCATCGAGACGAACAAGTTTGATGTTGAACTCGACTCCATCCGAGTTAGTATACGATTTCTACAGCCCACGCAAGAAGCAGGACAGAAATATGGGACAGATCCGAGCCTAATCCGAGTTGGACTAGAACTAGGATTTTTTAGGATGTGAATTGATGTAATATTCTTGAAAGGAAAGCCTAGATGAATCCTTTACTTGTACGGGAAGTCCAGCCGCTTCTTATATATGTTGGGGGTGATGGCCGATTGAACAACACACAATCGAACAAATCAATATACTACTTTTTATCTACGTTTTATCTCTCCATCATTTTTCTCCCTCGTTCTTCGCTGTTCCTCGAGTTTGAGAGCTGCGAATCCCGAGGCTCTAGGGACGAGCGAATCGACCTAGGGCAGCCCATAGCCGCCGCACTCCCTGACGGGGTCCCTCCCGGGCGTGTGGGGTTTCGGGTCTCAAAAGCGCCCGCCGACTGTCTTGCGTATCGCGCTGTCGGCCGGGTCTCCTTCGACGTGAGCTGCGGTGCATCACCCCCGGCGTCGAGGGTACACGTGACGTGTTCGTGTGTCAACAGTTGGCCGACCCTTTGCCATGGAGGAACTAATTAAGTTTGTTTCTCGAATCTGATGCCTAATAACGCAGGCCGCATTCTTAGAAATCTACAAAGGAGACACGGATCAAGCTTTCTTGGTCAGAGGGTACAGGGCCACTCTGACGCAGGTAGACACAATTTTTTCCGCAACCTGTTTTCTGGAGGAGGAACTGTCAAGTCAGAACCGGTCGACATGTTCAAAGCGGCGAACGATCAAATGACAAGGGATTTTTGGATTTTCATGTTGTCCATGGGAGCTATCACGGGTTACGGTGTGTATAACAATACGCATAAAAGATCGGATAAGTTAGGCACTGTAACCTCTGTCAAGAGATCGGATTGGGAGGATGCGGATGAAGAATATCGTAAATTTTATGGTGTGAAGAGAGCGTCGATTTATTCAACCATGGGGTACAGTGATGTCAAGGGGGTCACCGGAAAAGGCCTTAACTTGGATGAAGTGAGCAAAGTGACCACAAATTCAAGCACAAAGCCTAGTGATGTCTCTGAAAAAGGCGGTAACTTGGATGATGTGAACAAAGTGACCACATTTTCAAGCACGGATTCCAGTTATACTGACGCAAAAAAAGATACATTTGATGCGACGAAAGACGTGTCCATGCAATCAACCACGAGATTCCGTGATGTCAAAGGAGTTGACGAAGCCAAAGCTGAGCTCGAGGATATTGTACACTACCTAAGAAATCCCAAGGTAAGAGATATCAACATCATCAATTAATAAACTAATAAACATGTATGCAGCCTGGTGTTTCAATTCAGCTCTCCTTTTTGTTTCCAGATGTTGATTGTATTGTTAACCTAGCATACTTAACTAATTTGCAGCATTTTACGCGCCTTGGGGGCAAGCTTCCAAAGGATGTTTTGCTTGTTGGCCCACCGGGCACAGGGAAGACCATGTTGGCAAAGGCTGTGGCTGGGGAAGCTGGTGTCCCGTTCTTTGCATGCAGCGGCGGCGATTTTGAGGAGAAATATGTTGGTGTTGGTGCTAAGAGAGTGAGGGATCTCTTCGGTGCTGCAAAGAAGCGACCCCCTTGCATAATATTCATCGATGAGATTGATGCGGTTGCTGGAACCAGGAATTCATATGATTCAAAGTCGCGTAGGCAGACCTTGAACCAGCTACTTGTTGAGATGGATGGATTCCAGCAGAATGATGGTATCATCATCCTAGCAGCGACCAACTGCCCCGAGTCGCTAGATAAAGCTGTTACTAGACCTGGGCGTTTTGACTGTCATGTTCAGGTTCCTAATCCAGATGTTGAGGGCCGGCGGCAGATCCTCGAGGGTTGTATGTCAAAGGTACATGCTTTGTCCAGAAAGATATGGTGTCCTCGTAGTCTTCAGTGCAAGACTTTGACTTTTCTCTACGATTCCCTTTTTTGCAGGTCAAAGCCAAGGGTGTGGATCTGATGACCATTGCGAGGGGGACACCAGGATTCTCAGGTGCAGACCTTACAAACTTGGTGAACGTTGCTGCTCTGAAGGCTACCAAGGATGAGGCGGAAGCTGTTATGATGGATCACATCGAATACGCCAAGGACAAGATCATGATGGGCAGCGAGCGCAAATCGGCGGTGATACCTGATAACTGCAGGAACATGACTGCGTACCACACGGGAGGAAGGGCCCTTGTTGCTATCCACACGGATGGCGCTCACCTTATCTACAAGGCTACCATTATCCCGAGGAGAAACTCTCTTGGCATGGTGATCCAGATGCCCGAGGAAGAAGATGCCTATAAATTCTCAAGGAAGAAGATGCTGGCGAAATTGGACGTCCTCATGGGCGGCAAGGTGGCCGAGAAGGTTATATTTGGAGAGAGCGAGGTGAGCTCTGACGCCCTGTCTGCTCTAAGAGAGGCGACTCAGCTGGCGACAGACATGGTCACCAAGTATGGAATGAGCCAGCGGATCGGCCCTGTTTGCTATGGCAACAACAATGATGGGAAGCAGACGGCGACCTTGAGCTGGCAAGCGACAACCCTGGTTGATGAGGAGGTGAAAGATTTACTGGTCAAGGCCCGCAAGAACGCGAAAGAGATTATCACGGCGCACTGCAAGGAGCTTAATGTGTTAGCCGATGCCCTTCTCGAGCATGGAACTCTCACCGGAGACCAGATCAAGCAGTTGGTAAATGGTCTTGAAATTAGTAGTGCGCAGAATGAGGAAACACCTTCGTCATCCTAACCCTAACAGTGGAGATGTAGAATCAGGAAAAAGCCTTCTTCATCCTTATTTTAATTATCTATTTGCATGCACACAGATGTAAAGAAGATGCACGCACGGTCTGGAGATCTCTGTTTTTTTTCTGTTTCAAGTCTGAAAGATAACGCGGCGTATTTTTTGGAATATTGTGTTGTGAATCTATAAAAACTCGTGCTTCGGAATCTCAAATTACATGAATGTCATGTGTCCAAAGATTGGTAAATTTCTTTTCAAAGAATTGGGACTATGATGTGCATTTTGAAAAAATTGAAACTCAGTTGACCTTTGGAGGAAAGAGTTAGGACCTCGCATGCAATAGAACATCTCGAGACAAACTCGAGTTAAGCTTCCCTTTGAGGTTTGAGGAGTACTTGTTTAGTTGCTCAAAAATTTAGGAAGAACCGTCCGCCGGCTCTAAAATTTGAGCAGCCGAAAGGAGTTATAAGCAAAAGATTTGTTTCGGTTGGTGCTTCCATCTGCTAGACGGCCTCCACCCCGGCGTCGTCTCTACCGCTTTCCTTTCCCCTGTTAGCCACCACGCACGCTCACCGACACCCCGCCGACCTCTCTGGCCACCATAGATTTGCTCACCGGCCGATGTCGCCACCGAAGGAATCGCGTCATACCTCCCCCTTCCCCCGTCGCTAGGATCTTGTGGATGAAAAAGCCCATCGCTAAGCTTGGTTCATCCCAAACAGAACCGGCGGACGGCCACGATGGCCTAGAACACTGTGGAGGAGCTAAATTGCGTTGGAATCGCGTCCGCGATGGACTACGGCCACGGCGAGCTTGGTCGGTGGTAGGCGAGCAAATCTTGGAGGAGAATGGAGCTCCTCGAAGCCTATAGGCCATCTCATAGCCCGGCTGTCCGTCGGCAGCCTCGGCACCGCCTCAACGCTGCCCGCGGCGGCTCTCACCTTCTCCGCACGCAGAGTGCTTGACAAACTGCCTAGGTGATTTTTTTGCCTTTTTTCATTGTTTTTCTTTTTTACAAATGCAACATTGCGAAACTTCGATGAAGAGGTTAAAGGATGTGTTATTCGAAGACCTCTTCATCGGAGGAGGAGGAGGAAGACGATGATGATCTTGAAATGGCCATTATCGTGATTGTTAACGAGAAGTTTCGGCGACCTAGCCTAGGATCACAGTTTGAGCCGCTTGTATATCAATTGGGATAGAGAAGAAAGCCATGTCAAGCTTATAAAGGATTACTTTGTATCTGGACAAGTATTTTTTATGGCAACTTCAGATGCATCGAAGTCTCTTCAACACCATTGCAAAAGTTGTTGAGGAGCATGATCCTTGGTTTGAACTAAGGAGTGCATCAGGAGAAATAAGTGTAAGCCCATTGATAAAGTGTGTCACGGCTATTTGAGTGCTTGCCTGTGAGTGTTCGACTGATTGCATTAATGACTATGTCTGCATTGGGGAAGATACAATCCTGCAGGCCGTTTGAAGATACACACAAGCCATGATTGAGATATAAGGAGAGGAGTACTTGAGGGCACCCAATGATGAATACACGGAGAAGCTCTTGGGTTTCAGTGAAAAACGAAGATGATCATGGATGCTTGGATTAGTTAATTGCATGCACTGAAAATGAAAGAATTCTCCCGCGGGATAGAAAGGTTAGTAAAAAGGGCATTCCAAAGATCTAGTCGTCATACTTGAGGCGGATCTATGGATCTAGCATTCATTCTTTGGATTGTCTGGCTATCATAATGATCTGAATCTGCTTGTGTTTTCGAGACCATCACTGTTCGGAAAGCTTGTTGCTAGAGATGCTACACCATGAAACTATGTTGTCAATGACTGCCTGTATACGATGAGATACTATCTTGCAGATGGCATATATCCTCCATGGGCCACATTTGTGACGATAATCCAGGGGTCCTCAAGGCAAAAGAGAACCCACTTTGCAACATGTGGAGAGTCCACGTAAAAGGATATTGAGAAATTTTTCGGTGTGCTTCAAAAATGCTTTCGCATTATCCAGGGTCCTGCAGAGTATTGAAAGCTATTGGTCCAAAATACTAGGGGACTAGTAGGCCTGCTTAATTCTATCATTTCGTCTACGTTCGTGTGTCTTCAGGTCGGATTCCTTCCAAGCTACGCTATTTTTCAACGGCGGCGGTTGCTGTTTTGGTGTGTTGGTCCTATGGGGCCTTACCACGACGACTTCCCGATTGTCTACTACAACAAATTTTGCCCGGCTCCGGCAAGGTGATGACGGCGACGCCTTCGGCTCCAGAGAGGGCGATTGTAGTTATCATTAGGTGGTCTACGGATCTGGATGTAATATTTATTATTTCTAGTTTTTTTTTGGTGTGACGTGATTGAATATGAATAGGTTGAAAGTTTTTTGATAAAAATAGAGGCAATAAGTAAACCAGAACGGAGTTAGTAAGAGCATCTACAGCCAGACTTGGCAAATTCGACCCCTTAAACACCCGCAGAAGCGCTCAGGCGCGTCCACGGACAGTGACCTATCACGCCTCAAAAATGCATTCCACATCCAGAACCTTAAATTAGAAACCTCAAATCCATATTATTACATGCAATGTGAAACCTAATCTAAGCGGAGCTCGCCCGGTTCCGCTCCCCGCTTGCCCGGCTCCGCCATGGCCATGTCCGGCGGCCAGCTGCTCTTCTCAGAGTGTTGGTCCGGTCGCCGGCAAGGTAGAGTAGGGCATGGGACACGAGCCGGCTCACGGGAGTCAAGGCGCCGCCGTATCTCATGTCCTACTCTTCCTCGTCGGAGCCCGGAACCCGAATGGTGCCGGTGGACGTCAGATCGATGACGAATCCGTCTTGGGATGAGCCGCGGACATCGACGACGATGCGGCTGCGGCGCCTGGACTGATGCGCCGGAGAATGCGACTCCGCCTCGCTGACGTCCACCGCCGCGAGGGCTGCCTCCGTATCCCGCGCCCGATGCCTTGCATAGTGGGCACGCCGTGCCATGGCCTCGTCGGACGAGGCCCATGGTGCGTCCCCATGCTTGGCGCGCCAACATAGGGGTTGCGCGTCCGCCAGTGCATTCGGATGCCAGAAGGACCACACTGCCTCCGGTGAGGCAGCTACAGCTGGCCTAGCGCCGGATCCATGCGCCATTTAGGCGGACACAATGGATTATGGACGGAAGGAGTCCGAGCTCTGCCTCGCACGGGCCTCCTCCCAGGAGCGGCGGAGCGCAAGCCGGACGGTCATCTCCTCCTTGGGGCCGCGTGGGATGAGCTCAGGGTCGACGGATCCGGAGGTGAAGGATTTGGATACACTGCTTGCCATGCCGGAGATGGCCGGAAGGAGCCGGAGACGAGCTTGGGTGACGGAGGGGTGTGGAGGGGGAGTGGAGTGAAGTGGCTAGGGTTTGGTCCGGCGAGTGGATGGGGAGGAATTTATGTGGGGCCGGGTGGCCCAGCGTGGGCCGGGTCCGACGTGGCAGGCGTGCCCGGGTGCCCCCATATCCGCCCTTTTATTTGGGCTGGATACGAGGGGTGCCGATCAGCCCGGGCGTTTGAAGGCCGTCTGGGTTAAAAAATCGTGACCGGACAGTGACCGGGCGGCCCACCCGGGCGTATGAAGCGGGATTGAGGCGCCCATCTGTTATAGCTTGCCAAACGGGCTGGGCCAACTAGGCCAGCCCGCGAGCACACTGGCACGGCCCGCCATGGGCTAGGCATGACACGGGCTAAACGGGTCGGGCTAGCCCGCGAGCACGGCCCGCCATGGGCCAGGCACGACACGGGCTAAACGGGCCGGGCCAGCCCACGAGCACGGCCCGCCATGGGCCAGGCACGACACGGGCTAAACGGGCCGTGCCCGGCACGCGGTACGCCTTGGGCCGTGCCTGGGCCTGGAGGCTGGGCACGCGGACCGGCACGGCACGACCTGTCTATTTTTTATATTTTTTTAGATTATATATATGTATATATATACACGTAAAATACAGCCCGACAAGATGAAAATGTGCAGCCCATCGTGCTAAACAGGCCAACGTGCCGACCAGTTTATTAAATAGGCCGTGCCTGGGCCTAGAGGTGCAGCACGTGGGCCGGCACGGCACAACCCACTTACTAAACATGCCTCCATGGGCCGTGTTGTGCCTGGCATGATTAGCATGAGCCAGGCTGGTTTCGCCAGGTCTGCCTGCTGTAGATGCTCTAAGTGTATCTCCACTGGCCCTCCCCCCAACAGGCCCCCCAGGGCGCCTTTTTTAGCGCCGGCGGTGAAAAATCGGGCCAGTCGCGCCCTCAGGTCCTTATTTTTCGCCGGTTTGGGCCGAAATAGTATTCAGCGAACCCGAGCCGAACCCAGCCCCCCCGGGTGCCTGGGGGTGCCGGCCGAAGAAAAAAGGCGCGTGGGTCCGCTCTGTCGGCGACAGACAGGCCTTTTCCCGCCGTTTCCCCCTTTCCCTCCATTTTCTCATTGCTTCCCCCCTTCTGCCCCGCCCCTCCCGCCATTCTCCTCCCGCTCCCCGACATCTGGCCGCCATCCCGCCATGCCGCTGAAGAAGTATTCGGCCCCTCGCTCCGCCACCGCTGCAACCTAGCCGAAGCAGATGACCCGAGGGCGCCGATGGCAAAACCACTGGGCATGTCCAACGCCAAGTGGAGGGCGGAGGTTCAGCGCTGGGAAACTGTCACCATCGACCGGCGGAACTGGCTCAACGCCTAGAAGGCCAGGGATGCAGCCGCGGCCACGGCGGCGGCGGAGCAGGCAGAGGCATGTCGCACGGGGATGATGAATCCGCCCGGCGGCCACTGCCCGCATGCTGCATGGAGTCAACAGAGCGTCATGTCGCCGGCCAACTTCTCGCCGCCGCCGCCGCCCTAGGGCTACGTACCGTCGCCTCGCTACTCTGACGGCGATGCACATGGTGGGTTCAAGCCGAACATCACCTTACCACATGGCACGCCGCCACGTGCCTCACCCTCCGGTCTGAACCCCGACCAGCGCACTCCCTCGCCCGCGTTCGCCGGCGTCCAGTACCCCTCGTACAACTACTCACCGCCGGCGTACTGTGACGCCCCCGGCTTAATCGTGCACAATCATACACGCAAAGGCACACGATCAAGCCTGAGGACTCACTTGAAGATATCACAATACAACTCTAGACACAAATTAAAATAATACAAGCTTTATATTACAAGCCAGGGGCCTCGAGGGCTCGAATACATAAGCTCGCATACAAGCGTCAGCGGAATCATCAGGTATCTAAGTACAGATATAAAAGATAAAACAGATAGGCCTTAAGAAGGCGGGGTAAAACAATGACTACGATCGAAAAGGCGCAGGCCTCCTCCCTGGGACCCTCCGAACCTACTCCTGGTCTTCAGCCAACTCGTAGTAGAAGCCATCCTCGGGGTAGTAGTAGTAGTCGTCGGCAGGGGAAGCTGTCTCAGGGGCTCTGTCATCTGGTTGCATCAAATGGATATGGGGAAAAAGAGGAAGCAAAACAACCGTGAGTACTCATCCGAAGTACTCAGCAAGCAAGGATCTACACTACATATGCAACATTATCAAAGGGAGGCTGTATATGTGGACTGGGCTGCAGAAATGCCAGAATAGAGAGAATGCCTAGTCCTATCGAAGACTAGCATCTTCAGCGGTCTTGCAGCATTAGAAGAGTGTAGATTAGCACAGTATATAGTAGTAGTATTAATAAGTCTCAACCTCACCCAGAGGTCCTTCCTCGACTCCCTGCGAGAAAGCAACCCCAGAGCCATACTATCCATTTCTCATCACAAGTATCCAGTTCTAGTTGTATCGATCGGGATATAACTCTGAGCGTCCATTACCAAGGATCCGGCTATGCATAGATTAGTTCTTCCCTGCAGGGGTGCACCAACTTACCCACCACGCTTGATTAACTCCGGCCGGACACACTTTTCTGGGTCATGCCTGGCCTCGGCCAAACGATACGCCGCAACCCGACCGAAAAATTAACAGAGAGGTCATCACGCCGGACTAACCTATGCGCCCAGGGGTCTTGGGCCTTCGCCCCGGGAACTCCTGCACATTGCGAACGTGGCTGGTGAGCAGACCTAGCAACCCACACTATCAAGGAGGTTGCTTAATGTGGTCCAACCCAGCGCGCGCCGCTCAGTCGCTGCCGTCTATTAAGCTTCAGCTGATGCATACGATGCAGAGTGCCCATAACTGTTCCCACATGATGGTTAGTGCTATCAGGCCAAAGTCCTACTCGAATCAAATATCCAAATCGTTAGTGAATTTGGAGCGCGCGGTAACGAGCAGAGACTCACGATCGATGTGACCCCGTCGCCCCGCCTCGAGGACTTGCTGCAAGGCCTAAGAATGCTCGGCCGCTCCTCGTAATTATCTCGCGGGCACCCTCCAGGTCAACCCGTCTCCACATCACTTGCATCACATGCTCGCGCAGGTACCCCTCAGGGCCGACCCGACTTTATCATGGTTCATGGTTAAAGTTATAGTAACTATGTGTCCAAACACCAGGGGGAAAACTGAGGAATCACCCTCGACGGATTCCACCTGATGTAGTCATCAAGGTGAACTTAGGAGGAATCACCCTCGAAGTTCACACTTGAGGTGTTGCACGACAGTGTCGTTATCGGGAGTGGCGAAGGAGGAATCACCCTCGATGACCACGACCGAATAGCTACTCTACAGAGTTAACATCAGAAGTGCTAAACGAGGTATCACCCTCGGCACTCGATAGTAACGCTGCAGTGTCGTACAACTAAGGGGGGGTGATGTGCGGTGCTGGGGCCTGGTTGTCGATCACGTTGATCGAGTCATCTGATAATCCAGCGGGGGCAACTTGAGACAAAGTGGGGGTCTCTATCCAGCCTATACTAAGCAGTTTAGGATAAACATGTAGGTATCAACAGCAGTTACAAAAACAGGCTATGCATCAGAAATAGGATAAACAGTAGCAGCAGCAATTTCTAATGCAAGCATAAGAGAGAAAGAATAGGCGATATCGGCATGTTCAAAAGGGGGGTGCTTGCTTGGAAGCTCTGCGGTAAGAGAAGGGTCATCAACGGTTCCGGAGCTGCGTCGGTCTCGGGGACTAAGTCGGTGCCGGGATCTACCAGGAGAGAAGAGGGGAAGAAACAGATAAATACAAGGCAAACAAATGCAACACAGAGCATGCTATGCTTAAGGTGTAGTGCAGGGTTGCCTAAAAGCATGTCTAAGTCATATTAATTATTTTAGGATAAAGGTTGGAATTATTAACGGTGTATATGCACTATTCATCTACCGAAAACAGACTAAAAGTTGCGGGTTCACCTCCGTAGAGGGTCCCGACAAGGAAACATATGGCACGGTTGGATTCGTCTCGTTTTTTGATCAACTTTCATGTACAAAGTTTTGCCATCCGAGCTACGGATTAATTTCTATGATTTTTCAAAGATTTTAGCATTTTCAGAAACTATTTAAATTAACAGAAATGGAATTATGACGTCAGCATGAGGTCAGCAGGTCAACCGTAGCTGTTCAGGTCAAACCTGACAGCTGGGTCCCACCTGTCATAGACAGTGGGTTAATTAGCTAGGTGGGGCCCTATGTCAGTGACTAATTAACTAATTAAATTAGGTTTTAATTAAACACGGTTTAGTTAGTTCAATTAACCTAATGGGGTCCGCTTGTCAGTGGATGTAGCGCCATGTCAGCGGCGTTGATCATGGTCAACTGGGTCAACAGAGACCAGGGGGCCCGCTGGCAGCGACCCAGGGGGTCCCACCAGTCAGGCCACATCGGCAGCCTCGCCGGGAAAAGCTCCGGCGTGCCCGCACATGGTGGCGCAACTCCGGCGAGCCTCGGGTTTCCTTTGTGGTGCACACAATCGGGCGTTTTCGGGCTCGTTCGAACGAGCACTCCACCCCGCGTCTAGCTACGGCGTCGGAATGGGCGGAGGTGGTCGAAAAACACGCCGGTGACGAGGTCCACGGCGGAGGCTTTTGGGCGCACTCGGGTTCGAGCCAAGGAGCTCGCCCGAGGCTAACTGGTGAGCGCACGCGGCTCCCTGGTGTTCCAGGAGCACGGCGACGCGAGCAGGCAGCGAGGAGGGGCACGGGGACCGCGCCAGCTACGGTTCAGGCGGCGGCCGGAGCACTGCGCGGCGGCGAGCCAGATAGGAGGGAGCAGAGCGGCTCGGGAGAGAGGCGGAGGGAAGAGGAGGCTCACCGCGAGGCTAAGACAAGTCACTGACAGTTTAGTAGCAACAGAGGTGAGCGCAGTCGCTGGAGATCGCCGGAGACCGAGGAGAAGAGGGGCGGCTCGATCCGGGCGACGTGGGGCTCCCCGGCTCCAACGAGAAGTACCGGACGGTGTAGCGGTCCACGGTGGAGCGCTACGGCATCCTGGCGAGGCGAGACGGTGAGGGTGGCCGCGGGATCTCAGCGGCGCGGCGACGGGCGCGTGCGGTGGAGCTCACGAGCGAGCGAGAGAGGGGGGAAATGGATGAGGACGACGGGGAGGCTGAGGGGGCGCATCCTTATCCCCTCGCCGACCCTGTAGCGTCGCGGTGTCGACGATTCGCCGGAGCGCGCCGGCACGGCCAAGGGCACGGCGACACGCGCAGAGAGAGTGCGGGAGGAGGGAGAAAGAGGCCGGCTGGGCTGGGCCTTAGGCACTATGCACTTAGGCCCAGTGCACAGTGGCCTTTCTCTTTTTTCTTCTCCAGTTTTCTGTTTTTCTTTTTATTTAAATAACAGAGAGAGAGAGAGAGGTAATTATTTGGGCATTCAATGGGTTCTGGAAACATATGGAACTAGGCCCTATAATTCCAGAGCATTTTCATGCACTGCCCCAAATATTTTGGGGATCATTGGAGTTCATTTGCATTTTTCAAAAATGGATTTGCAGATTTAAATTGCTGGAATAGCTCTGTTTTGAAAGCTACTGTTCATTTTTGCATAAGGGTGATGTTGTTTTCCTTAACAAGTAATTGTTACGGAATTTTTGCTAAAAGATGAACATTTTTCCAGCAACTGTTGAGCAACTTCAAATTGCACTTTGAATTTGAATTGATTTCAGAGAGGGAAATTGAAATAAGATATTAATCCAATATGATTAGGCTTTGCATATCTAGATGACTTGGCACTGATCATAATGGATTACTGTAGTGTGATGCTGGGGATGTTACAAATCTCCTCCACTACAAGAAATCCCGTCCCGAGATTTAAGTGGGGAAGTAGAGGGTAACTTCGGGAGAACTGACCCTTATAGGGTTAATTATCTGGTGAACAATTCAGGGAATGTGGCAGAAGTATCTCTCGAGTTGAAACTTAGGATAACATCGAGAGCGAAATATGAAGGTCCAATAGGAAGTTTCAAGCGAATGGACATCCTATCGATACCTGAACAGAGCGTGAAAAGGGGGTTCAGAGCATCGGGAATAGATCATCTCTCGTAGGGTGGCTCGTGATATGATATGAAGCCATATGCAAGAATATTTCGGAATCAAGGTTGTTTAGAAGAGTCAGGTTCCGATCCTGTGGAACTGTGATGAGGGTGGATTGAGAGTAGGGAGAACGGTGACATCTTACCGGTCACGACAACAGTTAAGCAGTGTAATAGATACTTAATAGTAGTCAATTAAGACATACAGGTCCATACATAGAGTCGGGTACAGGCGGACAGCATAACAACGCAAATTTAAAAGCTAGGCGGCGCGCAGGCACGCGGTAAGGAAGTACACAATGAGACATAGCAAAGGCTACGTCAACATCAGGAAAAAATGCTGGAGCGAGGAATCTGCAAGCGACAACACAGGGTGCCCTCGATAAAAGGATCCTGCAAGCAGAACCTGGCCCACAATCTTGAAGAAAGGGGGGTAATTTCAGAACTCCGGGTGGATGTGAGCACGAGATCCTAGAGTTAGCAAAATCATTTAACCCGACTAGAAGAGAGATCAGAGTCCCAGAGTATAGACGAGGAATAAAAGATCCTAATACCACCCAATTGGCGACGTGGGACCATAAGCCACACAGCCAAGTTAGTAAAACAGTTTTGGATGACTAGACTCAACTTCGGCCAAGGAGATGAAAGGGGGGAATTCCAACAGGCAGTCGGCTCTGATACCAACCTGTGACGCCCCCGGCTTAATCGTGCACAATCATACACGCAGATGCACACGATCAAGCCTAAGGACTCACTTGAAGATATCACAACACAACTCTAGACACAAATTAAAATAATACAAGCTTTATATTAAAAGCCAGGGGCCTCGAGGGCTCGAATACATAAGCTCGCATACAAGCGTCAGCGGAAGCATCAGATATATGAGTACAGATATAAAAGATAAAACAGATAGGCCTTAAGAAGGCGGGGCAAAACAATGACTACGATCGAAAAGGTGCAGGCCTCCTGCCTGGGACCCTCCGAACCTACTCCTGGTCGTCAGCCAACTCGTAGTAGAAGCCATCCTCGGGGTAGTAGTAGTAGTAGTCGTCGGCAGGGGCAGCTGTGTCAGGGGCTCCGTCATCTTGTTGCATCAAATGGATATGGGGAAAAGAGGAAGCAAAGCAACCGTGAGTACTCATCCGAAGTACTCAGCAAGCAAGGATCTACACTACATATGCAACATTATCAAAGAGAGGCTGTATATGTGGACTGTGCTGCAGAAATGCCAGACTAGAGAGAAGGCCTAGTCCTATCGAAGACTAGCATCTTCAGCGGTCTTGTAGCATTAGAAGAGTGTAGATTTGCACAGTATATAGTAGTAGTATTAATAAGTCTCAACCTCACCCAGAGGTCCTTCCTCGACTCCCTGCGAGAAAGCAACCCCAGAGCCATACTATCCATTTCTCATCACAAGTATCCAGTTCTAGTTGTATCGATCGGGATACAACTCCGAGCGTCCGTTACCGAGGATCCGGCTATGCATAGATTAGTTCTTCCCTGCAGGGGTGCACCAACTTACCCACCACGCTCGATTAACTCTGGCCGGACACACTTTTCTGGGTCATACCCGGCCTCGGCCAAACGATACGCCGCAACCCGACCGAAAACATAACAGAGAGGTCAGCACGCCAGACTAACCTATGCGCCCAGGGGTCTTGGGCCTTCGCCCCGGGAACTCCTGCACGTTGCGAATGCGGCCGGTGAGCAGACCTAGCAACCCACACTATCAAGGCGGTTGCTAAACGCGGTCCAACAAGCGCGCCGCTCAGTCGTTAACGTCTATTAAGCTTCGGCTGATGCATACGATGAAGAGTGCCCATAACTGTTCCCACATGATGGTTAGTGCCATTAGGCCAAAGGCCTACTCGGATCAAATATCCAAATCGTTAGTGAATTAGGAGCGCGCGGTAACGAGCAGAGACTCACGATCGATGTGACCCCGTCACCCAATCTCGAGGACTTGCTACAAGGGCTAAGAATGCCCGGCCGCGCCTCGTAATTATCTCGTGGGCACCCTCCAGGTCAACCCGTCTCCACATCGCTCGCATCACATGCTCACGCGGGTACCCCTCAGGGCTGACCCGACTTTATCATGGTTCATGGTTAAAGTCATAGTAACGGTGTGTCCAAACACCAGGGGGAAAACTGAGGAATCACCCTCAACGGATTCCACCTGATGTAGTCGTTAAGGTGAACTTAGGAGAAATCACCCTCGAAGTTCAAACTTGAGGTGTTGCACGACAGCGTCGTTATCGGGAGTGGCGAAGGAGGAATCACCTTCGATGACCACGACCGAATAGCTACTCTACAGAGTTAACATCAGAAGTGCTAAACGAGGTATCACCCTCGGCACTCGATAGTAACGCTGCTGTGTCGTACAACTAAGGGGGGGTGATGTGTGGAGCCGGGGCCTGGTTGTCGATCACGTTGATCGAGTCATCTGATAATCCAGCGGGGGCAACTTGGGACAAAGTGGGGGTCTCTGGTGGGTCTCTATCCAGCCTATACTAAGCAGTTTAGGATAAACAGGTAGGTATCAACAACAGTTACAAAAACAGGCTATGCTTCAGAAATAGGATAAACAGTAGCAGCTGCAATTTCTAATGCAAGCATAAGAGAGAAAGAATAGGCGATATCGGCATGTTCAAAGGGGGGGTGCTTGCCTGGAAGCTCTGCAGCAACAGAAGGGTCGTCAACGGTGTAGTCGGTCTCCGGAGCTGCGTCGGTCTCGGGGACTAAGTCGGTGCCGGGATCTACCGAGAAAGAAGAGGGGGAAGAAAAAGATAAATACAAAGCAAACAAATGCAACACAGAGCATGCTATGCTTAAGGTGCAGTGCAGGGTTGCCGAAAATCATGTCTAAGTCACATTAGTTATTTTAGGATTTAAGTTGGAATTATTAACCGGTGTATATGCACTATTCATCTACCGGAAACAGGCTAAAAGTTGCGGGTTCACCTCCGTAGAGTGTCCCGACAAGGAAACATATGGCACAATTGGATTCGTCTCATTTTTTGATCAACTTTCATGTACAAAGTTTTTCCATCCGAACTACGGATTAATTTCTATGATTTTTCAAAGATTTTAGCATTTTCAGAAACTATTTAAATTAACAGAAATGGAATTATGACGTCAGCAGAGTGTCAGCATGAGGTCAGCAGGTCAACCGCAACAGTTCAGGTCAAACCTGACAGCTGGGTCCCACCTGTCATAGACAGTGGTTTAACTAACTAACAAACAGGGTTAATTAGCTAGGTGGGGCCTTATGTCAGTGACTAATTAACTAATTAAATTAGGTTTTAATTAAAAATGGTTTAGTTAGCTCAATTAACCGAATGGGGCCTGCTTTTCTGTGGCTGTAGCGCCACGTCAGCGGCATTGTGTAACATCCCCAGCATCACACTACAGTAATCTCCCCCTTAATAGTGGCCATGTCATCATGATCACTAAGCTAATCTGCCACTTGCCCAAAAATCAAAGTCATTCTTTCGAATTTAAATTGCATGTCAAATATCTTTTTCTTATGTCATGCAATTAAAATAAGTTCATCCTGTTGCAAATATTCTTAAGGCCATTATAAAATTGAATTCAATATTTTTGGAATTCCCAAAATGCCCCTGGACTTTAAAACAGTAGTCCAGCAGCATTTAATCTGTCCTTTTCAACTTCTAAAAATATCTAACCCATTCCTTTGGCCTCCAAATTTTTGCTGGCAGTGCCAAATATTACCAAGAAATATTGGGGCTTAGTCCCACATTTTTCTAAAATACTAGGTGGCCCACAAAAATCATTTCCTATCTCTGTTAATAAATAAAAACTAAAACAGAAAATTAGCAAAAGGGAAAAAGGCCTACCTGGGCTTACCTGCAGCCGGCCCAGCCCACCTCCACCAACTCCTCCCTCCGTGTCGTCTTCTCCGTGGCCGCACGCCTCTCCGCCGGCCACAGCGCGCCACCGCGACGAGGGCAGAGGAGCACGAGGGGATAAGGGCGCCCCGAGCCCTCCCCCCTGGTCGCCTCGACCCACTGCCCCTGGCTCACTCTCTCCCTCCCCATCGCTCTCTCTCTCCCTCGCTCGTCCTCTCCATCTCCACCTCATCCGAGTGGAGCCGTCGCTCGCCGTGGACGTGGCCAACGGCCTCTACGAGCCCCTGTTGTGTCCGCCGGCTCCCTCGACATCGGCCTCATTTTCTGCGTGCCCGCGGACGGCTGGAGTTGCTGCCCTACGATGCCACTGCCCCATCGTCTACCTCGGGCCGGCGAGATCGCCGCGGCTACTCCGACAGCTCCGGTGCTTCCCCGAGCACGCTTGTCCACTCTGCTGCCCCGCTGTAAGCCTCCGTCGCGTCCCGACACCTCCTTGCCCCTCCTAGCGCGCCATAGCTAGCCGTGCTCACCGCCGCGCCATAGCCGAAGCTTTGCTTCTGCCGCTACGCTCGCCGCACTCGCGTTAGTTGTCGCCGTGCGTACCCGAGGCCTCCACCGTGCTCATGGGGATCCCAGGTAGCGCGTGAGCGCTTTAGCTCGACTCGGACGACCCCCTGAGCTCGTACCCGAGATCACCGATTCCGGGCGCCGCCTGCTGTCATCGTGGCGGTCGACTCCGGCCACCCCGGCGCCAACCACGGACACCATCGGACGCGGCGTGTCGCGCCCGTCCCGTATGACCAAACCCCGTGCCAAACGGACCCCTGTGCGACGTTTCCGACCATCGCCGCCGCGTACTGCCTCACCGAAGTGCTGCCGCCGGCGCACACGCAGTTTAAACACCGGCGGGACCCACCTGACAGTTTATTAGCACTAACCTGTCGCCTAATAGACACTGACAAGTGAGGCCTTCACTGTAGTTATTAACTTAATCTAACTAATGATGTTAAAAAGCTCACCCACTGACAGACTAGGCCCACGTCCTAATTAGATTAGTCTAATCACTGTTAAAATAACCAGAGACTGACTTGTGGGTCCCGTTGGGCCCCGTTGACCGGTCAACCAGCTGACTGGGCAGCCCCAGTCACTGACTGGTGGGCCCCAGTTCACCAGTCAACTGGTCAGCCGACGCTGACGCCAAGCCCATGTCATGCTGACGTCATTTTCCCTTTTCTGGTTAATTCCGTTGATTTAAATAAATTCCAGAAAATACTTTAATCTTTAAAAATTCATAGAAAATAAACCGTAGCTCGGATCGAAAAACTTAATACATGAAAGTTGCTCAGAACGACGAGACGAATCTGATTGTGTCATCTGTTTCCATGTCGGAACCCTCTACAAAGGTGAACCCGTAACTTTCCTTCCGTTTCCGGTAGTTGAATAGTGCATACACACCGGTTAATAAAAACCACTTTAATCCTAAAATGACTTAGACATATATTTAGGCAACCCTACACTGCACGTTAGCATAGCATGCTCTGTATTGCATATGTTTGCTGTGTATTTATCTGTTTCCTCTCCCTCTTCTCTCTCGGTAGACCCCGGTACCGACGCAGTTCACGAGACCGATGCAGCTCAGGAGCCCGACGACACCGTGACGACCTTGCCTTTGCCGCAGAGCAACCAGGCAAGCACCCCTCCCTTTGAACATTCCGATATCGCCTATTATCTTCTCTCTTATGCTTGCATTAGAAATTGCTGCTGTTACTGTTATCCTATTTATGCTGCATAGCCTGTTTATTGTAACTTGCTGTTGTTATCTACCGGCTTATCCTAAACTGTTTAGTACAGGCTGGGTAGAGACCCATCAGAGACCCCCCACTTTGTCCCGACTGCCCGCTGGATTACCAGAAGACCCGATCAACGGGATCGAAGACCAGGCTCCGGCACCGCACATCACTTCCCCTTAGTTGCTCGACACTACTGGGTTACTATCGACTGCTGAGGGTGATACCTCATCAGTACTTCTGATGTTAATCTTGTAGGTTAGTTCATCGGTTGTGGTCATCGAGGGTGATTCCTCCTTCTCCATTCCCGGTAATGACACTGTCGTGCAACTCCTCAAGAGTGGACCTCGAGGGTGATTCCTCCTTCATTCACCTTGACGATAACATCAGGTGGAATTCCATCGAGGGTGATTCCTCAAGGTTCCCCTTGGTGTTAGACACACGGTTACTATGGTTACTATGACTTTACACTGAACCATGTTACTAAAGACGGGTCGGCCCTGAGGGGTACCCGCGCGAGCATGTGATGCGAGTGATGTGGAGTCGAGTTGACCTGGAAGGTGCCCGCGAGATAATTATGAGGCATGGACGGGCATTCTTAGCCCTTGCCGCAAGTCCTCGAGACGGGGCGACAGGGTCACATCGATCGTGAGTCTCTGCTTGTTACCGCGAGCTCCTAATTCACTACGGTTTGGATATTTGATCCGAGGGGCCTCTGGCCCGATAGCACTAACCATCACGTGGGCATAGTATGGCCGTTCTGTGTCGTATACATCAGCCGAAGCTTAATGGACGTCAGCGACTGAGCGGCACACGCTGGGTTGGACTGGGAACGCAACCGCGCTTGTATTAAGGGGTTGCTAGGTATGCTCACCGGCGGTGCACTTAACGCGCAGGAGCTCCCGGGGCGATGGCCCAAGACCCCTGGGAGTATAGGTTTAGTCCGGCGTGCTGACATCTCTATTAAGCCTAGGTCGGGTTGCGGCGTATCGTTTGGCCGAGGCCGGGCATGACCCAAAAAAGTGTGTCTGGCCGGAGTTAAGCGAGTGTGGTGGGTAAGTTGGTGCACCCCTGTAGGGAAGAAAACATCTATCGATAGCCTGTCCTACGGTAACGAACACTCGGAGTTGTATCCCGATCGGTACAACTAGAACCTGACACTTGAGATGATAACTGGATAGTTTGGCTCTGGGATTGCTTTCTCGCAGGGAGTTGAGAAAGGATCTTTGGGTGAGGTTGATAACACTACTACTACTTTATATTATGCTAATCTGCACTCTTCTAATGCTGCAAGACCGCTGAAGATGCTGCAGATGCTAGTCTTCGATAGGACTAGGCTTTCCCCTCTATTCTGGCATTTCTGCAGCCCAGTCCACATATACAGCCTCCCTTTGATAATGTTGCATATGTAGTGTAGATCCTTGCTTGCTGAGTACTTTGGATGAGTACTCACGGTTGCTTTGCTTTCTTTTTCTCCCCATATCCTTTTGGTGCAACCAGATGACGGAGCCCCTGAGACAGCTGCCCCCGCCGACGGCTACTACTACCCTCCTGGCAAGTACTACTACGAGGAGCCGTCCGATGACCAGGAGTAGGTTCGGAGGGTCCCAGGCAGGAGGCCTGCGCCTTCCGATCGTAGTGTTTTTCTTTTGCCCCGCCTTTTAAAGGCCTATCTGTGTTTTTCTTATATATCTGTACTCAGATATCTGATGCTTCCGCTGACGCTTGTATGTGAGCTTATGTATTCAAGCCCACGAGGCCCCTGGCTTGTAATATAAAGCTTGTATGACTTTATTTATGTTTTTAGAGTTGTGTTGTGTTATCTTCAAGTGAGTCCTAGGCTTGATCGTGTGCATTTGCATGTATGGTTAGTGCACGATTAAGCCGGGTCGTCACACGTTGACCGTGGTCAACTGGGTCAACGGAGACCAGGGGGCCCGCTAGCAACGACCCAGGGGGTCCCACCGGTAAGCCCACGTCGGCAGCCTCATCGGGAAAAGCTCCGGCGAGCCCGCACACGGAGGCGCAACTCCGGCGAGCCTCGGGTTTCCTCTACGGTGCACCCAATCGGGCGTTTTCGGGCTCGTCCGAACGAGCACTCCACCCCGTGTCTAGCTACGGCGTCGGAACGGGCGGAGGTGGTCGGAAAACACACCGGCGTCGAGGTCCGCGGCGGAGGCTTTTGGGCGCACTCGGGTTCGAGCCTAGGAGCTCGCCCAAGGCTAACTCATGAGCGCACGCGCCTCCTTGGTGTTCCAGGAGCACGGCGACGCGAGCAGGCAGCAAGGAGGGGCACGGGGACTGCGTCAGCTATGGTTCAGGCGGCGGCCGGAGCACTGCGTGGCGGCGAGCCAGATAGGAGGGAGCAGAGCAGCTCGGAAGAGAGGCGGAGGGAAGAGGAGGCTCACCGCGAGGCTAAGACAAGCCGCTGATAGTTTAGTAGCAGCAAAGGTGAGCGCAGTCGCTGGAGATCGCCGGAGACCGAGGAGAAGAGGGGCGGCTCGATCCGGGCGACGTGGGGCTCCCCGGCTCCAATGAGAAGTACCGGACGGCGTAGCGGTCCACGGCGGAGCGCTACGGCATCCTGGTGAGGCGAGATGGTGACGGTGGCCGCGGTATCTCAACGGCGCGGCGACGGGCGCGTGCGGTGGAGTTGGTGAGCGAGCGAGAGAGAGGGCGAGCGAGAGGGGGGAAATGGATGAGGACGACGGGGAGGCCGAGGGGGCGCATCCTTATCCCCTCGCCGACCCTGTAGCATCGCGGTGTCGACGATTCGCCGGAGCGCGCCGGCACGGCCAAGGGCGCGGCGACACGCGCAGAGAGAGAGCGGGAGGAGGGAGAAAGAGGCCGGCTGGGCTGGGCCTCAGGCACTGTGCACTTAGGCCCAGTGCACAGTGGCCTTTCTCTTTTTTCTTCTCCAGTTTTCTGTTTTTCTTTTGATTTAAATAACAGAGAGAGAGGTAATTATTTGGGCATTCAAAGGGTTCTAGAAAAAATATGGAACTAGGCCCAATAATTCCAGAGCATTTTCATGCGCTGCCCCAAATATTTTGGAGATCATTTGCATTTTT
The DNA here is from genome assembly GCA_011799875.1 of Thinopyrum elongatum. Lineage (NCBI taxonomy): Eukaryota > Viridiplantae > Streptophyta > Magnoliopsida > Poales > Poaceae > Thinopyrum > Thinopyrum elongatum. Next base: position 576,764,175 of record CM022301.1, read on the forward strand.
CAAAAATGGATTTGCAGATTTAAATTGCTGGAATAGCTCTGTTTTGAAAGCTACTGTTCATTTTTGCATAAGGTGATGTTGTTTTCCTTAACAAGTAATTGTTATGGAATTTTTGCTAAAAGATGAACAATTTTCCAGCAACTTTTGAGCAACTTCAAATTGCACTTTGAATTTGAATTGATTTCAGAGAGGGAAATTGAAATGAGATATTAATCCAATATGATTAGGCTTTGTATATCAAGATGACTTGGCATTGATCATAATGGATTACTGTAATGTGATGCTGGGGATGTTACACGTACACAGCCTCGCCGATGCCGCCTCTATGCCGTGGCGTCCTACCCTTCTCGCAAGCCTCGGCGGCACATTTCGGCAACCCCGACGCGACCGACGCCGACATGGAAGAGATCATCACGAGCGGTTCGGTCGCCGCCGCCACCTACCCCGGGTTCCACACGCAAGACAACACAATGGACACAGCCGTCGACATGGAGGATGAGCTCGACGACGCTGAGGAGGAGGAGGAGGAGGAGGAGGAGATGGAGCCAGCACCGGCGCCGGCGAGGAAAGGGAAAAAGAAGAAGCGGGGCAGGACGGGCGAGCCGCGCGTCAAGTGGACGTCCAAAGAAGATGAGTGCCTCGCCAAAACGTGGAAGACCGTCAGCATGGATCCGGTCACCGGCGCGAACCAGAACGCTGACATGTACTGGACGCGTATCAAGTCGGCATTCGATGAGCGCAAGCTCGTCGACCCCTACTTTGCCACTATCCACATGCAGCGCAGCGCAAAGGCCATGTCGAACCATTGGGCGATCATCCAGACGGCCTGCAACAAATTGCATGGGATCGTCGAGGAGATCGCGGCTCGCCCGGAAAGCGGCGCCAACTTCGAGGGTCAGGAATGTCCAGATGCCGGCTCACTTCTTTTCGCCGTGTACGTCGCCGACACTTGTTCTTCGGCTGCGCAGATGGTTCGGATGTTCACCATGTACCGCCAGGACAGCAGCGACCAAGAGTTCAAGTTTCTTCACGTGTTCTCCCGGATCGAGTCATGCAAGAAGTGGAGGGATGTCCGGCCCACCCTCGCCAAGGCCAAGGAGACGTACAAGCCGGACGCGCCGGCCCCGGGGGCTGCGGATGGGCACCCTGACGGCAACAAAAGAGTCAAGACGGCGAAGGACGCCGCACCGGCTGCCGAGCGGCTGCAATCGTCGATCAAGCAGTGCATCGCCGATGCCAAGAACCACGCCGCCAAGAGAGAAGAGAAATCCGACGCGCAGTGGTCGGCGTTGATGACGAAGCAGGACGTGAAGCTCGACCTACTCCGGACCAACGTCGCCGCGAAGAAGAGGAACACTGACCTGGCGTTCTTGATGGGGCGGACATGTCGACGATGGATGAGCAGGTCAAGGCGTGGTACCTGGCGGAGCGTGGCCTCATCTTGAACCAGATTCCTTCGGCAGCCGTGTCTACGCCCACGCCGACCCCAACACCGACGCCCAGCCCGAGTGATGAAGCCACGCCGACGCCCAGCACAGAAGGCACGCCGGCGCCTACCAGCCCGAGCACAGAAGCCACGCCGACGCCGAGCACGCCGAGACGCCGGCCAGTCCCACGCCGGAGGAGCCCGTCGTTTGATGCATTCCTTTGTCTACGCGTCCTTCCTTTTGAACGCCGAACTTTCGTGTATGTTTGATCCCGAACTGTGGCATGATGATCGCCGAACTTTGTGGCAGGTCGTCTTTTGATCGCCGAACTTGTGGCGTTTTTTTGACAGTGGGAAAGACAAGTTTGAATTTATGTGTGTCTTGAGGCCGAAACCTGGGGCCGCAGCTAAGAACTGGATCGCCCCCAAGGCGAAAAAAACGCCGGCGCATGGGCCAAAACGCTATCGCCGGGTGCGCTGGGGGGCCGAACGAGTGGAGATGCTCTAAGTTTTATATTTTTTTTAACTCAATCAAATGTGAGTAGTTGACGCCGAGGTTCCGTGCAAAACCAAAAAAAAATGAGACCAACCCAAGACTAACCCTCGTTGACATCTTTTTACGGAAGAAACTCCGCAAGCACCGCACGTCCGAGCCGGGACACGAACTCGGGTGGGCTGGCAGCAACCCCAGCTGCTCAGCCAACGGGTCGACGCCCCGTCCTCAAGTTCCGTGCAAAACCAATCCAAAAGCATTGAGAGAATAGCCAGAATACCACTAGTGAAAACCGAACATGCCAAAATACCACTAGTGAAAACCAACTTGCCAAAATAACACTCATTTCAGTTTTTTCTAGCCAAAATACCACTAGTGTCTAAAAGTCTAACATCATCCAAAAAAGACATATGTGCCCTTACCTCTTCACATGCTAAGCTTAGAATTCAGTAGCAAGTGAGTATGGCAGGATTTCAGCACACTTTCACAGGAAAACAGCACGCTTTGACAGCAAAACAGCAAACTTTCACACCATTTCAGCACACTCTCACAGCAAAACAGCACACTTTAACAGCAAAAACAGCACAATTTCACACCATTTCAGCACACTTTCACAGCAAAACAGCACTTTTTCACACCATTTCAGTACAATTTGACGGCAAAACAGCACACTATCACAACAAAACAGCACACTTTCACAGAAAAAACATACATCATTTCAGCACAAGTTGGCAACATTTCAGCAGCAATTTTGACAACATTTCAGCAGCACAAGTCTTTTTGACAACATTTCAGCACCAACAATGGTACATATTGGTCCAAAAGAGGATGACATCAACACATAATTGTTCAGACCACTACTCTTCAAACAAAAGAGTGTGGTTCTCATGGTTGACACATCATAAGCAAAGGAGCATTTTTCTCATAAGAAAATGCACTAAACTTGCCGAAGAGGGCTAGGAGCAACAGTTTTGCTCCTTGTAGATGCACTTGGAGGTGAAGAGGCAATTGCAATTGCTGCAGCCCTCTGCCTTGTCATTGGAGTTGTAGGAGTGCCAAGTCGAGTACCTTGCTTAGTTGGTGTCTTTGGAGAAGAAGTTGTTGCAATGCTTGCTTCAACCTTTGATTTTTTCCTACAATTCAATATATGTAGTGTTAGCAATTAATATGCAAGATATTTGAAAGCAAGTGGAAAAAATTCAAACACTCGAAATAATTAGAGTGCTCAAATAATTACCGTGGAGGAGGCGTAGCATCTCGATCAGCGTCACTTTCAATCTCCGGCTCTTTGCATGTCTTTTTTAGTTGGCCCATTTGCCCACACTTTTTGCATTTATGTCTTCTACCTCCACCCTCGGTATAATTTTTTATCCTCCTAGTTCTTGGACGTCCAGCACTCTTGGTAAGCTTAGGAGGAATCATATCAAAACCAGGATTTACCTTGGGCCATTGTGACCTGCCCCTTATTGGCATGAGAACTCCCTTGTATGCCGCTTTGAATCTCTCCACGGAGAAGCACTCATCAACATATTCCTCTAGCTTGGCTTGTTTGGAGAATATGAACCGGAGAGCATGTGTACATGGCTTGCCACAAATCTGCCATCTCCTACAAGAACACTCTTTTTTCTCCAAATTGACGGTGTGCCTCCATCCATTTCCTGAAATCTTGGCTACATTTGGTGATGCTCTTGCTTCCAAGTAATGCAGCCCTCTACTCTTCAGATTTAACTCTTTGTCATGGATATAAGTAGGATCCACATTGTTAGCAAGTAAAGTCTCATCATCTCCTACCACATGTTGTGGATCATAAGAATTGGGAACATCTAGTGTTCCCAATGGGACTCTTGTAGCAACTACCTCCGGCTCGGCATTATTCTGTGACTCGCCATTCTCTTTCGACACATCATTCTCCTCCTGCAAATATGTGCTCTCTCCATTACATCCCACGGGCTCATCATCCTCATACTCCCCTGCATAAGCTTGCTTCGGCCAAAAAAAGAATGGTGCATGAACCGGCTGATCATCCTCCTTCTCGGCAGTGCTAGGAGCATTCTCCTTCTCAGCTACAGCAGGAGCACGTTCATTGTGTGGTTGTTTGCTCTCAATGGTCACACCAAACCGTACAACTTTCGTTCCAGAACATCTATCAAATAATTCAGCTATCTCTGTTTCACAAATCAGTGGGGCTGTGTCATCACCGGTTCCATACCAAATAGTCATTCTTTGATCACTAGACCACCTGAACTTCTCCTCCATAGCAGCATTTATCTGAGCCACGGTCAAGTCCCGACCAGCCATAAAATCCCATGTTTTGCCCCTTTTATATGTTTTTCTGCCATCTAGAACAGTCAAATAAGACTGAACATCTACTTCTACTCTGAATTCGTCCATCAAATCAACTCTGAAACACAAAGACAGCAAATTCTAAAATTTGCTGCACTTGCAATGACAGATACTAGAGAAATAGGTTGAAAAAATTCATACTTTTGCTGAAGAGCCTGTCGAGGTCGAGGTCGATGTGGGCAAGCCGGTCTGGCGTCGTCGGTGAGAACTGGAGGCGCGGGGACGAGCCGGTCCGGTATGGAGGTGGCGGTCACTGCAGGGGATGAGGGGAAGAGCCGGTCCGGAAGTGGCTCCCGTGGCCTTGGCGGACGGAGGAGGGAGAGGGCCGGGCGGGCGGCCGGTTGGAGGAGGGAGACGGGCGGGTGGGCGGAGGAGGGAGACGGGCGGGTGGCCGGGCGGAGGAGGGAGACGGGCGGGTGGCCGGGCGGAGGAGGAGGGAGACAGCGGCGGCGGAGCAAGGTCAGATGTGGAGGGGAGCGGCAGGGAGGCGCCGGCGTGGGCTGCTTTGGCGCGCCGCCATGGCTCCTCCTGTGCGTGCGGGAGAGATTGGATCGGGAGAGAGCAGGAGAGGTTGAGGGTTAGGGAAGCAGGGGCAAATTTGGAATAACAAAAAAACTGACAAGTCACTAACGGGTTGACTCACAGAATTTCTTTGACATCTAACGGCAGTGTTATTTTGGCCTGAAAAATTGACTGAATAGTGTTATTTTGTCAAGTCGGTTTTCACTCGTGGCATTTTCGCATGTTCGGTTTTCACTAGTGGTATTCTGGCTATTTGCTCAAAAGCATTCCTCTTGAGGTCGAGTTGAGGTGCCAAAATCTTGAGTCACGGTCCGGGCGCCGCCCATCCCAATCCTCGCGGGCGGGGCGGGATGGTGGACGAGCTCGGCGAGGACCGGCGGAGCGCTCGTGACGGCCGTGCCCTCTCTGGACGACGGCCGGCTGGCCCCCGGCTCAGCCCAGATCCGCCCGGGGAGGGACTGCGGCCTCGTCGCAGGTGAATCTTCCTCTCCAGATACGGCATAATTTTCGAGGGGAAGCGGTCTCGTCGCCGCTGAATGGTGTGGTACACCAAGATTCATTCGTTCGTTCGGCGCCCGGAGTCCGTCCTTGTTTGCCCTTCCCTTGCCTTGGGTTCATAGCCAGATTAGAGCAGAGATAGAAACAAGCACGTTTCATCCATGGATGAGGTTAAAATAAGGAAAATAAATACTAGTAGTACTGCGCAGTCTATCTCATCTAGGAATCTACTAGGAATTAACAACAAATTGTACTCTACGACGCAAAGAAAAGCAAATCCCAAACTAATTCCAAGCTATTCCCTTCTTTCTCTTTACGACCGGGCTGAATAAATCTTGAGCAGCAGCGCAGCGCAGCACGTCCTGCTCCTGTCCTGTCCGTCATGGCATGCCGGCTCGCCCTATCCAGGGTAGTATTCCTTTCCTTTCCTTGTGTTACTTCTTCAACCATCATGAATGATCTCGCCCAATCTTGGGACTTCAAGCCCAAAGGAACACCAGGTGTTCGCCCATGTGCTTGATGCTAGCTAGCTAGCTCATCGATTTCCCTCAAAAAACAAAAGACTAGCTCATCGATGCTGAAACCACGACACCGCCTCTCTGCGTTTCAGAGTGGATCTAGGGCTTGCCAGTTTAGGGGATTGATTGTTGAATACAATCATAGGTTCAGGTCATCTTAATTTCTCTGCGTGCTTGTGTCACAGGCTGGGACACATCTTGCCAGGCATGGATTGGCAAACGTGATTCGCGGCGAGGTAGCGGCGGCCTCAAAATCAACTACTGGCGCGGGTATGCATTCATTGCTTTAATCCATCTACTTATCTGGCAACTGCCAACAACAGCAACTACTTCCGGATGAAATTGGCCCCTGCCAAAGGATGACACACGCAGAGAAAACAAGACTTACTTTTGCTGCCCAGTATCCTGCTTTTGATCATATAGATGTCGCATTATATTCTGCGCCTTCGATTTGTTGGCTGAGTCTTCTTCACCATGCATGCACATGGAGGAACTAATTAAGTTTGTTTTTTCAACTCTGATGATGCTTAATAATGCAGGCGGCGTGCTTAGAAGCCTACAAAGGAGATACGGATCAAATTATTTTGAACAGAGGGCACGGGCCCGCTTTGAAGCTGACTCTCTTCTTAGGGAGACTAATGACCAAGAAGCTATACGAGAGTTTGAAACGCAGAATCCCTTGCACTCCTCAGCTCTCTCCAAGTACATAAACGCCCGTATCAGTGCTGAGTTGAAAACTCGAGGTACCCGCTGTTTCTTTTCATGCATTCCTTTCGCTAACTGTATGTTATTCTTTTCCCACGCAAAAAGAAGCGCACAATTTATTTTACAACTTTTGTTCTGCGGAAGAAACTGCTAAGTCAGAATTGGCACGCAATTTCTTTTGCAACTTTTTTTCTCCAGGAGGAACTGCTAGGCCAGAACCAGTGCGCTATTTTTTTGGCAACTTGTTTTCTCCGGGAGGAACTGCTAAGTCAGAACCGGCGCGCAATTTTTTTGGCAACTTGTTTTCTCAAGGAGGAACTGCTAAGTCAGAACCGGTCCACCCGTCCAAACCATTGGACATAGCTTTTTGGATTGTGATGGGGACCACTGCAGCTTATCTTGGCCTTGTGCTCTACGCTATGCTTAACAGATCGGATGAGCTAGGCACGAATGAAGAATATCGTAATTTTTCTATCAAAGTGTTGGATGATTCGAACAAGGGGGTCACTGGAAAAGGCCGTACCTTGGATGAAGTGAACAAAGTGTTGGATGATTCGAGTAAGGGGGTCACTGGCAAAAGCCGTACCTTGGATGAAGTGAACAAAGTGTTGGATGATATAATCAAAGCCGTGGAAGATTTGAAGAAGGCGGCCACAAATTCAAGCGTGAAGCCCAGTGACGTCAGTGGAAAAGGCGGTAACTTTGATGATGTGAACAAAGGGACCACAGATTCAAGCAGGAAGTCCAGTTACGTTGACGCCAAAAAAGGTAGCGCATCCATTAAATCAACCACGGGATTCCGTGGTGTCAAGGGAGTTGACGAAGCAAAAGCTGAGCTCGAGGACTTAGTTCACTACCTAAGGAATCCCAAGGTGAGAGACATCACCATCACCAATTAAGAAACTTTGTATGCAGCCTGGTGCAATTCAGTTCTCCTTTTTGTTTCTGTAGACTAGATGTTGATCGAATTGTTCACCTAGCATGCTTAATTTGCAGCATTTCACGAGCCTTGGTGGCAAGCTTCCAAAGGGTGTTCTGCTTGCTGGCCCACCAGGCACAGGGAAGACCATGTTGGCGAGAGCTGTGGCCGAGGAAGCTGGCGTCCCATTCTTTGCGCGCAGCGGCAGCGAGTTCGAGGAGATGTGGGTGGGTGTTGGGCCTAAAAGAGTGAGGGAGCTCTTCAGTGAAGCAAAGAAGCAATCCCCTTGCATCATATTCATCGATGAGATCGACACCATCGCTGGGCAAAGGCAAGTAAATGACAGAAATGGGGCGAGGGAAACTCTGAACCAGCTGCTCGTTGAGATGGATGGCTTCAAGCAGAATGACGGTATCATTGTTCTTGCAGCAACCAACTTCCCACAGTCGCTAGATAAAGCCGTTATTAGACCCGGGCGTTTTGACCGTCATGTTGAGGTTCCTAATCCAGATGTTGAGGGCCGGCGGCAGATCCTAGAGGCTTGTATGTCAAAGGTACATACTCTGTCCAGAAGGATAAGGCGTCTTCGTAATGTTCAACGCAAGACTTTGACCTTTCACTACAAATTTTCTTATTGTTTCAGGTCAAAGCCAAGGGTGTGGATCTGATGACCATTGCGAGGGGCACACCGGGATTCTCAGGTGCAGCCCTTACAAACTTGGTGAACGAGGCTGCTCTGAAGGCTGCCAAGGATGGGTCGGAAGCTGTTACGATGGATCACATTGAATATTCCAAGGACAAGATCATGATGGGCAGCGAGCGCAAATCGGCGGTGATACCTGATAACTGCAGGAACATGACTGCGTACCACACGGGAGGAAGGGCCCTTGTTGCTATCCACACGGATGGCGCTCACCTTATCTACAAGGCTACCATTATCCCGAGGAGAAACTCTCTTGGCATGGTGATCCAGATGCCCGAGGAAGAAGATGCCTATAAATTGTCAAGGAAGAAGATGCTGGCGAAATTGGACGTCCTCATGGGCGGCAAGGTGGCCGAGGAGGTTATATTTGGAGAGAGCGAGGTGAGCTCTGACGCCCTGTCTGCTCTAAGAGAGGCGACTCAGCTGGCGACAGACATGGTCACCAAGTATGGAATGAGCCAGCGGATCGGCCCTGTTTGCTATGGCAACAACAATGATGGGAAGCAGACGGCGACCTTGAGCTGGCAAGCGACAACCCTGGTTGATGAGGAGGTGAAAGATTTACTGGTCAAGGCCCGCAAGAACGCGAAAGAGATTATCACGGCGCACTGCAAGGAGCTTAATGTGTTAGCCGATGCCCTTCTCGAGCACGGAACTCTCACCGGAGACCAGATCAAGCAGTTGGTAAATGGTCTTGAAATTAGTAGTGCGCAGAATGAGGAAACACCTTCGTCATCCTAACCCTAACAGTGGAGATGTAGAATCAGGAAAAAGCCTTCTTCATCCTTATTTTAATTATCTATTTGCATGCACACAGATGTAAAGAAGATGCACGCACGGTCTGGAGATCTCTGTTTTTTTTCTGTTTCAAGTCTGAAAGATAACGCGGCGTATTTTTTGGAATATTGTGGTGTGAATCTATAAAAACTCGTGCTTCTGTATCTCAAATTACATGAATGTCATGTGTCCAAAGATTGGTAAATTTCTTTTCAAAGAATTGGGACTATGATGTGCATTATGAAAAAATTGAAACTCAGTTGACCTTTGGAGGAAAGAGTTAGGACCTCGCATGCATTAGAACATCTCAAGACAAACTCGAGTTAAGCTTCCCTTTGAGGTTTGAGGAGTACTTGTTTAGTTGCTCAAAAATTTAGGAAGAACCGTCCGCCGGCTCTAAAATTTGAGCAGCCGAAAGGAGTTATAAGCAAAAGATTTGTTTCGGTTGGTGCTTCCATCTGCTAGACGGCCTCCACCCCGGCGTCGTCTCTACCGCTTTCCTTTCCCCTGTTAGCCACCACGCACGCTCACCGACACCCCGCCGACCTCTCTGGCCACCATAGATTTGCTCACCGGCCGATGTCGCCACCGAAGGAATCGCATCATACCTCCCCCTTCCCCCGTCGCTAGGATCTTGTGGATGAAAAAGCCCATCGCTAAGCTTGGTTCATCCCAAACAGAACCGGCGGACGGCAACGATGGCCTAGAACACTGTGGAGGAGCTAAATTGCGTTGGAATCGCGTCCGCGATGGACCACGGCCACGGCGAGCTTGGTCGGTGGTAGGCGAGCAAATCTTGGAGGAGAATGGAGCTCCTCGAAGCCTATAGGCCATCTCATAGCCCGGCTGTCCGTCGGCAGCCTCGGCACCGCCTCAACGCTGCCCGCGGCGGCTCTCACCTTCTCCGCACGCAGAGTGCTTGACAAACTGCCTAGGTGATTTTTTTGCCTTTTTTCATTGTTTTTCTTTTTTACAAATGCAACATTGCGAAACTTCGATGAAGAGGTTAAAAGATGTGTTATTCGAAGACCTCTTCATCGGAGGAGGAGGAGGAAGACGATGATGATCTTGAAATGGCCATTATCGTGATTGTTAACGAGAAGTTTCGGCGACCTAGCCTAGGATCACAGTTTGAGCCGCTTGTATATCAATTGGGATAGAGAAGAAGGCCATGTCAAGCTTATAAAGGATTACTTTGTATCTGGACAAGTATTTTTTATGGCAACTTCAGATGCATCGAAGTCTCTTCAACACCATTGCAAAAGTTGTTGAGGAGCATGATCCTTGGTTTGAACTAAGGAGTGCATCAGGAGAAATAAGTGTAAGCCCATTGATAAAGTGTGTCACGGCTATTTGAGTGCTTGCCTGCGAGTGTTCGACTGATTGCATTAATGACTATGTCTGCATTGGGGAAGATACAATCCTGCAGGCAGTTTGAAGATACACACAAGCCATGATTGAGATATAAGGAGAGGAGTACTTGAGGGCACCCAATGATGAATACACGGAGAAGCTCTTGGGTTTCAGTGAAAAACGAAGATGATCATGGATGCTTGGATTAGTTAATTGCATGCACTGAAAATGAAAGAATTCTCCCGCGGGATAGAAAGGTTAGTAAAAAGGGCATTCCAAAGATCTAGTCGTCATACTTGAGGCGGATCTATGGATCTAGCATTCATTCTTTGGATTGTCTGGCTATCATAATGATCTGAATCTGCTTGTGTTTTCGAGACCATCACTGTTCGGAAAGCTTGTTGCTAGAGATGCTACACCATGAAACTATGTTGTCAATGACTGCCTGTATACGATGAGATACTATTTTGCAGATGGCATATATCCTCCATGGGCCACATTTGTGACGATAATCCAGGGGTCCTCAAGGCAAAAGAAAACCCACTTTGCAACATGTGGAGAGTCCACGTAAAAGGATATTGAGAAATTTTTCGGTGTGCTTCAAAAATGCTTTCGCATTATCCAGGGTCCTGCAGAGTATTGAAAGCTATTGGTCCAAAATACTAGGGGACTAGTAGGCCTGCTTAATTCTATCATTTCGTCTATGTTGGTGTGTCTTCAGGTCGGATTCCTTCCAAGCTACGCTATTTTTCAACGGCGGCGGTTGTTGTTTTGGTGTGTTGGTCCTATGGGGCCTTACCACGACGACTTCCCGATTGTCTACTACAACAAATTTTGCCCGGCTCCGGCAAGGTGATGACGGCGACGCCTTCGGCTCCGGAGAGGGCGATTGTAGTTATCATTAGGTGGTCTACGGATCTGGATGTAATATTTATTATTTCTAGTATTTTTTTTTTGGTGTGACGTGATTGAATATGAATAGGTTGAAAGTTTTTTGATAAAAATAGAGGCAATAAGTAAACCAGAACGGAGTTAGTATGAGCATCTACAGCCAGACTTGGCAAATTCGACCCCTTAAACACCCGCAGAAGCGCTCAGGCGCGTCCACGGACAGTGACCTATCACGCCTCAAAAATGCATTCCACATCCAGAACCTTAAATTAGAAACCTCAAATCCATATTATTACATGCAATGTGAAACCTAATCTAAGCGGAGCTCGCCCGGTTCCGCTCCCCGCTTGCCCGGCTCCGCCATGGCCATGTCCGGCGGCCAGCTGCTCTTCTCAGAGTATTCGTCCAGTCGCCGGCAAGGTAGAGTAGGGCATGGGACACGAGCCAGCTCACGGGAGTCAAGGCGCCGCCGTCTCTCATGTCCTACTCTTCCTGGTCGGAGCCCGGAACCCGAATGGTGCCGGTGGACGTCAGATCGATGACGAATCCGTCTTGGGACGAGCCGCGGACATCGACGACGATGCGGCTGCGGCGCCTGGACTGATGCGCCGGAGAATGCGACTCCGCCTCGCTGACGTCCACCGCCGCGAGGGCTGCCTCCGTATCCCGCGCCCGATGCCTTGCATAGTGGGCACGTCGTGCCATGGCCTCGTCGGACGAGGCCCATGGTGCGTCCCCATGCTTGGCGCGCCAACATAGGGGTTGCGCGTCTGCCAGTGCATTCGGATGCCAGAAGGACCGCACTGCCTCCGGTGAGGCAGCTACAGCTGGCCTAGCGCTGGATCCATGCGCCATTTAGGCGGACACAATGGATTACGGACGGAAGGAGTCCGAGCTCTGCCTCGCACGGGCCTCCTCCCAGGAGCGGCGGAGCGCAAGCCGGACGGTCATCTCCTCCTTGGGGCCGCGTGGGATGAGCTCGGGGTCGACGGATCCGGAGGTGAAGGATTTGGATACACTGCTTGCCATGCCGGAGATGGCCGGAAGGAGCCGGAGACGAGCTTGGGTGACGGAGGGGTGTGGAGGGGGAGTGGAGTGAAGTGGCTAGGGTTTGGTCCGGCGAGTGGATGGGGAGGAATTTATGTGGGGCCGGGTGGCCCAGCGTGGGCCGGGTCCGACGTGGCAGGCGTGCCCGGGTGCCCCCATATCCGCCCTTTTATTTGGGCTGGATACAAGGGGTGCCGATCAGCCCGGGCGTTTGAAGGCCGTCTGGGTTAAAAAATCGTGACCGGACAGTGACCGGGCGGCCCACCCGGGCGTATGAAGCGGGATTGAGGCGCCCATCTGTTATAGCTTGCCAAACGGGCTGGGCCAACTAGGCCAGCCCGCGAGCACACTGGCACGGCCCGCCATGGGCTAGGCATGACACGGGCTAAACGGGTCGGGCTAGCCCGCGAGCACGGCCCGCCATGGGCCAGGCACGACACGGGCTAAACGGGCCGGGCCAGCCCACGAGCACGGCCCGCCATGGGCCAGGCACGACACGGGCTAAACGGGCCGTGCCCGGCACGCGGTACGCCTTGGGCCGTGCCTGGGCCTGGAGGCTGGGCACGCGGACCGGCACGGCACGACCTGTCTATTTTTTATATATTTTTAGATTATATATATGTATATATATACACGTAAAATACAGCCCGACAAGATGAAAATGTGCAGCCCATCGTGCTAAACAGGCCAACGTGCCGACCAGTTTATTAAATAGGCCGTGCCTGGGCCTATAGGTGCAGCACGTGGGCCGGCACGGCACAACCCACTTACTAAACATGCCTCCGTGGGCCGTGTTGTGCCTGGCATGATTAGCATGAGCCAGGCTGGTTTGGCCAGGTCTGCCTGCTGTAGATGCTCTAAGTGTATCTCCACTGGCCCTCCCCCCAACAGGCCCCCCAGGGCGCCTTTTTTAGCGCCGGCGGTGAAAAATCGGACCAGTCGCGCCCTCAGGTCCTTATTTTTCGCCGGTTTGGGCCGAAATAGTATTCAGCGAACCCGAGCCGAACCCAGCCCCCCCGGGTGCCTGGGGGCGCCGGCCGAAGAAAAAAGGCGCGTGGGTCCGCTCTGTCGGCGACAGACAGGCCTTTTCCCGCCGTTTCCCCATTTCCCTCCATTTTCTCATTGCTTCCCCCCTTCTGCCCCGCCCCTCCCGCCATTCTCCTCCCGCTCCCCGACATCTGGCCGCCATCCCGCCATGCCGCTGAAGAAGTATTCGGCCCCTCGCTCCGCCACCGCTGCAACCTAGCCGAAGCAGATGACCCGAGGGCGCCGATGGCAAAACCACTGGGCATGTCCAGCGCCAAGTGGAGGGCGGAGGTTCAGCGCTGGGAAACTGTCACCATCGACCGGCGGAACAGGCTCAACGCCTAGAAGGCCAGGGATGCAGCCGCGGCCACGGCGGCGGCGGAGCAGGCAGAGGCATCTCGCACGGGGATGATGAATCCGCCCGGCGGCCACTGCCCGCATGCTGCGTGGAGTCAACAGAGCGTCATGTCGCCGGCCAACTTCTCGCCGCCGCCGCCGCCCTAGGGCTACGTACCCTCGCCTCGCTACTCTGACGGCGATGCGCATGGTGGGTTCAAGCCGAACATCACCTTACCACATGGCACGCCGCCACGTGCCTCGCCCTCCGGTCTGAACCCCGACCAGCGCACTCCCTCGCCCGCGTTCGCCGGCGTCCAGTACCCCTCGTACAACTACTCACCGCCGGCGTACTGTGACGCCCCCGGCTTAATCGTGCACAATCATACACGCAAAGGCACACGATCAAGCCTGAGGACTCACTTGAAGATATCACAATACAACTCTAGACACAAATTAAAATAATACAAGCTTTATATTACAAGCCAGGGGCCTCGAGGGCTCGAATACATAAGCTCGCATACAAGCGTCAGCGGAATCATCAGATATCTGAGTACAGATATAAAAGATAAAACAGATAGGCCTTAAGAAGGCGGGGTAAAACAATGACTACGATCGAAAAGGCGCAGGCCTCCTCCCTGGGACCCTCCGAACCTACTCCTGGTCTTCAGCCAACTCGTAGTAGAAGCCATCCTCGGGGTAGTAGTAGTAGTCGTCGGCAGGGGAAGCTGTCTCAGGGGCTCCGTCATCTGGTTGCATCAAACGGATATGGGGAAAAAGAGGAAGCAAAACAACCGTGAGTACTCATCCGAAGTACTCAGCAAGCAAGGATCTACACTACATATGCAACATTATCAAAGGGAGGCTATATATGTGGACTGGGCTGCAGAAATGCCAGAATAGAGAGAATGCCTAGTCCTATCGAAGACTAGCATCTTCAGCGGTCTTGCAGCATTAGAAGAGTGTAGATTAGCACAGTATATAGTAGTAGTATTAATAAGTCTCAACCTCACCCAGAGGTCCTTCCTCGACTCCCTGCGAGAAAGCAACCCCAGAGCCATACTATCCATTTCTCATCACAAGTATCCAGTTCTAGTTGTATCGATCGGGATATAACTCTGAGCGTCCGTTACCAAGGATCCGGCTATGCATAGATTAGTTCTTCCCTGCAGGGGTGCACCAACTTACCCACCACGCTTGATTAACTCCGGCCGGACACACTTTTCTGGGTCATGCCTGGCCTCGGCCAAACGATACGCCGCAACCCGACCGAAAAATTAACAGAGGGGTCATCACGCCGGACTAACTTATGCGCCCAGGGGTCTTGGGCCTTTGCCCCGGGAACTCCTGCACGTTGCGAACGTGGCTGGTGAGTAGACCTAGCAACCCACACTATCAAGGAGGTTACTTAATGTGGTCCAACCCAGCGCGCGCCGCTCAGTCGCTGACGTCTATTAAGCTTCGGCTGATGCATACGATGCAGAGTGCCCATAACTGTTCCCACATGATGGTTAGTGCTATCAGGCCAAAGGCCTACTCGGATCAAATATCCAAATCGTTAGTGAATTAGGAGTGCGTGGTAACGAGCAGAGACTCACGATCGATGTGACCCCGTCGCCCCGCCTCGAGGACTTGCTGCAAGGCCTAAGAATGCTGGGCCGCTCCTCGTAATTATCTCGCGGGCACCCTCCAGGTCAACCCGTCTCCACATCACTTGCATCACATGCTCGCGCAGGTACCCCTCAGGGCCGACCCGACTTTATCATGGTTCATGGTTAAAGTCATAGTAACTATGTGTCCAAACACCAGGGGGAAAACTGAGGAATCACCCTCGACGGATTCCACCTGATGTAGTCATCAAGGTGAACTTAGGAGGAATCACCCTCGAAGTTCACACTTGAGGTGTTGCACGACAGCGTCGTTATCGGGAGTGGCGAAGGAGGAATCACCCTTGATGACCACGACCGAATAGCTACTCTACAGAGTTAACATCAAAAGTGCTAAACGAGGTATCACCCTCGGCACTCGATAGTAACGCTGCAGTGTCGTACAACTAAGGGGGGGTGATGTGCGGTGCTGGGGCCTGGTTGTCGATCACGTTGATCGAGTCATCTGATAATCCAGCGGGGGCAACTTGAGACAAAGTGGGGGTCTCTATCCAGCCTATACTAAGCAGTTTAGGATAAACATGTAGGTATCAACAGCAGTTACAAAAACAGGCTATGCATCAGAAATAGGATAAACAGTAGCAGCAGCAATTTCTAATGCAAGCATAAGAGAGAAAGAATAGGCGATATCGGCATGTTCAAAGGGGGGGTGCTTGCTTGGAAGCTCTGCGGTAAGAGAAGGGTCATCAACGGTTCCGGAGCTGCGTCGGTCTCAGGGACTAAGTCGGTGCCGGGATCTACCAGGAGTGAAGAGGGGAAGAAACAGATAAATACAAGGCAAACAAATGCAACACAGAGCATGCTATGCTTAAGGTGCAGTGCAGGGTTGCCTAAAAGCATGTCTAAGTCATATTAATTATTTTAGGATTTAAGTTGGAATTATTAACGGTGTATATGCACTATTCATCTACCGAAAACAGACTAAAAGTTGCGGGTTCACCTCCGTAGAGGGTCCCGACAAGGAAACATATGGCACGGTTGGATTCGTCTCATTTTTTGATCAACTTTCATGTACAAAGTTTTGCCATCCGAGCTACGGATTAATTTCTATGATTTTTCAAAGATTTTAGCATTTTCAGAAACTATTTAAATTAACAGAAATGGAATTATGACGTCAGCATAAGGTCAGCAGGTCAACCGCAGCTATTCAGGTCAAACCTGACAGCTGGGTCCCACCTGTCATAGACAGTGGGTTAATTAGCTAGGTGGGGCCCTATGTCAGTGACTAATTAACTAATTAAATTAGGTTTTAAATAAAAACGGTTTAGTTAGTTCAATTAACCTAATGGGGTCCGCTTGTCAGTGGATGTAGCGCCATGTCAGCGGCGTTGATCATGGTCAACTGGGTCAATAGAGACCAGGGGGCCCGCTGGCAGCGACCCAGGGGGTCCCACCAGTTAGGCCACATCGGCAGCCTCGCCGGGAAAAGCTCCGGCGAGCCCGCACACGGTGGCGCAACTCCGGCGAGCCTCGGGTTTCCTCTGTGGTGCACACAATCGGGCGTTTTCGGGCTCGTTCGAACAAGCACTCCACCCCGCGTCTAGCTATGGTGTCGGAACGGGCGAAGGTGGTCGAAAAACACGCCGGTGACGAGGCCCATGGCGGAGGCTTTTGGGCGCACTCGGGTTCGAGCCAAGGAGCTCGCCCGAGGCTAACTGGTGAGCGCACGCGGCTCCCTGGTGTTCCAGGAGCACGGCGACACGAGCAGGTAGCGAGGAGGGGCACGGGGACCGCGCCAGCTACGGTTCAGGCGGCGGCCGGAGCACTGCGCGGCGGCGAGCCAGATAGGAGGGAGCAGAGCGGCTCGGGAGAGAGGCAGAGGGAAGAGGAGGCTCACCGCGAGGCTAAGACAAGCCGCTGACAGTTTAGTAGCAATAGAGGTGAGCGCAGTCGCTGGAGATCGCCGGAGACCGAGGAGAAGAGGGGCGGCTCGATCCGGGCGACGTGGGGCTCCCCGGCTCCAACGAGAAGTACCGGACGGTGTAGCGGTCCACGGTGGAGCGCTACGGCATCCTGGCGAGGCGAGACGGTGACGGTGGCCGCGGGATCTCAGCGGCGCGGCGACGGGCGCGTGTGGTGGAGCTCACGAGCGAGCGAGAGAGGGGGGAAATGGATGAGGACGACAGGGAGGCTGAGGGGGCGCATCCTTATCCCCTCGCCGACCCTGTAGCGTCGCGGTGTCGACGATTCGCCGGAGCGCGCTGGCACGGCCAAGGGCACGGCGACACGCGCAGAGAGAGTGCGGGAGGAGGGAGAAAGAGGCCGGCTGGGCTGGGCCTTAGGCACTATGCACTTAGGCCCAGTGCACAGTGGCCTTTCTCTTTTTTCTTCTCCAGTTTTCTGTTTTTCTTTTTATTTAAATAACAGAGAGAGAGAGAGAGAGGTAATTATTTGGGCATTCAATGGGTTCTGGAAAAATATGGAACTAGGCCCAATAATTCCAGAGCATTTTCATGCACTGCCCCAAATATTTTGGGGATCATTGGAGTTCATTTGCATTTTTCAAAAATGGATTTGCAGATTTAAATTGCTGGAATAGCTCTGTTTTGAAAGCTACTATTCATTTTTGCATAAGGGTGATGTTGTTTTCCTTAACAAGTAATTGTTACGGAATTTTTGCTAAAAGATGAACATTTTTCCAGCAACTGTTGAGCAACTTCAAATTGCACTTTGAATTTGAATTGATTTCAGAGAGGGAAATTGAAATAAGATAGTAATCCAATATGATTAGGCTTTGTATATCAAGATGACTTGGCACTGATCATAATGGATTACTGTAGTGTGATGCTGGGGATGTTACAAATCTCCTCCACTACAAGAAATCCCGTCCCGAGATTTAAGTGGGGAAGTAGAGGGTAACTTCGGGAGAACTGACCCTTATAGGGTTAATTATCTGGTGAACAATTCAGGGAATGTGGCAGAAGTATCTCTCGAGTTGAAACTTAGGATAACATCGAGAGCGAAATATGAAGGCCCAATAGGAAGTTTCAGGCGAATGGACATCCTATCGATACCTGAACAGAGCGTGAAAAGGGGGTTCAGAGCATCGGGAATAGATCATCTCTCGTAGGGTGGCTCGTGATATGATATGAAGCCATATGCAAGAATATTTCGGAATCAAGGTTGTTTAGGAGAGTCAGGTTCCGATCCTGTGGAACTGTGATGAGGGTCGATTGAGAGTAGGGAGAACGGTGACATCTTACCGGTCACGACAACAGTTAAGCAGTGTAATAGATACTTAATAGTAGTCAATTAAGACATACAGGTCCATACATAGAGTCGGGTACAGGCGGACAGCATAACAGCGCAAATTTAAAAGCTAGGCGGCGCGCAGGCACGCGGTAAGGAAGTACACAATGAGACATAGCAAAGGCTACGTCAAACATCAGAGAAAAATGCTGGAGCGAGGAATCTGCAAGCGACAACACAGGGTGCCCTCGATAAAAGGATCCTGCAAGCAGAACCTGGCCCACAATCTGGAAGAAAGGAGGGTAATTTCAGAACTCCGGGTGGATGTGAGCACGAGATCCTAGAGTTAGCAAAATCATTTAACCCGATTAGAAGAGAGATTAGAGTCCCAGAGTATAGACGAGGAATAAAAGATCCTAATACCACCCAATTGGCGACGTGGGACCGTAAGCCACACAGCCAAGTTAGTAAAACAGTTTTGGATGACTACACTCAACTTCGGCCAAGGAGATGGAAGGGGGGAATTCCTACAGGCAGTCGGCTCTGATACCAACCTGTGACGCCCCCGGCTTAATCGTGCACAATCATACACGCAGATGCACACGATCAAGCCTAAGGACTCACTTGAAGATATCACAACACAACTCTAGACACAAATTAAAATAATACAAGCTTTATATTAAAAGCCAGGGGCCTCGAGGGCTCGAATACATAAGCTCGCATACAAGTGTCAGCGGAAGCATCAGATATATGAGTACAGATATAAAAGATAAAACAGATAGGCCTTAAGAAGGCGGGGCAAAACAATGACTACGATCGAAAAGGTGCAGGCCTCCTGCCTGGGACCCTCCGAACCTACTCCTGGTCGTCAGCCAACTCGTAGTAGAAGCCATCCTCGGGGTAGTAGTAGTAGTAGTCGTCGGCAGGGGCAGCTGTGTCAGGGGCTCCGTCATCTGGTTGCATCAAATGGATATGGGGAAAAAGAGGAAGCAAAGCAACCGTGAGTACTCATCCGAAGTACTCAGCAAGCAAGGATCTACACTACATATGCAACATTATCAAAGAGAGGCTGTATATGTGGACTGGGCTGCAGAAATTCCAGACTAGAGAGAAGGCCTAGTCCTATCGAAGACTAGCATCTTCAGCGGTCTTGTAGCATTAGAAGAGTGTAGATTTGCACAGTATATAGTAGTAGTATTAATAAGTCTCAACCCCACCCAGAGGTCCTTCCTCGAATCCCTGCGAGAAAGCAACCCCAGAGTCATACTATCCATTTCTCATCACAAGTATCCAGTTCTAGTTGTATCGATCGGGATACAACTCCGAGCGTCCGTTACCGAGGATCCGGCTATGCATAGATTAGTTCTTCCCTGCAGGGGTGCACCAACTTACCCACCACGCTCGATTAACTCCGGTCGGACAGACTTTTCTGGGTCATACCCGGCCTCGGCCAAACGATACGCCGCAACCCGACCGAAAACATAACAGAGAGGTCAGCACGCCGGACTAACCTATGCGCCCAGGGGTCTTGGGCCTTCGCCCCGGGAACTCCTGCACGTTGCGAACGCGGCCGGTGAGCAGACCTAGCAACCCACACTATCAAGGCGGTTGCTTAATGCGGTCCAACCAGCGCGCGCCGCTCAGTCGTTAACGTCTATTAAGCTTCGGCTGATGCATACGATGAAGAGTGCCCATAACTGTTCCCACATGATGGTTAGTGCTATTAGGCCAAAGGCCTACTCGGATCAAATATCCAAATCGTTAGTGAATTAGGAGCGCGCGGTAACGAGCAGAGACTCACGATCGATGTGACCCCGTCGCCCCATCTCGAGGACTTGCTGCAAGGGCTAAGAATGCCCGGCCGCGCCTCGTAATTATCTCGCGGGCACCCTCCAGGTCAACCCGTCTCCACATCGCTCGCATCACATGCTCACGCGGGTACCCCTCAGGGCCGACACGACTTTATCATGGTTCATGGTTAAAGTCATAGTAACTGTGTGTCCAAACACCAGGGGGAAAACTGAGGAATCACCCTCAACGGATTCCACCTGATGTAGTCGTCAAGGTGAACTTAGGAGAAATCACCCTCGAAGTTCAAACATGAGGTGTTGCACGACAGCGTTGTTATCGGGAGTGGCGAAGGAGGAATCACCCTCGATGACCACGACCGAATAGCTACTCTACAGAGTTAACATCAGAAGTGCTAAACGAGGTATCACCCTCGGCACTCAATAGTAACGCTACTGTGTCGTACAACTAAGGGGGGGTGATGTGTGGAGCCGGGGCCTGGTTGTCGATCACGTTGATCGAGTCATCTGATAATCCAGCGGGGGCAACTTGGGACAAAGTGGGGGTCTCTGGTGGGTCTCTATCCAGCCTATACTAAGCAGTTTAGGATAAACAGGTAGGTATCAACAACAGTTACAAAAACAGGCTATGCATCAGAAATAGGATAAACGGTAGCAGCTGCAATTTCTAATGCAAGCATAAGAGAGAAAGAATAGGCGATATCGGCATGTTCAAAGGGGGGGTGCTTGCCTGGAAGCTCTGCAGCAAGAGAAGGGTCGTCAACGGTGTAGTCGGTCTCCGGAGCTGCGTCGGTCTTGGGGACTAAGTCGGTGCCGGGATCTACCGAGAAAGAAGAGGGGAAGAAAAAGATAAATACAAAGCAAACAAATGCAACACAGAGCATGCTATGCTTAAGGTGCAGTGCAGGGTTGCCGAAAATCATGTCTAAGTCATATTAGTTATTTTAGGATTTAAGTTGGAATTATTAACCGGTGTATATGCACTATTCATCTACCGGAAGCAGGCTAAAAGTTGCGGGTTCACCTCCGCAGAGTGTCCCGACAAGGAAACAGATGGCACGATTGGATTCGTCTCATTTTTTGATCAGCTTTCATGTACAAAGTTTTTCCATCCGAACTACGGATTAATTTCTATGATTTTTCAAAGATTTTAGCATTTTCAGAAACTATTTAAATTAACAGAAATGGAATTATGACGTCAGCAGAGTGTCAGCATGAGGTCAGCAGGTCAACCGCAACAGTTCAGGTCAAACCTGACAGCTGGGTCCCACCTGTCATAGACAGTGGTTTAACTAACTAACAAACAGGGTTAATTAGCTAGGTGGGGCCCTATGTCAGTGACTAATTAACTAATTAAATTAGGTTTTAATTAAAAATGGTTTAGTTAGCTCAATTAACCGAATGGGGCCCGCTTTTCTGTGGCTGTAGCGCCACGTGAGCGGCATTGTGTAACATCCCCAGCATCACACTACAGTAATCTCCCCCTTAATAGTGGCCATGTCATCATGATCACTAAGCTAATCTGCCACTTGCCCAAAAATCAAAGTCATTCTTTCGAATTTAAATTGCATGTCAAATATCTTTTTATTATGTCAAGCAATTAAAATAAGTTCATCCTGTTGCAAATATTCTTAAGGCCATTATAAAATTGAAATCAATATTTTTGGAATTCCCAAAATGCCCCTGGACTTTAAAATAGTAGTCCAGCAGCATTTAATCTGTCCTTTTCAACTTCTAAAAATATCTAACCTATTCCTTTGGCCTCCAAACTTTTGCTGGCAGTGCCAAATATTACCAAGAAATATTGGGGCTTAGTCCCACATTTTTCTAAAATGTTAGGTGCCCACAAAAATCATTTCCTATCTCTGTTAATAAATAAAAACTAAAACAGAAAATTAGCAAAAGGGAAAAAGGCCTACCTGGGCTTACCTGCAACTGGCCCAGCCCACCTCCACCAACTCCTCCCTCCGTGTCGTCTTCTCCGTGGCCGCACGCCTCTCCGCCGGCCACAGCGCGCCACCGCGACGAGGGCAGAGGAGCGCGAGGGGATAAGGGCGCCCCGAGCCCTCCCCCCTGGTCGCCTCGACCCACTCCCCCTGGCTCACTCTCTCCCTCCCCATCGCTCTCTCTCTCTCCCTCGCTCGTCCTCTCCATCTCCACCTCATCCGAGTGGAGCCGTCGCTCGCCGTGGACGTGGCCAACGGCCTCTACGAGCCTCTGTTGTGTCCGCCGGCTCCCTCGACATCGGCTTCATTTTCTGCGTGCCCGCGGATGGCTGGAGTTGCTGCCCTGCGATGCCACTGCCCCATCGTCTACCTCGGGCCGGCGAGATCGCCGCGGCTACTCCGACAGCTCCGGTGCTTCCCCGAGCACGCTTGTCCACTCTGCTGCCCCGCTGTAAGCCTCCGTCGCGTCCCGACACCTCCTTGCCCCTCCTAGCGCGCCGTAGCTAGTCGTGCTCACCGCCGCGCCATAGCCGAAGCTTTGCTTCTGCCGCTACGCTCACCGCACTCGCGTTAGTTGTCGCCGTGCCTACCCGAGGCCTCCACCGTGCTCATGGGGATCCCAGGTAGCGCGTGAGCGCTTTAGCTCGACTCGGACGACCCCCTGAGCTCGTACCCGAGATCACCGATTCCGGCCGCCGCCTGCTGTCATCGTGGCGGTCGACTCTGGCCACCCCGGCGCCAACCACGGCCACCATCGGATGCGGCGTGTCGCGCCCGTCCCGTATGACCAAACCCCATGCCAAATGGACCCCTGTGCGACGTTTCCGACCATCGCCGCCGCGTACTGCCTCGCCGGAGTGCTGCCGCCAGCGCACGCGCAGTTTAAACACCGGCGGGACCCACCTGACAGTTTATTAGCACTAACCTGTCGCCTAATAGACACTGACAAGTGAGGCCTTCACTGTAGTTATTAACTTAATCTAACTAATGATGTTAAAAAGCTCACCCACTGACAGACTAGGCCCACGTCCTAATTAGATTAGTCTAATCACTGTTAAAATAACCAGAGACTGACTTGTGGGTCCCGTTGGGCCCCGTTGACCAGTCAACCAGCTGACTGGGCAGCCCCAGTCACTGACTGGTGGGCCCCAGTTGACCAGTCAACTGGTCAGCCGACGCTGACGCCAAGCCCATGTCATGCTGACGTCATTTTCCCTTTTCTGGTTAATTCCGTTGATTTAAATAAATTCCAGAAAATACTTTAATCTTTAAAAATTCATAGAAAATAAAACGTAGCTCGGATCGAAAAACTTAATACATGAAAGTTGCTCAGAACGACGAGACGAATCTGATTGTGTCATCTGTTTCCATGTCGGAACCCTCTACAAAGGTGAACCCGTAACTTTCCTTCCGTTTCCGGTAGTTGAATAGTGCATACACACCGGTTAATAAAAACCACTTTAATCCTAAAATGACTTAGACATATATTTAGGCAACCCTACACTGCACGTTAGCATAGCATGCTCTGTATTGCATATGTTTGCTGTGTATTTATCTGTTTCCTCTCCCTCTTCTCTCTCGGTAGACCCCGGTACCGACGCAGTTCACGAGACCGATGCAGCTCAGGAGCCCGACGACACCGTGACGACCTTGCCTTTGCCGCAGAGCAACCAGGCAAGCACCCCCCCCCCCTTTGAACATTCCGATATCGCCTATTATCTTCTCTCTTATGCTTGCATTAGAAATTGCTGCTGTTACTGTTATCCTATTTATGCTGCATAGCCTGTTTATTGTAACCTGCTGTTGTTATCTATCGGCTTATCCTAAACTGTTTAGTACAGGCTGGGTAGAGACCCATCAGAGACCCCCCACTTTGTCCCAACTGCCCGCTGGATTACCAGAAGACCCGATCAACGGGATCGAAGACCAGGCCCCGGCACCGCACATCACTTCCCCTTAGTTGCTCGGCACTACTGGGTTACTATCGACTGCTGAGGGTGATACCTCATCAGTACTTCTGATGTTAACCTTGTAGGTTAGTTCATCGGTTGTGGTCATCGAGGGTGATTCCTCCTTCTCCATTCCCGGTAATGACACTGTCGTGCAACTCCTCAAGAGTGGACCTCGAGGGTGATTCCTCCTTCATTCACCTTGACGATAACATCAGGTGGAATTCCATCGAGGGTGATTCCTCAGGGTTCCCCTTGGTGTTAGACACACGGTTACTATGGTTACTATGACTTTACACTGAACCATGTTACTAAAGACGGGTCGGCCCTGAGGGGTACCCGCGCGAGCATGTGATGCGAGTGATGTGGAGTCGAGTTGACCTGGAAGGTGCCCGCGAGATAATTACGAGGCATGGCCGGGCATTCTTAGCCCTTGCCGCAAGTCCTCGAGGCAGGGCGACAGGGTCACATCGATCGTGAGTCTCTGCTCGTTACCGCGAGCTCCTAATTCACTACGGTTTGGATATTTGATCCGAGGGGCCTCTGGCCCGATAGCACTAACCATCACGTGGGCATAGTATGGCCGTTCTGCGTCGTATACATCAGCCGAAGCTTAATGGACGTCAGCGACTGAGCGGCACACGCTGGGTTGGACTGGGAACACAACCGCGCTTGTATTAAGGGGTTGCTAGGTATGCTCACCGGCGGTGCACGTAACGCGCAGGAGCTCCCGGGGCGATGGCCCAAGACCCCTGGGAGTATAGGTTTAGTCCGGCGTGCTGACATCTCTATTAAGCCTAGGTCTGGTTGCGGCGTATCGTTTGGCCGAGGCCGGGCATGACCCAGAAAAGTGTGTCTGGCCGGAGTTAAGCGAGTGTGGTGGGTAAGTTGGTGCACCCCTGTAGGAAAGAAAACATCTATCGATAGCATGTCCTACGGTAACGAACACTCGGAGTTGTATCCCGATCGGTACAACTAGAACCTGACACTTGAGATGATAACTGGATAGTTTGGCTCTGGGATTGCTTTCTCGCAGGGAGTCGAGAAAGGATCTTTGGGTGAGGTTGATAACACTACTACTACTTTATATTATGCTAATCTGCACTCTTCTAATGCTGCAAGACCGCTGAAGATGCTGAAGATGCTGAAGATGCTAGTCTTCGATAGGACTAGGCTTTCCCCTCTATTCTGGCATTTCTGCAGCCCAGTCCACATATACAGCCTCCCTTTGATAATGTTGCATATGTAGTGTAGATCCTTGCTTGCTGAGTACTTTGGATGAGTACTCACGGTTGCTTTGCTTTCTTTTTCTCCCCATATCCTTTTGGTGCAACCAGATGACGGAGCCCCTGAGACAGCTGCCCCCGCCGACGGCTACTACTACCCTCCTGGCAAGTACTACTACGAGGAGCCGTCCGATGACCAGGAGTAGGTTCGGAGGGTCCCAGGCAGGAGGCCTGCGCCTTCCGATCGTAGTGTTTTTCTTTTGCCCCGCCTTTTAAAGGCCTATCTGTGTTTTTCTTATATATCTGTACTCAGATATCTGATGCTTCCGCTGACGCTTGTATGTGAGCTTATGTATTCAAGCCCACGAGGCCCCTGGCTTGTAATATAAAGCTTGTATGACTTTATTTATGTTTTTAGAGTTGTGTTGTGTTATCTTCAAGTGAGTCCTAGGCTTGATCGTGTGCATTTGCGTGTATGGTTAGTGCACGATTAAGTCGGGTCGTCACACGTTGACCGTGGTCAACTGGGTCAACGGAGACCAGGGGGCCAGCTGGCAATGACCCAGGGGG
Source organism: Thinopyrum elongatum (assembly GCA_011799875.1). Taxonomy (NCBI): domain Eukaryota; kingdom Viridiplantae; phylum Streptophyta; class Magnoliopsida; order Poales; family Poaceae; genus Thinopyrum; species Thinopyrum elongatum. The sequence continues at coordinate 576,790,087 of CM022301.1, forward strand.
TCCCACCGGTCAGCCCACGTCGGCAGCCTCATCGGGAAAAGCTCCGGCGAGCCCGCACACGGCGGCGCAACTCCGGCGAGCCTCGGGTTTCCTCTACGGTGCACCCAATAGGGCATTTTCGGGCTCGTCCGAACGAGCACTCCACCCCATGTCTAGCTACGGCGTCGGAACGGGCGGAGGTGGTCGGAAAACACACCGGCGTCGAGGTCCGCGGCGGAGGCTTTTGGGCGCACTCGGGTTCGAGCCTAGGAGCTCGCCCAAGGCTAACTCATGAGCGCACGCGCCTCCTTGGTGTTCCAGGAGCACGGCGACGCGAGCAGGCAGCAAGGAGGGGCACGGGGACTGCGTCAGCTATGGTTCAGGCGGCGGCCGGAGCACTGCGTGGCGGCGAGCCAGATAGGAGGGACCAGAGCAGCTCGGAAGAGAGGCGGAGGGAAGAGGAGGCTCACCGCGAGGCTAAGACAAGCCGCTGACAGTTTAGTAGCAGCAAAGGTGAGCGCAGTCGCTGGAGATCGCCGGAGACCGAGGAGAAGAGGGGCAGCTCGATCCGGGCGACGTGGGGCTCCCCGGCTCCAATGAGAAGTACCGGACGGCGTAGTGGTCCACGGCGGAGCGCTACGGCATCCTGGTGAGCGCGAGATGGTGACGGTGGCCGCGGTATCTCAACGGCGCGGCGACGGGCGCGTGCGGTGGAGTTGGCGAGCGAGCGAGAGAGAGGGCGAGCGAGAGGGGGGAAATGGATGAGGACGACGGGGAGGCCGAGGGGGCGCATCCTTATCCCCTCGCCGACCCTGTAGCGTCGCGGTGTCGACGATTCGCCGAAGCGCGCCGGCACGGCCAAGGGCGCGGCGACACGCGCAGAGAGAGAGCGGGAGGAGGGAGAAAGAGGCCGGCTGGGCTGGGCCTCACGCACTGTGCACTTAGGCCCAGTGCACAGTGGCCTTTCTCTTTTTTCTTCTCCAGTTTTCTGTTTTTCTTTTGATTTAAATAACAGAGAGAGAGGTAATTATTTGGGCATTCAAAGGGTTCTAGAAAAAATATGGAACTAGGCCCAATAATTCCAGAGCATTTTCATGCACTGCCCCAAATATTTTGGAGATCATTTGCATTTTTCAAAAATGGATTTGCAGATTGAAATTGCTGGAATAGCTCTGTTTTGAAAGCTACTGTTCATTTTTGCATAAGGTGATGTTGTTTTCCTTAACAAGTAATTGTTATGGAATTTTTGCTAAAAGATGAACAATTTTCCAGCAACTTTTGAGCAACTTCAAATTGCACTTTGAATTTGAATTGATTTCAGAGAGGGAAATTGAAATGAGATATTAATCCAATATGATTAGGCTTTGTATATCAAGATGACTTGGCATTGATCATAATGGATTACTGTAATGTGATGCTGGGGATGTTACACGTACACAGCCTCGCCGATGCCGCCTCTATGCCGTGGCATCCTACCCTTCTCGCAAGCCTCGGCGGCACATTTCGGCAACCCTGACGCGACCGACACCGACATGGAAGAGATCATCACGAGCGGTTCGGTCGCCGCCGCCGCCTACCCCGGGTTCCACACGCAAGACAACACAATGGACACAGCCGTCGACATGGAGGATGAGCTCGACGACGCCGAGGAGGAGGAGATGGAGCCAGCACCGGCGCCGGCGAGGAAAGGGAAAAAGAAGAAGCGGGGCAGGACGGGCGAGCCGCGCGTCAAGTGGACGTCCAAAGAAGACGAGTGCCTCGCCAAAACGTGGAAGACCGTCAGCATGGATCCGGTCACCGGCGCGAACCAGAACGCTGACATGTACTGGACGCGTATCAAGTCGGCATTCGATGAGCGCAAGCTCGTCGACCCCTACTTCGCCACCATCCACATGCAGCGCGGCGCAAAGGCCATGTCGAACCATTGGGCGATCATCCAGACGGCCTGCAACAAATTGCATGGGATCGTCGAGGAGATCGCGGCTCGCCCGGAAAGCGGCGCCAACTTCGAGGGTCAGGAATGTCCAGATGCCGGCTCACTTCTTTTCGCCGTGTACGTCGCCGACACTTGTTCTTCGGCTGCGCAGATGGTTCGGATGTTCACCATGTACCGCCAGGACAGCAGCGACCAAGAGTTCAAGTTTCTTCACGTGTTCTCCCGGATCGAGTCATGCAAGAAGTGGAGGGATGTCCGGCCCACCCTCGCCAAGGCCAAGGAGACGTACAAGCCGGACGTGCCGGCCCCGGGGGCTGCGGATGGGCACCCTGACGGCAACAAAAGAGTCAAGACGGCGAAGGACGCCGCACCGGCTGCCGAGCGGCTGCAATCGTCGATCAAGCAGTGCATCGCCGATGCCAAGAACCACGCCGCCAAGAGAGAAGAGAAATCCGACGCGCAGTGGTCGGCGTTGATGACGAAGCAGGACGTGAAGCTCGACCTACTCCGGACCAACGTCGCCGCGAAGAAGAGGAACACTGACCTGGCGTTCTTGATGGGGCGGACATGTCGACGATGGATGAGCAGGTCAAGGCGTGGTACCTGGCGGAGCGTGGCCTCATCTTGAACCAGATGCCTTCGGCAGCCGTGTCTACGCCCACGCCGACCCCAACACCGACGCCCAGCCCGAGTGATGAAGCCACGCCGACGCCCAGCACAGAAGGCACGCCGGCGCCTACCAGCCCGAGCACAGAAGCCACGCCGACGCCGAGCACGCCGAGACGCCGGCCAGTCCCACGCCGGAGGAGCCCGTCGTTTGATGCATTCCTTTGTCTACGCGTCCTTCCTTTTGAACGCCGAACTTTCGTGTATGTTTGATCCCGAACTGTGGCATGATGATCGCCGAACTTTGTGGCAGGTCGTCTTTTGATCGCCGAACTTGTGGCGTTTTTTTGACAGTGGGAAAGACAAGTTTGAATTTATGTGTGTCTTGAGGCCGAAACCTGGGGCCGCAGCTAAGAACTGGATCGCCCCCAAGGCGAAAAAAACGCCGGCGCATGGGCCAAAACGCTATCGCCGGGTGCGCTGGGGGGCCGAACGAGTGGAGATGCTCTAAGTTTTATATTTTTTTTAACTCAATCAAATGTGAGTAGTTGACGCCGAGGTTCCGTGCAAAACCAAAAAAAAATGAGACCAACCCAAGACTAACCCTCGTTGACATCTTTTTACGGAAGAAACTCCGCAAGCACCGCACGTCCGAGCCGGGACTCGAACTCGGGTGGGCTGGCAGCAACCCCAGCTGCTCAGCCAACGGGTCGACGCCCCGTCCTCAAGTTCCGTGCAAAACCAATCCAAAAGCATTGAGAGAATAGCCAGAATACCACTAGTGAAAACCGAACATGCCAAAATACCACTAGTGAAAACCAACTTGCCAAAATAACACTCATTTCAGTTTTTTCTAGCCAAAATACCACTAGTGTCTAAGAGTCTAACATCATCCAAAAAAGACATATGTGCCCTTACCTCTTCACATGCTAAGCTTAGAATTCAGTAGCAAGTGAGTATGGCAGGATTTCAGCACACTTTCACAGGAAAACAGCACGCTTTGACAGCAAAACAGCAAACTTTCACACCATTTCAGCACACTCTCACAGCAAAACAGCACACTTTAACAGCAAAAACAGCACAATTTCACACCATTTCAGCACACTTTCACAGCAAAACAGCACTTTTTCACACCATTTCAGTACAATTTGACAGCAAAACAGCACACTATCACAACAAAACAGCACACTTTCACAGAAAAAACATACATCATTTCAGCACAAGTTGGCAACATTTCAGCAGCAATTTTGACAACATTTCAGCAGCACAAGTCTTTTTGACAACATTTCAGCACCAACAATGGTACATATTGGTCCAAAAGAGGATGACATCAACACATAATTGTTCAGACCACTACTCTTCAAACAAAAGAGTGTGGTTCTCATGGTTGACACATCATAAGCAAAGGAGCATTTTTCTCATAAGAAAATGCACTAAACTTGCCGAAGAGGGCTAGGAGCAACAGTTTTGCTCCTTGTAGATGCACTTGGAGGTGAAGAGGCAATTGCAATTGCTGCAGCCCTCTGCCTTGTCATTGGAGTTGTAGGAGTGCCAAGTCGAGTACCTTGCTTAGTTGGTGTCTTTGGAGAAGAAGTTGTTGCAATGCTTGCTTCAACCTTTGATTTTTTCCTACAATTCAATATATGTAGTGTTAGCAATTAATATGCAAGATATTTGAAAGCAAGTGGAAAAAATTCAAACACTCGAAATAATTAGAGTGCTCAAATAATTACCGTGGAGGAGGCGTAGCATCTCGATCAGCGTCACTTTCAATCTCCGGCTCTTTGCATGTCTTTTTTAGTTGGCCCATTTGCCCACACTTTTTGCATTTATGTCTTCTACCTCCACCCTCGGTATAATTTTTTATCCTCCTAGTTCTTGGACGTCCAGCACTCTTGGTAAGCTTAGGAGGAATCATATCAAAACCAGGATTTACCTTGGGCCATTGTGACCTGCCCCTTATTGGCATGAGAACTCCCTTGTATGCCGCTTTGAATCTCTCCACGGAGAAGCACTCATCAACATATTCCTCTAGCTTGGCTTGTTTGGAGAATATGAACCGGAGAGCATGTGTACATGGCTTGCCACAAATCTGCCATCTCCTACAAGAACACTCTTTTTTCTCCAAATTGACGGTGTGCCTCCATCCATTTCCTGAAATCTCGGCTACATTTGGTGATGCTCTTGCTTCCAAGTAATGCAGCCCTCTACTCTTCAGATTTAACTCTTTGTCATGGATATAAGTAGGATCCACATTGTTAGCAAGTAAAGTCTCATCATCTCCTACCACATGTTGTGGATCATAAGAATTGGGAACATCTAGTGTTCCCAATGGGACTCTTGTAGCAACTACCTCCGGCTCGGCATTATTCTGTGACTCGCCATTCTCTTTCGACACATCATTCTCCTCCTGCAAATATGTGCTCTCTCCATTACATCCCACGGGCTCATCATCCTCATACTCCCCTGCATAAGCTTGCTTCGGCCAAAAAAAGAATGGTGCATGAACCGGCTGATCATCCTCCTTCTCGGCAGTGCTAGGAGCATTCTCCTTCTCAGCTACAGCAGGAGCACGTTCATTGTGTGGTTGTTTGCTCTCAATGGTCACACCAAACCGTACAACTTTCGTTCCAGAACATCTATCAAATAATTCAGCTATCTCTGTTTCACAAATCAGTGGGGCTGTGTCATCACCGGTTCCATACCAAATAGTCACTCTTTGATCACTAGACCACCTGAACTTCTCCTCCATAGCAGCATTTATCTGAGCCACGGTCAAGTCCCGACCAGCCATAAAATCCCATGTTTTGCCCCTTTTATATGTTTTTCTGCCATCTAGAACAGTCAAATAAGACTGAACATCTACTTCTACTCTGAATTCGTCCATCAAATCAACTCTGAAACACAAAGACAGCAAATTCTAAAATTTGCTGCACTTGCAATGACAGATACTAGAGAAATAGGTTGAAAAAATTCATACTTTTGCTGAAGAGCCTGTCGAGGTCGAGGTCGATGTGGGCAAGCCGGTCTGGCGTCGTCGGTGAGAACTGGAGGCGCGGGGACGAGCCGGTCCGGTATGGAGGTGGCGGTCACTGCAGGGGATGAGGGGAAGAGCCGGTCCGGAAGTGGCTCCCGTGGCCTTGGCGGACGGAGGAGGGAGAGGGCCGGGCGGGCGGCCGGTTGGAGGAGGGAGACGGGCGGGTGGGCGGAGGAGGGAGACGGGCGGGTGGCCGGGCGGAGGAGGGAGACGGGCGGGTGGCCGGGCGGAGGAGGAGGGAGACAGCGGCGGCGGAGCAAGGTCAGATGTGGAGGGGAGCGGCAGGGAGGCGCCGGCGTGGGCTGCTTTGGCGCGCCGCCATGGCTCCTCCTGTGCGTGCGGGAGAGATTGGATCGGGAGAGAGCAGGAGAGGTTGAGGGTTAGGGAAGCAGGGGCAAATTTGGAATAACAAAAAAACTGACAAGTCACTAACGGGTTGACTCACAGAATTTCTTTGACATCTAACGGCAGTGTTATTTTGGCCTGAAAAATTGACTGAATAGTGTTATTTTGTCAAGTCGGTTTTCACTCGTGGCATTTTCGCATGTTCGGTTTTCACTAGTGGTATTCTGGCTATTTGCTCGAAAGCATTCCTCTTGAGGTCGAGTTGAGGTGCCAAAATCTTGAGTCACGGTCCGGGCGCCGCCCATCCCAATCCTCGCGGGCGGGGCGGGATGGTGGACGAGCTCGGCGAGGACCGGCGGAGCGCTCGTGACGGCCGTGCCCTCTCTGGACGACGGCCGGCTGGCCCCCGGCTCAGCCCAGATCCGCCCGGGGAGGGACTGCGGCCTCGTCGCAGGTGAATCTTCCTCTCCAGATACGGCATAATTTTCGAGGGGAAGCGGTCTCGTCGCCGCTGAATGGTGTGGTACACCAAGATTCATTCGTTCGTTCGGCGCCCGGAGTCCGTCCTTGTTTGCCCTTCCCTTGCCTTGGGTTCATAGCCAGATTAGAGCAGAGATAGAAACAAGCACGTTTCATCCATGGATGAGGTTAAAATAAGGAAAATAAATACTAGTAGTACTGCGCAGTCTATCTCATCTAGGAATCTACTAGGAATTAACAACAAATTGTACTCTACGACGCAAAGAAAAGCAAATCCCAAACTAATTCCAAGCTATTCCCTTCTTTCTCTTTACGACCGGGCTGAATAAATCTTGAGCAGCAGCGCAGCGCAGCACGTCCTGCTCCTGTCCTGTCCGTCATGGCATGCCGGCTCGCCCTATCCAGGGTAGTATTCCTTTCCTTTCCTTGTGTTACTTCTTCAACCATCATGAATGATCTCGCCCAATCTTGGGACTTCAAGCCCAAAGGAACACCAGGTGTTCGCCCATGTGCTTGATGCTAGCTAGCTAGCTCATCGATTTCCCTCAAAAAACAAAAGACTAGCTCATCGATGCTGAAACCACGACACCGCCTCTCTGCGTTTCAGAGTGGATCTAGGGCTTGCCAGTTTAGGGGATTGATTGTTGAATACAATCATAGGTTCAGGTCATCTTAATTTCTCTGCGTGCTTGTGTCACAGGCTGGGACACATCTTGCCAGGCATGGATTGGCAAACGTGATTCGCGGCGAGGTAGCGGCGGCCTCAAAATCAACTACTGGCGCGGGTATGCATTCATTGCTTTAATCCATCTACTTATCTGGCAACTGCCAACAACAGCAACTACTTCCGGATGAAATTGGCCCCTGCCAAAGGATGACACACGCAGAGAAAACAAGACTTACTTTTGCTGCCCAGTATCCTGCTTTTGATCATATAGATGTCGCATTATATTCTGCGCCTTCGATTTGTTGGCTGAGTCTTCTTCACCATGCATGCACATGGAGGAACTAATTAAGTTTGTTTTTTCAACTCTGATGATGCTTAATAATGCAGGCGGCGTGCTTAGAAGCCTACAAAGGAGATACGGATCAAATTATTTTGAACAGAGGGCACGGGCCCGCTTTGAAGCTGACTCTCTTCTTAGGGAGACTAATGACCAAGAAGCTATACGAGAGTTTGAAACGCAGAATCCCTTGCACTCCTCAGCTCTCTCCAAGTACATAAACGCCCGTATCAGTGCTGAGTTGAAAACTCGAGGTACCCGCTGTTTCTTTTCATGCATTCCTTTCGCTAACTGTATGTTATTCTTTTCCCACGCAAAAAGAAGCGCACAATTTATTTTACAACTTTTGTTCTGCGGAAGAAACTGCTAAGTCAGAATTGGCACGCAATTTCTTTTGCAACTTTTTTTCTCCAGGAGGAACTGCTAGGCCAGAACCAGTGCGCTATTTTTTTGGCAACTTGTTTTCTCCGGGAGGAACTGCTAAGTCAGAACCGGCGCGCAATTTTTTTGGCAACTTGTTTTCTCAAGGAGGAACTGCTAAGTCAGAACCGGTCCACCCGTCCAAACCATTGGACATAGCTTTTTGGATTGTGATGGGGACCACTGCAGCTTATCTTGGCCTTGTGCTCTACGCTATGCTTAACAGATCGGATGAGCTAGGCACGAATGAAGAATATCGTAATTTTTCTATCAAAGTGTTGGATGATTCGAACAAGGGGGTCACTGGAAAAGGCCGTACCTTGGATGAAGTGAACAAAGTGTTGGATGATTCGAGTAAGGGGGTCACTGGCAAAAGCCGTACCTTGGATGAAGTGAACAAAGTGTTGGATGATATAATCAAAGCCGTGGAAGATTTGAAGAAGGCGGCCACAAATTCAAGCGTGAAGCCCAGTGACGTCAGTGGAAAAGGCGGTAACTTTGATGATGTGAACAAAGGGACCACAGATTCAAGCAGGAAGTCCAGTTACGTTGACGCCAAAAAAGGTAGCGCATCCATTAAATCAACCACGGGATTCCGTGGTGTCAAGGGAGTTGACGAAGCAAAAGCTGAGCTCGAGGACTTAGTTCACTACCTAAGGAATCCCAAGGTGAGAGACATCACCATCACCAATTAAGAAACTTTGTATGCAGCCTGGTGCAATTCAGTTCTCCTTTTTGTTTCTGTAGACTAGATGTTGATCGAATTGTTCACCTAGCATGCTTAATTTGCAGCATTTCACGAGCCTTGGTGGCAAGCTTCCAAAGGGTGTTCTGCTTGCTGGCCCACCAGGCACAGGGAAGACCATGTTGGCGAGAGCTGTGGCCGAGGAAGCTGGCGTCCCATTCTTTGCGCGCAGCGGCAGCGAGTTCGAGGAGATGTGGGTGGGTGTTGGGCCTAAAAGAGTGAGGGAGCTCTTCAGTGAAGCAAAGAAGCAATCCCCTTGCATCATATTCATCGATGAGATCGACACCATCGCTGGGCAAAGGCAAGTAAATGACAGAAATGGGGCGAGGGAAACTCTGAACCAGCTGCTCGTTGAGATGGATGGCTTCAAGCAGAATGACGGTATCATTGTTCTTGCAGCAACCAACTTCCCACAGTCGCTAGATAAAGCCGTTATTAGACCCGGGCGTTTTGACCGTCATGTTGAGGTTCCTAATCCAGATGTTGAGGGCCGGCGGCAGATCCTAGAGGCTTGTATGTCAAAGGTACATACTCTGTCCAGAAGGATAAGGCGTCTTCGTAATGTTCAACGCAAGACTTTGACCTTTCACTACAAATTTTCTTATTGTTTCAGGTCAAAGCCAAGGGTGTGGATCTGATGACCATTGCGAGGGGCACACCGGGATTCTCAGGTGCAGCCCTTACAAACTTGGTGAACGAGGCTGCTCTGAAGGCTGCCAAGGATGGGTCGGAAGCTGTTACGATGGATCACATTGAATATTCCAAGGACAAGATCATGATGGGCAGCGAGCGCAAATCGGCGGTGATACCTGATAACTGCAGGAACATGACTGCGTACCACACGGGAGGAAGGGCCCTTGTTGCTATCCACACGGATGGCGCTCACCTTATCTACAAGGCTACCATTATCCCGAGGAGAAACTCTCTTGGCATGGTGATCCAGATGCCCGAGGAAGAAGATGCCTATAAATTGTCAAGGAAGAAGATGCTGGCGAAATTGGACGTCCTCATGGGCGGCAAGGTGGCCGAGGAGGTTATATTTGGAGAGAGCGAGGTGAGCTCTGACGCCCTGTCTGCTCTAAGAGAGGCGACTCAGCTGGCGACAGACATGGTCACCAAGTATGGAATGAGCCAGCGGATCGGCCCTGTTTGCTATGGCAACAACAATGATGGGAAGCAGACGGCGACCTTGAGCTGGCAAGCGACAACCCTGGTTGATGAGGAGGTGAAAGATTTACTGGTCAAGGCCCGCAAGAACGCGAAAGAGATTATCACGGCGCACTGCAAGGAGCTTAATGTGTTAGCCGATGCCCTTCTCGAGCACGGAACTCTCACCGGAGACCAGATCAAGCAGTTGGTAAATGGTCTTGAAATTAGTAGTGCGCAGAATGAGGAAACACCTTCGTCATCCTAACCCTAACAGTGGAGATGTAGAATCAGGAAAAAGCCTTCTTCATCCTTATTTTAATTATCTATTTGCATGCACACAGATGTAAAGAAGATGCACGCACGGTCTGGAGATCTCTGTTTTTTTTCTGTTTCAAGTCTGAAAGATAACGCGGCGTATTTTTTGGAATATTGTGGTGTGAATCTATAAAAACTCGTGCTTCTGTATCTCAAATTACATGAATGTCATGTGTCCAAAGATTGGTAAATTTCTTTTCAAAGAATTGGGACTATGATGTGCATTTTGAAAAAATTGAAACTCAGTTGACCTTTGGAGGAAAGAGTTAGGACCTCGCATGCATTAGAACATCTCAAGACAAACTCGAGTTAAGCTTCCCTTTGAGGTTTGAGGAGTACTTGTTTAGTTGCTCAAAAATTTAGGAAGAACCGTCCGCCGGCTCTAAAATTTGAGCAGCCGAAAGGAGTTATAAGCAAAAGATTTGTTTCGGTTGGTGCTTCCATCTGCTAGACGGCCTCCACCCCGGCGTCGTCTCTACCGCTTTCCTTTCCCCTGTTAGCCACCACGCACGCTCACCGACACCCCGCCGACCTCTCTGGCCACCATAGATTTGCTCACCGGCCGATGTCGCCACCGAAGGAATCGCATCATACCTCCCCCTTCCCCCGTCGCTAGGATCTTGTGGATGAAAAAGCCCATCGCTAAGCTTGGTTCATCCCAAACAGAACCGGCGGACGGCAACGATGGCCTAGAACACTGTGGAGGAGCTAAATTGTGTTGGAATCGCGTCCGCGATGGACCACGGCCACGGCGAGCTTGGTCGGTGGTAGGCGAGCAAATCTTGGAGGAGAATGGAGCTCCTCGAAGCCTATAGGCCATCTCATAGCCCGGCTGTCCGTCGGCAGCCTCGGCACCGCCTCAACGCTGCCCGCGGCGGCTCTCACCTTCTCCGCACGCAGAGTGCTTGACAAACTGCCTAGGTGATTTTTTTGCCTTTTTTCATTGTTTTTCTTTTTTACAAATGCAACATTGCGAAACTTCGATGAAGAGGTTAAAAGATGTGTTATTCGAAGACCTCTTCATCGGAGGAGGAGGAGGAAGACGATGATGATCTTGAAATGGCCATTATCGTGATTGTTAACGAGAAGTTTCGGCGACCTAGCCTAGGATCACAGTTTGAGCCGCTTGTATATCAATTGGGATAGAGAAGAAGGCCATGTCAAGCTTATAAAGGATTACTTTGTATCTGGACAAGTATTTTTTATGGCAACTTCAGATGCATCGAAGTCTCTTCAACACCATTGCAAAAGTTGTTGAGGAGCATGATCCTTGGTTTGAACTAAGGAGTGCATCAGGAGAAATAAGTGTAAGCCCATTGATAAAGTGTGTCACGGCTATTTGAGTGCTTGCCTGTGAGTGTTCGACTGATTGCATTAATGACTATGTCTGCATTGGGGAAGATACAATCCTACAGGCAGTTTGAAGATACACACAAGCCATGATTGAGATATAAGGAGAGGAGTACTTGAGGGCACCCAATGATGAATACACGGAGAAGCTCTTGGGTTTCAGTGAAAAACGAAGATGATCATGGATGCTTGGATTAGTTAATTGCATGCACTGAAAATGAAAGAATTCTCCCGCGGGATAGAAAGGTTAGTAAAAAGGGCATTCCAAAGATCTAGTCGTCATACTTGAGGCGGATCTATGGATCTAGCATTCATTCTTTGGATTGTCTGGCTATCATAATGATCTGAATCTGCTTGTGTTTTCGAGACCATCACTGTTCGGAAAGCTTGTTGCTAGAGATGCTACACCATGAAACTATGTTGTCAATGACTGCCTGTATACGATGAGATACTATTTTGCAGATGGCATATATCCTCCATGGGCCACATTTGTGACGATAATCCAGGGGTCCTCAAGGCAAAAGAAAACCCACTTTGCAACATGTGGAGAGTCCACGTAAAAGGATATTGAGAAATTTTTCGGTGTGCTTCAAAAATGCTTTCGCATTATCCAGGGTCCTGCAGAGTATTGAAAGATATTGGTCCAAAATACTAGGGGACTAGTAGGCCTGCTTAATTCTATCATTTCGTCTACGTTGGTGTGTCTTCAGGTCGGATTCCTTCCAAGCTACGCTATTTTTCAACGGCGGCGGTTGTTGTTTTGGTGTGTTGGTCCTATGGGGCCTTACCACGACGACTTCCCGATTGTCTACTACAACAAATTTTGCCCGGCTCCGGCAAGGTGATGACGGCGACGCCTTCGGCTCCGGAGAGGGCGATTGTAGTTATCATTAGGTGGTCTACGGATCTGGATGTAATATTTATTATTTCTAGTATTTTTTTTTTTGGTGTGACGTGATTGAATATGAATAGGTTGAAAGTTTTTTGATAAAAATAGAGGCAATAAGTAAACCAGAACGGAGTTAGTATGAGCATCTACAGCCAGACTTGGCAAATTCGACCCCTTAAACACCCGCAGAAGCGCTCAGGCGCGTCCACGGACAGTGACCTATCACGCCTCAAAAATGCATTCCACATCCAGAACCTTAAATTAGAAACCTCAAATCCATATTATTACATGCAATGTGAAACCTAATCTAAGCGGAGCTCGCCCGGTTCCGCTCCCCGCTTGCCCGGCTCCGCCATGGCCATGTCCGGCGGCCAGCTGCTCTTCTCAGAGTATTCGTCCAGTCGCCGGCAAGGTAGAGTAGGGCATGGGACACGAGCCAGCTCACGGGAGTCAAGGCGCCGCCGTCTCTCATGTCCTACTCTTCCTGGTCGGAGCCCGGAACCCGAATGGTGCCGGTGGACGTCAGATCGATGACGAATCCGTCTTGGGACGAGCCGCGGACATCGACGACGATGCGGCTGCGGCGCCTGGACTGATGCGCCGGAGAATGCGACTCCGCCTCGCTGACGTCCACCGCCGCGAGGGCTGCCTCCGTATCCCGCGCCCGATGCCTTGCATAGTGGGCACGTCGTGCCATGGCCTCGTCGGACGAGGCCCATGGTGCGTCCCCATGCTTGGCGCGCCAACATAGGGGTTGCGCGTCTGCCAGTGCATTCGGATGCCAGAAGGACCGCACTGCCTCCGGTGAGGCAGCTACAGCTGGCCTAGCGCTGGATCCATGCGCCATTTAGGCGGACACAATGGATTACGGACGGAAGGAGTCCGAGCTCTGCCTCGCACGGGCCTCCTCCCAGGAGCGGCGGAGCGCAAGCCGGACGGTCATCTCCTCCTTGGGGCCGCGTGGGATGAGCTCGGGGTCGACGGATCCGGAGGTGAAGGATTTGGATACACTGCTTGCCATGCCGGAGATGGCCGGAAGGAGCCGGAGACGAGCTTGGGTGACGGAGGGGTGTGGAGGGGGAGTGGAGTGAAGTGGCTAGGGTTTGGTCCGGCGAGTGGATGGGGAGGAATTTATGTGGGGCCGGGTGGCCCAGCGTGGGCCGGGTCCGACGTGGCAGGCGTGCCCGGGTGCCCCCATATCCGCCCTTTTATTTGGGCTGGATACAAGGGGTGCCGATCAGCCCGGGCGTTTGAAGGCCGTCTGGGTTAAAAAATCGTGACCGGACAGTGACCGGGCGGCCCACCCGGGCGTATGAAGCGGGATTGAGGCGCCCATCTGTTATAGCTTGCCAAACGGGCTGGGCCAACTAGGCCAGCCCGCGAGCACACTGGCACGGCCCGCCATGGGCTAGGCATGACACGGGCTAAACGGGTCGGGCTAGCCCGCGAGCACGGCCCGCCATGGGCCAGGCACGACACGGGCTAAACGGGCCGGGCCAGCCCACGAGCACGGCCCGCCATGGGCCAGGCACGACACGGGCTAAACGGGCCGTGCCCGGCACGCGGTACGCCTTGGGCCGTGCCTGGGCCTGGAGGCTGGGCACGCGGACCGGCACGGCACGACCTGTCTATTTTTTATATATTTTTAGATTATATATATGTATATATATACACGTAAAATACAGCCCGACAAGATGAAAATGTGCAGCCCATCGTGCTAAACAGGCCAACGTGCCGACCAGTTTATTAAATAGGCCGTGCCTGGGCCTATAGGTGCAGCACGTGGGCCGGCACGGCACAACCCACTTACTAAACATGCCTCCGTGGGCCGTGTTGTGCCTGGCATGATTAGCATGAGCCAGGCTGGTTTGGCCAGGTCTGCCTGCTGTAGATGCTCTAAGTGTATCTCCACTGGCCCTCCCCCCAACAGGCCCCCCAGGGCGCCTTTTTTAGCGCCGGCGGTGAAAAATCGGACCAGTCGCGCCCTCAGGTCCTTATTTTTCGCCGGTTTGGGCCGAAATAGTATTCAGCGAACCCGAGCCGAACCCAGCCCCCCCGGGTGCCTGGGGGCGCCGGCCGAAGAAAAAAGGCGCGTGGGTCCGCTCTGTCGGCGACAGACAGGCCTTTTCCCGCCGTTTCCCCATTTCCCTCCATTTTCTCATTGCTTCCCCCCTTCTGCCCCGCCCCTCCCGCCATTCTCCTCCCGCTCCCCGACATCTGGCCGCCATCCCGCCATGCCGCTGAAGAAGTATTCGGCCCCTCGCTCCGCCACCGCTGCAACCTAGCCGAAGCAGATGACACGAGGGCGCCGATGGCAAAACCACTGGGCATGTCCAGCGCCAAGTGGAGGGCGGAGGTTCAGCGCTGGGAAACTGTCACCATCGACCGGCGGAACAGGCTCAATGCCTAGAAGGCCAGGGATGCAGCCGCGGCCACGGCGGCGGCGGAGCAGGCAGAGGCATCTCGCACGGGGATGATGAATCCGCCCGGCGGCCACTGCCCGCATGCTGCGTGGAGTCAACAGAGCGTCATGTTGCCGGCCAACTTCTCGCCGCCGCCGCCGCCCTAGGGCTACGTACCCTCGCCTCGCTACTCTGACAGCGATGCGCATGGTGGGTTCAAGCCGAACATCACCTTACCACATGGCACGCCGCCACGTGCCTCGCCCTCCGGTCTGAACCCCGACCAGCGCACTCCCTCGCCCGCGTTCGCCGGCGTCCAGTACCCCTCGTACAACTACTCACCGCCGGCGTACTGTGACGCCCCCGGCTTAATCGTGCACAATCATACACGCAAAGGCACACGATCAAGCCTGAGGACTCACTTGAAGATATCACAATACAACTCTAGACACAAATTAAAATAATACAAGCTTTATATTACAAGCCAGGGGCCTCGAGGGCTCGAATACATAAGCTCGCATACAAGCGTCAGCGGAATCATCAGATATCTGAGTACAGATATAAAAGATAAAACAGATAGGCCTTAAGAAGGCGGGGTAAAACAATGACTACGATCGAAAAGGCGCAGGCCTCCTCCCTGGGACCCTCCGAACCTACTCCTGGTCTTCAGCCAACTCGTAGTAGAAGCCATCCTCGGGGTAGTAGTAGTAGTCGTCGGCAGGGGAAGCTGTCTCAGGGGCTCCGTCATCTGGTTGCATCAAACGGATATGGGGAAAAAGAGGAAGCAAAACAACCGTGAGTACTCATCCGAAGTACTCAGCAAGCAAGGATCTACACTACATATGCAACATTATCAAAGGGAGGCTATATATGTGGACTGGGCTGCAGAAATGCCAGAATAGAGAGAATGCCTAGTCCTATCGAAGACTAGCATCTTCAGCGGTCTTGCAGCATTAGAAGAGTGTAGATTAGCACAGTATATAGTAGTAGTATTAATAAGTCTCAACCTCACCCAGAGGTCCTTCCTCGACTCCCTGCGAGAAAGCAACCCCAGAGCCATACTATCCATTTCTCATCACAAGTATCCAGTTCTAGTTGTATCGATCGGGATATAACTCTGAGCGTCCGTTACCAAGGATCCGGCTATGCATAGATTAGTTCTTCCCTGCAGGGGTGCACCAACTTACCCACCACGCTTGATTAACTCCGGCCGGACACACTTTTCTGGGTCATGCCTGGCCTCGGCCAAACGATACGCCGCAACCCGACCGAAAAATTAACAGAGGGGTCATCACGCCGGACTAACTTATGCGCCCAGGGGTCTTGGGCCTTTGCCCCGGGAACTCCTGCACGTTGCGAACGTGGCTGGTGAGTAGACCTAGCAACCCACACTATCAAGGAGGTTACTTAATGTGGTCCAACCCAGCGCGCGCCGCTCAGTCGCTGACGTCTATTAAGCTTCGGCTGATGCATACGATGCAGAGTGCCCATAACTGTTCCCACATGATGGTTAGTGCTATCAGGCCAAAGGCCTACTCGGATCAAATATCCAAATCGTTAGTGAATTAGGAGTGCGTGGTAACGAGCAGAGACTCACGATCGATGTGACCCCGTCGCCCCGCCTCGAGGACTTGCTGCAAGGCCTAAGAATGCTGGGCCGCTCCTCGTAATTATCTCGCGGGCACCCTCCAGGTCAACCCGTCTCCACATCACTTGCATCACATGCTCGCGCAGGTACCCCTCAGGGCCGACCCGACTTTATCATGGTTCATGGTTAAAGTCATAGTAACTATGTGTCCAAACACCAGGGGGAAAACTGAGGAATCACCCTCGACGGATTCCACCTGATGTAGTCATCAAGGTGAACTTAGGAGGAATCACCCTCGAAGTTCACACTTGAGGTGTTGCACGACAGCGTCGTTATCGGGAGTGGCGAAGGAGGAATCACCCTTGATGACCACGACCGAATAGCTACTCTACAGAGTTAACATCAGAAGTGCTAAACGAGGTATCACCCTCGGCACTCGATAGTAACGCTGCAGTGTCGTACAACTAAGGGGGGGTGATGTGCGGTGCTGGGGCCTGGTTGTCGATCACGTTGATCGAGTCATCTGATAATCCAGCGGGGGCAACTTGAGACAAAGTGGGGGTCTCTATCCAGCCTATACTAAGCAGTTTAGGATAAACATGTAGGTATCAAGAGCAGTTACAAAAACAGGCTATGCATCAGAAATAGGATAAACAGTAGCAGCAGCAATTTCTAATGCAAGCATAAGAGAGAAAGAATAGGCGATATCGGCATGTTCAAAGGGGGGGGTGCTTGCTTGGAAGCTCTGCGGTAAGAGAAGGGTCATCAACGGTTCCGGAGCTGCGTCGGTCTCAGGGACTAAGTCGGTGCCGGGATCTACCAGGAGTGAAGAGGGGAAGAAACAGATAAATACAAGGCAAACAAATGCAACACAGAGCATGCTATGCTTAAGGTGCAGTGCAGGGTTGCCTAAAAGCATGTCTAAGTCATATTAATTATTTTAGGATTTAAGTTGGAATTATTAACGGTGTATATGCACTATTCATCTACCGAAAACAGACTAAAAGTTGCGGGTTCACCTCCGTAGAGGGTCCCGACAAGGAAACATATGGCACGGTTGGATTCGTCTCATTTTTTGATCAACTTTCATGTACAAAGTTTTGCCATCCGAGCTACGGATTAATTTCTATGATTTTTCAAAGATTTTAGCATTTTCAGAAACTATTTAAATTAACAGAAATGGAATTATGACGTCAGCATAAGGTCAGCAGGTCAACCGCAGCTGTTCAGGTCAAACCTGACAGCTGGGTCCCACCTGTCATAGACAGTGGGTTAATTAGCTAGGTGGGGCCCTATGTCAGTGACTAATTAACTAATTAAATTAGGTTTTAAATAAAAACGGTTTAGTTAGTTCAATTAACCTAATGGGGTCCGCTTGTCAGTGGATGTAGCGCCATGTCAGCGGCGTTGATCATGGTCAACTAGGTCAATAGAGACCAGGGGGCCCGCTGGCAGCGACCCAGGGGGTCCCACCAGTTAGGCCACATCGGCAGCCTCGCCGGGAAAAGCTCCGGCGAGCCCGCACACGGTGGCGCAACTCCGGCGAGCCTCGGGTTTCCTCTGTGGTGCACACAATCGGGCGTTTTCGGGCTCGTTCGAACAAGCACTCCACCCCGCGTCTAGCTACGGTGTCGGAACGGGCGAAGGTGGTCGAAAAACACGCCGGTGACGAGGCCCATGGCGGAGGCTTTTGGGCGCACTCGGGTTCGAGCCAAGGAGCTCGCCCGAGGCTAACTGGTGAGCGCACGCGGCTCCCTGGTGTTCCAGGAGCACGGCGACGCGAGCAGGTAGCGAGGAGGGGCACGGGGACCGCGCCAGCTACGGTTCAGGCGGCGGCCGGAGCACTGCGCGGCGGCGAGCCAGATAGGAGGGAGCAGAGCGGCTCGGGAGAGAGGCAGAGGGAAGAGGAGGCTCACCGCGAGGCTAAGACAAGCCGCTGACAGTTTAGTAGCAATAGAGGTGAGCGCAGTCGCTGGAGATCGCCGGAGACCGAGGAGAAGAGGGGCGGCTCGATCCGGGCGACGTGGGGCTCCCCGGCTCCAACGAGAAGTACCGGACGGTGTAGCGGTCCACGGTGGAGCGCTACGGCATCCTGGCGAGGCGAGACGGTGACGGTGGCCGCGGGATCTCAGTGGCGCGGCGACGGGCGCGTGCGGTGGAGCTCACGAGCGAGCGAGAGAGGGGGGAAATGGATGAGGACGACAGGGAGGCTGAGGGGGCGCATCCTTATCCCCTCGCCGACCCTGTAGCGTCGCGGTGTCGACGATTCGCCGGAGCGCACTGGCACGGCCAAGGGCACGGCGACACGCGCAGAGAGAGTGCGGGAGGAGGGAGAAAGAGGCCGGCTGGGCTGGGCCTTAGGCACTATGCACTTAGGCCCAGTGCACAGTGGCCTTTCTCTTTTTTCTTCTCCAGTTTTCTGTTTTTCTTTTTATTTAAATAACAGAGAGAGAGAGAGAGAGGTAATTATTTGGGCATTCAATGGGTTCTGGAAAAATATGGAACTAGGCCCAATAATTCCAGAGCATTTTCATGCACTGCCCCAAATATTTTGGGGATCATTGGAGTTCATTTGCATTTTTCAAAAATGGATTTGCAGATTTAAATTGCTGGAATAGCTCTGTTTTGAAAGCTACTATTCATTTTTGCATAAGGGTGATGTTGTTTTCCTTAACAAGTAATTGTTACGGAATTTTTGCTAAAAGATGAACATTTTTCCAGCAACTGTTGAGCAACTTCAAATTGCACTTTGAATTTGAATTGATTTCAGAGAGGGAAATTGAAATAAGATAGTAATCCAATATGATTAGGCTTTGTATATCAAGATGACTTGGCACTGATCATAATGGATTACTGTAGTGTGATGCTGGGGATGTTACAAATCTCCTCCACTACAAGAAATCCCGTCCCGAGATTTAAGTGGGGAAGTAGAGGGTAACTTCGGGAGAACTGACCCTTATAGGGTTAATTATCTGGTGAACAATTCAGGGAATGTGGCAGAAGTATCTCTCGAGTTGAAACTTAGGATAACATCGAGAGCGAAATATGAAGGCCCAATAGGAAGTTTCAGGCGAATGGACATCCTATCGATACCTGAACAGAGCGTGAAAAGGGGGTTCAGAGCATCGGGAATAGATCATCTCTCGTAGGGTGGCTCGTGATATGATATGAAGCCATATGCAAGAATATTTCGGAATCAAGGTTGTTTAGGAGAGTCAGGTTCCGATCCTGTGGAACTGTGATGAGGGTCGATTGAGAGTAGGGAGAACGGTGACATCTTACCGGTCACGACAACAGTTAAGCAGTGTAATAGATACTTAATAGTAGTCAATTAAGACATACAGGTCCATACATAGAGTCGGGTACAGGCGGACAGCATAACAGCGCAAATTTAAAAGCTAGGCGGCGCGCAGGCACGCGGTAAGGAAGTACACAATGAGACATAGCAAAGGCTACGTCAAACATCAGAGAAAAATGCTGGAGCGAGGAATCTGCAAGCGACAACACAGGGTGCCCTCGATAAAAGGATCCTGCAAGCAGAACCTGGCCCACAATCTGGAAGAAAGGAGGGTAATTTCAGAACTCCGGGTGGATGTGAGCACGAGATCCTAGAGTTAGCAAAATCATTTAACCCGATTAGAAGAGAGATTAGAGTCCCAGAGTATAGACGAGGAATAAAAGATCCTAATACCACCCAATTGGCGACGTGGGACCGTAAGCCACACAGCCAAGTTAGTAAAACAGTTTTGGATGACTACACTCAACTTCGGCCAAGGAGATGGAAGGGGGGAATTCCTACAGGCAGTCGGCTCTGATACCAACCTGTGACGCCCCCGGCTTAATCGTGCACAATCATACACGCAGATGCACACGATCAAGCCTAAGGACTCACTTGAAGATATCACAACACAACTCTAGACACAAATTAAAATAATACAAGCTTTATATTAAAAGCCAGGGGCCTCGAGGGCTCGAATACATAAGCTCGCATACAAGTGTCAGCGGAAGCATCAGATATATGAGTACAGATATAAAAGATAAAACAGATAGGCCTTAAGAAGGCGGGGCAAAACAATGACTACGATCGAAAAGGTGCAGGCCTCCTGCCTGGGACCCTCCGAACCTACTCCTGGTCGTCAGCCAACTCGTAGTAGAAGCCATCCTCGGGGTAGTAGTAGTAGTAGTCGTCGGCAGGGGCAGCTGTGTCAGGGGCTCCGTCATCTGGTTGCATCAAATGGATATGGGGAAAAAGAGGAAGCAAAGCAACCGTGAGTACTCATCCGAAGTACTCAGCAAGCAAGGATCTACACTACATATGCAACATTATCAAAGAGAGGCTGTATATGTGGACTGGGCTGCAGAAATGCCAGACTAGAGAGAAGGCCTAGTCCTATCGAAGACTAGCATCTTCAGCGGTCTTGTAGCATTAGAAGAGTGTAGATTTGCACAGTATATAGTAGTAGTATTAATAAGTCTCAACCCCACCCAGAGGTCCTTCCTCGAATCCCTGCGAGAAAGCAACCCCAGAGCCATACTATCCATTTCTCATCACAAGTATCCAGTTCTAGTTGTATCGATCGGGATACAACTCCGAGCGTCCGTTACCGAGGATCCGGCTATGCATAGATTAGTTCTTCCCTGCAGGGGTGCACCAACTTACCCACCACGCTCGATTAACTCCGGTCGGACAGACTTTTCTGGGTCATACCCGGCCTCGGCCAAACGATACGCCGCAACCCGACCGAAAACATAACAGAGAGGTCAGCACGCCGGACTAACCTATGCGCCCAGGGGTCTTGGGCCTTCGCCCCGGGAACTCCTGCACGTTGCGAACGCGGCCGGTGAGCAGACCTAGCAACCCACACTATCAAGGCGGTTGCTTAATGCGGTCCAACCAGCGCGCGCCGCTCAGTCGTTAACGTCTATTAAGCTTCGGCTGATGCATACGATGAAGAGTGCCCATAACTGTTCCCACATGATGGTTAGTGCTATTAGGCCAAAGGCCTACTCGGATCAAATATCCAAATCGTTAGTGAATTAGGAGCGCGCGGTAACGAGCAGAGACTCACGATCGATGTGACCCCGTCGCCCCATCTCGAGGACTTGCTGCAAGGGCTAAGAATGCCCGGCCGCGCCTCGTAATTATCTCGCGGGCACCCTCCAGGTCAACCCGTCTCCACATCGCTCGCATCACATGCTCACGCGGGTACCCCTCAGGGCCGACCCGACTTTATCATGGTTCATGGTTAAAGTCATAGTAACTGTGTGTCCAAACACCAGGGGGAAAACTGAGGAATCACCCTCAACGGATTCCACCTGATGTAGTCGTCAAGGTGAACTTAGGAGAAATCACCCTCGAAGTTCAAACTTGAGGTGTTGCACGACAGCGTTGTTATCGGGAGTGGCGAAGGAGGAATCACCCTCGATGACCACGACCGAATAGCTACTCTACAGAGTTAACATCAGAAGTGCTAAACGAGGTATCACCCTCGGCACTCAATAGTAACGCTACTGTGTCGTACAACTAAGGGGGGGTGATGTGTGGAGCCGGGGCCTGGTTGTCGATCACGTTGATCGAGTCATCTGATAATCCAGCGGGGGCAACTTGGGACAAAGTGGGGGTCTCTGGTGGGTCTCTATCCAGCCTATACTAAGCAGTTTAGGATAAACAGGTAGGTATCAACAACAGTTACAAAAACAGGCTATGCATCAGAAATAGGATAAACGGTAGCAGCTGCAATTTCTAATGCAAGCATAAGAGAGAAAGAATAGGCGATATCGGCATGTTCAAAGGGGGGGTGCTTGCCTGGAAGCTCTGCAGCAAGAGAAGGGTCGTCAACGGTGTAGTCGGTCTCCGGAGCTGCGTCGGTCTTGGGGACTAAGTCGGTGCCGGGATCTACCGAGAAAGAAGAGGGGAAGAAAAAGATAAATACAAAGCAAACAAATGCAACACAGAGCATGCTATGCTTAAGGTGCAGTGCAGGGTTGCCGAAAATCATGTCTAAGTCATATTAGTTATTTTAGGATTTAAGTTGGAATTATTAACCGGTGTATATGCACTATTCATCTACCGGAAGCAGGCTAAAAGTTGCGGGTTCACCTCCGCAGAGTGTCCCGACAAGGAAACAGATGGCACGATTGGATTCGTCTCATTTTTTGATCAGCTTTCATGTACAAAGTTTTTCCATCCGAACTACGGATTAATTTCTATGATTTTTCAAAGATTTTAGCATTTTCAGAAACTATTTAAATTAACAGAAATGGAATTATGACGTCAGCAGAGTGTCAGCATGAGGTCAGCAGGTCAACCGCAACAGTTCAGGTCAAACCTGACAGCTGGGTCCCACCTGTCATAGACAGTGGTTTAACTAACTAACAAACAGGGTTAATTAGCTAGGTGGGGCCCTATGTCAGTGACTAATTAACTAATTAAATTAGGTTTTAATTAAAAATGGTTTAGTTAGCTCAATTAACCGAATGGGGCCCGCTTTTCTGTGGCTGTAGCGCCACGTGAGCGGCATTGTGTAACATCCCCAGCATCACACTACAGTAATCTCCCCCTTAATAGTGGCCATGTCATCATGATCACTAAGCTAATCTGCCACTTGCCCAAAAACCAAAGTCATTCTTTCGAATTTAAATTGCATGTCAAATATCTTTTTATTATGTCAAGCAATTAAAATAAGTTCATCCTGTTGCAAATATTCTTAAGGCCATTATAAAATTGAAATCAATATTTTTGGAATTCCCAAAATGCCCCTGGACTTTAAAACAGTAGTCCAGCAGCATTTAATCTGTCCTTTTCAACTTCTAAAAATATCTAACCTATTCCTTTGGCCTCCAAACTTTTGCTGGCAGTGCCAAATATTACCAAGAAATATTGGGGCTTAGTCCCACATTTTTCTAAAATGTTAGGTGCCCACAAAAATCATTTCCTATCTCTGTTAATAAATAAAAACTAAAACAGAAAATTAGCAAAAGGGAAAAAGGCCTACCTGGGCTTACCTGCAACTGGCCCAGCCCACCTCCACCAACTCCTCCCTCCGTGTCGTCTTCTCCGTGGCCGCACGCCTCTCCGCCGGCCACAGCGCGCCACCGCGACGAGGGCAGAGGAGCGCGAGGGGATAAGGGCGCCCCGAGCCCTCCCCCCTGGTCGCCTCGACCCACTCCCCCTGGCTCACTCTCTCCCTCCCCATCGGTCTCTCTCTCTCCCTCGCTCGTCCTCTCCATCTCCACCTCATCCGAGTGGAGCCGTCGCTCGCCGTGGACGTGGCCAACGGCCTCTACGAGCCTCTGTTGTGTCCGCCGGCTCCCTCGACATCGGCTTCATTTTCTGCGTGCCCGCGGATGGCTGGAGTTGCTGCCCTGCGATGCCACTGCCCCATCGTCTACCTCGGGCCGGCGAGATCGCCGCGGCTACTCCGACAGCTCCGGTGCTTCCCCGAGCACGCTTGTCCACTCTGCTGCCCCGCTGTAAGCCTCCGTCGCGTCCCGACACCTCCTTGCCCCTCCTAGCGCGCCGTAGCTAGTCGTGCTCACCGCCGCGCCATAGCCGAAGCTTTGCTTCTGCCGCTACGCTCGCCGCACTCGCGTTAGTTGTCGCCGTGCCTACCCGAGGCCTCCACCGTGCTCATGGGGATCCCAGGTAGCGCGTGAGCGCTTTAGCTCGACTCGGACGACCCCCTGAGCTCGTACCCGAGATCACCGATTCCGGCCGCCGCCTGCTGTCATCGTGGCGGTCGACTCCGGCCACCCCGGCGCCAACCACGGCCACCATCGGATGCGGCGTGTCGCGCCCGTCCCGTATGACCAAACCCCATGCCAAACGGACCCCTGTGCGACGTTTCCGACCATCGCCGCCGCGTACTGCCTCGCCGGAGTGCTGCCGCCAGCGCACGCGCAGTTTAAACACCGGCGGGACCCACCTGACAGTTTATTAGCACTAACCTGTCGCCTAATAGACACTGACAAGTGAGGCCTTCACTGTAGTTATTAACTTAATCTAACTAATGATGTTAAAAAGCTCACCCACTGACAGACTAGGCCCACGTCCTAATTAGATTAGTCTAATCACTGTTAAAATAACCAGAGACTGACTTGTGGGTCCCGTTGGGCCCCGTTGACCAGTCAACCAGCTGACTGGGCAGCCCCAGTCACTGACTGGTGGGCCCCAGTTGACCAGTCAACTGGTCAGCCAACGCTGACGCCAAGCCCATGTCATGCTGACGTCATTTTCCCTTTTCTGGTTAATTCCGTTGATTTAAATAAATTCCAGAAAATACTTTAATCTTTAAAAATTCATAGAAAATAAAACGTAGCTCGGATCGAAAAACTTAATACATGAAAGTTGCTCAGAACGACGAGACGAATCTGATTGTGTCATCTGTTTCCATGTCGGAACCCTCTACAAAGGTGAACCCGTAACTTTCCTTCCGTTTCCGGTAGTTGAATAGTGCATACACACCGGTTAATAAAAACCACTTTAATCCTAAAATGACTTAGACATATATTTAGGCAACCGTACACTGCACGTTAGCATAGCATGCTCTGTATTGCATATGTTTGCTGTGTATTTATCTGTTTCCTCTCCCTCTTCTCTCTCGGTAGACCCCGGTACCGACGCAGTTCACGAGACCGATGCAGCTCAGGAGCCCGACGACACCGTGACGACCTTGCCTTTGCCGCAGAGCAACCAGGCAAGCACCCCCCCCCCTTTGAACATTCCGATATCGCCTATTATCTTCTCTCTTATGCTTGCATTAGAAATTGCTGCTGTTACTGTTATCCTATTTATGCTGCATAGCCTGTTTATTGTAACCTGCTGTTGTTATCTATCGGCTTATCCTAAACTGTTTAGTACAGGCTGGGTAGAGACCCATCAGAGACCCCCCACTTTGTCCCGACTGCCCGCTGGATTACCAGAAGACCCGATCAACGGGATCGAAGACCAGGCCCCGGCACCGCACATCACTTCCCCTTAGTTGCTCGGCACTACTGGGTTACTATCGACTGCTGAGGGTGATACCTCATCAGTACTTCTGATGTTAACCTTGTAGGTTAGTTCATCGGTTGTGGTCATCGAGGGTGATTCCTCCTTCTCCATTCCCGGTAATGACACTGTCGTGCAACTCCTCAAGAGTGGACCTCGAGGGTGATTCCTCCTTCATTCACCTTGACGATAACATCAGGTGGAATTCCATCGAGGGTGATTCCTCAGGGTTCCCCTTGGTGTTAGACACACGGTTACTATGGTTACTATGACTTTACACTGAACCATGTTACTAAAGACGGGTCGGCCCTGAGGGGTACCCGCGCGAGCATGTGATGCGAGTGATGTGGAGTCGAGTTGACCTGGAAGGTGCCCGCGAGATAATTACGAGGCGTGGCCGTGCATTCTTAGCCCTTGCCGCAAGTCCTCGAGACGGGGCGACAGGGTCACATCGATCGTGAGTCTCTGCTCGTTACCGCGAGCTCCTAATTCACTACGGTTTGGATATTTGATCCGAGGGGCCTGTGGCCCGATAGCACTAACCATCACGTGGGCATAGTATGGCCGTTCTGCGTCGTATACATCAGCCGAAGCTTAATGGACGTCAGCGACTGAGCGGCACACGCTGGGTTGGACTGGAAACACAACCGCGCTTGTATTAAGGGGTTGCTAGGTATGCTCACCGGCGGTGCACGTAACGCGCAGGAGCTCCCGGGGCGATGGCCCAAGACCCCTGGGAGTATAGGTTTAGTCCGGCGTGCTGACATCTCTATTAAGCCTAGGTCTGGTTGCGGCGTATCGTTTGGCCGAGGCCGGGCATGACCCAGAAAAGTGTGTCTGGCCGGAGTTAAGCGAGTGTGGTGGGTAAGTTGGTGCACCCCTGTAGGAAAGAAAACATCTATCGATAGCCTGTCCTACGGTAACGAACACTCGGAGTTGTATCCCGATCGGTACAACTAGAACCTGACACTTGAGATGATAACTGGATAGTTTGGCTCTGGGATTGCTTTCTCGCAGGGAGTCGAGAAAGGATCTTTGGGTGAGGTTGATAACACTACTACTACTTTATATTATGCTAATCTGCACTCTTCTAATGCTGCAAGACCGCTGAAGATGCTGAAGATGCTGAAGATGCTAGTCTTCGATAGGACTAGGCTTTCCCCTCTATTCTGGCATTTCTGCAGCCCAGTCCACATATACAGCCTCCCTTTGATAATGTTGCATATGTAGTGTAGATCCTTGCTTGCTGAGTACTTTGGATGAGTACTCACGGTTGCTTTGCTTTCTTTTTCTCCCCATATCCTTTTGGTGCAACCAGATGACGGAGCCCCTGAGACAGCTGCCCCCGCCGACGGCTACTACTACCCTCCTGGCAAGTACTACTACGAGGAGCCGTCCGATGACCAGGAGTAGGTTCGGAGGGTCCCAGGCAGGAGGCCTGCGCCTTCCGATCGTAGTGTTTTTCTTTTGCCCCGCCTTTTAAAGGCCTATCTGTGTTTTTCTTATATATCTGTACTCAGATATCTGATGCTTCCGCTGACGCTTGTATGTGAGCTTATGTATTCAAGCCCACGAGGCCCCTGGCTTGTAATATAAAGCTTGTATGACTTTATTTATGTTTTTAGAGTTGTGTTGTGTTATCTTCAAGTGAGTCCTAGGCTTGATCGTGTGCATTTGCATGTATGGTTAGTGCACGATTAAGCCGGGTCGTCACACGTTGACCGTGGTCAACTGGGTCAACGGAGACCAGGGGGCCCGCTAGCAACGACCCAGGGGGTCCCACCGGTAAGCCCACGTCGGCAGCCTCATCGGGAAAAGCTCCGGCGAGCCCGCACACGGAGGCGCAACTCCGGCGAGCCTCGGGTTTCCTCTACGGTGCACCCAATCGGGCGTTTTCGGGCTCGTCCGAACGAGCACTCCACCCCGTGTCTAGCTACGGCGTCGGAACGGGCGGAGGTGGTCGGAAAACACACCGGCGTCGAGGTCCGCGGCGGAGGCTTTTGGGCGCACTCGGGTTCGAGCCTAGGAGCTCGCCCAAGGCTAACTCATGAGCGCACGCGCCTCCTTGGTGTTCCAGGAGCACGGCGACGCGAGCAGGCAGCAAGGAGGGGCACGGGGACTGCGTCAGCTATGGTTCAGGCGGCGGCCGGAGCACTGCGTGGCGGCGAGCCAGATAGGAGGGAGCAGAGCAGCTCGGAAGAGAGGCGGAGGGAAGAGGAGGCTCACCGCGAGGCTAAGACAAGCCGCTGATAGTTTAGTAGCAGCAAAGGTGAGCGCAGTCGCTGGAGATCGCCGGAGACCGAGGAGAAGAGGGGCGGCTCGATCCGGGCGACGTGGGGCTCCCCGGCTCCAATGAGAAGTACCGGACGGCGTAGCGGTCCACGGCGGAGCGCTACGGCATCCTGGTGAGGCGAGATGGTGACGGTGGCCGCGGTATCTCAACGGCGCGGCGACGGGCGCGTGCGGTGGAGTTGGTGAGCGAGCGAGAGAGAGGGCGAGCGAGAGGGGGGAAATGGATGAGGACGACGGGGAGGCCGAGGGGGCGCATCCTTATCCCCTCGCCGACCCTGTAGCATCGCGGTGTCGACGATTCGCCGGAGCGCGCCGGCACGGCCAAGGGCGCGGCGACACGCGCAGAGAGAGAGCGGGAGGAGGGAGAAAGAGGCCGGCTGGGCTGGGCCTCAGGCACTGTGCACTTAGGCCCAGTGCACAGTGGCCTTTCTCTTTTTTCTTCTCCAGTTTTCTGTTTTTCTTTTGATTTAAATAACAGAGAGAGAGGTAATTATTTGGGCATTCAAAGGGTTCTAGAAAAAATATGGAACTAGGCCCAATAATTCCAGAGCATTTTCATGCGCTGCCCCAAATATTTTGGAGATCATTTGCATTTTTCAAAAATGGATTTGCAGATTTAAATTGCTGGAATAGCTCTGTTTTGAAAGCTACTGTTCATTTTTGCATAAGGTGATGTTGTTTTCCTTAACAAGTAATTGTTATGGAATTTTTGCTAAAAGATGAACAATTTTCCAGCAACTTTTGAGCAACTTCAAATTGCACTTTGAATTTGAATTGATTTCAGAGAGGGAAATTGAAATGAGATATTAATCCAATATGATTAGGCTTTGTATATCAAGATGACTTGGCATTGATCATAATGGATTACTGTAATGTGATGCTGGGGATGTTACACGTACACAGCCTCGCCGATGCCGCCTCTATGCCGTGGCGTCCTACCCTTCTCGCAAGCCTCGGCGGCACATTTCGGCAACCCCGACGCGACCGACACCGACATGGAAGAGATCATCACGAGCGGTTCGGTCGCCGCCGCCACCTACCCCGGGTTCCACACGCAAGACAACACAATGGACACAGCCGTCGACATGGAGGATGAGCTCGACGACGCCGAGGAGGAGGAGGAGATGGAGCCAGCACCGGCGCCGGCGAGGAAAGGGAAAAAGAAGAAGCGGGGCAGGACGGGCGAGCCGCGCGTCAAGTGGACGTCCAAAGAAGACGAGTGCCTCGCCAAAACGTGGAAGACCGTCAGCATGGATCCGGTCACCGGCGCGAACCAGAACGCTGACATGTACTGGACGCGTATCAAGTCGGCATTCGATGAGTGCAAGCTCGTCGACCCCTACTTCGCCACCATCCACATGCAGCGCGGCGCAAAGGCCATGTCAAACCATTGGGCGATCATCCAGACGGCCTGCAACAAATTGCATGGGATCGTCGAGGAGATCGCGGCTCGCCCGGAAAGCGGCGCCAACTTCGAGGGTCAGGAATGTCCAGATGCCGGCTCACTTCTTTTCGCCGTGTACGTCGCCGACACTTGTTCTTCGGCTGCGCAGATGGTTCGGATGTTCACCATGTACCGCCAGGACAGCAGCGACCAAGAGTTCAAGTTTCTTCACGTGTTCTCCCGGATCGAGTCATGCAAGAAGTGGAGGGATGTCCGGCCCACCCTCGCCAAGGCCAAGGAGACGTACAAGCCGGACGCGCCGGCCCCGGGGGCTGCGGATGGGCACCCTGACGGCAACAAAAGAGTTAAGACGGCGAAGGACGCCGCACCGGCTGCCGAGCGGCTGCAATCGTCGATCAAGCAGTGCATCGCCGATGCCAAGAACCACGCCGCCAAGAGAGAAGAGAAATCCAACGCGCGGTGGTCGGCGTTGATGACGAAGCAGGACGTGAAGCTCGACCTACTCCGGACCAACGTCGCCGCGAAGAAGAGGAACACTGACCTGGCGTTCTTGATGGGGCGGACATGTCGACGATGGACAAGCAAGTCAAGGCGTGGTACCTGGCGGAGCGTGGCCTCATCTTGAACCAGATGCCTTCGGCAGCCGTGTCTACGCCCACGCCGACCCCAACACCGACGCCCAGCCCGAGTGATGAAGCCACGCCGACGCCCAGCACAGAAGGCACGCCGGCGCCTACCAGCCCGAGCACAGAAGCCACGCCGACGCCGAGCACGCCGAGACGCCGGCCAGTCCCACGCCGGAGGAGCCCGTCGTTTGATGCATTCCTTTGTCTACGCGTCCTTCCTTTTGAACGCTGAACTTTCGTGTATGTTTGATCCCGAACTGTGGCATGATGATCGCCGAACTTTGTGGCAGGTCGTCTTTTGATCGCCGAACTTGTGGCGTTTTTTTGACAGTGGGAAAGACAAGTTTGAATTTATGTGTGTCTTGAGGCCGAAACCTGGGGCCGCAGCTAAGAACTGGATCGCCCCCAAGGCGAAAAAAACGCCGGCGCATGGGCCAAAACGCTATCGCCGGGTGCGCTGGGGGGCCGAACGAGTGGAGATGCTCTAAGTTTTATATTTTTTTAACTCAATCAAATGTGAGTAGTTGACGCCGGGGTTCCGTGCAAAACAAAAAAAAATGAGACCAACCCAAGACAACCCTCGTTGACATCTTTTTACGAAGAAAACTCCGCAAGCACCGCACGTCCGAGCCGGGCCGAATCTGGGTGGGCTGGCAGCAACCCCAGCTGCCTAGCCAACGGGTCGACGCCCCGTCTCAAGTTCCGTGCAAAACCAATCCAAAAGCATTGAGAGAATAGCCAGAATACCACTAGTGAAAACCGACATGCCAAAATACCACTAGTGAAAACCAACTTGCCAAAATAACACTCATTTCAATTTTTTCTAGCCAAAATACCACTAGTGTCTAACTGAGTCTAACATCATCCAAAAAAGACATATGTGCCCTTACCTCTTCACATGACAGCTTAGAATTCAGTAGCAAGTGAGTATGGCAGGATTTCAGCACACTTTCACAGGAAAACAGCACGCTTTGACAACAAAACAGCATACTTTCACACCATTCAGCACCACTCTCATAGCAAAAAACAGTACACTTTAACAGCAAAAAAAAACACCAATTTCACACCATTTCAGCACACTTTCACAGCAAAACAGCACTTTTCACACCATTTCAGTAC
The DNA here is from genome assembly GCA_011799875.1 of Thinopyrum elongatum. Taxonomy (NCBI): domain Eukaryota; kingdom Viridiplantae; phylum Streptophyta; class Magnoliopsida; order Poales; family Poaceae; genus Thinopyrum; species Thinopyrum elongatum. The sequence goes on from CM022301.1 coordinate 576,820,763, forward strand.
AATTTGACAGCAAAACAGCACACATACACAACAAAACAGCACACTTTCACAGAAAAAAACATACATCATTTCAGCACAAGTTGGCACATTCAGCAGCAATTTTGACAACATTTCAACAAGCACAAGTCTTTTTGACAACATTTCAGCACCAACAATGGTCATATTGGTCCAAAAGAGGATGACATCAACACATAATTGTTCAGACCACTACTCTTCAAACAAAAGAGTGTGGGTTTTGGTTGACACATCATAAGCAAAGGAGCATTTTCATAAGAAAATGACATAAACTTGCCGAAGAGGGCTAGGAGCAACAGTTTTGCTCCTTGTAGATGCACTTGGAGGTGAGAAGAGCAATTGCAATTGCTGCAGCCCTCTGCCTTGTCATTGGAGTTGTAGGAGTGCCAAGTCGAGTACCTTGCTAGTTGGTGTCTTTGGAAGAAGAAGTTGTTGCAATGCTTGCTTCAACCTTTGATTTTTTCCTACAATTCAATATATGTAGTGTTAGCAATTAATATGCAAGATATTTGGAAGCAAGTGGAAAAAATTCAAACACTCAAATAATTAGAGTGCTCAAAAATTACCGTGGAGGAGGCGCGTAGCATCTCGATCAGCGTCATTTCAATCTCCGGCTCTTTGCATGTCTTTTTAGATGGCCTATTTGCCCACACTTTTTGCATTTATGTCTTCTACCTCACACCTCGGTATAATTTTTTATCCTCCTAGTTCTTGGACGTCCAGCCACTTTGGTAAGCTTAGGAGGATCATATCAAAACCAGGATTTACCTTGGGCCATTGTGACGCCCCCTATTGGCATGAGAACTCCCTTGTATGCCGCTTTGAATCTCTCACGGAGAAGCACTCGTCAACAATATTCCTCTAGCTTGGCTTGTTTGGAGAATATGAACCGGAGAGCATATGTCATGGCTTGCCACAAATCGCGCATCTTCTACAAGAACACTCTTTTTCTCCAAATTGACGGTGTGCCTCCATCCATTTCCTGAAATATCGGCACATTTGGTGATGCTCTTGCTTCAAGTAATGCAGCCCTCTACTCTTCAGATTAACTCTTTGTCATGGATATAAGTAGGATCCACATTGTTAGCAAGTAAAGTCTCATCATTCCTACCACATGTTGTGGATCATAAGAATTGGGAACATCTAGTGTTCCCAATGGGACTCTTGTAGCACATACCTCCGGCTCGGCATTATTCTGTGACTCGCCATTCTCTTTCGACACATCATTTTCCTCCTGCAAATATGTGCTCTCTCCATTACATCCAAGGCCTCTATCCTCATACTCCCCTGCATAAGCTTGCTTCGGCCAAAAAAAGAATGGTGCATGAACGGCTGATCATCCTCCTTCTCGGCAGTGCTAGGAGCATTCTCCTTCTCAGCTACAGCAGGAGCACGTTCATTGTGTGGTTGTTTGCTCTCAATGGTCACACCAAACCGTACAACTTTCGTTCCAGAACATCTATCAAATAATTCAGCTATCTCTGTTTCACAAATCAGTGGGACTGTGTCATCACCGGTTCCATACCAAATAGTCATTCTTTGATCACTAGACCACCTGAACTTCTCCTCCACAGCAGCATTTATCTGAGCCACGGTCAAGTCCCGACCAGCCATAAAATCCCATGTTTTGCCCCTTTTATATGTTTTTCTGCCATCTAGAACAGTCAAGTAAGACTGAACATCTACTTCTACTCTGAATTCGTCCATCAAATCAACTCTGAAACACAAAGACAGCAAATTCTAAAATTTGCTGCACTTGCAATGACAGATACTAGAGAAATAGGTTGAAAAAATTCATACTTTTGCTGAAGAGCCTGTCGAGGTCGAGGTCGATGTGGGCAAGCCGGTCTGGCGTCGTCGGTGAGAACTGGAGGTGCGGGGACGAGCCGGTCCGGTATGGAGGTGGCGGTCACTGCAGGGGATGAGGGGAAGAGCCGGTCCGGAAGTGGCTCCCGTGGCCTTGGCGGACGGAGGAGGGAGAGGGCCGGGCGGGCGGCCGGGCGGAGGAGGGAGACGGGCGGGTGGGCGGAGGAGGGAGACGGGCGGGTGGCCGGGCGGAGGAGAGAGACGGGCGGGTGGCCGGGCGGAGGAGGAGGGAGACAGCGGCGACGGAGCAAGGTCAGATGGGGAGGGGAGCGGCAGGGAGGCGCCGGCGTGGGCTGCTTTGGCGCGCCGCCATGGCTCCTCCTGTGCGTGCGGGAGAGATTGGATCGGGAGAGAGCAGGAGAGGTTGAGGGTTAGGGAAGCAGGGGCAAATTTGGAATAACAAAAAAACTGACAAGTCACTAACGGGTTGACTCACAGAATTTCTTTGACATCTAACGGCAGTGTTATTTTGGCCTGAAAAATTGACTGAATAGTGTTATTTTGTCAAGTCGGTTTTCACTCGTGGCATTTTCGCATGTTCGGTTTTCACTAGTGGTATTCTGGCTATTTGCTCAAAAGCGTTCCTCTTGAGGTCGAGTTGAGGTGCCAAAATCTTGAGTCACGGTCCGGGCGCCGCCCATCCCAATCCTCGCGGGCGGGGCGGGATGGTGGACGAGCTCGGCGAGGACCGGCGGAGCGCTCGTGACGGCCGTGCCCTCTCTGGACGACGGCCGGCTGGCCCCCGGCTCAGCCCAGATCCGCCCGGGGAGGGACTGCGGCCTCGTCGCAGGTGAATCTTCCTCTCCAGATACGGCATAATTTTCGAGGGGAAGCGGTCTCGTCGCCGCTGAATGGTGTGGTACACCAAGATTCATTCGTTCGTTCGGCGCCCGGAGTCCGTCCTTGTTTGCCCTTCCCTTGCCTTGGGTTCATAGCCAGATTAGAGCAGAGATAGAAACAAGCACGTTTCATCCATGGATGAGGTTAAAATAAGGAAAATAAATACTAGTAGTACTGCGCAGTCTATCTCATCTAGGAATCTACTAGGAATTAACAACAAATTGTACTCTACGACGCAAAGAAAAGCAAATCCCAAACTAATTCCGAGCTATTCCCTTCTTTCTCTTTACGACCGGGCTGAATAAATCTTGAGCAGCAGCGCAGCGCAGCACGTCCTGCTCCTGTCCTGTCCGTCATGGCATGCCGGCTCGCCCTATCCAGGGTAGTATTCCTTTCCTTTCCTTGTGTTACTTCTTCAACCATCATGAATGATCTCGCCCAATCTTGGGACTTCAAGCCCAAAGGAACACCAGGTGTTCGCCCATGTGCTTGATGCTAGCTAGCTAGCTCATCGATTTCCCTCAAAAAACAAAAGACTAGCTCATCGATGCTGAAACCACGACACCGCCTCTCTGCGTTTCAGAGTGGATCTAGGGCTTGCCAGTTTAGGGGATTGATTGTTGAATACAATCATAGGTTCAGGTCATCTTAATTTCTCTGCGTGCTTGTGTCACAGGCTGGGACACATCTTGCCAGGCGTGGATTGGCAAACGTGATTCGCGGCGAGGTAGCGGCGGCCTCAAAATCAACTACTGGCGCGGGTATGCATTCATTGCTTTAATCCATCTACTTATCTGGCAACTGCCAACAACAGCAACTACTTCCGGATGAAATTGGCCCCTGCCAAAGGATGACACACGCAGAGAAAACAAGACTTACTTTTGCTGCCCAGTATCCTGCTTTTGATCATATAGATGTCGCATTATATTCTGCGCCTTCGATTTGTTGGCTGAGTCTTCTTCACCATGCATGCACATGGAGGAACTAATTAAGTTTGTTTTTTCAACTCTGATGATGCTTAATAATGCAGGCGGCGTGCTTAGAAGCCTACAAAGGAGATACGGATCAAATTATTTTGAACAGAGGGCACGGGCCCGCTTTGAAGCTGACTCTCTTCTTAGGGAGACTAATGACCAAGAAGCTATACGAGAGTTTGAAACGCAGAATCCCTTGCACTCCTCAGCTCTCTCCAAGTACATAAACGCCCGTATCAGTGCTGAGTTGAAAACTCGAGGTACCCGCTGTTTCTTTTCATGCATTCCTTTCGCTAACTGTATGTTATTCTTTTCCCACGCAAAAAGAAGCGCACAATTTATTTTACAACTTTTGTTCTGCAGAAGAAACTGCTAAGTCAGAATTGGCACGCAATTTCTTTTGCAACTTTTTTTCTCCAGGAGGAACTGCTAGGCCAGAACCAGTGCGCTATTTTTTTGGCAACTTGTTTTCTCCGGGAGGAACTGCTAAGTCAGAACCGGCGCGCAATTTTTTTGGCAACTTGTTTTCTCAAGGAGGAACTGCTAAGTCAGAACCGGTCCACCCGTCCAAACCATTGGACATAGCTTTTTGGATTGTGATGGGGACCACTGCAGCTTATCTTGGCCTTGTGCTCTATGCTATGCTTAACAGATCGGATGAGCTAGGCACGAATGAAGAATATCGTAATTTTTCTATCAAAGTGTTGGATGATTCGAACAAGGGGGTCACTGGAAAAGGCCGTACCTTGGATGAAGTGAACAAAGTGTTGGATGATTCGAGTAAGGGGGTCACTGGCAAAAGCCGTACCTTGGATGAAGTGAACAAAGTGTTGGATGATATAATCAAAGCCGTGGAAGATTTGAAGAAGGCGGCCACAAATTCAAGCGTGAAGCCCAGTGACGTCAGTGGAAAAGGCGGTAACTTTGATGATGTGAACAAAGGGACCACAGATTCAAGCAGGAAGTCCAGTTACGTTGACGCCAAAAAAGGTAGCGCATCCATTAAATCAACCACGGGATTCCGTAGTGTCAAGGGAGTTGACGAAGCAAAAGCTGAGCTCGAGGACTTAGTTCACTACCTAAGGAATCCCAAGGTGAGAGACATCACCATCACCAATTAAGAAACTTTGTATGCAGCCTGGTGCAATTCAGTTCTCCTTTTTGTTTCTGTAGACTAGATGTTGATCGAATTGTTCACCTAGCATGCTTAATTTGCAGCATTTCACGAGCCTTGGTGGCAAGCTTCCAAAGGGTGTTCTGCTTGCTGGCCCACCAGGCACAGGGAAGACCATGTTGGCGAGAGCTGTGGCCGAGGAAGCTGGCGTCCCATTCTTTGCGCGCAGCGGCAGCGAGTTCGAGGAGATGTGGGTGGGTGTTGGGCCTAAAAGAGTGAGGGAGCTCTTCAGTGAAGCAAAGAAGCAATCCCCTTGCATCATATTCATCGATGAGATCGACACCATCGCTGGGCAAAGGCAAGTAAATGACAGAAATGGGGCGAGGGAAACTCTGAACCAGCTGCTCGTTGAGATGGATGGCTTCAAGCAGAATGACGGTATCATTGTTCTTGCAGCGACCAACTTCCCACAGTCGCTAGATAAAGCCGTTATTAGACCCGGGCGTTTTGACCGTCATGTTCAGGTTCCTAATCCAGATGTTGAGGGCCGGCGGCAGATCCTAGAGGCTTGTATGTCAAAGGTACATACTCTGTCCAGAAGGATAAGGCGTCTTCGTAATGTTCAACGCAAGACTTTGACCTTTCACTACAAATTTTCTTATTGTTTCAGGTCAAAGCCAAGGGTGTGGATCTGATGACCATTGCGAGGGGCACACCGGGATTCTCAGGTGCAGCCCTTACAAACTTGGTGAACGAGGCTGCTCTGAAGGCTGCCAAGGATGGGTCGGAAGCTGTTACGATGGATCACATTGAATATTCCAAGGACAAGATCATGATGGGCAGCGAGCGCAAATCGGCGGTGATACCTGATAACTGCAGGAACATGACTGCGTACCACACGGGAGGAAGGGCCCTTGTTGCTATCCACACGGATGGCGCTCACCTTATCTACAAGGCTACCATTATCCCGAGGAGAAACTCTCTTGGCATGGTGATCCAGATGCCTGAGGAAGAAGATGCCTATAAATTCTCAAGGAAGAAGATGCTGGCGAAATTGGACGTCCTCATGGGCGGCAAGGTGGCCGAGGAGGTTATATTTGGAGAGAGCGAGGTGAGCTCTGACGCCCTGTCTGCTCTAAGAGAGGCGACTCAGCTGGCGACAGACATGGTCACCAAGTATGGAATGAGCCAGCGGATCGGCCCTGTTTGCTACGGCAACAATGATGGGAAGCAGACGGCAACCTTGAGTTGGCAAGCAACAGCCCTGATCGATGAGGAGGTGAAAGAATTACTGGTCAAGGCTCGCAAGAACGCGGAAAATATTATCACGGCGCACCGCAACGAGCTTAATGTGCTAGCCGACGCCCTTCTCGAGCATGGAACTCTCACTGGAGACCAGATCAAGCAGTTGGTAAATGGTCTTAAAATTGGTAATGCGCAGAATCAGGAAACACCATCTTCATCCTAACACTAGCAGTGGAGATGTACAATGGTTTGGTCGGTCTGTGAACTTATTTCTGTTTCTTCTTTTTCTTCTTTACTTGCATGCACACAAATGTAAAGAAGATGCACACGGTCTGAATTTCTCTGGTTTTTGTTTCTCTTATGAAGGGAATACAGCGTGTGTTTTGGAATACTATGTTACATGGATGTAATGTGCCCCAAGATTGCTAAATTTCTTTTGACCTGTGTACAGTGGGGGGAAAACCCCACTGTAATCATTATTTACATTTACTATAAAAGAGTTCATGTACAAGAGGATTATGCATTGTACAGCTTAGATTATAAGAAACTAGGCAAAAGGGATGTGCTACAGAGTGGTGAACCAATTATAGGAAGCTAGTAAGTACCACATTGTTTTATTCTACAAGCTACAATTTGTAGTTCATGCTTGTATATATAATTACTGCCACTTGTGAAAACAATCTGCATTACCCCCTCTGAAAATCTTTTTATTTACCTGTTTGGGCAAATAAGATATCAATACCTACTAGCAAATAATCCCCAAAAAACACTCTCTACATAGACCAGCATAAGAGGCTAGGTGTGGTAGATCTTTTCACGAGTAAATGGCAGTGGCGGTCAGAGAACTTGCTATGCAGGTGCACATTAGTCACGCTACATGCAAACCGGAAAAACCCGTCATAGAACTTGCGTTGCGGGTGCAGATTGGTCACACAGTCCATCTGAACCGGTTAGCCGCCCGGTTTTCTCTGTTTTCCGGTCATGCGCGGTTCACGTGATGCCGGCTTGGCGCGAAAATTGTCACGCGCCGCGCACGTGAGGCCCTGGCCGGCCTTATTTTTTTTGCACAAAGGCCCCTGGTTTCATAGGTAATGTTGTATTGACCTCCCTTCTCTTCTCTCTGACTTTTCATGTTCGTCGCCGATGGGAGAGGAGACTGGTGGTGCCGCCGCGTCGAGCTCCTCAGCGGCAATTGAACCATCAGCGGTGATGGTGCAGCCTACGCTGGAGTTGCCTACGCAGTGATAAACAGAAGATATACTTTACTGTTTAATTGAATTTAAGTTTCTGTTTAACTAAATTTTACTGTTTAACTGATTTTTTTACTGTTTAACTGAATTTAAGTTTTTGTATAAGAGAGACTAGAGAAGCATCTCGGTAGTAGCTAGCTGGAAAGTAAATTATCATCTAGATGGTGAATTGGCCTCACTTACTTTGTGTGTAGCAACAATATTGTTTGAAAGACGATTTCATTTATTGAAATTCCAAGAGGTTCCTACGGATGATTGATCATTTATTGAAATACATCACTGAACTGTCAGAAGCTGAGTCAGTTCTGGAATGGTAATTGGTCAGGTTGTTTCTGTAGTAAAATTGACAATGGCCATTGCCCCGATGTCATTGCCCATTAGTGCCTGATGGTAGCACTCGGATTGAAGTTTTGAATGTGCATCCTTGTGTCAACCAAGTGAGTTCTTGCACACACCGCGGAGACTGCATATGATGTCCATTTGCAACAGTGATTTTAACTGATGGAATAGAGAGCAATGACAAGGTTGCACGATAGGCGAAATTCTCAACGACAAAACTGTGACTACTAGCGGAGTCGACCAGTGTGATCATGATCTGACCCCCCACTAATGTTTGCAGTTTGATTGTTTCACGACATTCAGCACCAGACACTGGATGTAAGGATAAGTGGATAACTGAAAATAGTCTGCTGCAGCCGGTTCAGTTAATGTTTCAAGAGCATGCACTGCATCTTCAGTTAACACGCTCCCCTGGCTCCACCGGTGAGTTGGGTTCCGTGACGCACGCTTGCGCCGCCGGGGACTCCTCCGGTGTCTTCAGCAAGGGAGGAAACTTCTTGGCGAGTCGCAGATCTTGACAAGTAGATGTGTTGTTCTTGTCTCTGTGCCACCACCGGTGACCGTGGAACCAGCCGGTGCCTGTGGCGGATGTCATCCTCCTGCGTCGACTCAATCTGCTTGCTCAAATTGAGATGCGAAGATCCGTTGATGTCAAACTTCAAGAGAAGCGCCGCCATCGAGGCATGTAGCAGCTCAGAGCTCTCCCCATGGCGGTGATGTCCAACTTGGTCTGAGCGGACGGAAAGGGTGCAATTTTACAGCCAGACCAGGAGGATTTGAGCGCACATGGAGGCCAATTTGCAATACGATCCTTGTACTAAAACAGTAAGGTCTTTTCTACAAATTATCAGCCCCCACCGACGTCACATGCGCCACGTGTGACCGCAAAACATAGAAAACCGGGCGAGTGGCAGGTTCAAATGGTATGTGTGACCTAACTGCACCCGCAACACAAGTTCTGTGACGGGTTTTTCCGGTTTGCAAGTACCGTGACTAAGGTGCACCCGCACCACAAGTTCTTTGACTGCCAGTGCCATTTACTCATCTTTTCATGGCATAGATCAGCATTAGAACAGAAGAGGGCTCCTGTGAGGGAGCACAAGAACACAGCAATAACAATCTGTGGCATGGAATTCATGAAGAGCTTGCAATTTACAAAATCTGGAAACTGGCAAACAGTGTATTACAAGACCGGAGACATGGCACAATTGATACATCGCTGAAGCCCACACGCAACTGGAAATGAAAATAGCTAGCAGAGTCCACATATCATATTCTTCAGTGCATACCGCATCCTTCAGTTGCAGAGTCAGTTTCCACCATCACTTGATTACAGCCCATTTGGATGGCTGTGCTTATGGCATAAAAGATACCCTAAACCTCCGAATGAAGCGCATCCGAGACTTGCTCCAGAATTTTTGTTTCTTTCAGGAAGCGCCGCCCGTATTGATTTTCAAAATTTCTGGTGGAGACCTGGACCATCTTTCCTTTTGCTGCTGCTTTTGCCTCCCCCACATTTGCTCAACCTTGAAGAGATGCATAAAAAGATAATCAATAGTATGACATACTGCTTCTGCCTCCCCTACATTTGCTCAACCTTGAAGAGATGCATAAAAAGATAATCAATAGTATTGACATATTTCATCAGAAGATCTAATATTATCTCCTACATTTGCTCTATTCCTTTCATGCCACCAACGCAAAGGGAAAAAACCAAGAATTAAGCTTTCCTTCATAGGTGAGGCTCAGGATTTTCCCCATACAACTCAGAACATCTAAGAATTGTAATCTAACATGCTCCCAACTGGGCTTTCTTCGCTGTTTCCTGTTTTTCAGGGTGTCATTAATTTAACGCCAGGCCTCGGCCTCCTTTCTAAAAAAAACTGTGCTTCCCTCAACACATCCTTAACCTTCTTACACTTAATGAAGCAATGTCCACCATCCTCATCCAAACGAAAGCAAACAGGACAGCAAGTGTCTACATGCATCCCTCTGTGTTGAAGCTTCATGCGCATGGGTAAACTATCTGTAGACATGCGCCATAAAAAGTGAAGAATCTTGTTTGAGAGGGGAAGCGAGCACAATTTGGCCAATTAAAACCACCTGCTTCTTCATCTGCATTTGTGGAGGAATTAGTCCTGAAATGGATTCTCGAGCTGCAACATTCACAACAACTCTATATGCATATTTGACTGAAAATATACCATTTGAAACCATCTTTTTCCACTAGTTGAGCATCAATGTGATACCTAGAGTAGTTGTGCAGTTCCAGCTTCACTTCTTTCTTCCATGGCAACGCCAATCCTCTACTCTTTCCATCACAATCTCTAACCATCATGTTCCCCATTCCTAGCACCCACTTGAACTTCTCCATTCTCCTCTTATCGAGTTCAGTTTCAGATAAGAGGATGTCGGGGTCAACCTGCTCCTGGAGATCCAGAAGACCTCTCACTGCCGGGCCATTCCCCAATCTCCGGCAGTTCAACACTAGGATTCTCATTTTGACTCACCAGGCTGTCCCAGCAGCCCGGTGTTTAGCATTTCTGAGTTAGCATTTTCTTCACCCCCATGAATTTCCATCTTCGCTTTGTTCGCTACTTGTATCACCTCATCGACATTCATTATATCAGCCCTCCTCTTCTTTGAGTCTGTCAAAATATTTGATTGATTTTGCTGGATTCCTTTCTTCCTCTCGATTCGCTTGAAAGTACCTTGCTTCGAACTTTTTACTGCCTTGTAAACTTTCTTTTCTACTTTGTCCCTTGATCGTCCTCTGTGCTCGGTACATCTTTCCGCCAAGATGGCCCATCGCTACCCTGTTTACTGCCTATACTACTACTTGGCCAGAATGTTGCTTTGTCCTTTGAGCGCCTGGTCCTCTCTTCACTTGAGGCCCCCTTGTTGATAACAACTGTCCTTAGCCACGGCCCAAACTGCCAGGGCCCTGTTCTTGTAGATCTAGTTGAACATGACTTCTCCGTATGCCCAAGAATTCCGCAGCCATAGCAGAAGTCAGGGATATTCTCGTATGAAAATGAGACAATCTTTTCCTCCTTTTCATCTTCCCCAACCGTCATCAGCATATCTTCTTCATCCTGAATAAAGCATGTCACAAACCTCATAATCGGGACCGTGATGTCCATTCTCACTTTGATCCGCATGAACGCTCCCGTCGAGTCGGCATTCACGGCTGTATCCACCTCGATAACCTTCCCAACCTGTTCCCCAACCAGCTCCCCGGTCTCCCTGCTCATCAACCCAGCCGGGACGCCGTACGCCCTGACCCAGATCGGCACCGTGTCGAACCTGTGCTCGTCCACGGTGGTGGCTCCGGGCGCAAAATCTTCCATCACCAACAGATGACCGGCGAAGCTCCAGGGCCCGGCATCCAGGGCCTTCTCCTTGTCGGCCTCCTGGCGGAAGGTGAAGAGGAACCGGTTCCGGCCGAGGTCTTCGCACTCGACGCCGGAACTGGGGCTCCACACCGGCCCCAGAGACGTCCCCACGTGCTGCGCTATGGCCGGTTTCTCCGAGAGGAGCTTGCCCACCGCCTGGATCTTGCCGCTCGCCTGCGGGGACGGGCATGGCTGCTGCTGCGTGCAGATGATCCTGAGCCCCTTCTTCTCGGCCTCGGAGAGCTGCAGGCTGCCGAGCTTCCCCCGCAGAGGTGCTCTCCTCGAGCCCCCCATTGCGGCGGCTGGAGCTTAGCAGTGCTGCCGATCCGGAGCTTAGTAGTGCTACGAATCCGCCGCCGGCACGCACCGGAAGCTAGGATTTTGGTGGTTGGTTCTCTCGGGAATTCGTTCGGATCCTCGCTCGATCCCTAACCCTAGATTCGCTCGGATTCCAGATGGAGGCGGCAGCACTGGAACTTGAACACAGATTGAGTTGAGACGGGTGAGAGCGATTTTTTTCTGAGAATGAATGAATGGCGTCTTCTGCTGGGCTAATTGGGCTTCACGGTGCCAGCTTGCCAGGCCTCAGAATAGAGATTTTTCGGCCCAGTCCTCTGCCCAGCTCCCTCCCCTTCTTTCATTCCCTCACTCGTCTCTCCTCTGCCAGCCGCCGCCGCCACCCGGCTCATCCGCGACCTCCACCTCGCCGCCGCCCAGATCCAACTCCGCCGACGAGCCCAGCCGCCTCCGCCGCACCATCCGCGCCGTCATCGCGCAGCGGGTCTCGCCGACGTCCCCGTCGTCCTCCGCCTCCAGCGCGCCCCGCCACCCCTGCTCCTCCGCCCCCCGGTCACCTCCTGCCACCGGAGTCGCCCCACCAGGTATCTTCCTCCCCCGACCACTTCTAGCGCCTCCCTTTTAGATTTCCAGTATGCGTATCTTTAGCACTACCTCAACTGTTGAGGCTAATCTGAGAAATCGATGCCTCTATTATGTTGCAAATCTGCCCTGCTGTTGACCTTGTACCGGCGCTTCAAATTGAGATAGATTGGTGCTTGAATTTGAGTGTCCCACATTTCGGATGATTAAGGACTGGCAATTTCAGTGTTTGCTGTTTGCTAAGGAATTGGTTGCTGGAATTCTAGTTAATCCGATGCCTACATGCGTCATCGTGGCGATTGCTGTTTGTTTAATTTGTTCAGGAAATTGCTAGTTCGTGTGATGCTGCCATATAAGGTTAAATGTATACTGTTTGTATGTTCTGCACAGTATGAAGTTTCTCATTCAAAAAGGGTTTCATTTGATCAACTGGGCTACATGATGTATAACATAGTGACACATCTCTGTTCAGAGTATTACGGTTGCAGTTTCGGCGGTTGCTGTTCGTTAAGGAACTGGTTGCTGGAATTCTAGTTCATGGGATTGCCTAGGTGTGTCATACTGGTTTGCTGTCAGTTTGTTCAGCAAATTGCTACTTCATGTGATGCTTCCATGTAGGGCTAAATATATTGTTTGAATGTTCCGCGCACACAGCATGAAGTTTCTCATACAAAACGAATTTCATCTGATGAACCGAGCTAGATGATAGGTATAACACAGTGACGCATTTCTGCTTTGTGCAGCCAAGGTGGTCCAATGGCTTCAGGCATCATGTTCCGACGTCTTTCCAGGACACTCACCATGAGCCCAGCAGCAGCAGTGGCATCTGGTATGACCAGCCAGCATCACCAGCTTCAGCAGCGTGCACCGGTGAGCGGCACATCCAAGGGCAAGGCGAAGCTCAAAGCTGGGATGCCTCTGAGGCGTAGCGTCATAGCGAAGAAGGGGGGCGCGCCTGCCACTGCTGGGAGCGGCGGAGCTGGCCGTGGTCGCCGTGAAGCCATCGAGCGTATTACTCAGATTGCAGAGTCTTGTCTGAAGTCCTCTACTCCTCTACGGCACCTGTCCCCCAAGGAGCGTCTCCGTGAGGCAAAGCGTGAGGAGCTTGGGCTCATCTCCAAGGAACGGCAACGTGAGCTTGATATGGCCAAGGCTAAAGCTAAAGCCAAGTCCAAGGGTGCCAGTGGAGGTGATGGTGACCGTGTTCTGATGGGTCCGCCGGGCCTTGACTATATTAGCCTTGGTCTTGTAGATGAGGAGGCTATCCCTGAGTATGAGCTGACAGTTGAAGATGGCCGGCGTCTTGCCAAAGAATACAGCCGTGTGCTAATGCGACGACACCGCGCACGTCAAACTGCAGAGTCAACGCTCTTGAGGCTCAAGAAGAAGGCCATTGCTGCGCTCCCAGAGAAGCTGCGGGCTGCTGCTATGGTTCCTGACATGACCCCGTTCCCTGCAAACCGGTACATGGCAACACTCACGCCACCGATTGAAGGGTATATTGAAAAGGTGCGAGATGCTGCCAAGAAATATTCAGTGAAGGAGAAACTTCGTTGAGTTCGATTCGAGGGAGGAAAGAGTTTTCTCCATACAAAATGCTGAGAGTTTAGACGCTTTCTTGTGCTCCTTTAATTCTTGGCATGTCTAGGTTTGATGACTACTTTGTGCTATTTTGGTCTTAGATAATCAGATTCTGGTAATAAGCCGTCACAATTTTTATTTGCAAGATCCTGCCATGTTATTCTGACTGAACTGTTTACGTCAGTTTTACTCCCTCCGTTTCTTTTTACCCCGCATATAAGATTTGTCTGAAGTCGAACTTTGTAAAGTTTGATGGCTACTTTGTGCTATTTTGGTTTGTGATGATCAGATTCTGGTAATAAGCCGTCACAGTTTTTCTTTGCAAGACCCTGCCATGTTATTCTGACTGAGCTTTTCTACTTCAGTTTTGCTGTGTACTAGTGCATCTTCATATCATGTTGAGCTGAAAGCATTAAAGTATTTCCCTTGACATGATGCTTATGCTGAAAGTATGTTGGCAGGGTTACTAGAAAAATGGCTTCAGGCCATAATACTTGTTATTGCTTCAGTTCTGGGTTGTTGCATCAGTCTGTTAAGTAATTACCTTGTTCGTTAAACAGCGGCGAGCATGCCAAATAGGGGCATTTTGAGACATGCTAAATGCAACTGAAAGAACTATGTTAACTCATCCCCACCTCTGAACCCTTTCTAGAATAGTAATCTGCTGTGATGATACAACCTCTTGTTTCTGCTGTTCCTTTATCTCCGTTCATGTTATCATATGCCCTCAATGATGATTTCCTGTGGGGTCTGGTTGTCGAAAGAAGTACCTAGCTTTGCTGTGTCATGTACTTATGAGAAAATTGAGATTGTTACTAGAGAAAGATCTAATGCCATGTCATGTTTACTTTGTCGAACTTCCGAGGGTCAGGTCTCGGGAGTTTTGTTATGTGCAAATGGAAGTCATAGATATCTAGATAGATAGATAGATAGATAAATAGATACATTTTCTCTCTTTGGCAAGTTAAAAGGCCCACATAGATTTCGGCATCATCTGCTATGTTCAGGTCATCTCCTAAACCATGGTGAGCTACATGGAGAATCTGAATTTCGGCACTCAGTTATTTTTGACATTTCGCTCTGCTTAGAGGTTGTCTTGATGGGGTTACTGTCTTGTAGCTTCTCTCTACTTGATGCATTTGTTTTGAACTGAATCAAATTTGTCATATTTGTTTACTTGTGCCCTGTGCTACGATTTCTCTGCTACCTTAAGCATCTCTTGAAACCGCTTCATCATTCAGATTTACATAAAGGGCCAGGTGTTGTCTTTTCTTGAATATCGATTTTGCTTGGCACCATTAGGTGTAGAAGGTATATTCATGTAAGAAACCTAAAACTCCATTGTGTACATTAATGTGCATGTGTTCATGCAAGAAACCTCTGAACTCCTCCCAAAGGCCACGTCAGCTGCCAGAGTGTCGTATTTAGCCCCGTTGATCTGGACCAAATCTAAACCTAAGTTTGTGGAGCAGATTGAACATTCTGATACTTTTATGGAAACATTTTTAGCGCGAGCCACAACACTCGTACAATCGTAAAATAAATAAATATCTATGAGCAATTATAAGACGACAATATCTCTACTTCTAATGGAGCAGTTGGTAGTCTCGCTTCCAGGTTTTTTTTAGTTCCACCTCCCCTGGTTTTTTTTGGTACCTCCTCCCACCTCTGACTTATCCACCAGAAACCGAAGAAACCTCCTCCTGAGGCCCCAACCCGCACCCATCCACGTACCAAAAAAATAGACCTACGAAGGTTAACCAACGAAAAAAGACCTACGGTATGGTTTATTTTCGTCCGGTTTATTTTCGTCCCACCTCCCACCACCCCGCCCACTGGTTTCTTATCCATTGGTTTATTTTTCTCTCCACTCTTTTGTTTAAAAAATCAACACTTTCCTAATGACAAAAGATCACGGATCTAACTTTCCTACCTTAGCCAAATCAACGAATCTCTCTCATTAATGCAATTTGCTTTAGGAAACAAATAATATATTCTTTCCTACCTTAGCCAAATCAACGGATCTCTCTCATTAATGCAATTTGCTTTAGGAAACAAATAATATATTCTTTCCTACCTTAGCCAAATCAACGGATCTCTCCCATTAATGCAATTTGCTTTAGGAAACAAATAATAGATTCTTTCCTACCTTAGCCAAATCAACGGATCTCTCTCATTAATGCAATTTGCTTTAGGAAACAAATAATAGATTTTCAGGAAACAAAATAATGGATTTAAAGAAATTCATAAGTAAACCATTGACAAAAAAGATCTTATCGTGATAGTCGGTTTTGTAGTCGTTCGTTCGTTTTGCTCGGCTCCCTCGTTCGTTCGGTCCCACCTCTTTTATTTGCTCGGCTCTCTCGTGAGTTATCTCCTCTGATTTCTGATTTTCTCTCCACCATATCAGCGATAGAGCCCCCTCAAAGAAAAAATCAACGCCCCATTGCTTTTCAAACTCCTGAGCAAGAATTGGGTCTCCTACTCGCACGCCGCCGCCGCCCGCCCGTCCCCATCCGACTCGCACGCCGCCACTCGCCATAGGAACATCGCTGCACCTCGCGCCTCCTCCAGATCGTCTTCGAGGTTAGGCAACCGAGGGATTCGACGCTGCTGTCCGGAGCTACTTCGCCCACGATGTAAAGAAGGGCATGGGCAAGAGATCATGGCCTTTCGGGATTGCAACCATAGGGGTCAAGATGGTGCTGATCCGGCCGCCGGCCACACCCTAATCCTCTCCTTCTCTCACTCAGTACGACGGGCCGGCGATCAAGACAAGGTGGAGCATGCCGCAGCGGTGAAGAGCACTGCGGCCGCGCTACCATTGTAGACACCAGGCGCCATGGTGGGGACGAGGTGGTGCGGCCCTCGCCTGGAGCTCAAATCCAGCCCGGCGAGGACGGCGACGTGCTACCTACCGGTGACGACGACGACATGCTCCGGCTAACTGCCTCGACCTGGACAAGATCTTGATTAAGCACGTGCGATGGCGTCAGCCGAAGGTAATTAAGTACTCTTTCCTCTTCATCTCACTCTGCATCCTTGTGTGTTCTCTCTCCGTGTCGCTGAAAGGCACTCGGTGGCAGGGCGCACGCGGAAATGAGTTTACTAGGGGCCCGACGGGTGGGTAAGGGCGGGCGTGGAGATCACTGTTCCTGTGTGAGCGAACATTCTGCAAGCGTGTGTGACGAGGACGAAATTGGCACAGGCAATGGTGGGCAGTGGCGCCCACGGTCAGGCGGAGGAGAACACGAGAAACGAAGCCATGCGGCCGCATCAGGCATGTATAGCTGATCCATGGCTATGCATATTTGTGCCGGAATGGTTCAGATGGTCTTAACTGGAGGTATGTATGTACGTATTCTTTTTTATTATTGGAGAGAAGAGACCTAACTAGGTTTGCAATGGCACAAACGAACTATTTGAGTCTCAGTTTCTCATGTTCATGTAGTTAATAACACAACATATTATGGATTAAAATAAAGATGACCTGCATTAATTCGTCACTATGTATTTGCTGTAAGAGGAAATAAGTGAGTACAGCGACATTGACTTAGCACAGTGTTCTGTATTGTATTGGTCAGTATATGTTCCTCCCACATGCATGTGCTTCTTTAAATTGTTTATTATACAGAACCCTTCAAAATTATCTTATAATCTGCTTATACAGAGCATGATTTTAAGTTTGGTGCATTTTCTTACTTTGTTAGGCTACATGGTGTATCAGATTTAGGTCGGTTCAGAGGAAATCTGCGGGAGATTTGCATGAGATAGCGATAGTGTGGCACATGAAACAGCAAAAAATTATCAACGGGAGTGGTGGCTTGCTGCTGCTCAATCCCATCCCATCGGACCTAGCTGAATTAGTGCAACATGTCTAGAAAAGTCCAGGTCAGTTTAGGTGAACATCCATGGTCAACAAGGGTTAATGCCAAGGGTCATGATTTTCTAACTGTTGTAATTCATACTTCTACCTCTTCACCTTTCAGACATTGTCATGCAGAGGATGGAGCAGCTACTCAACATGGATATCACGCCTTTTACCTACATCATTGTTGAGTACATTTGGTATGTACACATTCCGGGGCCCCCACATTGTCGATGGTTTGTTGTCAGATGTATTGAACTATTGATCATGGACTCTGTTTGCTTAGATTGATTGATTTCTACGAGATCATGGTAATATTTGCACTTTATGGGAATATATCAGATTAGAATAGCACGAGAGCGAGTAGTGCTGGCCTTTTGGCCTTTTTGTGTAGCAAATGTGATCCATCTTGGCATGTATTGCCTTTTTTGCGAATTGCTATTATGTACTACTAGCAATTATGCCTTTCTTATTTTTTTTTTTACTTTTTTCACGATGCGTAAGGTTGGACGATCTGTGTTCGGTATCAACATCACCATCACACTTGTTCACTTATATGCCAAAGTTCGCAGTGTTTGCAGGGATGAGAATTTGAGTACAATATATTCCTTTCCTTGTGCTTTTTTAATCGCCTTTCCTTTAGTTTTTTGCTACATTGTAGATGAATGGAATATAATGTGCCCTGCTAACCCAGATGTTAATTAGTTATCTTGCAAATCACTTAATTTTTTATTGTAAATTTTATAGCTCATATTATTGCGGATCTCAAAGGTATACGTATATATATTTAACACATTTGGTGTTTATCCCCCGTTGCAACTCAAGGGTATTTAGCTAGGCCTAACTGCTCCGTCGCCGCGGGCTACACCGACCCCCTCTCTCCGTTCACAACCGCGAGTTGAGGAGGAGCACCATCAACTAGCTTGATTGGGTGTCCACTCGGATAGAAAAGAATATGAAGTACGTGACCATTGTAGCTACTGTTGAATTCAGGTATATACATTCATTGTTCATGCAATTTTGTCTATCATTTAACCAAATAACGAATTAGTGCATCTCAAGAAGGACAGAGGGTGAGAAGAAGAGAGGTTGTGCAGCTTGGAGTGGGTGATAATTTGCTACGCGACAATTAGGGATTTCAAGCAAGAGCAGCCGAGCAAAATCCATGTGATCAAGGTACCTCTGTTTACTCAATCCTACTAGGAAAGTTTTCAGATTATACTGGTTCCATGTTGTGATTGTTTGTAGAGAAATCTGGATTGTTGGATATTTAGTACCATACGGGGGGTTATATATTTAACTGGATTGTAAGTTCAGAAAGATTCAAGACGGACGGGCCAGCTCTGTATTAATAGTGTGTGCACTGTCTGTATATAACGCTCGTGGTGTAGTTTTTCTTAACCGGCTGTCTGCGTGTTGTTTTATCAGTGCATAAGGTAAAAAATATTGGTTCTAGCTGAAACATCTATTTCCCCTGCAGTGTACACCAAGTGCAGCATTATGGTTTTCTTAGTGGACCAACAGCGGCAAGATCGATCTGCCCAACAAGTCTGTTGATCTCTTCCGTGTTTCCAACGTGTGCCGGAGTCAATAAGTGAGATTTTTTTAACCCTTATGCTAATTTATGTAATTAGTTTAACTGTATTGAGAGTTTTACATGGTTTGGTTAGTGTCTCAAGGAATAGTTAATTGGTTAACTAATTAGCTCCAAGGTTTCTAATTCTAGCTGACTTCTATAACTAAGACCGTTTGTGTTCATGTTTAATATTATGAGGGTAATTCTCCTCCTCATGTGCTTTTTTTATTTCATGCAGTGCATGATAAAGGAGTTTCTTTTATAGGGCTTGTTTCTAATATATAAATTTTGTACCTCAACAATATGTGGTAACATATGCGCCATAGATTTAATGTAAAAACTGCATGTCTTTGCGCAATATAACATCTTTCTTTACATCATGGACTTTTGGATAAATAGTCCATATGTATTTACAGTCACCAGCTTGTGAGCATAGCTAGCTGTTTATTGTAGTTTTTGGTTCTGTGCATATGTTTCGTTCGCCATACAAATAAATGAACGTTAGTTTTAATATAACATCTCAATTTGGTTTGTACATGGCGAAGCAAGTCGGAAAATATCTTCTAGGGGGGAATGTTTTTGGGGAGGATTCCTGTGGTTTCGAATGAGCAGGTAGCACCCTGTTTTGTAATGCTCAAATATATTCTACTTAAGAACCTAGATTCCCATTTGTTGAAATTTTACTTCCACGTGTACATGGTTACTTTGATTGTTGTTCAGGTCCAGGCTGTCTATCACGCCATGAGAAGAGATATGAGGATGAAATACATCTTATGAATTACTGTTACTTATTCCTATTTAGTTCCTTCTATTTTGTAACGCTGACGTCCTATTGTATATCACATTGATATGCTTACAATTTGCTAAAATTGTATGCTTTAGAATGAACATGATTGCTTGCCTACATCTACAAATCTCAAGATTTATAAACAAATGGGTACATATTAAAAAAACGCGTGAGCAGTGGGGAGGACAACGATCTGGTGGTGTAAGTGTTTGGAGTGGCTGGGAAACACAACATTCATGGCTAAGGAGGGGGAAATATATGGGGCTCTCATCAGTAATGATGTGAGGCAGTGAGGATAGGCATTAAGACGCATGATCAATGTATGCTTTAGAATGAACATGATTGCTTTACATCATTGCCTACAGGTACAAATCTCAAGATTTAAAAACAAATGGGTACATATTAAAAAAATACGTGAGTAGTGGGGAGGAAAACGATTCGGTGGTGTAAGTGTTTGGAGTGGCAGGAAACACAATATTCATGGCTAAGAAGGGGGAAATGTATGGGGCTCACATCAGCAATGATATGAGCCAGTGAGGATAGGCATTAAGACGCATGATCAATGTTTCTATATATAAGTGTTAAAAAACATGTTTCTATATATAAATTAACCTGAACATAGAATAAGATCTCAAAGAGTGAACTTCTGATTATATTTGATGCTCTTAATTTGTAGCTGGGATAGTTGTTTTCCACCTCTTTTTTTTTTTTGAAACTTACATACTAGCAGGAGAATATTAGGACAAAATTTAGGTGGCACCAGATCAATCCCGTGGTAGAAAATGATGCCTTTGTTAATTGATTCATTTACCTGCGCTAGGCCCGTAGCAACGCACGGACATTCTACTAGTGTCTATAAAATGGCACACAATCCTGTTATCTGTCTTTTTTTTTCTTTCTTATCTAATGTTATCTGTCTTATATTCTTCTTTTCTTCCACTCGCAAGGATAGTCACATAGTATATCTCTTATAGACCAAAAATGCTAGATCGACGGACTTATACGGGGAATCAACGGACCCTCCCAACCAACTAAACGTGCCCCCCTGATTTTCAGGGTGGGGTGGGGCCTCTCCCTCCCCCTTGATCCAATTACAGATTGCCAACTAATCCTCACCCCGTAAAACGCCCTTAATTGTCCGTTGATGTAGCATTGCCGCTTATAAACAGCACAATGTGCTAGCATCAAAAAGTCTAGACTAGCTATATATGTGGAGGGATAATCCACATGCCACCAAGTAAACTACCCTTCTCGAAGTATCCTACCGACCTGATCCTCTTTAATTCACCACTGGGAACATGGTTCTTACCATCGTCTACCATGTAGTACATCTGGTCAGCGATGCCATTTGAGATTGTCAAGAATACCTTGTCACTAGGGACAACATTGTTTGAACCAAAACGACCGCAGCAGGTCTTCTATTTCCTCTCCTCCTCCCTCTCGCGACCGCGTCGCCCCCGCGCCTCCTCTCCGAGCCCTCCCCCTCCCCTCCCTCCTTGCCGCCGTTGCTGGCGTCCGGCGCCTGGCCTGGCCCAGGCGGCGCTGGCGGCGGCGGCCGTGGGCATTTCCGCTCTCGGGTCGCACTGACGCGGGGCGGTGCGGCGCCGCGAGGTGCTCCTAGGCGGCGGCGGTCCAGCGCGGCGGCGGGGCTCTCCGGCGTGGTGGCGGGTGATCTACTGGGCTCTCCGGGCCCCATCTGGGTCTGGGCGGGCCGGCGGCGGGGAGGGTCATCGGCGTGGCTTCTGGGAGGCAGGGGAGCGCCGATGGACGGGTGGATGCTGGCGGCGCTGGTGCCGCCCTGCTGCAGCGTGGCCGGCGGGGCTTTACGGGCCCGATTTGGGCCTGGCCGGGTCAGGGGTGGCCTGGTATGCCCTGCTGCTGCGTCCGGACGGCGACCGCGACGGTGCCGGAGACTCGGGCCTCCCGCACGACAGCGGTGGAGGTAGTTCCCTCGCGCGTGGCTCCGGTGCTGCTGCTCCTGTCGCCTCGTGCGTCTCTCTCCTTCCTCTTGGCCTCGTGGTGGTGATCTCAGTGAGGCGGCGTGGGTGGCGTCAAGACCGCGGTGGCGCATGCTGGTGGGCGACGAGGTGGCTGGTTGGCTTCGGCCTGGTTGGGCGGTGGGGTTTGGAGTGCGGGAGAAATCCCTTGCCGGCTCTTCCGGCTCCGATGCGGTGACACCTGCGGTTGCCACCATCCCTTCCTGGAGGGTGTCGGAGGTATCCATCCCCCTCTCCCTTCTGCGTGCCGGGGGAAACCCTAGGACACGTCCGGGCAGCAGCGTCGTCGATGTCGCATCCCTTCTTGGAGGTGCTGCTTGGTACGCGGCGGATAGGAGCCTTGGTCTATGGTGGGTCGATTCTGGAGGGCGCAGCGGTGGCGGGTCATCCGCGCTTTGTCGAGCTGCCGTTGTTGGCATTTCTTTCTTCTTCTTCTTTGTTCTTTCTCTTTTCTTTTGGGCTTGTTGTGCTTCTCGCCCGAGCATTGCTATGTGATCGGTGTTGGTTGCTTTGTAATACAAAGCGGGGGAAACCCTTTTTGGGTAACAAAAATGACAATGGTGCGAGTAGTAGATGCAATTTCTCTCCACCCCTCCGCGCATGTTTGCCGGCACGTGAACCGCCTTAGAGAATTTCTTCCCCAAAAACAAGGCATGGTCATGCAAGCTTGTCACCTCGAGCCACTTGTGCTTGCGATGTGCCTTCAACCCGACGGTGCAGATGTCGATGAGTTTGAACACCTTGAAGAACGGATCGACGTTTGGCAACCATTTGCGGATCAATGCCATCACAAGCTCGCCTTGCAGATCTAAGATGTATCTCGTGCCACCATAGTCGGTGTCGTCGAACCATTGCACATCTACCTGACGTTCAACAACGATCACCGGTGCGCCGTCCTTGTTCAAGCCAATGTCGAACTTGGAGAGTGCCCTTCCGTAGTGTAGGCCATACAGCTCGCCATTACAGAAGGCGATGTCGGCGAGACCTGCCCTAGGGCAACCTTGTACCATATGTTGGATCCTCCAGGATCATTTAGCATAAGTTTGAGCCACAAACTTATCAGGAGATGTAAATTACCTTGTTCTGAAGGTCCTGCCATCTCCTTCTTAGTAAATCTGCACCACCTAGAAACCAGATCAGGTGGCAATGAAGGAACTTCCCAGTGCTCCTGTGCAAGCTTGATCAGCAACTTGTGGATGTGTGTGTGAGTGGCTTTCTTAGAGCAGCAGCAGCCGACCACCTCTCCTCTTATCCTTATCCCCTAGTTTTCTTTAATGCACAGTGCACCAGGGGGCCTCCACCTGGTTGGAGAGGAGCTGCCCCTGATCAGGGCAGCTCAGCAGTGAACTGTAGCTGGCTACAGTATCCACCGCCCTACTGTAGCTCATTAGATTAATTCTTAATCTTTAACCTTAGAAACATAACAGCCACAGTTAGTCTTTAAGATCATAATATCCAACATTCTCCCCCTTGATCGTAAGGCTAACATTATAAGCTCATCTTTCAACAAAATAACGCATCAAGACGAAAAGATTGCAGTGGTCAATTAAGTACCACTGAACCCAGTGACTATGATACATCATTCCATATCAAAATGAACCTTCTTATACTTATGAGCTCCATAAACTTTATTCGCATAAACCATCAACTTAATTTACATTATTCTTTACATAAGCATCATAAACATTACAAACATTACAGGCTCATCTCTTGATAAAATGGTACACCAAGACAATAGATTACAACAGTCAATTAAGTACTGCTGAACCAATTGACTATGGTTCCCATTTGATCTCAAAATGAACCCATTCGGGGAGATGGTGTCATAATGGTCCCAACTTTGCCAGGATCAAAGGCTTTCAACCAAACCCATACCGGTAATGTGCTCTCTGAAAACACTGGGTGGTAAGCCTTTCGTGAGCGGATCCGCCACCATCAACTTAGTATTGATGTATCTGACATTAATTGTCTGATCCTGGACTCTGTCTTTCACAACAAGAAACTTGATGTCAATGTGCTTGGCAGCATCACTTGACTTGTTGTTACTCGAAAATATCACTGCGGGTTGATTATCGCAGTAGAGTGTGATTGGCCTGGAAATGCTATCAATCACTCTCAGTCCCGGGATAAAATTCTTCAGCCATACTGCCTGCCCGGTGGCCTCAAAACATGCTACAAATTCTGCCTGCATTGTCGACGATGCAGTGACAGTTTGTTTGGAGCTTTTCCATGATATAGCTCCATTTGCGAGGGTGAAGACATAACCTGATGTGGATTTCTTAGTATCAACACACCCCGCAAAATCAGCATCTGAATAACCCACTACCTCGAGGTTATCAGATTTCTTATATATAAGCATGAGGCCTTTAGTGCCTTGCAAGTAACGCAAGACTTTCTTAGCAGCCTTACAGTGATCCAGACCTGGATTAGACTAATATCTGCCAAGCATCCCGGTCACGAATGCTAAATCAGGGCGAGTGCACACTTGTGCATACATAATGCTTCCAACAATTGAGGCATAAGGAATTGACTTCATCTGCACAGATTCATGATTATTTCTTGGGCACTGAAAAGTCCCAAATTTATCGCCCTTAACAACAGGAGCAGGCGAGGCTGAGCACTTATGCATATTGTACTTTTTCAATACCTTTTCAACATATGCTCTCTGAGACAACCCCAAGGTCCCTCTGGATCTATCTCGGTGAATTTCAATTCCTAAAACATAACCTGCTTCACCGAGATCCTTCATATCAAATTTCGAGGATAAAAACCTCTTAGTTTCCAGCAGCATATTTTTGTCATTGCTGGCTAAAAGTATGTCATCAACATACAGTATCAGGAAGATAAAATTACTCCCCCTGAACTTGACATAAACACAATTGTCCACTTTATTCTCTTCAAAACCAAATTTCCTTATTACTTCATCAAACTTGAGATACCATTCCCTTGATGCTTGTTTCAAGCCATAGATGGATTTCTTCAGATGACATCCTAAATGTTCATTCCCTTCCACAACAAAACCTTCCGGTTGTGCCATGTATACATTCTCACGTAAGTCACCATTTAGAAATGCCGTTTTGACATCCATTTGATACAGCTCCAAATCATAATGGGCCACAAGTGCCATAATTATTCTGAATGAGGTTTTAGAAGAGACGGGTGAAAATGTTTTCTTTATAATCAATCCCTTCTCTTTGAGTGAAGCCTTCACTAGTAGAAAACAGGGCTTTGGTTGAGGCAGGATAAGGGCATTAATCCCGGTTCACTCACGAACCGGGACCAAAGGTGGCATTAGTCCCGGTTCGTGAGGCGCAGGCATCAGTCCCGGTTCGAACGGGACCTTTAGTCCCGGTTGGAGACACCAACCGGGACTAAAGGGTCTGCGATCGGCCTCGAACGGTGCCAGCCCCTTTAGTCCCGGTTGGTATCTCCAACCGGGACTAAAGGCCCCCCCTTTAGTCCCGGTTGGAGATACCAACCGGGACTGGAAAAAAAAATTCAAAATTTTTTTCCAAATTTTTTTTCAAAATTTTTTTTCCAAATTTTTTTCCCAGCCCTTTAGTCCCGGTTGGTGTCTTCAACCGGGACTAAAAGTCTATCTTTAGTCCCGGTTGGAGATACCAACCGGGACTAAAGGGGGGGCCCCTAAACCCTAAAACCCTTTACCACATTAATGTTAGAAAAATCATAACTAAATCATTGTAATTCAGAAAAATACAAATAATATATCAAAATTTGCAGAAAAAAAAGTTTTGTCCGATGAAACAACAACTTTTCCGTTTCGACAAATTTTTAAAATCACCAAATTCCAAAGGGAAAATAGAGTTTTTGGACGTTTTAGACGTTTTTAGGGTTTAGGGCTAGGGTTTAGATTTCTAAGTTTAGGGTTATGTTTTAGAGTTTGACCCTTTAATGTTTACTGTTTAGAATAGAGTTTCGGACATTTTAAGTCCCGGGTTTAGGGTTTTCAGAGTTCATTTGTAGTGCTTTTCAATTTCAGGATAATTTAGCTCAAAAATCATTAAATGCATGAAAAAATAGCAAATAAAGTCAAAAAAGGTTGAAATTTAAGGATGTGGCTTTGAATGGTTCATATTGAACACACAAAAATTCTGGAGTTGAAATAAGATTAAAAAAAATGAAATGTCTTTGTAACAGCTGAGTTTTCGTCTGAAACCCTGCTACTTCGAAAGAGATGGTCCAGTTTGTACACAAAGTGCATCCAGTTTTTGCCATAACCCTCTCAACTTTTTAGCACAAGCTATTTGGGTGAAATGATGGTACCATGCCAAGTTTCAACCTTTTCAGAGTTCATTTGTAGTGCTTTTCAATTTCGGGCTAATTTAGCTCAAAAAATCATTAAATGCATGAAAAATAGCAAATGAAGTCAGAAATGATTGAAATTTGAGGATGTGGCTTTGAATTGTTCATATTGAACACACAAAAATTCTTCAGTTAATATAAGTTTAAAAAAAATGAAATGTGGTCAAACTGTGGTCAAACTACTAAATAATTATTGTTTTTTAGAATAATAGTTTCAAACTCAAAAGTGAAGCGTGTGACATAATGGTCACATTTTCTGATAATAATGGATATATTATTTGTCGAATTTTGATTTACAGATTTAAAGATATTAATTATGCCATATTAAATGAATAAACGACATAATAAATAATATCATTACTATTTTATTTTCATTGAAATTCATATTATTATTACTTATTATTTTGAATTTTTTGTTATTTTGGATTTTTTTTTTGTTTTTTGAGAATTTTTGATTTTTGTAAATTTTTTCATTTTTTTGAAGTATTTTTTAGTTTTTAAATTAATCATTGTTGTTTGTTAATCATTGTTGTTTATTTTAATAATTGTTTGAAATTTAAAAAATTAAATCATGTGACATCAAGACCTAAGGGTTAACAGGATTGATAGCTTACTATTGTCAGGAAAACAACAAGTGCAGACTTGGAAACTAGGGGGAATAGAACCTGAAAGTTAAGCGTGCTGGGCTGGAGTAGTGAGAGGATGGGTGACCGGCCGGGAAATTAGACGATTTGGAATGAGTGCTGATTAGAGATTAGAGATTAAATACTGAAGCAGTGAGGAGGGGTGATTAGAAATTAAATTGTCAAATAATTCAAAGATTTGAAAATCGGAAAAAAAATTGAAAAAAAAATTTGAATTTTTTTTTCGAAAAAATTCCTTTAGTCCCGGTTGGTGTTAACAACCGGGACTAAAGGCTCACCTTTAGTCTCGGTTGGTAACACCAACCGGGACTAAAGGTCCTCCAGCCCCCGCCCAGCCAGCGGCCACGTGGAGGGCCTTTAGTCCCGGTTCGTAACAGAACCGGGACTAAATGGGGGGACCTTTAGTCCCGACCCTTTAGTCCCGGTTCCAGAACCGGGACTAAAGGCCCTCTGGAACCGGGACTAAAGGCCCTTTTTCTACTAGTGCTTTTGCCACAAGCCTTGCCTTAAACCTTTCGATATTCCCTTTGGAGTCACGTTTGGTCTTATAGACCCATTTGCATCCAACCGTTTTGGCTCCTCTGGGAATTTCTACTAAGTCCCATACATCATTAGTACTCATAGACTTCATTTCCATCTTTCATAGCATTAAGCCATTCAGATGAAAATTCACTTTGCATAGCTTCCTTAAATGATGTAGGATCATTGTCCAACATCGACTCATTCAAATCTTCACTCATATAAGTGAGATAATCATCAGGAATAGCAGGCTTTCTAGTCCACTGTGACCTTCTGAGAGGTTCATTAATTGGCACATCATTAGTAGCTTGAGACTGCTGAGAACTTTCAACAAAAACATCATCAGGTGTGACATCTGAAACAGTCACAGGAGTCTCAGCAGGTGTTGCATTAATGATCCTTTCAGCAGGAGGTGCAGCATCAGCAGGCACCGGGAAAATAGGTTCTTGAATAATTGGAGTCGGGACATATTCCCGTTTTTCCTCCAAAATTATTTCCCGGGGTGTCATTCTCCCCCTCATCATATCATTTTCCAAGAACATAGCGTGTCTTGTTTCAACAAATTTTGTTGCCTGATTTGGACAATAAAACCGATATGCTTTGGATTTGTCAGGATAACCAATAAAATGGCAACTGACTGTCTTGGGGTCTAATTTCCCCATAATTGAATTGAAAATCCTTGCTTCAGCTGGACAACCCCATACATGAAAATAATTCAGGGTCGGTTTTCTCCCAGTCCATAATTCATACGGTGTTTTAGGCACCGATTTACTGGGAACCCTATTGAGAATATGTGCTGCTGTCTTATGGGCTTCCATCCATAAATTTATCGGCAAAGTGGAGTGGCTTAACATACTCCGCACCATATCCATAAGAATGCGGTTCCGCCTTTCAGCCACCCCATTTTGCTGAGGTTCGCCCGGTGCTGAATACTGGGCCATAATGCCATTTTCCTGTAGATATTTTGCAAACGGTCCAGGAGTTTGGCCATAAGTAGTATGTCTGCCATAGTACTCACCACCACGATCAGATCTCACAACTTTAATCCTTTTGTTACTTTGATTTTCAACCTCAGCTTTGAAAATCTTGAACTTGTCTAATGCCTCTGCTCTTTCTTTAATGGGATAAATATATCCATAACGGGAGAAATCATCGGTGAACGTTATGAAGGAATTAAAACCATCCACCGATCTCACATTAAACGGACCACATATATCCGTGTGAATTATTTCCAAAACTCCCGTGCTTCGGTTTGCACCTTTCTTAATTTGCTTCGCATATTTTCCTTTGATGCAGTCGATGCAATGATCAACATCCGCATCTGAAAAATCGAGAGAAGGAAGAACTTGATCTTTAATGAGACGCTCAATCCTCCCCCTTGAAATATGGCCTAACCGATAGTGCCATAATTTCGAAGAAGTCTCATTATCATTGCGCTTGCGTTTGTTACTGACATTCATATTCGAGGTAGAACCCACATTATTCACATCATCACAGAGGGAAATTACATAAAGTTTGTCTTGTCTGAAGGCAAGACCAACATTATTACTGTCATACATAATTATACATTGCTTATTCCCAAAGTGACAAACATAACCATCATCATCTAAGCATGAAACAGAAACTAAATTCTGTTTCATTGAGGGTACATAAAGAACATCATGAAGTAGAAGCTTGAAGCCGGTATGAAGTATGAGAGTAAAATCTCCAAGTGCCTCGGCGTCAGCTTCAACACCATTAGCAACTCTAATGGTTCTTTCCCCTCTTTTTAGGGTCCTCCTCATATGGAATCCCTACAACGAGTTTGAAATATGAATCGTCGCACCTGAATCAATCCACCAAGTGTTGGTGGCATAATTAACATAAAGGGATTCTTCAACAAAAGTAATTACATCAGTACCTTTATTGTTGAGCCATCTCTTAAAACCAAAGCAATCCTTTTGCTTATGCCCACCTTTTCCACAAAAGTGGCATCCATTGGGATCTTTCCCTTCCTCATTAGGAGCTTTTTCAGGCTTCTTTGGTTGAGAGCTTTTGGAAGACTGGCCTTTATCCTTAAATTTATTAGGCTTAGGCTTCATATAAATTTTAACAAATTTATTGCACCTCTTCTTTTGTGAAACCTTGAATTGATTTGCATGCTCAATTCTGTCAGCCTTTAGCCTTTCTTCTTCTTGCACACAGCGTGCGATCATTTCATCAATGCTCCATTTCACATCCATTGCATTATAGTTAATCACAAATGGAGCGAACTCTTGGGCCAGAGATGACATAATAAAATGGACAAGAAAACCATCAGAGATTTCCATTTCCATAGTCTTGAGTTTGGCAGCCATGTTGCATTTCTTCATGATATGCTCTCGAAGACTTCCAGTGGGATCATAGTTTTCATCAATTAGTCTCCTAATAAGACTTGTTGCATAAACCTTAGAAGACCCCTTAAATTGATTCTCAATTTTCGCAAAATACCCTTTAGTTGTCTCACAGTCATGAAGGGCTCCCCTCATACTCTGTGTAATGGAACCCTTTATCATCATAAGGCATTTGCGATTAGAGTCATCCCACTTAGCCTTCGTAACATCATAATCCTTCTTGAGGGCATCATAATTTTCATCATTTTCTTTAGGTGCCTCAGGAGGATCATTAAGGAGAGCATAGTCAATATTGAGTAAGGCCATCGTTATTTCAAGTTTCTCCTTCCATGTAGCATAATTGCTACCATTAAGTTGCACAATGCCATTAAGCATTCCAGCAATATGAGAGACATTATGTGCTGCAAAAGAAAATTCAAAATACTTTAGTAAGCATCATCATCATATTTAAATTTTATTGATCATATTCAAATCAACTTTGGCCAGAGATGAAAATGAACAACAAAATTTTGTGGACAAATATTCATCAATTAGCTTTGGCCAAATTGATAAATAAAGCCACACTTTAATGATCCTCACTTTATTAGTTTCTTCTACTAACCCGGTTCACATCAGCTTTGGCCAGAAGTGAAACGGATTAATAAAAGAATTTTGTGATTTAAATGCCCGTCAAATAACTTTGGTCAGAATGACAAAGCATAAAACCACACTTAATTTGAGGATCCATTAAACTTTATTTCGCAGCGGAAACATTATTTCATAATGACCACACTAATTTTCATCATCAAAATAAAAAAACACCATAATGAAAAATAACTTAACATAATTAATTTGCAGCAAGAATAATTTAAACATGGCACGGCATGATACATTAAAATATAACAAAAATTAAATATTTAAAGAATTAAATTGTTAAAATCGACATAATAATTCATACATCAAATTTAGCCCTAAAAAATGTTCACTTTATTGCATAAATGTGAACATTATCAGGAAAAATATCTGACATTTTTTTTCCTGAGTTTATTTCTGTTCTCAACAGAGAATTTTCTTTAGCCTTTTTTTTGGGCAAAATAGTTTGCCACTGAGCTGGGCCGCAATGGCCTGCTGGCCCAGCCGAACCGGCCAGCCACAGCAGCCAAAACAGCCGCAACCCCGAAACCTAATACATTCGCTCCCCTCCCCAATCCCCTTTCTCTCCCACGCAGCAGCGGCGAACGCGAGAGAGAGAGCGAGGAGCAGCGGCGACCGCCGACCAGAAGTGGAGGAGGGTGACGGCACCGGTGAGTCTCACTCGCCGGGGTCCCGTGCGGCTTTGGCCTGCGCGAGACTCCGTCGAGCGGGGCTATGCCGGCGTCCCTGCGGCGGCGGCACACGAGCAGGCATCCCTGCGACGGCGCAACCGTCTTTCGGCACGGCAGCTGAACCCCAACGACGATGGGCGCGCGAGGAGGCACAGCCACCACCGGTGCAGCGGATGGCAAGGCCGCTCGGGTGTGAGCCCGAGCACACCCGCAAACATAAGGAGGCGGCTCCGACGCCGCCGTGGCCAGCGACGACGATGAGGCCCATAAGGCGAGCATCCGCTGCTCTTAAATCATCACCATTAGCATTAGGATTTGCCCCAATTTGGGAAAATTTCATTACTTTAGAGTTAGGGTTCGTCAGAGGATTGGGGAATTTCTTTAGTTAGGATTTGCATTAGATCACATCATCCCCAACCCAATCAGTCTTTAACCGAAACCACAACATTAATCCAGGAGGGAATCAATCAATTTGATCAGCTAGGGTTTCAGATTTTGGGGAAACTTTAATATGCATGTTTAACTAATATGTTTCCCCTTTAATTCATGCATAAGCCGAAACCACAGCCCCATAAAAGATAGAAATTAATTGATTCCTTAGGTTAAGGTTTCAAATTGGGGAATGATCTTTAGTGTTTATGCATAATCAATTCATTCCCCTTTAATTCAAGGCATAAATTAAAACCATAACCATGACAGAGGAGGGAGAAGAGGGATTTCTTCCAGGGTTTCCAGAATTGAGGATTTTGCTTTAGACTTGTAACTTTAATCCCCTTCAAATCATCATCAAAATGAAATCCCAGAACATCATATAATCTGTTAGGGTTAATTACTTAAAACTTTAGGGCCAAATAAGATCAAGCCATGATCTTGAGGAAGAACAGCTTGATTCCTTAGCTTAAACATAACATATTAAGCATGATCTAGAGCTTGTAGGGCTCAAACTTAAAGCTAGTGGCTCTGGTGCCATTGTTGGATCCTTCAGGATCATTTAGCATAAGTTTGAGTCACAAACTTATCAGGAGATGTAAATTACCTTGTTCTGAAGGTCCTGCCATCTCTTTCTTAGTAAATCTGCACCACCTAGAAACCAGATCAGGTGGCAGTGAAGGAACTTTCCAGTGCTCCTGTGCAAGCTTGATCAGCAGCTTGTTCTTGAGAGAGAGAGGAAGAGGTGGATGTGTGTGTGAGTGGCTTTCTTAGAGCAGCAGCAGCCGGCCACCTCTCCTCTTATCTTTATCCCCCAGTTTTCTTTAATGCACAGTGCACCAAGGGGCCTCCACCTGGTTAGAGAGGAGCTGCCCCTGATCAGGGCAGCTCAGCAGTGAACTGTAGCTGGCTACAGTATCCACCGCCCTACTGTAGCTCATTAGATTAATTCTTAATCTTTAACCTTAGAAACATAACAGCCACAGTTAGTCTTTAATATCATAGTATCCAACACCATCCACTCACCTTGCGCACAACCAATTCTGCACAGCGCGACGCCACAATCGCTTGTCATGGCGGTAAGGATGCAACTGTTTGAGGTTGGTGGCTCGGAGAATACAGCTTTCCTTTCGATGGACATGACTGGGCCATGGTGCTGGCTCTTGCAGACGCCCGTGGCCTGTGCATCGGCCAGCCTCACCTGGGCGCCGGAGAAGATGTTTGTGATCCTGAGCGAGCCCAGCCAGGACGAGACGACCCAGCCGCCGTCGTGCCCGCCGACGAGCCGCCGCCTAAAGCGCTCGCTCATGAGCCGCAGTTCCATGACGGTGCCGTCCTCGGGACAGTAGAGGCGCTTTACCCCGTTATCTTGGTGCGGCGATAGGAGCAGCCACGGGAGCACCGCGATGGGTGGTGCCCCGTGCGCCGCGGTCCGCCACGCCCGGCAAACGGCGGCGAAACGTACACGGCCGCGTGGGGAGGCGATCAGGCTGTAGATGACGACGAGGAGATCGTCTGGGAGGTGCGTCGCCATGGCGTGCACGATTCGTCTCCTGTTTGTCGCGGACATGGTTGACGTAAAGGTACCTCTCCCGATTCCAGGTAGCAAAAGAGTCGTAAAAACTTTGGGCACGAATCGTATCGCCACCAAAGTTAATTAGTAATACCATAAATAACTTTCCGTTTCCTTGTGAAAACATCTATTTTTCTAATCTAAAGATTGAACGATCGAGTGGTACAGTACGTACGTGCATGGGATTCGATCAGATTATCCTATTCCTAGCTATAGCTGTATAATTTTCTGTTACAGATCATCACATATCTTTATCTTTACTTATTAATAAAGCAGCTATCGCTTTTGCCCGTCCGTCATTAAAACTGCCCCTAAAGTTGCAACATATTACCCACCAATGCCACCGGTAAGTGAGAAAAACGTTTGGTTTCTTTTTTTTGTCCGCGCTCGCCAGAGCTCAATAAGAGGAGATCCCCCAATGTGCTGTAACCATGCGCTCCTTGAGCTACCGCGCTGGAGATTGTGGGTTCGATTCCCACACCGCCCGTTTTTCTTCGAAAGATCAAATACTTTTTGAATTTTTCATATCTTTGAAACCCTAACTCCAAATCTGACATGTCATATATGAAAATTCATCAGAAAAATGTGTAGATTCCAAATATGCTATTATCATTAATTTTTGAAATTATATTCAGGGTGCAAAAGTGCAAACTTAAATAATACCTTCTTTATATGATGAGATATTTTAGAAATGCCTATTACATATGTCCTTAAGATTGGTTGTTTTTGGTGGAGCTATCCAATATGTTTGCAACCAAATTAAGTTTTGAACTGAATTATGATTGCAAATACACACAAACGCACATATGCAAACACATATATGACAAAAATAATGCTCTTATACACATGCTATCATTAAATACTAAAATGTACTTTGCTATTTTCATTCTAATGCAATATTTTTTGGGCATCACCGAGAAACAACAACAAATGCGTAAACATATACTGGCAACTAGGTAGATATTTATGTTGTATAATGAATTCTAAACACCTTGAGTACACTTTAAAAATCATCACACCTTTATGTTTTTGCACAACACCACTTATCATGTTGTTTGTTGCGTGGCATCATGAAAGATTTCAAGGGATTTGCTGATGTCGTCAAGTGTGTGTATGAGGCGTGAATTTTTTTCTCCCGTTGCAACGCACGGACATATTTGCTAGTACATTAACCAAAGAGAATACATCCCTTGATTTCCCGAACATCCAAGAGGGTTCAAGACTAAAACGATCATATTTGTTTTGACCAAAAGCCTTAGGTACAAATATCATGTCCCAAATCTTTGATTTGCTTGCATTAAAAAAAAGTGGGATTTTTTTTGGGGTAGGGCCAGCAAAGTCAAATGCATATGTGCAAATGAAATGAACACGTGACCGTAGTGTTACAGTACCTAAAAAGTGTATTTATGTGCATAAATATGTCAAGATGGATATATCAGAGTAAAATGCACCGGGAGTCACCCAGCTTGTCCGAGTGAATTGCAAAATACCACCACATTCTAAGACTACTCACAGTGAGGAGTAACTTGAAGTAGTAACATGCATATGTTACTAGTCTATGTTACTACCTTCATAGTGGGAAGTAATATATGTGTGGTGTCATGCAACACTTTATTTATTAGCTTATAGGCTCATCTTATCTTGGTATGTGTGATATTACTCATAGTATGAGTAACTAGCTATGTTACTCAATTCATCTCTCTTCTTATTAAATCATTGTCACATAAGCAAATTTGGTGAGTTGGATCTTATGTTACTGCTGAAGTTACTCCCACTGTGGGTAGTCTAAATTCACTTTCGGATTTGCCACCACATTCCTTGGGCGCCCCAAAAATCTACCAGTTTTCTTACTAATTTTCCCAATAAACACTTATGACTGATTTGGGACAAATTAAACCAATTTCTGACATGTTGGACCCACAGATCAGGTCCACGTGGCACTAAAAGTCAACACAAACGACATTGACCGTCAAGTTGGATGTGGGACCCATCCTTTAGAGCTTGCTACCATATTCCTTTCTATGGCATTTCTTCAAACAACTTGCACGCAGAGGGCCGACAGTTCTCGCCAGCGAACGGCGACAGTTCTTGAAGCCGAGCAAGATCGTAACTTCGTCCCCGGCCACACCCTACCGAGACCCTGCTCCCTGCCCTGAAGAACGACACCATGGCCGCCACCAAGCTTCAGCCACACACCCCCTCGGCCATGGCTAGCCCAACACCGTCCACGCGCGTCACAGAAGCAGGAAGCAAGGGGGACAGTGGCGCGGTCTTCCCTGGCCTGAGAAGGCTAACACAGCGGCTTGCGCGCATGGTGGCGAGAGCAAGCCATGGCAGGGCCATCTGTCACTGCGGCGCGCGCTGTTGCCGATCCGTGGCCGGCTCTGCTCAGCAACAGTTGGGCGAGCGAGCACAATGTAAGGAGGAGGCGCTGGGGAGAGAGAAGGAGAAGGGGAAAGGGGGCGTGGCTGCCGGAGGCGGGCTCATCGGCGACGCGCCCGGCCGGGGGAGTCGGCAGATCATGAGCGAGGTGGCAGCTGTCGGCTAGAAGGAGGTGGACGAGATTTGTGGATTGGGCCCTGACAGGTGGCCCCTCCTTTT
Organism: Thinopyrum elongatum; assembly: GCA_011799875.1. Lineage (NCBI taxonomy): Eukaryota > Viridiplantae > Streptophyta > Magnoliopsida > Poales > Poaceae > Thinopyrum > Thinopyrum elongatum. The sequence goes on from CM022301.1 coordinate 576,856,254, forward strand.
AACTTAATAGTCAACTTCATTTATGTTGACTTTTAGTGCCGCGTGGACCTGACTAGCGGGCCCGGTACGTTAGAAATTGGATTAATTTGTCTCAAACCATCATCAGTGTTTATTGAGAAAAATAGTAAGGAAATTGGTACATTTTTGGGGCGCACAAGTAAAGTGGTGGTAAATCCGAAAGTGAACTTAAAATGTGGTGGTTTTTTGCAATTCACTCCAGCTTGTCCAGTGCATGATTGGTTGCACAACTTGGAAACTGATATCACCTGGTCACAAAACTTGTAAACACTAAGCATTAGGTCGAATTGTGGTGACGTGCCGTGTTTTTCTTGCAACAAACACCCCGTACTTTCTCCTCTCTTTTTTGTTTCTTTTTATTACCTCATTCGCTGTAGCTGATACCCGCGCAAGTTATTATTTGGAGACACAAAACAAACGCAAACTCTCCATTAGAGATGATGCTGAGGCACATCGTGGGTGATGATTTCCTTAACTGACACTATGTTTTCTCAGTTCGGAGTGCTAACCATATCAGTTAGGTCTTGACCACGAACAATCAGGACCAAAACAAAAGAAATCAGACACTAACATGAGTGATTACCATTAAACATGGCCTAGTTGCAGTTCCAACTGAGATTAAGATTGCCCTGGTACCAACGTTGGAATAAAACCTTAGGGATAAAACATCATTAGTCCCTAATCAAGAACATCTGAAGCGGAAGTATGTGTACCTGAGGTATACGTCCACATCAATGGTGGGACCGCAAGCTCATGCTTAATTGGCGCAGGCATTGTGTAGGCGATCTAGTTGTGCATGAATAACAACGGCCCATGTTATTCTGACAGCACTTTTCTGCTTCAGTTTTGCTGTGTACTAGTTTATCTTTAGCAAAACTGTTTAATTAAATTGACTGTAAGAGCATATAATTATATAATTATCCATGAAGTGGAAGAAAAGAAGAATATAAGACAGATAACAAGGTTGTGTGCATTTACATTACGGTACCCGTGTATATTCCCACTGGAGTGATGGTGCCAACCAAAATTGATACTCAAGATAAGAAAACACCTAGCATTGGGATTCTCTGGTAGCAATCTGAATTTTCTCCTAAATACTTGACACAACAAAGCCTTTTGATAATCATATCCTACAAGGAATCATCATTAAGGGCACATGAAAGCATGAAAGAAACAGCAAAAATAAGATGTTATGTCACAACAGACTACTATGAAAGAAAGAGTTCAAAGGTGGGGATGAGTTAACATATATAGTTCTTGCAGTTTCACATCCCCTGTCTCAAGCTGCTACTAGTGCAGTTTAATGAACAAGATGTTTACTTATTACACGCAAAAAAAAAAACAAGATGTTTACTTAGCATACATTTTAGGTAAATAAGGGGAAGCAATAACCAATATTATTATGACTAGCAATTTTTCTAGTAACCCTGCCTGGATACTTTCAGTATAAGCATCATTTCAAGACAAATAAAACTTTCCTGCTTTTAGTTCAAGATGATATCAAGATAGTCGATGTGCCCTAGTTATTGCACATCTAAGGCCCTGTTTGTTTGGGCATTTGCTTTTGCTTTTTGCAGCTTTTCCATTTTGACCAAAAAAACCATAAAAACTCCTAAATATGTCCTTTTGAAGCTTTTATGGCTTTTGATGCATCAATATAACAATATTTGGCTTCAAAAGTCATAAAAGCTTCAAAAGCACCTATTTAGGAGTTTTTATGGCTTTTTGGCCAAAGTGGAAAAGCTGCAAAAGCAGAAGCAAAAGCCCAAACAAACAGAGCCTAAGTGACTCACTCAAGTATGAAAAGAAAAAAGAAAAGAGAAAAAAGGGTGTGTCTAAGGCACATCTAGATGTGCTCTAATTATTGCACATCTAAGTGAGTGAATCAAGTATAAAGAGGAAAAGAAAAAAGAAAAAAAAAATATCCACACGAATCTCAACGTAAGATCAATGACATAAGACTTAGATGTGCAATATTTATGGCACATCTAGATATGCTTTAACAAAACTGGAGAAAAAATACCCACATAAATCTCAGTGTAAGATCAATGATATAGGATTTCGATGTGCAATACTAACGGCACACCTAGATGTGCTTTCTAAAGTCTAGACTAGTTATATATGTGGAGGAAGAATCCACATGCCACCCTGTAAATCACCCTTCTTGAAGTATCCTACCGACCTGATCCTCATTAAGTCACCCCCGGTGACGTCTTTCTTTGTGTCGTCTTTCTTGTAGTACGTCTGGTCAGGGATGTCATTCGAGATTGTCAAGAATACCTTGTCACCAGGGATGACGTCATTTGGACCTAGACGACAACTGTGTGAGTAGTAGATGCAATTTCTCTCCACCCCTCCCTGCATGTTTGTTGGCACGTGAATCGCCTTAGAGAATTCGTACCCCAAAAACAGGGCGTGCTCACCCAAGCTTGTCACCTCCAGCCACTTGTGCTTGCAATGTGCCTCCGATCCGCCGATGCAGATGTCAACGAGCTTGAACACCTTGAAGAAAGGCTTGTGTTCTGGCAAACACCTATAAATTGCTGCCATCGCAAGCTTGCCCTGCAGATCGAAGATGTAACAACCGGCATAATCCATGTGTGGTCCTTATGATTGGTGCGGTTGACCCTTTGCATGGCTAGCCGATGTTCTCCAGTGGTCATTGGTGCACCGTCCTCGTTCACGCCAATGTCAAACTTGGCGGGTGCGCCTTGGTGGTATAGGCTATAGAGCTCGCCATTACAGAAGGCGATGTCGACAAGGCTTTCCCTAGGGCAACCTTGCACTGACCACCCACCGTCTGCACAACCAACTCTACAGAGCGCGACGCCGCAGTTAAGTGCCATGGCGGCCAGGATACAACTGTCTGAGGTTGGCGGCTCTGAGAATACAATTTTCAAGGCAAAGATCAATACAATTTTCAAGGCACAGATCATAAGGATACAACTGTCTGAGGTTGGCGGGCCATGACGACAGCCCTCGCAGAAGACCCTCTCCCGTTCCTCAACCAGCACCACCCTGAACGAGCCCAGCGTAGACGAGACGACCCAACCGCCGTCGTGCCCGCCTGCCAGCCACGTCCTCACCCCCACCCCTACCCCGCCGGGCTTGCTTCGTAAGTCCACGACGGTGCCGTCCTCGGGGCAGTGGAGGCGCTTTATCATGTTACCATCTTGCTGCGACAAGAGCAGCAACGGGAGCGCCGCGGTCCGCCACGACCGGCAAACGGCGGCGAAACGTGCACGGCCGCGTGGGGAGGCGATCAGGCTGTAGATGGCGACGAGGAGATCGTCCGGGAGCGTGGAAGTCATGCCTGCGGCGCCGCGCGCGGGCTTCGTTTCCTGTTCGGCGGCGGCCATCTGCGTCGGCATCGTTGACGTGCGCGCTACCTCTACCGATTTCAACCAAGTAGCAAACGAGTCGTAACAAACTTCGGGCACGAATCGTATCGCCACCAAAGTTAGTTACTCCGACTAGTTATTCCGTGATAGTATACGTACTAACAAACTTTCCGTTTCCTATGAAAAAAATATATCTGTATCTATATCTATACCTAGACCTACCTAGTCGTAGTAGTAGCAGTGTATATATATATATAGTAATCCTATTCATCACCCAGGGTGCAAAATAAGTTATTCTTCACCCGAGGTAATTTTATGATCGCTTCATAAATAAATTACGTTTGGAATATAAATAGTTACATTCATATTGATTCACTACGTAAAATTTGGTATAAGAAAACAAAAAAATAGGTTATAAGACCAGAAATATCGCATTTTATGTATGTTTTACATTATGTTTTTCGTTCGTAAATTTACGTACCATAAAATATTTTTTACGTCGAGTATATATTTTCTTACGTTCTCTTTTTACGTATGAAATAAGACAAAATTTACAAAACCTAAAAATACGGTGCATTGACCTCAAAATAGAGAGGGGGTGAAGAATAACTATTCCTCACCCAGAGTGACGAATAGCGCAACCCTATATATAGTAATATATATACACTACTACTACTATACTTATATTACTAAACAAGCAAACATATTCATTCATCGTTAAATACACCCAGTCTAACCTACACATAACTTCCCCGATCAATTACAGCCTCAGGATCAGAATCACTTAAGTCCATCTAACCGTCCAGATTAGACTAACCGTCAACCAAGAGTGCGTTTACCAATTTCGCCTGGCGGACGAAAACTCTGCCGTTCCGTGCCCCGCGTGCACCCCAAATCCCCAATACATCGCGGCCCACAACTCGATCGCAAACAGATACAGTACCTGATTGCTGGCGAGCGATGCGGACAATGCGGGGGTGGCGGCGGCAGCTCGATGCAGAACCGGCGATGCCCAACGCGGGCTTCGGCAGGGCTAGCGTGGATCTGGCGGATGGCAGACAGATCTACCCCACGACGGGCGGCTCCGGCGAGTCGGAGGGACGGCAGCGGCGGTGGCTGAGCTCCTTCATGGCCTGCTGCGGTTCCAGGGAGAGAAAGCCTCGACAGTGAACCCCCGGCGGCGACGGCACCAACGTGAGCCTACCGGGCGGCGGTGGCTTGGAGCTGCGGGAGCTCAAGCGTTTGGATACGATTGAATCACACGCCAAAGGTTGTGCATAGTGGGTACGTTTTCATCGCTAACAAACCTGTCCTTACCAAACATTGGCATGATTTATCCAGTTGTTGGCTAGATCTGAAGTATTACCTACCAAATCAATGATTCTTTCTGTTTTTGGATTGCAGATGGACTAAGTTCCTGCTTAAAAATGGTGACTGCGTTTAGAGCTGGAATTTGTGCTTGGTCAGACATGGTGTCTTTGTAACTACACTTAGTTCCTTGGTTCCTGCTTACAAATGTTTGCAATTGTTTAATAAAAATCTGCATCAGGAGTTGGAATGGGCGTTGTTGGTTCAGTGGGTGTGGTAGCATTAGGTGCAACTGGCTCGACAACTGTCGCTGGGTTGACTGCTGCTGCAGTAGGGCTGCTGTTGTTGGCAGGTTAACTGCTAAAAAAGGGTGTTGCTAAGGATGGAGTAACTACTGCTCATCATTTAGTACAAGATTTGTACAAAGTTCTGCTTCAGCAAGAACCTTTCGGATCAACTATAGTATGAAAATTCCTCTTTCTTGAACGGTTATGGCTTACATGAAAAAAAGGATTCTCTTTTCCTTTTGTTTTTATGTTGATCAAGCATTCAATCCATGCACCGAGAGCAACGTAACTGCCTTACTGTTTTGTTATTTGGCTAAACCAAAGTTCAGCTACACTTGAGTTAGAACTCAGTATTCAAAATCAGATGAGACTGGCAATCCGACATAAAAGACCAAGACCTTAGTTGCCAGTGATTGTAACCTGATGTCTAGGTAGCATTTAAGCCTTTGGCTTTTCCTAAACAAAACATGTGTGGCTAGAGTTCAAATATAATATATTTTAGTGCGTGCAATATATTGCCTGAATTATCTGACATCCGAAGCTATGTACACGTTCTGCAGAATTAGGAAACCATGCAATGTCCTGTTGTTTGAGGTTGCCCCCATTTGCAACTGGATGTTCTGTGTGTGATGCAAGGTGCATGTTGTGTTCAGTGCAGCGAGTTCCAGCGGCTTTGTGACAACAAGCACGGGCGAGCGAACCTGACATTGAGGTGGGTCGCACAGCAGAGCAAATGGCAGAGGTGCCCCAAGCACAAGATCTACGTAGACATAAAGGATGGCTGCACCTTCATTGCTTGAAGATAACTACTGCTTTGTTGATTTTCCTTTCTGCACACCAATAATTATTTTCATGTGCACTGAATGCAAACTATGATCATGTTCTTGTTTCTTCTTATTAGCAGGTTGGGGTACTGCCCTACTGTCAGGGCTTGAGCGGCGCCCAGAGGCCCCCGCATCGGCTCCACATGGTCACGCAGCCCTACCGGGCATAAACTGGAATGGCGCACGTTGGAGTCTAAATCGTTTGAGTGCCACGGATGAACACAACAGTATCCGTATAATGAAAGGTATGGAAGGGCAATGACGAGCCTTTTTGTTTTAGCATCCTGTCACTTGAGATTGATATGAAAATTATGAACAACGTGTCAGATTTCATCAGCCGAATTTTATGTTCATATGATTGTCCGAATGAGAATAACATGGCAACCTAGGTACTATCAGTAGTCAATGGGAATTAATGTTCAGGCTGAAGGCCACATGTTCTACTTTGTTCTGTACCCTATTTGGCTTTCACAATCCGATTTTGGCATTAGGTGTTTGACCAATATTATATAGTTAATAGAAGCTCAATACGTAATTTAATGTGGTTTCAGGGTCAAATGTCTTCCTGGCCTAAAATTAATAGAACATTTGATTGGCTATGTTTTCATAAACTGTTGGAGGACGGACATGTGTACGTACTGTTTGACTCATAGCCAATAGAAGATAAATGGCTAATCTAGGCTAAGAGTTGTACTCGATCTTCAGTGTGGAACAATACTGTCATTTCTTCTTCTTACTTGCGAGCATTCTTCCTTGAGATCATTCTGGTTTCTAAAACACCTGTAGTGAAGTTTCTGGACAAATCCAACTACAAATTCTGGGAACGAGTTAAATATTCGACCGATATAACATCCATGTTGAACTAGCTACCTGTCCTGCACATGGAACACATCGTCAAGTCAAGTGAGTAAAGAAACTATTTCAAGACATGTTAGTTCACCAATCTCCTGTATTGAGTTGTAGGTTATCATAAGAAGAAGCAATTAGACATTGAATCTTTGCTTCACCAATCCCAGGTATTCATTAAATCTTTGCTTCACAGGTTGTTTCTCTTGTAATTAAAAAAATGTGCAAATATGATGCTATTATTTGGTTCCTAAGTGGATGGGAATATTTCAACCAAGCTCATATAACTTATCTTGACGACAAGGTAATTCCATTTTCATGGGTCTATGCAGTAGTTATCTTCAAGCAGGCTCATATAAGTAACTCTGCTTTATTGTATAGCTTTTCATGTTTGGAATCAGATTGGGGATACTATTTACTGCCCCAAATTAACTTGTAAAGGTTCAGATTAGAAATACAAATTAATTCAGAATGACAAACGTTAGTTTCTTTGAACTGGTATTATTGAATTGTATCAAACCAACGATACATATCATAGCTCATGATTGGTATAGCAGATTTCAGACATGATGGTGAACAAAAGTTTACAGTGTAGGTGCCTCTGATTTCTTAAATGATTATCTGTCAACAAAATTGTTTGATGTTAAGGCAGTGGTTGCTGAGAGGAGGTGATTTAAACATGCAGTTTTGTGTTTTTGTTATAATGATACATGAGATAGGAATGGCGATCCCGACATATTTGAGTTAATCCTTCAAAAAAATTCTTAGCCTCTGCTGGTACCAATGATCATTCTGTGCAGGAAAAAATTGCCGATATGGCAGAGGACTGACGATTTCCTGATAACGGGGGCTTAATTTAGTATTTGCATGAAGCATCAATACGGAAAAGCCATGGGGAGACAATTTATAATTATCAGAAAGGCACCAACGATGTCCAAGGTAACTATTTTCCTTATAATACTTTTGTGCAGTATCTAGATACTATTTCGACAATATATGTATAAAATAGACAAAGACGACACTTTCTAATGTTCAGATGCATCTGTCTTCTTGCCTGCAGTCGTCTTTGGTGTCTATGTCATCATTGTCCGCTTCCTTCACATGCTCTTCATTGCCACCGATCGACCTTGCGTAGCACCCAACACACCGTCAGTGAGGAGTTGTCCGCCAAGCACTATAAGAAGGATGATTTTTGCTACCTCAAGAGGTACCTGTCATGTTTTCCCCATGCTACAATACTCTCATTTTGATCAAAGAGATTATCTTCATTGGTTCAACATTTGATCTAGCAGCATCTGATTTGTATGATGTTTTATTATGTACTGGATTATCCTTAAGTTGTTTTGAGGAGAAAGGGGATGACCAAGATGATTTTCTGCAACCATATTTACATCTTTGGAGCATACTTTGGTCAGGACGTTGGCGGTGGCTACCATGTTGCTTCAACATGATGGAGCAGTGCATGTAGTTCTTGACGATTGTTAGTTAGGTTTTTAAGGAAATAATTGTATTAGATTGTTTGGTCATTCACAAATTGTAATGTCTTGACACTATAATACTAGCTTGTTTAGTATTTTCCCCACATTTTATGTAAGATTTTTAAATAGAACAGCGGTGGTATATTTGTTGTAAAATGATGAGTGAGCATTTTTATTTAGAGGATGTTATGGAAATAAATTTTGCTTAATACAAACTGATCAGCATGTGGGTATGCATATTTCTCTTCGAATATAATCAAACATCGTGCGTTGCACGCACGCTAACTAGTATAGCGCTAAAGTGAGCGGGAGCGCAAAACGTGTAATCCTGCGCTCCAATCGCTAATCGCTCTGTTCGCTAATCGCTCTGTCCGCTAATCGTGCTCGGCCACTTCTATTGCTATCGATCGTAAAAACACCTAGCATATATGGTAACGGGATTAAATTCCATTACCGGCTGCCACGAGACGCACCTCCGCTCCGCAACGCCCGCCACACTTTAGGTATCAAGGGTAAACAAGCTAGGAATATATGGTAACGAGATTAAAACTTTACCGGATCCAGTGCACCCACCTGGCCACCTCCGTCCCGCTGGTCCTATTATTTATTTTTTCAGACGTAGTAAAAACCAATCCGGTCCTAATTTTAGACATGGTAGTGCTAATACTACTTGATGATGGTAATCCAATTACGGTCGGACACGATTGCTATTAGCTGCTTCTTTGTGTACGTACATGGTAGTTGCAGATTTGGTGTGACAGAGACAAGCTTAGCTTTGAATCAGCCAAGCCACAACTCTTTATGTCTGATAGTAACAAGCTTATCCAAATGTAGTAATAATATGCATCTACTTAGTAATGATGCCTAGCAGGAGAAATAGGTTGTAGATCTAGTCAATACTACTAGTAAAGTGGCAGAATTTCTAGTACAGTAGTAGAAAACAGGGTACTAGTCCCGGTTCCAGAGGGCCTTTAGTTTCGGTTCTAGAACCGGGAAAAAACTGACGGGACTAATGCCCAAAACCTTTAGTCCCGGTTTGCTTACGAACCGGGACCAAAGGAGCTCCACGTGGCCGCTGTTGGGCGCTTAGGGAGGAGGACCTGACTAAAAGGCAGCCATGCGTCAGGAGCTCCCAGGCGCTGAGGTTTTTTTTTAAAGGGGGGTTTAGGGGTTTTGGAGGGTTAATTTAGGTGTTTCATATTGTGTTAGCTATAGCTACTACATATAGAGAGAAGTGACCTCTCTTTCTCTATGCTTGGTCGACGGTAGCTACTACATACAGAGAGAACTCGACGCTAGCTAGTAAGCAAATGAAGGAACCATTCATTACACAACATCGTGATCATGAACATATATAGAGAGAAGTGACCTCTCTTTCTTCGTGCTTGGTCGAACAACAAGTTTTCGTATATCTATCCGACGCTAATACATATATACAATATAACATCTCTTACAATCCCTGACATCATCTATCGAAAATCAGCTTGAATTTTCACATGGTATTCTCCGTCTTTATGTATGACGTGGTCAAGAAAGAATCCCGCCAATTCCTTTTGAATTGCTCGTATGCGATCATATGGTAGGAGTTCTTTCCGCATCTCCCGGACCTAATTTAAAGAAGGGGGTCTAAACATATATATGAATGAAACTCAACACAATTGATGGTAATAAAATAAAATTGTGAATATTGTTTACGTACTTCAAATTGTTCGTCAGAGTAGCCCCGCTCAGAGGTCGAGTGACGCATAAACTCGCAAACGTAGTATCCACATAAATCAGTCCCGGGTGCCTGCAACAAGCACTTTACGAGAATAGAGTTCAATCAAACTGATAATCAAGCATGACAATGGTATTGATGAAACTAGAATCAATAAGAGATGCGCAGAACTAGCTAGTACTACTTACTTTGGGGTGTGTAAATCGCAGCTCCTTCTGCAGACCCGGAACCATTCTGGTGAACTTTTTCCAAACCCTGCCCGGCAAAGAAAATGATTACTTGATATCATGAAATGAACGAAAGTTGCCGATATGGTGCGATAATGATTGAACTTACTTCTGGAGCATTGCAATCATGTCCTCATAATCCTTGGGATCTTTACGTCTCGAGTCTAAGACAGTTACTACTGCCCCGTCAAGCTTAACCTCGAGTAGAATAAAGTGGAACCTGCGCACACGCATAACTCATCAATTACATTACTTAACCTCGAGTAAGCGAAACCGAATATGCACAAGACAGTAACACTCACTTGAAGTTGTAAGGAAAGAGTATTTTTCCCTTTGTTCTGATGTCGAAGGAACGATTGTAGCAAGTTTTCCTCAGTATCGTCGACTCTGTTTTTTACCGACCATTCATTTACGGTATTTGGGCTAATGAACCCAATGTCATAGATTTGGCTTTTCTTGCATTCGACGATCTTCAATCTGCATAATATAGTGAGGATAATTATATATACATGCAATGAACGAGCTGAGCTAGAGACTTAATTACAGAAGTAATACTTACAGACAGTAGCAAGTCATGAGTTGTTTGTTGAGGGCCTCTTGATTGAATAAATGAAATAATTCCACAAATTCAACAGGCATCAGGTCGACTCCAATGAGGTCGTGCTCATCTTTAATTCTCAACATCAAACTATCGGTCACATTCTTCCTGCAGCTTTCCAAGTACCACTCGTGCAATCTTCGCATCATCGTTGTTAGAGGAGGATGATCAGGTTTGACGAGAGGCTTCCCGTGCTCGTATCTAAATTGCTCTACTACCTCAGCCGTTTCAAACTGTACATCATCACCCACGTAATCACCAAGATTGGTACCGAGCAGTAGCCCCGGATGATTAGCGACGATATCGCTAGACACCTTGAGCGGGGGGCACAATTGCTTCTCCTGTTCGCCGACCTGGGGAATTTTTTTCCCCATTTCTTCGTTTTGCTAGCCTTGCAGCACTGGTAGTACTTCCCGACCGCCGCGCTTCACCATATGTTATTCCAATACAGCGATCATAGTTGGATTGCAGCAAAGACGGTGGTGGTCGCTTAAGGGCATCCAGAGTGCGCTTCGCTTTCACCGGATCTACCATTTCCTTCGGAGGTGGAGGTTTCCGTTCAAAATGGACCTGCACTTCGGCTTCCATGATTTTATCGGTTTCCTTGTCAGTCCTCTCATATGGTAACTTTGGAAGAGCCTTGAGGCTTGGACCAGCTTTGAATTTCTTCCCGCCTCCGCTTGTACTGCTAGCCGCCGGAGCGGCGGCGTCGCTCTTCCGCCGTTGCTGAGGCGGCGGAGTCCTCTGACGCGCCGGAGGAGGCGGAGTGCGCTGAAGCGCCGGAGGAGGCGGCAGAGTCCGCTGACGTGCCGGAGACAGCGGCTGAGGCGGCGGAGACAGCTCACGCACCGGAGACGACTCAGGCAGTTGAGACGACTGAGCTGGACTGTGAGGAGTCTACTAAGGGGCCTCCTGCGGCTGAGTCTGCTGAGGCGGCGTCCAGTTTGGAAGCTTGATGTACTCCTTTCTCCATAGACAAGTATTCCTCAAAGCATTTTCCAGAAGAATATCCCCTTCACCTGTAGGAAAGTCAAGCTCCAGCCCCTCAAATCCATCCATTATTTCATCCACCGTCATAATAGCATAGCCATGTGGAATCGGACGACAATGAAAAGTTTCCTCAGCTCGAGGAGGTACAACAGAGCCGACCGCCGCCTTCAAGGTCAGGTTCTGGAATTTCGTCATTAGAACACAATGTTCAGCTGTCGTGATACTATCCACGGGGTAGCGAGGAGCCGTGAAATCAGGCTGAACAAGCTCTGTGGAAGCCATGGTGCTTCTCCGCTGAGATGGTGGGGTAGCTTCTGGGGCAGTGTCGAAGGAAGGATCTTCTTGCCGCTGAGATGGTTGGCCGGTAGCTCGCTGGCTCTCAAGTTCCTCTACTTTTGCTAATCTTGCACCGAGCTTCTGCATTTCGCTTGCTTCCTGTTTCCTCTTTCTCTCTCGGCTTCTATAACCAACGATGTCGGGAAACCCATGCACCCACGGAACGGAGCCTGATATACCTCGTGTTCGTCCAGGGTGTTCAGGATTCCCGAGGGCCTCTGTCAGCTCATCCTTCTCTCTGTCGGGAATGAACGTCCCTTCCTACGCTGCCTTGATTGCTTTCTGAAGGTTCCGGATGGGTATTGCAAGTTGCTCGTCCGTCCAAACACACTCCCCTTCTTCTGGGTCCAAAGTTCCCCCAACCCCGAAGAACCAAGTCCTTGAACGATCTGGCCAGTGCAATGTCGCTAGTTGGACCCCTTTAGCAAGCAGGTCTTGCTCAGCTTTGTCCCACAACGGCCGGGCTTTGCAGTAGCCACCTGACCCCGTGTGATGGTGATACTTCTTCTTTGCAGCATTTTGCTTGTTTGTCAGTGACCTTTTCTTACCCTTCTCCGAGTTCTTGTAGGCCACAAATGCGGGCCAGTGATCTCTTATCTTCTTATATCGACCGATGAATTCTGGAGTCTCCTCTTTCTCGACAAACTTTGTGTTCAACTCTTTCTTCCAGTTCCTGAATAGTTCTGCCATCTTCTTAAGAGCAAACGCCTTGACCTTTCGCTCTATAGCTGGGTTATTCGGATCCTCCTTTCGTCGTAGGCTGAAATTTGTCATCAGCGAGGTCCAAAGATCATCATTCAGTCTATCCTGGACATAAGAAACTTCAGGGTCCTTATTCTTATTCCATTGCTGGATGCTGATCGGGACGCTGTCCCTAACAACATCTCCGCACTGATGTACAAATGCGTCCTTAGTCCACTTGGGAGCAATCGGTTGGCCATCTTTCACGACTTCTATGATCGTGAACCTTTCATCCTGGCGCAACCTTTTCTTCGGGCCTCGTCTTCTTACGGAAGTTTGGCTCGATCCGAAGGGCTAAAAGAAGAAAGAAGCATTAATATATGTACATACCAAAACAATTAATGCATCAAGTCAGCACAGGCTTAATTAATATATATATATATATACCTCACCGGACTTTGCAACAGTTGAGTCTCCCTCCTCCGTTCGGTCACCGGGATCATGATCTCCTTCCTCCGCTATTCGGTCGCCGGAGCTGTCATGATCTCCTTCCTCCTCCATTGTTGGATCACCGGAGCCGTCATCCTCTCCTTCTTGACCATCGGTGTCGTTGAGAAACGACAAGGGATCACCTCCGGCGAGGATTATATCCCCCAACAACTCTTCTTGTTCTAAGTCTCTATCCATAGTTTCTGCAAATATTACAACATGGCAATATACAAACATGAGAGATGGATTAGTGGCAAACATGGACTTAATTAATATCACAACAAGGAATCATATCCATATGAGCAATGGATTAGTGGCAAACATCATGCAAAGTTGACAAGTTTTATAACAGTCAGTTTCAGATGATCGTCGAGGACTACTCCCCCCTCCGCACTGATCGTCGAGAGAGTTAGGGAGTGTTATAACGCGGCACTACACGATATAGGTGAAGGGGGATAACATCCGGGAATGTTTTCTCGAAGTCTGCATTTCCGGACAGATGAACCGGAGGGGGACGGTTAGGGGACATACTTGCGGACTCCTCCCCCCTCATTTTCCCGAGAGAGTTAGGGGACGTACTTGCGGTCTCCTCCCCCTTCATTTTCCCGAGAGAGTTAGGGGACATACTTGCGGACTCCTCCCCCCTCATTTTCCCTAGAGAGTTAGGGGGGACATACTTGCGGACTCCTCCCCCCTCATTTTCCCGAGAGAATTACGGGTAGGGGCGGGAGGGGATAGATCGACAACGCTCTTTCTTCTAGGGTTTGGGTGGCCTCGAGAGTTAGTCGGGCGAGCGGACCGCCTCTCTCATGCATGTCCGACGTCCCCCCTCATGTCGAAGCTATCGGGGAGGGGGTAAATTTTAACTTAGTGAGTCTTTTAACTCATTTTGAATATATGAGCATTTTAACTTAGTAACTTAGTAACTTGGTAAATTTTAACTAATTTCTATGAACAAAAAAAACATCAGATGAACATTTTCTATATATATACATACATCCATCCATCCATCCATACATACACATACATATATACATGGACAAAAAAATGCTATGAACAAAAAAAAATCATCATATGAACAGTCTCTATATACATCCATCCATCCATACATCCATCCATCCATCCATACATACATACATAAAAAAACTATATGAACAAAAAAAAGTATGAACAAGGCGGCGGCGGCTAAGCAGAGCAGAGCAGGGGCGGCGGCGGCTAGCAGAGAAGCGGCGGCGGCGGCGGCTAAGCAGAGCAGGGGCGGCGGCGGCTAGCAGAGCGCAGGGGCGGCAGCGGCAGCGCAGGGGAAGGGGTTGGGGAGCTCACTGGGGGTTGGCGTCGGGGCAGGGAGCGGCCGCGGGCGTCGGGGCAGGGAGCGGCGGCCGGCGTCAGGGGCAGCGGAGCAGCCTGGCGGCGTCAGGGCAGGGACGGCGACGGGGAGCGGCGGAGCAGCCTGGCAGCGTCATGCGTTTCGGCGTTGGGGGAGAGAATGGGGAGAAAACTGCTAAGTGCTGCTTATATAACATCATCTTTAGTCCCGGTTCGTGCCACCGACGAAAGGGGGCCTTTAGTCCCGGTTGGTGCCACGAGCCGGGATGAAAGGGGGGCCTTTAGTCCCGGTTGGTGCCATGAACCGGGACCAAAGGGCTGCGCTGCCGGATCCAAATGTTTAGTCCCACCTCGCTAGTTGAGAGGGACTGCGAGTGGTTTATAAGCGCTGCTGCCGCTTCTCTCTCGAGCTCCTCTCTACTGCAGGCAGTAAATGCCTATCTGACGCCCTGTTGGGCCTGCTTGCACTGCGGGCCTGCATCCTGGCCCATTTGTAGGGTTTCTCGTCGCATGCAGGCCGTGGTTTCTAGTAGGTGGGCCTTATTTTTTTTTTTTGCATATGTGATGTTTTTAAATTTTTATTGTTATTTTTTGCATATGTTATTTTTAGTTATATAATGTTAGTTGCATAAATTTTATATAATTTTAGTTGCATAAATTTTATATAATTTTAGTTGCATAAGTTTTATTTTTTATTTATTCTTTTTAGTTGATTCCTTTTGCTATTAGAGTTTTATAAAAGATTTTTAGTTTTCTATTAAAGTTTGTAACAAAAAATACTTTATGAAATTCTTTCTACTATTAAAGCTTTTAACAAATAAATACTTGATAATTTTAGTTAATATTATTTTGATTCTTTTTGCTATTGAAGAATATTATATTTAATTGATTCTTTTAGTTCATTCTTTTTGCTATTAGAGTTTTATAAAAGCTTTTTAGTTTTTTATAAATTTTGTAACAAAAAATACTTTATGAAAATCTTTTTACTCTTAAAATTTTTAACAAATAAATACTTTGATAATTTTAGTAATATTATTTTGATTTTTTTAGTTGATTCTTTTTGCTATTGAAGAATTTTATATTTAATTGATTCTTTTTAGTTCATTCTTTTTGCTATTAGAGTTTTATAAAAACTTTTTAGTTCATTCTTTGAGTTAAATTACCCTGAAATTGAAAAGCACTACAAATGAAGTCTGAAAAGTTTGAAAGTTGGCATGGTATCATATTTTCACCCACATAGCATGTGCTAAAAAGTTGAGAGGGTTACGGTAAAAACTGGATGCACTTCGTTTACAAAATGTACAATCTCTTTCGAAGTATCATGGTTTCGGACGAAAACTCATCTACTACAAAGGGATTTCATTTTTTTGAAATTATTTCAACTCCAGATTTTTTGTGCGTTCAACATGCACCATTCAAAGCCACATCATCAATTTTCAACCCTTTCTGACTTCATTTGGTATTTTTCATACATTTACTGATTTTTTTAGCTAAACGACTCTGAAATTGAAAAGCACTACAAATGAACTCTGAAAAGTTTGAAAGTTGGCATGGTATCATATTTTCACCCACATAGCATGTGCTAAAAAGTTGAGAGGGTTACGGCAAACACTGGATGCACTTCGTGTACAAAATGAACAATCTCTTTCGAAGTATCACGGTTTCGGACAAAAACTCATCTACTACAAAGGGATTTCATTTTTTCTTCACGTAATCAAAGCCATCATCAGAACCATCATCAGAATAGTTGTGGAGAGAAAGTCTTCACTTTTTCTTCGCATGTGTCCCTTGCTTATTGCGCCGTAACCATGGATAATCTTCATCGTTTAACAGGGTGCTTGGGTCAGCCTTGACTTTGAAGGGAGGAATTTCATTAAACTTTTCATAATCTTCAGACATGTCTGTCTTGCACTCCACTCCCACGATGTCTCTTTTCCCTGAAAGAACTATGTGGCGCTTTGGCTCATCGTATGATGTATTCGCTTCCTTATCTTTTCTTTTTCTCGGTTTGGTAGACATGTCCTTCACATAGAAAACCTGCGCCACATCATTGGCTAGGATGAATGGTTCGTCTGTGTACCCAAGATTGTTCAGATCCACTGTTGTCATTCCGTACTACGGGTCTACCTGTACCCCGCCTCCTGACAGATTGACCCATTTGCACCGAAACAAAGGGACCTTAAAATCATGTCCATAGTCAAGTTCCCATATGTCCACTGTGTAACCATAATATGTGTCATTTCCCTTGTTGGTTGCTGCATCAAAGCGGACACCACTGTTTTGGTTGGTGCTCTTTTGATCTTGGGCGATCGTGTAAAATGTATTCCCATTTATCTCGTACCCTTTGTAAGTCAGTACAGTCGAAGATGGTCCCCTGGCCAACGAGTACAGCTCATCTCCAACAATCTTGTTACCCATGAGATGTGTTTGCAAACAACTGCCGAAAGTCCTGATGTGTTCATATGTAATCCAATCGTCACACAGCTCCGGGTGTTTGGAGCGCAGAATATTCTTGTGTTCATTGACATACGGGGTCACCAAGGTAGAATTCTGTAGAACTGTGTAGTGTGCTTGACCCCAAGAATGCCCGTCACTACATATTATTGAGTCCGCTCCTAGCGTGCCTTTTCTAGTCAGTCTCCCATCATACCGCGATTGAGGAAGACCAATCGGCTTAAGGTCAGGAATGAAGTCAACACAAAACTCAATGACCTCCTCTATTTGATGGCCCGTGGAGATGCTTCCTTCTGGCCTAGCACGGTTACGAACATATTTCTTTAAGACTCCCATGAACCTCTCAAAGGGGAACATATTATGTAGAAATACAGGGTCCAGAATGGCAATCTCGTCGACTAGATGAACCAGGACGTGCGTCATGATATTGAAGGAGGATGGTGGGAACACCAGCTCGAAATTGACAAGACATTGCACCAAATCATTCTTTAACTTTGGTAGGTTTTCTGGATCGATTACCTTCTGAGAGATTGCATTGAGGAATGCACATAGCTTCACAATGGCTAATCGAACGTTTTCTGGTAGAAACTCCCTCAATGCAATCGGAAGCAGTTGCGTCATAATCACGTGACAGTCATGAGACTTTAGGTTCTGGAACTTTTTCTCTGGGATATTTATTATTCCCTTTATATTGGACGAGAAGCCAGACGGGACCTTCATACTGAGCAGGCATGCAAAGAAGATTTCCTTCTCTTCTTTGGTAAGAGCGTAGCTGGCAGGACCTTAATACTGCTTTGGATGCATGCCGTCTTTTTCGTGCACATGTTGCTGGTCCTCCCGTGCCTTCGGTGTATCTTTTGTCTTCCCATACACGCCCAAGAAGCCTAGCAGGTTCACGCAAAGATTTTTCGTCACGTGCATCACGTCGATTGCTGTAACACCCCTATGTAATAGCCACCATGATCAGCTGTTAATAATGCCAAGTCATATCATATGCAGTGATTAAACATAGTGGTTAACCAAAGTAAATCAACTCCATTTTTAAAATCAACTTAAATTCATAAGTGAAATATAAGGTTGATCAAACTCTGCTGGAGAAATGTTATTTAATTAGCAAATAATCCAGTGGTCATGGCAAAATCATAACCAACATTTTTGGAATATGATTGATGAGTCAAACAAGATGAAACAGCACCCAAAACAGCAATATTAATTCATTTAAAATCATTGCAGATTCAAATGAACTCCAAAACTGTCCAAACCACTTTTTGGTGAGAGCTAATATTGCATTGCAATATTTGGGCCAACTCCCACATTTTTCGAAAGTGCACAAGTGCCCTAAACATTTTGAAACAGAAAAGGATAAAAGAAAATGAAGAAGCTAAAACAGAAAATCAAAAGCGGGACACTGTGCACTGGGCCTTAGTGCACAGTGCCCCGAGTCGCGGCCCAGCAGGCCCACCTCGTCTCCCTCCTCCCCGTGTCGTCCCCGCCGTGGCCGCGCGCGCGCGCGCCAGTCGGCCGGCGACACCGCGGCGCCACCGACGCTACAGGGAGGAGGAGGAGATAAGGCCGGAGCCACTCAACCCCCCTGGCTTCCCCTGGCATTCCCCATCTCTCTCCCTCGCTCGCTCTGCCTCCTTCCTCCTCAGATCCGAGGCGTCCGAGCGCCGACGACGCCGCACTTCGCCATTTGCCGTGGCCACCGGCGACCCCGCGCTCGCCCACTGTGCCGGCCAGCTCCGTCGTCGTCTTCCTCAACCTCTGGCGCCACTGGAAGGAGCCAGGGAGCCCGGCTACAAGCGAATCGAGCCGCCCCGCATCTCTCTGCTTCCGGTGAGCTTCGTCGTCCCCGGCGCCGTCTGCTGCTCCTAAGCCACCAAGGGTTTTCCGTAGCCGCTCGGTGAGCTTCCAGCCTTTCTCTCCTATTCTTTGCGCTACCCGCCGTCGCCTGTAGCTACCAGCCGACGACGCCGTGAGCCCGACGCCGCGGTTCGCCTCGCCGCCGTGGCCATGGCCCCTGTCGTGCTCGTTTGAGCACGGCATTCTGTTCCTGCTGCTTCCAGGAGTCGAACGCGCCCGCGCTCTCCCGTACCCCCTAGCTAAGGATTCGTCGAAGCCCGAACTCCGGCGACCGCTCCACCGCTCGCCGCCGTCGCTAGAGGCTGTGTTCGGTCGAACTACCACCGTAGTTAGATGCGCGGGCGAGAGACCGATCGAACGCAAGTGGTTGCGGGCGATTTGACGCAGCGTAGCGGATTTCCGGGCAGCTCCGGCGAACTTCCGCCGCTGGGAAGGTCGCCGGCGCGTCTCCGGTCGCCGCGCTGGCGTGGCACCCACGTGGCACCACCTGGGCCACTGACTGGTGGGCCCAGGGACCCCACTTTGCCCTAGTTGACCAGAGTCAATGCGGCACTGTTCACCCCCTCTCCCTGACATGTGGGCCCCGGCGGCTAATTAACCTAATTAAGCACTTAATTAACTAGAATTAATTAATTTAGCCTAATGTCTCACTGACATGTGGGGCCCACCCCTCTAATCACCCTGTTAACTGGATTAATCCACTGTTAGTCTTAACAGAGGCTGACATGTGGGTCCCACTGGACCCACATGTCATATTTGACTTAGTCAGCCGACTGTTGACTTGCTGACGTCAGCAGCGCGTCATGCTGACGTCATAATTCATTTTCTGATAAATAAAATAATTCCAGAAATTCAAATAATCTTTAAAAATTAATAGCTTTTAAACCGTAGCTCGGATCGAAAAAGTTAAAACATGAAAGTTGCTCAGAACGACGAGACGAGTCTGATCGTGCCGTCTGTTTCTCCATCGGAACCTCCTACGTAGAAGAACTCGTAACTCCGGACCCGAATCCGACAGATGAATAGTGCACACACGTCGGATATTAAATCCCAGAATAATTCTAAAAATAACTAAAATGACTTAGATGCATAATTAGGCAACCCTGCACTGCATCATAGCATCACACGCACCGTATTGCATCTGTTTGCATTATGTTTACCTGTTTCTTCCCCCTCTTCTCTCTCGGTAGACCCCGACGTTGACGTAGCTCCCGAGGCAGACGCCGCACAGGAGTACGACTACGTCCCCGACGATACTGCTGAAGACCTTGCCCTTGCCCCCGAGCAAACAGGCAAGCACCCCCATTTTGAGCATGCCTATATCGCCTACTCTTTTCTCTCTTATGCTTGCATTAGAACTGCTACTGCTACTGTTTTCCTATATCTGCTGCATAGCCTGATTATTGTACCCTGCTTTGTTACCTTACTGGTTATCCTAGACTGATTATTATAGGCTGGGTAGAGACACGACAGAGACCTCCACTTGATCCTGACTGCCCTGCTGGATATCAGAAGACCCGATCATCGGGATTGAGGACCAGACCCTGGCACCGCACATCACTACCCCTTAGTTGCCGACACTGCTGGGTTACCGTCGAGTGCCGAGGGTGATACCTCGTTAGCACTTCTGATGTTAACCTTGTAGGTTAGTTACTCGGTCGTGGTAAGCGAGGGTGATTCCTCCTACACCACCCCCGATAACGACATCGTCGCGCAACCTCTCAAGTGTGGACCTCGAGGGTGATTCCTCCTTTGTTCACCTTGATGATAACATCGAGCGGGAATTCCATCGAGGGTGATTCCTCAGGGTTCCCTTCGGTGTCAGACACACAGTTACCTTGGATATTATGACTTGCACTAAACTATGATACTAAAGACGGGTCGGCCCTGAGGGGTACCCGCGCGAGCTTAACGCGAAGTGATGTGGAGTCGGGTTGACCTGGATGGTGCCCGCGAGATAACTACGAGGCGTGGCCGGGCATTCTTAGCCCTTGCCGCAAGTCCTCGAGACGGGGCGACGGGGTCACATCGATCGTGAGTCTCTGCTCGTTTCCGCGCGCTCCTAATCCACTACGGTTTGGATATTTGATCCGAGGGGCCTCTGGCCCGATAGCACTAACCATCACGTGGGCATAGTATGGGCGTTCTGCGTCGTACACATCAGCCGAAGCTTGTTGGACGTCAGTAAGGAGCGGCGCACGCCGAGTTGGACTGGTAACGCAACCGCGCTTGTATAAGGGGTTGCTAGGTCTGCTCTCGGTGGCCCCGTAACGTGCAGGAGTTCCCGGGGCGATGGCCCAAGACCCCTGGGGGCATAGGTTTAGTCCGGCGTGCTGACCTCTCTTATAAGCCTAGGTCGGGTTGCGGCGTCTTACTTAGCCGAGGCCGGGCATGACCCAAAAAAGTGTGTCCGGCCAGAGTTAAGTGAGCGTGGTGGGTAAGTTGGTGCACCCCTGCAGGGAAGAAACTTCTATCGATAGCCTGTCCTACGGTAACGGACACTCGGAGTTGTATCCCGATCGGTACAACTAGAACATGTGATGAGAATTGGATAGTATGGCTCTGGGATTGCTTTCTCGCAGGGAGTCGAGAAAGGATCTCAGGTCGAGGTTGATGATATTACTACTACTACTTTACATTATGTTCATCTGCTCTCTCCTGATGCTGCAAGACTGTCGAAGATTGTTGAAGATGCTAGTCTTCGATAGGACTAGGCTTTCCCCCTCTACTCTGGCATTTCTGCAGCCCAGTCCACATATACAGCCATTCCTTTGACAATGATGCATATGTAGTGTAGATCCTTGCTTGCTGAGTACTTCGGATGAGTACTCACGTTTGCTTTATTTTCTTTTTCCCCCATTTTCCATTTGATGCCACCAGACGACGGAGCCCCTCAGCCAGAAGCCCCAGCCGACGACCAGTACTACTATCCGCCTGGCGAGTACTACTACTACGAGGAGCCGTTCGACGACCAGGAGTAGGATCGGAGGGTCCAGGGCAGGAGGCCTACGCCTTTCGATCGTAGTTTTTATTTTTACCCCGCCTCTGTGAAGGCTTATCTCTCTCTCTGTAATATATCTGTACTCAGATATCTAATGCTTCCGCTGACGCTTGTATGCCATCGAGCTTGTATTCGAGCCCTCGAGGCCCTGGCTTGTAATATTAAGCTTGTATGACTTTATTTTATGTTTTAGAGTTGTGTTGTGATATCTTCAAGTGAGTCCTTAGGCTTGATCGTGCGCATTTGCGTGTATGATTAGTGCACGATTAAGCCGGGGTCGTCACAGGTTGGTATCAGAGCCGACTGCCTCTAGGAATCCCCCTTCCCAATTCCTTGGCCGAAGTTGAGTCTAGTGGTCAAAAATTGTTTTACTAACTTGGCTGTGTGGCTTACGGGCCCACGTCGCCAACTGGGTGGTATTAGGATCTTTTATTCCCCATCTTTACTCTGGGATTCTATCCTCTCTTCTATTCGGGTTTTGCAAAATTACTAAACACCGACATTTAGGTTCTCGTTAATTCTATCCACCCGGAGAGCTGGATTCAGTGCGATTTCTCTGTCTTTGATCTGATTAGTCTGATAATCATTTTCCTTTCCATTGTTTTGTTTAACCTTTCCTTCCGAGATTGGTTATATTTCTCATTGTCTTATGACAACCCTGAACCTTTCTGTTTCAGATGGATCGACTATTTCCACCGCGGCCTACGACCCAGCTTGTGCGTCGCACTTGGGCTCGTGATGCCCCTGGATTTCCAGCTGTTCTGATCGCCCTCCTGAGTAGACTGGGTTACCGCTGGTATCCCGAGTACATGGTCTATGAGGTTTATCGCGAATTCAACCAGGAACAGTACTATGCTGAAGTTCGGATTTATGATCAGCAGAACAACTCAGACACCGAGCTACACCTTTTTCATGGATTAGGCATGACGATTGAGATGGCAGTACATGATGCCGCCTACTCTGCTGTCGCACGTCTCCAAGGAGAGCACAGTGCTAACTTGGATGATACTGTGTTTCGGTACATTCCGTATGCACCTGTTGGAGATGCTACTGGATTTTACACAGCTATCTGTGCCCCGTACGAGTCTCGACGCTACGACCCGCAGGTTCTGATTCAGTGCACTCAGGCTTTGGATCGCACTGTTCGTGCACTTGCTGTTGAGTTGTTTGCCACTCGAGCACGCTACTACGAGGCTATGACACAGTTGCTACCAGCTGTTCGTGCAGGGATGCATCCGGAGTACATTCTTTACCCGAGCAGGACTGAGATGCCATCAGGGATCGTCTGGCCTGCTGTGGGAGGTCACACGCCTGCACGTGGACCTCTTCTTTCTTCTCGAGACCGGGTTCTGCATCAGAGTGCCCATGGAGCACAGGATCCTTCTGCGACGAACGTCCATCGTCCGCACTTGCAGTTACCCCGTTTCAGTGGTTTTCTCCGACGTTGATGTAGCCTTTGCTATGTCCCGTTGTGTACTTCCTTACCGCGTGCCTGCGCGCCGCCTAGCATGTCTAGCTTTTCAATTTGCGCCGTTATGCTGCCCGAATGTAACCGACTATGTATGGATCTGTACGTCTTAATGACTACTTCTAGCATCTATTGCACTCTTTCAATAATGTCGAGTTACCTCATGTTTATTGTTAAACACTTGCATAAGCTATCGCTAAAATACCCCTGTTGGAATAGCAGGATGGCTGACAACAACCCGCCACCGCCGCCACCACCTGATTACATGGCAGCGATGATGCAACAGTTTGAACTCAACCGCCAGTTTATGACGGGAATTATGCAGCAGTTCCCTCGTCCTGATGCTAATCAGCAGCCTTTCTCCATCACTTTGCCAGAATTTATGCGGCTCAGCCCATCCTTCTTCCGCAACACAGTCAACCCATTGGATGCCGATGACTGGCTGCGTGACATCTCCCATGAGATGGAGTCTGCTAGTGTCGCCGAAATTAACTATGTCACTTTTGCGACATATCTTCTTAAGGGTCCCGCAGCCCAATGGTGGGCCACTCACCGACAGACTCTGCCGCCTGGTACTGTCGTCACTTGGGCAGAGTTCAAGATTGCTTTCCGTGCCCGCTACATTCCTCTAGCTATCATAGCTAGGAAGAAGGCTGAGTTCCGTAGCCTTGTCCAAGGAAACAAGACTGTGGAAGTCTATCAGCGCGAGTTTCTAGACTTATCTCGTTACGCTGAAGAGGACATTCCTACTGATGAACGCAGACAGGAGAAGTTTCGTGAAGGACTGCACCATGACATTCAGTTAGCCCTTCTTGTTCAAGATTACCCTGATTTCGCCACCTTGGTGAATAAGGCCATCATGGTTGAAACTGGACTTAAGAAGCACAAGGAAGCGTCCAGACGCACCCGTGAGTCGGGCTCATCTTCGGGCTCGTCTTCCCAGAAGCGACGCATCTGGTTTCCCCAAGGCACGTTCCGTTCAGCAGCTCCTGCGAACAGACCTTCTTATGCTGCACCACGTCTGCCACCTCCACCACCGAGACAGCCCCTGCCAGCTCCAGCACCTCGAGCTCCAGCACCTCGTCCTGACAGCGGACTATGCTTCAAGTGTGGCAAGCCAGGTCACCGTGCTAGAGATTGTTCTCAGAATCAGAATCAACTAGCTCTCCCTTCTGCTGGACGTGGAATTGGCCGTGGTATTCCTCAGCAGCGATACAATAATGCCAGACCTTCTTATGGTCGTGGGCAGTACTACCACGTCAACATGTCTGAAGCTCCAGATCAACCAGATACTGTGATGGGTACACTTCTCGTTAATTCAGTACCAGCATCTGTTTTATTTGATTCAGGTGCATCGCATTCATTCATGTCAGAACAATTTGCACTCTTGCATGATGTTAAGTGCGAAACGCTACAACATCCGATAATAATAAACACTCCCGCGGGACGATGCCGAACTTCCATATTCAGCCCCCGAGTTACTATTGAGGTTGAAGGGTTGCATTTTGATGCAAACCCCATTATCTTGCAATCTTCAAAGATTGACCTTATACTGGGAATGGATTGGTTGAAGGCTCACTACGCCTCAATCAATTGTGCCACTAAAGTTGTACACCTCTTGCACCCATCAAATGAGATGGTGAACTATCAAGCTCACCTTACCCGGAACGCTGAGGCTCAAATTTATGCCTTGAACGCGTTGAATGCTTCTCCACTTGATGGGATCGAGAATATCCCAGTGGTCTGTGACTTCCCAAATGTTTTTCCAGAAGAACTTCCAGGAATACCCCCTGCTAGAGCTGTCGAGTTCGTCATCGACTTGAAGCCTGGCACCACTCCTATTGCGAAGCGTCCCTACAAGATGCCTCCGCACCACCTCATCGAGCTTAAGGAGGAAATTGATAAATCCTTAAGGAAGGGTTTCATTTGCCCCAGTTCCTCTGCATGGGGAGCACCGTCTCTTTTCGTCAAGAAGAAAGATGGAACGAATAGGTTGGTCCAAGATTATCGTCCTATCAACCAGGCAACCATTCAGAATAAATATCCACTTCCCCGGATCAACGATTTATATGATCAACTCGCTGGATCTTCGGTGTTTTCTAAACTCGACTTGAGGTTGGGTTATCACCAGATCCGTGTTCGCGAAGAGGATATTCCGAAGACTGCATTCGTTACTCGTTATGGCTCTTACGAGTACACAGTCATGTCGTTTGGTTTAACAAACGCTCCAGCTACATTCTCCCGCCTAATGAATTACATATTCATGGATTACCTCGACAAATTCGTCGTGGTATATCTGGATGATATTCTGGTTTATTCGAAGAACAAAGAAGAACATGCTGAGCACCTTCGACTAGTTCTGGAGAGACTTCGAGAGCACCAATTATATGCCAAGTTCTCTAAATGCGAATTCTGGCTTCCTGAAGTGACCTACCTTGGACATGTGATTTCCAAGGACGGTATTGCCGTTAACCCGGAGTGTGTTCAGGCTATCCTTGACTGGACTCCTCTGAAGAATGCCAAGCAGGTCCGAAGCTTTCTCGGTCTAGCCAGCTATTGTCGCCGATTCGTCGAGAACTTCTCCAAGATCGCCAAGCCCCTGACTAATCTGCTCCACAAAGGCGTTAAGTTTGAGTGGACAGACAAGTGTCAGGAAAGTTTCCAAACCCTCAAGGACAAGCTCACTTCTGCTCCAGTGCTTGCTCCTCCTGATTCTCGCAAGGACTTTGTCATATATTGCGACGCCTCTCGTCAGGGATTAGGCTGCGTCCTAATGCAAGAGCGGAGAGTAATTGCATATGCTTCACGTCAATTGCGTCCACATGAAGAGAATTATCCAATGCATGATCTTGAACTTGCAGCAGTGATGTATGCATTGAAGTTATGGCGACACTACCTTCTGGGTAATCGGTGTGAAATTTATACCGATCACCAAAGTCTGAAATACTTATTCACTCAACCGGATCTTAATCTCCGACAACAATGATGGTTAGAAGCTATTGCGGATTATGACTGCGGTATTTCTTATACCCCGGGCAAAGCTAATGTAATGGCCGATGCCCTGAGTCGCAAGTCATATTGCAACAACCTCATGGTTAGGCAAGCTCAACCTCGTCTTCACGCAGAACTGACTCAGCTGAATCTGCGAATTCTTCCCCAGGGTTCTCTTAATAACCTTGTGGTACAGCCAGACCTTCTGAAGGCTGTTAAAGAAGCGCAAGCCAAAGATGCTGAAATTGACTTGATGAAGAAGGAGCTTCACCTTGCTAAGTATCGGGATTTCTCAGTTGCTGAAGATGGTACATTATATTTCAAAGACCGCATCGTAGTACCTCGCTTCGAGCTGATGACTGACAAAGTCATGAAGGAGGCCCATGATACACCGCTGTCTATCCATCCGGGTAGTACCAAAATGTATCGAGATCTTCGTCAAAGGTACTGGTGGTCTAGGATGAAGCAGGATATTGCTCGTTATGTTGCCGAGTGTGACGTTTGTCGTCGCGTGAAGGCAGAACATCAGAAACCTGCTGGAATTCTGCAACCGCTCCCTATTCCTCTATGGAAGTGGGATAAAGTGCAAATGGACTTCATCACTGGTCTTCCCAAGTCTCAGAAGGGTCACGATGCTATTCTTGTCGTCGTTGACCAACTTTCCAAGGTTGCACACTTTCTGCCAGTTAAGGAGACTATTACTGCTAGTCAGTTAGCAGAGCTATATATCTCCAGAATTGTTTCACTCTATGGTATTCCCAAGGAAATCAGTTCAGACCGTGGCAGCATTTTCACTGGCCATTTCTGGGAAAGTTTCCAGAAAGCAATGGGAACTCATATTACCTGGAGTTCAGCTTATCATCCCCAATCTCAAGGCCAAGTTGAGCGCGTTAATCAAGTGCTTGAAGACATGCTTCGAGCTTGTGTTATATCCTTCGGTAAGAAATGGGAGGAATCTCTCCCGTATGCCGAGTTCTCTTATAACAACAGTTATCAAGCCAGCTTAAAAATGGCCCCATTTGAGGTTCTTTATGGACGTAAATGTCGAACCCCTTTGAATTGGTCAGAAACTGGGGAACGACCTCTTGTTGGACCGGACATCATTCAGCATGCCGAAGAACAAGTCCGAATTGTCCGGGAGAATCTCAAAGCAGCTCAAGACCGTCAGAAGAGTAATTATGATCGCAAGCGATGGGGTGTGATCTATCAACCTGGTGATCAAGCCTATCTTCGTGTCACTCCAATGAAGGGCACCCGTCGTTTCGGAATCAAGGGCAAGCTAGCTCCTCGCTATATTGGTCCTTTCCGCATCGTGGCTAGACGGGGACAGGTGGCATATAAATTGGAGTTGCCACCGCAATTCTCCCATATTCATGATGTCTTCCACGTGTCGCAACTCCGTAAGTGCTTCAAGGAATCCCCGCGTCGTGCAGTGGATCATGAGATGCTCGAGCTACAAGATGATCTTTCCTATAAGGAGCATCCGGTCCGCATCCTCGACGAAGCTGAGCGTCGTACTCGTCAGAAGACGACCAAGTTCCTAAAAGTGCAATGGTCGAATCATACTGAAGATGAAGCCACTTGGGAACGTGAGGATCATCTTCGGGAAGAATATCCCGGACTCTTTCCTTCTACCTCCTAAATTCTCGGGACGAGAATTTCTTTTAGAGGAGGAGAACTTGTAACACCCCTATGTAATAGCCACCATGATCAGCTGTTAATAATGCCAAGTCATATCATATGCAGTGATTAAACATAGTGGTTAACCAAAGTAAATCAACTCCATTTTTAAAATCAACTTAAATTCATAAGTGAAATATAAGGTTGATCAAACTCTGCTGGAGAAATGTTATTTAATTAGCAAATAATCCAGTGGTCATGGCAAAATCATAACCAACATTTTTGGAATATGATTGATGAGTCAAACAAGATGAAACAGCACCCAAAACAACAATATTAATTCATTTAAAATCATTGCAGATTCAAATGAACTCCAAAACTGTCCAAACCACTTTTTGGTGAGAGCTAATATTGCATTGCAATATTTGGGCCAACTCCCACATTTTTCGAAAGTGCACAAGTGCCCTAAACATTTTGAAACAGAAAAGGATAAAAGAAAATGGAGAAGCTAAAACAGAAAATCAAAAGCGGGACACTGTGCACTGGGCCTTAGTGCACAGTGCCCCGAGTCGCGGCCCAGCAGGCCCACCTCGTCTCCCTCCTCCCCGTGTCGTCCCCGCCGTGGCCGCGCGCACGCGCGCCAGTCGGCCGGCGACACCGCGGCGCCACCGACGCTACAGGGAGGAGGAGGAGATAAGGCCGGAGCCACTCAACCCCCCTGGCTTCCCCTGGCATTCCCCATCTCTCTCCCTCGCTCGCTCTGCCTCCTTCCTCCTCAGATCCGAGGCGTCCGAGCGCCGACGACGCCGCACTTCGCCATTTGCCGTGGCCACCGGCGACCCCGCGCTCGCCCACTGTGCCGGCCAGCTCCGTCGTCGTCTTCCTCAACCTCTGGCGCCACTGGAAGGAGCCGGGGAGCCCGGCTACAAGCGAATCGAGCCGCCCCGCATCTCTCTGCTTCCGGTGAGCTTCGTCGTCCCCGGCGCCGTCTGCTGCTCCTAAGCCACCAAGGGTTTTCCGTAGCCGCTCGGTGAGCTTCCAGCCTTTCTCTCCTATTCTTTGCGCTACCCGCCGTCGCCTGTAGCTACCAGCCGACGACGCCGTGAGCCCGACGCCGCGGTTCGCCTCGCCGCCGTGGCCATGGCCCCTGTCGTGCTCGTTTGAGCACGGCATTCTGTTCCTGCTGCTTCCAGGAGTCGAACGCGCCCGCGCTCTCCCGTACCCCCTAGCTAAGGATTCGTCGAAGCCCGAACTCCGGCGACCGCTCCACCGCTCGCCGCCGTCGCTAGAGGCTGTGTTCGGTCGAACTACCACCGTAGTTAGATGCGCGGGCGAGAGACCGATCGAACGCAAGTGGTTGCGGGCGATTTGACGCAGCGTAGCGGATTTCCGGGCAGCTCCGGCGAACTTCCGCCGCTGGGAAGGTCGCCGGCGCGTCTCCGGTCGCCGCGCTGGCGTGGCACCCACGTGGCACCACCTGGGCCACTGACTGGTGGGCCCAGGGACCCCACTTTGCCCTCGTTGACCAGAGTCAATGCGGCACTGTTCACCCCCTCTCCCTGACATGTGGGCCCCGGCGGCTAATTAACCTAATTAAGCACTTAATTAACTAGAATTAATTAATTTAGCCTAATGTCTCACTGACATGTGGGGCCCACCCCTCTAATCACCCTGTTAACTGGATTAATCCACTGTTAGTCTTAACAGAGGCTGACATGTGGGTCCCACTGGACCCACATGTCATATTTGACTTAGTCAGCCGACTGTTGACTTGCTGACGTCAGCAGCGCGTCATGCTGACGTCATAATTCATTTTCTGATAAATAAAATAATTCCAGAAATTCAAATAATCTTTAAAAATTAATAACTTTTAAACCGTAGCTCGGATCGAAAAAGTTAAAACATGAAAGTTGCTCAGAACGACGAGACGAGTCTGATCGTGCCGTCTGTTTCTCCATCGGAACCTCCTACGTAGAAGAACTCGTAACTCCGGACCCGTATCCGGCAGATGAACAGTGCACACACTCCGGTAATTAAATTCCAGAAAAATCCTAAAATAACTAAAATGACTTAGATGCATATTCAGGCAACCCTGCACTGCATCATAGCATAGCACGCGCTGTGTGGCATATGTTTGCATATTGTTTACCTGTTTCCTCCCCCTCTTCTCTCTCGGTAGATCCCGACGCAGACGTAGCTCCCGAGGCAGACGCAGCTCCGGAGTACGACTACGTCCCCGACGATACTACTGAAGACCTTGCCCTTGCCCCCGAGCAAACAGGCAAGCACCCCCATTTTGAGCATGCCTATATCGCCTATTCTCTTCTCTCTTATGCTTGCATTAGAACTGCTACTGCTACTGTTTTCCTATATCTGCTGCATAGCCTGATTATTGTACCCTGCTTTGTTACCTTACTGGTTATCCTAGACTGCTTAGTATAGGGTGGGTAGAGACACGACAGAGACCTCCACTTGATCCCGACTGCCCTGCTGGACATCAGAAGACCCGATCATCGGGATTGAAGACCAGACCCTGGCACCGCACATCACTACCCCTTAGTTGCCGACACTGCTGGGTTACCGTCGAGTGCCGAGGGTGATACCTCGTTAGCACTTCTGATGTTAACCTTGTAGGTTAGTTACTCGGTCGTGGTAAGCGAGGGTGATTCCTCCTACACCACCCCCGATAACGACATCGTCGCGCAACCTCTCAAGTGTGGACCTCGAGGGTGATTCCTCCTTCGTTCACCTTGATGATAACATCGAGCGGGAACTCCATCGAGGGTGATTCCTCATGGTTCCCTTCGGTGTCAGACACACAGTTACCTTGGATATTATGACTTGACTATGAACCACGATACTAAAGGCGGGTCGGCCCTGAGGGGTACCCGCGCGAGCTTAACGCGAAGTGATGTGGAGTCGGGTTGACCTGGATGGTGCCCGCGAGATAACTACGAGGCGTGGCCGGGCATTCTTAGCCCTTGCCGCAAGTCCTCGAGACGGGGCGACGGGGTCACATCGATCGTGAGTCTCTGCTCGTTTCCGCGCGCTCCTAATCCACTACGGTTTGGATATTTGATCCGAGGGGCCTCTGGCCCGATAGCACTAACCATCACGTGGGCATAGTATGGGCGTTCTGCGTCGTACACATCAGCCGAAGCTTGTTGGACGTCAGTAAGGAGCGGCGCACGCCGAGTTGGACTGGTAACGCAACCGCGCTTGTATAAGGGGTTGCTAGGTCTGCTCTCGGTGGCCCCGTAACGTGCAGGAGTTCCCGGGGCGATGGCCCAAGACCCCTGGGGGCATAGGTTTAGTCCGGCGTGCTGACCTCTCTTATAAGCCTAGGTCGGGTTGCGGCGTCTTACTTAGCCGAGGCCGGGCATGACCCAAAAAAGTGTGTCCGGCCAGAGTTAAGTGAGCGTGGTGGGTAAGTTGGTGCACCCCTGCAGGGAAGAAACTTCTATCGATAGCCTGTCCTACGGTAACGGACACTCGGAGTTGTATCCCGATCGGTACAACTAGAACATGTGATGAGAATTGGATAGTATGGCTCTGGGATTGCTTTCTCGCAGGGAGTCGAGAAAGGATCTCAGGTCGAGGTTGATGATATTACTACTACTACTTTACATTATGTTCATCTGCTCTCTCCTGATGCTGCAAGACTGTCGAAGATTGTTGAAGATGCTAGTCTTCGATAGGACTAGGCTTTCCCCCTCTACTCTGGCATTTCTGCAGCCCAGTCCACATATACAGCCATTCCTTTGACAATGATGCATATGTAGTGTAGATCCTTGCTTGCTGAGTACTTCGGATGAGTACTCACGTTTGCTTTATTTTCTTTTTCCCCCATTTTCCATTTGATGCCACCAGACGACGGAGCCCCTCAGCCAGAAGCCCCAGCCGACGACCAGTACTACTATCCGCCTGGCGAGTACTACTACTACGAGGAGCCGTTCGACGACCAGGAGTAGGATCGGAGGGTCCAGGGCAGGAGGCCTACGCCTTTCGATCGTAGTTTTTATTTTTACCCCGCCTCTGTGAAGGCTTATCTCTCTCTCTGTAATATATCTGTACTCAGATATCTAATGCTTCCGCTGACGCTTGTATGCCATCGAGCTTGTATTCGAGCCCTCGAGGCCCTGGCTTGTAATATTAAGCTTGTATGACTTTATTTTATGTTTTAGAGTTGTGTTGTGATATCTTCAAGTGAGTCCTTAGGCTTGATCGTGCGCATTTGCGTGTATGATTAGTGCACGATTAAGCCGGGGTCGTCACAATTGCAGAGCGGACCTCTAGGTCTTTCCAATAGGGTAGGTCCCAAAATATAGATTTCTTCTTCCACATGGGTGTGCGTCCCTCAGCATCATTCGGAACAGATAGTCCGCCAGGACCCTTTCCAAAGATTACTTGTAAATCATTGACCATATCAAGTATGTGATCACCAGTATGGAGGGCGGGCTTCTTCCGGTGATCTGCCTCACCTTTGAAATACTTGCTTTTCTTTCGACATTGATGGTTGGTCGGAAGAAATCGACGATGTCCCAGGTACACATTCTTCCTGCATTTGTCCAAATATATACTTTCAGTGTCATCTAAACAGTGTGTGCATGCGTGGTATCCCTTGTTTGTCTGTCCTGAAAGGTTACTGAGAGCATGCCAATCATTGATGCTTACAAACAGCAACGCATGTAGGTCAAATTCCTGCTGTTTGTGCTCATCCCACACACGTACACCTTTTCCATTCCACAGCTGTAAAAGTTCTTCAACTAATGGTCTTAGGTACACATCAATGTCGTTGCCGGGTTGCTTAGGGCCTTGGATGAGCACTGGCATCATAATGAACTACCGCTTCATGCACAACCAAGGAGGAAGGTTATATATACATAGAGTCACGTGCCAGGTGCTATGATTGCTGCTCTGCTCCCCAAAAGGATTAATGCCATCCACGCTTAAACCAAACCATACGTTCCTTGCGTCACCCGCAAAGTCCCCCCACCTTCTCTCAATTTTTCTCCACTGCAACCCGTCAGCGGGTGCTCTCAGCTTCCCGTCTTTCTTACGGTCCTCTTTGTGCCATCGCATCAACTTGGCATGCTCTTTGTTTCTGAACAGACGTTTCAACCGTGGTATTATAGGAGCATACCACATCACCTTGGCAGGAACCCTTTTCCTGGGGCGCTCGCCCTCAACATCACCAGGGTCATCTCGTCTGATCTTATACCGCAATGCACCGCATACCAGGCATGTGTTCAAATCCTCGTACGCACCACGGTAGAGGATGCAGTCATTAGGGCGTGCATGTATCTTCTGCACCTCTAATCCTAGAGGGCATAGAACCTTCTTTGCTTCGTACGTATTGTCGGGCAATTCGTTATCCTTTGGAAGCTTCTTCTTCAATATTTTCAGTAGCTTCCCAAATCCGTTGTCAGATACACCATTGTCTGCCTTCCATTGCAGCAATTCCAGCGTGGTACCGAGCTTTGTGTTGTCATCTTTGCAATTTGGGTACAACCCTTTTTTGTGATCCTCTAACATGCGATCGAACTTCAACTTCTCCCTTTCACTTTGGCATTGTCTCTTTGCATCAACAATGACCCGGCGAAGATCATCATCGGGCACATCGTCTGGTTCCTCTTGATCTTCAGCTTCCCCCGTTGCAGCATCACCGTATTCAGGGGGCGGATAGTTGTCATCATCCTCTTCTTCTTCGTTGTCTTCCATCATAACCCCTCTTTCTCCGTGCTTGATCCAAACATTATAGTGTGGCATGAAACCCTTCTCAAGCAGGTGGACATGCAGGGTTTTTGAGTCAGAGTAATCCTTCGTATTCCCACAGATAGTACATGGACAATACATAAAACCATTCTGCTTGTTTGCCTCAGCCACTTCGAGAAAATTATGCAGGCCCTTAATGTACTCGGAGGTGCGTCGGTCACCGTACATTCCTTGCCGGTTCATCTGCACGCATTATATAATTAAGTGTATCAAAAACCATTATAGAACATCATGAATAGAGAAGTGACCAAATTAATACAAGTTCATCATCACATTAAAACCAAAGTACAGTAGTGATCAAATGTTATTACTGAAAAAATAAATACATAAAGTTCATACATAGTTCTCATTGAACAACATATAGCTCTCTAGAGCATCTAATTAAATCATACATTGAAACTATGTAAAATATTTCAATGCAACAACAAATGCGATCATAATCGCAACTAAGATAACAATTGATCCAATGGCATAATGATACCAAGCCTCAGTATCAATGGCATATTTTTTAATCTTTCTAATCTTCAAGCGCATTTCATCCATCTTGATCTTGTGATCATCGACGACATCCGCAACATACAACTCCAATTCCATCTTCTCCTCCTCAATTCTTTTCACTTTTTTCTTCAAGTAATTGTTTTCTTTTTTAACTAAATTTAATCTCTCGATAAGAGGGTCTGTTGGAATTTCCAGTTCACATACCTCCTAGATAAAAACATCTATGTCACGTTGGTCGGCATAATTGTCATAAACACTAAATGAAACAAATAGTTATAAAAGATAATATACCACATCCGAATCATAAACAGGACGAGGGCCGATGGGGGCGGATACCAAAACCGTGGCACTATATAATAACAAACGATAATAAAAGTAAAAAAATTATACAACTATCTATCTAAATCATACAAGTAAGAATTTTTTTTCTTTTAGAAAGGAGATAAGAATAAGAGGCTCACCACGGTGGTGCCGGCGACGAGATCGGCGCGGGCGATCGGCGGCGGTGAGGACGGGGACGGGACAAGACGGACCGCCAAACCTAGACAAATCTTGAGAAAAATGGAGCTTGGAGAGAAGAAAGCCTAAGTGTGGCTCGGGCATTTCATCGAACACCTCATGTGCATAGGAGGTGAGAGCTAGAGCCACACACATCTGCACACGCCGGCCGGCCAAAAAACAGAGGAGTGAGCGGGCAGGGGCGGGGGTATATATAGGCTTATCTTTAGTCTCGGTTAGTGGCTAGAAACGGGACAGAAGACTGACCATTGGTCCCGGTTCCAGCCACAATCCGGAACTAAAGGTGCTGGGCCAGAAGCGAGGCCCATTGGTCCCGGTTCGTCTGACACCGGCCTCACGAACCGGAAATGATGCACCCTTTAGTCCCGGTTCGTAAGTGAACCGGGATTAATGCCCTTATCCTGGCCTCAACCAAAGCCCTGTTTTCTACCAGTGGTAATATAACATTGCATGTGGGGGGTCACTTAGCAATAACTTTGGTATTCACATGTAGTAAATGTAAATGTAGTTACATAATGTGTGTGGTCTGACTTTCTGAACCAACCATCATTACTGTCAAGTGTGAAGATTTTATAGTAATGATATATAGCTCATTACGATTAGCATGTTTAGTTGTACTAGCACATCGGTTTCTAGTTCGTGCAATTGGAGTAGTAAACATGCTATCTTATGATAGTAAAAGGATTACCAATAGAGCGGAGGTTTTTTTTCCCAGAGAAATCGAGTGATGCACCGGGCATATAGGTACCGTAATGTTTTTACTGTATAGAGATAATATTTTACTATAATCTTGGATGGACCAAGGAGTCGTAATCTAGTTTTCTTTCATTACCATTGTGAGCATCCTAAATTACGTCCAGTTTCTAACCTGGCGCGGGGTGACTGCGCAGCACGTGCTTTGGTTGGTTTAGGCTAGAGCGCGGTGGGTGGCTCGTGCGCAGTTGGTCGGCGCGCACGATAAGCAACTTTGCGCTCAAGCATAGTTTAGTCTATATAACCTGAACTTCCTGTGTTACACGCCTGAACTTCCCTCTGTAGGAACCCGACCTTCGGGCTATCTTCGCAACCGTGTCTCCCTGCGCGAATTATTTTGGTCAGCCGTATTCTATGTTATGTAAGTGTAATCTCCAAACAGTTTTTAGCAACTAAATGCCTGTTTTAAATAGGAATCTCGCTCATTGGCGGATTTTGCTCTCGGGTCATGATGAACATGCATCTGTTGCAATTTTACTGTCTGAGTTGTTCGACCTGAACTTCTCCAAGTGCTAGGTTGAACTTCCGCCAATATTGCCCAAATGGGGCTTGCGATATATCGTTGGAAAGCTATGGACACAAGTATTATGATCCAAGTTGAATTTTTGGCAAAATGTAAGCGGTTTAAGAGCAGTTTTGAAAACCGTTTTTTCTTCATACAAAAAACGTGAATCGTATTTTCGATCGCATTTCTAAACTGTATATCGGAATGAGGTAAATAATATGGCGTTGAAAAGCTGCTGCAAAACCGCTCATTCCACATGTTGAAAGTTTTCTCTAATTCCCTATGGTTAAAGAGTAATTTCGAAAATCGTAAAATTTCGCAAACCGAACAGCCGAGTTCGTATTTTCGATGTCATTTCTGAACGTCTAATCCAATTGAGACAAATAATATGGCGTTGTAAAGCTTATGAAAATGCGCTACTTTTTCATGTTGAAATGTTTTTCTAATTTTGAACGGTTTAAAAGTAATTTAGAAAACGGTACAAGTTCCACCGAGTTTGTATTTTCGAGCTAATTTTTTAACCGTATATCCGAATGCAGCAAGTGATATGGCGTTGGAAAGCTTGAACAAATGCGAAACTTTTTTGTATATATTGTTTCTCCCAAATCTTTACGGTTTTAAGTCAATTTTGAAAATGACTAAAAACGTATTTTTGCCATAATTTCTACAAACTTTATCGGAATGGGGCAAATAATATACCGTTGAAAAGCTACGGAAAATGCGAAACTTTTTCATGTTGATGGTTTTCTCTGATTCCTAGCCGTTTTCAAGCAAATTTGAAAACAGTGAGATCATACGTTGTGCGTTTTATCACGAAACAGAGTCTTCGAAAATTCACCGCGTGAAGAACTTGAATTTCATCAACACGTCTACCTGAACTTCACTCTGTTTCTTCACGTGTTGTTTTTTGTTCGTAACTCTCCATCCACTCACCGGAATTGAGCAAGTGATATACCGACGGAAAGCTGCTGTAAACACGCAACTTTTCCGTCTTGATCATTTTTTTCATACTCGCTACGGTTTAAAAGATTTTCATCTGAAATTCATTCCGTGTAGTAGCTGAACTTCCTGCTGTTTGCACGTTGAACTTCTGTCGTGTATTTTCATTTGTAATTTCTCACCCATTCGTCGGTGTTACACAAATGATATTCCTTTTGTACAAACCTCTCTCGCGATAATTTTTTTAACTTTCTCCGACCGAGGACTTGAACTTACACAAATGATATTCCTGCCATTTTGAAGTAAATTAGAAAATGACGAGATCATGATTTCTTCCTTCATCGCGAATTGAAATGCACTGCGTGAAGTAGTTGAACTTCTCGGGCATTTCTGTTTGGACTTCACTCTGTTTTTTACGTGCTATTTTTTGCCCGTAACTCTCAAACCACTTACCGGAATTGAGCAAATGATATACCGATGAAAAGCTGTTGAAAACACGCAACTTTTTCGTGTTGATCAGTTTTTCATACTCGCGACGGTTCAAAATATTTTTTTGAATGCGTAAAAATATGTTTTTAACGATATACATAAAACTTTTAAACCATTCATCGGAATATAGCATATAATATACCGTTGGAAAGCTTAGGAATAGGAGCATCCTTTTCATGTACACAGACGTTACAAATTTTTGTCGTTTGAGAGCAGTTTTTAAAATGGTAAAAACAACGTAGTTTTTTGCCTGTTTTTTACATGTAATTGAAGGTAAGACGTCTCGCATTAGAGATCTTGAACTTCACCGGGAGGAGCATGTGAACTTCTTGCAACAAACCTTTTAAGCTTTTTGTTTTCTATTCTTTATATTCCTATCTGAAACGCATTTCATGTAGTAGTTGAACTTCCCGCTGTTTTCATCTTGAACTTCTGTCACGTATTTTTGTTCAACCTCTCTCACAAGAATTTTGAACTTTCTCGGGCCGAGCACTTGAACTTCTAGCAACAAAACTTTTAGCCTTTGCTTTTTCATTCTTTTTTAATACAAAATGCACACCGTGTAGTACGTGAACTTCTAGCAGTTATCAATCTGAACTTCTCTTGGTTACGTGAAAATATGTGAGTTTTTTATAGACATTGAACCACTCCACCTTTTTTGTTTACTTCTTTGTTATTTGAAATTGAACTTACTGGGTTTATTCTCTAGTAACCAGAAAAATCCGATTTTCTTCAAATAAATATCAAACTGCTCCACATTTTCCAGTTGAACTTCTTGGTTTTATTCGTTAGTAACGAGAAAACCTGAGTTTTTTATATACATCAAACTGCTCCGTTTTTTGAAATTGAATTTCTTGGTTTTAGTCTTTTTGGTGTATTAATTAGTAAATATTGAACTGCTCAATTATTTGAAGTTGAACTTCTAGGTCTTTTTTTTATAAGAGGGAAAAATCTATTTTATAAACATTTTGGACTGCTCGGTTTTTTTAATTTGACCTTTTGGTATTGTAATAAACATTGAACTTCTCCGTTATTTAAATTTGAACCTATAGGTTTTTTTGTAGAAACGGGGAAAATCTATTTTCTCCATAAATTTTGAGTTGCTCTATTTTTTTTAATTTGGCCTTCTTGGATTATTCTTTAGTAATGGGAAAAATCATTATGTAGTAATAAACATTGAACCACTCTGTTATTTAAATTTGAACTTCTAGTTATTATTTTGAACTTCTTGGGGTCTTGCTAGAAATGGAGAAAAACTGTTTTTATATAAAAAATTGAACTGCTCTATTATTTCAATTTGACCTTCTTGGTTTTATTTTCTTATTGAATTTTTAAAAACCTTACACATTATACTTCCACGGTTCTGTTTTCCCTCAACTTTTTATGTTGTAAAACATTAGAGCTTGGGCATATACATATTTTTGCTAAGTAGGCCAAGATGTTTGGAATCCAAAATACACAGGGAGCAACAACAATTCATCACATATTTTGCCAATGATACAGAGAACAAGATGGGGTCTCAGAACACAAAAGATATCCACTCATGCCATCTGATGTAGATAAGAGGCAGCTAGTATACAAGAAAATTTAGCAGAGCTTTATACTTTGAAAGAGAGTCACTAGTGTTGGCTTCAGTGGCAGAATAAGCCACTGACGGCGGTGAACGGGAGAAGCAACTTGTCTCCTCGTCGATCCATGGCAGCGGCATGAAGACATGAATGAGCATATAATATGTACTCGAGCAGGATCTCATACACTTCACCATGAAACAATTCAATGAGACAACACGACTGTCTTCTGAACTAACAACACATGTTTTGTACTATTGTTTTTTGCAACATCCAGTAATTAGCCCCAAATCAAAAGAATTCATGTGACTAGCTCACTGACCTTGTTCATAAAAGAACTAGCATCACAAAAAAATTAGACAGTTCAGGGGTTGGAGAGGGTGCAGGTCGGTGTAGCAGCAGCAGGTGCGGGCAGAGGTCGCTGGGAGGATTTGACGCGAGCCTCGTCGGCAGTTCGATTCTCCCGTGCACTGCAGTTCAATCACCCCGGCGATGGCGGCAACCAGCGATGGCTGCAGAGGAGAGCTGCAAGACTCGGGGTGTTTCATCGGTAAAATCGAGGCAGCGGCCTCCGCTAACGGCAAGGGCGGCCGAGGGAATGGAGCAGTGCACGTCACGACCTTGGGGTGGATTTTGGAGAAGTGCTCGCGCGCGGTGCGGAAGGGGGCGACGCCGAGCTGTGGCCACAGGACATGGGGCGCACATGGCGGCGCGGGGAGCCTAGGAGACCGGGGTGGGAGGCAGGTGGTCGCGGCGCCGCATGATGGTAGCCAGATCCCGGGCCTCCGGCGTCCGGGATGCGGGAACCTAACGGCGACGCACCTAGTGGCGGGGAGGTGGTTGGGGCGGAGGGCGGTGGCCGTTGGGAAGGAAGAACGCTGGTCGGGGAGGAGGCCCGCCGGTCGTGGTGGAGGAGGCACGCCGGCGTTGAGGGAGCAGGCGCGCGGCGGCGACAGCGAGATCCAGGGAGGGTGGCGGTGGCAGCAGCGACGAGATCCAGGGAGGGTGGCGGCGGCGATGCGATCCAGAGGGTGGTGGCGGCGTTCGGGGGAGGGGATCGGGGGAGGTCAGGGGGGGGGGACGGGGGAACGGGTGGGCTGGGTGGGCTTTTTCTGTATCGGTCCGATGGATTTCTCGGATCTCAGGAAAATCCAATCGCCCCTATATAGGGCGCTGTGATCCAAATAGTTATTCTAATCCCAGGATTAGAATAGTGCCACTCTATATATATATATAGTAGTAAAGGGAATAGATATTCTTAGTCCTTGAATTTTAATCAACCTGCAGTCCTTGATTTTCTTTTTGAGACAATCTTATGAAGCTTTATTTAAATCGTCACAATGTTTACAGGGATGAAGCTGAGGTCACCAGAGTGTCCTAACAAAATATGGCGGCCCACCCCTAAATTTAAAGTATACTTCGCTAAATTGTGAGCTTAAAAAATGGAGCTCCTAAACTTTTTTTTTTTGCTAATGAGCTCCTAAACTCATTAGCCTAGTGTTGCAAAAAAAAAAAAAAAAAGTCCAAAACCAAAAAAAAATGATAAAAGATAGAGAACACAGAAAAACACATAAAATGGTTCTGTTCACACAAACTTTGCATGTTCAATTTTTTTTCCAAAGTAACCAAAATTAAATTTCTGAATTTGCCTGGTTAAAAATATATTTCAATGGTTTAAAAAAAAAATGGCCACATGTATTGAAAATCATAGAGATGCATATTAACATAAAAAAATTCAAAAAATTGCCGTGTTTTGATAGAATAGTGCTTTGAAATTGGCGTGTGACCGTAAGAAAAATAAACAAAAGTCGTCATGTGTCACAAGAATCTTATAGTTGCCATGTGTCACATAAGTTAGCTCGTAGCTGTGAGCTCAATGTAAATCGTTTTAACCGTCGTGTGATTCCACAGTAGTTTGGAGGCTGTTAATAAAATGTCTCTCGAGTGAGTGAGACGCGGGCCCAGCTGTCAGCGTGACACAGAACTTCGTTCACGTCCACATGCTTCCTAGTCCAAGTGTGATCTCCAAGCAAAGGAAAAAAAAATGGGAAAAATTAATAAACCTCGCTTAAACCTCGTCCGTTCGGTCGTTCCGACGACCGATGCTGCTCCCGCACCGGAGACCCAGCCACCGTCTTCTCCGGCAGCAGCCGCCCCCGCCCCCATCCCAAACGCCGCCGCCTCCCCGCCGGCGCAGCCCGCAGGTGGAGGCTCCACCACCACCTCGCCGCGGCCGCCGCGCCCCTCCCCTCGACCCGTCGGCCTACGCGGGCCTCCTCCGGGCCGCGTCGAGGGCGCGGTCCCTGCCGCTGGCCAGGCTGACCCACTCCCACATGCTCCGCGCCGGCTTCCGTCCGGGCCTCTTCCTCCGCAACAACCTCCTCGCCGCCTACTGCCGCGGCGTCGACATGCGCCACGCCCGCCTCCTGTTCGACGGAATGCCGCACCGGGACTCCGTGTCCTGGAACACCCTCATCGCGGGCTACTCCAGCCAGGGCGGGTCCGCCCTGCGCCTCGCGCTCGCCGCCTTCCGGGACGCGCGGGCCGGCGGCGTCCGGGCGGACAGGTTCACCTACGCCGCGGTGCTGGCGGCGTGCGGCAGGGCCGGGGACTTGAGGCACGGCCGGGCGGCGCACGGGCTGGCCGTGGTCAGCGGGCTCACGCGGGACGTGTTCCTGACCAACTCTGTCATTGACATGTACGCCAAGTGCGGGATGATCGACGAGGTGAGGCTGGTGTTCGACCGGGCTGAGGAGCGGGATGAGGCGTCGTGGAATCAGCTGCTGTCGGCATATGTGCGCATGGGGTGGCCGGAGGTGGCCGTGCATGTGCTCGTCTGGATGCACCGGTCAGGGGTGAAGCTTGATAGCTTTGCCTTGGGTGGGATCCTCAAGGCTTGCTCCGAGCTCCAGGGCTCCGAGGATGTCCGGAGAATGCTGCATGGCTGCGTGGTTAAGGTTGGTTTGGACTTGAATATGTTCGTTGGGAGTGCCATGGTGGACATGTATGCCAAGAACGGTGGACTTGAGGAGGCGATCAAGGTGTTTGACTGCATCCCGAATCAGAATGCGGTGGTTTACGGTGCCATGATCGCGGGCTTTGCTCGCCTAGGTAACGACCCTTGCCCCGAGGTTAGAATCGAAGCTGTCAGGCTTTTCGCAGACTTGCTCCGGATGAGTGTAAAACCGTCCAGGTTTACTTTCAAGAGTGTGCTCGAAGTCTGCAATTTGACCAATGCGCTGCACTGTGGGAGGCTGATACACGCTCATGTTATATTCAATGGGTTTCAGGACGACGAGTTCATAGCAAATGCGCTGATCAACTTGTACTCCCAAGCACAGCCAGTAAGTGACAGTCTGAGATGCTTCCAGATGACTCCCAGGCAAGATGTCGTCACATGGACATCCATGATTACAGCATTCACGCATGATGAGAATTTTGAGAAGGCACTAGGCCTGTTCCTAGAGTTCCTTTCTGTTGGAAAAGAGCCAGACCAGTTCACTTTATCGAGTGTGATGAATGCCTGCGCTGCTCTGAGTCTACCAGCAACCTGTAAGCAGATACACTGTTATACAGTCAAATCTGGACTCGGTCAGTTCACTGTATGCGGCAATTCTCAGATTTCTATGTATAGGAATATAGGTGATGTTGAGGCTTCAAAGAAGACATTCGAGCAGATTACATGTCTGGATATATTCTCATGGTCCGCAATGATTTTGAGCTACGCAGTCCATAGCCATGAAGGCGAGGCTCTAGTGCTCCTGGAGAAGATGAAGGATTATGGTGTCGTGATAAATGATATTGCTTTTCTTGCCGTTCTCATTGCTTGCAGCCAGCAGGGGCTGGCAGACGAAGGTTTCAGGTACATACTCTTTCAAAGTATAATGATTGACCTGCCCGTTTTGTTGTTTCTCAAGAAGTGCTTTGTCTTCCTCCTGTGAATTTTTAGTATCCTCATGTGTATTATATATGCTAGTAGCAACTTATGAGGACCTTTCTAATTTACATTAAATGCTCAATATTCAAGTCATCCTACACAGAAAGTATATGCCATAGCAAGGGAGATATGATAGTCTGGGAATTGCGTTGTGCAATTCAACATAGCTACATGGATGGTAAATTAGCTATTTACTTATTTCAAAGCAATTCTTGCTCTCGCTTAGTAAGCTTAAAAGACATGTTAAATTAGCTATTTACTTGCGCCAAACCTAGGGGTTACCTATATTGTGATATCATACCTACCCTCTAGATAGGAAATGTAGCTTGCGTTCAGTTTCTCATGTGAACTATATTTATACCTTTCCGAATTACCAATTTCTGGGGACTGGTAAGATCATCAGACTTGAAGTAACACCGCCAATGCCGGTCCCAAGCCCGGATGCAAAAGGTGGAGGGTTCAAGTTTGACATACCTTTCCTGAAAAAAATTATGTATGCTCAGAACTAAAGTGTATGATGCTAATTGAAGAATGTGCCATAAAGGAACTTTAGAAATAGGGCAGTCTCCTCTATTTCTGGCATTTATATCCAACTTCTCAACAATGTTCACAATTCATCAAGTATCTGTGTTTTTGTAATGCAGGCATTATGAGAGCATGCTATCAGATTATGGCTGTTCCCCAAATACGAAGCACAAAGCTTGCGTAGTTGAACTCCTTGGCCGTGTTGGCAAGATGGCTGAGGCTGAAGATTTCATAATGGGATCTGGATCAAAAAATGACCCAATACTTTGGCATGCACTGTTGCGTGCATGCAGAATCCATGGGGACAAAGAGAGAGGTATAAAAACCGGAGAGAAATTGATGGAACTCGAGCCCTTCGCTGTTACTTCATATGTGGTGCTGTACAACCTCTACATGGATGCCGGCAAAATCTCATTGGCTATGAAGACAAGAGGCCTGATGAGAGAGCGAGGCATGAGTAAGGAAGCTGGGATTAGTTGGGCCGAGTTTGGGGGATCCATCCATCATTTTACTGATGGAAATAACTCCTGCCCACACAATAATACAGTTCATGCCAGATTAGAAGAATTGCTGTTCAGTGTGAAACAGAAGACCGAGCGTGGTGGAACGGACATTTGGGAATTAGGATTCCAGAGCAGAAAGGATGGCGAGACCTCACTCGCCAGACATGGTGAACTGCTGGCGGTGGCTCTTGGGCTGTCCACTTTGCCATCTGCTGCTCCTGTAACAGTTATGAAGAACCAGAGGATATCCTGGGAAAGCCATGAAACACTGAAGTTGCTATCAGCAAGGGAAAACAGGGGAATGATTGTCAGAGATCCGACCCATTTTCATCGTTTTGATCAAGGTTCATGCTCTTGCAGAGACTACTGGTAGACATAAGTGATTTATAACCTTGGGAGTACAAACCTTAGAAGGGTCAGCGGAACAGTTTGGCCATTCTTGCAGCTGAGGTTGAAACTGGTGTCTGGCAGTTGGGATCGGAGGAATGAGAGGATTACAGTGAAGTGTACAGTGGCATTCCACTTAACTGAAGCTGTGTCATTCCACTAAACAGAAGCTGTGAACATGTAGCATATGATTGTGCTTGATGATGTCCAACTCCAGCCACGCATCACTTTGCGATTAAGCGTCACACGTCTCGAGCTGTTCATCTCTGCTGAAACCCTGGGATTGCTGGAGATGTGAAGGCAGAGCTGCTTCCCTGCATCTCAGCTTGAACTGTGGCTTAATTGTATATACTTGGGGCATTTTTGTGAGCAAAATGTGCTGACCTGAACAGCCGGGAGCTGCTTTTTTTGCGCCATGGTCGAATCTGAGGCCCATCTGCAGCACGTACACTGTAGTCACACTGCTGTAGAAGCTGTGGTCAGAAGTGTTAATATTGATAAGTTCCTGATGGGAAGAGAAGCTCATTGTGAAACGAATGATGCGCTACACTCTCACCAAGATGAAAGAATTCGCTGGGATTTTTTTTTGCACAGGCTGACGTAGGTTACAGGTATTGTTGCAAACACATGCTACGTTTATGCAAGTAACTTATGATATTTTTACATAGCTGTTGAGCTGAAATTGCATTTATATACCCTCGTG
Source organism: Thinopyrum elongatum (assembly GCA_011799875.1). Classification (NCBI taxonomy): domain Eukaryota; kingdom Viridiplantae; phylum Streptophyta; class Magnoliopsida; order Poales; family Poaceae; genus Thinopyrum; species Thinopyrum elongatum. Next base: position 576,901,218 of record CM022301.1, read on the forward strand.
CTTAATCACAGAAATTCTAATAATAAAATCACTGGTGTACATTCGTGTTTTAGATCCAAATGCAGGAGTTTTTACCGATTCAAAACACATCATTCTCTTCAGACTAAAGTCATACATAATAAATAAAAAATCTCCTTAGGTCAGAACTATTTAGCCTCTCACCTTTTAGGGTGAAGGAGGTGTTTCTTGATTCTGCTGACAATTGTTAAAAACCGTTTACTTGCCCGTATACTAGTTTGGTGATCTGTGTTAGAACAGGGTTGTGCTGTGTGCGTAGTTACCATATTGTATAGGGGCTTCTTTGCTTATTTCTCTCTTGTGTGTATGTACTGGCTGTTGGCCCCGTTCAGTACAAGAAGCTCATTTCGTAGCAATCTGGTCTCCAGTGAGAGTTTCATGCTCAAGGAGGGCGCTGGCTAGCACATGAAGCTCCTTACTGTGCGGTGTGAGAATCGTTTTCACATTCTTGTAAGCCTTGTCCAATAGCTGATTCACCTCCTCATCGACCTGGGCAGTCTTCTGCCCCCTTATGGTCATCCTCTTCCCACCGCGGCTTTAAACAACCGCAGGGCGGGGGCGGCGGGGGGGGGGGGGGGGGGGGGGGGGGGGGGGGGGGGCAATTGTTGACACCTATAACACAGAGGGTTATACTAAAATACTAGTAGGTAATTATTTTTTTGCACCTATAATACACATGGCACCCCCACTAGATCCTCCCCTGCCGCCACCACAATCGTCGTCGTCGTAGGAAACAAAGCCGACCCACCCACGCATAGCATACCTGGTGACTATGTCTATTGCCAGCTGCGTCGCCTGGCTTAGATCAGCCAATGCACCAGCAGTCACTTCGCTCTAATCAAGCTGAATAACTCGGTAAGAATTATTTTGCACAAGCTGACATAGGTTAGCAGGTATAGTTACAAACACATGATACGTTTATGCACAGGGACGAAGCTCTAGTATGGACGCTGGGGTCAATTGACCCCAATGCCTTCGAGTATTTGAAGCTAACTAGGTCCACTAAAACTGCGTTTTTAGCACACAAGGCCCAATGCATAATACGTGGCTTAGGCTTACACACCATAACACACACGTACATGTTTGACGTTTCGTGAACAGCCCAGGTCGCCTCTTCGTCTCTTCCGCCATCGTCAGGTCGCCTCTCCATCTCATCGCCTTCGGCTAATCTTTTCCTCACCCCAACTCTCAATCCCTAATCCCCAATTTGCAACGGCGACGAACAGCGGCGATCCCTAATCTCCAAGGGTGATGCCGGCCGGCCGGCCGCCGCCGTATAATCCTTAATCTCCCGAGTGTTGGTTGCCCACTTGGCACTTGCCCTCCTCGTAGGCAGTTCTCACGCAGGTACGCCAATCTCTTTCTCAGTTTCTCTTGGTCTCACGCACAAACAACTCAGTCTCTCCCGATGGCTAATTATGAAATTTGCGTTTATGTTTTTTGCTGCATCTAGGAGGCTAGGGCTAGAAGGATATGGACAGATTTCTGCTGAAACGAACGGCACCAGAGACTGATCTGGCAGGGACTTCAAGGCCAGTTAGACTAAGGCAAGATCACGCATCAAATATTGGTACTACTACTACAGCAGATATTAATTTGGATGAACTTCCTTTTGATCCGGCCAATCGAAAAAGAATATCACAGTACACTAAGAATCCAAAGAAGCAAGATGCGATCAGAAGAATATATTTAACTAGAGGACCTTATAGGCCAAAAGAAGGCTTTGTATATCCGCAGAAGACCATCGGAGGATTCGAAAGAAGATTCAAGCCAGAATGGTTTAAAGATTATCATTGGCTAGAGTACAGTGGTAAAGTGCATAAGGCATTTTGCCAATGTTGCTATTTGTTCAGAGATTGCATCGATGGTCAAGCTGGGAATGATGCATTTGTTGTCAATGGTTTCTCTAGTTGGAATAAGAAATACAGATTGGATACTCATGTGGGTGAGGTTAATAGCTATCACAATGTAGCTGCTAAAAGGTGTGATGCCTTGATGAATCAAGATCAGTCCATTAAAGTTGTCCTCAACAAGCAAACTGATATCACAAAAAGGCAAAATCGTATTCGGTTGAATACTTCCGTCGAATCTGTTAGATACTTGTTACATCAAGGTTTAGCTTTCCGTGGCAATGATGAATCAGAGGAATCCAAAAATAAGGGGAATTTTCGAGAGTTGGTACAAATATTAGCAAATCAGAATGAGGATGTGAGGAATGTAGTTCTTAAGAATGCTCCAAAAAATTGCAAATGGGTGTCTCCAGATATTCAAAAGGAACTTGCAAATTATTTTGCAAAGGTAAATTACTACTTACTAGCATCGCTATTCTTTATTTATTTCATATGATTTATCTCTCCGAGCACCCAAAAATATATTTTATCTTGTTTGTTACAGATAACATTGAATTCTATTCTTGAAGAAATTGGTGGTGATGTTTTCAGTTTGTTGATTGATGAGGCTTCCGATGTGTCAGACAAAGAACAAATGGCTGTTGTGTTGAGGTATGTTGATAAGCTTGGGTTAATCCTAGAACGACTAGTTGGGGTAGTACATGTGAAGGAAACATCGGCAACGTGCCTCAAGTCAGCCCTTGAGAAATTGCTTGTTGATATTGGATTAAGCTTCAAACAAGTTAGAGGGCAATGCTATGATGGGGCGAGCAATATGAGGGGCGAGTTCAATGGTTTGAAAGCTAAAATTCTGGAAGAGAATAGGTCAGCATATTACATGCATTGTTTTGCTCACCAACTCCAATTGGTTATCGTAGCGATTTCAAAGAAGAATGAAGATATTGCAGATTTTTTTTTACATGATCTCTCTTCTGTTTAATGTGGTTGGAGCTTCTTGCAAAAGAAAAGACATGATCAGAGAGGCTAATAGAGAGAATGTAAAAAAAGCCATAAGTAGTGGGCGAATTAGTACCGGCACAGGGTTGAATCAAGATCAATCACTTCAAAGGGCAGGAGACACCCGTTGGGGTTCTCACTATAGAACCCTCTCAAGCTTAATTCAGTTGTTCCCATCAATTGTCAGTGTCCTCAAGTATGTATCAAAAGAAGGCAAGAAAGATTCCAAGAAAAGTGAAGCACGTGGTCTTCTATCATATTTTGGAACCTTTGATTTTGTGTTCTATTTGCACATGATGTTCCATATATTAGGGAGTGCCAACACTCTGTCACAAGCATTGCAACAAAAGGATCAAGATATCTTGAATGCAATGTCATGTGTGAAGTCAACAAGGAATGATCTACAACAACTAAGAGATAATGGGTGGGAATCACTTTTGGAGAAGGTATATTCATTCTGTGAAGAACATGACATTCCAAAACTAAACATGCATGATGAATATGTCAATCGACATAATACACGAAAAAGAACCAATATAACAAACCTGCATCATTATCAAATAGAGTGTCTTAACACTGTTATTGATTGGCAACTTCGAGAGTTTGATGACAGATTCAATGAAGTAAATTCTGCATTGCTTATTCACATGGCTTCTTTCAACCCAAAAAACTCTTTCGCTGCTTTTAACTTGGAGAGTTTGTTGAAGCTAGCTGAGTTTTATCCTGAGGATTTCGATTCATCAAAATTGATGGATCTTGGACATGAACTTCGGATTTACATTGACAATGTCCGAGCAGACCAAAGATTTGCCAATTTGGATGGCATTGCGGATCTTGCTAAAAAGTTGGTGGACATTAAGAAGCATCTTGCTTTCCCTTTGGTATATCAACTTCTAAAGCTAGTGCTAATTTTGCCGGTTGCCACAGCGTCAGTGGAGAGATGCTTTTCAGCAATGAATATTGTGAAGAGTGTTTTACGCAACAAAATGGGTGACCAGTTCATGAGTGATTGCTTGATTTGCTATGTGGAGAAAGATATATTTGCTACCATTATGAATGACGCCGTAATTGATCTATTTAAGAAGATGGGAGATCGAGAAGGCAAGTTATAAAATGTGAGTCTCACATCACTCAAACTTTTTGTTTATGCTATTTATTCTCTATATTATTTCTTACACACCATTGTTGTGAATATAATATATTACTTTTGTTCATCCTTTTCAGGAAGTTACAAATGAAATTGTTAGAAGTCATCTTTTTTGCTTATTTTCCCTGAATATGTAAACAAATGATTTTATGACTTTGTGTAACCAGTACTTGGTATGACAATCTTATTATTATGATACTAGTTTATCATTGGCTCATTGCATATTTTCGCTCTTCATGTCGCCCTTGGATGTTATTTCTATTTGTGTTATAGTGGGCATATTTTTCGTTTTTCCTCTTTATATTGCTCTCAGCGTGAATCACACCATAGCATGTGCTGTAGTAGGCATTGGACATTGGTTGACCCCAATGACAATTTTTTCTAGCTTCGTCCCTGCTTGTGAGGGCGAGGCGGCAGGCCATGTTGCTGCCGATTTTCGGCCTGGTTTCCGCTGCCTCGTGTACTTGTCGTGAATCTCTAGACTAGATTTATATGGCCCGATCACATCATGTGGCGTGTGTCTATGTCTGCAGTCCGGCTCTACCACGCAGACCTGCAGGAGCCGTGCAGGCAAAGGAGACACGGACCATCGATCCCACGGGCGTCAAACCATGTCGACGGCGGCCAACGATGAACGGGAAACGAAGCGGGTAATCAGTAATCACGGCCGCAGCCATGGCTACTACGGCGGTGCTGGTCCTCGGAGTTCCTGGACGATCTCCTCATCGTCATCTACAGCATGGTAGCCTCCCCGCGTGGCCGAGCACGATTCGCCGCCGTCTGCCGATCGTGGCGCGCCGCCGCGCGCGGGGCGCCACCGGTCGCGCCACTCCCGTGGCTGCTCCTGTGGCCGCACCACGGCAGCAGGTTAAAGCGCCTCCACTGCCCTGAGGACGGCACCGTCATGGCCTTGAGCAAGCCCGTGGGTTTGGGGAGATGGCTCGTCGGCGGGTACGATGGCGGCTGGGTCGTCTCCTTCACGCTGGCCTCCATCAGGATCGCAAACCTCTTCTCTGGTGCCGAGGGGATGCTTGCCAAGAAACAGACGACGATAGTCTGCGAGGGCCCGGGCCATGGCGGCAAGGTGGTTGCCTTCAAAATTGTATTCTCGGAGCCGCCAACCTCAGACAGTTGTATCCTCGCCGCCATGACACGTAATTGCGGTGTCGCGCTCTGCAGACTCGGTTGCACCGACCGTGGGTGGACGGTACAAGGATGCCCAAGTGTAAAGCTTGTCGATATCATCTTCAGCAACGGTGAGCTCTATGGCCTACGCGATGGAGGGACACTCATCAAGTACGACATTGGTGCTAGGCAAACGAGGACGGTGCGCCCATGATCATCGCAGAACATCAGCTAAGCCATGCAAAGGATCTACCGCACCCGTCATGGGACTACCACATAGATTATGCCGATTACATCTTCGATCTGCAGGGCAAGCTTGCGATGGCATCCCTTCGCACGTGGTTGCCAAACCTTGAGCCTTTCTTCAAGGTGTTCAAGCTCATTGACACCTGCAACGGTGAATCGGACGCACATTACAAGTACAAGTGGATGGAGGTGACAAGCTTGGGTGAGCACGCCTTGTTTTTGGGAAACAAATTCTCTAAGGCGGTTCACGTGACAGCAAACATGCACGGAGGAGTGGAGAGGAATTGCATCTACTACTCACGGGATTGTCGTTTAGGTCCAAACGATGCCGTCCTTGGTGGCAAGGTATTCTTGACAATCCCAAATTTCATCGCTGACCAGACGTACTACAAGGAAGACGACATGAAGAAAGACGTCGCCGAGGGTGGCTTAAAGAGGATCAGGTCGGTAGGGTACCTCAACAAGGGTGGTGCATTTGCTGGCATGTGGATTATCCCTCCACATATATAGCTGGCTAGACTTTATGATATTAGCACATTAAATTGTCCGTAAGAACATATAGTTATCCATGGGAGCAGAAGAAAAGAAGAAATGTAAGGCAAATAATAGAGATGTGTGCATTTTATAGACATATTGCAGTCTTATAAATTGCTGACAGATAGTTTTCTTTTACTATTGCGCCTGTGTTGTGTCTCACACTTTCTTTTTGGAACCACGAGGAGAACTGCATGTATTATATTAAAGATAGAGATGAAATACAACACGACCAGTACAACAATCTGCAAGTCCAGCAAATCAAAGCAACAAGCAACCGAAAAAAACAGAACAAGATATGATTCACAAACTCAACAAGACGACCAACACTACCATCAACTAAAGAAGAATCAGTCGTCCTGAGCTTGCCACCTCCCACTGCCCAGCCTCCGCCTTGATCTTATCGATGACACTTTGCAAAGGCGTGAATCGATTGTCAAACATGATGTAATGGCATTGTTTGAGGATTTCCATTCTGGTAATTTAGACATTTATAGGCTTAACTTTGCCACGATTACACTTATTCCCAAAGAGGAAGATGCCACTAGCATGAGAAAATTTAGGCCTATTAGTCTGTTGAACTGCATTTTTAAAGTCTTCACTAAAGTGCTAACTAACAGACTTGCTGTCATTATGAATTTCCTGACCTCTAATAATTAGTCAGCTTTCATTAAAGGGAGGTTCATCCTTGAAAGTGTAGTGACTGCTCATGAGGTCTTGCACTCCACTTACCACTCTGATAAACCAGGCCTGGTGCTTAAACTAGATTATGAGAAGGCTTTTGATAAAGTTAATTTAGACTTCTTGATGGAAATCCTTCAAAAGAGGAACTTTGGTCCTGTATGGATCAATTGGATCCATCAGATCACTCATATGGGGTCTGTAGGTGTCAAGGTGAATGGAGTGGAGGGTAACTTCTTTGTAACTAACAAAGGATTAAGGCAGGTGAGTCTTTCCTCTCCAACACGACGTATGCTTCCGTGTTTTGACCGGGCTCATCTCCGCCTCAGCGCCATGTCCTAATCGATTACTATTCTCCTCCGGATACATACATACATACATACAGCGATGTGCGTAATAGAGTTGGATTCAAGATAGATACCGCGCGTTCCGTCTTCTATCTATAAATTCTAGCGACGATTAGCAACGATACTACGAGACGGTGGAAAGCAGACCAAAAATCGCCGAGACAGACAGTAGATTCGAGCGATTTTTTCCTGGGGCTAAAAACCCCGGCCCCTCCATGGCTAGCCCTAGCCGCCTCGCCCTCTCCAGGGTATATATTTCTTTCTTAGCCTGTTTTTCCCCAGCACGATTTTGATGTCTCTGTCATTCGAATCTTGGGGTTAAGGACTCTCTAATTGCTCTCTTCGTATAATCTTAATCGCTTTGCTATTCATATCTTGGGAGTTAAGCAGTCTGTCCCAGTCCAAAGGAACACAAGGCTTTTGGTTGTGTACTTGACTTGATGCAGTAATTTATGGGTTGCCCTCAATTGCTGTTGCCATCGTTGAGTACGATCGCATTTTCTGCCCATCTTAATCCTTGCGTGTATTTGTGTCAACAGGCTGCAAGGCATCTTGCAAACCGTGGATCAGCGAATGTGATCTACAGCAAGGCAGGGCCGGCTTCTCTTCCTTCTTTCAGGCTACATGCTGCAAAAACGGCTGGTGCAGGTATATACTGCTCCCCTCCACCTCTCTTTTCGCGGCCGCATTCAGGAAGAAAATAATAATTATTACATTTTCCTGATATCCAGTTTATAATTGTATAGACATCATGTTATATTCTGGGCCTTGTTTTGTTGAGTCTTGCCTTGGTATGAATTACTAATCAAGTTTCTTTTTCAACTTTGATGCTTGATGCAGGCAGCTGTGTGCTTTCTAGAAGGTTTAATAGCAATGGTCCAGAAAAAAATGTAGACCTTCAAAACGAATGGTCATTCCGTAACTGTCATCACTCTTGGTTTGAAAGATCGAGGTAGCCGCCGTTTCCTTTCACACATTTAGTTTAAAACTGTTACTACTCTTTTTCATGCAAAAACGACGTGCAGTTTGTTTTACAACTTCTGTATGAACTGCCAATTCAGCCACAGATTCAAGCACGAATTCTGGTGGTGTGCCAAGACTGGTAGTTCTGATGATGTGAACGACGTGTCCATGAATTCAACCACGAGATTCCATGATGTCAAGGGAGTTGACGAAGCCAAAGCTGAGCTCGAGGACACAGTTGAGTACCTAAGAAATCCCAAGGTGAGAGACATAATCATCATCATCATTAACAAACCTGCATTTAGGCTGGTGTTTCAATTCAACTCTCTCTTCTTCTTTTCTCTTGATGCTGATCGAACTGTTAACCTAGCATGCTTAATTTGCAGCATTTTACGCGCCTCGGTGCCAATCTTCCAAAGGGTGTTCTGCTTGTTGGCCCACCTGGTACAGGGAAGACCATGCTGGCAAGGGCTGTGGCCGGGGAAGCTGGGGTCCCATTCTTCGCGTGCAGCGGCAGCGACTTCGAGGAGAAATATGTCGGTGTTGGGGCTAAAAGAGTGAGGGACCTCTTCAGTACAGCAAAGAAGCGTTCTCCTTGCATAATATTCATCGATGAAATTGATGATGTTGGTGGTCGTAGAAACCCGGAAGAACCAACATGGGCGAGGCAAACCCTGAACCAGCTGCTTTCTGAGATGGATGGCTTCAAGCAGAATGACGGGATCATCATTCTTGCGGCGACCAACTTCCCTGAGTCGCTAGATAAAGCTGTTGTTAGACCCGGGCGTTTTGACCGCCACGTCCATGTTCCTAATCCTGATGTCGAGGGCCGGCGGCAGATCCTCGAGGCTTGTATGTCAAAGGTACATACTCTGTCCGGAAAAAATAAGGTCTCTTCTTAGCCTTCAATGCAAGGCTTTGACCTTTCTCTGTGATCCTTTTTTTTCAGGTCAGAGCCACGGGTGTGGATCTGATGACCATTGCAAGGTGTACACCAGGATTCTCAGGTGCAGACCTTACAAACTTGGTGAACAATGCTGCTCTGAAGGCTGGCAAAGATTGGGCAGAAGCTGTTACGATGGATCACATTGAATATGCCAAGGACAAGATCATGATGGGAAGTGAGCTCAAATCGGCAACAATACCTGATAACTGCAGGAAGATGATTGCGTACCACGAGGGAGGGAGGGTAATTGTTGCTATCCACACGGATGGTGCTCGCCCAATCTACAAGGCTACCATTGTTCCAAGGGGAAACACACTTGGCATGGTGACACAGTTGTCAAAGGAAGAAGATGTGTATATAGTCTCAAGGAAGAAAACGCTGGCGAAATTGGATATCCTCATGGGCGGCAGGGTGGCCGAGGAGCTTATGTTTGAGGCCGGCAATGTGACCTCTGCTGCCTTGTCTGATCTAAGCGAGGCGACTCAGCTGGCGACAGACATGGTCACCAAGTATGGTATGTGCGAGCGGACCGGCCTTGTTTCCTATGGCAACGATGGTGGTTGCGGTTGGAAGATGGCGGCCTTGAGCTGGCAAACGATGGCCCTGGTCGACGAGGAGGTGAAAGAAATACTGGGCAAGGCTTATGAGAACGCGAAAAAGATTGTTGCTGCACACAGCGAGGAGCTTCATTTGCTAGCCAATGCCCTCCTTGAACATGGAACTCTCACTGGACACCAGATCAAAACTCTCCTTGAGCATGGATCTCACTGGAGGCCAGATCAAGCCGCTAGTATCACCAAGTAAAAATGAATGGACCTTTTAACAATTGTTAGCATAATCAGGAAGCGCCGTCTTTGTCCTAATCAAGAGGATTCTCCTTGTTTTGATTCCTTAGTTGTATGTGCACAAAAAGTGTAGAGATGCACTATCTGGATTTCTCTGATTTTGGCTTTGTCAAGTCTGATCCTAATCAGTAATGTTCTCAATCTAAAACATGTTTTGTACTAGATCTGAGATTTATGTCACAGCTATAGTGTTCGGGATCAAAGATTTGTATGATATGAATTCCATCCATCAAAATTTTCTTACTGTGGTATAAATGAAAGCTCTGGTTCATTTGCTTGGGGTTAGTGTAATAAGCTGATTTAAAGAGAAATTATTTCATCTCTGATTATGTAGTTGAATGCACACAAATGCAGTAGAATGTACAACTTGGATTTGTATGGCTTTTGTTTATCAAGTCTGAAGAGAATGCAGTGTGAAAATCAGTAAAACCCCCTGCTCTTTGATCTGAAGCACAAGGATTCTGTACTAACTAAGGATTTCCGTTAGTAGGGGTGAGTGCATGTGGGCATCTGCGATTGTACTGTGTTAAAAAAAAACTGTTAGTAGGGGTTTATGCAATTTTAATTTTCCGAAGGTGCTAAACCTATGTTAGCTCTGATGGTAATTGGTTTGTGCTGCTCAAAAGCTTTATCTTGGATAGGAAGAGAATTTTATTGTCTTTGATTGTCAAACTTCTTCTGAAATCGTTTGTGTGTGCGTAGAAAACTGAACAAGAGTTGATACTTCAGAAGAATTGATTGATTAGTTAATTAACTTCATGCATGTGTTAATGTCATATGCTCTGGTGACAGTTGCTGATGAGAAACATATTTTTCTATCGATTTTCATTCATCTACATCATGAAAATACGGAGGCCTGATGATGAGTGAAGTAGTGCACCATTCACACCACATTGCGCAAAATCTCATGCAGTCATGCAGAGCGGCAAACTCATTTCAATGCTGTTCTGGCGCTTTGTGTATAATTGTAGTATAATAAGAGACATTTGAAGTTGGCGAGAAGGCTATGCTTATAAAGCTACTTCCTCCGTCCCATAATACGAGAGTGTTTTGACACTACTCTAGTGTTAAAAGCGCTCTTATATTATGAGACAGAGGGAGTACATTTTAATGCTTTTAAATGGTCACGATGTTGCAATACACTGCTCTCTTTTTTGTGTGCCGCTGCTATATTGCTTCCATAAAACTGATGTGTTATAGGCTGCTGAAATTGTACAGATGCCTGGGGCTACTGCTGGGTAGTGGGGTTTAACGGAATGCTGTTTAGTAGCAGGGATTGTAGGGGAAATGGATTACGGGGATTAGTGGGGATTTGGTGGAAGGTTCAGCCAATCCTCTAGTGGATTGGACCTCCTAGAGGATTAAATCCATTGCAACTGAACAAGGTCTAATGGAATCCTCAAAAGGAACCTAGCCGAACTCTACTCTTATTTTTTCTTAAGTCCTCAAATTTTTAAGAAGAACCGTCTTCCGCGGTCTCTCTCTCTCTCTCTCTCTCTCTCTCTCTCTCTCTCTCTCTCTCTCTCTCTCTCTCTCCTCTCTCTCTCTCTCTCTCTCTCTCTCCCTCTCCCTCTCTCTCTCTCCCTCTCTCTCTCTCTCTCTCCTCTCCCTTCTCTCTCTCTCTCTCTCACTCGTCTTCTCTCGTCCGTCTCTCCCCCTCTCGCTCCGTTCTTCCATCTCTCTCCCTCTCATCTCTCATCTCCTCTCTCGTCGCTCCTCTCTCTCTCGCCGTCTCTCATCTCATCTTCATTCTTCCCCTATCGGCTCTTCGAGCAACGTCGGGATCGCTCTCCTCTCTCTCTCTCTCCCTCCCCCCCTCTCTCTCTCCGTTCCTCTCTCCCTCCCTCTAACCCGGCTCTATGTGATTTCTGTCCTAATGATGAAATACCAAGAAAATCACATGTCATGAGTATTATTACATCGCAGATCCAGCCTTTAGTACATTACATACCTGCTTAGCTCAAAACTACTCCCTGGGTTCCTAAATATAAGGTGTATTTGTTTTAAAAAAAAGTAAAACTTCTCTAACTTTGACCAAGTTTGTAGATAAAAATATCAATGTCTAGAATACCAAATCAATAGCATTAGATTCATCAGAAATATATTTTTATATTTTTATTTATTTAGTATTGTAGATCTATATATTTTTTGCTATAAACTTGGTCAAACATAGACAACGCTTGATTTTTTTGAAAAACTAACACATCTTATATTTAGAAAAGGAGGAAGTAGCTTACAAGAAATGTAAGGGGTTGTCATCACATGTCAGTAAGCAAATGTCCATAGGAGGGGCTGTCATCGATTTACTTTGCCCGTTAGCAGGGGCGTTATTATGCTGTCGCATTGGTGGGCAGGGCATTAAGCGAATTTAGGCCAGCGTGTTGCAATAGTTTCATTTACATTAGGTCATGTGTGGACAACAAGCTCAAGCTTCAAGAATGATAAATTTGATGAAGATCATATATTTGATTGGATGCCATATAAAAAATGAAGGGTTATCCACTTACTGGTGACGGTGATGGGTAATTTCTTCCCAACTCCAGCTTCTATTGTTTTTTAGCACCCTGTAAAGACATTCTAAATAATCAGGGAGTTGTATACCAGGTTCTAGTTTTTTTGTGGAGCAGCATATCATGGAGCTACCCCATTTGGTTTTAAAAAATTTAGGCAGAGCTGAAATTTAAGGAGCGGAGTAGTCCCACACAGCCCCTAAGTCAATCTCAAATCTGAAAATCTACATATGTAAAATTCAATATAAAATACTTTTTTGCGGGTTCAATAAGAGTTTTATTTCTTAGTAATAGGGTTATAATCAAGAGGCACAATTTCATCTATACATGTTGGACCTTGATGCAACCACACAGCTGTGGTGCATTCAGTTCGACTATACCTTGCTAGGCAATTTGAAACCCTATTTTGATCTCTGTGAATTTTCTAAGGGATAAAAACCCAAGCAACCATTAAAAACTTAATCTTCGAAATAGCTGGTCATAAGCAGAGCTATCTAAGCTATTTTAGATAAAAGGTACATGCATGACTTTATAGATAAAGCCACCAGGCAGAGTATCACAGAGGAACCACAGGAGTAAGCCAAGTTCACAGCACAAAAAGAGGGATTAAGGCACGCAGGCTAAATAGACACATCACGTAGGCCGACAACCTACAACACCAGGATAGGGCGAAGACAAAACATCAGGGCTCGCCAGCTGATTTCACTAGGGAGGAAGCCGACACTCTTTGAGATAAGCTCTAGCAAAGCATCCCTATCCGCCTCTTTATTCAATAATTTCCACTTTCTGCAAAAAGATGATCATTTTCAACAAGCAATCAGCAGGTTTGTTAGGGAAAACATGATCAATCGTGAATTTGTTTCTAGTGGTCCACAGCGCCCAATATAGGGCTGAGAACCCCACCCAGAAAATACGTCTGTTCTGCCCCACTAGACTAGAAGCAAGAGGCCGGAGCTCAGCAAAGGAAGTGGGGGCCCAGTCAACCCCTATCCAGGACCTAATACAACTCTAGGCCAACTTGGCAATGACCCAACCAAAAAAGATGTGATCGGAGTTCTCAAGTGCCAAGCAAAGGGCACATCGGTCCGAACCAGGGCCATTCTGTTTTTGGATTTGATCAGCAGCAGGCAGCTTTCCCCTAATGGCTTGCCACATGAAAAACTTAATTTTAGAAGGTACCCTCACACGCCACACATCTTTGAATTTGGTCGTAGGCGAGCCTGAAATTAACCGCAAGTAGAGGGATTTAACAGTGAATCTACCTGACGCTAAGTGAGGCCAGGTGACAGAATCACCTTCCTCCGAGAGCAACGGGAAGTGAGCAGCAAGGAGTTGCCACTATCCCAACTCTTTAGGAGACAAGGTTCTCCTGAACCCCAGGTCCCAGTCAGCAGCAGAAAGATCAACAATGGAAATATTCGGCTCCGAACAGTAAGAGAACAAAGAAGGGAAAGCAACAACGAGGGGGGAGTCACCGCACTACCAGTCAAGTCAGAAACGCATGGAGGCCCCATCACCAACCACAAACTTGGCATGAGCTCTAAAAGTGTCCCTCACTTTGACAAGGGCCCTCCGGAATTGGGACCCACCTGAGGCCGAGGAAAACATAGGGCTGCAATCAGGAAAATAATTTCCTTTAAGAATAGAGAACCACATGTTGCCCGGACCCACCATCATGATCTTCCACCACCATTTAATAATGAGACATATATTCATGATGGACGTATTCAAAATCCCCATACCACCATGGGATTTAGGTCTGTAGATGAGATGCCACTTAACTAGCCGGTACTTGCGGCGGTTCTCCGCAGAGTTCCTGTAGAACGCACCCATGTTCTTGTCAAAACCATTATATATGGGTACCCTCGGTAAGCCTATAGAAGCCCATAGTAAAGATAGGGAGGGACGACAGAGATGCATTAGTGAGGCACACTTTGCCAGCCGATGTATTGTAGCATCCGCGCCAAGACATGACACGGTTGCGCACCTTGGCCACCAGCGGCTTAAAATCTTTAGCACCGAGCTTAAAAAGGAGCAATGGGGAGACCCAGATACGAGAAAGGATAAAAATACTATTTTGTGAGGGTCAATATGAAATACTTTTACCTCCAGGTTACACTTAAAAACTTGTGCATTTGGGATTTCGCGTCTACTTTTTTTACACGAACTCAGGAGCTTTATTATGTAATAGAGATTCGGTTGCAGCTACTCTCGATCCAGCGGGTATGTAGGGTGTTACAACACTACCTGTCAATCATCATCGCTACTCTCGATCCCGAGTTGTCCCACTTAACATCGTCACACTCGACGTCGTCGTTCGACTCAACCTTAATCACACCGAGGGGCCCACCTCGTCCTCTTTCTTGACTGCTCTCTGCTTCTCTTATTCTTGCACTGTGCGTTCCTCCTAGCGAAGAATTCACACTTCGCCTCCACGAGGTGCGGATTGGCCTCGGCGAACCTCGTCACAGCCACTGCATCATTCTCATGGGCGGTGTGCTGCTTCACGACTTGGTAGTCTCACTTCTCTTTGCGGGACACAAATCGTGCACCAGAAGAGAGGAACTCCACCTCCTTGACGCTTGGAACATCTAGGAAGTTGAGCTCAAACTTCGGTCGACAAAACCTCCAAGCCACGAGGTCGTATGCGCGCGCGGCGAGCTCTGGGGTGTCATAAGTGCCGAGCTACATCCTTCGCCCATCACACAAGATTTCGACAGCGTAGCTGCCGCACTGCCGGAGCCGAACGTCATGGAAGCCTGTGCTGCTCGCGAGGTGTCGGCATGGCGGCATCCTCGACTCTGACGTCGATGCAGGGACCACGAGAGGAGGGGGGTGGGTTGTGGATTCCGGGGAGCGACGGCCGAATGTGGCGGTGGTGACCAGATTGGACGGCAGCAGGGGGCGGCAGCTGTATTGCGAGCGGACGGTGGGAGATGCGGCGAGAGGAGGTGAAAGCGTGATCTCGACAGCGAGGTTATGATTGGGGCATGCGATCACGGGCGTGACACCAGTGGTGGCTAGAATAGGCAGCGGTTGGGATGCGCGTGGTTGCGGGTGTATTTTGCGGCGGCCCTGTGGCTGCTGCAAATATACAACACTTTTAGCCAAAATATACTGATGCCCTAATTTTTTTGCATCAAAATTTGTAAATCGGATTTTCTAACTCGCATCTAGATGAGAATTAACTATGTCACATCTAACCTCTCCGCCACATGATCTGAAGGCTCTAAGATTCGTACTGCACTTGTTTTTTTCTTGGCGATCCACTTTAGCATCGCTGTTGTCCCTTTGTGCTACTTTATGCTGTTGTCGGCCTGCTCCTGTTTTTTTTTAACACAGTATAGACGCAAGCGCTCATATACACGCGCATACACTCATCCCTATGAACGCACACACTACCCCTATGAGCACCTCCGAAAGACTGAGCCGGCATATTATCTTGAAATTTACGAAGTCACCGTAGGCACCTCGTCATCGACGGAAACGTCTCCTCCCACTAAATGCGCATCGCCGGAAATCCTGAAATAAATCCAGGAATAAATGCGAGCACCAGGACTTGAACCCTGACGGGTTAGGAATACCACAGTCCCTCTAACTATCCAACCACAGGTTGGTTCGCCACGGCCTGCTCCTGTTGCATGGCGCCGTTGTTGCCCTTTTGGCATTCTGCGTGCTGACACTTTGGCATCTCTACGTGGGCTACAGGCGTGTGTTTTTTTGCCCTCTCTTGTGTGTTTTAGGCTTAGCTTTTTCCCTTTTGTTTTTAGGCTGTGATGTTCTTTTTTTTTTCTTCACTCTCTCTATATATAATTTTCAAGATCTGTGGTTGGATGGTTAGAGGGACTGTGGTATCCCTAGCCCATCAGAGTTCAAATCCTGATGCTCGCATTTATTCCTGGATTTATTTCAGGATTTCCGGCGATGCGCATTCAGTGGGAGGAGACCTTCCCGTCGACGACGAGGCGCCTACGGTGACTTCGTAAATCTCAAGATGATATGCCGGCTCATTCTTTCGGAGGTGCTCATAGGGGTAGGGTGTGCGTGTGTGCGTTCATAGGGGTGAGTGTATGCGCGTGTATATGAGCGCTTGTGTCTGTACTGATGTTCAAAAAAAAAAGATTCATATTTTTTTTAGCACACGTGTTGTTGTTATCCCGGCATGAGTGATCTGCGCATCCTTGTCCATGTGTTTTTCGGTTGTTTCCGCGTTTGTGTTTCTTTTTTTTAGTTTTTTTACCGGGATTGCTAAAACACATCTAGCTGAAATTTAGTGATCTCACATCTAGATGTCCAATCGTCCGATCTATTGTTTCTTTGTTTTTCGCGCTCGAGTAATCGCCCGTGTCGTGATCGATCCGTGCCGCATTGTAGAGTTTGTCGGGCCGGGAGTCCTACAGCTGAGCGGGACTGTTTAGCCTTTTTTATTTTTTGTTGGGCCGGCGTTGCCTTTGTTTGTGTTGGGCTTCTTTTAGAATACGAAGAGCCTAGTCGAGAGTATGTTACGTCGATACGGCAGCCTCCCTCGAGTCGTCACTCCCCTCCCCTATTCTTCCATTTCAATTGTTTTGTTTCGAATCCGAAGAAGGAGACGACCTGACCTAGCGGGTCTATGGCTCACAGATGGCAGGGAATGTTGTTTTTTTGTTTTCCCCAATTGGTTTCATGCACTCTTTTTCCATGCAAATTTTTTTGTGTACTGTATATGTAAGTGTTTGCCTAGTTGTTTTTTCACAAAAATATTTTTTCCCGATTTTAGTTTGTATGTGAACTCCTCGACTCCGGAATAGAGCTATTAGTAGTTATTGTAGTCACCTCATTTGCAAGTAGTCATCTCAAACATATCACATTTATTTTCTTTTTCCTTCCGCGAGAGGCACGGTCGTGCATCTTTCGAAAAGGAAAAAATAATGTGCTTCCGGTTCGATTTTTTTGTTGGTTTTTTTTTTGAAAAAAAGTTCGTCTAAACATATCAACATAGGATCTAGTTTTGAAGATCTCGACGCCAGGAATCCGATGGTGAAAATGGTTCGAGATTTAGACACATGGTTTAAGAGATAAAACGTTTTGAATAAGCAGATCTACGAAAAAAAAAGGAAAACTCACGGGTTGCGACAAGTGGCGGGTGGGAATGGTTTTTAGAAGGAGCATTCCTCAATTAGTGATTTCACTATTTGTGCCTTAATCCAGCGATGCGGAAGGCGGCGGGTCTTTTAAATAGATCCGCCGGCCGACGCGTAGCGCGGCCCAATAACTAGGGCACATCTAGGACCTCATCGGTTTGGAGGATTTTCATAGGAAAGGCATAGGAATAATGTTTGCAGAGGAAATTTTCCTATAAATGCTTTTGGTTTGTAGGAAATGCGTACATGAATTTCATAGAAATACTATTCATTTTCTGTGTTTTTGGAGAAAACTACACCTCGGCTTAAAACTCATTTTGCGTGTAGGAAAAAAGCAAGTCAATTCTTTAGGATGACAAGTGTCATCCTATCAAATTCCTATACTACTACTACTAATTCCTACGTTTTAGTTATCTACAAACCGAATGAGCCCTAAATTTTTTTTGAGGGGTGAATGAGCCCTAAATGTGCCCTAGACATTCCCAATTGGCTTTTGAGTAACTGCACTTTTATTTTCTACTTTAGGGCCGTGCAAATATCGCACTTAGCTCGGCCCGTGTCCGTGGCTCTGTGCCACGGCGAAACAGCCAACGCCGCCACCTCAAACGGCGCGCAGATCCGGCCGGGCGGCCGGAGCCGGGCCGGCGGAGCGCTGGTCGTGACGGCCGGCCGGTGTTCCGCCGTTCCCCTGTGGTGGCTCGGCCCATAACCGGGAGGCAGCCGGGGTCGCGGCGTGCTCGTGTTCCTGCTCCGCTCCCGGCCGCCGCCGGATTCGCATGTTTCCGAGTTTTGGTCGGGCTCATCCCCGCCTCAGTGACATGTCCTAATCGATGTACAACAGGGTGGGCGTAGCAGTAGCCAGTAGAGTCGGACTATGAGATGCTGGGCGAAGCTAAATACCGCGCGCCCGTCTATAAATTCTAGCGATTAGCGACGATAGATACCACGAGACGGCGGAAAGCAGACCGAAAACCGCCGGGACAGACCGTATATTCGAGCGATTCTTAGTGCCGCTCCATGGCTGGCCGGCTCGCCCTCTCCAGGGTATATATTTCTTTCTTTGTGTGTGTGTGTGTGTGTGTGTGTGTGTGTGTATGTGTGTGTGTTTTCAGCACGATTTTAATTGATTTGTTCTTCCAATCTTGGGAGTCAGTTGTGGTGTCCTTAATTGCTTTGAATCTTGGAGTTAAGGATTCGTTATTGGAAGTTTGGGGTCAAAGACTCTTTAATTGCTCTGTTCTTCGAATCTTGGGGTTAAGGAGTCTGTTCCAGTCCAAAGAAACACAAAGTTTTTTCTTAGATGTTCTTGACTTGATAAATTTGTGCGGGTTGCCGATTCGGTTTCTACCACAATTGCTGTCGCCTTCCTTGAATAGGATCGTATTTGCCGGTAGTCTTAATCTTTGCGTGTATTTGTGTCACAGGCTGCAAGGCATCTTGCAAACCGCGGATCGGCAAATCTGATTTACAGCAAGGCAGCGGCGGTTGCCGTCCCTTCTTTTAGGCTACCTGCAGCAAGAACTGCTCGTGCAGGTATACATTGCTCCCCTCCCCCATCCCTCTCTCGCGGCCGCACCCAAGAACTACAGCATGGCAGTTACCAACTGATGGTACTCAGGAAGATTAGCATTGTGTAACGATGGCACTCAGGAAGAATAAATAATAATAATTTGGCCGTTATCCTGTCTTCGATTATGTAGACATCTTATTATATACTGGGCCTTGTTTGGTTGAGTCTTGCCTTGGTCGGAATTAATCAAGTTTCTTTTTGAACTTTGATGCTTAATGCAGGCAGTCTGCTTTCTAGAAGGTTTAATAGCAATGGTCCAGAAAAAATTGTACAGGACTTCGAAACGAATAATCCATCACATTCTCCAGCTCTCTCTGAGTACTTGAAAGCTCTCATTAGTCTTGAATTCAAGGCTCGAGGTAGCTGCCATTTCCTTTCATACATTTCATTTAAACTGTTACTCCTCTTTTCCATGCAAAAAACAACGTGCAATTTGTTTTACAACTTCTCTATGAACTGCCAATTCAGCCACAAATTCAAGCACCAATTGTGGTGGTGCCAACACTGGTAGTTTTGATGTTGTGAACGACGTGTCCATGAATTCAACCACGAGATTCCATGATGTCAAGGGAGTTGACGAAGCCAAAGCTGAGCTCGAGGACATAGTTCACTACCTGAGAAATCCCAAGGTGAGAGACATTGCCATCATCAATTAACAAACCAGCATGCATGCTAGTGTTTCAATTCACTCTCCTTTTTGTTCCTTCATGCTGATTGAATACTTAACCTACCATACTTAACTAATTTGCAGCATTTCACGTGCCTTGGTGGCAAGCTTCCAAAGGGTGTTCTACTTGTTGGTCCACCGGGCATAGGGAAGACCATGTTGGCGAGGGCTGTGGCTGGGGAAGCCGGTGTCCCATTCTTCGCGTGCAGTGGCAGCGACTTCGAGGAGAAGTGGGTGGGTCTCGGAGCTAAAAGAGTGAGGGAGCTCTTCAGTGCAGCAAAGCAGCGATCCCCTTGCATAATATTCATTGATGAAGTCGATGCCATTGCGGGTGGTAGAAACCCAGAAGATGCAACGTGGGCGAGGCAAACCCTGAGCCAGCTGCTTGTTGAGATGGATGCATTCAAGCAGAATGATGGGATCATCATTCTTGCAGCGACCAACTTCCTGGAGTCACTGGATAAAGCCGTTACTAGACCTGGGCGTTTTGATCGTCATGTCCAGGTTCCTAATCCAGATGTCCAGGGCCGGCAGCAGATCCTCGAGGCTTGTATGTCAAAGGTACATACTCTGTCCAGAAAGATAAGGCGTCGTTCTAATGTTCAATGCAAGACTTTGGCTCCTTTTTCAGGTGCTTCCTCTATGATTGTTCCGAGGGGGACACTGAGGTTTTCAGTTGCAGGCCTTACAATCCTTTCTTTATGATTTCTTTTTTCAGGTCGAAGCCAAGGGTATGGATCTGATGATCCTTGCGAGGGGGACACCGGGATTTTCAGGTGCAGACCTTACAAACTTGGTGAATTTTGCTGCTCTGAAGGCTGCCAAAGATGGGGCAGAAGCTGTTACGATGGATCATGTTGAATACGCCAAGGAGAAGATCATGATGGGCAGCGATCGTAAAGCGGCAGTGATACCTGATAGCTGCAGGAAGATGAGTGCGTACCATGTGGGAGGGCGGGCCCTTGTTGCTATCCACACAGATGATGCTCGCCCTATCTACAAGGCTACCATTGTCCCGAGGGGGAACGCACTCGGCATGGTGACCCAGCTGCCAGAGGAAGAAGACGCATATAAAATCTCAAGGAAGAAGATGCTGGCGAAATTGGACATCCTCATGGGAGGCAGGGTGGCTGAGGAGCTTATATTTGGAGAGAGCGAGGTGACCTCCGGCGCCCAGTCTGATCTAACAGAGGCCACTCAGTTGGCGACAGACATGGTCACCAAGTATGGAATTGGCCAGCGCATTGGCCTTGTGTCCTACAGCAGTGACCGTGGGATGAAGACGGCGACCTGGAGTGGGCATACGATAGCCCTGGCCGATGAGGAGGTGAAAGAATTACTGGGTAAAGCTTACAAGAACGCGAAAAAGATTGTGACGGCGCACAGTAAGGAGCTTCATGTGCTAGCCGATGCCCTCCTTTTTCATGGAACTCTCACTGGAGACCAGATCAAGCAGCTAGTATCGCCAAGTAAAGATAAATGGTTCTTTTAACAATAGTTGGCATAATCAGGACTTCAGGAGGCATCGTCTTCCTCCTAATCAGGAGGATTTTTCTTCTTGTTTTGATTCTTTAGTTGCATGCACATAAAAAATGTAAAAAAGATGTACGGCCTGCATTTCTGTGATTTTGGTTTTGCCAAGTCTGTCTGACACAAGGGAATGCATTGAGTTTTGTATATTGTGTGCTGAATTGAATCAGTAGACTCCTGCTCTGGATCTCAAACGTGATATGGTAACCCCGGGTATGTATCAGAACTGAGATTTCTGTCACAGATACAGTGTTTCCGGATCAAAGATTTGTTATTTGAAATCTGTCCATCGAAATATTATTCCTAGGTTACACATGAAAGCTCTGGTGCATTCGCATAGGTTAGTGTAAGCTGATTTATTTCGTTTCGATTATGTAGTTCAATGCACACAAAAGTAACCTGGATTTGTATGGCTTTTGTTTGTCAAGTCTAAAGAGAATGCAATGTGTTTTGCATCTTTGTGTTGTGAATCAGTAAGATCATGGATCTCAAACACAAAGATTCCGTCCTAACTAAGAGCATTTCCAACAAATGATGCAAAGTAGGGTATCAAAAAAAGTTTTAGGGCAGGAGAGAGAAGGTTTTAGGACAGCAGAAAATTTTCTGCCATAGCAGATGATGTAAAACTGATGCCCTAAAACTTCCAAACTTTCAAACATGATCATATTCAAACACTATGAAATGTTCAAACTTAAACATGTGTTCAAACTTTAAACATGAAAATAACAATACTATGATAGACAGACTACCTGTCAATCGGCATCTCTACTCTCGATACCGAGCTGTCCCAGTCAACTCGTCAGACTCAACGTCGTCGGTTGACTCAACCTTAATCACACCGAGGGGCCTACCTCGTCCTCTTTCTTGACTGCTCTCAGCCTCTCTTATTCTTGAACTTGGCGTTCCTCCTAGCGAAGGATTCACGCTCAGCCTCCATGAGGTGTGAATTGGCCTCGGCGCACCTCGTCATAGCCACTGCATCATTCTCATGGGCGGTGTGCTGCTTCACGACTAGGAATTCTTCCTTCTCTTTGCGGTACACAAATCGTGCACTAGAAGAGAGGAACTCCACCTCCTTGACGCTTGGAACATCGAGGAAGTTGAGCTAAGACTTTGGCCGACGAAACCTCCAAGCCACAAGGTCGTATGCGCGCGCGGCGAGCTCTGGGTTGGCGTAAGTGCCGAGCTACGTCCTCGCCCATCACACAAGATTTCGACGGTGTAGTTGCCGGACTGCCGGAGCCGAATGCCATGGAAGCATGTGCTGCTCGCGAGGCATCGGCGCGGCGGCATCCTCAACTCTGACGTCGATGCAGCGACGACGAGGGGGGGCGGAGGGGGTCGTGGATCCCCGGGAGCGACGACCGAATGTGGCAGTGGTGACTGGATTGGACGACAGCAGTATTGCGGGCGGATGGTGGGACATGCGACGAGAGGAGGCGAAAGCGTGATCTCGACAGCGAGGTTACGATTGGGGCATGCAATCAGGAGGGTGACACCAGTGGTGGTTAGAAACTTAGAATAGGCAGCGGTTGGGATGCGCGCGGTTGCGGGTATATTTTTGCGGCGGCCGTACAGCTGCTGCAGATATACAACACTTTTAGCCAAAATATAGCGCTGCCCTAAATTTTTGCATCAACATTTGCAAATAGATAATCGTGGGAGCCTTATTTTTTGTCCAAATACCTGAAAATCAGTATTTTTTTAATAATTGCTCTATTTTACATTATTTTTTGGAGATGCTCTAAGGATTTCTGACTTAGCTTTCTTTTTCTCGATATTGTAAACGATGTACTACTAAGGATTTTTTGAGCCTAAAATAAGGTACGCCATTTGGCATTCCCCTCAATAAAAAAAAGTAAAGAAACTTGCCTAAAAATAAGTAAAGAAACTAAGCCATGGCGCAACAGGCCAACAGCCAACACCGCCACCTCAACCGGCGGACAGATCCCGCCGGCCGGTGGAGGAGCGCCGCTCGTGACGGCCGGCCAGCGGCTCGGCTCCGCCCAGATCCGGGAGGCAGCTCGTTCAGCCGGCGCCGCCGCAGGTGAATCCTCTTTCCTCTCCAGATACATGGCAATATGGCATACGATGGCGGCGGCGGGCGGATCTGGTGGCGGCGGCGGCAGCTGCGATGCGGCTGGGTGCAGGTGGCGGGGGGCTTGGTCTGCGTCGTACGCGGCCGTCCTTGGGCTGGTCCTCTGGCTGGGCGGGGTTGGCTGCCCTTGGCCAGGCGCCGGTGCAGCCATGGTGGTGGCGTGCGGGCTCCAGGCAGGTCCCGTGGGGCTGCACCTCCCGGCGGCGCGTCTTTTGGCGGCGGGGTTGGCGGGCGGAGGTGCGGCCGGTGGTTGCGTGCTCTGTCGGGCCTTCGGCTTGGTCCCGGCTGTTAGACAGGCAACTCTGTACGCCTGGCCTGCCCACGATCTGCGTTCGTCCCACCTCCCACGATCTCTCGTTCAGTTGGGCCTGGCTCCCATATATGTACCCTTGATTGTACTTTGGAACGTTTAAGGAATGAACCCGATAAGTTTTCATGGTATCAGATTATCCCACGATCCTTCCCTAACCTCCAGCGCCCCAGCGCACCATGACCAATCCTGGCGACGGCAATCCCTCCCAGCCCGCCGCCGGCAGCCAAACCCTTCCGGCAACCTCCTCTACCACTACCCTCACCATCCCCTCTCTCTCCTTCAGCGACACTATCACGGATGTGACCCCCTTCATCCCCATTGTGCTTGACCTCCATAGCAGGAACTATTACCACTGGCACCACTTGTTCGAGATCCACCTCGGCCGTTGTTCGCTGTTGCACCACATCTCCGATGCATCTCCTTCCGAGCCGCACAATCCTTGCTGGCTCAAAGGCGATCTTGCAATCATCCAGTGGCTCTACACGCGCATCTCCACCGAGTTGTTCAACCTCGTCGTCAAGGACGGCGCCACCGCGCGCGACATCTGGACGGAGCTCCGACGTCTCTTCCAGGACAACCGCGACGCCC
Organism: Thinopyrum elongatum; assembly: GCA_011799875.1. Classification (NCBI taxonomy): domain Eukaryota; kingdom Viridiplantae; phylum Streptophyta; class Magnoliopsida; order Poales; family Poaceae; genus Thinopyrum; species Thinopyrum elongatum. The sequence continues at coordinate 576,925,315 of CM022301.1, forward strand.
GCATCTCGGCCCTCCACGTCGAGCTCCGCACCATCACTCAGGGAGATCGTCCTGTTGGCATCTTCTGTCAACAAATCAAGGCGATCGACGATGAACTCCGTGAACTCGGGGAAACCGTTGCCGATCGCTCTCTTCTTCACACGCTCATGGGCGGGCTCGAGGAGCGGTTTGCGCAGCAGGCTTCGCTGATCCCTCTCCTGCGCCCTCTGCCGTCTCTGTCGGAGGCGCGCTCGATGCTGCAGCTCGAGGAGCAGACGCTGGCTCGCAAGACGGGCACGCCTCGCCTCTTCCACACCGGCACCCGCAGCGCCCCCCGCTTCTTCCCCGTGGCGGCCTTCTACTGATCCTTGGACTGGGCTCGTTCAGGCATGGCCAATGCCCTGGACCGCGCCCTCCCCCTACGGCGCTCCTCCCGCATACAGTGGAACATGGGCGCCCGGCATGCGCCTCTCCATCGGGGCTCCCGGCCACCTCCGCACGCGTACACGGCCTATGCGCCTCTGTACCAGTCTTCGGCGGCTCCATCAGCATCATCCCCGTACCTCTACGGCGCTCCTGCAGCAGGTTGGGACCTTGCCGGTCCATCGGCGCCGCCATCTGCCCCACCATACCAGCCGGCGCCGTCTACTTCGACTTCAGCACCACCAACCTGGGATCAAGCTGCTCTCATCGCTGCCCTGAACTCTCTTACCACCCAGGACACAGGTAGAGAGTGGATTTTCGATTCCGGTGCATCTTCTCATATGTCTGCATCTAGTTGTACGTTAACTTTCATCCATCCATCCATCCATTTTATTTCCTTCTATCACTATTGGCGATGGTTCTACAGTACCTGTTTCATGTGTTGGCTCCACATCCCTCCCTTCTTCTCGTTCACCACTCCTTCTTCATGAGGTTCTAGTAGCTCCTGCCTTAATTAAAAACCTAATTTCTATTCGCCGTTTTACCATAGATAACAACGTCTCTGTTGAATTTGATCCCTTTGGGTTGTCTGTGAAGGATCTCCACAGCAAGGCGATGATAGCTCGGTTCAATAGCTCTGGCGATCTTTGCACCATCAACGGCGCCTCTTCTCCATCACCTCAAGCCATGCACGCTTCTGTCACCCTATGGCATCGCCGTTTTGGTCATCCCACTGCCGCCACGACCACCAAGCTTCTTCAAGAGTTCCAGCTTCCGCATGATCGAGACTCCCACGACGCCTCCCTATGTCAAGCGTGTCAATTAGGCAAACATGTTCGGTTGCCCTTTAGCACTTCTACCACTAGTAGTACATTTCCCTTTAAACTGTTGCATTGTGACTTATGGACCTCGCCTATCCCTATTGTGTCTGGTTTTAAATACTACCTTGTAATCGTGGATGATTATTCTCACTATATATGGACCTTTCCTATTCGCTCTAAATCCAATGTTCATCCTCTTTTTGTAAATTTTCAGCGCTACGTCTATACCCATTTCTCTCTTCCCATTCGTTTTCTACAATGTGACAATGGTCGAGGGTTTGACAACGCTCGCAATCGAGAGTTCTTTCTACACCATGGAATTCTTCTACGGTGCTCCTGCCCATACACTTCCTCTCAAAACGGAAAAGCAGAACGGTCTCTTCGTACCATCAACAACATCCTACGCACTCTTCTCATTCAGGCTTCCATGCCACCCCACTTTTGGGCTGAAGCCCTACACCACGCCACCTATCTTCTTAACATTCGTCCCACCTCCACCTGCCCAAAGTTCTCCCCGTACGAATCATTATTTCTCGCCACACCTACCTACGATAGCCTCCGTATTTTTGGCTGTATCTGTTTTCCAAACCTTAGCGCCACGACACCTAACAAAATATCTCCTCGTTCCTTGCCATGCGTCTTCCTCGGTTACTCCGACTCGCACAAAGGCTGTCGTTGCCTTCACTTGGAAACCGGCCGTGTTTTCCTCTCTCGCCATGTCACATTTGACGAAACGGTATTTCCATTTGCGTCCCGCTCCAGTCCAGATTTTTCCACACCCATCAGCGCCACCAAAATCGCCTTCTCTCAACCCACACCGCCCGCCGTGCATGGCCTGCATGGCTCAGTTCACGTAGTCATATCTCCGGGGCCCGCCTTCACACCAGATACCACAGCTGCTGCTTCCTCCCCCACTGACGCACCCGTGCGGTCTCCCTCACCGGGATCCGCCCAGCCTCTCTTCTCCAATGATTGCGCTGCCTCGCTTGTCTTCTCTCCACCACCCACTGACCAGTTTTCTCCCTCCTCCCTCGATTCCGCTGCAACCTATCCCGACTCCGATTCTCTCGGGTCCGCAACCACACCCACCCACTCCTCGCATGCAACTCCTTCGTCTCCCCATGCAACGCCCACTGGTTCCTCCTCCACACAACAAACGCACCCATGCCCCTCCTCTACTCCTCCACCCCGACGTTCGTTACCACCTACTGCTGTTCCTGTTCTCATTCCTACCAGTGATCACAACATGCGCACTCGCAACAAGGCAGGTTTCGGTAAACCTACTAAACGCCTCAATCTCACCGCATCAACAACTTCTATCTCTCCCATACCTCACTCTTACAAAGCTGCTCTTCTCGAACCCAACTGGTTTCACGCCATGAAGGAGGAATATGACGCTCTTCTTCTCAACAATACATGGTCTCTTGTCCCACGCCCCGTTGGTGCTAATGTCGTTTCCGGCAAGTGGGTTTTTCGGCACAAGTTCAACTCCGATGGCTCTTTGTCTCGCTACAAAGCTCGTTGGGTTTGTCGCGGTGATTCTCAGCAGGCCGGCATTGACTTTGACGAGACTTTTTCTCCCGTCGTTAAGGCCAGCACAATTTGTGTTGTTCTCAGCCTTGCTGTTTCCTCTTCATGGCCCATTCACCAGTTAGATGTAAAGAACACCTTTCTCCATGGATCCCTCACCGAAACTGTTTTCTGCCGGCAACCCCTCGGATCGTTCATCCATCTCTTCCTGATCACGTGTGCCACCTACAGAAATCAGTTTACGGTCTAAAACAGGCGCCCCGGGCTTGGTTTCAACGTTTTGCCACGTTCTTACACACTCTTGGTTTTCTTCCTTCCCGCTCTGACTCTTCTCTCTTTATTCTCAAAACACCAAACCACCTTGCTTATCTTCTCTTATATGTTGATGACATTGTACTAACCGCCTCCTCTGACTTTTTTCTCAACCAAATTATCCACTCACTTCGTCATGAGTTTAGCATGACAGATCTTGGGCCTCTTCATCATTTTCTCGGCATTGCTGTATCTCGTTCTTCCTCCGGCCTTTTTCTTTCTCAGCGTCACTAAGCGATTGATCTTCTATCCAAGGCTGGCATGTCTGACTGTCATCCTTCACGTACTCCAACTGAAACTGGTTCTAAACTCTCTTCTGACGGCGAGCCTTTCTATGATCCTACCCTATATCGCAGCCTTACAGGAGCTCTTTAGTACATGACTTTAACTCGTCCTGAACTCACCTACGCAGTCCAGCAAGCCTGTCTGTACATGCATGATCCACGCCTTCCTCACTATAATCATGTCAAACGCATTTTGTGATACCTCTTGATCATGGTCTTTCCATCACACCTTCCGCTCCAACATCTCTCACAGCGTACTCCGATGCAGATTGGGCTGGATATCCGGATACTCGTAGATCGACTTCTGGTTATTGTGTTTACTTGGGTGATGACTTGATTTCATGGTCTTCGAAGAGATAGCTCACTGTTTCCAGGTCATCCGCTGAAGCTGAGTATCGTTCGGTTGCCCACGCTGTGGCCGAAACTGTATGGCTCCGTCGACTGCTCGGCGAGCTGCACCGGCCTCTTCACCAAGCTACCGTAGTCTATTGTGATAATATATCTGCTGTGTACATGTCTTGTAATCCTGTACAACACCGTAGAACTAAGCACATAGAGATAGACATTCACTTTGTTAGGGAGAAGGTAGCACTAGGCGACGTCCGTGTTCTGCATGTCCCTACAAGTGCTCAATTCGCCAACATCTTCACCAAGGGACTACCGACAGCATCCTTCCTCGACATTCGATCCAGTCTCAACGTCGTCGAGCCCGCTGTTGACACTATGGGGGGGTGTTAGACAGGTAACTCTGTATGCCTGGCCTGCCCACGATCTGCGCTCGTGCCACCTCCCACGATCTCTCGTTCAGTTGGGCCTGGCTCCCATATATGTACCCCTGATTGTACTCTGGAACGTTTAAGGAATGAACCCAATCAGTTTTCACCGCTGAGCGACGCGGAGTAGGGCAGCGGCCCGGCGTGGTGGCTGCTCTGGTCGTGGGATACGGCGGCGCACGGAGGTATGGTGTGGCCTTCCTGCTGCCTGGTGTCTACACGACAGCTTGGCGGTTCCGGCTGCAGCGACGGTTGGCTCCTTCGTCGGCGTCGGCTCGTTTGCAGGTGGACTGTTTCGGCCTTCGATCCCTCCCCTCGGCGCTCGGGCACTACTTTCGTCGAAGGGTTGGCCCTCTCCCAGTTGCAGACCATCACCTGTCTCGCACCCGGTGCTGCAGGATCGAGCTCGTCCCGTGCCCGGCTGTTGGATCGAGCTCGTCTCGCGCCCGACAGCAGGACTGAGCTTGTCTCGCGCCCGGCTGCAGGACCATGCTTGTTTCGCGCCCGGCTGCAGGACCATGCTCGTCTTGCGCTCGGTGCAGCAGGACGGGTCGATGGTGGCCAATTTTGGCCGGCCTTTTGGGTCTCGGCGCTGGGGCCCGTCCAGGGGTGCGAAAGGCGGGGCCTTTCCGCTCGTCTCTTTGGTTGGGGTAGCGGCGGGTCCTGGGTGTGGAGGTGTCAAGGTCTTGGATGCCGGGACGGCGGCCCTGGTGGTGGTAGCGCGGCGCTCTTGGGCAGAGCCCGTAGCTTGGTGCTGCCCGGTGGCCATGGCCGTGTGGACGGCGTGGTAGCCGGGGTGTGGCGTTCGGTGGCGGTGAGTGTTGGCCAGGGTGAAAACCTGCTCTGTCTTCGGACAGGCCGGCGGCGGCGAAGCTCGTTCCCTTCTTGAAGGCGTCGTCGCGGCTGTCATTGCCAGTCGTGTTGCTCCAGGGGAAACTTTGATCCTCAGATCGGGCGGCGGCGGCGCTCCGGTGTTGTAATCTTCCTGAAGGCGCCGCCTTGGAGTCCACGGTTCGTCGTATGCGGCTTCATCTCTTTGCGGTGGCGTGTTCACGGGGGAGTCCCCGGTTACTCTTGTAGTGATAGGGGTGGTGTTGCTGTGCTCAGCGCCTATGTATCCTGTCTTGGATGTGTGCGTGTGTTGTGATGACGTGTGTTTGTATTGGTTTGTTGTGGATCGTTGCTTTATATATAAAGCGGGGTGAAAGCCTTTTTCTATACATGGCATACGATGCATGCCTCCAGTGAAATCACTAGCAACCGAACGATCTGGGGGCCAGTGTGCTGCTGTGGCCAGTGGCCACACCGAAATCCGTCTCTTCTTCCGTACCTCCGTCGGGTTCTTCTGTGTCACGGCTGCCCAAGCCTGCCCGCCAGCCGTGTTCGACTTCCGATTACTACTACACGTCGCAGTAGCAGAGCCTTGGCCTCGTAGCGGGGCCGGACTAGGGATACGCAGCCCGATGTGATGGACGCAGTTAAATTAAATACTGCCGTTCTTCTCGCAATTTTTTTTACTGCCGGTCTCGAACTCTAGATCTAGCAGAGATTATTATCGCGATCGAGACAGAGAGAAGCAGACCTTTTACGAATCGCCGGGCAGTGAGCGACAGTAAAAATCCCGTGATCGGGTGAAAGAATGGGCAATGGCACCTTGGGTGCTGCCGATCGTATTGCTGTGATTCGAAAATTCTATACCTACGGACCAGTTACAGTCTGCAGCCTACGGACGCCTCTCCTAACCAATCTCTCGCGCCCGCCTGATTTGCATGGTGGGACCGACCATCGTGATTTCCCAATCCTTCTCTCCCACCTCAGTCCGTAACAAACCAATCCGTAAAATCTGCGCGTAGGTGTAGCAAAGCTCGCTATGATTATATGCAGGTTTACAGGAGTTACAACAGAGGCGCGGGGCGCCGTGTGTGGCGACGTGCATGAGATCGTGGGATCATGCAGTCGTGCATGCACAGGAGAGAGGACCGAGGAGTTGACTGTCTAACACCCCGCCGCAGTTTGAGCGTCCGGTGGCCGGATGCACAAACTGGTTCTGAACTCCTTGAAGGCCGGCGTGGGAAGCCCTTTGGTGAGGACGTCGGCGAACTGCTGCGTGGTCGGGACATGAAGAACACGGAGCTCGCCAAGGGCAACCTTCTGGCGAACGAAATGTATATCCAACTCGATGTGCTTCCTCCGACGATGGTGGACAGGGTTGGCGGCCTTGTAGACGGACGAGATGTTGTCGCAGAAGACCACACTGGCTTTGGGCAGCGGCACGATGAGCTCGGCGAGGAGTTGACGGAGCCAGCAGCATTCGGCGACTGCGTTGGCTACAGCCTGGTATTCTGCTTCGGCGCTGGAGCGGGACACCGTGGCTTGCCGCTTGGAGGACCAGGACACCAGTGAGTCGCCCAAGAACACGGCATACCCGGAAGTGGAGCAACGGGTGTCCGGGCAGCCGGCCCAGTCCGCGTCGGAGTACGCGGTCAGGTCGAGAGGGGCGCCACGACGAAGATGCAGACCGTGGGTGGTGGTGCCGAGAAGATAGCGCAGGATGCGCTTGGCGAGGGTCATGTGTGGAACCCGCGGGTCATGCATCGCCAAGCAACACTGCTGAACGGCGTAGGCGATGTCGGGGCGCGTCATCGTCATGTACTGGAGTGCACTGACGAGGCTGCGGTACTCGGAGGCATCAGCAACGGGGGAGCCATCGGTGATGGATAGCTTGGAGCGCGTGTCCACGGGCGTGGAAGCAGGCTTACACTCGCGCATGTTGGTGCGATCGAGCAGCTCCTCCGCATACTTGCGTTGAGAGAGGAAGAAGCCATCCGCCGTGCGCGTGACCGTGATCCCCAGGAAGTAATGAAGGGGACCGAGGTCCTTCATCGAGAACTCGGTGGAGAGAAGCCGTTGGAGATGTTGAAGCAGCGACGACGACGATGCGGCAAGGACGATGTCATCCACGTACAGAAGTAGATAGGCGGCGCCGGCATCGCTGTTGAGGATGAAGAGCGACGGGTCGGCCCGTGAGCTGGTGAAGCCGATCGAGCGGGCGTAGGCGGCAAACCGAGCAAACCATGCGCGCGGCGCTTGGTTGAGGCCGTAGAGAGATTTATCGAGGAGGCACACATGATCAGGGTGCGCCTCATCGACCAACCCAGCGGGTTGCTGGCAGTACACTTGCTCGGAGAGATGGCCGTGGAGAAACGCATTGTTGACATCCATTTGGTGAACTGGCCATTGGCGCGTGGTAGCAACGGATCGTGGCCGCCTTGACGACAGGCGAGAAGGTCTCGTCGAAGTCGACGCGGGGGCGTTGAGAGAAGCCGCGGACGACCCATCGTGCCTTGTACCGTTCGAGGGAGCCGTCGGCCTTCAGCTTGTGTCGGAACACCCACTTGCCGGTGACGATGTTGGCACCGCGGGGGCGAGGGACGAGGCGCCAGGTCTTGTTCTCCACGAGAGCCCTGTACTCCACCTGCATAGCAGCCAACCAACATGGATCCCGTAATGCAGCACGCACGGTTTTGGGTATGGGAGAGATAGCAGCGGAAACGGTGGTGTTGAGGTTCTGTTGGTATTTCGGGTTTGGGAAGAACTTGCCAGCCTGAGCACGGGTTCGCATGCCATGAGTAGGAGCTAATGGAGCAGGACGTCTAGGTGGAGATGGGGGAGGTGACGTTGTGCTTGGGGAGGGTGGTTCGTTTACGGCTGGCGAGTCGTCAGGCGCAGATGGGCTGACAGCTGGCGAGGCTGGTTTTGTTGCCATGACGGCAGAACGGCTAGGGGATGAAACGGCTGCTATGGCAGGCGTTTTGGCGGTCGAGGTGGCATGCTGCAGCGGGGACGAGCGAGGCTGTCGTGGGATGGGGGGACTTGTGAAGGTGTCAGCGCCATAATCGCCATCAGAGGCTGGCGTGAGGCACGGGGTGGAGGTTGTGTGGAAGGGGAAAGTGGTCTCGTCAAATACAACGTGGCGCGAGATGATCACACGTTCGGTGGCGCGGTTTAGGCAGCGATAGCCTTTGTGATCGGATGAATATCCGAGAAAGACACAGGGGGCGGAGCGCGGAGCCAGCTTATGCGGTGTCGTGGCTGTGAGGTTAGGGTAACATAGGCACCCGAATACGCGAAGAGGGGAGTAATCTGGGTGTGTGCCGTACAGAAGAAAGAAAGGCGTATGATTATGGCGTGGACGACAGGGTCTCCGGTTGAGGAGGAACGTAGCTGTCTGGAGGGCTTCAGCCCAATATGCATACGGCATGTGTGCATGCACCAACAACGAACGTGTGATATCGTTGAGGGTATGGAGTGTGCGCTCGGCGCGTCCGTTTTGGGGGGAAGTGTACGGACACGATAGACGAAGGACAGTGCCGAGCGAGGAGAGAAGGGTGCGGGCAGCGGAGTTGTCGAACTCCCTGCCATTGTCTGTTTGGATGGTGAGCACGGGCAGATTAAAATGAGTGCGTGTGAACTGGAGAAAGTTGCGTAGAGTGGGAAATACATCTGATTTGTGCCGAAGAGGGAAAGTCCAGGTAAAGTGGCTGTAATCGTCAAGCACAAGCAGATAGTATTGACATCCAGAAACACTCAACTTGAGAGAGGTCCATACATCACAATGCACAAGTTGGAAAGGGAAATACAAGACATGTTCTGACAAAGCAAACGGAAGCCTAGTGCTCTTTCCTAATTGACAAGCTTGGCAAACAGCAGATGAACCGCCTGTGTGATCAAGGGCGGACTGACGAAGGGTGTGACGAAGAGAGTCATCACCGAGATGACCGAGGCGCTGGTACCAGACGTCGCGGGACACGGCGGTGAGGGCGTGGTGCGCGCGTGGGGAGGACGAGGTGGTCGTGGGGTAGAGCTCATCGTCAGCAGAATTACAGCGGAGGATCACCTTCTTCGTTCTTCGTTCCTTTACAGAAAAGCCAAGGTCATCAAATTCCACGTTAAGAGGATTATCGCGAGCAAGCTTTTTAACAGAGATTAGGTTACGAATGAGATGAGGGGAAACTAAAACGTCATTGAGAAGGATGGGATGGGCTGTGGTGGGGATGTGGTGCTGGCCAGTGTGCGTGACTGCAAGGGAGGAACCATCACCGACTACTATGCGAGATGAAGTGTAGGGTGCAGAGGAGGAGAACATACCAGACGACGATGCCATGTGGGAAGTAGCTCCCGTGTCGAGGTACCAGTCGGCAGTGGGAGGCGCCGGCTGATGCTGCTGCATCGTCATGGCGTTGAGCGTGTGCACGAGCGCGTTCTGGTCCCAAGCTGGAGTCGGGGGAGTGTAGCCACCACCAGGCGCCGCGCCGTACAGAGGATGCGCAGGTACAACACCGGGCTGTCAGGCCACCGGGGGTGCATTGGGAGGCACGCCGGGAACAACAGGGTGGTGCGTTGTCGTGCTGGCGAATGGAGCTCCGCCGCCGGGGCGAGGGCCGAGGATGCCGGCGCCCGGTGCATGAGGACACCACGGCATGGGCCATGCGTGGACCATACCAGTCCAGAGAGCGGTGGATGGTGCAGCAGGACACGCCTGGTGGCCGCCCCCGCCGTAGTTGGAGCCGCTGCCCCCGCCGGAGCCGTTGCCCCCGCCGCGCCGACCTCGGGAGCGACCGCCACCGTGCCCACCGCCGCGGTTGGCGTTGCCTTGCCCACCGCCGCCGCCGCCGCCAGTGTTGTTGTTGTTGGCGTTAGGGACACGGGCAGCGTGGAGAGCGGTTTCGGTGTTGGTGTCCGCGGCGAGGCGGCTCTCCTCAAGGAGCAGGAACGCCTGACAGCGGAGGAGCGTCGGGAAGGGAGTCTGCATCGTGAGGATCGGAACAGCGTAGCGAAACCGAGGATGAAGGCCACGGAACATGTTCAGAACCTGATCTCGATCATCGACGATGGCTCCGAGCTCGGCGAGGCGTTCTGCGTAGTCTTTGAGACGCGCAAAGTAGGAGAGGATGGACGACGATCCCTGGTCGATGCGGCGGAACTCGGTGGAGAGGAACACCACCTGATGCTCGGCATTCTCCAGGAAGAGTGCGCAGATAGCCTCCCAGACGGCAGCGGCAGTAGCACCGCGCTGGTAAATGAGGCTGAAAACCTCCGGGGAGACGCGGTTGTAGAGCCAGGACACGATGTGAGCGTCGTCCTGGTTCCAGAGCGGATCGCCGGCCTGAGACGGACCGGAGATGTGATCGGTGACGCCGTGCTTCTGGAACGTGACCTCGAAGACGGTGCGCCAGTGGGAAAAGTTGGGAGGGTATAGGGTGAGCACGATGGGGACATGGTGGTTGATGAAGACGGCTGCCAGGTGAGAGGGGTTGGGGGCGGCTGTCTAAGAGGAGGCGCTGGGGTTGGGGACGAAGAGAGCGCCCTGGTTGAACGCAGCAGGCGTGAGCGGAGTCAGGACAGGAGCGCGGGTGCACGGCGGCGTCGCAGGATAGCCGCCGATGCCATGGGTAGAGAAGGGAGGAGGAGGTGGTGGAGGAGGTGGCTGCGGCGTCGCCATGTGCGCGGCAGGAGAGGTGACGAAGGAGGCTTACAGGCGAGGGAGGAACCCAGCGTCTGATACCATGTGATCGGGTGAAAGAATGGGCAATGGCACCTTGGGTGCTGCCGATCGTATTGCTGTGATTATATGCAGGTTTACAGGAGTTACAACAGAGGCGCGGGGCGCCGTGTGTGGCGACGTGCATGAGATCGTGGGATCATGCAGTCGTGCATGCACAGGAGAGAGGACCGAGGAGTTGACTGTCTAACAAATCCGAGCGTCCTTAAAAAAAAAAAAACAAATCCGAGCGATTCTTTCTCCGGGGCTGGAATAATCTCCCTCCAATCCATGGCTTGCCGGCTCGCCCTCTCCAGGGTACATTACATACATGTTTACTTCTTTCCTTTTGTGTTTGTTTCCACTTCCAGGCTTCCAGCATGATTTTGATTGCTTTGTTCTTCGAATCTTTGGGGTTAAGGACTCTTTAGTTGCAGTCCAATGGAACACAAGGCCTTTTGCCTATGTACTTGACTTGATGCTTAGCTACGCTGAGGCATTGTCTTGTTGTTGTCGCGGTCGCTGAATACGGTTGTTTCTTCTGGCTGCCTTAATTCTTGTGCGTGTTTATGTCGCAGGCTGCAAGGCGTCTTGCAACGCGTGGATCGGCAAATGCTGTCTACAGCAAGGCAGCGACGGCCTCTGTTCTTTCTTTCAGGCTTCATGCTGCAAAAAGTACTGCTGCAGGTATATAATGTTCTCTCTCTCTCTGTCGCTCGCTCTTGGCAGCACTCAGGAAGTACAGCTTTAATTGATATACTTACACGGCAATTGCCAACTACTGCTAGTACTACTTGTGATAAAATTTGAACGACACTGAGAAGATTAGCATTGCCCTTGCGCAAGGATGACACTCACAAAGAAACTAAATTAAATTATCCTGGTATCCTCTTTTCGATATATAGACATCATGGTATACTCTGTTCCTTGTTAGGTTAGAGTATTGCCTTGGTAGGAATTAATCAAGATTTTTTTTCAAGACTTGAATTAATCAAGTTTCCTTTTGAACTTTGATGTTTAATGCAGGCAGTGTGCTTTCCAGAAGGTCTAATAGCAATGGTCCAGAAAGAGTCATACAAAACTTCGAAATGAATAATCCACCCCTATCTCGAACTCTCTCCGAGTACTAAAAGCCCTCGTCAGTGTTGAATTGCAAGCTCAAGGTAGCCGCCATTTCCTTGCACACGTTTCTTTTAAACTGTTATTATTCTTTTCCATGCAACAACAAGGTGCAATTTGTTTTACAACTTTATTTTTCTGCAGTCCCTGAAAAAAAAACTTTTTTCTGCAGGAGTAACTGGCAATTCAGCCACGGATTCAAGCACGGATTCTGGTGATGTCAAGAGGGTTTACCAGTCAAAAAAACATGTCAAGAGGGCTGATGAAGAGTATGACCGTGATGCTTCTGAAGATGAAGATTGGGACAACGATGACTTGGAAGGTTGGGACATCGAAAATTGGGAAGAATACGAAGATTGGGATGGTCTGAAAGATGTGTCCATGAATTCAACCACGAAATTCTGTGATGTCAAGGGAGTTGACGAATCCAAAGCTGAGCTCGAAGACATAGTTCACTACCTAAGAGATCCCAAGGTGAGAGACATTACCATCATCAATTAACAAGCCTAGATCAATTAGACTCTATTTTTTTTCTATTGATGTCGATCGAGTTGTTAACCTAGCATGCTTAATTTTCAGCATTTCACGCGCCTTGGTGGCAAGCTTCCAAAGGGTGTTCTGCTTGTTGGCCCACCTGGCACAGGGAAGACCATGTTGGCAAGGGCTGTGGCTGGGGAAGCCGGCGTCCCATTCTTCACGTGCAGTGGCAGCAACTTCGAGGAGGAATATGTGGGTGTTGGGGCTAGAAGAGTGAGGGAGCTCCTTAGTACAGCAAAGGAGCGATCTCCTTGCATAATATTCATCGATGAAATCGATGCAATTGCTGGTCGCAGAAACCCAAAAGATGCAACGTGGGCGAGGCAAACCTTGAACCAGCTGCTATCTGAGATGGATGGCTTCAAGCAGAATGATGGGATCATCGTGATCGCGGCAACCAACTTCCCCCAGTCGCTAGATAAAGCCGCTGTTAGACCTGGGCGATTTGACCGTCATGTTCAGGTTCCTAATCCAGATGTCGGGGGTCGGCGGCAGATCCTCGAGGCTTGTATGTCAAAGGTACATACTCTGTCTAGAAAGATAAGGCGTCTTTGTGGTCTTCAATGCAAGACTTTAAACTTTCTCTATGATTCTGTTTTTCAGATCAAAGCCAAGGGTGTGGACCTAATGGTCCTTGCTAGGGGGACACCAGGATTTTCAGGTGCAGACCTTACAAACTTGGTGAACGTTGCTGCTCTACAGGCTGCTAAGGATGGGGCAGAAGCTGTTATGATGGATCATATTGAAGACGCCAAGGACAAGATCATGATGGGCAGCGAGCGCAAATCGTCTATGATACCTGATAACTGCAGGAAGATGATTGCGTACCACGAGGGAGGGAGGGCACTTGTTGCTATCCACACGGATGGTGCTCGCCCTATCTACAAGGCTACCATTGTTCCGAGGGGAAATACTCTTGGCATGGTGACCCAGCTGCCAGAGGATGAAGATGTGTATAAAGTCTCAAGGAAGATGACGCTAGCGAAATTGGATATCCTGATGGGAGGAAGGGTGGCCGAGGAGCTTATATTTGAGGCGGGTGAGGTGACGTCTACCACCTTATCTGATGTAAGCGAGGCAACTCAGCTGGCTACAGACATGGTCATCAAATACGGTATGAGTGAGCGGGTCGGCCTTGCCCTTGTTTCCTGTGGTAACGATGATGATGGTCGCACTGGGAAGATGTCCGCCTTGAGCGGGCATATGATAGCCGTGGTGGATGAGGAGGTGCAGGTATTACTGGACAAGGCTTACGATAACGCGAAGATGATTCTCACTGCGCACAGTAAGGAGCTTCATGTGCTAGCTGATGCCCTCCTTGAGCATGGAACTCTCACTGGCCACCAGATCAAAGCCCTCCTGGAGCACGGAACTCTCACTGGCCAGATGAAGCAGATAGCATCGCCAAGTAAAAATAAATGGTTTTAACAGTTGAGTTAGCACAATGAGGAAACAGCTTCATCTTAATCGGGAAGATTTTCTTTTTGTTTTGATTCCTTAGTTGCATGCACACAAAATTGTAAAGAAGACGTCTGTTTTACAATTGTAAAGAAGAACACGAAAATGATTCTCATTACATCCCCTTAGATTTGTAAGGTTTAAATTCCGTCCATCGATTTTTTTCGTGGGGTATAAGTGAAAGCTTTTGCTCGTTCGCTTTGGGTTAGTGTAAGCTGATTTATAGAAAAAATATTTCCTTTTGCTTATCTAGTTGAATACACACAAATGCAGGAGGATGTACGGCCTGGATTTGTATGGCTTTTGTTTATCAAGTGTTTATAAGTTTGAACAGAATTTAGTGTGTTTTGTATCTTTGTATGGTCTGTGGTGAATCAGTAAAAGCTCCTGCTCTTGGATCTCAAACACAAGGATTCTGTCCTAGCTAAGGATTTCCCTTAGTAGGAGATCTATGTGACTGAGCACAAGGATTTAGAAATGCAATCGGTCCTCTCGAAATAGGCTTTCGCCCCGCTTTATTATAGATAAAGCAAAGTTCCGTACAACAGTCATCCAGATCTCAACCAACAAACCGACGGCTGGGGCCACAGCACAGCAAAGCCAAAGAAAACATAATAGAAATACAGAAAAAAGGCCACCTAGTGGCAGTCGCGAGGCGACACTACGATGCTGAGAGCCGACATGCTGTAGCCAGAAGCGCATCCATCATGTAGCCAAGGCGGGCCCGATCACGCTGCCTCGAGAGCGGGTGCCAGTGCTGCATAAAAGCAAGGATTTTAAGAAGGAGTCAGATGCCTTTGCCGGAAGATCTTCTCGATCACCATCTTATTACGGGTCGTCCAAAGTGTCCTAGCCATCGCCGCAAAAACGAGCCAAAAAAGGCGCCGATGTTGCGGCGGATGGGTAGCCCTATATTGAAGAAACTCCGCAAGGTCCAGGGCCCTCCAATCAGGCCCCAGCGCCTCGTAGACAAACGTCCACATCACCCTTGCAGCTGTACAGGAAAAGAGGATATGTGTCTCCGTCTCCAGTACCACGCAAAGGAGGCACGGCCATTCACCTGGCCGTACCGCTTAAGAACCTCAGTCGCCGAGGGGAGGTGGTTTCGCAATAGCTGCCAGACGAATATCTTAATTTTCAAGGGGACGGGTGGCTGGAGCCTGACACAGAGCATGATATGCCGAGACCAAAGGTGCGGCGGAACCTAACGTTCCACTATCCATCGCGTAACGTCGCTGAGACAAGTGCGGATGGATCCACACATATCGAGAATAAACTGGGGAACCTCACATGCAACGTTTCGGGCCCCAACCAGGGATCCAACCAGAATTGGATCCCGTCTCTATTTCCTATGGAGAAGGAAATCCCTAGGCGGATTTCCTCCTTGATCTTCTGGATGGCTCATCAAAACTGCGATCCTCTCCTCCGAGAGCATGCCAGAAGAGGCTCACCCCTAAGGTATTTTGCCTGAATGAGCTGAAGCCAAAGCCCACCCTCCCCGCGCAGTATCCGCCAAACCCACCGCAGCATCAAGGCGACGTTCATACGCCGGGAGGCCACTGTTGGGAAACATAGCATGCAATTTCAAAAAATTTCCTACGCTCACCCAAGATCTATCTAGGAGATGCATAGCAACGAGAGGGGAGAGTGTGTCCACGTACCCTCGTAGACCAAAAGCGGAAGCATTTGACAACGCGGTTGATGTAGTTGAACTTCTTGTCGTTCCGACCGATCAAGCACCGAACGTACGGCTCCTCCGAGTTCTGCACACGTTCAGCTCGATGACGTCCCTCGAACTCTTGATCCAGCAAAGTGTCGAGGGAGAGTTTCGTCAGCACGACGGCGTGGTGATGGTGATGGTGATGTGATCCGCGCAGGGCTTCGCCTAAGCACTACGACAATATATGACCGGAGGCGTAAACTGTGGAAGGGGGCGCCGCACACGACTAGGAATCAATGTTGTGTGTTCTAGCGGTGCCCCCCCCACATATATATACGTTGGAGGGGAGGAGAGGCAGCCAAGGGGGCGCCCCAAGTAGGAGGAATCCTACTTGGGCGCCTCCCAATTTGGCCTCCCCCCTTACCATATCCACCGGAGGGGGAAGGAAAGAGTAGGAAGGAGGGAAGGAAGGGGAAGGCCGAATCCCTCCCCTTCCTTCTCTCTTTCCCCATTCCTTCATCAAGGGGAGGCACATATGGGGGGGGGGGGGGGGGCGCAGCAGCCCCTGCGGGCTGCTGCGTTTCCCCTCTTGGCCCATTAGGCCCATATCTTTGCCGGGGTTACCCGGAACACCTTTCCGGTGACCCGATATGTACCTGGTACCCCCGGAACACTTTCGGTGTCCGAATATCATCGTCCTATATATGAATCTTTACCTCTCGACCATTTCGAGACTTCTCGTCATGTCCGTGATCTCATCCGGGACTCCGAACAACATTTGGCTACCAAATCACATAACTCATATAATACAAAATCGTCATCGAACGTTAAGCGTGCGGACCCTACGGGTTCGAGAACTATGTAGACATGACCGAGACACCTCTCCTGTCAATAACCAACAGCGGAATCTGGATGCTCATATTGGTTCCCATATATTCTATGAAGATCTTTATCGGTCGTACCGTAATGACAACATACGTTATTCCCTGTGTCATCGGTATGTTACTTGCCCGAGATTCGATCGTCGGTATCTTCATACCTAGTTCAATCTCGTTACCGGCAAGTCTCTTTACTCGTTCCGTAATACATCATCCCGCAACTAACTCATTAGTCACATTGCTTGCAAGGCTTATTATGATGTGCATTACAGAGAGGGCCCAGAGATACCTCTCCGATACTCGGAGTGACAAATCCTAATCTCGATCTATGCCAACCCAACAAACGCCTTCGGAGATACCTGTAGAGCACCTTTATAATCACCCAGTTATGTTGTGACGTTTGATAGCACACAAGGTATTCCTCCGGTATCCGGGAGTTGCATAATCTCATAGTCGAAGGAATATGTATTTGACATGAAGAAAGCAATAGCAATAAAACTGAATGATCAATATGCTAAGCTAACGGATGGGTCTTGTCCATCACATCATTCTCCTAATGATGTGATCCCATTCATCAAATGACAACACATGTCTATGGTTAGAAAACTTAACCATCTTTGATTAACGAGCTAGTCTAGTAGAGGCTTACTAGGGACACAGTCTTTTGTCTATGTATCCACACATGTATCAAGTTTCCGGTTAATACAATTCTAGCATGAACAATAAACATTTATCATGATATAAGGGAATATAAAATAACAACTTTATTATTGCCTCTATGGCATATTTCCTTCAGTCTCCCACTTGCACTAGAGTCAATAATCTAGTTCACATTGCCATGTGATTTAACACCAATAGTTCACATCTTTATGTGATTAACACCTATAGTTCATATCAGCATGTGACCAACATCCAAAGGGTTTACTAGAGTCAATAATCTAGTTCATATCGCTATGTGATTAACACCCACAGAGTACTAAGGTGTGATCATGTTTTGCTTGTTAGAGAAGTTTAGTCAACGGGTCTGCCACATTCAGATCCGTATGTATTTTGCAAATTTCTATGTCTACAATGCTCTGCATGGAGCTACTCTATCTAATTGCTCCCACTTTCAATACATATCCAGATTGAGACTCAGAGTCATCTGGATCGGTGTAAAAGATTGTATCGACGTAACTCTTTACGATGAACTCTTTATCACCTCCATAACCAAGAAATATTTCCTTAGTCCTCTAAGCATAATTTTGACCGCTGTCTAGTGATCTACTCCTGGATCACTATTGGTACCTCCCTGCCAGACTTATGGCAAGGTACACAATAGGTTTGGTACACAGCATGACATACTTTATAGAACCTATGACTAAGGCATAGGGAATGACTTTCATTCTCTCTCTATATTCTGCCGTGGTCGGGTTTTGAGTCTTACTCAACTTCACACCTTGTAACACAGGTAAGAACCCTTTCTTTGACTGATCCATTTTGAACTCCTTCAAAATCTTGTCAGGGTATGTGCTTTGTGAAAGTCCTATCAAGCGTCTTGATCTATCTCTATAGATCTCGATGCTCAATATATAAGCAGCTTCACCGAGGTCTTTTATTGAAAAAATCTTATTCAAGTATCCTTTTATGCTATCCAGAAATTCTATATCATTCCCGATCAACAATATGTCATCCACATATAATATCAGAAATGCTACAGAGCTCCCACTCACTTTCTTGTAAATACAAGCTTCACCATAAGTCTGTATAAAACCATATGCTTTGATTACCTTATCAAAGCGTATATTCCAACTCCGAGATGCTTGCACCAGTCCATAGATGGATCGCTGGAGTTTGCACACTTTGTTAGCATCTTTAGGATCGACAAAACCTTTTGGTTGCATCATACACAACTCTTCTTTAAGAAATCCATTAAGGAATGCAGTTTTGTCATCTATTTGCCAGATTTCATAAAACGCGGCAATTGCTAACATGATTCGGACAAACTTAAGCATCGCTACAAGTGAGAAAATCTCATCGTAGTCAACACCTTGAACTTTGTCGAAAACCTTTTGCAACAAGTCGAGCTTTGTAGATAGTAACACTACCATCAGTATCCGTCTTTCTCTTGAAGATCCATTTATTCTTAATGAGTTGCCGATCATCGGGCAAGTCCACCAAAGTCCACACTTTGTTCTCATACATGGATCCTATCTTAGATTTCATGGCCTCAAGCCATCTGTCGGAATCTGGGCTCATCATAGCTTCTTCATAGTTCGTAGGTTCGTCATGCTCTAGTAACATGACTTCCAGAACAGGGTGACCGTACTACTCTGGTGCGGAACGTGCTCTGGTTGACCTACGAGGTTCAGTAGTAACTTGATCTGAAGTTTCATGATCATTATCATTAGCTTCCTCTCTAGTTGGTGTAGGCATCACGGGAACGGATTTCACTGATGTGCTACTTTCCAATTTGAGAGAAGGTACAATTACCTCATCAAGTTCTACTTTCCTCCCACTCACTTCTTTCGAGAGAAACTCCTTCTCTAGAAAGGATCCATTCTTAGCAACAAAGATCTTGCGTTCAGATCTGTGGTAGAAGGTGTACCCAACAGTTTCTTTTGGGTATCCTATGAAGATGCACTTCTCCGATTTGGGTTCGAGCTTATCAGGCTAAAGCTTTTTCACATAAGCATCGCAACCCCAAACTATAAGAAATGACAGCTTTGGTTTCTTGCCAAACCACAGTTCATACGGTGTCGTCTCACCGGATTTAGATGGTGCCCTATTTAACGTGAATGCAGTTGTCTCTAATGCATAACCCCAAAACGATAGTGGTAAATCGGTAAGAGACATCATAGATCGCACCATATCTAATAAAGTACGGTTACGACGTTCGGACACACCATTACGCTGTGGTGTTCCAGGTGGCGTGAGTTGTGAAACTATTCCACATTGTTTTAAATGAAGGCCAAACTCCTAACTCAAATATTCGCCTCCACAATCAGATCGTAGAAACTTTATTTTCTTGTTACGATGATTCTCCACTTCACTCTGAAATTCTTTGATCTTTTCAAATGTTTCAGACTTGTGTTTCATTAAGTAGATATACCCATATCTGCTCAAATCATCTGTGAAGGTCACAAAATAACGATACCCGCCGCGAGCTTCAACACTCATCGGACCGCATACATCGGTATGTATTATTTCCAATAAGTCATTAGCTCGCTCCATTGTTCCGGAGAACGGAGTTTTAGTCATCTTGCCCATAAGGCATGGTTCGTAAGTATCAAATGATTCATAATCAAGTGATTCCAAAAGCCCATCTGCATGGAGTTTCTTCATGTGTTTTACACTAATATGACCTAAACGACAGTGCCACAAATATGTTGCACTATCATTGTCAACTTTGCATCTTTTGGCATCAATATTATGAATATGTGTATCACTATGATCGAGATTCAATAAATCATTCACATTGGGTGTATGACCATAGAAGGTTTTATTCATATAAACAGAACAACAATTATTCTCTGACTTAAATGAATAACCGTATTGCAATAAATATGATCTAATCATATTAATGCTCAACGCAAACACCAAATAACATTTATTTAGGTTCAATTCTAATCCCGAAGGTAGAGGGAGTGTGCGATGGTGATCGTATCAACCATGGAATTACTTCGAACACACATCATCACCTCGTCCTTAACTAGTCTCTGTTTATTTTGCAACTCCTGTTTCGAGTTACTACTCTTAGTAACTGAACCAGTATCAAATACCGAGAGGTTGCTATAAACACTAGTAAAGTACACATTAGTAACATGTATATCAAATATACCTTTGTTCACTTTGCCATACTTCTTATCCGCCAAGTATCTAGGGCAGTTCCACTTACAGTGACCATTTCCTTTGCAGTAGAAGCACTCAGTTTCAGGCTTGGGTCTAGCTTTGGGCTTCTTCATGGGAGTGGCAACTTTCTTGCCATTCTTTTTGAAGTTTCCCTTTCTTTCCCTTGCCCCTTTTCTTGAAACTAGTGGTCTTGTTAACCATCAACACTTGATGCTATTTCTTGATTTCTACCTTCGCTGATTTCAGCATTGCGAAGAGCTTGGGAATCGTTTTCGTCATCCCTTGCATATTATAGTTCATCACGAAGTTCTAGTAACTTGGTGATAGTGACTAGAGAACTCTATCAATCACTATCTTATCTGGAAGATTAACTCCCACTTGATTCAAGCGATTGTAGTACCCAGACATTCTGAGCACATGCTCATTAGCTGAGCTATTCTCCTCCATCTTGTAGGCAAAGTACTTGTCAAAGGTCTCATACCTCTTAACACGGGCATGAGTCTGAAATATCATTTTCAGCTTCTTGGAACATCTCATATGCTCCATGGTGTTCAAAACATTTTTGAAGTCCCGGTTCTAAGCCGTAAAGTATGGTGCACTAAACTATCAAGTAGTCATCATACCGAGCTTGCAAAATGTTCATAACGTCCGCATCTGCTCCTGCAACAGGTTCGTCACCTAGTGGTGCATGAAGGACATAATTCTTCTATGCAGCAATGAGGATAATCCACAGATCACGGACCCAGTCCGCATCATTGCTACTATCATCTTTCAATTTAGTTTTCTCTAGGAACATATCAAAAATAAAACAGGGGAGCTATACGCGAGCTATTGATCTACAACATAGATATGCAAATACTATCAGGACTAAGTTCATGATAAATTAAGTTCAATTAATCAAATTACTTAAGAACTCCCACTTAGATATAGACATCCCTCAAGTCATCTAAATGATCACGTGATCCAAATCAACTAAACCATGTCCGATCATCACGTGAGATGGAGTAGTCTTCAATGGTGAACATCTCTATGTTGATCATATCTACTATATGATTCACGTTCGACCTTTCGGTCTCCAGTGTTCCGAGGCCATGTCTGTACATGCTACGCTCGTCAAGTTTAACCCGAGTATTCCGCATGTGCAAAACTGTCTTGCACCCGTTGTATGTGAACGTAGAGCCTATCACACCCGATTATCACGTGGTGTCTCAGCACGACGAACTATCGCAACGGTGCATACTCAGGGAGAACACTTATACCTTGAAATTTTGTGAAGGGATCATCTTATAATGCTACCGCCGTACTAAGAAAAATAAGTCGCATAAAAGATAATCATCACATGCAATCAAAATATGTGACATGATATGACCATCATCATCTTGTGCCTTTGATCTCCATCTCCAAAGCACCGTCATGATCTCCATCATCACCGGCTTGACACCTTGATCTCCATCGTAGTGTCATGGTCGTCTCGCCAACTATTGCTTCTACAACTATCGCTAACGCATAGTGATAAAGTAAAGCAATTACATGGCGTTTGCATTTCATACAATAAAGAGACAACCATAAGGCTCCTGCCGGTTGCCGATAACTTTTACAAAACATGATCATCTCATACAACAATGTATATCACATCATGTCTTGACCATATCACATCACAACATGCCCTGCAAAAACAAGTTAGACGTCCTCTACTTTGTTGTTGCAAGTTTTACGTGGCTGCTACGGGCTTCTAGCAAGAACCGTTCTTACCGACGTATCAAAACCACAACGGTGATTTATCAAGTTTGCTGTTTTAACCTTCAACAAGGACCGGCCGCAGTAAAATTTGATTCAACTAAAGTAGGAGAAACAGACACCCGTCAGCCACTTTTATTCAAAACTAGTTGCATGTCTGTCGTTGGAACCGGTCTCATGAACGTGGTCATGTAAGGTTGGTCCGGGCCGCTTCATCCAACAATACCGCCGAATCAAAATAAGACATTGGTGGTAAGCAGTATGACGATCACCGCCCACAACTCTTTGTGTTCTACTCGTGCATATCATCTACGCATAGACCTAGCTCGGATGCCACTGTTGGGAAACGTAGCATGCAATTTCAAAAAATTTCCTACGCTCACCCAAGATCTATCTAGGAGATGCATAGCAACGAGAGGGGGAGAGTGTGTCCACGTACCCTCGTAGACCGAAAGCCGAAGCATTTGACAACGCAGTTGATGTAGTCGAACTTCTTCTTGTTTCGACCGATCAAGCACCGAACGTACGGCACCTCCAAGTTCTGCACACGTTCAGCTCGATGACGTCCCTTGAACTCTTGATCCAGCAAAGTGTCGAGGGAGAGTTTCGTCAGCACGACGGCATGGTGACGGTGATGGTGAAGTGATCCACGCAGGTCTTCACCTAAGCACTACGACAATATGACCGAAGGCGTAAACTGTGGAAGGGGGGGGGGGGGGGGGGGGGGGGGGGGCGCCGCACACGGCTAGGAATCAATATTGTGTGTTCTAGCAGTGCCCCCCCCCCACATATATATAGGTTGGAGGGGAGAAGAGGCAGCCAAGGGGCGCCCTAAGTAGGAGGAATCCTACTTGGGCGCCTCCCAATTCGGCCTCCCCCCTTACCGTATCCACCGGAGGGGGAAGGAAAGAGGAGGGAGGAGGGAAGGAATGGGGAGGCCGAATCCCTCCACTGCCTTCTCCCTTTCCCCTTTCCTTCCTCCTAAGGTGTGGCCCATATGGGGGGGTGCAGCAGCCCCTGCTGGCTGCTGCGTTTCCCCTCTTGGCCCATTAGGCCCATATCTTTGCCGGGGTCGCCCGGAACCCCTTTCCGGTGACCCGATATGTACCCGGTACCCTCGAAACACTTCCGGTGTTCGAATATCATCGTCCTATATATGAATCTTTACCTCTCGACCATTTCGAGACTACTCGTCATGTCCGTGATCTCATCCGGGACTCCGAACAACAGTCGGTCACCAAATCACATAACTCATATAATACAAAATCATCATCGAACGTTAAGCGTGCGGACGCTACGGGTTCGAGAACTATGTAGACATGACCGAGACACCTCTCCGGTCAATAACCAACAGCGGAACCTGGATGCTCATATTGGTTCCCACATATTCTACGAAGATCTTTATCGGTCGTACCATAATGACAACATACGTTATTCCCTTTGTTATCGGTATGTTACTTGCCCGAGATTCGATCGTCGGTATCTTCATACCTAGTTCAATCTCGTTACCGGCAAGTCTCTTTACTCATTCCGTAATACATCATCCCGCAACTAACTCATTAGTCACATTGCTTGCAAGGCTTATTATGATGTGCATTACCAAGAGGGCCCAGAGATACCTCTCTGATACTCGGAGTGACAAATCCTAATCTCGATCTATGCCAACCCAACAAACGCCTTTGGAGATAGCTGTAGAGCATCTTTATAATCACCCAGTTACGTTGTGATGTTTGATAGCACACAAGGTATTCCTCTGGTATCCGGGAGTTGCATAATCTCATAGTCGAAGGAATATGTATTTGACATGAAGAAAGCAATAGCAATAAAACTGAACGATCAATATGCGAAGCTAACGGATGGGTCTTGTCCATCACATCATTCTCCTAATGATGTGACCCTGTTCATCAAATGACAACACATGTCTATGGTTAGGAAACTTAACCATCTTTGATTAACGAGCTAGTCTAGTAGAGGCTTACTAGGGACATAGTGTTTTGTCTATGTATCCACACGTGTATGAAGTTTCCGGTTAATACAATTCTAGCATGAATAATAAACATTTATCATGATATAAGGAAATATAAAATAACAACTTTATTATTGCCTCTAGGGCATATTTCCTTCAGCCACAATGCCCAAGCCACCTTGGTCTTTGGGCAGGCAGATGTCAGCCCACTTGACCATGTGATATTTTTGGCGACCATCGGCGGCCTGCCAAAAGAATCTGGCAAGGTCTTTATCGAAGGAGCTATGGATACCCTCCAGTAGGATATACATCCCCATCATGTACATGGGGAGGCTCGCAAGGTTCGCACGAGTGAGGATCGATTTGCTCCCCTTGGAGGTAAACCATCCCCGCCAAGGTTTGGCTCTATATGCCACCCACCCCGCCAGGGGATCGAATGCACTTGTCAGAATTTTCGAGTCGGCCATTGGCATCCCCAAATAAGTGATGGGGAGTGTGGTCAGCCGGCAGTTAAGGTTGTCGGCAATCCTCTGTTGCTCTTTCGTCGAGAATCCCAGGACAACGACTTCGCTCTTATCAAAGTTGATCTTTAATCCGGACATAGCCTCAAAACATAGGAGCAAGAACTTAAGATTGATGATGTTGAGGGCTACCCCCTCCACCATAATCATGGTGTCATCGGCATACTGGAGATGGGTGACCCCACCGGCAGGGATCAGGTGCCCAACTACGCCCGAGAGGTGGCCGACCCTCTTCGCCTTATCCAGAATCCCTGCTAGCGCATCAACGGCTAAGTTGAAGAGGAGTGGGGATATCGGGTCTCCCTGCTTTACTCCTGCATAGGACTTAAAGAATGGTCCCACCTCGCCGTTAATGTTGATCGCCGTGCTACCAGATTGTACTAGCTGCATGATCCACGAGCACCAACGATCATCAAAGCCCCGACGCTGCATGACTAGCCGCAAGAAGGACCAATCCAGGCGGTCATATGCTTTCTGGAAGTCCAACTTGAGGAAGACACCCTTATGGCCACGCGCCCTAACCTCATGGACGATTTACTGTAGGGCCAGGATTCTGTCATGGCTCCGTCGGCCTTCCAGAAATGCAATTTTCTGTCCTAGCTACATACACATATCCCAAGCTGCTAAACCTATATAAAATTTTATCATTGGGTACTTGCTAGAACGTATCATGTGCTTGTAACTATACCTGCTAACCTATGGCTAACACTAAGCTATCAAGCTTGCCCTATTTACAATTTAGCCTTTGGATTCTATGCTATTCCCTCTATCTTTTTTAATGAAAATTATGCAAGTCTATTATGAAGGTTCATAAAAAATACAAAGCACCACAAACATCAAACCCAATAAGGACATGAGCTATGGCACAGGCGTATGGTGCTGCCCCATGCCAGGGTAGGTGCTCCACCTAGGCCACCTAGGTAATTTGTATGGAGCGGCAATTGGAGGCTTCTATCATCCAATGAAGGTAGAATCACTCTAGAACAGTAGGACCCACCGCTACAACTTTTTCTTCAGCGTTCTTCCCTTGTGTGAGCCTTTCTCTTACTCCCTCCAGTCATTTTTGCTCTGCACATAAGATTTGTCTGAAGTAAAACTTTGTAAAGTTTGAACATATTTATATGAAAAATATCAACATCTACAATACTAATGTTATGCAATATGAAAATTAGATTCATGACGCATCTAATATTATTGAATCCCTATTGTGAATTTCAATGTTCAGGATATCGCTTATCTTTAGCGTTTCGGTCGGCTAGGAATTAAAGGTTAAGCTAAAATCTGTCGATTAATCAATTTTATCGGTCGACTATTAATTGACCAGTTTTTGCTTTCGCTAGAAGAAAAGGAAGGACTGATCGGGCCCAGCTTTCCTTCCCCACGCCTCGAGCCCCACTTCTATCTCCTTTCCTCGCCCAAAACAAAATACTACCTCCGTCTAGGTGAATAAGTCATTCACGTAGTTCTAAGTCATCGATTTGAGTAATTAAATATGTGTTATATGTCATAAAAAGTATATCAGTAGATTTCTACACGAATATAGTTTCTAAATATATATTTTTTGTCACATATAATACATATTTAGATAGTTAAATCGTCGACCTAGAACTACGCGAATGACTTATTCACCGAGACGGAGGTAGTAACATGTCATTCAAACGCAGCGCGCCTTGTTAGTTGCTGGTCAGGTAAGTGAATTTACGCATAGTCGTGTATGCAACCTCTACTTTTCTCTCTTTCCCCCGATCTGGTCTTCCCCATTCACAGCCATCAGTAGGAGGGTAGCGTTGGATCGCATCCGTTCCCAAGCGGAGGAGGCAAACGCCCTTGGACTCTAGGAGGGCGTCACACGCCTAGCTCAATACTCGTTGTCGTGGGGACAATTTCGACAATGAGAAGGGGTACGAGCAACACCGGGTCTAGCTAGGCGCAAGTGTGACACAGTCAATTTTACGAGTTTAGGCCTCTCTCGGAAGAGGTAAAGACCCCACATCTCGAGCTCTGTGAGCTTTTCCTTTCTCTGCGTCTGATGGAGAATACAAAGGATGCGAACACTTGTTCCGATGCTAGGGGATGGCTTATATAGAGTGCGCCCAGTTCGGTAGTTTTCGCCGTTACAAGGGTTTCAAGATGTTGAGTATATTGATTATTAGGAAAGATAGGATAGCGTAGGAATTATTCTACCTTACCTTGTACTCCAAGATGATCATGTACTTCTATATATATGCCCATGAGGCTCAAGCAATACAATCAACGATTACGTCAAAATCCCTCTCTCCCTTCTAACATGCTATCAGCCTAACCGTCGCTAGCCTCTTCCGCCCCGCGCGCCGCCCCCGGGGCGGTTGGTCACCATGGCCGCTGCCTGGGGCCACGTCGCCTGTACCTAGGGTTCGTCGCCGGTCGTGTTGACCGGCTGTCCTAAAGAGTCCTTTTCCCGAGTCCTTGCTCCAGGTTTTTTTCTCTCCCACCGGTCATCTTGATCGGTTGTTTCTTTTTGGTTTTCCGATCTAAGACCGGTTTGCGTCGCCCTCCGCCGCCGTCGACACCCACGCGCCTCTACTCCGACATCGGCGCGACCACTAGGCCTTCTCCCCGACCCGGCGGCCTCGCGCCATGCGGCGGCCTTTCACAGCCACCGTTCGCGTGCCGGCCCGCTCGTTGATCTACGCTGGTCGTCACCGCCCTGCTCCGACCGGGCCTCCTGCATTGCCCCGACCCAGTGGCCTCGCGCCATGCGGCGGCCCATCACAGCTGACGTTCATGCGCCGGCCCGCTCGTCGATCTACGCCGCGCCTGTACGGCCGCCCTGCCGACCGTCGTCGCCGGCTTCATCTCGGACTCCGCCGCCACCCCGCCTCCACCGAGCAGCGTCCCCGACCTCACGCGCGATCGGATTGATCACCCACCCGCCGCCATGATCCGCCTCATCTACACCGTGCGACCAACCTGGCCCGTCGGTTGCGCGCGCCTCCACGGGTCCCGTGAAGATTGTCCCGGGTACAGCGTGACCTTCGCCGATTGAGCCACATGTTGTCGTCGCGTCGTCCCTTCGGCTCGCTCCGTCGCCGCCCCGAGGTCTTCCCGTCGGTTGCCCCGACCCACACGCCGCTCCCGTCGATGCCATTTTGGGCTGTCACGTCGCGGCTCGCGGTCCACGCCGCCGCCCCGAGATCCTTCCGCCGGCCACCCCCGTAGCCGCCGCCTTTGCGTCGCCCCTTAGGGCTGACACGTCGCGGCACGTGGTACACGTCGTCTCCTGATACGTCTCCAACGTATCTATAATTTTTTATTGTTCTAGGCTATTATATTATCCATCTTGAATGTTTTATATGCATTTTGGTGCTATTTTATATTATTTTTTGGGACTAACATATTAACCTAGTGCCAAGTGCCAGTTACTGTTTTTTCCTTTTACACAAAATCAATACCAAACAGAACGAAACCTTTTGAGCTTTTTTCTTGGACCAGAAGACACCTACACTAGTAGAAAACAGGGCTTTGGTCCAGGCCTGAAAAGGGCATTAATCCTGGTTCACCTATGAACCGGGACCAATGGGTACATCGGTCCCGGTTCGTGAGGCCAGGGCGCCGGCCGGGCCTCGGGGGCCATTGGTCCCGGTTCGTCTGACCCCTTTTGTCCCGGTTCCAGGCACGAACCGGGACCAATGGGCCTCGCTCCTGGCCCACAACCTTTAGTCCCGGTTTGTGGCTGGAAACGGGACTAAATGGTGTCCTTTAGTCCCGGTGAAGGAAATATGCCCTAGAGGCAATAATAAAGTTGTTATTTTATATTTCCTTATATCATGATAAATGTTTATTATTCATGCTAGAATTGTATTAACCGAAAACTTGATACATGTGTGAATACATAGACAAAACACCGAGTCCCTAGTAAGCCTCTACTAGACTAGCTCGTTAATCAAAGATGGTTAAGTTTCCTAACCATAGACATGTGTTGTCATTTGATGAATGGGATCACATCATTAGAAGAATGATGTGATGGACAAGACCCATACGTTAGCTTAGCATAATGATCGTTAAGTTTTATTGCTATTGCTTTCTTCATGACTTATACATATTCCTTTAACTATGAGATTATGCAACTCCCGAATACCGGAGGAACACCTTGTGTGCTATCAAACCTCACAACGTAACTGGGTGATGATAAAGATGCTCTACAGGTGTCTCCGAAGGTGTTTGTTGGGTTGGTATAGATCGAGATTAGGATTTGTCACTCCGAGTATCGGAAAGGTATTTCTGGGCCCTCTCGGTAATGCACATCGTGATAAGCCTTGCAAGCAATCTGACTAATGAGTTAGTTACGGGATGATGCATTGCCGAACGAGTAAAGAGACTTGCCGGCAACGAGATTGAACTAGGTATTAAGATACCGACGATCGAATCTCGGGCAACTAACATACCGATGACAAAGGGAATGACGTATGTTGTCATTACGGTTTGACCGATAAAGATCTTCGTAGAATATGTAGGAACCAATATGAGCATCCAGGTTCCGCTGTTGGTTATTGATTGGAGATATGTCTCGGTCATGTCTACATAGTTCTCGAACCCGTAGGGTCCGCACGCTAAATGTTCGATGATGATTTGTATTATGAGTTATGTGTTTTGGTGACCGAAGATTGTTCGGAGTCCCGGATGAAATCACAGACATGACGAGGAGTCTCAAAATGGTCGAGAGGTAAAGATTGATATATTGGACGATAGTATTCGGACATCGGCATGGTTCCGGAGTGTTTCGGGTATTTTTCGGAGTACCGGGAGGTTACCGGAACCCCCCGGGGAAAGTAATGGGCCACTATGGGCCATATGGGATAGAGAGGGCAGCCTACAAGGGGTGGCGTGCGCCCCTCCCATGGGCAGTCCGAATTGGACAAGGGCAGGGGACGCAGCCCCCCTTTCCTTCCCCCTCTCCCTCTCCTTCCCCCTTTCCACCTCCATGAGAAGGAATAAGAGGGGGGGCCGAATCCTACTAGGACTAGGAGTCCTAGTAGGTCTCCCCCCCCTTTTTGGCGCGCCCCTCTAGGGCCGGCCTCCTCCCCTCTCCTCCTTTATATACGGGGGCAGGGGGCACCCCAAAGCACATCAATTGTTCTTAGCCGTGTGCGTGGCCAGCCTCCATAGTTTACTCCTCCAGTCATATTGTCGTAGTGCTTAGGCGAAGCCCTGCGCGGATCACATCACCATCACCGTCACCACACCATCATGCTGACGAAACTCTCCCTCGACACTTTGCTGGATCAAGAGTTCGAGGGACGTCATCAAGCTGAACGTGTGCAAAACTCGGAGGTGCCGTACGTTCGGTGCTTGATCGGTTGGATCGCGAAGACGTTCAACTACATCAACCGCGTTAAGCTAACGCTTCCGCTTTCGGTCTACGAGGGTACGTGGACACACTCTCCCCCTCTCGTTGCTATGCATCTCCTAGATAGATCTTGCGTGAGCATAGATTTTTTTTTGAAATTGCATGCTACGTTTCCCAACAGTGGCATCCGAGCGAGGTCTATGCGTAGATGATATGCACGAGTAGAACACAAAGAGTTGTGGATGATGATAGTCATACTGCTTGCCACCAACGTCTTATTTTGATTCAGTGGTATTGTTGGATGAAGCGGCCCGGACCAACCTTACATGACCGCGTTCATGAGACCGGTTCCACCGACAGACATGCAACTTGTTTTGCATAAAGGTGGCTGGCGGGTGTCTGTTTCTCCAACTTTAGTTGAATCAAATTTGACTATGGCCGGTCCTTGTTGAAGGTTAAAACAGCAAACTTGATGAAACATCGTTGTGGTTTTGATGCATAGGTAAGAACGGTTCTGACTAGAAGCCTGTAGCAGCCACGTAAAACTTGCAACAACAAAGTAGAGGACGTCTAACTTGTTTTTGCAGGGCATGTTGTGATGTGATATGGTCAAGACATGATGTGATAC
Source organism: Thinopyrum elongatum (assembly GCA_011799875.1). Lineage (NCBI taxonomy): Eukaryota > Viridiplantae > Streptophyta > Magnoliopsida > Poales > Poaceae > Thinopyrum > Thinopyrum elongatum. Next base: position 576,955,639 of record CM022301.1, read on the forward strand.
ACGTTATTGTATGAGATGAACATGTTTTGTAAAAGTTATCGGCCACTGGCAGGAGCCTTATGGTTGTCGCTTTATTGTATGAAATGCAATCGCCATGTAATTGCTTTACTTTATCACTATGCGTTAGCGATAGTTGTAGAAGCAATAGTTGGTGAGATGACAACGATGCTATGATGGAGATCAAGGTGTCAAGCCGGTGACGATGGAAATCATGACGGTGCTTTGGAGATGGAGATCAAAGGCACAAGATGATAATGGCCATATCATGTCACATATTTTGATTGCATGTGATGTTTATCTTTTATGCATCTTATTTTGCTTAGTACGGTGGTAGCATTATAAGATGATCCCTCACTAAAATTTCAAGGTATAAGTGTTCTCCCTGAGTATGCACCGTTGCGACAGTTCGTCGTGCCGAGACACCACGTGATGATCGGGTGTGATAAGCTCTACGTTCACATACAACGGGTGCAAGACAGTTTTGCACGTGCGGAATACTCGGGTTAAACTTGACGAGCCTAGCATGTACAGACATGGCCTCGGAACACTGGAGAGCAAAAGGTTGAACGTGAATCATATAGTAGATATGATCAACATAGAGATGTTCACCATTGAAAACTACTCCATCTCACGGGATGATCGGACATCGTTTAGTTGATTTGGATCACGTGATCATTTAGATGACTTGAGGGATGTCTATCTAAGTGGGAGTTCTTAAGTAATATGATTATTGAACTTAATTTATCATGAACTTAGTCCTGATAGTATTTCCATATCTATGTTATAGTTCAATAGCTCGCGTGTAGCTCCCCTGTTTTATTTTTGATATGTTCCTAGAGAAAACTAAGTTGAAAGATGATAGTAGCAATGATGCGGACTGGGTCCGTGATCTGAGGATTATCCTCGTTGCTGCACAGAAGAATTATGTCCTTGATGCACCGCTAGGTGACAGACCTATTGCAGAAGCAGATGCAAACGTTATGAACGTTTGACAAGCTCGGTATGATGACTAATTGCTAGTTTAGTGCACCATGCTTTACGGCTTAGAACCGGGACTTCAAAAACATTTTGAATGCCACGGAGCATATGAGATGTTCCAAGAGTTGAAATTGGTATTTCAGACTCATGCCCATGTCGAGAGGTATGAGACCTCTGACAAGTACTATGCCTACAAGATGGAGGAGAATAGCTCAGCTAGTGAGCATGTGCGCAGAATGTCTGGGTACTACAATCGCTTGAATCAAGTGGGAGTTAATCTTCCAGATAAGATAGTGATTGACAGAGTTCTCTAGTCACTATCACCAAGTTACTAGAACTTCGTGATGAACTATAATATGCAAGGAATGACAAAAATGATTCCCAAGCTCTTCGCGATGCTGAAATCGGCGAAGGTAGAAATCAAGAAATAGCATCAAGTGTTGATGGTTAACAAGACCACTAGTTTCAAGAAAAAGGGCAAGGGAAAGAAAGGGAACTTCAAGAAGAATGGCAAGCAAGTTTCCACTCCCGTGAAGAAGCCCAAAGCTGGACCCAAGCCTGAAACTGAGTGCTTCTACTGTAAAGGAAATGGTCACTGGAGGTGGAACTACCCCAAATATTTGGCGGATAAGAAGGATGGCAAAGTGAACAAAGGTATATTTGATATACATGTTATTCATGTGTACTTTACTAGTGTTCATAGTAGCCCCTGGGTATTTGATACCGGTTCAGTTGCTAAGATTTGTAACTCGAAACAGAAGTTGCAAAATGAACAGATACTAGTTAAGGGCGAGGTGACGATGTGTGTTGGAAGTGATTCCAAGGTTGATAAGATCACCATCGCACACTCCCTTTACCTTCGGGATTAGTGTTGAACCTAAAATAAATGTAATTTGGTGTTTGCGTTGAGCGTAAATATGATTGGATCATGTTTATTGCAATACGGTTATTCATTTAAGTCAAAGAATAATTGTTGTTCTATTTACATGAATAAAACCTTCTATGGTCATACACCCAATGTGAATGGTTTATTGAATCTCGATCGTAGTCATACACATATTCATAATATTGGTGCCAAAAGATGCAAAGTTGATAATTATAGTGCAACATACTTATAGCACTGCCGTTTAGGTCATATTGGTGTAAAACGCATGAAGAAACTCCATGCAGATGGGTTTTTGGAATCACTTGATTATGAATCATTTGATACTTGCAAACCATGCCTCATGGGCAAGATGACTAAAACTCCATTCTCCGGAACAATGGAGCGAGCTAATGACTTATTGGAAATAATACATACCGATGTATGCGGTCCGATGAGTGTTGAAGCTCGCGGCGGGTATCATTATTTTTCTAACCTTCACAGATGATTTGAGCAGATATGGGTATATCTACTTAATGAAACACAAGTTTGAAACATTTGAAAAGTTCAAAGAATTTCAGAGTGAAGTGGAGAATCATCGTAACAAGAAAATAAAGTTTCTACGATCTGATCGCGGAGGCGAATATTTGAGTTACGAGTTTGGCCTTCATTTAAAACAATGTGGAATAGTTTCACAACTCACGCCACATGGAAAACCACAGCGTAATGGTGTGTCCGAACATCATAACCGTACTTTATTAGATATGCTGCGATCTATGATGTCTCTTATCGATTTACCACTATCATTTTGGGGTTATGCATTAGAGACAACTGCATTCACGTTAAATAGGGCACCATCTAAATCCATTGATACGACACTGTATGAACTATGGTTTGGCAAGAAACCAAAGCTGTCGTTTCTTAAAGTTTGGGGTTGCGATGCTTATGTGAAAAAAGCTTTAGCCTGATAAGCTCGAACCCAAATCGGAGAAGTGCGTCTTCAAAGGATACCCAAAAAGAAACTGTTGGGTACACCTTCTACCACAGATCCGAAGGCAAGATCTTTGTTGCTAAGAATGGATCCTTTCTAGGGAAGGAGTTTCTCTTGAAAGAAGTGAGTGGGAGGAAAGTAGAACTTGATGAGGTAATTGTACCTTCTCTCAATCTGGAAAGTAGCTCATCAAAGAAATCTGTTCCCGTGATGCCTACACCAACTAGAGAGGAAGCTAATGATAATGATCATGAAACTTCAGATCAAGTTACTACCGAACCTCGTAGGTCAACTAGAGCATGTTCCGCAGCAGAGTGGTACGGTATTCCTGTTCTGGAAGTCATGGTACTAGACCATGACGAACCTACGAACTATGAAGAAGCGATGATGAGCCCAGATTCCGATAGATGGCTTGAGGCCATGAAATCTGAGATAGGATCCATATATAAGAACAAAGTATGGACTTTGGTGGACTTGCCAGATGATCGGCAAGCCATTGAGAATAAATGGATCTTCAAGAGGAAGACAGACGCTGATAGTAGTGTTACTATCTACAAAGCTCGAATTGTCACAAAAGGTTTTCGACAAGTTCAAGGTGTTGACTACAATGAGATTTTCTCACTCGTATCGATGCTTAAGTCTGTCCGAATCATGTTAGCAATTGCCGCATTTTATGAAATCTGGCAAATGGATGTCAAAACTGCATTTCTTTAATGGATTTATTAAAGAAGAGTTGTATATGATGCAACCAGAAGGTTTTGTCAATCCTAAAGGTGCTAACAAAGTGTGCAAGCTCCAGCGATCCATCTATGGACTGGTGCAAGCATCTCGAAGTTGGAATATACGCTTTGATGAGTTGATCAAAGCATATAGTTTTATACAAACTTGCGGTGAACCCTGTATTTACAAGAAAGTGAGTGGGAGCACTACAGCCTTTCTAATAAGTATATGTGAATGACATATTGTTGATCGGAAATGATGTAGAATTTTCTGGAAAGCATAAAGGAGTGTTTGAAAGGTGTTTTTCAAAGAAAGACCTCGGTGAAGCTGCTTACATATTGGGCATCAAGATCTATAGAGATAGATCAAGATGCTTGATAAGACATTCGATGAGTACATACCTTGATAAGGTTATGAAGGAGTTCAAAATGGATCAGTCAAAGAAGAAGTTCTTGCCTGAGGTTTAAGGTATAAAGTTGAGTAAGACTCAAAACCCGACCACGGCAGAAGATAGAGAGAGAATGAAAGTCATTCCCTATGCCTCAGCCATAGGTTCTATAAAGTATGCCATGCTATATACCAGACCTATTGTGTCCCTTGCCATGAGTTTGGCAAGGGGGTACAATAGTGATCCAGGTGTAGATCACTAGACAGCGGCCAAAATTATCATTAGGTACCTAAAGAGGACTAAGGATATGTTTCTCGGTTATGGAGGTGACAAAGAGTTCGTCGTAAAGGGTTACGTCGATACAAGCTTTGACACTGATCCGGATGACTCTGGGTCTCAATCTGGATACATATTGAAAGTGGGAGCAATTAGCTAGAGTAGCTCCATGCAGAGCATTGTAGACATAGAAATTCATGAAATACATACGGATCTGAATGTGGGAGACCCGTTGACTAAACCTCTCTCACAAGCAAAACATGATCACACCTTAGTACTCTTTGGGTGTTAATCACATGGCGATGTGAACTAGATTACTGACTCTAGTAAACCCTTTGGGTGTTGGTCACATGGCAATCTGAACTATGGGTGTTAATAACATGGTGATGTGAACTATTCATGTTAATCACATGGCGATGTGAACTAGATTATTGACTCTAGTGCAAGTGGGAGACTGAAGGAAATATGCCCTAGAGGCAATAACAAAGTTGTTATTTTATATTTCCTTATATCATGATAAATGTTTATTATTCATGCTAGAATTGTATTAACCGGAAACTTGATACATGTGTGAATACATAGACAAAACACCGTGTCCCTAGTAAGCCTCTACTAGACTAGCTCGTTAATCAAAGATGGTTAAGTTTCCTAACCATAGACATGTGTTGTCATTTGATGAACTGGATCACATCATTAGGAGAATGATGTGATGGACAAGACCCATCCGTTAGCTTAGCATAATGATCGTTAAGTTTTATTGCTATTGCTTTCTTCATGACTTATACATATTCCTTTGACTATGAGATTATGCAACTCCCGAATACCGGAGGAACACCTTGTGTGCTATCAAACGTCACAACGTAAATGGGTGATTATAAAGATGCTCTACAGGTGTCTCCGCAGGTGTTTGTTGGGTTGGCATAGATCAAGATTAGGATTTGTCACTCTGAGTATCGGAGAGGTATTTCTGGGCCCTCTCGATAATGCACATCATGATAAGCCTTGCAAGCAATGTGACTAATGAGTTAGTTACGGGATGATGCATTGCAGAATGAGTAAAGAGACTTGCCGGCAACGAGATTGAACTAGGTATTAAGATACCGAATGATCGAATCTTGGGCAAGTAACATACCGATGACAAAGGGAATGACGTATGTTGTGATTACGGTTTGACCGATAAAGATCTTCGTAGAATATGTAGGAACCAATATGAGCATCCAGGTTCCGCTGTTCGTTATTGATCGGAGATATGTCTCGGTCATGTCTACATAGTTCTCGAACCCGTAGGGTCCGCACGCTTAACGTTCGATGATGATTTGTATTATGAGTTATGTGTTTTGGTGACCGAAGATTGTTCGGAGTCCCGGATGAGATCACGGACATGACGAGGAGTTTCTAAATGTTGAGAGGTAAAGATTGATATATTGGACGATAGTATTCGGACATCGGAATGGTTTCGGAGTGTTTCGGATATTTTTCGGAGTACCGGGAGGTTACCGGAACCCCCCGGGGAAAGTAATGGGCCACTATGGGCCATAGGGGAGAGAGAGGGCAGCCCACAAGGGGTGGCGCCCCCCCCCCATGGGCAGTCCAAATTGGACAAGGGGAGGGGGCGCAGCCCCCCTTTCCTTCCCCTTCTCCCTCTCCTTCCCCCTTTCCACCTCCATGAGAAGGAATAAGAGGGGGGGCCGAATCCTACTAGGACTAGGAGTCCTAGTAGGACTCCCCCCCCTTTTTGGCGCGCCCCTCTAGGGCCAGCCTCCTCCCCTCTCCTCCTTTATATACGGGAGCAGGGGGGCACCCCAAAGCACATCAATTGTTCTTAGCCGTGTGCGGTGCCTCCCTCCACAGTTTACTCCTCCGGTCATATTGTCATAGTGCTTAGGCGAAGCCCTGCGCGGATCACATCACCATCACCGTCACCACACCATCGTGCTGACAAAACTCTCCCTCGACACTTTGCTGGATCAAGAGTTCGAGGGATGTCATTGAGCTGAACGTGTGCAGAACTCGGAGGTGCCGTATGTTCGGTGCTTGATCGGTTGGATCGCGAAGACATTCGACTACATCAACCGCGTTAAGCTAACGCTTCCGCTTTCGTTCTACGAGGGTACATGGACACACTCTCCCCCTCTCGTTGCTATGCATCTCCTAGATAGATCTTGTGTGAGCGTAGATTTTTTTTTGAAATTGCATGCTACGTTTCCCAACACCCGGTTCTAGACACAAACCGGGACTAAAGAGAGGCCTATATATACCCCCTGCCCGCGAGCAGAGCAGTGCACTAATCTGTTTTTTGGCTGGCCGTGGGAGAGCTTTGTGGTGCTCTGGCTCACCTCCTATGCACATGAGGTGTTCGATGAAATGCCCGAGCCACACTTAAGCTTTCTCCTCTCGAAGCTCCTTGTCCAAGCTCCATTTTCCTCAAGATTTGTTTAGGTTTGGCGGTCCGTCCTGTCCCGTCCCCGTCCTCACCACCGTCGATCGCCCGCGCCGATCTCGTCGTCGGCACCACTGTCCCCGTCCTCACCACCGTCAAGATTTGTCTAGGAAGCTTCGAGAGGAGGCCAGAAGAGCCACGAGAGGGCCACAAGCCTGGAGGCTGCGCCCTAGGGGGGTGCCTCCAGGGCTTGTGGGCCCCTCGTGGCACTCCTAACCATAATCTCAGCTCCATAAATACCCAAATATTCCCCCTACACCAGAGGGCACACCAAAAATACTTTTTCGCCGCCGCAGGCTTCTGTTCTCGTGAGATCCCATCTAGGGGCCTTTTCCGGAGGGCTTCTTCATCAACCTTGCTGCCCTTCCGATGATGTGTGAGTAGTTTACCACAGACCTACGGGTCCATAGCTAGTAGCTAGATGGCTTCTTCTCTCTCTATGATCTTCAATACAATGTTCTCCTCGATGTTCTTGGAGATATATTCGATGTAATCTTCTTTTGCAGTGTGTTTGTTGAGATTTGATGAATTGTGGGTTTATGATCAGATTATCTATGAATATTATTTGAGTATTCTCTGAACTCTTTTATGCATGATTAAGATAGCTTTGTATTTCTCTCCGATCTATTGATTTGGTTTGGCTAACTAGGTTGATTTTTCTTTCAATGGGATAGGAGCTTTGTAGTGGGTTCTATCTTGCGGTGTCCTCACCAGTGACAGAAGGGGTAGCGAGGCACGTATTTGTATTGTTGCCACTAAGGATAAAAAGATGGGGTTTTTACCATGTTGATTCGGATCTATCACTCTACATCATGTCATCTTGCTTAAGGTGTTACTCCGTCCTTGTTAACTTAATACACTAGATGCATGCTGGATAGCGGTCGATGTGTGGAGTAATAGTATTAGATGTAGAATCGTTTCGGTCTACTTGTCACGGACGTGATGCCTATATTCATGATCATTGCCTTGGATTTCATCATAACTATGCGCTTTTCTATCAATTGCTCAACGGTAATTTGTTTGCCCTTCATATGTGTTCTTTCAAGAGAGAAGCCTCTTGTGAAACCTATGGCCCCCGGGTCTATTTTCCATCATATTATTTTCAGATCTATAAAACCAAAAACACAAAAATACCTTGCTGCAATTTATTTATCTTTACCTTATTTTGCACTTTTATTTATCTTTTATATCAATCTCTATCAGATCTCATCCTTGCAAGTGACCGTGAAGGGATTGACAACCCCTTTTTCGCGTTGGGTGCAAGTATTAGTTTGTTTGTGCAGGTGCATCTATTGGGGACTTGTGTGCTCCTCCTACTAGATTGATACCTTGCTTCTCTAACCGAGGGAAATACTTATCTCTAGTTTGCTGCATCACCCTTTTCTCTTCAAAGGAAAAACCAACGCAATCTCAAGAAGTAGCAGGAAGAATTTCTGGCGCCGTTGACGGGGAGGATCTACATCAATCTCAAGAAGTACCTATCATAAACTCTCATCTCTTGCACTTACATTATTTGCCATTTGCCTCTCGTTTTATCTCCCCCACTTCTAAAACATTTTCAGAAAAACACAAACATATTTTCCTTTTTATTCGCCTTCTTTTCGTTCATCTTTTCGTTTGTTTTTTTCTTGTGTGCTTGATTTCTTGCTTTGTTACGATGTCTCAAGAAAATACTAAGTTGTGTGATTTTTCCAACACTAATAATAATTATTTTATTAGTACTCCGATTGCTCCCGCCACTAGTGCGGAATCTTATGAAATTAATGCCGCTTTGTTGAATCTTGTTATGAAAGAACAATTTTCTGAAAGTCCTATGAAGATGCTGCATCACGACTAAATACTTTCGTTGAGTTGTGTGATATGCAAAAGAAGAAAGATGTGGATAATGATATTGTCAACTAAAGCTATTTCCGTTCTCACTACGAGATCGTGCTAAAAGTTGGTTTTCATCTTTGCCTAAAAATAGTATTGATTCATGGGATAAGTGTAAAGATGCTTTTATTTCCAAGTATTTTCCTCCCGCTAAGATCATCTCCCTTAGGAACGATATAATGAATTTTAAGCAACTTGATCATAAACATGTTGCACATTCTTGGGAGAGGATGAAATTGATGATAAGAAATTGCCGTACTCATGGTTTAAGTTTATGGATGATCATACAATTTTTTTATGATGGATCGAATTTTGCATCTAAAAATCTATTAGATTCCGCCGCGAGAGGTACTTTTATGTAAATCACATTAGGAGAATCTACTAAACTCCTAGATAATATTATGGCAAATTACTCTCAATGGCATACCGAAAGAGCTTCTACTAGTAAAAAAGTGCATGCGATTGAAGAAATTAATAGTTTGAGTGGAAAGATGGATGAACTTATGAAATTGGTTGCTTGCAAGAGTGATCCTATTCATCCTAATGATATGCCTTTGTCCACTTTGATTGAGAATAATAATGAATCTATGGATGTGAATTTTGTTGGTAGGAACAATTTTGGTAATAACGCGTATAGAGGTAATTTTAATCCTAGGCCATTTCCTAGTAATTCCTCTAATAATTATGGTAATTCCTACAATAATTCTTATGTAAATTATAATAAGATACTCTCTGATCTTGAGAACAATATTAGAGATTTTATTAACTACCAAAAGATTTTCAATGCTATGATAGAAGAAAAATTGCTCAAGATTGATGATTTGGCTAGAAATGTTGATAAGATTTCTCATGAGATTGATTCTTTCAAGATTAGATATATGCCACCAAAGATTGATATTAATGAGTCTGTGAAAGCTATTCAAATCTCTATTAATGAAAGTAGGGAGAGAACCGCTAAGATGCGTGCTAAGAGAGAATGGCTAGAAAAATATGTTCTGCTTGTTTTCGCGATAATCATGATGAGGATCTTAAATTGATTGGTGTGACTCCTATTGAATCTTTGTTTGCTAATATAAAACTTTATAAAGAAGGAACTGGAGATGAGTCAACTTTAGCTAGAAGGCATCCCAATAATTTGGAGAGTGAAGATCTTAATGGAAAAATTGATAAAAGTGGGATTGGAGAGGTCAAAACTTTAACTAGTGATGAGCCCACTCTTTTGGATTCTAAGGACTTTAATTATGATAATTTCTCTTTGATTGATTGTATTTCCTTGTTACAATCTATGCTTAATTCACCTCATGCTTATAATCAAAATAAGGCTTTTACTAAACATATCGTTGATGCTATGATGAAATCTTTTGAAGAAAAACTAAAGTTGGAAGTTTCTATCCCTAGAAAGCTTTGGATGAATGGGAACCTACTATTAAGATTAAGATTAAAGATTCTGAGTGCTAGTGTTTCAACTATTCCAAAAACTTTATGTGATGTGCTAGGTTTCCATAAACTTGATGATTGTTCTTTGAATTTGCATTCGGATTCTACTATTAAGAAACCTATGGCAAGAATTAATGACGTTCTTATTGTTGCAAATAGGAATTATGTCCCCGTAGATTTTATTGTGCTTGATATAGATTGCAATCCTGCATGCCCTATTATTCTTGGTAGACCTTTCCTTAGAACGATTGGTGCAATTATTGATATGAACAAAGGAAACATTAGATTCCAATTTCCGTCAAGGAATGGCATAGAACACATCCCAAGAAAGAAAATTAAGTTGCCATATGAATCTATTATGAGAGCTACTTATGGATTGCATACCAAAGATGACAATACTTAGATCTATGCATTATGCCTAGCTAAGGGCATAAAACAATAGCGCTTGTTGGGAGGCAACCCAATGAATAAAATATTTTTTTACTTTTCTTTCTGTTCTTGAGTGTTTACACAATTATGCTACTTTTATGATTGTGTTTAAGAGTTTTAATTAGTGTTTGTGCCAAGTAAAGCCTTTGGGATGATCTATGGTGATAGTTGATTTGATTTTGCTGAAAAACAGAAACTTTTGCGTCTACTAGCAGAATTTTTAAAATTCACAGAAGCGACGAAAAATTCTGAATATTTTAAAAAAGATTGATATACAAATTTCCAATATCTTCCTAAGTTTTCAGAACTTTTGGAGTTACACAAGTATGAAAAGATTCCAGATTACTACAGACTGTTCTGTTTTTGACAGATTCTGTTTTCTATGCATTGTTCTCTTATTTTGATGAATCTATGGGTAGTATCGAGGGTATGAACCATGGTGAAGTTGGAATAAAGTAGATATAATGATAATATGAATTTAGAATGAGTTCAGAACAATACCTAAAGTGGTGATTTGCTTTTATTATACTAACGGAGCTTACGAATTTTTTTGTTGTGAAGTTTTTAAGTTTTGGCTGAAGTTCCGATGGACTACAGAATAAGAAGTGTAAAGAGCCTAAGCTTGGGGATGCCCAAGGAACCCCCAAGGTAATATTCAAGGACAACCAAGCATCTAAGATTGGGTATGCCCCGGATGGCATCCCCTCTTTTGTCTTCAATCCATCGGTAAATTACTTGAGGCTATATTTTTATTCACTACATGATATGTGCTTTGCTTGGAGCGTCATGTGCTATATGAGTCTTTGATTTATTTGCGTTTTAGTTTACCACAATCATCCTTGCTGTACACACCTTTTGAGAGGGACATACATTAATCGTGAATTTATTAGAATACTCTATGTGCTTCACTTATATCTTTTGAGCTAGGCAGTTGCTCTAGTGCTTCACTTTTATCTTTTTAGAGTGTGGCGGTGGTTTTATTTTGAAGAAATTGATGAACTTTCATGCTTCACTTATATTATTTTGAGAGTCTTAAAAATAGTATGGCAATTTTCTTAGGTTATGAATTTAGTCCTAATATGATGGGTATTCAAGAGGGATATAATAAAACTTTCATGAAGATCATTCAATATATGAGAAGTTTGATTCCTTGCATTTGTTTTGAGATATAAAGATGGTGATATTAGAGTCGTGCTAATTAGTAATTGTGGATTAGTAAAAACCCCCGTGTTAAGGTTTGTGATTCCCGAAGCATGCAAATATGGTCTCTCTTTATGCGATGAAGTTGGAGCATGATTTATTTTTGATTGTCTTCCTTATGAGTGGCGGTCGGGGACGAGCGATGGCCTTTTCAGACCAATATATCCTCCTAGGAGCATGCATATTAGTACTTTGTTTCGAGGGCTAATAAACTTTTGCAATAAGTATGTGAGTTCTTTATGACTAATGTTGAGTCCATGGATTATACACACTCTCATCCTTCCATCTTTGCTAGCCTCTTCGGTACCGTGCATTGCCCTTTCTCATCTTGACAGTTGGTGCAAACTTCGCCGGTGCATCCAAACCCAGTGATATGATACACTCTTTCACACATAAGGCACCTTATATCTTCCTCAAAACAGCCACCATACCTACCTATTATGGAATTTCCATAGCCATTCCGAGATATATTGCCATGCAACTTCCACCGTTCGTTTTTATTATGACACATACCATCATTGTCATATTGCTTTGCATGATCATATAGTTGGCATAGTATTTGTGGCTTGGCCACCGTTCATATTTTTTATACATGTCACGCTAGATCATTGCACATCCCGGTACACCACCGGAGGCATTCATATAGAGTCATATCTTTGTTCTAGTGTCGAGTTGTAATTCTTGAGTTGTAAGTAAATAAAAGTGTGATGATCATCATTATTAAAGCATTGTCCCATGTGAGGAAAGTATGATGGAGGCTATGATTCCCCCACAAGTCGGGATGAGGCTTCGGACGAAAAATAGAAAAACATAAAAAACAAAAAGAAAAAAAAGAGAAAAAAGAGAAAAAAAAGAAAAAAAGAAAAAGAAAAAGAGAGAAGTGACAATGTTACTATGTTTTTTCCACACTTGTGCTTCAAAGTAGCACCATGTTCTTCATATAGAGAGTCTCCTATTTTGTCACTTTCATATATTACTAGTGGGAATTTTTCATTATAGAACTTGGCTTGTATATTCCAATGATGGGCTTCCCCAAATTGCCCTAAGTCTTCGTGAGCAAGCGAGTTGGATGCACACCCACTTAGTTTTCTTTTGAGCTTTCATACACTTATAGCTCTAGTGCATCCATTGCATGGCAATCCCTACTCCTTGCGTTGACATCAATTGATGGGCATCTCCATAGCCCATTGATTAGCCTCGTCAATGTGAGACTTTCTCCTTTTTTGTCTTCTCCACACAACCTCCACTATCATATTCTATTACACCTATAGTGCTATATCCATGGCTCACGCTCATATATTCCGTGAGAGTCAAAAAAGCTTTAGAACATTAAAAGTATGAAACAATTGTTTGGCTTGTCATCTGGGTTGTGCGTGATAAATACTTTGTGTGATGAAGATAGAGCATGACAAGATTATATGATTTTGTAGGGATAACTTTCTTTAGCCATGATATTTTGAGAAGACATGATTGCTTTATTAGTATGCTTGAAGTATTATTGTTTTTATGTCAATATTAAACTTTTGTTTTGAATCTTATAGATCTGAATATTCATGCCACAATAGGAAAGATTACATGATAAACATGTTAGGTAGCATTCCACATAAAAAATTATGTTTTTATCATTTACCTACTCAATTACGAGAAGGAATTACGCTTGGGGATGCTTGATACGTCCCCAACGTATCTATAATTTTTTATTGTTCCATGCTATTATATTATCCTTCTTGAATGTTTCATATGCATTTTGTTGCTATTTTATATCAATTTTTGGGACTAACATATTAACCTAGTGCCAAGTGCCAGTTGTTGTTTTTTTCCTTGTTTTTGCCTTTTACAGAAAATCAATACCAAATGGAGTCTAAATGGAACAAAACTTTTTGAGGATTTTCTTGGACCAGAAGACACATAGGAAGCTTCGGGAGAAGGCCAGAAGAGCCACGAGAGGGCCACAAGCCTGGAGGCCACGCCCTAGGGGGGCGCGCCTCCAGGGCTTCTGGGCCCTTCATGGCACTCCTAACCCTAATCTCAGCTCCATAAATACCCAAATATTTCCCTTACACCAGAGGGCACACCAAAAATACTTTTCCGCCGCTCCAAGCTTCTGTTCTGGTGAGATCCCATCGAGGGGCCTTTTCTGGCACCCTACCGGAGGGGGATTCGATCACGGAGGGGTTCATCATCAACCTTGCTGCCCTTCCGATGATGTGTGAGTAGTTTACCACCGACCTATGGGTCCATAGCTAGTAGATAGATGGCTTCTTCTCTCTCTTTGATCTTCAATACAATGTTCTCCTCGATGTTCTTAGAGATCTATTCGATGCAATTTTCTTTTGCGGTGTGTTTGTTGAGATCTGATGAATTGTGGGTTTATGATCAGATTATCTATGAATATTATTTGAGTCTTCTCTGAACTCTTTTATGCATGATTAAGAGACTTTTGTATTTCTCTCCGATCTATTGATTTGGTTTGGCTAACTAGATTGTTTTTCTTGTAATGGGAGAGGTGCTTTGTAGTCGGTTCAATCTTGCGGTGTCCTCACGGAGTGACAAAAGGGGTAGCAAGGCACGTATTTGTATTGTTGCCACTAAGGATAAAAATATGGGGGTTTTACCATATTGATTGGATCTACCCCTCTACATCATGTCATCTTGCTTAAGGCGTTACTCCATTCTTGTTAATTTAATACACTAGATGCATGCTGGATATATATCGGTCGATGTGTGGAGTAATACACTAGTGGAAAAAGTGCTAGCCACATCTTTCATTGGTGGCGGGGCATTTTACATCTGCGCCAGCACTATTTTTTTCAAATAGTCCTGGCGTAGGCCAAATCCGCACGCCAGCTTTACAAGCATAGTGCTGGCGTTGCTTGTTTTGTGAACGCCACAAATCTATTGGCCCATATACACTCACCGTTTGGAAACCACTAGTGACATTGGTTTTCTTTCCACGCCATAGTTATTTTGTTAGTGCTGGCGTTCTTTTTTCTTTGCATGCCAGAAACACTTTTCTCATTTGATCAAGTGTTTTAAGTATATAATTATATTATGCTTTTTTTGTCATCATTATTTTTACAGTTTTTATCATTTTAGGAATTTTATTTTTTAACACCAGTTCAAATTTTGAGTCTTTTATTTTGTCAAGTCTTTCATTAATTTTAGTCTTTTTTTATTTGGCCTGTGATTAGCTATGGCGTTGCCATTTTATCCAACGCCAGCACTAACCTATCTGAGTCAACTTAGAAAATACCTATGTCCATCGTTCGCTCTCGTTTCACACCTCACCCGGCCCGGTCGTAGACACAACTCCCCCTGGACCAAAGCCGCCGCCCCCGTGGCCGCCCCCGTGGCAGCCCCGCCTACGCCCCGTTGATATGTCTCCAACGTATCTATAATTTTTGATTGTTCCATGCTATTATATTATCTGTTTTGGATGTTTTATATGCATTATTATGCTATTTTATATTATTTTTGGGACTAACTTATTAACCTAGAGCCCAGTGCCAATTTCTGTTTTTTCCTTGTTTTTGAGCTTTGCAGAAAAGGAATACCAAACGGAATAAAACTTCACGATGATTTTTCTTGGACCAGAAGACACCCAGGGGACTTGGAGTCCAAGCCAGAAGAGTCACAAGACGGCGGCAAGGGTGGAGGGCACGCCCTAGGGGGGGCGCCCCCCTACCTTGTGGGCCCTTCGATGACTCCCTGACCTAGCCCTTCGTCCTATATATTCACATATATTCCAAAACCCTCAGAAGCATCGATGAAAACACTTTTCCGCCGCAACCTTCTGTTCCCGTGAGATCCCATCTTGGGGCCTTTTCCGGCATCCTGCTGGAGGGGGATTCGATCACGGAGGGCTTCTACTTTAGGGTAACGCTGCAGAAAACAAAAATTTTCCGCCCTACGCACCAGCCCAGGACCACTATGGAGACTGCATACAAGGTTTTGATCATTTCGTTACCGACTCGTAGCGCAGCGGAAGTAGAGTCGATGACGATCGTCGGTGCAGATCCCCGCAGCTAGGATTTACAACCTCCCAACCATGAGGATGTATACCCTCATCCGCCACCCGGACAGCCCTCCGGGAGGCGGTCGGACAGTCCCCGGACGGTGTCGTGGACAGCCCTTCGGGAGGCCTCACAGAACTCGGACCGTCACATGGACAGCCCTTCGGAAGGCACTCACGAACAGCCCCACGGGCACTAAGATCGAAACTACGACCTCTCTACAGAGTTGCACACATACGGTGTCATCTATCCGGCAGGGCTTCACCGTCCAGAACTAGTTCCCACCAGAACCCAGACAGCCTTTCGGCTCTACGAAACTCTTTTCGTGGGAGGGAGAGAGAAGCCCGATAATTGCATGGCATGAGTATGAGAGCAAGGGGATGAAGGAGATGGCAGCCCCAACTCCTCCTTTTATAGGCCAAGGCAAGGGGTGGGGTGGGATGTTGAAATACCAAAATACCCAAGCTTCATGTCACACATGAAAGGGCATAATGGTAACACAAGGGGGGCACCAAGGGGACACCACCATGGCAGCCCTTGGGCCGGCCCACATCTTGTCCCCCCCATGGGGGGCCCCCCCAACAAGCCACCAACATGTCTCCATGAAACATGCATGCTCCCTAGACAAAAAGCCACCAAACATGCAACCCCCGATTCGTGGGATCTTGTCCCCTCGCGCTGAGACAAGATGTTTTCCGCGAAACTTTTTCTGAAAAATTCCAGAAGGTCCCAGAACATTTCTAGCACCCTCTAAAATTATTCTGGGCACGATCCGAAACATTTTCGGTGCGGTGGTTTTTATCAGCGGAAAGCATCAACAGCGGTTACGGCAGTTTCGGAACATTTCCGGTTTTTCTCTCTGAAAATTCCCAGAAGTTCCCAGACCAATTCTGGCATCCTCTAAAAATTTCTAGGCGGTGCTGAAACCCTTTTTGACCAAATAATATATTCCGAAACAACTTTTCAGTTTTACCGAAACTCTTTCGGTGTTCTCTCTCTCGGAACTCTTCCGTTGTCTCCGAAACATTTTCGGTGACTTTCTCTCAGACTCCCTGTCTAGCGTTCAACAGATAGATAACCCTTAAGCGTGTGACCCTATAGGTTCGGTGAAGTATAGACATGACCGGAACTCTTTCCGATCAATGATCAACATGGGAGCCGTGGACACCCATATTGACCCCTATACCCACACGAATAAATATTCGAGTGAACCTCCAGTTGCCGTGTGCTATTCCTGTTGCTTCGCGATATGTTACAAATACCCGAGGTGAGACATGTTGGCATTCCTGTGGATCAACAAATTGTCCACTATGCTAGTTACCTCGTTACCGGTATTGTTCTCTTTTCTCGTTACCGTGTTGCGGCATCACCGTGATCAAATCACAAAGTGTCTGGCCAGACGATGATGGATACCGAACCACCGAGAGGGCCCAGAGATATCTCTCCATCGTCGGAGGAGCAAATCCCAATCTTGAGCTATCAAGTTACTTGACATACTTTTCCATGAACCCGTAAGCCGCCGTAATAGCCACCCATTTATGGATGACGTTTAACAAACCCCAAAGTTCATGAAGCAAGCATGAAGAAACCCGATACTCTCATGGTCTAAGGAATCATGCAAACGTTAACCATCTCTGTGTTATTAACCATTAACTTGTGACGAATGTATCTCATAGCATAACATCAATTGGGTCGATTCAACAAAAATGTTCTTCTAACATTGTGCCCTCAAAGTTGCTGGCATAGACATGCCCATGATCAGGAAAACAGAACCATCATGCAACAATTGAGCTAGTCATAGAGGCTTGACTAGGAATACATTTTATCGTTTATTATCCCACACGTGCATATGAGTTTTCCTCCAAGCCTCGTTTTATTGCAGACCCGAGAACCATAGCAGTTATAGCATGGAACATAAACCTAATTATGAACAGGGAGATAATCAATAACATTTATTATTGCCTCTAGGGAATATCTCCTACAGACTCCCACTTGCACTAGAGTCAATAATCTAGTTAATGCTAATGCACTTTACACCTGTGGCACACCGGTGTAAATATGCTTCGCTTGTGGTATAGCCTGATGTCCAACGAATCTGACAACTTCAGATCCGTGTGTATCTTTGCATATCCTCACGTTTTCACGCTTTCACAAAATTCATATTTTGTGTGGACTTGGTTTTGTATGTATGTGAATCACAGGTCGAACCTGGATTCCTCAGACTGAGTTATGGAGCAACTACCTGCAGTAGTGTCCCATTGACAAAAGCCATCTTGGAACCATACTAAGTTCATGAATGAACTATATGATTCAACATCTTCTTTGTCGGTTTTAAAAGCGGCAACATACTTCACCTATGTTATAGAATTCGCCACAGTAACTTGTTTGGAACAAATTCCAACTAACTGTGCCACCATATTGTGTGTTACACAAAAAACCCTCAATTTAAATCGAAAATCGCATGGAGAAATGATGAAGACTGTATCGATGTAACATTTTACAATGAACTCTTCATGATCTCCACTTGCGAGAAAACATGTCATCAGTGCTACTATAGTACTCAATGACCCTTTTTCACTGTTGTCCCATGATCAGTACTTTTGATCACTTTGGTATCTATACTCGCAACAACTTTGGAGTATTGGACATATCTGGTTGTTTTACATACCATGGAATACATGATTAATCCAAACATAAGAGTGTGTGGAATCTCCATCATGTATTTTGCTCATCAGTGTTTAGGGACACCGAGTCTTGCAAAAACTCTTTCCACGTGACTTCGGCAAGAATCACTCCTTGGCGTTTTAAATGCTAAAAAGTTTTAGCATCTTGTCAATATGTATCTTTGCTTAGCCCCATCAGGTAAATCTATCTCCATAGATCATCATGCCTAATATCGAGGCTATTTAGCCTAAGTACTTCATCGAAAAACTATTTTCAAATGAAGTCCTAATTCATGTCAAGAAATTTATTTCCAATTAACAATGTGTCAAGCACACAACGTTTTTAGAAATATTATTATGCTCCCACTTACTTTCTTGAATCACAAGCATCTTCATTACCCATTGATGAAGTCAAAAACCCTTTTGACCATTTCATCAAATCACGAAGATTCCAACTCCACTTTGCTCTCTTCTGTCCATTGCTGGAACTCTGAAGTTTGCATACTTACTAGCATCCTCTGGACTGACAAAATACCTTGGACTGTAACACATGCAAGTCCTTGGTTTTATTTCCATCATATGGAAATCCTATTGTCATCCATGTTTCATATCTCATGACTGAAATATGTATTAATTGCTAGTTCAACCCAAACCGACTTTAAGCATCGCTACGGTGAAACAACCTCATCATAGTCAACTCCTTGAACTTGTTATTGCAACAAGTCGAGCTTTGTGGATAAAACATTTTTATCCGTATCAGTTTTAGTTCCATAAAATTCGTTAGACTCTAAGTCTTCCGAAAGGTGTATCAAGATTTTAATCTTGAAACATTTATATGGAAACTATCTCGGATTGTATTGGCATTTAGCCAATTCTGGAGTCAGGGCCCATCAACGCTTCCTTGTGTATCGTAGGTATACTGTTGTCTAACAACAATATCTCGTCTGCGCACCTGAGAGGTTTGCACGAGCCTTGCCTATGTGGTTCAGCTGCAAGTTCGACCGAAGTCCATACATTTTATTGTAGAGACTTCCGTATCAGTCGCAGTAGGAAACCTGGAATTACTTCCAAGGTCTCTTTCCTTTGATCTGATGACGAAGATACTGTTTATCTTGTCGAGTTGCAATATTCTCCCACTCACCTTTTTGAAAGAACCATTTTCTTCAAAAAGCATACCGTTCTTTGTGGCAAACCTATTTGCCTTGGTATAGTGAGGGAGGAATACCCAATGACTTGGGATAACCTACAAAGTAGCACTTGTCTGATTTGGAATAGGTTTGTAACCTTTTACACAAGCCCCATATTCCAAATGTTAAGAAAAGATATAACATGGTTGGGCGTACCATACCATGGTGTCATTTCAACAGACCCAGTGGAGCTCTTTTCAGTGTAAAAGCCGCAGTCTCTAAAGCATCACTCTTTAAAAGGGATAATGGCAAATTTATTTATGTCATCTTTGATCTTACCATGTCATAAATGGTTCGATTACACCTTCACGGACTTTTCACTCACAGTGGTGTTCCGGGAGGTGTAAGTTATGAAACTCTTTTCACAACTCATAAGACATTCGCTAAACTTGTAACTCAATTATTCCTTTCTGCAATTGAATTGAAGAAACAGAATTTTCTTGTTACAGAAACTTCTACTTCATTTTTGAAAACCTTTCGAATGAATTCAAAAGATCCAGACTTACGTCTCATCAAGTAAATATCCACATATCTACTTGAGTCATTTCTGAAGATAGATAAATCCACTACTAACAACATTTATCGGACTACACACATCAAATGTATGATCACCGATAAGTTTGTTGTCCGTTCCTTATGGCGTGTGAACGGTATTTCAGTCACTTCACTTTTCGGAGGAAAGTTGCAAGTGTCAGATGATTCAAAATCAAAGGACTTCAAAAAATCCATCATAATGGAATTTATCCATGCGGGTTTCTCCAATGTGACCAAATGTAGTGCCACACTTGTGTGGTATTCTCTTAGTCTTACGACATTTAGCGTCAGTGTTACGGATGTATCATATTACCATCAATATTCATAACATACGTCCCATTTTGGATGGAAGCATGGCCCTTCATGTTATTCATAATACTGAACAACAATTGTTGTTTTTATGAACAACTCTTTTGCAACAAACATTGTGCAATGGCTAGAGTGTATGAAACTCTAAAATGAATTATGAAAGTAAACCCAGAGGTAATGTATTATTATCAATATTCATAACATACATCTCATTCATAATGAAAGTATGGCCCTTATGTTATTCATAACATCGAACATAAAAAGTTCTCTTATGAACAACCTTCTTGCAAGATACCTTATGCATAGGGCTAGAGTGTAAAACTCTAAAATGAATTAAGAAAGTAAATACAGACGGTAATACACCGATGGAAGGTATAGTAACATTTACTATGTTCCCTGTGTATACCTAAACCTCATTCCTGGCAAGTCTTTCAGGTCATAGTAGTTCTTACATCGAGTTGCAACAGAAAGCAATCGAGCGGGTATCTTTGTGATTAACTCACAATACCCAAGAATCAGTGATTACCAATTTAATCATAATTCCCAAGAACTATATCTTTGACCAGCCTTCTATACATCAAAACTTGTATGACATTCATACATGAGCTGGATATTCCAGTCTTCTTTCTTATTGCCTTTATACTTCTAACAGTTTAACTTTTAGTATTTCTCCTACTCTCAGAAGAAGCACCCAACTTAAGAGTGGCGTTTAGCCCTGGACTTCCTAGGCGTGAAAGTTTCACTAACACCCTTCGGACACTTCCTTTCTCTTTAAGTTGTTGTTTTATTCACCTTTCATCATATGACAGGCGTTCTCCTGGATCCCTCTCTTATCAGTCTAATGCATAGTAAACTCATTTACTAATAGTTTGCAAACAAACACTGCTTTGGATATCTCATATCTTTTAGCCTTTGTTTGTCCCTAAAAATGATTTTCAGATTCCATGAATATCACATAACTATCCAAACTTTCGAAGTTCGGGTCTCATGGAAGCAAACGATTGCAATTGACTGAAAAAGGAATTCTAGCTTTTGGATCGAAGGACGAGAGTCACATGATCCATAGCATTAGCAGGAGAATACCGAAAGTATGCGATAGGACAAAGTCCTTCTCGGCACTCTAGAGGACAATCCTCACATTACGTTACAAACCGTAAAGTTATAACCAGATATTAGACAGCTATTCAATTTTAATAGGGAAGGTGGAAACGCGAGCCATTATTCTACAACTATTATGCAAACCACACTTAGACAGTGTTCATAATTAATTGCACTGAGAATTAAACAAGTTTATTCAACAGTGCGCTCCCACTCAAATCAATATCTCTCATAATTGATTGTGAGTGATTCAAGATCCGCATATCAATTCAACGCCATTGACGGGTTCATCACTGATGACGTGAATTTCAATCGGTAGGCCAACTTGCCAATCACATCTCTATGTGACTCTTGTCAATCTTTCGATGCGTGTGTTCCGAGCTCAGGACTGTCCTGCCTGAACGTCAAGACAACCAAGTGATCACGCAGTGAGGTCTGACCTTCACCCGCCTTACACCTCTCTAATCGTTCGTGCTCATGTGTACATGGTGCACCCCAAAAAGATACGTGTTGTAGACGGTGCTACACTTGGGAGAACACTAACTACTTGATATTTTTGTGAGAGATCACCCTAATAAAAGCGACTACCGCGCAATCAAGAAGGGTGCATCATAAGGGATAAACATCTCAGGCAATTCATAATAGCATGATATGGTATAGCCCTTTCTGACGGAGAAGTCTATCATTTCTTCGTCTCCGGCATTCACGTCGGTGTTCACCTTCGCGAAGATTGCCACCACCTTGTCGATGCACCAGATAATATTGCTATCTCTATAGCTAATAAAATAATGCATTACAACAAGGTTGACACGCAGGTCATTAAAGTGCAATCATATGGCTCCAGCCATCATGCCGAATCATGACACACATGTCATGTTAATAAATTTACATTATATAGTTATCTCATACATAATCAAATTACTATGAGCACTGCTATACCACATCACATGCACATGCAAACCCTCCTGCAAAACCAAGTTAGACGCCTCTAATTTGTTCATGCAAAAACTTGTTTTTCGTGGCTTCTAAGGTTTCGAAACAAACCGAAGCTACCAACGTCCATCATCAAGTATGATAATTCAAGTCGCTAGATTAACAATGCGGGGTGTATGAAGCACGAGATAATAAAATCTTGAACCCCATACTAAACTTCGTCATACGCATGACCCCCGTGCAGATCATATCTGCATTGCCCTTTTGTCTGCGAAATTTCATCTTTCTTTTTAACTACGGTGGAATTCAATGAACTGTTAGCACTTCATTGATCAATCAGGATCGCGGATTGCCAGAATATTGAAACTCCACCATGCTGTTATCAAGATCAGAAATATGCAAATTCCAGGGAAGCAACAAGAACATCGGGTAACAGATTTCATCTGCTACCTGCACAAATAATTTTCAGTAATAGAACTCATCTACTACCTAATTATATTGTGCAACACCCATACATCTCATGTATTCTAGATCGCAGCCTGCATCTACGCATAGCACGGCTCATGATGCCACTGTAGGGTAACGCAGCAGAAAACAAAAATTTTCCGCCCTACGCACCAGCCCAGGACCACTATGGAGACTGCATACAAGGTTTTGATCATTTCGTTACCGACTCGTAGCGCAGCGGAAGTAGAGTCGATGATGATCGTCGGTGCAGATCCCCGCAGCTAGGATTTACAACCTCCCAACCGCGAGTATGTATACCCTCATCCGCCACCCGGACAGCCCTCCGGGAGGCGGTCGGACAGTCCCCGAACGGTGTCGCGGACATCCCTTCGAGAGGACTCACAGAACTCGGACCGTCACATGGACAGCCCTTCGGGAGGCACTCACGAACAGCCCCACGGGCACTAAGATCGAAACTACGACCTCTCTACAGAGTTGCACACATACGGTGTCATCTATCCGGCAGGGCTTCGCCGTCCAGAACTAGTTCCCACCGGAACCCAGACAGCCTTTCGGCTCTACGAAACTCTTTTCGTGGGAGGGAGAGAGAAGCCAGATAATTGCATGGCATGAGTATGAGAGCAAGGGGATGAAGGAGATGGCAGCCCCAGCTCCTCCTTTTATAGGCCAAGGCAAGGGGTGGGGTGGGATGTTGAAATACCAAAATACCCAAGCTTCATGTCACACATGAAAGGGCATAATGGTAACACAAGGGGGGCACCAAGGGGACACCACCATGGCAGCCCTTGGGCCGGCCCACATCTTGTCCCCCCCCATGGGGGGCCCCCCCAACAAGCCACCAACATGTCTCCATGAAACATGCATGCTCCCTAGACAAAAAGCCACCAAACATGCAACCCCCGATTCGTGGGATCTTGTCCCCTCGCGCTGAGACAAGATGTTTTCCGCGAAACTTTTTCTGAAAAATTCCAGAAGGTCCCAGAACATTTCTAGCACCCTCTAAAATTATTCTGGGCACGATCCGAAACATTTTCGGTGCGGTGGTTTTTATCAGCGGAAAGCATCAACAACGATTACGGCAGTTTCGGAACATTTCCGGTTTTTCTCTCTGAAAATTCCCAGAAGTTCCCAGACCAATTCTGGCATCCTCTGAAAATTTTCAGGCGGTGCCGATACCCTTTTTGACCAAATAATATATTCCGAAACAACTTTTCGGTTTTACCGAAACTCTTTCGGTGTTCTCTCTCTCGGAACTCTTCCGTTGTCTCCGAAACATTTTCGGTGACTTTCTCTCAGACTCCCTGTCTAGTGTTCAACAGATAGATGACCCTTAAGCGTGTGACCCTATAGGTTCAGTGAAGTATAGACATGACCGGAACTCTTTCCGATCAATGATCAACATCGGAGCCGTGGACACCCATATTGACCCCTATACCCACACGAATAAATATTCGAGTGAACCTCTAGTTGCTGTGTGCTATTCCTGTTGCTTCGCGATATGTTACAAATACCCGAGGTGAGACATGTTGGCATTCCCGTGGATCAACAAATTGTCCACTATGCTAGTTACCTCGTTACCGGTATTGTTCTCTTTTCTCGTTACCGTGTTGCGGCATCCCCGTGATCAAATCACAAAGTGTCTGGCCAGACAATGATGGATACCGAACCACCGAGAGGGCCCAGAGATATCTCTCCATCGTCGGAGGAGCAAATCCCAATCTTGAGCTATCAAGTTACTTGACATACTTTTCCATGAACCCGTAAGCCGCCGTAATAGCCACCCATTTACGGATGACGTTTAACAAATCCCAAAGTTCATGAAGCAAGCATGAAGAAACCCGATACTCTCATGGTCTAAGGAATCATGCAAACGTTAACCATCTCTGTGTTATTAACCATTAACTTGTGACGAATGTATCTCATAGCATAACATCAATCAGGTCGATTCTACACAAATGTTCTTCTAACATTGTGCCCTCAAAGTTGCTGGCATAAACATGCCCATGATCAGGAAAATAGAACTATCATGCAACACTTGATCTAGTCATAGAGGCTTGACTAGGAATACATTTTATCGTTTATTATCCCACACGTGCATATGAGTTTTCCTCCAAGCCTCGTTTTATTGCAGACCCGAGAACCATAGCAGTTATAGCACGGAACATAAACCTAATTATGAACAGGGAGATAATCAATAACATTTATTATTGCCTCTAGGGCATATCTCCTGCATCTACATCAACCCTATTGCCCTTCCGATGAAGCGTGAGTAGTTTACCACAGACCTACGGGTCCATAGCTAGTAGCTAGATGATACATCTCCAACGTATCTATAATTTTTTTTGTTCCATGCTATTATATTATCTGTTTTGGATGTTTTATATGCATTAATATGCTATTTTATATTATTTTTGGGACTAACCTATTAACCTAGAGCCCAGTGCCAGTTTCTATTTTTTCGTTGTTTTTTAGCCTCACAAAAAAGGAATACCAAATGGAGTCCAAACGGAATAAAACTTCACGATGATTTTCTTGGACCAGAAGACACCCAGGGGACTTGGAGTCCAAGTCAGAAGAGCCATGAGGCGGCGGCAAGGATGGAGGGTGCGCCCTAGCGGGGGGCGCCCCCCTACCTTGTGGGTCCCTCGGGACTCCCCTGACCTAGATCTTTCTCCTATAAATTCACATATATTCCAGAACCACTAGAGGCATCCACAAAAACACTTTTCCACCACCGCAACCTTCTGTTCCCGTGAGATCCCATCTTGGGGCCATTTCCGGCACCCTGCCGCAGGGGGAATCGATCACGGAGGGCATCTACATCAACTCCATTGCCCTTCCGATGAAGCGTGAGTAGTTTACCTCAGACCTACGGGTCCATAGCTAGTAGCTAGATGGCTTCTTCTCTCTCTTTGATTCTCAATACCACGTTCTCCTCGATGTTCTTGGAGATCTATCCAATGTAATCTTCTTTTGCGGGGTGTTTGTCGAGATCTGATGAATTGTGGATTTATGATCAGCTTATCTATGAATATTATTTGAATCTTCTCTGAATTCTTTTATGCATGATTTAATATCTTTGTATTTCTCTTCGAATTATCGGTTTGGTTTGGCCAACTAGATTGGTTTTTCTTGCAATGGGAGAGGTGCTTAGCTTTGGGTTCAATCTTGCGTGATTTCACCCAGTGACAAAGTAGGGGTAGCGAGACACGTATTGCATTGTTTCCATCGAGGATAAAAAGATGGGGTTTTCATCATATTGCTTGAGTTAATTCCTCTACATCATGTCATCTTACTTAAGGCATTACTCCGTTCTTTATGAACTTAATACTCTAGATGCATGCTAGATAGAGCTCGATGTGTGGAGTAATATTAGTAGATGCAGGTAGGAGTCAGTCTATTTGACACGGACATGATGCCTATATGCATAATCATTGCCTGTGATATCGTCATAACTTTGCGCTTTTCTATCAATTGCTCGACAGTTATTTGTTCACCCACCATATTATTTGCCTTCACGAGAGAAGCCTCTAGTGAAACCTATGGCCCCCGGAGCTAATTTCCATCATATTACTTTCCGATCTACTATTTTAAAATCTTTTATTTTCAGATCTATATACCAAAAAACCCAAAAATATTTTATCTTTCTCTATCAGATCTCACCTTTGCAAGTGACCGTGAAGGGATTGACAACCCCTTTATCGCGTTGGGTGCAAGTGTTTGATTGTTTGTGCAGGTGTTGGTGATTTGTGCATTCTTCTCCTACTGGATTGATACCTTGGTTCTTAACTGAGGGAAATACTTACCTCTACTGTGCTGCATCACCATTTCCTCTTCAAGGAAAAAACCAACGCAAGCTCAAGAAGTAGCAGGAAGAATTTCTGGCGCCGTTGCGGGGGAGATCTACGCCAAGTCAAGAAATACCTAGTACCCATCATAAAACTCTCATCTCTTGCATTACATTATTCGCAATTTGCCTCTCGTTTTCCTCTCCCCCACTTCTAAAACAATTTTTGAAAAAATTTGCCTTTTTCGTTCGCCCTTTTTCTCGTTCGATCTTATGTTTGCTTGTGTTTCCATGTGCCTTCTATTTTGCTTGCATCTTTTCTTGCTAAAAATCTATTGATATGGATCCACTCAAAGTTTTCTACTTGGATCATCTTTGATACATATGTGCTCGTGCTGAAACCCCAACTAGTTTAGTTGAGGGAAAGTATTTAGATGAGCATGCTCATTTTGTGCGTCACCGTTTGTCTGAAAAAGGAAGACTCTTATGGAATCAAATAAATTGTTTGCTATGTTATGCTTGGAATCTTTGTGAACTTTTTGATTTTACTTGTTGCTCTAAGAACCCTAAAAAACACCTTCCGTACCTATGTGAGTTTAATGATAATGAAATCTTATCTTCTTATGAAAAAGGTGTTTATAGTTACTATGATATCGAACAAATTGAAGAATTTGTTGCTTTTAATGGTGCTTATGAAGTTGCTTCTTTGATTGAAAAGTATGATATTACTCTCTACAAATCTGAAAATTTTGACATATTTAAATATTGCTATGAAAACTATGCTCATAATGTCTATGTCAAAGAATTTATTGAGAGAATGGCCGTTGCTTTGGAAGAAAATAATGATATGCATGAATCTTTAGATAATTATGATTCCTATGATTTGATTGAAATATCCCTTGATGAACATGATGCTTGTTATTCTTATGGCCATGATGCCAATATTTATGGAGATGAATTTGCTATAGTTCCTTATGTTAAACATGAGGTTGTTGCTATTGCACCCATACTTGATAGTTCCTTGAATCAAAAGCATGATTGCAATGATGGTATTATAAATTCTATTAATATCAATTGTGCTAATGATATGCAAAACCCCAAGCTTGGGGATGCTAATTTTGCTATGTCCGCTACTTATTGCAATGATCATGATTGGGGTGATAATGCTTCTTATGATCTTGAAAATTTATTTAAGCCTCATGATGAATATGTTTGCTATAATATTGAAAGTGGGTTTGGAAAAGAGTCAAGTTTAGGAAATAATGATCCCACTACTTTGGAGATTGATAAGTCTTATGATTTTTTTGATAAAAGTGGGTTTGGAGAGGTCATGACTTTATTTGATGATAGTCCCACTATTCTGGAAGAGTGTCAACTTTACATGCATGTGGATCATGTTGAGAATATTTTATGTGATAGTTATATTGTTGAATTTGATTATGATCCTACATGTAATTATTATGAGAGAGGAAAATATGGTTGTAGAAATTTTCATGTTACTAAATTACCTCTCGTTATGTTGAGATTGCTATTGTTTCTTTCTTCTTCTTTGCATATGCTAGTTTTTGTTTTCCTTGATAATTTGTTTGCCTATAAGATGCCTATGCATAGGAGGTATGTTAGACTTAGATGTGTTTTTCACATGCTACATGATTCTCTCTTCGTGTTTCAATTGCTATCTTCCATGTGAGCATCATCGAAATTATCAATGCCTAGCTAAGGGCGTTAAACAATAGCGCTTGTTGGGAGGCAACCCAATTTTATTTTTGTGCTTTTTGTTTTGCTTATGTTTTTGAATAAAATACACATTATTACCTCTGTATTAATTTTGTTTTGGTGTTTTAAATAATGTTTGTGCCAAGTAAGACCTTTGGGATGGCTTACGGTGATAGTTGATTTGATCTTGCTGAAAAACAGAAACTTTTGCTTCCAGTCACAGAATTTTAATACTTCACTGGAGCATGGAAAAACACTGAATTGTTTACACAGGATTAATATACGAATTTCCTCTGTTGTCCTAATTTTTCAGAATTTTTAGAGTTACAGAAGTATTAGAACAATTCAGATCTTCCCAGACTGTTCTGTTTTTGACAGATTCTGTTTTCTTTGTGTTGTTTGCTTATTTTGATTAGTCTATGGGTAGTATCGGGGGGTATGAACCATGGAGAAGTTGGAATAAAGTAGATATTACACCAATATAAATAAAGAATGAGTTCACAACAGTACCAAAAGTGGTGATTTTATTTTCTTATAGTAACGGATCTCACGAGTTTTCTGTTGAGTTTTGTGTTATGAAGTTTCCAAGTTTTTGGTAAAGATTTGATGGACTATGGACTAAGGAGTGGCAAGAGCCTAAGCTTGGGGATGCCCAAGGCACCCCAAGGTAATATTCAAGGACAACCAAGAGCCTAAGCTTGGGGATGCCCCGGAAGGCATCCCCTCTTTCGTCTTCGTCTATCGGTAAATTTACTTGAGGCTATATTTTTATTCACCACATGATATGTGTTTTGCTTGGAGCGTCTTGTATGATATGAGTCTTTGCTTTTTAGTTTTCCACAATCATACTTGCTGTACACACCTTTTGAGAGGGACACGCATGAATCGTGATTTATTAGAATACTCTATTTGCTTCACCTATATCTTTTGAGCTAGGCAATTTTGCTCTAGTGCTTCACTTATATCTTTTTAGAGCACGGCGGTGGTTTTATTTTATAAAAATTGTTGAACTCTCATGCTTCACTTATATTATTTTGAGAGTCTTTCTAAACAGCATGGTAATTTGCTTTGGTTATAAATTTAGTCCTAATATGATAGGCATCCAAGAGGGATATAATAAAAACTTTCATATAAAGTGCATTGAATACTATGTGAAGTTTAATTCCTTATGATTGTTTTGAGATATAAAGATGGTGATATTAGAGTCATGCTAGTGAGTAATTGTGGATTGTAGAAATACTTGAGTTGAAGTTTGTGATTCCCGTAGGATGCACGTATGGTGAACCATTATGTAACGAAGCTGGAGCATGAGGTATTTATTGATTGTCTTCCTTATGAGTGGCGGTAGGGGACGAGCAATGGTCTTTTCCTACCAATCTATCCCCCTAGGAGCATGTGCGTAGTACTTTGTTTTGATGACTAATAGATTTTTGCAATAAGTATGTGAGTTCTTTATGACTAATGTTGAGTCCATGGATTATATGCACTCTCACCCTTCCACCTTTGCTAGCCTCTCTAGTACCGCGCAACTTTCGCCGGTACCATACACCCACCTTTTACCATCCTAAAAACAGCCACCATATCTACCTATCATGGCATTTCCATAGCCATTCCGAGATATATTGCCATGCGACTTTCCACCGTTCCATTTTATTATGACACGTTCCATCATTGTCATATTGCTTTGCATGATCGTAAGACAGCTAGCATGATGTTTACATGGCTTGTCCATTTTTTTGATATCATTTGCTACGCTAGATCATTGCACATACCGGTACACAGCCGGAGGCATTCATATAGAGTCATATTTTGTTCTAAGTATCGAGTTGTAATTCTTGAGTTGTAAGTAAATAAAAGTGTGATGATCTTCATTATTAGAGCATTGTCCCATGTGGCAAAAAATAAAAGAGGCCAACGAAGCCCACAAAATAAAAAAAAGATACCAAAGAAGCCCGCCAAAATAAAAAAAAGAGAAAAAATGAGAGAAAAGAGAGAAGGGGCAATGTTACTATCCTTTTTCCACACTTGTGCTTCAAAGTAGCACCATGATCTTCATGATAGAGAGTCTCCTATGTTATCACTTTCATATACTAGTGGGAATGTTTCATTATAGAACTTGGCTTGTATATTCCAACGATGGGCTTCCTCAAATTGCCCTAGGTCTTCATGAGCAAGCAAGTTGGATGCACACCCACTTAGTTTCTTTTTGAGCTTTCATAAACTTATAGCTCTAGTGCATCCGTTGCATGGCAATGCCTACTCACTCACATTGATATCTATTGATGGGCATCTCCATAGCCCGTTGATATGCCTAGTTGATGTGAGACTATTTCCTTTTTTCTTGTGTTCTCCACAACCACCATATTCTATTCCACCTATAGTGCTATGTCCATGGCTCACGCTCATGCATTGCGTGAAAGTTGAAAAGGTTTGAGAACATCAAAAGTATAAAACAATTGCTTGGCTTGTCATCGGGGTTGTGCGTGATTTGAGTACTTTGTGTGACGAAGATGGAGCATAGCCAGACTATATGATTTTGTAGGGATAACTTTTTTGGCCATGTTATTTTGAGAAGACATGATTGCTTTACTAGTATGCTTGAAGCATTATTGTTTTTATGTCAATATTAAACTTTTGTTTTGAATCTTATGGACCTGAACATTCATGCCACAATAAAGAAAATTACATGGATTAATATGTTAGGTAGCATTCCACATCAAAAATTCTGTTTTTATCATTTACCTACTCGAGGACGAGCAGGAATTAAGCTTGGGGATGCTTGATACGTCTCCAACGTATCTATAATTTTTTATTGTTCCATGGTATTATATTATCTATTTTGGATGTTTTATATGCATTAATATGCTATTTTATATTATTTTTGGGACTAAGCTATTAACCTAGAGCCCAGTGCCAGTTTCTGTTTTTTCCTTGTTTTTGAGCCTCGCAGAAAAGGAATACCAAATGGAGTCCAAACGGAATAAATCTTCACGATGATTTTTCTTGGACCATAAGACACCCAGGGGACTTGGAGTCCAAGTCATAAGAGCCACGAGGCGGCGGCAAGGGTGGAGGGCGCACCCAGGGGGGGGGGGGCGCCCCCTACCTTGTGGGCCCCTTGGGACAACCCTGACCTAGATTCACGAAAACACATATATTCCAGAACCACCAGAGGCATCCATGAAAACACTTTTCCACCGCTGCAACCTTCTGTTCCCATGAGATCCCATCTTGGGGCCTTTTCCGGCACCTGCCGGAGGGGGAATCGATCACGGAGGGCTTCTACATCAACTCCATTGCCCTTCCGATGAAGCGTGAGTAGTTTACCTCAGACCTACGGGTCCATAGCTAGTAGCTGGATGGCTTCTTCTCTCTCTTTGATTCTCAATACCACGTTCTCCTTGATGTTCTTGGAGATCTATCCGATGTAATCTTTTTTTAAGGTGTGTTTGTCGAGATCCGATGAATTGTGGATTTATGATCAGCTTATCTATGAATATTATTTGAATCTTCTCTGAATTCTTTTATGCATGATTTAATATCTTTGTATTTCTCTTCGAATTATTGGTTTGGTTTGGCCAACTAGATTGGTTTTTCTTGCAATGGGAGAGGTGCTTAGCTTTGGGTTCAATCTTGCGTGATTTCACCCAGTGACAAAGTAGGGGTAGCGAGACACGTATTGCATTGTTGCCATCGAGGATAAAAAGATGGGGTTTTGATCATATTGCTTGAGTTAATTCCTCTACATCATGTCATCTTACTTAAGGCGTTACTCCGTTCTTTATGAACTTAATACTCTAGATGCATGCTGGATAGCGGTCGATGTGTGGAGTAATAGTAGTAGATGCAAGCAGGAGTCGGTCTACTTGACACGGACGTGATGCCTATATGCATAATCATTGCCTTGGATATTGTCATAACTTTGCGCTTTTCTATCAATTGCTCGACAGTAATTTGTTCACCCACCGTATTATTTGCCTTCATGAGTGAAGCCTCTAGTGAATCCTATGGCCCCCGGGTCTATTTTCCATCATATTACTTTCCGATCTACTATTTTGCAATCTTTTATTTTCAGATCTATGTAGCAAAAAACCCAAAAATATTTTATCTATCTCTATCAGATCTCACCTTTGCAAGTGACCGTGAAGGGATTGACAACCCCTTTATCGCGTTGGGTGCAAGTGTTTGATTGTTTGTGCAGGTGCATCTATTGGTGATTTGCGCATTTTCTCCTACTGGATTGATACCTTGGTTCTTAAATGAGGGAAATACTTATCTCTGCTGTGCTGCATCACCCTTTCCTCTTCAAGGGAAAAACCAACACAAGCTCAAGAAGTAGCAGGAAGAATTTCTGGCGCCGTTGCCGGGGAGAATTTCTGGCAACGTTGCCGGGATAATTACGCCAAGTCAAGACTAGTCTCCCGTCAACTTGTCAATTTCTGGCATCGTTACCGGGGAGATCTACGTCAAGCCTACCAAGTACCCATCATAAAACTCTCATCTCTTGCATTACATTATTCGCCATTTGCCTCTCGTTTTCCTCTCCCCCACTTCTAAAATGATTTTCAGAAAAATATTTGCCTTTTTATTCGCGCTTCTTCCGTTCGTATTTTTGTTTGCTTTTTGTTTGCTCGTGTGTTAGATTGCTTGCTTTGTCACGATGGCTCAAGTGAATACCAAATTGTGTGACTTTTCCAGTACTAATAATAATGATTTTATTAGTACTCCGATTGCTCCCGCCACTAGTGCGGAATCTTATGAAATTAATGCCGCTTTGCTGAATCTTGTTATGAAAGATCAATTTTCCGGCCTTCCTAGTGAAGATGCCGCATCCCATCTAAATAATTTCGTTGAGTTATGTGATGTGCAAAAGAAGAAAGATGTGGATAATGGTATTGTTAAATTGAAGCTATTTCCGTTCTCACTACGAGATCGTGCTAAAACTTGGTTTTCATCTTTGCCTGAAAATAGTATTGATTCATTGAATAAGTGTAAAGATGCTTTTATTTCCAAGTATTTCCTCCCGCTAAGATCATCTCCCTTAGGAACGATATTATGAATTTTAAGCAAATTGATCATGAACATGTTGCACAATCTTGGGAGAGGATGAAATTAATGATACGAAATTGCCCTACTCATGGTTTAAATCTATGGATGATCATACAAATTTTTTATGCCGGATTGAATTTTTCTTCTAGAAATCTTTTAGATTCGGCCGCGGGAGGTACTTTTATGGAAATTACTTTAGGAGAAGATACTGAACTCTTAGATAATATTATGGTTAATTATTCTGTTTCCTAGTAATTCCTCTAATAATTATGGTAATTCCTAAAACAATTCTTATGGAAATTATAATAAGATGCCCTCTGATCTTGAGAACAATATTAAATAATTTATTAGTTCGCAAAAGAATTTCAATGCTATGGTTGAAGGAAAATTGCTTAAGATAGATGATTTAGCTAGGAGCGTGGATATAATTTCTCTTGAGATTGATTCTTTGAAAATTAGATCTATTCCACCCAAGCATGATATTAATGAGTCTCTAAAAGCTATGAGGATTTCTATTGATGAATGTAAAGAAAGAACCGCTAGGATTCGTGCTAAGCGAGCACTACTGCAGGATGGTCCAAACGCGACAGTCGAATCAGAGACCCTTCGACGAAACTGTGTGCGATGCATCAATCACAAACGGTGATGTAATAAAACCGTCAAAAAAGATGCAAAACATTTGCGATGGCAGCGACATCAAACACGGTTCATACTAGAGTTGCATGTGCGATGAGTGGCAAACGGTTAATCCAGAAGAACTGTTTGTGATGATGTAGAACAACAGAAACGGGCAGCCAGATGAGGGTGTGTGTGATATACGGCATACAGTTTACTAGGATGAACTGTGTGTGATTAGGCAACACAATGGAAACGGTTCAACTGAACAAGATGTGTGTGATACGCGGCAAACAGGTCCGTAATCAGAAATGTGTGCGAAGACCAATAATAACACAGACAATTGCTGCTAATAAGCCGTGTGATTTGCTCTATCTACAGAAGAATAACATGGATATATATAACTGAAATAAACATCCAATTACATAAGTGACTATATAGATCATTCGCACACACCTCAATAAACAATTGCATGCATTCTAAACTAGGAGAAACGATCGTCTAGTCATCTACTTCTTGTGACGCTCCCGCCACTGCTCTGTGGCTCGATCCCTCGTCTAGCGCAGGAAGAAGACACTCCCTCATGTCAACGATCCGCATGTACATCTCGTAGCTTGTGTACGCGTCCTTGGCCACGTACTTGACGTGTTGTTCATCCAGTCTCTCATGCCAGACACTATGCCAGGCGTTCCTGTCCTTCTTGCTCTCATCCTTCATCTTCATGTAGTAGGGATCGATGATGGCCGAGGCGAGGTCAACCAGGGAGTTCTGTTTGTTGTTGTCGCTGCCCCAGACCTTGTAGTGGTCCTCGATGTTAACAAGATTCTGGCATTTCAAGCCTGAAACCTTGAGTGCTTTTAGATCGTTGGTGGTGTCCACCGTAGCGAAATTGTAGTCGGAGCTGTTGATAAACCTGGAGAAATGCTCGCAAGGCCTTGTGGCCAGGTGGTAGTGGTAGACGAGGACGTCATGTCACATGCACAACTGGGCGACGACAACCTTCTGATCATGCCCGGCACGACCGATGGTGTACTCGAGGTCGAAGCCGACCACTTGGTACTTGTCCTCGGCAAGCAACTGCTCCATAGTTTGGATGGAGCTCTCCACCAAGACCAGATCGATCGTGTACACCACCGAGAGGGCCTTCCCCCTCACGTGGGTGTCCACTACGTGATGCGTGGTGAACTGCCCGCCATTGTCGTCGTCGCCCGGTGGGAGCGCCATTGGAGCCACGGGGAGCGCCATTGGAACCGCTGGATGTCCTCTCTGTATGTGTCGTCGTGGATGTGCTTATTGTATCATGTGGCGCGAGAGATGAAGGTAAATGGCCGCAGGAATAAATGGGGGCCGGGCGGCCTGGATTCTCGGCGCGTCCGCATGGCAGTTTTTGCAGCGAGTAACTGCATCATCGCGCCGCGCCCGGCGCAACCGCATGCACACGAACATGCGTGATCATGCGCCGGCCCCAAACACTGGCAGCGTGCGTGGAGGGACGAGGGCAGAGCGCCCGAAGGCACATGAGAGCAGAGCGTGCGCGGCGGGACTCGAGCAGAGCGCGCCGCAGCCGCCTCAACCACAAGCAACCACACGCATAGAGTAGTTGAACACGCAGGAAATGGTCGCCTACAAGCCGGCCGACAGTTGCGTCGCTGCGTAGAGAGCGGCCGTGTGCTACTTCCTCCGTCTTGGTCTATTAGTCCCCTTTATATTCTGTGCCATACTTTGCCCTTAAATTTAACCAACAAAATGTTAATGCATGTTATAAAAATTATATAATTGGAAACTATGTTAAAATACGAATCCAACTATATAATCTTTGGTGACATGCATTCGTATTTTATTAGTTAAATCCTACTTTTAAACCAGGACGGGGGTATAGTAGGTAATTAAATCACAAACATTTTTTTATTAACCGTATGTGTACGTGGCCTGTCGTCCTCCTCTCGCACATCTTGTCACCCCGCTGCCGCAGATGGCTTACAGCGCAAGCTTGCACAGTGTGCGGGGGCGTTCTTCTGGCCAAATGGTGGCTCGAAGTGGTGCCAATGAATCGTCGGTGAGCCCGTTCCCATGCAACCTCGTAGGTTCCCGCGCAAGCTTCCCGCCCGACTCGGTGAAATCCCCCAAAATCCCAATGCATACCGGCCTGCTATATAAACCCTCACGACCGACGAGTCCTGCGTCGCATTTTCCCCTCCCTCCCTGTAGCTTATCTCGTCTACTTCTCCCACAATCGCCAATGGCACCGGTCTGTCGTCGTCGCTCATCCACTCTGCCATCATCAGAGGACAGCTCCAGCTGGGAGGCTACACCGTGGCGGCGGCGCAGTCCCCAGCGTAGTGTAGTGCGCGTGGCGTCCCTGTTGGGTGTGCGCGGAACACCCACCAAACGATCCGCCGCCACTGCCCGTCAGCAACTGTTGCCGGCCACCGTTGCCGCCACACCAACGTCGAAAGCCAGGGCCATCGCCCGCTATGCCACCGCGGCCCGAAGGCGGAAGGTGGTCGTCGTGGCAGCCACCCCACTGCCGGCTACCGTGGCCATCACCCGCTCCGCCACCGCGGCCCGAAGGCGGGAGGTGGTGGTCGTGGCCGCCACCACATCATCGGCCGCCGTGGCCGCCAGCCCATCATTGACCGCCGGGGTCATCACCCGATCCGCCACAGCCGCCCGAAGGCGGGAGGCGGAGGTAGAGGCCCGCACGTGCGTCAGCGACCTTGCGCGCTACACCGAGTTCCTACGGGAGGTGGAGGAGCGCCTCGTCAAGCACGCAAAGAGCCTTACCGCCGCCGTGGCCACGGCACACGCCGTCTCAGAGGCGAGGAATCAGGAGATCTACGAGGAGAACCACCGCTTTGAGAGGGGTCGTTTGGAGCGGCAGAGGGCGTTCGAGGTGAGCGTCGCCGAAGGTGCAGCAGCGGCTAGCACCGTATTGTAGTTGTCCAGCTCGTCGGTAGGCTCCTCCTCCTCTGGCTCTTACTAAGCGTGCTCGGCAGAGGAGAGGCTGCCGGAAGTAGTACAAAGCCCCTCCGTAGTAATAGTAGTATTTAGGGGCTATTTTGTTCAGTTCATCTGACTGTAGATGTGGTGGAACTGTACAACGTACTTAAAATTAGCTAGTATATATAGTTGAACTAGCTATTTCAGTATGTGGTTGGCAACAATTGGGGAAAAGTTTGGTCGGTTCAGCTGTCGAGTTGAACTGTTTGTATAAAGAACGACTGCTTAATCTATGAATGAAATCTATGCTTAATTACTAAATTTTAGTTGCAAAAATTAGATAGTGCTAGTGATTTTTAGCTACATATTTTGACAAATCGTAGTGTTACAAGGTTGACAAATGGCAATGTTACTAGATCAACAAATGTTAATCTTTCCAGTTTGACAAATGGCAATATACCCAATATGACAGATGCAAATCTTACCAAATTGTCTGTACGTGGTTGCACACGGGTCATCCAAAACAACCGTTTGCATTGAAGGGATGTACAAATCCTGATCGGCACATTTTCTCTTGGCTTTGCGCCGAAGTCTGGATTTGCATACCATATTCAATCTGAACCATTTGCGTTGAAGAGATGCAGAAATCCTGTGCTGCGAATTTTCCCTTGACTTAAGGGGGAAGATCATAGCTCTCAGTTTGCATACGGGTGTTCTATCTAAAACATTTGCGATCAAGAGCTGCACAAATCCTGCTCGGCACATTATCCCTTGGCTTCCTGGGGAAGCTGTCGGTTTGCATACGGGTGTTCTAACTAAAATGTTTGCGATGAGTGTTTTATATTTAAAAACCATTGACTTTTTTTCAAAAGAAAATAGTTTGATAAGTCTGTACATTAAGAGAGAAAAACGCAAGTTCGTTCAAACCATATCTTTCATTCAGTCACACTATGAATTTATATTCATATGATCGAGATACAGTATTAAACCAAAAAAAAACTATTTCCGGCGGCGGAGGCGGCGTACCGCGCCGGCGTTGTTGTTGTCGTCCTCCGGGACGCCATTGTTGAAGTCTTCAAGGCAACACAGAATGTTCTTCACTTGGAAATCAAACATCATGTCGTCGCGCGATCGACGGGCGGGGCGCGGGAGGACGGCAACTGGCGGCACTGAGGAGGGCGCGCGCACGGGCACGGGCGTGGCGGGTGCAGCCAAACGCAAGGGGATCGGCGCCGCGGTGGGTGGAGGGGCGCGCACGGGCACGGGCGCTGGCGCTGGCATGTACACAAGCTCGCGCGGGTCCACGGAGACCTCGCTGACTCCCGCGGCTTCCAGCTTTGCGATAGTGCTCGGCGACCAGCCCGTCAATGCTACGGGGATGGTCGTTGGCGCGGGCGCGGGGATGGGAGCTGGGACGGGAGCGGGGGCAACAACCGCCGCGGCCAGCTCGTTCAAGGCCATGTCCATGAGGCCCCATTCCTCCTTATTTTCTATCTCCTCCAGCTCGAAGTCGACTTCACTAAACTTGAAGACTAGTGGTAGATGATCCTTCTATGCCATGTCGTTGGTGGAGGTCTGCGGGAGGGTGGGGAATGGGAGGCGAATAGTAAGGCCACCCGTATTAAACAGCGGCTCGGGCGCCATTAATGGAGAGGATGCGAGCAAGGCGGGAGGCCGTGGAAGTCAAAGGGCTCGCTTCCTAGTGAGCCTGCGCAGCGTACAACTCGCACGCTTCCCGGTGAGCCTACGCATTGGAGGACAGCTTGCACGCCTCTCGGTCAGCCTGCGCACCGGACTGCGCTCGCACGCCTCCAGTTTAGTCAAGCAGCTGTTCGCATGGCACCTCCTAATTGCCATTAAAACCAAGACATGTGGCGTCACGTGAATGGTTAACATAACGCACATGATTTGAATTATACAAACGTTTGAGATATTAAAGTGGCAGCTATTTTTCAAAATGCCTTTGTTGGCTGTTATTCGAGTGCGCCTTCTCTCAAAATGGACACGAAAAATACCATAGCATGTCGGGTGCCATTCCTTGATAGCATGCCAAGTTTCATGAATTTCAGACGAGTTTTGGATTTACTAGAATTTAAAAACAAAGTATCTCAATGTTTTGCTGGCAATCAACAGTGCCCTGGTGTTTGAAATTCATTCCCATTTCTTGCATGGGACCTAAGCATGCACCCAAGGACACACACTTCATATGTCAACCTATTTTTCTGCACTGGAGCATGTGCATGTAGTTTAAATTTATATTATGCACATAAAATGCCTAGAAAACCCAGTTAATGTATAAAAATGTCCAAGTGAACCCTAAAAAATCCCAAAAATTGACACAACACTCCTGTCGTTCTATATTGACACTAGAAAATTTTTGAAAGCAAGAAGAGGCAACGGATATCGTTTCGTCCCCATGGGTGGCACGTTCCCTCCCGAAACCATCAGGCTTGTTGTGAGAAGCTCTGGTTTGCGAGAACCTTATACCCAAACATGCCCCAAATGGGACAATTTTTCTACCACAGCATGTTGATGCCGCTCCTTGATAGCATGTCAAGTTTCATGAACTTCAGATGAGTTTTGGATTTACTAGAATTTAAAAACCATGTATCTCAATGTTTGCAGCCGAGCGACAGTGGCAAGGTGTTTGACATTCATTCCCATTTCTTGCATGGGACCTAAGCATGCAGCCAAGGACACAGATTTGATTTTTCAAACAATTGACATGCACTTGAGCATGTGCCTGTAGTTCAAATTTGAATTATGCACATAAATGCATAGAAAACTCAGTTAATGTATAAAAATGTCCAAACGAACCCCGAAAAATTCCTAAATTTAACACAACACTCATGTTGTTCTATGTTGACACTAAAAAAAAATTGAAATCAAGAAGAGGCAACGGATATCGTTTCATCCAGAAAGGTGAAACGTTCCCTACCGTAACCATGAGGCTTGTTGGGAGAAGCTCTGGTTTGTGAGAAGCTTATATACCCCAACCTGCCCAAATGGGACAATATTTTTAATGTTGATGCCGTTCCATGCTAGCATGTCAAGTTTCATAAATTATAGACGAGTTTTCGATTTACTAGAATTTAAAAACCATGTATCTCAATGTTAGCGGCCGAGCGACGGTGGCAAGGTGTTTGACATTCATTCTCATTTCTTGCATGGGACTTAAGCATGTAACCAAGGACACACATTCCAATTTTGAACCCATTTATATGCACTGGAGCATGTGCATGTAGTTCAAATTTGAATTATGCACATGAATGCATTGAAAATTCAGTTAATGTATAAAAATGTCCAAGCGAATCCCAAAAAAATTGACACAACACTCCTGTTGTTCTATGTTGACACAAGAAAAATTTTGAAAGTAAGAAGAGGCAACAGATATCGTTTCGTCCCCCGAGGTGGTATGTTGCCTACCGAAACCATCAGGCTTGTTGTGAGAGAAGCTCTGGTTTGCGAGAAGCTTATACCCAAACCTGCCCCAAATGGGACAATATTTTTACCACGGCATGTCGATGCCGTTCCATGATATCATGTCAAGTTTCATGAATTTCAGACAAGTTTTCGATTTACTAGAATTTTAAAACCATGTATCTCAATGTTAGTGGCCGAGCGACAATGTCAAGGTGTTTGACATTCATTCTCATTTCTTGCATGTGACCTAAGCTTGCAACCAAGTGTAGGGTAACGCAGCAGAAAACAAAAAATTTCCGACCTACGCACCAGCCCAGGACCACTATGGAGACTGCATACAAGGTTTGATCATTTTCGTTACCGACTCGTAGCGCAGCGGAAGAAGAGTCGATGACGATCGGCGGTGCAGATCCTCGCAGCTAGGATTTACAACCTCCCAACCGCGAGGATGTATACCCTCGTCTTCTCTTTGGACAGCCCTCCGGGAGGCGGTCGAACAGTCCCCCGGACGGTGTCGCGGACAGCCCTTTGGGAGGACCTTCGAAACTCGAACGGTCACTTGGACAGCCCTTCGGGAGGACTCACAGAACTAGGACCGTCACTTGGACAGCCCTTCGGGAGGCACTCACGAACAGCCCCTCGGGCACTAAGATCGAAACTACGACCTCTCTACAGAGTTGCACACATACGGTGTCATCTATCCGGCAGGGCTTCGCCGTCCAGAACTAGTTCCCACCGGAACCCAGACAGCCTTTCGGCTCTACGAAACTCTTTTCGTGGGAGGGAGAGAGAAGCCAGATCATTGCAATGGCACTTGTATGTGAGAAGGGATGAAGGATTGAGCAGCCCCCTCTCCTCCTTATATAGGAAAACCAAGGGGTAGGATGGGCATTCAAGAAATACCAAAATACCCATGAAGGAAACTCTTTCCAAGGGCATAAGAGAGAAACCAAAGGACATGTGGAGCTCCAAGGAGGAGCTCCACATGTGGCCGGCCACCCCCTAGGGGTCCCCCCCCCCCAAGGGGGCTCTCATCCATCCACATCACCTTCTAGAAGCCTTTAGCAAAAAGCCCTAAAAGGTGGCTTTCCAAAAAATTCCAAAAAGCACTTTCACTATTCACGACGACATTTTTCAGCGTCCGTTCGAACTGAAAATATTTATGTGGGCTTAGAACATTTCCAGTACCCACTAAAATAATTTTCAATGCGTTTTGGAACAATTCCAGTTTAGTGATTTCATCTGCGAAAAGCATGTGAAGCGGTTCCGGCAGCCCCAGAACATTTCCGGTTTTTTCTTCCAGAAAATTCCCAGAAGTTTCCAGAATGATTCTGGCATCCTCCAAGAATTATCAGGCATGTGCCGAAACCATTTTGACTGAATGGTATCCCCTGAAACAACTTTTCAGTTTCACCGGAACTCATCCGGTGACCTCTCTCTCCGGAACTTTTCCGCTGTCCGAAACTTTTCGGTGTCCGATACTTTTTCGGTGATTTTCTCTCAGACTCCCTGTCTAGTATTCAGCAGATAGATGACCCTTAAGCGTGTGACCCTATAGGTTCGGTGAAGTATAGACATGACACGGAACCCCTTCCGATCAATGATCAACATCGGAGCCGTGGACACCCATATTGACCCCTATACCCACACGAATGAATATTCGAGTGAACCTCCAGTTGCCGTGTGCTATTCCTGTTGCTTCGCGATATGTTACAAATACCCGAGGCGAGACATGTTGGCATTCCCGTGGATCACAACTTGTCCACTATGCTAGTTACCTCGTTACCGGTATTGTTCTCTTTTCTCGTTACCGTGTTCCGGCATCCCTGTGATCTAATCACAAAGTGTCTGGCCAGACGATGATGGATACCTTAACACCGAGAGGGCCCAGAGATATCTCTCCATCGTCGGAGGAGCAAATCCCAATCTTGAGCTATCAAGTTACTTACCATACTTTCCCATGAACCCGTAAGCCGCCGTAATAGCCATCCAGTTACGGATGACGTTTAACAAACCCCAAAGTTCATGAATCAAGCATGAAGAAACTCGATACTCTTATGGTCTAAGGAATCATGCAAACATTAACCATCTCTGTGTTATCAACCATTAACTTGTGACGAATGAATCTCTTAGCATAACATCAATCGGGTCGATTCAACACAAATGTTCTTCTAACATTGTGCCCTCAAAGCTGCTGGCATAGACATGCCCATGATTGGGAAAACATAATCATCATGCAACACTTGAGCTAGTCTTAGAGGCATGACTAGGAATACTTTTTACCGTTTATTATTCCACACGTGCACATGGGTTTTCCCCAGAGTCTTTATGGATATACGGGCTCGGGAACCACAGCAGTTATAGCATGGAACATAAACATAATTATGAGCAAGGAGATAAATAATAACATTTATTATTGCCTCTAGGGCATATCTCCTACAGACTCCCACTTGCACTAGAGTCAATAATCTAGTTAATGTTAATGCACTTTACACCTATGGCACATTGGTGTAAAATATGCTTCGCATGTGGTATAGCCTGATGTCCAACGGATCTGACGACTTCAGATCCGTGTGTATCTTTGCATATCCTCGCGTTTTCACGCTTTCACAAAATTCATATTTTGTGTACACCTTGCTTTGTATATGTGTGAATCATTGGTCGAAACCTGATTCCTCAGACTGAGCTATGGAGCAACT
Organism: Thinopyrum elongatum; assembly: GCA_011799875.1. NCBI lineage: Eukaryota > Viridiplantae > Streptophyta > Magnoliopsida > Poales > Poaceae > Thinopyrum > Thinopyrum elongatum. The sequence continues at coordinate 576,998,666 of CM022301.1, forward strand.
ATCTGCTATAGTGTCCCATTGACCAAGCCTTCTTGGAACCATACTAAGTTCATGAATGAACTATATGATTCAACAACTTCTTTGTCGCTTCTAAAGCGTCAACATACTTAGCCTTTGTTATAGAATTCGCCTCAGTATCTTGTTTGGAATAATTTCCAACTACCGTGCCACCATATTGTGTATTGCACAAAACCCTTAACTTTAATCGAAAATCGCTTGGAGCATGGATAAAGACTGTATCGATGTAACCTTTTACAACGAACTCTTCATGATCTCCGCTTGCGAGAAAACATGTCATCAGTGCTACTATAGTACTCAATGACCCTTTTTCACTGTTGTCCCATGATCAGTACTTTTGATCACTTTGGTATCTATACTCGCAACAACTTTGGAGTATTGGACATATCTGGTTGTTTTTACATACCATGGAATACATGATTAATCCAAACATGAAGGTGTGTGGAATCTCCATCATGTATTTTGCTCATCAGTGTTTTTGGGACACCGAGTCTTGCAAAAAACTCTTTCCATGTGACTTCGGCAAGAATCACTCCTTGACGTTTTTAATACTAAAAGGTTTTAGCATCTTGTCAATATGTATCTTTGCTCAGCCCCATTAGGTAAATCTATCTCCATAGATCATCATGCCTAATATAAAGGTTATTTAGCCCAAGCACTTCATCGAAAAACTATTTTCAAATGAAGTCCTAATTCGTGTCAAGAAATTTATTTCCAATTAACAATGTGTGAAGCACACAACGTTTTTTTAGAAATTTATTATGCTCCCACTTACTTTCTTGAATCACAAGCATCTTCGTTACCCATTGATGAAGTCGAACCCTTTTGACCATTTCATCAAAACATGAAGATTCGAACTCCATTATGCTCTCTTCTGTCCATTGCTGGAACTCTGAAGTTTGCACACTCACTAGCATCCTCTGGAATGACAAAATACCTTGAACTGTAACACATGCAAGTCCTTGGTTTCATTTCCATCGTATGGAAATCCTATTGTCATCCATGTTTCATATCTCATGACTGAAATATGTATTAATTGCTAGTTCAACCCGAACCAACTTTAAGCATCGCTACGGTGAAACAACCTCATTGCAGTCAACTCCTTGAACTTGTTATTTCAACAAGTCGAGCTTTATGGATAAAACATTTTTATCCGTATCAGTTTTAAGTTCCATAAATATTCGTTAGACTCTAAGTCTTCCGAAAGGTGTATCAAGGTTTTAATCTTGAATCACTTATATGGAAACTAACTCGGATTGTATTGGCATTCAGCCAATTCCGGAGTCAGGGCCCATCAACGCTTCCTTGTGTATCGTAGGTATACTGTTGTCTGACAACAATATCTCGTCTGCGCACCTGAGAGGTTTGCACGAGCCTTGCCTACGTGGTTTAGCTGCAAGTTTGACCGAAGTCCATACATTTTATTGTAGAGACTTCCGTATCAGTCGCAGTAGGAAACACTGGAATTACTTCCAAGGTCTCTTTCCTTTGACCCGATGACGGAGATACTGGTTATCTCATCGAGTTGCATTATTCTCCCACTCACCTTTTTGAAAGAACCATTTTCTTCAAAAATCATACCGTTCTTTGTGGCAAACCTATTTGCCTCGGTATAGTGAGGGAGGAATACCCAATTGCTTGGGATAACCTACAAAGTAGCACTTGTCTGATTTGGAATAGGTTTTTAACCTTTTACACAAGCCCCATATTCCAAATGTTAAGAAAAGATATAACATGGTTGGGCGTACCATACCATGGTGTCATTTCAACAGACCCGATGGAGCTCTTTTCAGTGTAAAAGCCGCAGTCTCTAAAGCATCACTCTTTAAGAGGGATAATGGCAAATTTATTTATGTCATCTTTGATCTTACCATGTCATAAATGGTTCGATTACATCTTCACGGACTTTCCACTTGCAGTGGTGCTCCGGGAGGTGCAAGTTATGAAACCCCTTTCACAACTCATCAGACATTCGCTAAACTTGTAACTCAAATATTCCTTTCTGCAATCGAATTGTAGAAACATAATTTTCTTGTTACAATAACTTCTACTTCATTTTTGAAAACCTTTCGAATGATTTCAAAAGATCCAGACTTATGTCCCATCAAGCAAATATCCATATATCTACTTGAGTCATTTCTGAAGATAGTAAATCCACTACTTGCAACATTTATCGAACTACACACATCAAATGTATGATCACCAATAAGTTTGTTGTTCGTTCCTTATGGCCTGTGAACGGTATTTCAGTCACTTCACTTTTCGGAGAAAAGTGGCAAGTGTCAGATGATTCAAAATCAAACGACTTCAAAATCCATCATAATGGAATTTTCCATGCGGGATTCTCCAATGTGACCAAATGCAGTGCCACACTTGTGTGGTATTCTTTTAGTCTTGCGACATTTAGCGTCAGTGTTATGGATGTATCAAATTACCATCAATATTCATAACATATGTCCCATCTTGGATGGAAGCATGGCCCTTCATGTTATTCATAATAGTGAACAACAATTATCCTTTTTATGAACAACCCTTTTGCAACAAACATTTTGCAATGGGCTAGAGTGTATGAAACTCTAAAATGAATTAAGAAAGTAAAAACAGAGGTAATATATTATTATCATTTATTCATAACATGCATCTCATTCTCAATGAAAGTATGGCCCTTATGTTATTCATAACATCGAACATAAAAAGTTCTCTTATGAACAACCTTCTTGCAAGATTACTTTATGCAAAGGCTAGAGTTTGTAAAACTCTAAATGAATTATGAAAATAAATACAGACGGTAATACACCGATGGAAGGTATAGTAACATTTACTATGTTCCCTGTGTATACCTAAACCTCATTCCTTGCTAGTCTTTCAGGCCATAGTAGTTCTTACATCGAGTTGCAACAGAATGCAATCGAGCGGGTATCTCTATGATTAACTCACAATACCACAGAATCAGTGATTAACAAATTAATCATAATTCCCAAGAACTATATCTTTGACTAGCCTTCTATACATCAAAAACTTGTATGACATTCATACATGAGCTGGATATTCCAGTCTTCTTTCTTTCTGCCATTATACTTCTAACAGTTTAACTTTTAGTATTTCTCCTACTCTCAGAAGAAGCACCCAACTGAAGAGTGGCGTTAGCCCCGGACTTCCTAGGCGTGAAAGTTTCACTAACACCCTTCGGACACTTCCTTTCTCTTTAAGTTGTTGTTTTATTCACCTTTCATCATATGACAGGCGTTCTTCTGGATCCCTCTCTTATCAGTCTAATGCATAGTAAACTCCTTTACTAATAGTTTGCAAACAAACATTGCTTTGGATATCTCATATCTTTTAGCCTTTGTCTGTCTCTGAAAATGATTTTCAGATTCCATGAATATCACATAACTATCCAAACTTTCGAAGTTCGGGTCTCATGGAAGCAAACATATTGCACTTGACTGAAACGGAATTCTAGCTTTTGGATCGAAGGACGAGAGTCACATGATCCATAGCATAAGCGAGAGAATACCAAAAGTATGCGATAGGACAAAGTCCTTCTCGGCACTCTTGAGGACAATCCTCACATTACGTTACCAACCGTAAAGTTTTAACCAGATATTTAACAGCTATTCATTTTTAATAGGGAAGGTGGAAACGTGAGCCATTATTCTACAACTATTATGCAAACCACACTTAGACAGTGTTCATAATTAATTGCACTGAGAATTAAACAAGTTAATTCAACAGTGCGCTCCCACTCAAATCAATATCTCTCATAATTGATTGTGAGTGATACAAGACCCGCATTTCCATTCAACGCCATTGAACGAGATGAGCACTGATGGCGCGAACTTCAATCGGTAGGCAAACTTGCCGATCACATCTCTATGTGACTCTTGTTCATCTTTCGATGGGCGTGTTCCGAGCTCAGGGAGATCCTTCCAGAACGTCAAGACAACCAAGTGATCTTGCTGCGAGGTCTCAACTCACCCGCCTCACACATCCCTAATCGTTCGTACCCAGGGAGATCCTGTGATACCCCGAAAAGTTAGGTGCCGTGACGGTGCTACACTTGGGAGAACACTAACTACTTGATATTTTTGTGAGAGATCACCCTAATAAAAAGCGACTACCGCGCAATCAAGAAGGGTGCATCATAAGGGATAAACATCTCAGGCAATTCATAATAGCATGATATGGTATAGCCCTTTCTGACGGAGAAGTCTTGTATTTCTTCGTCTTCGGCATTCGCGTCGGTGTTCACCTTCACGAAGATTGCCACCACCTTGTCGATGCACCAGATAATATTGCTATCTCTATAGCTAATAAAATAATGCATTACAACAAGGTTGACACATAGGTCATTTAAAGTGCAATCATATGGCTCCAGCCATCATGCCGAATCATGACACGCAGGTCATGTTAATTAATTTACATCATATAGTCATCTCATACATAATCAAATTATTATGAGCACTGCTATACCACATCATATGCACATGCAAACCCTCCTGCAAAACCAAGTTAGACGCCTCTAATCGGTTCAGCAAAAACTTGTTTTTCGTGGCTTCTAAGGTTTCGAAACAAACCGAAGCTACCAACGTCCATCATCAAGTATGATAATTCAAGTCGCTAGATTAACTTTCCAGGGTGTATGAAAACCGAGATAATAAAATCTGGAGCCCCATACTAAACTTCGTCATACGCATGACCCCCGTGCAGATCATATCTGCATTGCCCTTTCGTCTGCGAAATTTCATCTTTCCTTTTAACTACAGTGGAATTCAATGAACTGTTAGCACTTCGTTGATCAATCAGGATCGCGGATTGCCAGAACATTGAAACTCCACCATGCTGTTATCAAGATCAGAAATATGCAAATTCCAGGGAAGCAACAAGAACATCGGGTAACAGATTTCATCTGCTACCCGCACAAATAATTTTCAGTAATAGAACTCATCTACTACCTAATTATACTGTGCAACACCCATACATCACTATGTATTCTAGATCGCAACCTGCATCTACGCATAGCACGGCTCTTGATGCCACTGTAGGGTAACGCAGCAGAAAACAAAATTTTTCTGACCTACGCACCAGCCCAGGACCACTATGGAGACTGCATACAAGGTTTGATCATTTTCGTTACCGACTCGTAGCGCAGCGGAAGAAGAGTCGATGACGATCGGCGGTGCAGATCCCCGCAGCTAGGATTTACAACCTCCCAACCGCGAGGATGTATACCCTCGTCTTTTCTTTGGACAGCCCTCCGGAAGGCGGTCGAACAGTCCCCCGGACGGTGTCGCGGACAGCCCTTCGGGAGGACCTTCGAAACTCGAACGGTCACTTGGACAGCCCTTCGGGAGGACTCACAGAACTAGGACCGTCACTTGGACAGCCCTTCGGGAGGCACTCACGAACAGGCCCTCAGGCACTAAGATCGAAACTATGACCTCTCTACAGAGTTGCACACATACGGTGTCATCTATAGGGCAGGGCTTCGCCGTCCAGAACTAGTTCCCACCGGAACCCAGACAGCCTTTCGGCTCTACGAAACTCTTTTCGTGGGAGGGAGAGAGAAGCCAGATCATTGCAATGGCACTTGTATGTGAGAAGGGATGAAGGATTGAGCAGCCCCCTCTCCTCCTTATATAGGAAAACCAAGGGGTAGGATGGGCATTCAAGAAATACCAAAATACCCATGAAGGAAACTCTTTCCAAGGGCATAAGAGAGAAACCAAAGGACATGTGGAGCTCCAAGGAGGAGCTCCACATGTGGCCGGCCACCCCCTAGGCCCCCCCCCAAGGGGGCTCTCATCCATCCACATCACCTTCTAGAAGCCTTTAGCAAAAAGCCCTAAAAGGTGGCTTTCCAAAAAATTCCAAAAAGCACTTTCACTATTCACGACGACATTTTTCAGCGTCCGTTCGAACTGAAAATATTTATGTGGGCCTAGAACATTTCCAGTACCCACTAAAATAATTTTCAACGCGTTTTGGAACAATTCCAGTTTAGTGATTTCATCTGCGAAAAGCATCTGAAGCGGTTCCGGCAGCCCCGGAACATTTCCGGTTTTTTCTTCCAGAAAATTCCCAGAAGTTTCCAGAATGATTCTGGCATCCTCCAAGAATTATCAGGCATGTGCCAAAACCATTTTGACTTAATGGTATCCCCTGAAACAACTTTTCAGTTTCACCGGAACTCATCCGGTGACCTCTCTCTGCGGAACTTTTCCGCTGTCCGAAACTTTTCGGTGTCCGAAACTTTTTCGGTGATTTTCTCTCAGACTCCCTGTCTAGTATTCAGCAGATAGATGACCCTTAAGCGTGTGACCCTATAGGTTCGGTGAAGTATAGACATGACACGGAACCCCTTCCGATCAATGATCAACATCGGAGCCGTGGACACCCATATTGACCCCTGTACCCACACGAATGAATATTCGAGTGAACCTCCAGTTGCCGTGTGCTATTCCTGTTGCTTCGCGATATGTTACAAATACCCGAGGCGAGACATGTTGGCATTCCCGTGGATCAACAACTTGTCCACTATGCTAGTTACCTCGTTACCGGTATTGTTCTCTTTTCTCATTACCGTGTTCCGGCATCCCCGTGATCAAATCACAAAGTGTCTGGCCAGACGATGATGGATACCTTAACACCGAGAGGGCCCAGAGATATCTCTCCATCGTCGGAGGAGCAAATCCCAATCTTGAGCTACCAAGTTACTTAACATACTTTCCCATGAACCCGTAAGCCGCCGTAATAGCCATCCAGTTACGGATGACGTTTAACAAACCCCAAAGTTCATGAATCAAGCATGAAGAAACTCGATACTCTCATGGTCTGAGGAATCATGCAAATGTTAACCATCTCTGTGTTATCAACCATTAACTCTTGACGAATGAATCTCTTAGCATAACATCAATCGGGTCGATTCAACACAAATGTTCTTCTAACATTGTGCCCTCAAAGCTGCTGGCATAGACATGCCCATGATTGGGAAAACATAATCATCATGCAACACTTGAGCTAGTCTTAGAGGCATGACTAGGAATACTTTTTACCGTTTATTATTCCACACGTGCACATGGGTTTTCCCCAGAGTCTTTATGGATATACGGGCTCGGGAACCACAGCAGTTATAGCATGGAACATAAACATAATTATGAGCAAGGTGATAAATAATAACATTTATTATTGCCTCTAGGGCATATCTCCTACACCAAGGACAAACATTTGATTTTGCAACCCGTTTTTATGGACTGGAGCATGTGCATCTAGTTCAATTTTGAATTATGCACATAAATGCCTAGAAAACTCAGTTAACGTATAAAAATGTCCAAACGATCCCCGAAAAAATCCAAAATTTAACACGACACTCCTGTTGTTCTATGTTGATACCAGGAAAAAAATTGAAAGGAAGAAGAGGCGACGAATGTCGTTTTGTCCACAAAGGTGACAAGTTTCCCTAACGGAACCATGAGGCATCTTGTGAGAAGCTCTGGCTTGTGAGAAGCTTATACCATAACCTGCCCAAATGGGACAATATTTTTTACCCCAGCATGTTGATGCCATTCCATGATAGCATGCCAAGGTTCATGAATTTCAGACGGGTTTTGGATTTACTAGAATTGCAAAAGCAAGTACCTCAACCTTTGCCGGAGAGCCACGGTGCTGTGGTGTTCAAAATTCATCCCCATTTCTTGCATGGGACATAAGCATAAACCCATGGACACATATATGATTTGACAACCCATGTTGGTGCACCGAAGCATGTGCATGTAGTTTAATTTTGAATTGTGCACCTGAAATGGCTAGAAACCAATTTAATGTATAAAATGTCCAAACAAACCCTGAATAATTCCAATTTTTTTATGACACACATATAGTTGCATGTTCACTGCAAATAAAAGTTCTAGCAATTCAAACACCCTCCATTGCCGCTGTGACCCGATTATGTAATTCAAATCAAGATGAAAAATCAAGTAGATCTCACACAGTTTATTATCACCAACCGTGTGAGATGCAGTACAAAATATCTTGGAGCACCGTCGGCGCCTATGGCTTACACGAGAAGGTGCGTCGGCTACAGTCCACAACCGGTGTGTCAAGCACACTAACTCGCTCCCCAAATATCATTTCCCTGTTCAATCGTCGCCGGTGAAAGATGGGGACGTGGACCCGCGTCGTGAGGGCAACTCCGGTGGCCCACTCCGGCGAGAGCGCAGCCGCAGGCACCATGCGCATGCTAACAAGGTGCATGAGCGCGGCCGCAATCTGCGACTGGGCGGCCAAGGCAGCCCAAACGGCCGCTGTTGCTTCTCAGGTGGCGGCAGCAACATCTGCCTCGGGGATAGCAACTGGCGAGAGCGGCACAACAGCTGTCCGTTCCGCAGCGGTGGCCTTAGCCCTGATGGAGGGCGCCCACGACCATGTCGAGGCCGCCCACGCCCAGCTCATGGTGGTCACCGCACAAATCGAACGAAGCTTCTCCGACAACGGTCGGCAACCCACGGCCGAAGAGTTGGCAATCGCCGAGAGCGTTCGAGAAGCCGTCCGTTCCTCCGCCGCATACCTTGCCACGACGGAGCCTGTCCAAGCCCAGATCGCGGCCGCCCACGCCCAACTTGTGGCGGCCTTTTCCAAAGAAATGGCGGACGCGGATGGCGGGATGCTTGCCGAGTATGGTGTGATGGATGCCATGGAGCCGCTTCCCCAGGAGACCGTCGGGCATGAGCTAGACATGGAGGAGGCGGCGGAGATCGATGAGCACCAGCCGTAGTAGTACTCTTTGTTTTGTTTAATTAAGAGCACCGGTATTTAATTTGTTTGAGTTATGTTTAGGTTAGCTAGCTCTGTTTAATTACTGAACTTGCTCGATTAAGAAGTGTGGGTGTGCTGTAGTCTCCTTTGTGTACCCAAATTATGCAATGACGTTGATGACCACTGTAACCAGGGAAATTCGAACCAAAATTTTTGATGTTCAAACTCATCACACACGGGTTAAGCTATCTGAATCGTTTGTGTTGTTCACATATCGTACACAGTTCTGAATAAGGGACCGTGTCTGATGACACTTTGCGCGGCAGTTTTTTCGCTGAACCGATTCAAAAATTTCGGCTTCCGCGGAAATATCTACCTCCCCGCCCCCTCCCCCTTACCAAAAGCCATATTTCCCTTGTTTCCACCTTCCTTACCAAGTTGAAACCTTCACTCCTTACTTGCAGCGCCGCCTCCTCGCCGGCGACCCTCTTTGACGCTGCTCGACCTCGTCTATCCTGGCAGGTAATCCACACCCGACCCCCATCCTCCTCCTCCTTCCACATCCCACATGGAAGTATAGCCCTCATGTTATTCATAATACTGAACAACAATTGTTCTTCTATGAACAACCCTTTTGCAACAAACATTATGCAATGGGCTAGAGTGTGTAAAACTCTAAAATGAATTATGAAAGTAAATACTGAGGTAATGTATTATTATCCATATTCATAACATACATCTCATTCATAATGAAAGTATGGCCCTTATATTATTCATAACACCGAACATCAAAAGTTCTCTTATGAACAACATTCTTGCAAGATACTTTATGCAAAGGGCTAGAGTGTGAAACTCTAAAATGAATTATGAAAGTAAATACATAGGTAATACACCGATGTAAGGTATAGTAAAATTTACTATGTTCCATGTGTGTATCTCAACCTCATTCCTGGCTAGTCTTTCAGGCCATAGTAGTTCTTACATCGAGTTGCAACAGAATGCAATCGAGCGGGTATCTTTGTGATTTACTCACAATGCCCAAGAATTAGTGATTAACAATTTAATCTTAATTCCCAAGAACTATATCTTTGACCAGCCTTCTATACATCAAAAACTTGTATGACATTCATACATGAGCTGGATATTCCAGTCTTCTTTCTTTCTTCCTTTATACTTCTAACAGTTTAACTTTTAGTATTTCTCCTACTCTCAGAAGAAGCACTCAACTTAAGAGTGGCGTTAGCCCCAGACTTCCTAGGCATGAATGTTTCACGAACACCCTTCGAACACTTCCTTTCTCTTTAAGTTGTTGTTTTATTCACCTTTCATCATATGATAGGCGTTCTTCTGGATTCCTCTCTTATCAGTCTAATGCATAGTAAACTCCTTTACTAATAGTTTGCAAACAAACATTGCTTTGGATATCTCATATCTTTTAGCCTTTATCTGTCTCTAAAAATGATTTTCAGATTCCATGAATATCACATAACTATCCAAACTTTCGAAGTTCGGGTCTCATGGAAACAAACATATTGCACTTTGACTGAAAAGGAATTCTAGCTTTTTGGATTGAAGGACGAGAGTCACATGATCCATAGCATTAGCGGGAGAATACCGAAAGCATGCGATAGGACAAGTCCTTCTCGGCACTCTTGAGGACAATCCTCACATTACATTACCAAGCATAAAGTTTTAACCAGATATTTAACACCTTTTCAATTTTAACAGGGAAGGTGGAAACGCGAGCCATTATTCTACCAGTATTAAGCATATCACACTTAGACAGTGTTCAAAATTAATTGCACTGAGAATTAAACAAGTTAATTCAATAGTGCGCTCCCACTCAAATCAATATCTCTCATAATTGATTGTGAGTGATTCAAGATCCGCATTTCAATTCGACGCCATTGACGGGTTCATCACTGATGACGTGAATTTCAATCGGTAGGCCAACTTGCCAATCACATCTCTATGTGACTCTTGTTCATCTTTCGATGCGTGTGTTCCGAGCTCAGGATTGTCCTGCCTGAACGTCAATACAACCAAGTGATGTTGCTGCGAGGTCTGACCTCACCCGCCTCACACATCCCTAATCGTTCCTACTCATGTGTACATGTCGTACCCCGAAAAGATAGGTGCCGTGACGGTGCAACACTTGGGAGAACACTAACTACTTGATATTTTTGTGAGAGATCACCCTAATAAAAAGCAACTACCGCACAATCAAGAAGGGTGCATCATAAGGGATAAACATCTCACACAATTCATAATAGCATGATATGGTATAGCCCTTTCTGACGGAGAAGTCTTTCATTTCTTCGTCTTCGGCATTCGCGTCGGTGGTCACTTTTGCGAAGATTGCCACCACCTTGTCGATGCACCAGATAATATTGCTATCTCTATAGCTAATAAAATAAGTGCATTACACAAGGTTGACATGCAGGTCATTTAAAGTGCAATTATATGGCTCCAGCCATCATGCCGAATCATGACACGCAGGTCATGTTAATCAATTTACATCATATAGTCATCTCATACATAATCAAATTATTATGAGCACTACTATACCACATCATATGCACATGCAAACCCTCCTACAAAACCAACTTAGACGTCTCTAATTGGTTCATGCAAAAACTTGTTTTTCGTGGCTTCAAAGGTTTTGAAACAAACCGAAGCTACCAACGTCCATCATCAAGTATGATAATTCAAGTCGCTAGATTAACTTTGCGGGGTGTATGAAACACGAGATAATAAAATCTCAAGCCCCATACTGAACTTCATCATACGCATGACCCCCGTGCAGATCATATCTGTATTGCCCTTTCGTCTGCGAAATTTCATCTTTCTTTTTAATTATGGTGGAATTCAATGAACTGTTAGCACTTCGTTGATCAATCAGGATCGTATATTGCCAGAACATTGAAACTCCACCATGCTGTTATCAAGATCAGAAATATGCAAATTCTAGGGAAGCAACAAGAACATCGGGCAATAGATTTCATCTGCTACCTGCATAAATAATTTTCAGTAATAGAACTCATCTACTACCTAATTATATTGTGCAACACCCATACATCTCTATGTATTCTAGATCGCAACCTGCATCTACGTATAGTAGGGCTCATGATGCCACTGTTGGGTAACGCAGCAGAAAACAAAAATTTTCCGACCTACGCAGCAGCCCAGGACCACTAAGGAGACTGCATACAAGGTTTGATCTTTTCGTTACCGACTCATAGCGCAGCGGAAGTAGAGTCGATGATGATCGGCGGTGCAGATCCCCGCAGCTAGGATTTACAACCTCCCAACCATGAGGATGTACTCCCTCATCTACCCCTCGGACAGCCCTCCGGGAGGTGGTTGAACGGTCCCCCAGACGGTGTCACGGACAGCCCTTCGGGAGGACCCTCAAAACTCGGACGGTCACTCGGACAGCCCTTCGGGAGGACTCACAGAACTCGGACTGTCACTTGGACAGCCCTTCGGGAGGCACTCTCAAAACAGCCCCTTGGGCACAAGGATCGAAGTTATGACCTCTCTACAGGGTTGCACACATACGGTGGCATCTATCCGGCAGGGCTTCGCCGTCCAGAACTAGTTCCCACCGGAACCCAGACAACCTTTCGGCTCTACGAAACTCTTTTCGTGGGACGGAGAGAAGAAGCCAGATAATGCATGGCATGTGTATGTGAGAAGAAGTGGTGGTTTGGGGCAGACCATCCACCTCTATTTATAGGAAAGCCAAGGGGCAAAAATGGCATACAAAAGTACCAAAGTGCCCCTACTTTATGTCATACATAAAAGAATAAAAGGAAAAAAGGTGTGCCATGTGGAGCTCCATGGAGGAGCACCACCATGGCCGGCCACCCTCATGGGGGAGCCCCGCAAGGGGGCTTCCTTAGTGCCTAAGGCATTCTAGAAGCCTTTTGGGAAAATCCCAAAAGGTGCTTTCCATAAAAATCCCAAAAAGCAATTTCACTATTCATGACGACATTTTTCAGCGTCCGTTCGAACTAAAAATATTTATGTGGGCTTAGAACATTTCCAGTACCCACTAAAATAATTTTCAACGAGATCCGGACCAATTACGGATTAGTGATTTTCATCTGTGAAAAGCATCTGAAGCGGTTCCGGCAGCTCCGGAACATTTCCGGTTTTTCTTCCAAAAAATTCCTAGAAGTTTCCAGAATGATTCTGGCACCCTCCAAGAATTATCAGGCATGTGCTGAAACCAATTTGACTTAATGGTATCCTCTGAAACAACTTTTCAGTATCATCGGAACTCATCCGGTGACCTCTTTCTTCGGAACATTTCGGCTGTCTCCAAAAACTTTTTTTGGAAACTTTCTCTCAGACTCCCTGTCTAGTATTCAGCAAATAGATGACCCTTAAGCATGTGACCCTATAGGTTCGGTGAAGTATAGACATGACCCGGAACCCCTTCCGATCAATGATCAACATCGGAGCCGTGGACACCCATATTGACCCCTATACCCACACGAATGAATATTCGAGTGAACCTCCAGTTGTCGTGTGCTATTCCTGTTGCTTCGCGATATTTTACAAATACCCGAGGTGAGACATGATGGCATCCCCGTGGGTCAACAACTTGTCCACTATGCCAGTTACCTTGTTACTGGTATTGTTCTCTTTTCTCGTTACCGTGTTCCGGCATTCCCGTGATCAAATAACAAAGTGTCTGTCCAGACAATGATGGATACTGTAACACCGAGAGGGCCCAGAGATATCTCTCCATCGTCGGAGTAGAAAATCCCAATCTTGAGCTATCAAGTTACTTGACACACTTTTCCATGAACCCGTAAGCCGCCGTAATAGCCATCCATTTACGGATGACGTTTAACAAACCCCAAAGTTCATGAAGCAAGCATGAAGAAACTCGATACTCTCATGGTCTAAGGAATCATGCAAACGTTAACCATCTCTGTGTTATTAACCATTAACTTGTGACGAAAGTAACTCATAGCATAACATCAATTCGGGTCGATTCAACACAAATGTTCTGCTAACATTGTGCCCTCAAAGTTGCTAGCATAGACATGCCCATGATCAGGAAAACAGAACCATCATGCAACACTTGAGCTAGTCTTAGAGGCCAGACTAGGAATACATTTTACCGTTTATTATTCCACATGTGCATATGAGTCTTCCTCCGAGCCTCGTGGTTATTGCAGACTCGAGAACCATAGCAGTTATAGCATGGAACATAAACCTAATTGTGAAAAGGGAGATAATCAATAACAGTTGTTATTGCCTCTAGGGCATATCTCCTACAATTATGACACGCTCCATCATTGTCATATTGCTTTGCATGATAGTAAGATAGCTAGCATGATGTTTTCATGGCTTGTCCGTTTTTTTATGTCATTTGCTACGCTAGATCATTGCACATCCCGGTACACCACCAGAGGCATTCATATAGAGTCATATTTTGTTCTAAGTATTAAGTTGTAATTCTTGAGTTGTAAGTAAATAAAAGTGTGATGATCATCATTATTAGAGCATTGTCCCATGTGAGGAAAGGATGATGGAAGCTATGATTGAATCACAAGTTGGGATGAGTCTCCAGACTTTACAAAAATTGAAAGAGGCCAAAGAAGCCCACAAAAAATTAAAAGAGGCCAAGAAGCACACCAAAATAAAAAAAAACTAAAAAAATGAGAGAAAAAGAGAGAAGGGGCAATGTTACTATCCTTTTTCCACACTTGTGCTTCCAAGTAGCACCATGATCTTCATGCTGGAGAGTCTCCTATGTTGTCACTTTTATATACTAGTGGGAATTTTTCAATATAGAACTTGACTTGTATATTCCAATGATGGGCTTCCTCAAATTGCCCTAGGTCTTCGTGAGCAAGCGAGTTGGATGCACACCCACTTAGTTTCTTTTTGAGCATTCATAAACTTATAGCTCTAGTGCATCCGTTGCATGGCAATCCCTACTCACTCACATTGATATCTATTGATGGGCATCTCCATAGCCCATCGATATGCCTAGTTGTGGAAGGAGATATCTAGTTGAGAAGACAAAAAGAAGGAGATAGTCTCACATCAACTAGGCGTATCAATGGGCTATGGAGATGCCCATCAATAGATATCAATGTGAGTGAGTAGGGATTGCCATGCAACGGATGCACTAGAGCTATAAGTTTATGAAAGCTCAAAAAATAAACTAAGTGGGTGTACATCAAACTCGCTTGCTCACGAAGACCTACACTGGTACATCGAGGTGCTATACAAATGGTTTTTAACCCCTTTCCGCGACGTCGTTCTGAACCGTTGCCTAGTGAGTGACTACGATAGGGGGGTCCTTCCCACACGACCTAGAAACCGTCGGAGATATGCCCTCCTGGCACACACGCTCGGCAAAATAAGGTCGTGTGTGACCGGCGAACGATCAAATACGGTTATACACACAGTAGTGCTAAAAAAATACAATTATACAGGCGAAATCGTTTCCGGTCGTAAGTACATCCCACATAGTCAGTCCCCGCTAAACATTTCCGTTCGTATGTACATCCCACACAGTCGCTCCAAGGAATACGTTTCCGTTAGTATGTAAATCCCACACAGTTAATCCAAGAAGTACGTTTCCGTTCGTACATACATCCCACACAGTCACTCCAAGGAAAGCGTTTCCATTCGCAGGTACATCACACACAATTGTCCCCATTAAATCATTTGTGATAGCGTTGCCATTGCACACGATATTAACAATTTTATCGTTTGTGTTACTGAATGCATCACACACGGTGCATAGAAGAAACTGTGTGGCAAAGACTGTCCATCACACATACTTTTTATGTGGTAAACATTTGCGCAAGGTGGCCTAACGCAAACAGTTTTCAAGAGGATGTCGTGTGTGATTGTTCATTGATCCAACATGGTTTATTCCTAGAAATTGTGTGCGTTGCCTAAGGTCATCACCCACGGTGTTTTCTCAATAACCGTTTGCAATAGAAAAACCCAATTAGCAGGCTAATTGCCCTATTATTAATATTCCATTAATTAATCTAATTGACATTTCATATTAAGCACACAATATATTTCATTTCCATATTAAGGAAGCATGATTTCATAATTGAAATACATCAGAGTACAACATCATATAGCTTCAGCACTCAGCTACCCCATTACACAACTGCACCAGCACCAAGTTTCACATGCAAAATCTACAACCTTTCAAAATTAGCATCATAGACGGAACATAGAGAGATGAATCTCATCTGGAAAACTGCTGAAGCGGAAGGCAAATATTGAGCCTTCATTGATGTTGAAGGTCTTTGCACCTTTAGGCCAGTACCTATGGATGATTGATCATCCATCCTTCATCCTCTTCAGGAACAATTCAATATTGAACCGTGGGTGTTGTATGAAAACCTTCCTCGCCTCCTGACCATACAGGTGGTTTGAGAGGTAATCATCAGTGAACTGCTTTGGAAAGACCTGAAAACAAGGATATGCATATATATCTTCTCCAGATTTGAAATGGCTCAAAGGAATTAAAAAGACAAGGTATAGCAGTTAGTACCATCCCGTAGTGAACTGATGTCTTCTTCATTGTGCAGACAAAGATCTTGTTGTTTTTTGTCGCTAATTTCTTTATCGTAACAATCTTTCTGAGTGTCTTGACTGATATTAATGGACAACTCATTTCCACAAATGCAAAAAGGGTCAAACAGTGGGTCAAAACCTTTGACAGCAGGACCTACATGTGCAAGACCAAATTGTTAAAAACCTAATATTTAAAAACAAGAAGTGGAAAGGTGTGTTATTAACTGCAACAGGCCTAATATTTAAAAACAAGCAAACATAGTCATTCAAACTTGTATTGTGCAGGTTTAAGTACACTAGTTATTGGCCCTGTTTGGACCCATGGGTTAGAGTTAGTTTGAGCTAGTTTGGGCTCAAATAGCCCTAAATTATCCAAACATGAGGGCTAGTTTGAGCTAGTTGTGTCAAACCCACCCAAAACAACTATCCCACCCAAGAGGTGCTGATTGGGGCTAGTTCTCCTAGTGCATTTATTGTCAATCTAACACTGTCATCCGAACACCTCTTTGGCTAGAGTTAGTTTAGGGTTAGTGATTGTTTAGTATCATTGTTATTTAGGAAATGTAGGACAACGTAGGATTTATTCTAGCTTGACTTGTACTCCAAGATGACCATGTACTCATATATATATGCCCACGTGGCTCAAGCAATACAATCAACTATTCCACCAATCTCTCTCTCTCCCTTTTAACTGTCATGAGATAGAAACTAACTCTAACCTCTACCTAAGTTAGAGTATCCAAACAGTGCCATTGTTAAATCAAATGGAAAGGCGTGTTCAATACTCCCTCCGGTCCTCTTTACTCTGCATATAAGAATTGTCTGAAGTCAAACTTCATAAAGTTTAACCTTATTTATATGAAAAAATATCAACATCTAGCATGCTCAAGTTATACAATATGAAAATTTAAGTCATGACACATGTACTGATATTTATTTCATATTGTGAATGTTGGTATTTTGTTCTATAAAGTTGGTCAAACTTTAAGAGGCCTGACTTTAGACAAATCTTATATGCGAACTAAAAAGATTCGGAGGGAGTACAACATGCTTAACAGCAACCAAATATAGTCATTCATAGAGCTATTGTTAAATTTGGTATTGATGAAATTGAACTGCACAGTTCATACTAGCACACATATAGAACATCACACTGTTAATAGCTGAAATAAACAAGGCATACTACGAACAACCAAAGATGGCAATTGAAACTGGACATATGCTAACTACAAACAACCGAACAACCATAAACCGTAGAAATAAACAAGGCGTAATGCAAACAACCTAATATAGCAATAAATACTGGACAGGTTCTCACTACAAAAGGGGTTCGAGAAAACAAATCATGGGTTTCCTCACTTGTCACAGATTGGCTCCTCCTCGTGGTCGCCGTCGATGAGGTCTGACTTGCCAGCTGAGGATCCCAGGCCAGCGTCGTAGAATGTGTCCTTCAGAAATGACAAAAGGGGCTCCATGGCAATGAAGGATGGCAAATTGTTCATAACGAGCCGCAGGAGATCAGTGGCAGGGCCATCGATGAGATCGACTGCTGTCGAACCCGAAGGGTTGGGGGTGGGCAACTTAACTTGTGACATAACCCGCGTCAAGCCATCGGTGTCGACAACCTCGATGTCGTAGCCGGCATCCGCGACATGCCAGAATATTCTAGCCCGCTGATTGAAAGGCTCAATCCAGGTCCAGTCATCGTCGTCAGCTTCCTCGGCGGCCACCTCACCGACGTCGGGCGAAGAGGCCGCGGTAAAGCTCTTTTGGGCCATTCACTCCTTGAGCTCCCCGGGAAGCGTAGCCGGGCTTAGGCTGTGACGCTCTGGAGTGGGGGAGGGGTGGGGATGGGGATCTCTGGGAAAGGGGGCGTTTCGCAGGCGTTATCTAAGAAACTCACGGCGGCGAGGGTATGTATATCAGTGGGTAAACTACACGGGCAGACCGGCAGAGGTTGACGATGGAGGCGGACGCGGGTAGATATTTTCGAGATTGCGAGGGAGTAGATATTTTAGAGAGGGGGAGGGAAGCCTCGTGGAGCCCAATCTACTGTGATCATGTGGGTGACAGGGGCAGGAGCGCAGCACACGGGTAGTCCTAGGAAACCGTGTCTGTTTCGTACCCGATCGCAGACGGTTGCTGCGTCCGACTCATCTGCTATTTATAAATTTGGGCAAAAAAAGCGGGAACGGGTTAGAAATGAACACACTTGCATGTGGACCAAATATATGTATGAAAAGGGTGGTTTTATGTTCAAATACCCAATGCACAACTTTGATGTGACACCTGTCGCACAAAGCGAATGTTATTATTGCTAGCCCCCCCCCCCCAAACACACACACACACACTTCGTGTTGCCGGGAGGGGAATCCTAGCTATGACCGCATGCCCCCAAATAGCTAGGTCTGACATCTCACCGTACCGTAACACAAAACCGAAAAGAGTACATCAACCCCCCCCTCGCCCCTTTGCTTCCGATCAAATGTGGACCGTGTGCGGGCCCACATATGTGTTCTTCTGGCGTTACCAAATCACAAATTTGATGTGGCACATGTGCATCGCAAATTAACCGAGCATCCCCGACCCCACGGAGGTTCATCTAGTACGAAGTAGTACTGTGCGCCCCCCCCCCCCCCACACACACACACATTGAGTCGGTGGGTGGGGGCATCTCACCAAGGCGTATTGTAAGACTAGGCAAGAAGAATCACCACCTTGGTCGTACAACCTCTCTTGTTTGTTGGGTCAAAGTTATTCTTTGACGTTCCACACGTGGCCCCAAAAAATAGGCTAGCTTGTCGCCGATAACCATGCGAGGGAGTGCCTGAAGACAACCACTGTGTGCATGTGGCCCAAACGTATGTATGAAGTGTCATGTGGTGTTTGAATATACCCAATGCACAACTTTGATGTGGCCGCGTGCTTCTGGAACCGGAAAGTCCCCACACGGAGCGATGGTTCACGACGCATAGTTTACTATATATATAGGGATTCATGTGTATGCGAGCCGTCGAACTTAGGTCTCGAATCTCACCATGATCAACGTACGACTATACGGTAACGTGAACCAAGAGAAGAAGAATCCACCCTGGTAACCTCTCTCGCGTTGTTGGTCGAAGTGATGGATGTCCACGCGGGCCCACGAATATATAGGCCATCGATGATAACCAAGCAAGGGAGAGTGTCCAAAGACAACCACTGCATGTATAAATGTGCCCCAAACATATGTATGGACATGCGTGATGCATGCATATATGTTTGAATATCAAAAGCACAACATTTTGATGTGGCGCATGCATGCGTCGAAAAACGCACAGTCCCCCCACAGATCTGGTTCATGATGCGTCGCGTGCTCGCCCCCCCCCCCCCACTTCGACCCGATGGGAGAGATTCGTGCGTACACATGCGCGCGTAGTATATAGTTGCATGTACCGAACCATATAAGACGAACCAAAATTTAATCCCCTCCTAGTTATAAGTCAAATTAAACTCTATCGCTGTCGGTCGAAGTGATTGACCAAGCGGGCACATAGAGATGGACGAAGCACCTCGCTGATAACCCCGTGAGTGAGTGCTAGAGGACAACCGCCATCGCTTGCTTGTGGGCCAAACACATGTATGGAGATGTGTGGTTGTGATGTTTGAATACCTAATATATATGTAGAACTTTGATGTGGCACCTGCCTCGGAAACCTTTAAGTCCCCCACACGAACTGAGGTTCATGACACGTAGTATATATATGTTGCCCCCCTCCCCTCTTCGATGCATAATATATACTCCTACGTACCGTAACACAACCCGAAAATAATCCTCCATGTTCGTCAAATTACCTTTCTCGTTGTGTCATATATTAGATGGACAACGACCTCCCGGGCCCATGGAGGGAAGAGTCGCAGGCGAATGAGTGACAACCATCGTCTTCACGTGGCCCAATGCGTTGGTGATGTTTTTAATACCCAATATGCACAACTTCTTTGCGGCACCTGCCTCGAAAACCGAAAAGTCCCCACACGGAGCGAGATCGATTCATGATGTGTGTGTAGTATATATGTGCTGCCCCGGCCCCCTCCTCCCCTTTTCGACGCATACTATATACTCCTACCGCAACACAACCCAAAAAGAAACCTCCTTGCTGGGTCAAAGTGATGGAGGACAACCTCGCGGGCGCATGGATGGACGCATCGCACGCGAGTGAGTGTCCTATATGACGCGTAGTATTGCCCCCGACCACCCTCTTCAACGCGTATTATATATATACTCCTACGGTACGTATAACAAAAACCAAAAAATGACCATCCTTGTTGGTCAAATTAACCTCTCTCATCGCATGTCATAGTGTTGGACGGCGACCTCGCAGGCTCACGCGAGTGAGTGTCCTATGACCACCGCGTGCATGTGGCCCAAAGATGCATGTCAAACTTTTTCTGCAGCGAACATGCGACCAAAGGAGTCTAGTGTTGAAAATTGAAAAAAATAGATAACATATATCCGTTTTTATACATTGATTGATTTCCCAGTGATTTAAATGTGCAAAAATCAAATTTGATCTACATGACACCTGTGATAGTGCATGAAAATGGATTGCAAAATCATATGTGTACGTGTCCCTGGGTGCATGTTTAGTCCCCATGCAAGAAATTTCTAACATCTAGAATCTTGACTATAAAATCCAATAAATCCAAAACTACGTTGAAATTCAAAAAACTTATCGTGGTGTCATATGTACACCAATAAACTGTGATATTTTTTTTCTCAAATTTGAGACAAGTTTTGATATAATCTTCTTACATACAGGAAATTATAAATAATTATCAACCAATATCGCAAACGAACTCTTTATTCGAACCGTGTGCTTTAGATCAACAATGTAAGTGCAGTGGTTCGGTTAAGCAATAAAGCGGCAGAATTAATCATCAAAAAGGAAAAATCAATATAATACGTGCCGCACACACGTCCCGTGTGCCGTACGAGCATGCGTGAGTTGACGAGATGCATGCTAGCAAGCAGACCGGGAGGGCGAGGCATGCGCTTGTTCGCTACGCACTCACCGTGGGGCGCGCTAGTAGCTGTGTGAAATGACGGTAGGCGTGCCAGCAGTCCGCTGCGCAGGCTCACCGGGAGGCGAGCCAGCCCTTTGACCGCCGCGCACTTCGCTCCCACTGCTCCATATTAATGGCGCGCCCGATCCGCGGCCGCACACCCCGTCCACAGTTGTCACCGCCGCATGGAGTGTATTAGGATTTTGCCGAAGCGCACCATCGGTGGGAGTGGCGAAGCCGGGGCTGGTGAAGCACCTGCGCAACGCATGATGCTGGGTGCAGAGGTTGCTGTCGCCACCGACGAGGTCTCGCGTGGGCAGCAGCACGACCTTGACTTCGTCGCCGTCGTCGTCTCTCCGCAGCCGGAGCCGGAGGTCCACAGCTACTCCGGCAACGACTCCGACTCCAACGGAAAACCGGTTAGTCCCCCCATTTGTTGGGAACAGAAACCCTTGGTTATGTTCACCCAGTCCATGAAATCAGAGTAAGATTCGTTAGATCCGTGTAGTGTATTGATTGTTTGAATGGTATCTATGGTTAGTGATTAATGTTTTGTTCTGTACAAACATTTTTTTCCTAATAATCCAACTTGGGTTAGCGTGCGTGCTAATAATTCGTAGCCAGATCTTGAGAATTGATTTTGAACGTCCTACATATATGTTTGTGCCCTTTTTTTCTTCCAGATCTTGAGAAATGATTTTGAATGTCCTACATGTATGTTTCAGCCTTTTTTTTCCTTCCAGATTGCTATGTACACAGATGAGGCTCCGACCAGCGGTGCCGCCAGCTATAGATCCTGCACCCGGCAGCACGGGCAGAAGCGGCCTCGCCCCCTGGATCTGAGGAACCCGTAGAATATCGGGCGGACCGCATCAGCGATCTCCCGGACGCCATCCCTGGGGAGATCATCTTCCTTCTCCCCACCAAGGATGGCTGCCGCACACAGGTCCTCGCATCTCGGTGGCGCACTCTATGGCGCGCCGCACCTCTTAATCTCGACTATCGCCGGCTATCTGTCGTTCATCATTTTGAACTCCACGAAGCCATCATCTGCTCCCACCAGGGCTTCGTTCAACGCCTATGCATCCCGGCATGCTGCCTGCTGCACATACCTTTCACGGTGAACGCCTGGCTAACATCCTGTCAATTCAAAAAACTCCAACATCTTGAGTTCTACCATTACTATGCAAATAGCTGTCCACCAAGCGTTGTAGTTGTGCCCTCACCACCAGTGTCCATCTCATGGTTTTCTTCCTCTCTCCACACCACCACCCTGGCCTAGTGTCATCTACCAGACAATCTGGTACAAGTGCTTCGACTCCCACTGCTAAAAAAACTCGCGCTTGTGGTGGTCGATCTGTTGGAGGCTTCACTGCACAGCATCATCCACTCCTGTTGCCCTGCCCTGGAGCGCTTGCTGCTTGTTTTTGGAAAAGAAATTCATATCCGTTGTCTCCAAATAAAGTCACCTCACCTTGTAACCATTGGAATTTGTTTTAAAGGAGAGGAGCTCATCATCAAAGATGCCCCTTCACTCCAAATGCTGCTCCTTGATTATCGCTATGCACCTTCACAAAAAACTGTGGTCTCTGCACCTAAACTGGAGACCTTGGGTGTAATTCCTGATCCATTTGAAGGTTACAAGATGGTGGTTGGCTCCACACTTATTCAGGTACTGTATATTATCATCAACACTTTTGTAATCATAATCTGCATTTTTCATTTGTGTGCGTAAGTTTTATATCATCAACACTTTTGTAATCATAAGCTGCATTTTTCATTTGTGCGCATAATCTTTATATAATCTTGGAGTACGCTTTTGGTACTAATATTATGTTCTATGCTCAATGAAGAGTTTGTCCATGGGTACCCTATCAATGGTGCTGGATTCTGTCAAGACCTTACATATCAGTACGTGGTGTTTTGATCTGAACACGGTTATCGGCTTGCTGCGATGCTTTCCATGTCTAGAGAATTTGTATATACAGGTGATGATATCAAGCACATTGATATACTTTACTAGAACTAACCATTCAGCTGTACTATTTTTTTAGACATTAACTGTTTTCAGTCTTCATGTCTATTTAGGCTAAAGGACATGGACAAAAAGGTATAACCAATCGGTGGCATAAGAAGCACCGGGATTTTCTCAGTTCTCATGACATTCGTTTGAGGACAATAACACTGCAAGGATATGCATCCAACCATGCAAACACTAGCTTTGTCACATTCTTCCTAAGAAGGCGAGAGTACTATTGTCCATGAGGATTAAGTTTTTTGAAAGACACTTTCTCACGGATGGACACATTGAACAGCATAAAAAGAAGTTTCAGGTGGACAAAAGGGCTTCTAAACATGATCGGCTTCTATTTACAATAACTTGTTATCATGTACCAGTAGATTTTCTGGTCCAGGATCTTGATTTTATGGATCAGATCGATCCATTTCACTATGACTGCTCAAAACTTTGGTTGAGTTAGTTGTTATTGTCCTGTTCAACCTGGATTTTGTGTAAACCTGATGAACAATTAATCATTGTGCTTTTGTACCTTCTGTAAGCTGGGGTTAGATATTGCTGCCCTTTTCAACTCGGCTTTGACCCATATTTTCTTTCATACAAACCGGAGCTTCTATCAAGAAGCCTCATGGTTCTGAGAGCGAACTTGGTCACATGACCTGGTCGCGAAACGACATACGCTGTATCTTCCCGCCTTGATTTATTCTATAGAGGCAACATGCAACTGTGCTAAAACATATGAAATTATTCAGGGTTTGTTTCGCCTTTTTATACATGGATTATCCTAGTCATTTTTAAAAAATAGCCACCACGTTATTATCGCAAACAGTCGTATTAGTCAAACCGTGGGCGTTCAACTAACTATTTACTACCGCGAGCAGCTGTTTGATTAGACGGGACGACTGTGAGCAGTCCGCCGTGCACGCCGCGAGCGCTGCAATTTATTGCTGGTTTTGGACTTTCGTTTTGGCTGCCTCGGGAAGGTACGTAGAACAGTCCTCCGTTCTTATCTACAAGCACCGCCACCGAGGATCGCCGCCTGCTGCGAGATGGAGGAAAAGCCGGCCAACAAGCGGGGGTGGGTTGAGCCAGAACCGCAAGAGCCTCCGGCGAACGTGGACTTCATCAGCAGCCTCCCCGACGAGATGTTGGTAACCATCATATCCCACCTCCCCGTCAAATATGGCGTGCGGACCATTGTCCTCTCGCGGCGGTGGCACCCTTTCTGGCACTGCACCCCCTGGACGCATTGTCCCACATCCTCGACACGCACCCTGGGCCGGTCAGACGCCTTCTATCGGCAGGCTCAATCCCCACAACAAGACCGAACCCAGGTTGCACTACTGGTTCCTATCCCCAGCCTTGGATCGGCTTGAGGAGCTCGGCCTTCATGCTAGATGTGCTTGCTCACTACCGCCGTCCGTGTTCCGCCTCGCGCCCACGCTGCGCCGTGCT
The DNA here is from genome assembly GCA_011799875.1 of Thinopyrum elongatum. NCBI lineage: Eukaryota > Viridiplantae > Streptophyta > Magnoliopsida > Poales > Poaceae > Thinopyrum > Thinopyrum elongatum. The sequence continues at coordinate 577,023,525 of CM022301.1, forward strand.
ACATTCAGGCGATGCATTTTCTCCTGGATTGATGCCGCGCGCGCTCTTCATCTCCCTAAACTTAAGCACCTCGAGCTCATTGCCGTCCGCATCTCGAAGGAGGATTTGGAGGGCCTGCTCGTCGGCTGTACAATGCTCGAGTACCTTCGTCTTCATGCGATGGATGGGTTCAGTAGCCTCCACATCACCTCGACAAACGTCTGTGCGATTTATGTGCATTGCTGGCGCCGCCCAAGGCTGTCAGTTGAGGTGTTTCATGATATTGTCATTGAGAATGCGCCTTTCCTCGAGAGATTGTATGTACATGATAAATTAGGTCCAGCAAGAATCAGGGTCATTCATGCACCGAAATTGACAGCGTTGGGCTATTCGTGTGCTGAATTCAACGAACTTGTTACAGGATCATTATCCGTTCAGGTACAATAGTCTTCTTCTTCTACTTATTATATATTATCGGACAGCACATTTTATCTAATTGTTATTGATTTATATGTTCGCCTGTCATCTAGAAAATGATTCCCACAAGCTTGACCCGGCCTCTGCGCACAGTGAATATCTTGGCACTACAATCTGTTGGCCCTGATATGGATGAAGTTGTTAGATTCCTTAGATGCTTTCCTTGCACGGAGAAGCTATACATCGAGGTGATCCTCCTTTCCTGTTAATTGTTAACCACAACGGAACTCAATTTTTTGTTAATTTTACCCATGATTACAAGGACAAATGTAGAATGATTTCTAAAGGAAATTTGGAGGATTTCAATAAATATTTTTTTTTAGATGCTAGTGTTGTACGCATTTTATTCCTTCGCCCGACATGCTTTCGTGATAAAAGTATATCATGAAAGATTGATGGTGGCATTTCACTCTTTTCGTGTATTTTAGAAATCCTGCAAATCAAAGAGGCCCGAAGTGTTCAAATCTGCAGTTATGCACTAATATGTTGTCTTCGTTTGCAGATACTAGCAGGCCCGAAAGTAGAAAATGTTGGGGAATATAACAATCCCATTGAATGCCTTGATCTTCATCTCACGGAAATTACTTTTAACGAGTACCGAGGCACCACACCAGAAATTAAATTCGCCAGGTTCTTTGTTGAGAAAGCAAGGTTGCTCAAGGTAATGAGGTTTGCCCTATATTTACTGTGCAGAAGTGAATGGATTGCTAAAGAGCGCAGGCGTCTACAGCTGAATGGAAAAGGCTCTGCACAAGCTGAATTTCAGTTTGTAACTTCATATGATAGATTATTCGGAAGTCACTGTATCGAGCCACTATATGACTTCTCGGTGGCTGATCCTTTCGCAGAAATCATGCATGAAAAATATTCTGAAGAAGATGAATTTTATGTGTCTGAATAGTTTGAACCTTGTAATCTTTGAATTTGGGCCTTGTAATGCTGGAATTTGAACCTTGCAATATTTATAGTATTTGTTATATAACGTAATTGGATGTTTAATTTGGTCTTGCAATCATGTCCTGTTACAAGTATATATATGTTGTTCTTCTGTACACAGAGCATAGATGTTCTGCAGACAGAGCATATCGCATCGCACACGGACCACACTAGGTAACCCGTCGGTGATGAATTCATCAATCGCAGACGGTTGTATACCAGCAAGCATTTGCCCACAACACACACGGCTTATTCCATCACAAATAGCTCGGATGGATCAACTGTATGCCACGTATCGCACACGCAACTCTAATCTGATTCGTGCTTGATGTCTCCGCCATCGCTCGCATAGTTCTTATTTTCCACGTATCACTGTGTCGGCCTCTGCTCGTGTCCCTCGGCGCGCTGTGCTCGCCGTTAGGCGCCGCGGCGCGCTCTGCTCGCGTACCTCCAAGCGCTCGGCTTGTGGACAGCTTTTCTTTGCGTGTTCAACTTCTATATGCATATATATGGTTGCTCACCGTTGATGCGACCGTGGAGCGCTCTGCTCGCGTCCCTCCGCGCACGCTCTGCCAGTGGTTGGGCCTACGCACGATCAAGTCGGGGGCCCCATATGCATGCGGTTGCGCCGCGTGCGTCGCCACGATGCAGTTACGTGCGACACGATGGAGTTACGTGATACGTCCATTTTGCATCATGTTTACCTACTATTATTTATGATGTTTTTATGCATAATAATGCTTTTTGGAGTAATTATAATGCCTTTTCTCTCATAATATGCAAGGTACACACAAAGAGGGAGAATTCCGGCAGCTGGAAATCTAGACCTGGAAAAGCTATGTCAGGCCACCTATTCTGCACAACTCCAAATGAGCTGAAACTTCACGAGGATTTTTTATGGAATAAATAAGAAATACTGGAGCAAATAACCACCGGAGGGGGGCCACCTGGTGAGCACAAGACACCAGGGCGCGCCTGGCCCCCCAGGCGTGCCCTGGTGGGTTGTGCTCAGCCCAGCCCACCTCCGGTGCCCATCTTCTGGTATATAAGTCATTTTTACCTAGAAAAAATAAGGAGAGGACTTTCCGGACGGAGCACTGCCGTCTCAAGGCGGAACTTGGGCAGGAGCACTTTTGCCCTCCGGCAGAGCGATTCCGCCGGGGGAACTTCCCTCCCGGAGGGGGAAATCATCGTCATCATCATCACCAACAACTCTCCCATCTTGGGGAGGGCAATCTCCATCAACATCTTCAGTAGCACCATCTCCTCTCAAACCCTAGTTCATCTCTTGTTTTCAATCTTTGTACCGGAACTATAGATTGGTGCTTGTGGGTGACTAGTAGTGTTGATTACATTTTTAGTTGATTACTATATGGTTTATTTGGTGGAAGATTATATGTTTAGATCCATTATGCTATTTAATACCCCTCTAATCTTGAGCATGATTATCATTTGTGAGTAGTTACTTTTGTTCTTGAGGTCACGGGAGAAATCATGTTGCAAGTAATCATGTGAACTTGATATGTGTTCGATATTTTGATAGTATGTATGTTGTGATTCCCTTAGTGGTGTCATGTGAACGTCGACTACATGACACTTCACCATATTTGGGCCTAAGGGAATGCATTGTGGAGTAGTTATTAGATGATGGGTTGCGAGAGTGACAGAAGTTTAAACCCTAGTTTATGTGCTTTTCCGTAAGGGACCGATTGGACCCAAAAATTTAATGCTATGGTCAGAATTTACTCTTAATACTTTTCTCGTAGTTGCGGATGCTTGCGAGGGGGTTAATCATAAGTAGGAGGTTTGTTCAAGTAAGAACAGCACCTAAGCACTGGTCCACCCACATAACAAATTATCAAAGTAGCGAACATGAATCGAATCAACATGATGAAAGTGACTAGATGAAATTTCCGTGTACCCTCAAGAACGCTTTGCTTATCATAAGAGACCATTTTGGCCTGTCCTTTGCCTCAAAAGGGTTGGGCTACCCTGCTGCACTTTTGTTACTGTTACCGTTACTTGCTCGTTACAAATTATCTTGCTATCAAACTACTCTGTTACTTTCAATTTCAGCATTTGCAGACATTACCTTGCTGAAAACGACTTGTCATTTCCTTCTGCTCCTCATTGGTTTGACACTCTTACTTATCGAAAAGGCTACAACTGATCCCATATACTTGTGGGTCATCAAGGCTCTTTTCTGGCGCCGTTGCCGGGGAGTGAAGCGCTCTTGGTAAGTGGAAATTGGTAAGGAAAAATTATTACTACGTGCTGAAATTTGATTGTCACTTGTCACTATGGAAAACAATCCTTTGAGGGGTTTGTTCGGGGTATCTTCACCTCAACCGGAACCACAATTAGTTACCCCTCAACCTACTACACCTCCTAAAAATATTGAATATGAAATTCCTTCGGGTATGATAGAACAACTGCTAGCTAATCCTTATGCAGGAGATGGAACAGAACATCCTGATATGCACTTGATATATGTGGAAGAAATTTGTGGATTGTTTAAGCTTGCAGGTTTACCCGGAGATGAGGTTAAGAAGAAGGTTTTCCCTTTATCTTTGATGGGAAAAGCATTGGCATGGTATAGGCTATGTGATGATATTGGATCTTGGAATTGGAATCGATTGAAATTGGAGTTTCACCAAAAAAATTATCCTATGCATCTAGTTCATCGTGATCGGAATTACATATATAATTTTTGGCCTCGTGAAGGAGAAAGTATCACTCTAGCTTGGGGGAGGCTTAAGTCAATGTTATATTCATACCCAATCATGAGCTCTCAAGAGAAATCATTATCCAGAATTTTTATGCTCGGCTTTCTCATAATGATCGATCCATGCTTGATACTTCTTGTGCTGGTTCTTTTATGAATAAGACTATTGAATTCCGGTGGGATCTTTTGGAAAGAATTAAATGCAACCCTGAAGATTGGGAACTTGACGAAGGTAAAGATTCAGGTATTAAGCTTAAGTATGATTGTGTTAAATCTTTTATGAATACCGATGCTTTTCAAAAGTTTAGCACTAAATATGGACTTGACTCTGAGATAGTAGCCTCCATTTGTGAATCATTTGCTACTCATGTTGATCTCCCTAAGGAGAAGTGGTTTAAATAACACCCACCTATTAAAGAAGAAATTAAAGAACCGGTACTAGCTAAAGAGGAAACTATTATTTATAATGTTGATCCAGTTGTTCCTACTGCTTATATTTAGAAACCACCTTTCCCTATTAGGATAATGGAACATGCTAAAGTTACAACTATGGTTAACAAAAGCTATATTAGAACAACTAAACCTGATGAACAAATCAAAGTAGAACTTAGTGTTGCTATGGTTAAGGATCTCCTGGAAGAAAATATAGATGGGCATGTTATTTACTTCTGTAATGAAGCTACTAGAATTGCCAAACCTGATAAAGAGGATAAACATAGACCCGTTGTTGGCATGCCTGTTGTCTCACTTAAAATAGGAGATCACTGTTATCATGGTTTATGTGACCTAGGTGCTAGCATGAGTGCTATTCCCTTTACCTTATATCAAGAAATTATGAATGACATAGCACCTGCTGAAATAGAAGAAATAGATGCTACTATTAAACTTGCTAATAGAGACACCATCACACCACTTGGGATTGTTAGAGATGTTGAAGTCTTGTGTGGGAAAATAAAATATCCTACTGATTTTCTTGTTCTTGGTTCCCCACAAGATGACTTTTGTCTCATTATCTTTGGTAGACCTTTCTTGAACACCGTTAATGCTAAAATAGATTGTGAGAAACAAACTGTCGGTGTCAGCTTTGGTGATGAGTCTCATGAGTTTAATTTTTCCAAGTTTAGTAGAAAACCTCATAAAAAAGAATTGCCTAGTAAGGATGAAATAATTGGTCTTGCTTCTATTGCTGTACCTCCTATTGATCCTTTAGAACAATATTTGCTAGACCATGAAAATGATTTGCATATGCGTGAAAGAAATGAAATAGATAGAATCTTGTTCGAACAACAACCTCTGCTTAAACACAATCTGCCTATTGAAACTCTAGGACATCCTCCTCCACCTAAAGGTGATCCTGTGTTTGAATTGAAACAATTGCCAGACACTTTGAAATATGCTTATCTTGATGAGAAGAAGATATATCATGTTATTATTAGTGCTAACCTTTCAGAACATGAAGAAGAAAGATTATTGAAAGTTCTTAGGAAGCACCGAGCTGCTATTGGATATACCGTTACTTGCTCGTTACAAATTATCTTGCTATCAAACTACTCGGTTACTTACAATTTCAGCATTTGCAGACATTACCTTGCTGAAAACCACTTGTCATTTCCTTCTGCTCCTCATTGGGTTCGACACTCTTAGTTATCGAAAAGGCTACAACTGATCCCATATACTTGTGGGTCATCATTAAGCGCTGCAAATTAGAACTACCATCTGGGCGTGCCCATATTCCAGGCCGTTCGCCTTCCCCTTTAATTCCCGCGGTCATTATAATAACCTTAGTCTCTTCAACCTTTCTATCGCGCCCGACAACACAACAAGCACACCCACGATGACACATAGAGAGGGGATGTCTAGCGGTGCTCCAATGGAGTTCGGCGAGCATAAAGTGGAGACCCATGCGAGGGAGATGGATCTCTCGGTGGTGTACACCATCGACCCGGCCGTGGTGGATGACTACATCAACACCGTTGAGCAGTTGCTTGCTCGAAGCAATTACAAGGTGGTCGGCATCGACCTCCAGTACACCGGCGGTCGTCCCAACATAGATCAGAAGGTTGACGTCGCCCAGTTGTGCGTGCACTATCATGTCCTCATCTACCACCACTGCATGGCCACAGAGCCTTGCGACCGTTTCGCCAGGTTTGTCAACAGCACTAACTACATGTTCGCTATGGTGGAAACCACCGACGATGTAAAAGCGCTCAGGGTTACGGGCTTGGCCTGCAAGAACCTTGTCGAAATCCGTGAGCACTACAGGTTCTGGGGCAGCACGAAGAAGGACTCCCTGGTTGAACTCACCTCGGCCATCATCGACCCATACTATGAAAAGATGAAGCAGGATGCCAACAGAACATGTCCCGTATCCTGGCACGGGGCCTGGATGCGGCAACTGGATGAACCTCACCTCAGGTTCATGGCCAAGAGCGTGTGCACATGCTACAAGATGCACAGGCGGATCGTTGACATGAGGAAGTGCCTCGTTACCCAAATCGACAAGGCCGGATCGAGCCACATGCAGAGAGTTGCGGCAAGCGTCAGAAGAAGTAGATGATGATTAGATGATCGTTTATCCTAGTTAATTATGCATGTAATATATAGTTGACTTTGGTGTGTGGAAATGTCATGTGTGTAGTAGCCACCTATGTAATTATGCATGTAATAGTTTACTTTGGTGTGTGCAAATGTCATGTGTGTAGTAGCCACCTATGTAATTGGATGTTTAATTTGGTTATGCAACCATGTCCTTATAAGTGTGTATATATATATGTTGTTGTTCTGTATGCAATCCCAACGCACAACACACACGTCTTATTAGCAGCAATCGTCTGTGTTATTATTGGTCTTCGCACACATTTCTGATTACAGACCTATTTGTCGCGTATCACACAAATCTTGTTAAATTGAACCGTTTCTGTTATCTTGGCTCAACGCAAACAGTTCATTCGAGTGAACTGTTTGCCCTCTATCGCACACACCTTGATCTGGCTGCCCGTTTCTTTTGTTCCGCCTCATCACAAACAGTTTATCAGAGTGAACTGTATGCCGTATATCGCACACGCCTTCATCTGGCTGCCCGTTTCTTTTGTTCTGCCTCATCACAAACAGTTTATTGAACTGAACCGTATGCCCCGCATCGCACACGCAACTAAATTCTGAACCGTGTTTGATGTATCCTTCATCACAAATGTTTTGCACCTTTTTTGACGGGTTTTTTACATCACCGTTTGTGATTATTGCATCGCACACAGTTTCGTCGAAGGGTCTCTGATCGTAGTGTCGTGTTAGCAGCATCCTGTAGTAGTGCTAGGGCAATTTGAGGAAGCCCATCATTGGAATATACAAGCCAAATTCTATAATGAAAAATTCCCACTAGTATATGAAAGTGACAACATAGGAGACTCTCTATCATGAAGATCATGGTGCTACTTTGAAGCACAAGTGTGGAAAAAGGATAGTAACATTGCACCTTCTCTCTTTTCCTCTCATTTTTTTTTATTTTGGTGAGATTCTTGGCCTCTTTTATTTTTTTGTGGGCTTATTTGGCCTCTTATTTTTTGTAAAGTCTGGAGACTCATCCCAACTTGTGAGGGAATCATAGCTTCCATCATCCTTTCCTCACATGGGACAATGCTCTAATAATGATGATCGTCACACTTTTATTTACTTACAACTCAAGAATTACAACTCGATACTTAGAACAAAATATGACTATATGAATGCCTCCGGTGGTGTACCGGGATGTGCAATGATCTAGCATAGCAAATGACATCAAAAAACGGACAAGCCATGTAAACATCATGCTAGCTATCTTACGATCATCCAAAGCAATATGACAATGATGGAGCGTGTCATGATAAATGTAACGGTGGAAAGGTGCATGGCAATATATCTCGGAATGGCTATGGAAATGCCATAATAGGTAGGTATGGTGGCTGTTTTGAGGAAGGTATAAGGTGGGTGTAAGGCACCGGTGAAAGTTGCGCGGTACTAGAGAGGCTAGCAATGGTGGAAGGGTGAGAGTGCGTATAATCCATGGACTCAACATTAGTCATAAAGAACTCACATACTTATTGCAAAAGTCTACTAGTCATCGAAACATAGTACAACGCGCATGCTCCTAGGGGGATAGATTGCTAGGAAAATACCATCGCTCGTCCCCGAACGCCACTCATAAGGAAGACAATCAATAAATACCTCATGCTCCGACTTCATCACATAACGGTTCACCATACGTGCATGCTACGGGAATCACAAACTTCAACACAAGTATTTCTACAATCCACAATTACTCACTAGCATGACTCTAGTATCACCATCTTTATATCTTAAAATAATCATAAGGAATCAAACTTCACATAGTATTCAATGCACTTTATATGAAAGTTTTTATTATATCCCTCTTGGATGCCTATCATATTAGGACTAAATTTATAACCAAAGCAAATTACCATGCTGTTTAGAAAGACTCTCAAAATAATATAAGTGAAGCATGAGAGTTCAACAATTTCTATAAAATAAAACCACCGCCGTGCTCTAAAAAGATATAAGTGAAGCACTAGAGCAAAATTGCCTAGCTCAAAAGATATAAGTGAAGCACATAGAGTATTCTAATAAATCACGATTCATGCGTGTCCCTCTCAAAAGGTTTGTACAGCAAGGATGATTATGGAAAACTAAAAAGCAAAGACTCATATCATACAAGACGCTCCAAGCAAAACACATATCATGTGGTGAATAAAAATATAGTCTCAAGTAAATTTACCGATAGACGAAGACGAAAGAGGGGATGCCTTCCGGGGCATCCCCAAGATTAGGCTCTTGGTTGTACTTGAATATTACCTTGGGGTGCCTTGGGCATCCCCAAGTTTAGGTTCTTGCCACTCCTTATTCCATTGTCCATCAAATCTTTACCCAAAACTTGAAAACTTCATAACACAAAACTCAACAGAAAACTCGTGAGATCCATTAGTATAAGAAAATAAAATCACCACTTTTGGTACTGTTGTGAACTCATTATTTATTTATATTGGTGTAATATCTACTGTATTCCAATTTCTCAATGGTTCATATCCCCCAATACTACCCATAGATTCATCAAAATAAGCAAACAACACAAAGAAAACAGAATCTGTCAAAAACAGAACAGTCTGCAAAGATCTGATTTGTTCTAATACTTCTGTCGTTCCAAAAATTCTTAAAAATTTGGAAAATATAGGAAATTCGTATATAAATCCGGTGTAAAAAAGTCAGGGTTTTTCCCTGCTCCAGTGAATTACTAAAATTCTGTGACTGGACGAAACAATTTCTGTTTTTCAGCAAGATCAAATCAACTATCTCCGTAAGCCATCCGAAAGGTCTTACTTGGCACAAACACTAATTAAAACACCAAAACACAATTACTACAGAGGTAATAATGTTTATTTTATTTAAAAACATAAGCAAAACAAAAAGCACAAAAATAAAATTGGGTTGCCTCCCAACAAGCGCTATTGTTTAACGCCCTTAGCTAGCCATGGATAATTTCGATGATGCTCACATGAAAGACAAGAATTGAAGAACAAAGGGAGCATCATATAGCATGTGAAAAACACATCTAAGTCTAACATACTTCCTATGCATAGGCATCTTATAGGAAAACAAATTATCAAGGCAAGCAAAAACTAGCATATGCAAAGAAGAAGAAAGAAACAATAGCAATCTCAACATAACGAGAGGTAATTTAGTAACATGAAAATTTCTACAACCATATTTTCCTCTCTCATAATAATTACATGTAAGATCATAATCAAATTCAACAATATAGCTAACATATAAACTATTTTCAACATGATCCACATACATGCAAAGTTGACACTCTTCCAAAATAGTGTGATTATAATCAAATAAAGTCATGACCTCTACAAACCCACTTTTATCAAAAATTGCATAAGAGTTATCAACCTCCAAAGTAGCGGGATCATTATTTTCTAAAGTTAACACTCTTCCAAACCCACTTTCAATATTATATCAAACATATTCATCATGAGACTTAAATAAATTTTCAAGATCATAACAAGCATTATCACCCCAATCATGCTCATTGCAATAAGTAGCGGACATAGCAAAACTAGCATCCCCAAGCTTGGGGTTTTGCATATTACTAGGACAATCGACACTAATAGAGTTTTTACTAACATCATTCCAATCATGCTCTTGATTCAAGGAACTATCAAGTATGGGTGCAATAGCAATAATCTCATGTTTAACATAAGGAACTATAGCAAATTCATCTCCATAAATATTGGCATCATGGCCACAAGAATAGCAAGCATCATGTTCATCAAGGGATATTTCAATCAAATCAACGGAACCATAATTATCTATAGATTCATGCATATCATTATTTTCTTCCAAAGCAACGGTCATTCTCTCAATAAATTCTTTGACATAGGCATTGTGAGCATAGTTTTCATAGCAATATTTAAGTATGTCAAAATTTTCAGATTTGTAGAGAGTAATATCATACTTTTCAATCAAAGAAGCAACTTCGTAAGCACCCTTAAAAGTAACAAATTATTCAATTTGTTCTATATCATAGTAACTGTACACACCCTTTTCATAAGAAGATAAGATTTCATTATTATTAAACTCACATAGGTAGGGAAGGTGTTTTTTAGGGTACTTAGAGCAACAAGTAAAATCACAGAGTTCACAAAGATTCCAAGCATAACATAGCAAACAATTTATTTGATTCCATAAGAGTCTCCCTTTTTCAGACAAACGGTGACACACAAAATGAGCATGCTCATCTAAAGATTTTCCCTCAACTAAACTAGTTGGGGTTTCAGCATGAGCACATATGGATCAAAGATGATCCAAGTAGAAAAATTTAAGTGGATCCATATCAATAGATTTTTAGCAAGCAAAGATGGAAGAAAATAGAAGGCACATGGCAACACGAGCAAACATAAGATCGAACAAGAAAATGGGTGAACGAAAAAGGCAAATCTTTTCGAAAATCGTTTTAGAAGTGGGGGAGAGGAAAACGAGAGGCAAATGGCAAATAATGTAATGCAAGAGATGAGTGTTTTATGATGGGTACTTGGTATGTCTTGACTTGGCGTAGATCTCCCCGGCAACGGCGCCAGAAATTCTTCCTGCTACTTCTTGAGCTTGCGTTGGTTTTTCCCTTGAAGAGGAAAGGGTGATGTAGCACAGTAGAGGTAAGTATTTCGCTCGGTTAAGAACCAAGGTATCAATCCAGTTGGAGAAGAACGCACAAATCACCAACACCTGCACAAAGAATCAAACACTTGCACCCAACGCGATAAAGTGGTTGTCAATCCCTTCACGGTCACTTGCAAAGGTGAGATCTGATAGAGAAAGATAAATAAAAGATAAAATATTTTTTGGGTTTTTTGGTGCATAGATCTGAAAATAAAAGATTGCAAAATAGTAGATCGGAAAGTAATATGATGGAAAATAGACCCGGGGGCCATAGGTTTCACTAGAGGTTTCTCTCATGAAGGCAAATAATACAGTGGGTGAACAAATTACTGTCGAGCAATTGATAGAAAAGCGCAAAGTTATGACGATATCCAAGGCAATGATTATGCATATAGGCATCACGTCCGTGTCAAGTAGACCGACTCCTTCCTGCATCTACTACTATTACTCCACACATCGACCGCTATCCAGCATGCATCTAGAGTATTAAGTTCATAAAGAACGGAGTAACGCCTTAAGTAAGATGACATGATGTAGAGGAATTAACTCAAGCAATATGATGAAAACCCCATCTTTTTATCCTCGATGGCAACAATGCAATACGCGTCTCTCTACCCCTACTTTGTCATTGGGTGAAATCATGCAAGATTGAAACCAAAGCTAAGCACCTCTCCCATTGCAAGAAAAACCAATCTAGTTGGCCAAACCAAACCGATAATTCGAAGAGAAATACAAAGATATTAAATCATGCATAAAAGAATTCAGAGAAGATTAAAATAATATTCATAGATAAGCTGATCATAAATCCACAATTCATCAGATCTCGACAAACACACCGCAAAAGAAGATTACATCGGATAGATCTCCAAGAACATCGAGGAGAACGTGGTATTGAGAATCAAAGAGAGAGAAGAAACTATCTAGCTACTAGCTATGGACCCGTAGGTCTAAGGTAAACTACTCAAGCTTCATCGAAAGGGCAATAGAGTTGATGTAGAAGCCCTCCGTGATCGATTCCCCCTCCGGCAGGGTGCTGGAAAAGGCCCCAAGATGGGATCTCATGGGAACAGAAGGTTGCGGCGGTGGAAAAGTGTTTTCGTGGATGCCTCTGGTGGTTCTGGAATATATGTGAATTTATAGGAGAAAGATCTAGGTCAGGGGAGTCCCGAGGGGCCCACAAGGTAGGGGGCATGCCCCCCCTAGGGCGCGCCCTCCACCCGTGCCGCCGCCTCGTGGTTCTTCTAACTTGGACTCCAAGTCCCCTGGGTGTCTTCTGGTCCAAGAAAAATCATCGTGAAGTTTTATTCCGTTTGGTATTCCTTTTCTGCGAGGCTCAAAAACAAGGAAAAAACAGAAACTGGCACTGGGCTCTAGGTTAATAGGTTAGTCCCAAAAATAATATAAGATAGCATATTAATGCATATAAAACATCCAAAACAGATAATATAATAGCATGGAACAATAAAAAATTATAGATACGTTGGAGACGTATCAATGCCTCCGGCGGTGTACTAGGATGTGCAATGATCAAGAGTGACATGTATAAAAACTATGAACGGTGGCTTTGCCACAAATACTATGCCCACTACATGATCATGCAAAGCAATATGACAATGATGAAGTGTGTCATAATAAACGGAACGGTGGAAGTTGCATGTCAATATATCTTGGAATGGCTTTGGAAATGCCATAATAGGTAGGTATAGTGGCTGTTTTGAGGAAGGTATATGGTGGGTTTAATGCACCGGCAAAAGTTGTGCGGTACTAGAGAGGCTATCAATGGTGGAAGGGTGAGAGTGCGTATAATCCATGGACTCAACATTATGTTGGGGAACGTAGCATGCAATTTCAAAAAAATTCCTACGCTCACGGAAGATCTATCTAGGAGATGCATAGCAACGAGAGGGGGAGAGTGTGTCCACGTACCCTCGTAGACCGAAAGCGGAAGCGTTAGCTTAATGTGGTTGATGTAGTCGAACGTCTTCGCGATCCAACCGATCAAGCACCGAACGTACGGCACCGTCGAGTTCTGCACACGTTCAGCTCGATGACGTCGCTCGAACTCTTGATCCAACAAAGTGTCGAGGGAGAGTTTCGTCAGCACGATGGCGTGGTGATGGTGATGGTGATGTGATCCGCGCAGGGCTTCGCCTAAGCACTACGACGCTATGACCGGAGGAGTAAACTGTGGAGGGGGGCACCGCACACGGCTAAGAGAATATCTGTTGTGTTCTAGGGTGCCCCCTGCCCCTGTATATAAAGGAGGGGAGGAGGAGGCCAGCCACCAAAGGGGGCGCGCCATGGGGGGAATCCTTCTAGGACTCCACTCCTGGTAGGATTCGCCCCCCCCCCCCCCACTTTTCCTTTCTCCGGAGGTGGAAAGAGGGAAGGAGAGGGAGAGGGAGAAGGAAAGGGGGGCGCCACCCCCTTCCCCATTCCAATTTGGCCTCCTCCCTTGTGGGGGGCGCACCAGCCCCTTGTGGGCTGGTTAGCCTCCCTCCTATGGCCCATATGGCCCATATCTTCCACCGGGGGGTTCCGCTAACCCCTCCGGTACTCCGGTATGTACCCGATACACTCCGGAAACCTTCCGGTGTCCGAATACTACCTTCCAATATATCAATCTTTACCTCTCGACCATTTTGAGACTCCTCGTCATGTCCGTGATCTCATCCAGGACTCTGAACAATCTTCGGTAAGCAAAACACATAACTCATAATACAAATCGTCATCGATCGTTAAGCGTGCGGACCCTACGGGTTCGAGAATTACGTAGACATGACCGAGACATATCTCCGATCAATAACCAATAACGGAACCTGGATGCTCATATTGGTTCCTACATATTCTACGCAGATCTTTATTGGTCAAACCGCACAACAACATACGTCATTCCCTTTGTCATCGGTATGTTACTTGCCTGAGATTCGATCGTCGGTATCATTATACCTAGTTCAATCTCGTTACCGGCACGTCTATTTACTCGTTCCATAATGCATCATCCCGTAACTAACTCATTAGTCACATTGCTTGCAAGGCTTATAGTGATGTGCATTACCGAGAGGGCCTAGAGATACCTCTCCGATACTCGGAGTGACAAATCCTAATCTCGATCTATGCCAACCCAACAAACACCTTCGGAGACACCTGTAGAGTATCTTTATAATCACCCAGTTACGTTGTGATGTTTGATAGCACACAAGGTGTTCCTCCGGTATTCGGGAGTTGCATAATCTCATAGTCAGAGGAATATGTATAAGTCATGAAGAAAGCAATAGCAATAAAACTTAACGCTCATTATGCTAAGCTAACGGATGGGTCTTGTCCATCACATCATTCTCCTAATGATGTGATCCCGTTCATCAAATGACAACACATGTGTACGGTTAGGAAACTTAACCATCTTTGGTTAACGAGCTAGTCTAGTAGAGGCATACTAGGGACACTGTGTTTTGTCTATGTATTCACACATGTATCAAGTTTCCGGTTAATACAATTCTAGCATGAATAATAAACATTTATCATGATATAAGGAAATATAAATAACAACTTTATTATTGCCTCTGGGGCATATTTCCTTCAGTCTCCCACTTGCACTAGAGTCAATAATCTAGTTCACATCGCCATGTGATTTAACACCAATAGTTCACATCTTTATGTGATTAACACCCATAGTTCACATCATGTCTTGTGACCAACACCCAAAGGGTTTACTAGAGTCAGTAATCTAGTTCACATTGCTATGTGATTAACACCCAAAGAGTACTAAGGTGTGATCATGTTTTGCTTGTGAGAGAAGTTTAGTCAATGGGTCTGCCACATTCAGATCCGTATGTATTTTGCAAATTTCTATGTTTACAATGCTCTGCATGGAGCTACTCTAGCTAATTGCTCCCACGTTCAATACGTATCTAGATTGAGACTTAGAGTCATCTAGATCAGTGTCAAAGCTTGCATCGACGTAACTCTTTACGACGAACTCTTCATTACCTCCATAACCGAGAAACATTTCCTTAGTCCTCTAAGGATAATTTTGACCGATGTCTAGTTATCTACTCCTGGATCACTATTGTACCCCCTTGACAAACTCATGGCAAGGTACAAAATTGGTTTGGTACAGAGCACGGCAT
The DNA here is from genome assembly GCA_011799875.1 of Thinopyrum elongatum. NCBI lineage: Eukaryota > Viridiplantae > Streptophyta > Magnoliopsida > Poales > Poaceae > Thinopyrum > Thinopyrum elongatum. The sequence continues at coordinate 577,038,984 of CM022301.1, forward strand.
ACTTTATAGAACCTATGGCTGAGGCATAGGGAATGACTTTCATTCTCTCTCTATCTTCTGCCGTGGTCATTCTTTGAGTCTTAGTCAACTTTATACCTTGAATACAGGCACGAACTCTTTCTTTGATTGATCCTTTTTGAACTCCTTCAAAACTTTGTCAAGGTATGTGCTTTGTGAAAGTCTTATTAAGCGTCTCAATCTATCCCTATAAATCTTGATGCTCAATACTTAAGCAGCTTCACCGAGGTCTTTTTATTGAAAAATTCTTATTCGAGTTTCCTTTTATGCTATCCAGAAATTTTATATCATTTCAATCAGCAATATGTCATCCACATATAATATCGGAAATGCTACAGAGCTCCCACTCACTTTCTTGTAAATACAGGCTTCTCCAAAAGTCAGTATAAAACCATATGCTTTGATCACACTATCAAAGCGTATATTCCAACTCCGAGATGCTTGCACCAGTCCATAAATGGATCGCTGGAGCTTGCACACTTTGTTAGCACCTTTAGGATTGACAAAACCTTCTGGTTGCATCATATACAACTCTTCTTTGAGAAATCCATTAAGGAATGCAGTTTTGACATCCGTTTGCCAGATTTCATAATCATAAAATGCGGCAATTGCTAACATGATTCGGACAGACTTAAGCATCACTACGGGTGAGAAGGTCTCATCGTAGTCAACTCCTTGAACTTGTCGAAAACCTTTTGCAACAAGTCAAGCTTTGTAGACAGTAACATTACCGTCAGCGTCAGTCTTCTTCTTGAAGATCCATTTATTCTCTATGGCTTGCCGATCATCAGGCAAGTCAACCAAAGTCCATACTTAGTTCTCATACATGGATCCCATCTCAAATTTCATGGCCTCAAGCCATTTTACGGAATCTGGGCTCATCATCGCTTCCTCATAGTTCGTAGGTTCGTCATGGTCTAGTAACATGACTTCCAGAACAGGATTACCGTACCACTCTGGTGCGGAACGTACTCTAGTTGACCTACGAGGTTCGGTAGTAACTTGATCCAAAGTTTCATGATCATCATCATTAACTTCCTCACTAATTGGTGTAGGCATCACTGGAACTGATTTCTGTGATGAATTACTTTCCAATTCGGGAGAAGGTACAATTACCTCATCAAGTTCTACTTTCCTCCCACTCACTTCTTTCGAGAGAAACTCCTTATCTAGAAAGGATCCATTCTTAGCAATGAATATCTTGCCTTCGGATCTGTGATAGAAGGTGTACCCAACAGTCTCTTTTGGGTATCCTATTAAGACGCATTTCTCTGATTTGGGTTTGAGCTTATCAGGTTGAAGCTTTTTCACGTAAGCATCGCAGCCCCAAACTTTAAGGAATGACATCTTAGGTTTCTTGCCAAACTACAGTTCATATGGTGTCGTCTCAACGTATTTAGATGGTGCCCTATTTAACGTGAAAGCAGCTGTCTCTAATGCATAACCCCAAAACGATAGTGGTAAATCGGTAAGAGACATCATAGATCACACCATATCTAATAAAGTACGGTTACGATGTTTGGACACACCATTACGCTGTGGTGTTCCAGGTGGCGTGAGTTGCGAAACTTTTCCACATTGTTTTTAAATGAAGACCAAACTCGTAACTCAAATATTCGCCTCCGCGATCAGATCGTAGAAACTTTGTTTTCTTCTTATGATGATTTTCCACTTTACTCTGAAATTCTTTGAACTTTTCAAATGTTTTAGACTTGTGTTTCAGTAAGTAGATATCCCCATATCTGCTTAAATCATCTGTGAAGGTCAGAAAATAACGATACCCGCCGCGAGCCTCAACACTCATCGGACCGCATACATCAGTATGTATTATTTCCAATAAGTCATTGGCTCGCTCCGTTGTTCCGAAGAACGGAGCTTTAGTCATCTTGCCCATGAGGCATGGTTCGCAAGTATCAAATGATTCAAAATCAAGTAATTCCAAAATCCCATCTGCATGGAGTTTCTTCATGCGCTTTACACCAATATGACCTAAACGGCAGTGCCACAAATATGTTGCACTATCATTATCAACTTTCCATCTTTTGGCATCAATATTATGAATTTGTGTATCACTACGATCGAGATTCAATAAACCATTTATATTGAGTGTATGACCATAGAAGGTTTTATTCATGTAAACAGAACAACAATTATTCTCTGACTTAAATGAATAACCGTATCGCAATAAACATGATCCAATCATATTCATGCTCAACGCAAACACCAAATAACATTTATTTAGGTCCAACACTAATCCCGAAGGTAGAGGGAGTGTGCGATGGTGATCTTATCAACCTTGGAATCACTTCCAACACACATCGTCACCTCGTCATTAACTAGTCTCTGTTCATTTTGCAACTCCTGTTTTGAGTTACTAATGTTAGCAACTGAACCGGTATCAAATACCCAGGGGCTACTATGAACACTAGTAAAATACACATCAATAACATGTATATCAAATATACCTTTGTTCACTTTGCCATCCTTCTTATCCGCCAAGTATTTGGGGCAGTTTCGCTTCCAGTGACCATTTGCAGTAGAAGCACTTAGTTTCAGGCTTAGGTCCAGACTTGGGTTTCTTCCCGGGAGTAGCAACTTGCTTGCTATTCTTCTTGAAGTTCCATTTCTTGCCCTCGCCCTTTTTCTTGAAACTAGTGGTCTTGTCAACCATCAACACTTGATGCAATTTCTTGATTTCTACCTTCGCCGATTTCAGCATCGCGAAGAGCTTGGGAATCGTTTTCGTCATCCCTTGCATATTATAGTTCATCACGAAGTTCTAGTAACTTGGTGATAGCGACTAGAGAAATCTGTCAATCACTATCTTATCTGAAAGATTAACTCCCACTTGATTCAAGCGATTGTAGTACCCAGACATTCTGAGCACAAGCTCACTAGCTGAGCTATTCTCCTCCATCTTGTAGGAAAAGTACTTGTCAGAGGTCTCATACCTCTTGACACGGGCATGAGTCTGAAACACTGTTCAAGATATCTTCCGATATTCCGATAAATCGGCCGATTTATCGCTTATCCGTGTGTGACCGATAAGATAAATCGGCCGATAAATCAGCCGATATGCCGATAAACTAGCCGATTTACCCCTTATCTTGGGTCGACCGATAAGTTCCCGATAAGCGATATCCCCAACATTGGTCTGAAATACCAATTTCATCTCTATGGAACATCTCATATGCTCCATGGCATTCATAACGTTTTTGAAGTCCCGGTTCTAAGCCGTAAAGCATGGTGCACTAAACTATCAAGTAGTCATCATATCGAGCTTGCCAAATGTTCATAATGTCTGCATCTACTCCTGCAATAGGTCTGTCACCTAGCGGTGCATCAAGGACATAATTCTTCTATGCAGCAACGAGGATATTCCTCAGATCACGGACCCAGTCCGCATCATTGGTACTATCATCTTTCAACTTAGTTTCCTCTAGGAACATATCAAAAATAAAACAAGGGAGCTATACGTGAGCTATTGATCTACAACATAATTTTCAAATACTACCAGAACTAAGTTCATGATAAATTAAGTTCAATTAATCATATTACTTAAGAACTCCCACTTAGATAGACATCCCTCTAGTCATCTAAATGATCACGTGATCCATATCAACTAAACCATGTCCGATCATCACGTGAGATGGAGTAGTTTTCAATGGTGAACATCTCTATGTTGATGATATCTACTATATGATTCATGTTCGACCTTTCGGTCTCAGTGTTCCGAGGCCATATCTGCATATGCTAGGCTCGTCAAGTTTAACCCGAGTATTCTGCACGTGCAAAACTGGATTGCACCCGTTGCATGTGAACGTAGAGCTTATCACACCCAATCATCACGTGGTGTCTCGGCACCACGAACTGTCGCAACGGTGCATACTCAGGGAGAACACTTATACCTTGAAATTTAGTGAGGGATCATCTTATAATGCTACCGCCGTACTAAGCAAAATAAGATGTATAAAAGATAGACATCACATGCAATCAAAATATGTGACATGATATGGCCATCATCATATGACTTTGATCTCCATCTCCAAAGCATCATCATGATTTCCATCGTCACCGGCTTGACACCTTGATCTCCATCATAGCGTCGTTGTCGTCTCGCCAACTATTGCTTCTACGACTATCGCTACCGCATAGTGATAAAGTAAAGCAATTACATGGCGATTGCATTTAATACAATAAAGCGACAACCATAAGGCTCCTGCCAGTTGCCGATAACTTTTACAAAACATGATCACCTCATACAATAACGTATATCACATCATGTCTTGACCATATCACATCACAGCATGCCCTGCAAAAACAAGTTAGACGTCCTCTACTTTGTTGTTGCAAGTTTTACGTGGCTGCTACGGGCTTCTAGCAAGAACCATTCTTACCTACGCATCAAAACCACAATGATTTTTCGTCAAGTGTGCTGTTTTAACCTTCAACACGGACCGGCCGTAGTCAAACTTGATTCAACTAAAGTTGGAGAAACAGACACCCGCTACCCACCTGTGTGCAAAGCACGTCGGTAGAACCAGTCTCATGAACGCGGTCATGTAATGTCGGTCCGGGCCGCTTCATCCAACAATACCGCCGAATCAAAGTAAGACGTTGGTGGTAAGCAGTATGACTATTATCGCCCACAACTCTTTGTGCTCTACTCGTGCATATCATCTACGCATAGACCTGGCTTGGATTCCACTATTGGGGAACCTAGCACGCAATTTCAAAAAAATTCCTACGCTCACGCAAGATCAATCTAGGAGATGCATAGCAATGAGAGGGGGAGAGTGTGTCCATGTACCCTCATAGACCGAAAGCGGAAGCGTTAGCTTAACGCGGTTGATGTAGTCGAACGTCTTCGCGATCCAACTGATCAAGCACCGAACGTACGGCACCTCCGAGTTCTGCACACGTTCAGCTCGATGACGTCCCTCGAACTCTTGATCCAGCAAAGTGTCGAGGGAGAGTTTCGTCAGCACGACGGTGTGCTGACGGTGATGGTGATGTGATCCGCGCAGGGCTTCGCCTGAGCACTACGACTCTATGATCGGAGGAGTAAACTGTGGAGGGGGGCACCGCACATGGCTAAGAGAATATCTGTTGTGTTCTAGGGTGCCCCCCTGCCCCCGTATATAAAGGAGGGGAGGAGGAGGCCGGCCACCAAAGGGGGCGCGCCATGGGGAGGAGTCCTACTAGGACTCCACTCCTAGTAGGATTCGCCCCCCCCCCCACTTTTCCTTTCTCCGAAGGTGGAAAGAGGGAAGGAGAGGGAGAGGGAGAAGGAAAGGGGGGCGCCATCGTCTTCCCCAGTCCAATTCGGCCTCCTCCCTTGTGGGGGGCGCACCAGCCCCTTGTGGGCTGGTTAGCCTCCCTCCTATGGCCCATATGGCCCATATCTTCCACCGGGGGGTTCCGGTATCCCATCCGGAACTCCGGTATGTACCTGATACACTCCGGAACCATTCCGGTGTCCGAATACTACCTTCCAATATATCAATCTTTACCTCTCAACCATTTCGAGACTCCTCGTCATGTCCGTGATCTCATTCGGGACTCCGAACAATCTTTGGTCACCAAAACACATAACTCATAATACAAATCGTCATCGAACGTTAAGCGTGCGGACTCTACGGTTTCGAGAATTATGTAGACATGACCGAGACATATCTCTGATCAATAACCAATAGCGGAACCTGGATGCTCATATTGGCTCCAACATATTCTATGAAGATCTTTATCGGTCAAACCGCACAACAACTTACGTCATTCCCTTTGTCATCGGTATGTTACTTGCCGAGATTCGATCGTCGGTATCATTATACCTAGTTCAATCTCATTACCGGCAAGTCTCTTTACTCATTCCGTAATGCATCATCCCGTAACTAACTCATTAGTCACATTACTTGCAAGGCTTATAGTGATGTGCATTACCGAAAGGGCCCAGAGATACCTCTCCGATACTCGGAGTGACAAATCCTAATCTCGATCTATGCCAACCCAAAAAACACCTTCGGAGACACCCATAGAGTATCTTTATAATCACCCACTTATGTTGTGATGTTTGATATCACACAAGGTGTTCCTCCGGTATTCGGGAGTTGCATAATCTCATAGTCACAGGAATATGTATAAGTCATGAAGAAAGCAATAGCAATAAAACTTAACGATCATTATGCTAAGCTAACGGATGGGTCTTGTCCATCACATCATTCTCCTAATGATGTGATCCCGTTCATCAAATGATAACACATGTCTATGGTTAGGAAACTTAACCATCTTTGATTAACGAGCTAGTCTAGTAGAGGCATACTAGGGACACTGTGTTTTGTCATTGTATTCACACATGTATCAAGTTTCCGGTTAATACAATTCTAGCATGAATAATAAACATTTATCATGATATAAAGAAATATAAATAACAACTTTATTATTGCCTCTAGGGCATATTTCCTTCACATTAGTCATAAAGAACTCACATACTTATTGTAAAAATTTATTAGTTATCGAAACAAAGTACTACACGCATGCTCCTAGGGGGATAGATTGGTAGGAAAAGACCATCGCTCGTCCCCGACCACCACTCATAAGGAAGACAATCAAAAAATAAATCATGCTCCGACTTCATCACATAACGGTTCACCATACGTGCATCCTACGGGAATCACAATCTTTAACACAAGTATTTCTACCAATCCACAATTACTCACTAGCATGACTCTAATATCACCATCTTCATATCGCAAAACAAATGCTAGGAATCAAACTTCTCATAGTATTCAATGCTCTTTATATGAAAGTTTTTATTATATCCCTCTTGGATGCTGATGTCTGCTAGAACTACGTCGGTATTTCCCCAAAGAGGAAGGGATGATGCAGCACAGCAACAGTAGGTATTTCCCTCAGTGATGAGACCAAGGTTATCGAACTAGTAGGAGAACCAAGCAACACTACGTAAACAACGCCTGCACACAAATAACAAATACTCGCAACCCGACGTGTTAAAGGGGTTGTCAATCCCTTTCGGGTAAAGGCGCCAGAAATTGGCAAAAGAATGGGGTAAAGTTGTAATAGATTGGATAAATAGATCGCAAAGCAAATAAAGTGCAGCAAGGTATTTTTGTATTTTTGGTTTAATAGATCTGAAAATAACAGCAAATAAAAATAGATCGCAAAGGCAAATATAATAAAGAAGAGACCCGGGGGCCGTAGATTTCACTAGTGGCTTCTCTCGAGAAAAATAGCAAACGGTGGGTGAACGAATTACTGTTGGGCAATTGATAAAACTTCAAATAATCATGACGATATCCAAGCAATGATCATTATATAGGCATCACGTCCAAGATTAGTAGACCGACTCCTGCCTGCATCTACTACTATTACTCCACACATCGACCGCTATCCAGCATGCATCTAGTGTATTAAGTTCATGAAAAATGGAGTAATGCAATAAGAACGATGACATGATGTAGACCAGATCTATTTATGTAGAAATAGACCCCATCTTGTTGTCCTTAATAGCAACGATACATACGTGTTGGTTCCCCTTCTGTCACTGGGATCAAGCACCATAAGATCGAACCCATCACAAAGCACCTCTTCCCATTGCAAGATAAATAGATCAAGTTGGCCAAAAAAAACCCAAATATCAGAGAAGAAATACGAGGCTATAAGTAATCGTGCATATAAGAGATCAAAGAAGACTCAAATAACTTTCATGGATAAAAAGATAGATCTGATCATAAACTCAAAGTTCATCGGATCCCAACAAACCCACCGCAAAAAGAGTTACATCATATGGATCTCCAAGAGACCATTGTATTGAGAATCAAAAGAGAGAGAGGAAGCCATCTAGCTACTAACTACGGACCCGTAGGTCTATGACGAACTACTCACGCATCATCGGAGAGGCACCAATGGACATGATGAACCCCTCCGTGATGGTGTCTAGATTGGATCTGGTGGTTCTGGAACTTGCGGCGGCTGGAATTGATTTTCGTCGACTCCCCTAGGGTTTCTGGAATATTGGGGTATTTATAGAGCAAAGAGGCGGTGTGGGAGGCCACCGAGGTGGGCACAACCCACCTGGGCGTGCCTGGGCCTCCAGGCGTGCCCTGGTGGGTTGTGCCCCCCTCGGGGCACCCCCTAGGTGCTTCTCCGGCGCACTAGATGTCTTCCTGTCCATAAAAAATCCATAAAAAGTTTCGCTGCGTTTGGACTCCGTTTGGTATTGATTTCCTGCGATGTAAAAAACATGCAGAAAACAGCAACTGACACTGGGCACTATGTCAATAGGTTAGTACCAAAAAATGATATAAAATGATTGTAAAACATCCAAGAATGATAATATAATAGCATGGAACAATCAAAAATTATAGATACGTTGGAGACGTATCAGCATCCCCAAGCTTAATTCCTGCTCGTCCTCGAGTAGGTAAATGATAAAAATAGAATTTTTGATGTGGAATGCTGCCTAACATATTCATCACATAATGTTTTCTTTGTAGCATGGACATTTGGACTTTTATATGGTTCAAAGTAATAGTCTAGTTTTGACATGATAATTTAAATAGTCAAGCATATCAACAAGCAACCATGTCTTTCAAAATATCAACACTAAAATAAGTTATCCCTAGCCCATCATGCTCAATCATTGATCCATTCATGAAACACACTCGCATATTAGCTACACCCAATGCTCAAGTACGATCATAGTGCCCCTTAGTTGGTGCTTTATAAGATAAGATGGAGACTCAAATTAAAATTAAAAATTGCATAAAGTAAAAGAAAGGCCCTTCACGGGGGGAAGTAGGGATTGGTAGAGGTGCCAGAGCTCAAAGCAAAAAAGATAGATAAAAACATTTTGGGAGGCATGCTTTTCCTGTCAACGAGAACGATCGAGTAATTCCCAATACTTTCCATGCTAGATATATCATAGGCGGTTCCCAAATAGAAACTAAAATTTATTCCTTTTTCAACCATACTTTCACTTTCCATGGCTAGCCGTATCCACGGGTGCCTTCCATACCAACACTTTCCAAGGAATTTATTATTTGAGAACATAAAGTAAATTCATTTTTCATTTCGGGACTGGGCATCGCTAATACCTTTGCCTTACTCTCATGCAATGACAAGTGAATAAACACTCATCGTGAGAATAACATATCTAGCATGGAAATATATTGGCCACCCCCTACCGTTTCATGAGCGGTACGAGCACACAAAAGAGAAATTTATTTTGAAAATTAGAGATGGCACATACAAATTTTCTTAGAACGGCAAAAGAATACCGCATATAGGTAGGTATGGTGGACTCATGTGGCAAAACTGGTTTAAAGGATTTTGGATGCACAAGTAGTGATCATACTTAGTGCAAAATGAAGGCTAGCAAAAGATTGGGAAGCGACCAACCAAGAAACGAATAATCTCATAAGCGAGCATTAAGCATAATTAACACCGAATAATGCACCACAAGTAGGATGTAATTTCATTGCACAACTATTGACTTTCAGGCTTGCATAGGGAATCACAAACCTTAACACCAACATTCTTACTAAAGCATAATTACTCATCAACATGACTCACATATCACATCATCATATCTCAAAACTATTACAAGGAATCAAGTTTATTTTGTCCAATGATCTTCATGAAAGTTTTTATTATATCTTTCTTGGATATCTATCACTTTGGGACTAATTTTCATATGTTGCTTTTCATAAGCTCAAACAAATATAAGTGAAGATCATGAGCATAATATTTCTTTCTCTCAAATTAATTTAAGTGAAGCAAGAGAGAATTTCTTAAAAAATTTACTAACTCTCAAATAAATCTAAGTGAAGAAAGAGAGCATTTCTTCAAAAATACTAAAGCACACCGTGCTCAAAAAAGATATAAGTGAAGCACTAGAGCAATTCCATAGCTCATAAAGATTTAAGTGAAGCATAGAGAGCAATTCTAACAAGTCATGGCATAATTTTGGCTCTCTCAAATAGGTGTGTCCAGCAAGGATTCAAGACTTAAAACAAAAAGCAAAACAAGCAAAGACTCAAATCATACAAGACGCTCCAAGCAAAACTCATAGTATGTGACTAATAAAAATATAGTTCCAAGTAAGATACCGATGGTCGTTAGAAGAAAGAGGGGATGCCACTCGGGCATCCCCAAGCTTAGTTGCTTGCTTCTATTTGGATAATAGCTTGGGATGCCATGGGCATCCCCAAGCTTAGGCTCTTCTTACTCCTTATTCCTTCATCCATCGTAACATCACCCAAAACTTGAAAACTTCAATCACACAAAACTCAACAAAACCTTCATGAGATCCGTTAGTATAAGAAAGCAAATCACTACTATAAGTACTGTAGAAAACCAATTCATATTTTATTCTTGCATTATATCTACAGTATTCCAACTTTTCTATGGCAAAAACCCTTCAAAGAAAACCATAGAATCATCAAAACAAGCACACAACTCAAAGAAAACAGAATCTGTCAAAAACAGAATAGTCTGTAGCAATCTGGATATTTCGAATACTTCTAAAATTAGGACCACCTGAACAATTTGTATATTAATCTTCTACAAAAATAATTGGTATTTTATCACGCTTCTGTTAAAAACGAGACTTATTTTCGTGAGCGCAAAAGTTTTTGTTTTTCAGCATGATCAAATCAACTATCACCCAACATGATCCCAAAGGCTTTGCTTGGCACAAACACTAATTGAAACACAAAAAACACAATAATAACAGTAGCATAATTGTGCAAACACTCAAGAATAGAAAGCAAAAGACAAAAATAAATTTTATTCATTGGGTTGCCTCCCAATAAGCGCTATCGTTTTACGCCCCAAGCTACGCATAAGATTTTATTGATGCTCACATGAAAGATAATAATGAAAACACAAACAGAGCATCGTAAAATATGTGACACGCATATTTAAGTCTAACATATTTCTGATGCATATGGATTTTATAGGAAAACAAATTAGCAAGACAAGCAAGATCTAGCATATGCTTGGAAGAAAACAATAGCAATCTCAACATGAAGAGAGGTAATTTAGTAACATGAGAATTTCTACAACCATATTTCCCTCTCTCATAATAATTACATGTGGGATCATATTGAAATTCAACAATATAGCTATCACATAACATATTCTCTACATGATCCACATGCATGCAAAGTTGACACTCTTCCAAAATAGTGGGATTATCATCAAATAAAGTCATGACCTCTCCAAGCCCACTTTTATCAAAAAATTCATAAGATTGAACACTCTCCAAATATGTGGGATTATTTTTACCTAAAGTTGTCACTCTTCCAAACCCACTTTCAATATTATTGCAAACATTATTATCAAGAACATATTCATCATGAGTCTTAAATAAATTTTCAAGATCATAAGAAGAATCACCCCAATCATGATCATTGCAATATGTAGTGGACATATCAAAATTAGCATCCCCAAGCTTGGGGTTTTCCATATTATTAGCACAATTGACATTAATAGAATTTATAATAACATCATTGCAATCATGCTTTTCATTCAAGGGGCTATCATGAACCACTTTATAAATTCCTTCATTTAACACTTCATCACAATTTTCAGATTCATAAATCTCAAGCAAAACTTCATAAAGATAATCTAGTGAACTCAATTCACTAGCAATTGTTTCATCATAATTGGATCTTTTGAAAAGATTATCAAGTGGATGAGGATCCATAACAATAGAATTTTAGCAAGCGAAGATGCAAGCAAATAGAAGGCACATGGCAACACAAGCAAACATGAGATCTGACGAGAAAACAACGAACGAAAAAGAGGGCGAATAAAACGGCAAATGTTTGTGAAGTGGGGGAGATGAAAATGAGAGGCAAATGGCAAATAATGTACATTGCGAGGAGATGAGATTTGCGATTAGGAACCTATTAGATGTTGATGATGTCTCCCCGGCAATGGCGCCAGAAAGTCGCACGTTGACGGGAGACTATCTTGACTTGATCCTCCCCTTCAACGGCGCCAGAAATTCCTTTTGATATCTGCTAGAACTACGTCGGTATTTCCCCAAAGAGAAAGGGATGATGCAGCACAGCAACGGTAGGTATTTCCTTCAGTGATGAGACCAAGGTTATCGAACCAGTAGGAGAACCAAGCAACACTATGTAAACAGCACCCGCACACAAATAACAAATACTCGTAACCCGACGTGTTAAAGGGGTTGTCAATCCCTTTCGGGTAACGGCGCCAGAAATTGGCAAAGACACAAGGTAAAGTTGTAATATATTGGATAAATAGATCGGAAAGCAAATAAAGTGCAGCAAGGCATTTTTGTATTTTTGGTTTAGTAGATCTGAAAATAAAAGCAAATAAAAATAGATCGCAAAGGCAAATATTATAAAGAAGAGACCCGGGGGCCATAGATATCACTAGTGGCTTCTCTCGAGAAAAATAGCAAACGGTGGGTGAACGAATTACTGTTGGGCAATTGATAAAACTTCAAATAATCATGACGATATCCAGGCAATGATCATTACATAGGCATCACGTCCAAGATTAGTAGACTGACTCCTGCCTGCATCTACTACTATTACTCCACACATCGACCGCTATCCAGCATGTATCTAGTGTATTAAGTTCATGGAAAAATTGAGTAATGCAATAAGAACGATGACATGATGTAGACAAGATCTATTTATGTAGAAATAGACCCCATCTTGTTATCCTTAATAGCAATGATACATACGTGTCGGTTCCCCTTCTGTCACTAGGATCAAGCACCGTAAGATCAAACCCATCACAAAGCACCTCTTCCCATTGCAAGATAAATAGATCAAGTTGGCCAAACAAAACCCAAATATCGGAGAAGAAATACGAGGCTATAAGCAATCATGCATATAAGAGATCAAAGAAGACTCAAATAACTTTCATGGATAAAAAGATAGATCTGATCATAAACTCAAAGTTCATCGGATCCCAATAAACACACCGCAAAAAGAATTACATCATATGGATCTCCAAGAGACCATTGTATTGAGAATCAAAAGAGAGAGAGAGGAGGCCATCTAGCTACTAACTACGGACCAGTAGGTCTACAAAGTACTACTCATGCATCATCGGAGAGGCACCAATGGACATGATGAACCCCTCCGTGATGGTGTATAGATTGGATCTGGTGGTTTTGGAACTTGCGGCGGCTGGAATTGATTTTCGTCGACTCCCCTAGGGTTTCTGGAATATTGGGGTATTTATAGATTAAAGAGGCGGTACGGGAGGCCACCGAGTTGGGCACAACCCACTTGGGCGCGCTTGGGCCTCCAGGCGCGCCCTGGTGGGTTGTGCCCCCCTCGTGGCACCCCCCAGGTGCTTCTCCGGCCCACTGGATGTCTTCCTGTCCATAAAAATTCCACAAAAAGTTTCGCTGCGTTTGGACTCCGTTTGGTATTGATTTCCTGCGATGTAAAACACATGCAGAAAACAGCAACTGGCACTGGGCACTCTGTCAATAGGTTAGTACCAAAAAATGATATAAAATGACTATAAAATGATTGTAAAACATCCAAGAATGATAATATAATAGCATGGAACAATCAAAAATTATAGATACGTTGGAGACGTATCAGATGCCCATCATAGTAGGACTAAATTCATAACCTAAGCAAATTACCATGCTGTTTAGAGACTCTCAAAATAATATAAGTGAAGCATTAGAGTTCATAAATTTCTATAAAATAAAGTCACCGCCGTGCTCTAAAAAGATATAAGTAAAGCACTAGAGCAAATTGCCTAGCTCAAAAGATATAAGTGAAGCACATAGAGTATTCTAATAAATTTATGATTAATGTGTGTCCCTCTCAAAAGGTGTGTACATAAAGGATGATTATGGCAAACTAAAAAGCAAAGACTCATATCATACAAGATGCTCCAAGCAAAACACATATCATGTGGTGAATAAAAATTTAGCCTCAAGTAAATTTACCGATGTATTGAAGACGAAAGAGGGGATGCCATCCGGGGCATCCCCAAGCTTAGATGCTTGGTTATCCTTGAATATTACCTTGGGGTGCCTTGGGCATACCCAAGCTTAGCCTCTTGCCACTCCTTATTCCATAGTCCATCAAATATTTACCCAAAACTTGAAAACTTCACAACACAAAACTCAATAGAAAACTCATGAGATCCGTTAGTATAAGAAAATAAATCACCACTTTAGGTACTGTTGTGAACTCATTCTTTATTTATATTGGTGTAATATCTACTGTATTCCAACTTATCCATGGTTCATACCCACCAATACTACCCATAGAGTCATCAAAATAAGTAAACAACACACAGAAAACAGAATCTGTCAAAAACAGAACAGTCTGTGAAGATCGGAATATTACCCATACTTCTTTAACTCTAAAACTTCTGAAAAATTGGAAAACCTGGGCAATTTGTATATCAATCTTGTGTAACAAATTCAGAATTTTTCGTCCCTTCTGTGAATTATTAAAATTCTGCAACTGGACGCAAAAGTTTCTGTTTTTCAGCAAAATCAAATCAACTATCACCATAGACCATCCCAAAGGTCTTACTCAGATCAAAAACTAATTAAAACACCAAAATACAATTACTACAGAGTTAATAATGTGTATTTATTCAATAATAGAACCAAAAACAGAAAAATAAAATTGGGTTGCCTCCCAACAAGCGCTATTGTTTAACGCCACTAGCTAGGGATAAAACATAGATCTAGGTATTGTCATCTTTGGTATTAAATCCATAAGTAGCTCTCATAATAGATTCATATGGCAACTTAATTTTCTTTCTTGGAAAGTGTTCCATGCCCTTCCTTAACGGAAATTAAAATCTAATGTTTCCTTCTTTCACATAAATAATTGCACCAATCGTTCTAAGGAAAGGTCTACCAAGAATAATAGGACATGCAGGATTGCAATCTATATCAAGAACAATGAAATCTACGGGCACATAATTCCTATTTGCAACAATAAGAACATCATTAATCCTTCCCATAGGTTTCTTAATAGTGGAATATGCTAGATGCAAATTCAAAGAACAATCATCAAATTCACGGAAACCTAACACATCACATAAAGTTTTTGGAATCGTGGAAACGCTAGCACCCAAATAACACAAAGGATGGCACTCATAATCCTTAATTTTAATCTTAATAGTAGTTTCCCTCTCATAATAAAGCTTTCAAAAGATTTCATCATAGCGTCAACGATATGTTTCGTAAAAGCTTTATTTTGATTGTAAGCATGAGGGGAATTTAACATGGATTGCAACAAGGAAATACAATCTATCAAAGAACAATTATCATAATTAAAGTCCTTGAAATCTAAAAGAGTTGGTTCATCACTACTTAATGTTCTAACCTCTTCAATCCCACTTTTATCAATTTTTTTATTAAGATCTTTAAACTCCGAATCATTGGGACGCCTTCTAGCTAAAGTTGACTCATCTCCATTCCCATATTTATCAAGATTTATATTAGAAAACAGAGATTCAATAAGATTCACACCGATCACTTTAAGATCTTCATCATTATTCTCACAAGAAATCAAAGAACACGCTTTTACAAGCCAATCTCGCTTAGCACGCATCCTAGCGGTTCTTTCTTTACACTCATCAATAGAAATTTTAATAGCTTTCAGAGATTCATTAATATCAAGCTTGGGTGGCATAAATCTAATTTTCAAAGAATCAATCTCAATAGAAATTCTATCAACGTTCCTAGCCAAATCATCAATCTTGAGCAATTTTTCTTCAACCATAGCATTGAAAACTTTTGGAGAATTAATGAAATCTTTAAAATTGTTCTCAAGATCAGGGTGTATTTTATTATAATTTCCATAAGAATTATTGTAGGAATTACCATAATTATTAGAGGAATTACTAGGAAAAGGCCTAGGGTTGAAATTCCCTCTATATGCGTTATTACTAAAATTGATCCTACCAACAAAATTCACATCCATAGATTCACTATTGTTCTCAATCAAAGTGGACAAAGGCATATCATTAGGATCAATAGGAACACTCTTATTAGCAATCAATTTCATAAGTTCATCCATCTTTCCACTCAAAGTATTAATTTCTTCAATCGCATGCACTTTTTTACTAGTGGAAGATCTTTTGGTATGCCATTGAGAGTAATTTGCCATAATATTATCTAAGAGTTTAGTAGCTTCTCCTAATGTGATTTCCATAAAAGTACCTCCCGCGGCGGAATCCAAAAGATTTCTAGATGCAAAATTCAATCCCGCATAAATTTTTTGTATGATCATGCATAAACTTAAGCCATGAGTAGGGCAATTTCTTATCATCAATTTCATCCTCTCCCAAGATTGTGCAACAAGTTCATGATCAAGTTGCTTAAAATTCATTATATCGTTCCAAAGGGAGATGATCTTTGCGCGAGGAAAATACTTGACAATAAAAGCATCTTTACACCTGTTCCATGAATCAATACTATTTTTAGGCAAAGATGAAAACCAAGTTTTAGCATGATCTCCTAGTGAGAATGGAAATAGCATTAATTTAATAATATCATTGTCCATATCTTCTTTCTTTTGCATATCACGCAACTCAACGAAAGTATTTAGATGTGATGCGGCATCTTCACTAGGAAGGCCAGAAAATTGATCTTTCATAACAAGATTCAACAAAGCGGCATTAATTTCATAAGATTCCGCATTAGTGGCGAGAGCAATCGGAGTACTAATAAAATCATTATTATTAGTGTTGGAAAAGTCACACAACTTGGTATTTTCTTGCGAAATCGTGACAAAGTAAGAAATCTAGCACACGAGCAACCAAAAAGCAAACGAAAAGACGAACGGAAGAAGGGCGAATAAAAAGGAAAATATTTTTGTGAGAGGAAAACGAGAGGCAAATGGTGAATAATGTAATGCAAGAGATGAGAGTTTATGGTGGGTACTTGGTAGGCTTGATGTAGAACCTCCCCGGCAACGATGCCAGAAATTCTTCCTGCTACTTCTTGAGCTTGCGTTGGTTTTTCCCTTGAAGAGGAAAGGGTGATGCAGCAAACACTACTGGAATCAGGGAATTTTCCATCAGCCAGTTCTTTGTCGTCTCCTAGCGGACGGCAAAGATATTATTTGCCATTAGCCTGTTCTTTGCCGTCAGCTAGCAGACGGCAAAGCGATGGGGTGGGGTCCAGTGGAGGCCGCCGCGTGGGGCCTGGCCCATCACCCCTCTTTGCCGTCCGCTAGCTTACTGCAAAGTTTCTTTGCCGTCCGCTAGCAGACGGCAAAGTAGCCACTACCTAACGGGCCGTTACTCACCCGCCCCCTCCTCTCTCTCTCTTCTCTCTCTCTCTCTCTCGCTCTCCCCAACCGCACCCCGCCGCCGCCCCAGACCGCACCCCACCGCCCCGTCCTGCCGCTCCAACCCCACGCCGCCCCCCCCCTGACTGCACCCCGCCGCCGCCCTCGACCCCGAACGCATGCCGCCACCGCCCCCGACCGCACCCTGCCACCTCCCCCGACCCCACGCCACCCCGCACCGCACACCATCGCCGCCCCCCACCCACGCCGCCCCCGACCGCACCCCGCTGCCGCCCCCGATGCCTCTCCGCTCCGGCACGCCACCCCGGCCCCCTGACGACCAGACGCTCCATCCCGCCGCCCGCCCACCCTCCTCCCCCCCGACGCCCCGGCCCGCCGGCGTCGGCCTCCTCCACCAACGCCGGCCTCCACCTCCCCCACTCCGGTGAGCCCCCTCCCCCTCTCTTTTTTTTAATTTTTCTCTGTTAATTGTAGTTAGTTTACTTAGTGTAGTTAGAGTAGTTTAGTTAGTGTAGTTTAGTTGGTGTAGTTAGTGTAGTGTAGTGTAGTTTAGTTAGTGTAGTTTGGTTAGTTAGTGTACTGTAGTTTAGTTAGTGTAGTGTAGTTTAGTTAGTTTAGTTAATCTAGTTTAGTTGTAGTTAGTTAGTGCTCTATTTTAGTGTAGTTTAGTTAGTGTTCGAGGGTCGCCGAGGGGTCGAGGGTCAGGACAGAGGGTCGAGGATTGCCGGTCGCCGAGGGGATAGATGGTGGAGCCAATGGGTCCCGCCGGTCCCGGCGCCGTCGTCCAGGCCGAGAATCCCCCGGTCCGAGTGCTGACCAGTCGACATACCTGAGGGCGCCCGAGGACGAGCGGGTTAGGGGGTTCCTCGCCGTCGATGGAACCCTAAATGACGGCTATTTAGGTTACGAAGTGTCAATGCGCGAGATACATGTGGCGGTCGGCGTCGAACACTACATCCACGTCCTGCAAGTGACACCGGCGCCCGGCCTCCGGCAGCAACAGTTCTCGGGGCCGATGGACGTCAAACGCCTTTGCGAATTTGTCTTGCAGCCTCTGCGATGAGGATTAAAAGCTAAGTGTTGAAACTTGAAACACCCAAACTGACTCATGATAAAAAATCAAAGCGTAGAAAGAGAAACCAAAGACGGAACAATACGTAGTGAGAGGTTGTGCAACTAGGATGATATTCTATAACATCTTTTTTTAACGAATTTGAGAGGATGATGGTGAAGAACTCGAAAGCCATTGGTGTATTTCGACTTCTTCGCCATCATCCTATCCAATTCATTAAAAGGTACAAAAAATCATCCTAGTTGCACAACCTCTCACTATGTACTATTTCGTCTTTCATTTCTCTTTCTACGCCCTGATTTTTTGTCAGTTTGGTTGTTTGAAGTTTCAAAACTTGGCTTTTAATCCTCATCGCCGAGGGGTCGAGTGTCGCCGAGGGGTCGAGGGTCGCCGAGGGGTTGAGGGGTCGAGGAGTCGAGGGGCGAGGGGTCGATGGTCGAGGATCTTCCGATCCGATTGCTGACCGACTGGTGTCGTAGCTTAAGATGAGGACGTCCCCGAGCTAAAGATCATGAGCGTGGGTGAACTGCTTCCATCCGTGCGCGAAGAACGGATGGAAGCAGTTCGCTCGCACTGATCACCTTCAGCTCGGGCACGTCCGCATCTTAAGCTATGACAACAAGGATCATGGAGGAGGAGAGGGCACGAAGAGGGACCGGCAGGCGGAGGAGAAGCAGTGGCAGTTGGAGGAGAAGACGACACGGAGAGGGACAGGCAGGCGGAGGATTAGCTGCTCTTCAGAGTGAGAGAGATAGAACCCAGGCGCTTCTGGTGGAGAGGGACCGGTAGGCAGAGGAGAAGGAGCGGGAGTTGGAGGAGAAGATGCCAAGGATGATGGAGGAGGAGAGGGCACGGAATGACATGCAGAACAGGGCCATGTACGAGCTCCTCGTGGTAAGTTTCTTCTGCATATTAGCCAAATCATTAACGTAATGTTCGTTTCATTACTAACTAGTATGACTAACCCATCAAAACCAAATGTGCAGTCTGTGTGCTAGAAGGCCGGTCAGACCCCTCTGCCAATACCAGAGATCGCTCCGGGGACCACGGTGAGTTTAATTTGAATGGTCATTAGTTACTAGTATTAACATTTGAGTGTCGTCATGCTAACGAGACATTGCAAATGATCTTTGGTACAGCGTACCTCCAGACAAGCATCACACGATCCTTCTCCAGGTGGTACCGGCACGAGCCACGCCGGTGCTTCACCTCCGTGATGACGGTATGTTTTCTCTAGTGTTTTGCTTAACAAATGCATAATGACCAAGACTTAGCTTTATTTCCTCCAATATGCCTACCATAATGACCTAGACTTAGCTTATTTTCTCCAAAATGACATAATTAGCTTACTTAGCTCCAAAATGATCCATTTTACCTTAGTTAGCTCTAAAATGATCTATACTTAGCTTTGTTTCCTCCAAAATGACCTAAGTTATCTCTAATATGCTTAGTTACCTAGGTTTGCTCAATAATGACATACACTTAGCTTACTTATGTCAAAAATGGCATAATTAGCTTACTTAGGTTTGAAATGGCATAACAACCTTGGTAACCTCATATATGTCACATACTTAGCTTATTTTCCTCGAAAATGACATAATAAGCTTAATTAGCTCCAAAATGATCAATTTTACCTAAGTTTGCTCCAAATTGACCTAAGTTAGCTCTAATATGCATAGTTACCTAGGTTAGCTCAATAAATACGTATACTTAGCTTACTTATGTTCAAAATGGCATAATATGCTTAGTTAACTAAAAAATGGCATAATTACCTAGGTTAGCTCAATAATGATCCAGTTTACCTAAGTTAGCTCCAAAATGATCCATTTTACCTAGGTTAGCTCCAAAATGATTCACTTTACCTATGTTAGCTCCAAAACGATCCATTTTACCTAAGTTAGTTTCAAAATGATCCGTTTTAGCTAGGTTAGCTCCAAAATGATCCATTTTAGCTAGGTTAGCTCATAAATGATCCATTTTACTTAGGTTAGCTCATAAATGTCATTTTTACATAGGTTATCTCCAAAATGACCCATTTTAGCTAATTTAGCTCCAAAATGATCCATTTTGCCAAAGTTAGCTCATAAATGTCATTTTTACCTAAGTTAGCTCATAAATGTCATATACTTCTTATTCTTCTTCTTCATTTTCTTCTTCTTCTTCTTCTTCTTCATTTTCTTCTTCTTCTTCTTCTTCTTCTTCTTCTTCTTCTAAGTTTTTTGTTTCCCATTTTGCAGATTTCATTAACTTCACGGAAGCTTTGCATTGACGGAGGGCTTGTTTCACCTTTCTGTTTTCATTTTCGAACAATGTGAAACTTGCATTGTGGAACTTGTAATATGTATATATGGATGAATTATGTACGTTGAACTTGCTATGTTTGCTAAGTATAGGTATATATGGATGAACTATGTATGTTGAACTTGCTATGTTTGCTGTCTATGTGTTTGGTGTGAAATATATATATGTTTGCTGTGAAATATCATATATTTGCTGTGAAAATGGTTGGATATAAGAAAAAACCGAACAAAAAGAGGCAATGCAGCCTCTTTGCCATCTGCCACCGACGGCAAAGAGGCCTTTGCCATCTGCCACAGACGGCAAAGAGGCCACGTGGCTGCAACCTGTGCAATCTGGGAGCTATACCATTTGGTTACTTTGCCGTCTGTGGCAGATGGCAAAGGATGTGGGGGTTTGTCGTCCGCTATCGGACGGCAAAGGCTGCTGTTAGCCACCGAACGAGGCTAACGCCTGTTATTTACCATCCACATCCTTTGCTGTCTGCCACCGACGACAAAGGTTCTTTGCCGTCCGCTTTGAGTAAGCAGACGGCAAAGAACCTGTTTACCGTAGCTTTCTTTGCCGGGCAGCTTTTCCGTCGGTGGCAGACGGCAAAGAGGTTTGCCGTCCGCTTTTGGTTCCTTTGCCGTCTGCCATGGAAAAGGGCAAAGAAGCTGATTCCTGTAGTGAAAGTAGAGATAAGTATTTCCCTCAGTTTGAGAACCAAGGTATCAATCCAGTAGGAGGTACAGGCAAGTCTCCAATCTATGCACCTGCACAAACAATCAAACATTTGCACCCAACGCGATAAAGGGGTTGTCAATCCCTTCACGGTCAATTGCAAGGATGAGATCTGATAGAGATAGATATGAAAGATTACTAAAAGTAAAACAAAGTAAAAACAAGTAAATTGTAGCAAGGTATTTTTGGGTTTTTAGGTTTATAGATCTGAAAATATATGATGGAAAATAGACCCGGGGGCCATTGCACTAGTAGAAAACAGGGCTTTGGTCTAGGCCAGCCCAGCCCATTAGTCCTGGTTCAGTCAGGAACCGGGACACATGGGGGCATACGTCCCGGTTCGTGCGCCCAGGGGGCCGGCCGGGGCTCGTGGGGCATTGGTCCCGGTTCGTCTGGACCCGTTGGTCCCGGTTCCAGACACGAACCGGGACCAATGGGCCTCGCTCCTGGCCCGCATCCATTGGTCCCGGTTCGTGGCTGGAACCGGGACCAAAGGGTGGCCTTTAGTCCCGGTTCCAACCACGAACCGGGACCAATGTTGTGCCTATATATACCCTCGCCCGCGAGCAGAGCACTCCACTGCTCTGTTTTTTTCTGGCTGGCGAGGGGAGGGGTTTGTGGTGCTCTAGCTCACCTCCTATGCACATGAGGTGTTCAATGACATGCCCGAGCAACACTACTTAAGCTTTCTCCTCTCCAAACTCGACCTTCAAGCTCCATTTTCCTCAAATTTGTCTAGGTTTAGCGGTCCGTCACGTCCCGTCCCCGTCTTCACCGCCGTTGATCGCCCGCGCCGATCTCGTCGCCGGCATAACCGTGGTGAGCCTCTTATTCTTATCTTCTTTCTAAAAGAAAAAAATTCTTACTTGTATGATTTAGATAGATACTTGTCTAATTTTCTTACTTTTATTATTGTTTGTTATTATATAGTGCGATGGTTTTGGTATTCGCCCCCGTCAGACCTCGTCCTGTCTATGATTCGGATGTGGTATATATTATATTTTATAACTATTTGGTTCATTTATTGTTTATGACAATTATGCCGACCAACGTGACATAGATTTTTTTATCTAGGAGGTATGTGAACCGGAAATTCCAACCGACTCTATTGTCGAGAGGTTAAATTTAGTTGAAGAAGAAAACAATTACTTGAAGGAAAAATTGAAAAAAATTGAGGAGGAGAAGATGATATTGGAGTTGCATGTTGCGGATGTCGTCGATAATCACAAGATCAAGATGGATGCAATGCGCTTCAAGATTAGAAAGTATAGAAAATATGTCATTCATACCGAGGCTTGGTATCAATATGCCGTTGGATCAATTGTTACCTTGGTTGCGATTATGATCGCATTTGTTGTTGCATTGAAATGTTTTACATAGTTTCAATGTATGGTTTAATTAGATGCTCTGGAGAGCTATATGTTGTTCAATGAGAACTATGTATGTACTTTGGTTTTAATGTGATGATGAACTTCTATTAATTTGGTCACTTATCTATTCATGATGTTTTGTAATGGTTTTTTACACACTTAATTATATATAATGCACGCAGATGAACCGGCAATGGATGTACGGTGACAGACGCACCTCCGAGTACATTAAGGGCGTGCATAATTTTCTCGAAGTGGCTGAGGCAAACAAGCAGAATGGTTTTATGTGTTTGTCCATGCCCTATATGTGGGAATACGAAGTCTTACTTTGACCGGAAAATCCTTCACACCCACCTGCTTGAGAAGGGTTTCATGCCACACTATAATGTTTGGACCAGGCATGGAGAAATAGGGGTTATGATGGAAGACAGCGAAGAAGAAGAGGACGATGACAACTATGTGCCCCCTGAATATGGTGCTGCTGCAACGGGGGAAGCTGAAGATCAAGAGGAACCAGATGATGTGCCCGATGATGATCTCCGCCGGGTCATTGTTGATGCAAGGAGACAGTGCGAAAGTGAAAAGGAGAAGCTGAAATTCGATCGCATGTTAGAGGATCACCAAAAAGGGTTGTACCCCAATTGCGAAGATGGCAACACAAAGCTCGGTACCGTACTGGAATTGCTGCAGTGGAAGGCAGAGAATGCTGTGCCTGACAAAGGATTTGAGAAGCTACTGAAAATATTAAAGAAGAAGCTTCCAAAGGATAACGAATTGCCCGACAGTACATACGCAGCAAAGAAGGTCGTATGCCCTCTAGGATTGGAGGTGCAGAAGATACATGCATGCCCTAATGACTGCATCCTGTACCGCGGTGCGTACGAGGATTTGAACGCATGCCCGGTATGTGGTGCATTGCGGTATAAGATCAGACGAGATGACCCTGGTGATGTTGACGGCGAGCCTCCCAGGAAGAGGGTTCCTGCCAAGGTGATGTGGTATGCTCCTATAATACCACGGTTGAAACGTCTGTTCAGAAACAAAGAGCATGCCAAGTTGATGCGATGGCACAGAGAGGAACGTAAGAAAGACGGGAAGTTGAGAGCACCCGCTGACGGGTCGCAGTGGAGAAAAATCGACAGAAAGTACCGGGCTGAGTTTGCAGGTGACCCAAGGAACGTAAGGTTTGGTTTAAGCGTGGATGGCATTAATCCTTTCGGGGAGCAGAGCAGCAATCACAGCACCTGGCCCGTGACTCTATGTATCTATAACCTTCCTCCTTGGCTGTGCTTGAAGCGGAAGTTCATTATGATGCCAGTACTCATCCAAGGCCCTAAGCAACCCAGCAACGACATTGATGTGTACCTAAGGCCATTAGTTGAAGAACTTTTACAGCTGTGGAATGGAAACTGTGTACGTGTGTGGGATGAGCACAGACGGGAGGAATTTGACCTGCATGCGTTGCTATTTGTAACCATCAATGATTGGCCTGCTCTCAGTAACCTTTCAGGACAGACAAACAAGGGATACCACGCATGCACGCACTGTTTAGCTGACACCAAAAGTATATACCTGGACAAATGCAGGAATAATGTGTACCTGGGGCATCGTCGATTTCTTCCGACCAACCATCAATGTCGAAAGAAAGGCAAGCATTTCAAAGGCGAGGCAGATCACCGGAAGAAGCCCGCCGTGCGTATCGGTGATCACGTACTTGCTATGGTCAATGATTTACACGTAATCTTTGGAAAGGGTCCCGGCGGACTATCTGTTCCGAATGACGCTGAGGGACGCGCTCCCATGTGGAAGAAGAAATCTATATTTTGGGACCTACCCTACTGGAAAGACCTAGAGGTCCGCTCTTCAATCGACGTGATGCACATGACAAAGAACCTTTGCGTGAACCTGCTAGGCTTCTTGGGCGTCTATTTAAAGACAAAAGATACACCGGAGGCACGGGAGGACCTGCAACGTTGGCACGAAAAAGACGGCATGCCTCCAAAGCAGTATGAAGGTCCTGCCAGCTACGCTCTTACCAAAGAAGAGAAGGATATCTTCTTTGAATGCCTGCTCAGTATGAAGGTCCCGCCTGCCTTCTCGTCGAATGTAATGGGAATAATAAATATGGCAGAGAAAAAGTTCCAGAACCTAAAGTCTCATGACTGCCACGTGATTATGACGCAACTGCTTCCGGTTGCATTGAGGGGGCTTCTACCGGAAAACGTTCGATTAGCCATTGTGAAGCTATGTGCATTCCTCAATGCAATCTCTCAGAAGGTGATCGATCCAGAAATCATACCAAGGCTAAGGAGTGATGTGGCGCAATGTCTTGACAGTTTCGAGCTGGTGTTCCCACCATCCTTCTTCAATATCATGACGCACGTCCTAGTTCATCTAGTCGACGAGATTGTCGTTCTGGGCCCCGTATTTCTACATAATATGTTCCCCTTTGAGAGGTTCATGGGAGTCCTAAAGAAATATGTCCGTAACCGCGCTAGGCCAGAAGGAAGCATCTCCATGGGCCATCAAACAGAGGATGTCATTGGGTTTTGTGTTGAATTCATTCCTGACCTTAAGAAGATTGGTCTCCCTCAATCGCGGTATGAGGGGAGACTGACTGGAAAAGGCACGCTAGGAGGGGACTCAATAATATGCAGGGACGGGCATTCTTGGTCTCAAGCACACTACACAGTTCTACAGAACTCTACTTTGGTGACCCCGGATGTCGATGAACACAAGAACATTCTGCGCTCCAAACACCCGGAGCAGTGTGACGACTGGATTACATGTGAACACATCAGGACTTTCGGCAGTTGGTTGGAAACACGTCTCAGAGGTGACAACACTGTTTCTGATGAGCTGTACTCGTTGTCCAGGGGACCATCTTCGACTATATTGACTTACAAAGGATACGAGATAAATGGGAATACATTTTACACGATCGCCCAAGATCAAAAGAGCACTAACCAAAACAGCGGTGTCCGCATTGATGCAGCAACCAAGAGGGGAAAGGACACATATTATGGTTACATAGTGGACATATGGGAACTTGACTACGAACATGATTTTAAGGTCCCTTTGTTTAAGTGCAAATGGGTCAATCTGTCAGGAGGCGGGGTACAGGTAGACCCACATTATGGAATGACAACAGTGGATATGAACAATCTTGGGTACACAGATGAACCATTCGTCCTAGCTAATGATGTGGCACAGGTTTTCTATGTGAAGGACATGTCTACCAAACCGAGAAAAAGAAAAGATAAGGAAGCGAATACATCATACGATGAGCCAAAGCACCACATAGTTCTTTCAGGAAAAAGAGACATCGTGGGATTGGAGGGCAAGACAGACATGTCTGAAGATTATGAAAAGTTTCATGAAATTCCTCCCTTCAAAGTCAAGGCTAACCCAAGCACCCTGTTAAGCGATGAAGAATATCCATGGTTACGGCGCAATAAGCAAAGGACACAAGCGAAGAAAAAGTGAAGACAGATGAAGTCAGAAAGGGTTGAAAATTGATGATGTGGCTTTGAATGGTTCATTTTGAGCACACAAAAAGTCTGGAGTTCAAATACGTTCAAAAAAATGAAATCGCTTTGTAACAGATGAGTTTTGTCCGAAACCCTGATACTTCGAAAGAGATTGTCCATTTTGTACACGAAGTGCATCCAGTTTTTGCCGTAACCCTCTCAACTTTTTAGCACATGCTATGAGGGTGAAATGATGATATCATGCCAATTTTCAACCACTTCAGAGTTCATTTGAAGTGCTTTTCAATTTCAGGGTCATTTAGCTCAAAAAAATCAGTAAATGCATGAAAAATAACAGATGAACTCAGAAAGGGTTGAAAATTGATGATGTTGCTTTGAATGGTTCATTTTGAGCACAGAAAAAGTGTGGAGTTCAAATAAGTTCAAAAAAATGAAATCCCTTTGTAACAGATGAGTTTTCGTCCGAAACCCTGATACTTCGAAAGAGATTGTCCATTTTGTACACAAAGTGCATCCAGTTTTTGCCGTAACCCTCTCAACTTTTATGAAACTCTAATAGCAAAAATAATAAACTAAAAGAATGAACTAGAAAACTTTAATGAAACTCTAATAGAAAAAAGAATGAACTAGAAAACTTTAATGAAACTCTAATAGCAAAAGGAATCAACTACAATTTATGCAACTGAAATTAGCAAAGTATTTTCTCTTCAAAACATTAAAAGCAAAAAGAATTTTCAGAAAGAACTTTTTTTGTTAGAAACTTTAATAGCAAAAAGAATTATCATAACGATTTTTTTGTTAGAAACTAAAATAACAAAAACTATTTTTGAATATAATGATAAAACACAGTAATATTAAATAGCAGTAAAAGAATCACTACAAAATCTATTTTTATAGTAAAGTTAATCACAAACTAGTGATTCACACAATTCAAAGATTCAAATTTAAACTATTCAAATTGGAAAACTAATGGCACCAACAGAAAGTTTATAATATTTATTACCTAAAAGCAAAAAGAATTAAAAAAAAGCAAAAAAAAAAGAAAATAAATAAAGCAAAAAACAAACAAGAAAAACTTGAAAAAAATAGAATTTTTTTTGTGTGAATCACTCAAAATAACAAAAAGCAAAAAGATTTTTTTGTTAGAAACTAAAATAACAAAAACTGTTTTTGAATATAATGATAAAACACAGTAATAT
Organism: Thinopyrum elongatum; assembly: GCA_011799875.1. Classification (NCBI taxonomy): domain Eukaryota; kingdom Viridiplantae; phylum Streptophyta; class Magnoliopsida; order Poales; family Poaceae; genus Thinopyrum; species Thinopyrum elongatum. The sequence goes on from CM022301.1 coordinate 577,066,470, forward strand.
TAAATAGCAGTAAAAAGAATCACTCAAAAATCTATTTTTATAGTAAAGTTAATCACAAACTAGTGATTCACACATATTTCAAAGAATTCAAATTTAAACTATTCGAATTAGAAAACTAATGGCACTAACAGAAAGTTTATAATATTTATTACCTAAAAGCAAAAAGAATTAAAAAATAAAAGAAAATACATACAGCAAAAAATAAAACAAAAAAACTGGAAAAAAATAGAAAAAAAATGCCACCTACTGGGCCACCACGGCCTGAATACGACTAGAAACCCAACCACGGGCCAGGATTCAGGCCCGCAGAAGGCCCAGTAAGGTTAGGCCCGTAAGCCTGCATTTGAGAGGAGCTCGAGAGGGTAGCGGCAGTGGGGTTTATAAACCACTCCGCGCCCCTCTCAACTAGCAAGGTGGGACTAAACTTTTGGCCGCGGGCAGCACAAGGCCTTTGGTCCCGGTTGGTGCCACCAAACCGGGACTAAAGGTGGGCTTTGCTCCAGGTTGGTGGCACCAACCGGTACCAATGCCCCCTTTAGTCTCGGTTGGTGCCACCAACCGGGACCAAAGGTCTCTGTTTCCCGCCATTTAGGCTGCTGAAAAGAGACCTTTGGTCCCGGTTGGTGGTACCAACTAGGACTAAAGGGGGGCATTGGTCCCGGTTGGTGCCACGAACCGGGACCACTGCTACGTGTATATAAGCAAGACTTGCGAAAAATTTCAGTTTCATCGCAGTTCCCCTCCGACGGCCCCGACCTCCTCGACGCTGCCAGGCTGCCCGACGCCGTCGCCGTCGCCCGTGCCCGTGCCCCGCCCCGAGCCCACGCCGACGCCGTCCGCCGCCCACGCCGACGCCGTCCGCCGCCCACGCCTCGTCGCCGTCGCCGTCGCCGTCGCCAACTCCCCTCCGCGACCTTCCGTCGCCGACAGCCTCCCTGACCTCGCCGTCGCGTCCCCGCGCCGGCCCCTGCCCTGCCCCGCGCGCGCCGCCTCTGCCTTAGCCCGGCCCCGACCTCGCCGTCGCCGACGCCGCCCCCAGTGAGCCACCGCGCCCCTGCCCTGCCCCCCCCCCCCCCCCCCCCCCCCCCTCCACCGCTGCCGCCGTGGACGTGGTCCGCGGGGCCCCCCACATATATGTTTTTTTTTTGCATATATGTTGATGTAAGGTTGATGTATGGATATATATGTATGCATATATGATGATTTTCTGTTCAGCGTCATATATGATGTTTTTTTCTGCATATATATCTGATCATATGAATTTTTTTGTTTATAGATCATGTGATTTTTTTTGTTCATATATCATATAATGTTTTTATTGTTCATAGATGATCGATCATATTTGTTCATATGTATGCAACCGAAGTCGTTGTCGTTAGTTGTACTGTTTAGGGTTAGGGTTTTCGAGGAAGAAGGAAAATAAGGAAAAAGAAGAAAAGAGGAAGAAGGAAGAAGGAAGAAGAAGAAAAAGAAGGAGAAAAAAATAAGAAGAGGAAGAAGAAGAAAAAAAAGAGGAGAAGAAGAAGGAATAGAGGAGAAGAACAAAAAATAGATTAATTCTTCTTCTCCTTTTTTTTTCTTCTTCTTCCTCTTTTGTTTTCTATTCTTCTTCCTCTTCTTAATTTTTATCGGGAACGAGGGTGTCGAGGATCACCGAGCGGTCGAGGGTCGGGAACTAGGGTAGAGGGTCGAGGAAAGCCGAGGGGTCGAGGGTCGAGGAACGCCGAGGGGTTGAGGGTTGGGAACTAGGGTAGAGGGTCGAGGAATGCCAAGGGGTCGAGGGTCGAGGAACGCCGAGGGGTCGAGGGTCGGGAACTAGGGTAGAGGGTCATGGATCGCCGAGCGGTCGAGGGTCGTGAACTAGGGTAGAGGGTCGAGGGTCGTGAACTAGGGTAGAGGGTCGAGGGTCGTCCAGGGGTCGAGGGTCCAAATTTATCAAGAATGCCCCCATTATGGATGTGCACAAGTTGATCCAATTTTTTCTGATCTCATCTATATATATATTCTTCTATATGTCACGTTGTCTGTCAAAGTATTGAAGAAATCCATGGCTGCATCATTAGCCGAAAGTAACAGGCGTATGATGCTACGAAGCTCTTCAAAGTTGTTTTGGAGCGGAGTTCCGGATAGAATAATTCGCTTTTTGGTATGAATTTCAGCAAAGGCCTTCCAAATAGCGATATTTGGAAGGCACTTGCTGAACTTTGTACCAAAAACCGAATTATTCTATCGGGAACTCCATTCCAAAACAACTTTGAAGAGCTTCGTACCATTATACGCCTATCATTTCCGGCTCATGATGAAGTCATGGTTTTCTTGAATTCTTTGACACTAGACAACATGACATACAGAAGTGTAGATGAGATCAGGAAAATATGGACCATTTTCTGCACATCCAGAATGGCGTCATTTTGTTAAATCCCTTGTCGGTCCGGACGTCGGACATTCATGAGAGAGGCTGTCCAACCCAAACCCTAGAAGCGTTGTCGAGGCCACCCCAAACCCTAGAAGGGTTGCCTAGGCCACCCCAAACCCTAGAAGCGTTGTCGAGGCCACCCCAAACCGTAGAAGTGTCGAGCTAGCTAGGTCTACGTTTGCACTAATATATCCATCTGTCATGTTTGTATATTAATTGCCATGTTGTAATATTTGCAGAAACAATGGAGCACCGAGACATCGAAGCAGAACAGTTGTTGGGGGACATAATCCTCGGCGGTGGTGATGTCTTGTCGTTTCTCAACGACACCGATGGTCTGGAAGGAGAGGGTGAAGCAGGCTCCGGTGATTGAACAATGGAGGTGGAAGGACATGATTATGATGGCTCCGGTGACGGAATGCCGGTGGAAGAAGGAGACCGTGATGACTGCTCCGGTGAGCGAACGGAGGAAGGAAATGTTGCAAAGTCCGGCGAGGTATATATATTAATTAAGCCTGTGCTGACTAGCTAATTCATGCATTAATTGTTTTGGTATGTACACATATTAACTCTCTTCTTTCTTCTTTTCTAGCCCTCCAGATCGAGCCAAACTTCGGTAACGAGACGAGGCCCGAAGAAAAGGTTGCGCCAGGATGAAAGGTTCACGATCACAGCAATCAAGGGCGATGGCCTACCGATTAAACCCAGCCGGACCAAGGAAGCATTTTCTGCTCACTGCGGGGTTCTTGTTAGGGACATGATCTCGATCAGCATCCACCAATGGAATAAGCCTTTGAGCGAAGGCCCTCAAGTGTCTTTTGTCAACGATAGACAGAAAGATGATCTTTGGACCGCGTTGAAGGCAAATTTCACCCTACCACCAGAGGAGGATCCGGATAAGCCAGTTATAGAGCCATTGGTCAAGGCTCATGCTCTTAAGAAGATGGCGGATCTATTCAGGAGGTGGAAGAATGAGTTGAAATCAACATTTGTCAACAAAGGGAAGACTCCAGAATTCACCGGCCGATTTGAGAAGATAAGAGATCACTGGCCCGCATTTGTGGCCCACAAGACAACGGAGAAGAGTAAGAAGATGTCAGCGACAAACTAGTTAAATGCTGCAAAGAAGGAGCATCACCATCGCACGGGGTCAGGTGGCTACCTCAAAGCCCGGCAGTAGTGGGACAAGGCTGAGAAGGACCTGCTTGATAAAGGGGTCGAACCAGAGACATTGAACTGGCCAGACCGTTCAAGGACTTGGTTCTTCGGGGTTGGGGGAACCTTGGACCCTGAAACAGGGAAGTGCCATTGGACGAAGGAGCAACTTGAAATACCCGTCAAGAAGCTTCACAAGTATATCGCCGCAGCGCAGGAAGGGACGTTCGTTCCCGACAGAGAGAACGACGAGCTCACACAGGCCCTCGGGAATCCTGAGCACCCAGGACGAACACGAGGCACGGCAGGCTCTGTTGCGTGGAAGGTTGGGTTTCCCAGCGCAGACGGTTACAAAACCCGGGGGAGGAGGAGGAAAGTGGAGCAGACCGAACTGCAGAAGCTGAATGCAAGGGTACGAGCGCTAGAGGAACAAGCACTACTAGTTCAGAGCCAGCGACCTTCCGGAGCTACCACAGAAGCTACCCCACCATCTCAGCGGAGAAGCAGCGTGGCTTCCACCGAGCTCCTTCAGCAGCCTGACTACACGGCTCCCAGCTACCCCGTGGATGCTATCACGGAGGCTCAAGATTGCCACCTTATGACGCAATGGAAGCACCTCAAAGTCAAGGCGGCTGTCGGCTCTGTTGCACCTCCTCAACCCGGCGCAACTTTTCACTGCCTTCCGATTCCACAAGGCTATATTGTTGTGATGGTCGATGAAATAACAGAGGGATTTGAGGAGCTCGAGCTTGACCACCCTACCGGTGAAGGGGAGACTCGGCTGGGTCTTGCTCTGAAGACTCCATGTCTATGGCGGAAGGAGCTCATCAACCTTCCAAACTGGACGCCTCCTCCTCCTCCTCTGGCGAGTCAGGGCACTCCGCCTCCTCCTCCTCCGGCGAGTGATCAGGGCAGTCTGCCTCCTTCTCCGGCTGCTCCGGCGCGTGGTGGCACTCCGCCTACTTCTCCGCCTACGCCGGCGCATTCGAGCAGCCCGCCTCCTTCTCCGCCTCGTCAGCAACAGCGGAAGACAGCCACCGCCGCTCCGGGTGCTCCGGCACGTCGTAGCACTCCGCCTCCTTCTCCACCTCATAAGCAACGAAGGAAGACAGTCGCAGCCGCTCCGGCTGCTCCGGCGTCTAGCAGTACAGCCAGAGGCAGGAGGCAATACATATTCGGTCCATCTCTCAAGCCTCAAGAGAAGTTACCATACGAGATGACCGAGGAGGAAAACGAGGAGATCTATCAAGCCCAAGTGAAGGACTTTTTTGCAAAGAAAAATCCACCTCCGGAGGAGAAGATAGATCCGTTGAAATTGAAGCACACTTTGAAGAACCTGAAGCGACCACCACCGCCTCCACCGGATGACAACCATGTCCGCGCTCTTAAAAAGGCAGTGGAAGGAGCGCGCCGGTCGGGAACTACTTCAAGTGACAAAAGGTTACAAGAACGAAGAAGTGGGAACAAAATTCCCCAGCTCGGCGAACAGGCAAACCAATCGTGCCCCCCGCTCAAGGTGTCTAGCGATATCGTCGCAAATCTGCCGGGGGATGGTGCCCGGTACCAATGCTGGTAATTACCTGCCCGAGGATGCACATTTTGATACAATGGAGGTGGACGAACACAAATACCAGTACGGGAAGCCTCTCGTCAGACCTGGTGATCCTCCTCTAACAATGATGATGCGAAGATTCCATAAGTGGTACATGGACACCTGCAAGTCTGGGAAGGATATTTTGACGCTGAGAGTTAAAGAGGAGCACGACCTCGTTGGAATTGATTTGTTGTCTGTTCCATTTGAGGAGTTCTTCCAGTTTTTCAATCAAAAGGACCTCGATAAAATAATCATCACTTGCTACTGTCTGTAAGTACTATACTTCTGTAATTAAGTCTCTATATATAGCTCAGCTCTTTCATTGCATGTATATATAATTATCCTCACTATATTATGCAAATTCAAGATCGTCGAATGCCGAAATGCACAAATCTATGATATTGGGTTCATTAACACAAATCTCATAGATGAATGGACGGTTACATATAATGCGAAAGAAACCGAGGCCAACTTGCTACAATCATTGCTTCAAAATCAAAACAAAGATAAAATACTCTTTCCTTACAACTTCAAGTGAGTGTTACTGTCTTCTGCATATTCGGTTTCCCTTATTACTCGAGGTTATAGTAATGTAATTGATGAGTTATGCATGCATGCACAGCTTCCACTTTATTCTCCTAGACATTAAGCTTGAGCAGGGACTAGTAACCATCTTAGACTCAAGACGAAAAGATCCCAAGGAGTATGCAGCCATGACTGAAATGCTCCAGAAGTAAGTTCAATCGATCATTATCGCACCATATTGGTAACTTTGGTCATTTCCTGATATCAAGTAATTATTTTCTTTGTCTCGCAGGGTTTGGAAAGTGTTCACCACAGAAGCTCCGGGACTGCCGGGGGAGCTGCGATTTACACACCCGAAAGTAAGTACTACTTGCTAGTTCCGCGCATCTCCCATTGATTCTAGCTAGTTTCATCAATACCATTTATAATGCTTGATTATCAGTTTGATTGACCTTTATTTCTCGTAAAGTGGTTGTGGCAGGAACGCGGGAATAATTTTTGTGGATACTACGTTTGCGAGTACATCTACAACGCGACGACCTCTAAGCGGGGCTACTCTGAAAAACAATATGAAGTGCGTAAGCAATAATATTCACAATTTTATTTTATTACCATCATTTGTGTTGAGTTTCATTCATATATATGTATTGACCCCCTTCTTCAAATTAGATTTGGCAAATGTGGGATGAACTCCTACCACAAGATCGCATAAAAGCAATTCAAGAGGAATTGGCGGGATTCTTTCTTGACCACGTCATCAATCCAGCCGGAGAATACCATGTGGAACTTGACATCAAATGTTAGGGATTGTAAGAGATCTTATATTGTATATATGTAGCTAGTAGCATCGGATAGATATACGAAAACATGTTGTTCGACCAATCTCTCGGAGAAGGAGGAGGTCGATCACTTCTCTCTGTATATGTTCATGATGATCTTGTGTACTTAATGGTTTCCTTCATTTGCTTACTAGCTAGCGTCTCGAGTCCTCTCTATATGTATAGTACGTAGCGTCGACCAATCACGGAGATAAGAGAGGACACTTCCCTCTACCTATTAGCTAGCTAACACAATATATGAAACCCCTAAATTAACCCAACAAAACCCCCAAACCACCCCCCCTTTCAGAAAAAAAACCCTAGCTCCTGAGCTGCTGACACGTGGATGATCTTTAGTCCCGGTTGGTGTTACCAACCGGGACTAAAGGCCCTCCTGCCTGGGCTCGCCGCAGCGGCCACGTGGAGCCCCATCTGTCCCGGTTCGTATAAGAACCGGGACTAAAGGTGTTGGGCTTTAGTCCCGACCCTTTAGTCCCGGTTCCCGAACCGGGACAAATGGGACTTATGAACCGGGACAAATGGGCCTTTTTCTACTAGTGTTGGTTTCACTAGAGTCTTCTCTCTTGAAAGAAAACATACGGTGGGTGAACAAATTACTGTTGAGCAATTGATATAAAAGCGCAAAGTTATGACGATATCCAAGGCAATGATTATGAATATAGGCATCACGTCCGTGTCAAGTAGACCGACTCCTGCCTGCATCTACTACTATTACTCCACAGATCGACCGCTATCCAGCATGCATCTAGAGTATTAAGTTCATAAGAATGTTGTAACGCCTTAATTAAGATGACATGATGTAGAGGGATAAACTCAAGCAATATGATGAAAACCCCATCTTTTTACCCTTGATGGCAACAATACAATACATGCCTCGCTACCCATACTTTTGTTGGGAAACGTAGCATGCAATTTCAAAAAAAATTCCTACGCTCACGCAAGATCTATCTAGGAGATGCATAGCAACGAGAGGGGGAGAGTGTGTCTACGTACCCTCGTAGACCGAAAGCGGAAGCGTTTGACAAAGCGGTTGATGTAGTCGAACTTCTTCTTGTTCCGACCGATCAAGCACCGAACGTATGGCACCTCCGAGTTCTGCACACGTTCAGCTCGATGACATCCCTCGAACTCTTGATCCAGCAAAGTGTCGAGGGAGTAGAAGAGTTCCGTCAACACGACAGCGTGGTGACAGTGATGGTGAAGTGATCCGCGCAGGGCTTCGCCTAAGCACCGCGAGAATATGACCGAGGGTGTAATCTGTGGAGGGGGCGCCGCACACGGCTAACAATTGTTGGTGTGTGTTCTAGGCGCCCCCTCCTCACGTATATATAGGTGGGAGGGGGAGGGGAACAGTCTTGGGGCGCCCCAAGTAGGAGGTCCTACTTGGTGGCCTAGTCCAATTCGGCCCCCTTACCATATTTTCCGGAGGGGGAAGGAAGGAGGAGGGATGAGGGAAGGAAGGGGGAGGCCGAATCCCTCCCCTTCCTTCTCTCTTCCCCTCTTTCCTTCCTCCTCTAGTTCGGCCCATATGGGGGGCACAGCAGCCCCTGCTGGCTGCTGCGTTTCCCCTCTTGGCCCATTAGGCCCATATCTTTGCCGGGGGGTGCCCGGAACCCCTTCCGGTGACCCGATATGTACCCGGTACCCTCCGGAACACTTCTGGTGTTCGAATACTATCGTCCTATATATCAATCTTTACCTCTCGACCATTTTGAGACTCCTCGTCATGTCCATGATCTCATCCGGGACTCTGAACAACATTCGGTCACCAAATCACATAACTCATATAATACAAAATCATCATCGAACGTAAAGCGTGCGGACCCTACGGGTTCGAGAACTATGTAGACATGACTGAGACACCTCTCCAGTCAATAAACAATAGCGAAACCTGGATGCTCATATTGGTTCCTACATATTCTACGAAGATCTTTATCGGTCGAACTGTTAATGACAACATACGGTATTCCCTTGGTCATCGGTATGTTACTTGCCCGAGATTCAATCATTGGTATATTCATACCTAGTCCAATCTCATTACCGGCAAGTCTCTTTACTCGTTCCGTAATACATCATCCCGCAACTAACTCATTAGTCACTTTGCTTGCAAGGCTTCTTATGATGTGCATTACCGAGAGGGCCCAGAGATACCTCTCCGATACTCGGACTAACAAATTCTAATCTCGATCTAAGCCAACCCAACAAACACCTTCGGAGATACCTGTGGAGCATCTTTATAATCACCCAGTTACGTTGTGACATTTGATAGCACACAAAGTATTCCTCCAGTGTCCGGGAGTTGCATAATTTCATAGTCAAAGGAATATGTATATGACATGAAGAAAGCAAGAGCAATAAAACTGAATGATCAATATGCTAAGCTAAAGGATGGGTCATGTCCATCACATCATTCTCCTAATGATGTGATCCCGTTCATAAAATGACAACACATGTCTATGGTTAGGAAACTTAACCATCTTTAATTAACGAGCTAGTCTAGTAGAGGCTTACTAGGGACACGGTGTTTTGTCTATGTATCCACACATGTATCAAGTTTTCAGTTAATACAATTCTAGCATGAATAAAAAACATTTATCATGATATAAGGAAATATAAAATAACAACTTTATTATTGCCTCTAGGGCATATTTCCTTCAACTTTGTCACTGGGTGAGGACACCGCAAGATTGAACCCAAAACTAAGCACCTATCCCATTGCAAGAAAAACCAATCTAGCTGGCCAAACCAAACCGATAATTTGAAGAGAAATACAAAGATATTTAATCACGCATAAAAGAGTTCAGAAAAGACTCAAATAATATTCATTGATAATCTGATCATAAATCCACAATTCATCGGATCTCGACAAACACACCGCAAAAGAATATTACATCGGATAGAACTCCAAGAACATCGAGGAGAACATTGTAGTCAAGATCAAAGAGAGAGAAGAAGCCATATAGCTACTAGATATGGACCCGTAGATCTGTGGTAAACTACTCACGCTTCATCGGATTAGCAATACAGTTGATGTACATACCCTCCGTGATCGAATCCCCCTCCGCAGGATGCCGGAAAAGGCCCCAAGATGGGATCTCACGGGAACAGAGGGTTCCGGCGGCGGAAAAGTATTTTGGTGGACGCTTCTGATGGTTTGGGAATATTTGTGAATATATAGAGCAAAGATTAGGGTTGGAGGACTCCTGGGTGGCCCACAAGCAAGGGGCGCCCCCCCCCCTAGGGCGCGCCTTGAGGGCTTGTGGAGCCCTCGGGATTCTTCTGCCTTTCTCTCCAAGCTCCGTGGATGTCTTCTGGTCCAATAAAAATCATCGTGAAAGTTTTATTCCGTTTGGACTCTATTTGATATTCCTTTTCTGTAAAACTCAAAAACAAGGAAAAAATAGAAACTGGCACTAGGCTCTAGGTTAATAGGTTAGTCCCAAAAATAATATAAAATAGCATATTAATGCATATGAAACATCCAAAACAGATAATATAATAGCATGGTGAAGGAAATATGCCCTAGAGGCAATAATAAAGTTGTTATTTATATTTCCTTATATCATGATAAATGTTTATTATTCATGCTAGAATTGTATTAACCGGAAACTTGATACATGTGTGAATACATAGACAAAACACAGTGTCCCTAGTATGCCCCTACTAGACTAGCTCGTTAATCAAAGATGGTTAAGTTTCCTAACCATAGACATGTGTTGTCATTTGATGAACGGGATCACATCATTAGGAGAATGATGTGATGGACAAGACCCATCCCTTAGCTTAGCATATTGATCGTTAAGTTTTTTTGCTATTGCTTTCTTCATAACTTATACATATTCCTCTGACTATGAGATTATGCAAGTCCCGAATACCGGAGGAACACCTTGTGTGCTATCAAACGACGCTCTACAGGTGTCTCAGAAGGTGTTTGTTGGGTTGGCATAGATCGAGATTAGGATTTGTCACTCTGAGTATCGGAGAGGTATCTCTGGGCCCTCTCGGTAATGCACATCATATGAAGCCATGCAAGCAATGTGACTAATGAGTTAGTTGCGGGATGATGCATTACGGAAAGAGTAAAGAGACTTGCCGGTAACGAGATTGAACTAGGTATGATGATACCGACGATCGAATTTCGGGCAAGTAACATACCGATGACAAAGGGAATGACGTATGTTGTTATGCTGTTTGACCGATAAAGATCTTCGTAGAATATGTAGGAGCCAATATGAGCATCTAGGTTCCGCTATTGGTTATTGACTGGAGATGTGTCTCGGTCATGTCTACGTAGTTCTAGAACCCGTAGGGTCCGCACGCTTAACGTTCGATGACAGTTGGTATTATGAGTTATGTGTTTTGGTGACCGAAGTTTGTTCGGAGTCCCAGATAAGATCACGGACATGACGAGGAGTCTAAAAATTGTCGAGAGGTAAAGATTCATATATTGGAAGGTTGTATTCAGACTTTGGAATGGTTCCGAGTGATTCGGGTATTTTACCGGAGTACCGGGAGGTTACCGGAACCCCCCGGGAGAGATAATGGGCCTCATGGGCCATAGGGAAGAGGGGAGGCAGCCCACAAGGGGTGACTGCGCCCCCTCCCACTTGGAGGCCGAATAGGACTAGGGAAAGGGGGCGCCAGCCCCCTTTCCTTCTCCTACTCCCTCTCCTTTCCCCCTTTGCTACTCCGGAAAAAAAAGGAAAAGTTGGGGGGGGTGGCGAATCCTACTAGGAGTGGAGTCCTTGTAGGACTCCCCCTCCATGGCGCGCCCCTTGGTGGCCGGCCTCTTCCCCCCCTCCTTTATATACGGGGGTACCCCACATCACATCAATTGTTCTCTTAGCCGTGTGCGGTGCCCCCCTCCACAGTTTACTCCTCCAGTCATATTGTCGTAGTGCTTAGGCGAAGCCCTGCGCGGATCACATCACCATCACCATCACCATCACACCCTCGACACTTTGCTAGATCAAGAGTTTGAGGGACGTCATCGAGCTGAGTTGTGCAGAACTCAGAGGTGCCGTACGTTCGGTGCTTGATCGGTTGGATCGCGAAGACGTTCTACTACATCAACCGCGTAAAGTTAACGCTTCCGCTTTTGGTCTACGAGGGTACGTGGACACACTCTCCCCTTCTCGTTGCTATGCATCTCCTAGATAGATCATGCGTGAGCATAGGAAATTTTTTGAAATTGCATGCTACGTTCCCCAACACATGGAACAATCAAAAATTATAGATACGTTGGAGACGTATCACCGCCGCGCTCCAAACAAAGCCACCACCGCCGTCAGGCCGCCGCCGCCGCTGCTACCGCCGTAGTCGCCGCCGCCCGTCCACCCCCTTCATCTTCGTACAGCACCAGCCAGTCGCCAGTGTTGCCATCATCTACCCCGACCACTCCGTCTACTCCGACCACCGTTGGTGACATCGGCCCCGCATCGATGGACACCGCAATCGTCATCGAGTTCTTCTCTGCTGGCCCCTCCGACTTCTCCGACATGTCATACAGCTCGTGCAGGTCCTCTTCTACGCATGCCCTGTGCTGGCAAGCCTGTAGCGGCACTTCGTCAACTTCGTCTTCGTCCGCCTACGCATGCCCGATGGTGGGAACACCTATGCGTGCCTTCATCCATGATGTGTCCCCGGGCTTGGCAACCTGCTGTGATGCGTCGCCAATAACATCTTCTTCCCGGCGCACCACTACTTTGACACCACTGCGCGCATACTAACTCAGCGCCTCCTTGCAGCCACGGCTCCATGGCGACTTCCTTGACACTGGCCACCCCGACTCAACATCGACCACAGCGTTCTTCGCATGGCTACCTCGACCACGGCTACACCACCCTCCACTCTCAGCTACCTCTACAAACGGCACAAAGGGCTACCGCCTTTCTTGAGCAACTTCGTCGGTTTCCACTCCAGTCACGACTTCCGCAATGCGTCGACCGTTACGACTGTGGGAGGGGGGGTCGTCGGCTTGCCTTCTGATTCTTCTCCAGTCTCACCGTCTGCGTTGCTACCGTTGTGACTGCGGGGGGATGTTGAGTATATTGATTATTAGGAAAGATAGGATATCGTAGGATATTATTCTACCTTGCCTTGTACTTCGAGATGATCATGTACTTCTATATATATGCCCATGAGCCTCAAGCAATACAATCAAAGATTCCATCAAAATCCCTCTTGCCCTTCTAACACAAGATGTCCAATTATTAGGTCCACGAAGAGCAGGAAGCACATCTAAACTGAGAGAGCGAACGGGACAGCCAGCCAATATGAGCATCCAGGTTCCGCTATTGGTTATTGACCGGAGATGTGTCTTGGTCATGTCTACATAGTTCTCGAACCCGTAGGGTCCGCACGCTTAACGTTCGATGACGATTGGTATTATGAGTTATGTGTTTTGGTGACCGAAGTTTGTTCAGAGTCCCGGATGAGATCACGGACATGACGAGGAGTCTTGAAATGGTTGAGAGGTAAAGATTCATATATTGGAAGGTTGTATTCGGACTTCGGAATGGTTCCGAGTGATTCGGGTATTTTACCGGAGTACCGGGAGGTTACTGGAACCCCCTGGGAGAGATAATGGGCCTCATGGGGAATAGGGAAGAGGGGAGGCAGCCCACAAGGGGTGGTTGTGCCCCCCTCCCATGGGGAGGCTGAATAGGATTAGGGAAAGGGGGCGCCACCCCCCTTTCCTTCTCCTACTCCCTCTCCTTCCCCCCTTTGCCACTCCTGAAAAAAAGGAAAAGTGAGGAGGGGGGGCCAAATCCTACTAGGAGTGGAGTCCTAGTAGGACTCCCCCCTCCATGGCGCGCCCCTTGGTGGCCGGCCACCTCCCCCCCTCCTTTATATACGGGGGCTAGGGCGCACCCACAGCACATCAATTGTTCTCTTAGCCGTGTGCGGTGGCCCCCTCCACAGTTTACTCCTCCGGTCATATTGTCGTAGTGCTTAGGCGAAGCCCTGCACGGATCACATCACCATCACCACGCCGTCGTGCAGATGAAACTCTCCCTCGACACTTTGCCAGATCAAGAGTTCGAGGGACATTATCGAGCTGAACGTGTGCAGAACATGGAGGTGCCGATTGTTCGGTGCTTGATCGGTTGGATCGCGAAGACGTTCGACTACATCAACCGCGTAAAGTTAACGCTTCCACTTTCGGTCTATGAGGGTACGTGGACACACTCTCCCCCTCTCGTTGCTATGCATCTCCTAGATAGATCTTGCGTGAGCGTAGGAATTTTTTTGAAATTGCATGCTACGTTCCCCAACAGTGGCATCCGAGCCAGGTCTATGCGTAGATGATATGCACGAGTAGAACACAAAGAGTTGTGGGCGATAATAGTCATACTGCTTACCCCCAATGTCTTACTTTGATTCGGCGGGATTGTTGGATGAAGCGGCCCGGACCGACATTACATGACCGCGTTCATGAGACTGGTTCTACCGACGTGCTTTGCACACAGCTGGCTGGCGGGTGTCTGTTTCTCCAACTTTAGTTGAATCGAGTTTGACTACGGCCGGTCCTTGTTGAAGGTTAAAACACCACACTTGACAAAAAATCATTGTTGTTTTGATGCGTAGGTAAGAACGGTTCTTACTAGAAGCCCGTAGCAGCCACGTAAAACTTGCAACAACAAAGTAGAGGACGTCTAACTTGTTTTTGCAGGGCATGCTGTGATGTGATATGGTCAAGACAAGATGTGATACATGTTATTGTATGAGATGATCATGTTTTGTAAAAGTTATCGGCAACTGGCAGGAGCCTTATGGTTGTCGCTTTATTGTATGAAATGCAATCGCCATGTAATTGCTTTACTTTATCACTATGCGGTAGCGATAGTCGTAGAAGCAATAGTTGGTGAGACGACAACGACGCTACGATGAAGATCAAGGTGTCAAGCCGGTGACGATGGAGATCATGATGGCGCTTTGGAGATGGAGATCAAAGGCATAAGATGATGATGGCCTTATCATGTCACATATTTTTGATTACATGTGATGTTTATCTTTTATGCATCTTATTTTGCTTAGTACGGCGGTAGCATGATAAGATGATCCCTCACTAAATTTTAAGGCATAAGTGTTCTCCCTGAGTATGCACCGTTGCGACAGTTCGTCGTGCCGAGACACCACGTGATGATCGGGTGTGATAAGCTCTACATTCACATACAACGGGTGCAAGCCAGTTTTGCACGTGCAGAATACTGGGGTTAAACTTGACAAGCCTAGCATATGCAAATATGGCCTCGGAACACTGAGACCGAAAGGTCGAACGTGAATCATATAGTAGATATGATCAACATGGAGATGTTCACCATTGAAAACTACTCCATCTCACGTGATGATCGGACATGGTTTAGTTGATATGGATCACGTGATCATTTAGAGGACTAGAGGGATGTCTATCTAAGTGGGAGTTCTTAAGTAATATGATTAATTGAACTTTAATTTATCATGAACTTAGTCCTGATAGTTTTTGCATATCTATGTTGTAGATCAATGGCCCGTGCTACCGTTCCCTTGAATTTTAATGCGTTCCTAGAGAAAGCTAAGTTGAAAGATGATGGTAGCAACTACACGGACTGGGTCCGTAACTTGAGGATTATCCTCATTGCTGCACACAAGAATTATGTCCTTGATGCACCGCTAGGTGAAAGGCCTGCTGCAGGAGCATATGCTGATGTTATGAACATCTGGCAAGCTCGATCTGATGACAACTCGATAGTTCAGTGTGCCATGCTTTACGGCCTAGAATCGGGATTTCAAAGACATTTTGAACATCATGGAGCATATGAGATGTTCCAAGAGTTGAAGTTAATATTTCAAGCAAATGCCCGAGTTGAGAGATATGAAGTCTCCAACAAGTTCTATAGCTGCAAGATGGAGGAGAATAGTTCTGTCAGTGAACATATACTCAGAATGTCTGGGTACCGTAACCACTTGACTCAGCTGGGAGTTAATCTTCCTGATGATAGTGTCATTGACAGAGCTCTTCAATCACTGCCACCAAGCTATAAAGGCTTCATGATGATCTATAATATGCACGGGATAGAAAAGACAATTCCCGAGCTCTTCGCAATGCTAAAGGCTGCGGAGGTAGAAATCAAGGAGCATCAAGTGTTTATGGTTAAGAAGACCACTAGTTTCAAGAAAAAGGGCAAAGGGAAGAAGGGGAACTTCAAGAAGAATAGCATGCAAGTTGCTGCTCACGGGAAGAAGCCCAAGTCTGGACCTAAGCCTGAAACTAAGTGCTTCTACTGCAAAGGGACTGGTCATTGGAAGCAGAACTGCCCCAAGTATTTGGCGGATAAGAAGGATGGCAAAGTGAACAAATGTATATTTGATATACATGTTATTGATGTGTACCTTACTAATGATCATAGTAGTACCTGGGTATTTGATACCGGTTCGGTTGCTCATATTTGTAACTCGAAACAGGGAGTACAGATTAAACAAAGATTGGCTAAGGACGAGGTGACGATGCGCGTCGGGAATGGTTCCAAGGTCGATGTGATCGCCGTCGGCACGCTACATCTACATCAACCTTCGGGATTAGTTTTAGACCTGAATAATTGTTATTTGGTGCCAGCGTTGAGCATGAACATTATATCTGGATCTTGTTTAATGCGAGACAGTTATTCATTTAAATCAGAGAATAATGGTTGTTCTATTTATATGAGTAATATCTTTTATGGTCATGCACCCTTGAGGAGTGGTGTATTTTTGTTGAATCTCGATTGTAGTGATACACATATTCATAATATTGAAACCAAAAGATGCAAAATTAATAATGATAGTGCAACTTATTTGTGGCACTGCCATTTAGGTCATATTGGTGTAAAGCGCATGAAGAAACTCCATGCTGATTGGCTTTTGGAATCACTTGATTATGAATCATTTGATACTTGTGAACCATGCCTCATGGGCAAGATGACTAAGACTCCGTTCTCCGGAACAATGGAGCGAGCTACAGACTTATTGGAAATAATACATACTGATGTATGCTGTCCGATGAGTGTTGAGGCTAGCGGTGGGTATCGTTATTTTCTGACCTTCACAGATGATTTGAGCAGATATGGGTATATCTACTTAATGAAACATAAGTCTGAAACATTTGAAAAGTTCAAAGAATTTCAGAGTGAAGTGGAAAATCATCGTAACAAGAAAATAAAGTTTCTACGATCTGATCGCGGAGGTGAATATTTGAGTTGCGAGTTTGGTCTTCATTTAAAACAATGTGGAATAGTCTCACAACTCACACCACCTAGAACACCACAGCGTAATGGTGTGTCCGAACGTCATTACCGTACTTTATTAGATCTGGTGCGATCTATGATGTCTCTTACCGATTTACCACTATCGTTTTGGGGTTATTCATTAGAGACAGCTGCATTCATGTTATATAGGGCACCATCTAAATCCGTTGAGACGACACCGTATGAACTGTGGTTTGGCAAGAAACCTAAGCTGTCGTTTCTTAAAGTTTGTGGTTGCGATGCTTATGTGAAAAAGCTTCAGCCTGATAAGATCAAAACCAAATCGGAGAAGTGCGTCTTCATAGGATATCCAAAAGAAACTGTTGGGTACACCTTCTATTACAGATCCGAAGGCAAAATATTTGTTGCTAAGAATGGATCCTTTCTAGAGAAGGAGTTTCTCTCGAAAGAAGTGAGTGAGAGGAAAGTAGAACTTGATGAGGTAATTGAACCTTCTCCCGAATTGGAAAGTAATTCATCACAGAAATCAATTCCAGTGATGCCTACACCAATAAGTGAGGAAGTTAATGATGATGATCATGAAACTTCGGATCAAGTTACTACCGAACCTCGTAGGTCAACCAGAGTACGTTCCACACCAGAGTGGTACGGTAATCCTATTCTGGAAGTCATGTTACTAGACCATGATGAACCTACGAACTATGAGGAAGCGATGATGAGCCCAGATTCCGCGAAATGGCTTGACGCCATGAAATCTAAGATGGGATCCATGTATGAGAACAAAGTGTGGACATTGGTTGATTTGCCCGATGATCTGCAAGCCATTGAGAATAAATGGATCTTCAAGAAGAAGACTGACACACACAGTAATGTTACTGTCTACAAAGCTCGACTTGTTGCGAAAGGTTTTCGACAAGTTCAAGGAGTTGACTACGATGAGTACTTCTCACCCATAGCGATGCTTAAGTCTGTCCGAATCGTGTTAGCAATTGCCGCATTTTATGATTATGAAATCTGGCAAATGGATGTCAAAACTGCATTCCTTAATGGATTTCTCAAAGAAGAGTTGTATATGATGCAACAAGAAGGTTTTGTCGATCCTAAGGGTGCTAACAAAGTGTGCAAGCTACAGCGATCCATTTATGGACTGGTGCAAGCCTCTCAGAGTTGGAATATATGCTTTGATAGTGTGATCAAAGCATATGGTTTCATACAAACTTTTGGAGAAGCCTGTATTTACAAGAAAGTGAGTGGGAGCTTTGTAGCATTTCTGATATTATATGTGGATGACATATTGTTGATTGGAAATGATACGGAATTTTTGGATAGCATAAAAGGATACTTGAATAAGAATTTTTCAATGAAAGACCTCGGTGAAGCTGCTTATATATTGGGCATCAAGATCTATAGGGATAGATCAAGACGCTTAATAGGACTTTCACAAAGCACATACCTTGATAAAGTTTTGAAGAAGTTCAAAATGGATCAGTCAAAGAAAGGGTTCTTACCTGTGTTGCAAGGTGTGAAGTTGAGTAAGACTCAATGCCCGACCACTGCAGAAGATAGAGAGAAAATGAAAGTCATTCCCAATGCCTCAGCCATAGGTTCTATCATGTATGCTATGCTGTGTACCAGACCTGATGTGTGCCTTGCTATAAGTTTAGCAGGGAGGTACCAAAGTAATCCAGGAGTGGATCACTGGACAATGGTCAAGAACATCCTGAAATACCTGAAAAGGACTAAGGATATGTTTCTTGTTTATGGAGGTGACAAAGAGCTTGTCGTAAATGGTTACGTCAATGCAAGCTTTGACACTGATCCGGATGACTCTAAGTCACAAACCGTATACGTATTTATATTAAATGGTGGAGCTGTCAGTTGGTGCTGTTCCAAGCAGAGCGTCATGGCGCGATCTACGTGTGAAGCGGAGTACATAGCTGCTTCGGAAGCAGCAAATGAAGGAGTCTGGATGAAGGAGTTCATATCCCATCTAGGTGTAATACCTAGTGCATCGGATCCAATGAAAATCTTTTGTCACAATACTGGAGCAATTGACTTAGCGAAGGAATCCAGATTTCACAAAAGAACCAAACACATCAAAAGACGCTTCAACTCCATCCGCGATCAAGTCAAGGAAGGAGACATAGAGATTTGCAAAATACATACAGATCTGAATGTTGCAGACCCGTTGACTAAGCCTCTTCCATGAGCAAAACATGATCAGCACCAAGACTCCATGGGTGTTAGAATCATTACTATGTAAACTAGATTATTGACTCTAGTGCAAGTGGGAGACTGAAGGAAATATGCCCTAGAGGCAATAATAAAGTTGTTATTTATATTTCCTTATATCATGATAAATGTTTATTATTCATGCTAGAATTGTATTAACCGGAAACTTGATACATGTGTGAATACATAGACAAAACACAGTGTCCCTAGTATGCCTCTACTAGACTAGCTCGTTAATCAAAGATGGTTAAGTTTCCAAACCATATACATGTGTTGTCATTTGATGAATGGGATCACATCATTAGGAGAATGATGTGATGGACAAGACCCATCCGTTAGCTTAGCATAATGATTGTTAAGTTTTATTGCTATTGCTTTCTTCATGACTTATACATATTCCTCTGACTTTGAGATTATGCAACTCCCGAATACCGAAGGAACACCTTGTGTGCCATCAAATGTCACAACGCAACTGGGTGATTATAAAGATGCTCTATAGGTGTCTCCGAAGGTGTTTGTTGGGTTGGCATAGATCGATATGAGGATTTGTCACTCCGAGTATCGGAGAGGTATCTCTGGGCCCTCTCGGTAATGCACATCATATGAAGCCTTGGAAGCAATGTGACTAATGAGTTAGTTGCGGGATGATGCATTATGGAACGAGTAAAGAGACTTGCCGGTAACGAGATTGAACTAGGTATGACGATACCGACGATCGAATCTCGGGCAAGTAAGATACCGATGACAAAGGGAATGACGTATGTTGTTATGCGGTTTAACCGATAAAGATCTTTGTAGAATATGTAGGAGACAATATGAGCATCCAGGATCCGCTATTGGTTATTGACCGGAGATGTGTCTCGGTCATTTCTACATAGTTCTCGAACCCGTAGGGTCTGCACGCTTAACATGACGAGGAGTCTCGAAATTGTCGAGAGGTAAAGATTCATATATTGGAAGGTTGTATTCGGACTTCGGATTGGTTCCGAGTGATTCGGGTATTTTACCGGAGTACCGGGAGGTTACCGGAACCCCCGGGGAGAGATAATGGGCCTCATGGGCCATAGGGAAGAGGGGAGGCAGCCCACAATTGGTGGCTGCGCCCCCCACCCATGGGGAGGCCGAATAGGATTAGGGAAAGGGGGCGCCACCCCCCTTTCCTTCTCCTACTCCCTCTCCTTTCCCCCATTGCTACTCCGGAAAAAAAAGGAAAAGTGGGGGGGGGGGCGAATCCTACTAGGAGTGGAGTCCTAGTAGGACTCCCCTCTCCATGGCGCGCCCCTTGGTGGCCGGCCTCCTCCCCCCTCCTTTATATATGGGGGCTAGGGGGCACCCCACATCACATCAATTGTTCTCTTAGCCGTGTGCGGTGCCCCCCTCCACAGTTTACTCCTCCAGTCATATTGTCGTAGTGCTTAGGAGAAGCCCTGCGTGGATCACATCACCATCACCGTCACCACGCCGTCGTGCTGACGAAACTCTCCCTCGACACTTTGCTGGATCAAGAGTTTGAGGGACGTCATCGAGCTGAACGTGTGCAGAACTCGGAGGTGCCGTACGTTCGGTGCTTGATCGGTTGGATCGCGAAGACGTTCTACTACATCAACCGCGTTAAGTTAACGCTTCCGCTTTCGGTCTACGAGGGTACGTGGACACACTCTCCCCCTCTCGTTGCTATGCATCTCCTAGATAGATCTTGCGTGAGCGTAGGAAATTATTTGAAATTGCATGCTACGTTCCCCAACACATGGAACAATCAAAAATTATAGATACGTTGGAGACGTATCACCGCCGCGCTCCTAACAAAGCCACCACCGCCGTCAGGCCACCGCCGCCGCTCTTCTTCGACTGCTGCCACTGCTACCGCCATAGTCGCCGCCGCCCGTCCACCCCCTTCATCGTCGTCCAGCACCAGCCCGTCGCCAGTGTCGCCGTCATCTACCCCGACCACTCCGTCTACTCCGACCACCGTTGGTGACATCGGCCCCGCCCTGATGGACACCGCAATCGTCATCGAGTTCTTCTCTGCTGGCCCCTCCGACTTCTCCGACATGTCATACAGCTCGTGCAGGTCCCCTTCTACGCATGCCCGGTACTGGCAAGCCTGGAGCGGCGCTTCGTCAACTTCGTCTTCGTCCGCCTACGCATGCCCGGTGGTGGCAACACCTATGCGTGCCTTCGTCCACGATGTGTCCCTGGGCTTGGCAACCCGCCGCGATGCGTCGCCAACAACATCTTCTTCCCGGCGCACCACTACTTTGAAACCACTGCGCCCATGCTAACTGAGCGCCTCCTTGCGCCCACGGCTCCATGGCAACTTCCTTGACACTGGCCACAGCGTTCTTCGCATGGCTACCTCGACCACGGCTACACCACCCTCCACTCTCAGCTACCTCGACAAACAGCACAAAGGGCTACTGCCTTTCTTGAGCAACTTCGTCGGTGTCCACTCCAGTCACGACTTCCGCGATGCGTCGACCGTTACGACTGTGGGGGGGGGGGTCCATCGGCTTGCCGTCGGATTCTTCTCCAGTCTCACCGTCTGCGTTGCTACCATTGTGACTACGGGGGGATGTTGAGTATATTGATTATTAGGAAAGATAGGATATCGTAGGATATTATTCTACCTTGCCTTGTACTCCAAGATGATCATGTACTTCTATATATATGCCCATGAGCCTCAAGCAATACAATCAAAGATTCCATCAAAATCCCTCTCGCCCTTCTAACACAATATGTCTAATTATTAGGTCCACGAAGAACAGGAAGCACATCTAAACTGAGAGAGCGAACGGGACAGCTAGATGATTCCTCATGCCCCTCACATAGCCCCGCGCGCGACCGACGGGTAACCCTAGCCTCTGCTACCGCCAGGCCACCCTCCACCTCTCCCTCCTCCGTCGATGCCACCCTAGGGCAAGGCCTGGCAAAGCCCGATCGCCAGCGGCGGTGGCGGGGATTCTGCCGTCCCCTAGTTCTGTGGACTCGGCGCGGGTCTTGGCTGGGGGCTGGGGTGCCTCACTGGCCGGTGGGCGGTGCAACGCGGCGGCGCGCCGGTGCCATTGGGTGGCGGCAGGTGTCGGCCCCGTGTCGGCCGTCCTGGTGGCGGGGCACTTGCGGTGGCCGGATGTATCGTCTACGGCTTGGGGCGCTCGGATCTGGCCTTCACGAGGCGCGGGCCGCAGGCGGCCTCGGCTGCGGGCGGGTGCCCCCTGCCATGGCGGTCGGTTGGTGGGGGGTGGCGGTGCAGTGCTGGTGGTGGTTCGTGCTGGCGGCGGTGTGGGCTTCGGCCGGCCCTTGCGTGCGGTGACCTTTGGCGGCGAGGGTGGTGGCATTCCTACTGCAGACGGATCAGGGCTGCCCCTCGTGGTCCCGGCGTGGATGTAGGCTCCGACGGCGTGGTGGTGGCTTAGGGCGGTGGTCTGGGTCATTTCACGGCGGCTGGACTTCTTCGGCGTTGGCCGGTCGGTGAGCGCCCTTGTCGACCTTAGGTTCCTCTCCTCGTCATTCGAGCGCTACCTTCATCGAAGGGTTGGGCCTCTGCTAGTCGCGGTCCATCGCTCGTCTCGCACCCGGCAGCAGGACCGGACTCGTCTGGCGCCCGACAGTAGGATTGAGCTCGTCTCGCGCCCGGCGGCAGGACGGGCCGATGGAGGCCAGTTTTGGTTGGCCTATTGGGTCTCGGCGCTGTGGGCAATTCAGGGGTGCTAAAGGCGGGGCCTTTCCACTCGTCTCTTTGGTTGGGGTAGCGGTGGGTTGCGGGTGAGGTGGCGTCGAGGTCTTGAATGCCGGGGCCGCGGCCCTGGAGGTGGTGTCGCGGTGCTCTTGGGCAAAGCCATGGCCTGGTGCTGCCCGGTAACCATGGTCGTGTGGGCGGCATGGTCGCTAGGTGTGGCATTCAGTGGCAGTGAGTATTGGCTGGGGTAAAAACCTGTTCTATCCACGGATGGACCGGCATCGTCGCAGGCATCATTGCCCGCCGTGTTGCTCCAGGGGAAACTCTGACCCTCGGGTCGGGTGATGACGGCACTCCGGTGCCGTATCCTTCTTGAAGGCGCCGGTTTGGAGCCCACGGTTCATCGTATGCGGCTTCATCTCTTCGCAGTGGCGTCTTCACGGTCGAGGACCCGGTTGCTCTTGTAGTGCTTGGGGTGGTGTTGCTGCGCCCAGCGCCTATGTATCTTGCCTTGGGTGTGTGCGTGTGTTGTGATGACGTGCGTTTGTACCGATTTGTTGTTGGTCATTGTTTTATATATAAAGCGAGATGAAAGGCTTTTTCGATAATTATTAGGTCCACTACAAGAGCGCTTCAGATGTCTTCCTTGACCGTTTCGCTTCGTGCCCTCGAGTGGTTCGTACGTCCTAGCACTGATGGACTCCGTCCGAATTACTTAACACATCTGAGTGATTTGGTGTTGTCTGAGTGACTTGATATGACGACCGTCTTTGGCAGGTGGGCATCTTGTATTAGAATCCCTACAGATTGTAGCTTGTCAGGTGTTCATGAGCCTACCCCTTAGTAGTGACCTCATCATTAGCCCTCGAATCCATCAGGATTTCATGGGAGGAGTTTGTTGAAGACGAACAGGTCCGCGTAATTGTGAGGATGCGTGTTGATCTTCGTCATATCTTTCGGCAAATTTGTTCCGAACTATTAGAAAGTATTATACATGTATATACAGTATGAGTATAAACCGTATATACTTCTGGTAGGATTAGGTGTTGCGTGAGTTGTTGTAATCTCGTAGTTCAGGTAGTTAGGATTTATCCTCATCTTTGTATAGTCTTTCTTGAGGATCAATCCAACGACTACCGAACTACCGTCCTGTAAACCTATCAATCTATATAACACGCAGCGCGTCCCTGCCAGAGGCATACACTTCATCCAATCTTTCATGGTATTCAGAGCCTACTTCCTCTTCAACATCCAACCCTAGTTATGGCCAGCTCCAGCTCCACCGCCGCCGCTTTTGCCCTCGTCCCCATCGCTGACAAGCTTCACCGGGGCAACTACCTGGTGTGGCGCGCGCAAAACCTAGCCACCATCCGCGGAGCACAGCTGATCGATCATCTCAACCCCGATCACCCGTTCCTGGAGCCCAAGCTTACTGACAAGGATGGTAAGCCAACCGATGTGCCGAACCCGGCGTATCTCATCACCCTGGCGCAAGATTCTCAGGTGCTGAGCTTCATCTTCAACTCGATCTCAGCACCTGTGATGATCCAAGTTGCCCACTGCACCAAGGCCGCAGTGGCATGAACCGCCATGAGGGAGATGTTCCTCTCCCAGACGCAGGCCAACATCGTCAACATGCGGATCGCCCTCTCCAACACCAAAAAGGGCACCGCAACCATCGCCGACTACATCGGGCGCATGAAGGTGCTGGGCGACGACATGGCTTCAGCAGGAAGGCCGCTCTATGATGATGACATTGTCTCCTACATCCTCGCTGGATTAGACTACGACTACATCTCGTTTGTCTCTTCCATCTGCGCAGCCAGGACCGAACCAATCAAGGTAGCCAAACTCTACTCCCAGTTGATCGTCTTTGAAAAACATCTTGCTATGTTCGAAGGTGGCAACCACTCCTCTCAGTCCTCGGCCAACGCCATCTCCCGTAGCCGTGGTGGTTTTGGTCGAGGTGGAGGTGGCCACGGCAATGGTGGCCATGGCAATGGAGGGGGTGGCCGCGGCAACAGAGGCCGTGGCAATGGAGGCGGTGGCCATGGCAATGGAGGCCGCGGCAACGGCAATGGAGGAGGTGATGATCTTCCTGAGGTCGTCTGCCAAATCTGCAAGAGGCCGAACCACTCCGCCATCGAGTGCTACCGTCGCTTCGACATCTTCTTCACGAAGAACGAGAAGAACGCAGGGTCGGCCACTACTTTGTCCTATGGAGTGGATACAAATTGATATCTTGATACAGGGGCCACCGACCACATCACCAGCGAGCTTGACAAGCTGACGGTTTGCAACAAGTACAACGGCAACGAGCAAGTCCACACTGCAAACGGAGAAGGTATGGAAATTAGTCATATTGGTCAATCTACTGTTCGTACTCCCACTCGTGATCTTCATCTAAAAGACATCTTGCATGTACCCGATGCCACCAAGAATCTAATTTCTGCTCATCGTTTGTCCACTGATAAGCATACCTATCTTGAAGTTCACCCAAATTTCTTTTTCATTAAGGAACAAGGAACGAAGAAAACCCTCCTCCACGGCAGATGTAGACGTGGTCTCTACCCCCTATCATCGGCTCCGTTAAGTTCAAGCAAGCAAGATTTGGGCGTCAATAAGCTGTCCGCTGAGAGGTGGCATAGCCGACTAGGACATCCTTCATCCACCATAGTGCGTCATGTCCTTAACCAGAATAATATTCTTTTTTCAAGTAGTGAGTTGAATAAAGAAGGTGTTTGTGATGCTTGCCAAATGGGCAAAAGTCACCAACTTCCTTACCCTAGTTCGATCAGTGTATCCAAAGCTCCTTTAGAGCAAATTTTCTCCGATGTATGGGGGCCTGCCCGTGATTCTATCAATAGGAAAAACTATTATGTTTCATTCATTGATGATTACAATAAATTCACATGGATTTATCTCCTTAAGAACAGATCTGAAGTGTTCAAGGTCTTTCATGAGTTTCAAACTCTTGTTGAATGGTTGTTCAATAAGAAAATTATCACTATGCAAACAGATTGGGGTGGCGAGTATGAGTGCCTTAATTCCTTCTTTCGTCAATTAGGAATTACTCATCATGTCTCCTGTCCTCATGCTCACCAGCAGAACGGTTCTGCTGAAAGGAAACATCGACATATTGTTGATGTAGGCCTTTCCCTCTTAGCTCATGCTTCTATGCCCTTAAAATTCTGGGATGAAGCCTTTCTTTCTACCACATATTTGATAAACCGCACCCCTAGCAAAGTGATTAATTTTGAAACCCCATTAACTCGTTGGTTTCAAGAACAACCAAATTATCATTCACTTCGAGTCTTTGGGTGCGCATGTTGGCCGAATCTTCGCCCATACAATTCCAAAAAATTACAATTCCGTTCTAAACAGTGTGTGTTCCTTGGATATAGCAATCTTCACAAAGGTTTTAAGTGCCTAGATGTTGCCACCGGACGGGTTTACATATCCCGTGATGTCATTTTTGATGAGACAGTTTTTCCCTTTACCTCCTTAAATCCCAATGCAGGCACCCCTCTTTGTTCCAAAGTCTTGTTGCTTCCTGAAATAACTCCCTCTGAACCTATTGATCACGAGGGCGAAATTGTAGTTGATCAACAGGCTAATTTTTGTACTAATTATGTTGTTAATCATGTAGAAAATCCAGCCATTATTCATGATTTTATGCAGTCAGAACAAGACAAAGATGGTGCAGAACAGGAGGTTGATTCAGGTGCTGCGGAAACTGATCCCGAGGCAGCAGCAGTCGCAGGTGGCGCAGCAGGCGTAGGCGGCGCAGGCGGCCCAGGGGGCGAATCCGCCTCGGGCTCGGTGTAGGGGAACGTAGCATGCAATTTCAAAAAAATTCTACGCTCATGCAAGATCTATCTAGGAGATGCATAGCAACGAGAGGGGAAGAGTGTGTCCACATACCCTCGTAGACCGAAAGCGAAAGCGTTAGCTCAACGCGGTTGATGTAGTCGAACGTCTTCGCGATTCAACCGATCAAGCACCGAACGTACGGCACCTCCGAGTTCTGCACATGTTCAGCTCGATGACGTACCTCGAACTCTTGATCCAGCAGAAGGTCGAGGGAGAGTTTCGTCAGCACGACGGCGTGGTGACGGTGATGGTGAAGTGATCCGCGCAGGGCTTCGCCTAAGCACTACGACGCTATGACCGGAGGAGTAAACTGTGGAGGGGGG
This sequence comes from Thinopyrum elongatum, assembly GCA_011799875.1. NCBI lineage: Eukaryota > Viridiplantae > Streptophyta > Magnoliopsida > Poales > Poaceae > Thinopyrum > Thinopyrum elongatum. The sequence continues at coordinate 577,093,329 of CM022301.1, forward strand.
CGCCGCACACGGCTAAGAGAATAATTGTTGTACTCTGGGGTGCCCCCTTGCCCCTGTATATAAAGGATGAGAGGGAGGAGGCCGCCTCCCTAAGGGCGCGCCAAGTGTGGGGAGTCCTACTAGGACTCCCAGTCCTAGTAGGATTCCCCCTTCCTTTTCCGGAGTGGGAAAGGGGGAAAGGGAGAGGGAGTAGGACAGGGAAAGGGGGGCCCCGCCCCCTCCCCTAGTCCAATTAGGACTCCCATGGGGGGGGGCACAGCCACCCCTTGTGGGCTGTCCCCTCTCTCCCCTATGGCCCATGAGGCCCATTACCTCTCCCGGGGGGTTCCGGTAAACTCCCAGTACTCCGAAAAATACCCGAAATGATCCGAAACCATTCCGGTGTCCGAATACCACCTTCCAATATATCAATCTTTACCTCTCAACCATTTCGAGACACCTCGTCATGTCCGTGATCTCATCCGGGACTCTGAACAATCTTCGGTCACCAAAACACATAACTCATAATACAAATCGTCATCGAACGTTAAGCGTGCAGACCCTACGGGTTCGAGAACTATGTAGACATGACGGAGACATATCTCTGATCAATAACCAACAGCAGAACCTGGATGCTCATATTGGTTCCTACATATTCTACGAAGATCTTTATCGGTCAAACCGTAATGACAACATACGTCATTCCCTTTGTCATCGGTATGTTACTTGCCCGAGATTCGATCGTCGGTATCTTCATACCTAGTTCAATCTCGTTACCGACAAGTCTCTTAACTCGTTCCGTAATGCATCATCCCGTAACTAACTCATTATTCACATTGCTTGCAAGGCTTATCATGAAGTGCATTACCGAGAGGGCCCAGAGATACCTCTCCGATACTCGGAGTGACAAATCCTAATCTCGATCTATGCCGACCCAACAAACACCTTCGGAGACACCTGTAGAGCATCTTTATAATCACCCAGTTACGTTGTGACGTTTGATAGCACACAAGGTGTTCCTCCGTGTGACGGCCCCGGCCCAATCATGCACTAATCATACACGCAAATGCACATGATCAAGCCTAAGGACTCACGGGAAGATATCACAACACAACTCTAAAACATAAATAAAGTCATACAAGCTTTATATTACAAGCCAGGGGCCTCGAGGGCTCGAATACATAAGCTTGCATACAAGCATCAGCGGAAGCATCAGATATTTGAGTACAGATATAAAAGAAAACACAGATAAGCCCTTTAGAAAGGCGGGGCAAAAGAAAACACTACAATCGAAAGGCGCAGGCCTCCTTCCTGGGACCCTCCGATCCTACTCCAGGTCGTCAGCCATCTCGTAGTTGTATCCACCCTCGGGGTAGTAGTAGCGATCGTCGGCGGGGGCAACTGTATCCGGGGCTTCGTCCTCTGGTCACGACAAACTGATATAGGGAGAAAAGGAAAACAAAGCAACCGTGAGTACTCACAAGTACTGAGCAAGCAAGGATCTACACTACATATGCAACATTTTCAAAGGGAGGCTGTATATGTGGACTGGGCTGCAGAAATGCCAGAATAGAGAGGAAAGCCTAGTCCTATCGAAGACTAGCATCTTCATTGGTCTTGCAGCAATAGAAGAGAGCAGAACAGATCAATATAATGTAGCAGTAATGATATCAACCTCACCCAGAGATCATTTCTCGACTCCCTGCGAGAAAGCAATCCCAGAGCCTTACAGTCATCAACCTCGTCCTGAGATCCCTTCTCGACTCCCTGCGAGAAGTAATCCCAGAGCCATAGTATCCAAGTATCCAGTTCTAATTGTATCAATCAGGATACAACTTCGAGTGTCCGTTACCGTAGGACCGGCTATCGATAGAAGTTTTCTTCCCTGCAGAGGTGCACCAACTTACCCACCACACTCGTTTAACTCCGGCCGGACACACTTTTCCGGGTCATGCCCGACCTCGGCTAAACGACACACCGCAACCCTACCTACAGCTCAGCAGAGAGGTCCCCGCCGGTCTACATCCTAAGCGTAAGGGGGTCTTGGCCATCGCCCCTCGCCCTCCGGGTCGTTGCGCACATGGCTCAGATCCAAGCACCACCTCTGTCGTGAATGGCGCCAATCACTCCATGCCGCACTGCTGAACTGGACGTCTGACAGAGCTTTCGGCTGATGTATACGATGCAGAACGCCCATACTATGCCCACGTGGTGGTTAGTGCTATCGGGCCAGAGGCCCACTCAGATCAAATATCCAAACCGTTAGTACCTTGGGGGGGGGTGCGGTAACGAGCAGAGACTCACGAAAGATGTGACCCCGTCGCTCCGTCTCGAGGACTTGCGGCAAGGGCCAAGAATACCCGGCCACGCCTCGTATTCATCACTCGGGCACCATACAGGCAACCCGCCTTCACAACACACGCGGGTACCCCTCAGGGTCGACCCGCCTTCCAAGTAACAGTGTAAAGTCCAAGTATTTGTGTGTCCATAACATCAGAGGAATTCCCACTTGATGCATCCATCAAGGTGAACTCGGAGGAATCACCCTCGATGGGTTCACACTTGATGTGTTGCATGACAGCGTCGTTACCCGAAGTGGTGAAGGAGGGATCACCCTCGATGACCACAACCAAATAGCTACTCTACAGAGTTAACATTAGAAGTGCTACAAGAGGTTTCACCCTCGGCACTTGATAGTAACGCTGCAGTGTCGTTACAACTAAGGGGGGGTGATGTGCGATGTCGGGGCCTGGTCTTCAATCCCGTTGATCGGGTCTTCGAATAATCCAGCGGGGCAATCGGGATAAGTGGGGTCACTAATAGGTCTCTACCCAGCCTATACTAAGCAGTTTAGGATATGCAGGTAATTATCAACAGCAGGTTACAATAAACAGGCTATGCATCAGAATAGGTAAAGCAGTAGCAGCAGCAATTCTAATGCAAGCATTAGAAAATAGAATAGGCGATATCGGGATGATCAAAGGGGGGGCTTGCCTGGTTGCTCGGCGGCAAGGGCAAGGTCGTCAATGGTGTCTTCGGTCTCCGGAGCTGCGTCGGCCTCGGGGATGACGTCGAGGTCTAACGAGAGAGAAGAGGGGGAGGAAACAGTATAAATACACAGCGAACAAGTGCAGCACAAAGCATAACATGGCAATACGTGGTGACAGAGGTGATCTGACGCAGTGCCGGGTGATACTGGCGAAGGGGGGATTCATCCGGGAAAGTATTCCCGGTTCCGGACAAATGTCGGACAGATGACCGGAGGGGAATGGTTCCATGTTCGGGTAGCTAGGGACGTGTGACGGACTAACGGACCGCGTATTCAGATCCGTCTTGTCGTTCTGAGCAACTTTCATGTAGAAAGTTTTTCGATCTGAGCTACGGATTATTTTATATGATTTTCTAAAGATTTTAGCAATTTCTGGAATTTATTTAATCATTTAAATTCGAATTATCCAAAACAGTGTTATGCTGACGTCAGCATGACATCAGCAGTCTGTTTAGTTAATTAACAGTAGTTAATTAGGTTAATTAAATCATTAAGTTAATTAAACTTAATTAGTTATTTAAACATAATTAATCAGGTTAATTAATTAATTCATTAATAAATTTTTTTAATATCCTTTTTTTAAAATAATGTTCTGGGGCTGTGGGCCCCAGGGGCAGCGCCTACAGCCGGACACGTCCGGGGCTGTGCCCATTCGGGCACCGGACGGGTCCGGGCGACCAAAGGCGCGCGCGGGCTCATGGAGCCGGCGAGGCGAGTGGCTGGGGGGGCGCGGCGACGGCGCGGTAGCGCGTGCGCGCGGGCGGCCATGGGTGTCGGCGGCTGCAGCAGCAGCGCAGCGACGGGAGCAGCAAGCGGGCGGTGCGAGCGAGGCCACGGGAAAAAGGGCAGCGGGCGCGAGGCGCGGAGCCAGGGCGCGCGCCGGGTGCGGCCGGCGCGGCGACGAACGCGAGCAACGGCGGTGACCAGGGGGCGACGGGCGGTGAGCGGGCGACGGGGAAAGCTCACAGGGAGGGGCCGAGTCGTTGAGGGCAGCGTGCTCGGGGTGGAGTCAGGGCCGGCGCGACGAGGCGGCGAGGCTCGACGATGGCCTTCGGGGAGGAGGTCGAGGAGGTGGCGACGAACGGCGAGGCGGGGCGCGGCGGGGCTCGGCGTCGAGCGCCCGATCCAAACCTGGATCGGGAGAGGGGGGAACGGGCGAGGGAGTGGGGAGGGAAGTGGGGATCGGCTAGGGTTTCTGGGAAGTGGGGGTGTGTAGGTGTAGTGGGGGTGGCTGGGCCGGCCGGCTGGCCAGCTGGGCCTGTTGGCCCAAAGGGGGGGGGTTCTGTTCCTTTTTTTCCTTTTTGTTTTCTTTTTTTCTTTTCTTTTTCTCTTTTCTCTGTTTTGCAAATAGTTAGGCACCCAAATGAATTTTATAAAATATGAAAACTGGTCCATAAATTACAGTGCAACATTAGTCACTGCTAGAAATTGGTTTGGTTTCCATAGCTCTTTTACTTGGATTTTATTTAATTTGAAAAGGATTAAATAGTGTTGTTTTGCTGCTGTTCCTTGATGTTTGAGTCCTTTTCCAATTCCAATAAATGTTGCAATCATTTTTATAAATGCTTTGGGAATATTTGCAACATGATGCACATTTTAGTCTTCAGGTTTGGGCAACTTTTATTTTTACTTTAAGTTTGAATTTCCATTTGAATTTGAATTTGAAAAGAGATATGATACTAATGATGATTAAGCACTGTTGATCATGATGACATGGCATAATCAAAAGGTGAATACTGTAGTTAACCACTAGGGGTGTTACAAATCTCCTCCACTAATAAGAATTCTGGTCCCGAGAATTAAGAGGTAGAAGGAAAAAGTTCGGGGTATTCCGCACGAAGATTATCCTCGTGTTCCCAAGTGGCTTCATCTTCAGTATGATTTGACCACTACACTTTGAGGAACTTGGTAACCTTCTGACGGGTCCGACGTTCAGCTTCATCGAGAATGCGGATCGGATGCTCCTTATAAGATAGATCATCTTGCAATTTGAGCATCTCGTGATCCACAGCTCGGTGCGGAGATTCCTTGAAGCATTTACGAAGTTGCGACACATGGAATACGTCGTGGATATGAGAGAATTGCGGCGGCGACTCCAATTTATACGCCACCTGACCACGTCTAGCAATTATGCGGAAAGGACCAATGTAGCGTGGAGCTAGCTTGCCCTTGATTCCGAAACGGTGAGTGCCCTTCATAGGAGTGACTCGCAGATAAGCCTGATCACCAGGTTGATAAGTCAAACCCCATCGTTTGCGATCATAGTTGCTCTTCTGGAGGTCCTGGGCCGCCTTGAGATTTTCTCGGACAATACGAACTTGTTCTTCGGCGTGTTGAATAATATCCGGACCCACGAGTGGTCGTTCCCCAGTTTCTGACCAATTCAGAGGGGTTCGACACTTACGTCCATATAGAACTTCGAAGGGGGCCATTTTCAAGCTGGCTTGATAGCTGTTGTTATACGAGAACTCAGCATACGGGAGAGATTCTTCCCACTTCTTGCCGAAAGAAATAACACAAGCCCGAAGCATGTCTTCAAGCACTTGATTGACTCGTTCGACTTGGCCTTGGGATTGTGGATGATAAGCTGAACTCCAGGTAATATGAGTTCCCATAGCTTCTTGGAAACTTTCCCAGAACTTTGAGGTGAAAAGACCGCCACGGTCCGAACTAATCTCCTTCGGAATATCGTGGAGTGAAACAATTCTGGAGATATACAACTCTGCTAGCTAACTAGCAGTGATCGTCTCCTTAACAGGCAGAAAGTGTGCAACTTTAGAAAGTTGGTCGATGACGACAAGAATAGCATCGTGACCCTTCTGTGACCTGGGTAGTCCTGTAACGAAATCCATCTGAACCTTATCCCATTTCCATAGAGGAATAGGAAGTGGTTGCAGAATTCCAGCAGGCTTCTGATGTTCTGCTTTAACGCGACGACACACATCACATTCAGCAACATATCGAGCAATATCCTGCTTCATTCTAGACCACCAGTACCTTTGATGGAGATTACGATACATCTTGGTGCTACCCGGATGAATAGACAATGGTGTGTCATGTGCCTCCTTCATGACCTTGTGAGTCATAAGCTCGAAGCGAGGTACGACGATGCAGTCTCTGAAATACAAGGTTCCATCTTCAGACAACGAGAATTCCCTGTACTTTTCAAGGTGAAGATTTTTCTTCATGAGATCAATTTCAGCATCTTTAGCTTGCGCATTCTTAACAGCTTTCTCAAGATCTGGTTGTATCACAAAGTTATTAAGAGAACCCTGTGGGATAATACGCAGATTCAGCTTGCACAGTTCTTCAAAAAGACGAGGTTGAGCTCGCCTAACCATGAGGTTGTCGCAATAGGACTTGCGGCTTAAGGCATCAGCCATTACGTTAGCCTTGCCAGGGGTATAGGATATACCCAAATCATAGTCCGCAATGGCCTCCATCCATCTTTGCTGACGGAGGTTTAGAGATGGCTGAGTGAACAAATACTTCAGACTTTTATGATCCGTGTATATCTCGCAACGATTACCGAGAAGGTAATGTTGCCACAACTGCAGTGCATATATGACAATAGCTAGTTCTAGATCATGTACCGGATAATTCTCTTCATGTGGGCGCAACTGACGAGAGCCATAAGCAATCACTTTATGCTCTTGCATTAGGACACAGCCTAATCCTTCACGGGATGCGTCACAATAAATCACAAAGTCTTTGCGGGTATCTGGACGAGATAGTACTGGGGCAGATGTTAGCTTGTCCTTGAGTGTTTGAAAACTTTCCTGACATTTGTCTGTCCATTCAAACTTAACGCCTTTGTGAAGCAGATCAGTCAAAGGCTTAGCAATCTTTGAAAAATTCTCGATAAAACAACGGCAATAACTTGCAAGACCGAGAAAACTTCTCACTTGCTTGACGTTCTTCGGAGGAGTCCAGTCCAGAATAGCCTGAACTCGTTCCGGGTTAACAGCAATTCCATCCTTGGAAATCACATGACCAAGGTAAGTTACTTCAGAAAGCCAGAATTCGCATTTGGAATACTTGGCATACAACTGGTGTTCTCGGAGCCTTTCCAGTGCAAGATGGACGTGTTCAGCATGCTCTTCCTTATTCTTTGAATATACCAGAATATCATCCAGATATACCACGACAAATTTGTCGAGGTAATCCATGAAGATGTAATTCATCAGACGGGAGAATGTGGCTGGAGCATTTGTTAAGCCAAATGACATTACAGTGTACTCATAGGAGCCATAGCGAGTAACAAATGCAGTCTTCGGAATATCCTCTTCACGAACTCGGATCTGGTGGTAACCCAACCTCAAATCAAGTTTAGAGAATACCGATGAGCCAGAAAGTTGATCATACAAATCATTGATCCGGGGAAGCGGATATTTGTTCTGGATTGTGGCTTGGTTAATGGGCCGATAATCCAGAACCAATCGGTTAGTTCCATCCTTCTTCTTAACGAAGAGTGAAGGTGCTCCCCAAGCAGAGGAACTGGGACGGATGAAACCTTTCTTAAGTGACGTGTCGATTTCTTCCTTAAGCTCGAGAAGATGATGTGGAGGCATCTTATAAGGATGCTTCGCAATAGGAGTTGTGCCAGGTTTCAAGTCGATGACAAACTCGACAGCTCTAGTAGGCGGTATTCCTGGAAGTTCTTCTAGAAAGACATCTTGAAAATCACGAACAACTGGAACATTCTCGAAGCCTTCAAGAGGTGAGGCGTTCAGTGCATTCAGAACATATAATTGAGTTTCGGCGTCCTGCACTGTTCGAGCTGAGTATCTGACAGTCTGACCAGAAGGGTGTGTGAGGTGGACTGTTTCAGTGGCACAGTCAATCGAAGCTTTATGAGGCTTCAACCAGTCCATACCCAGAATAATGTCTATGTTGGAGGTCTTGAGAGCAATTAGAGAAACGGGGAACATCAATCCTCCGATCACAATGTGGTTACCGTGGCTTACCATGGTAGTTTGCCAATTAGCCCTAGGTGACTGGATTACGAATGGAGTGGACATCTCCTCGAAAAGTATATCATGGCTTCGCGCAAAACTTTCGGACATGAAGGAGTGCGATGCTCTAGAATCAAAGAGGACTGGAGCTGGGAATGAATTCACTAGAAGGGTGCCCATCACAATCTTGGGGTCCTGTCGAGCTTCTTCAATGTTGACTTGGTTGACATGAACAAGTTGGCTAGCAGGTAGTCTGGTTTGAACGTTCCTAGAAGGATGTTTTCGACGGCTCTTCCTGCAACCAGCAGAAGGACGTGATGCGTGTTGAGGCTGACTCTGACGTCAGTTGATAGTACGGTGCCCTGGTTGTCCACACTGGTGGCACAGACCATCATTATGGGGAGAAACACCAACATTGGGCTGTCCACTTGTGATGTTCAGTTGTCTTGGTGGTGGAGGCAGACGAGGTGCAGCATAAGATGGCCTGGGTACAGGGGCAGGTCGGTGATGAACATTATGCGGGATCCACACTCGACGCTTCTAAACAGGCTGACCCGAGGATGAGCCAGCTTCATGAGTGCGCTTGAGTGACTGCTGGTGTTTAGTCAGAGCTGTTTCAACTTGGATAGATTTGCTGACAAGCGTTGCGAAGTCTGCAAAATCAAGGACAGCAAGTGCGAGGTTTATATCCGTACGCAGTCCTTCACGGAATTTCTCCTGCTTGCGGGCGTCAGTGCAGACGTCATCTTCAGCATAGCGGGATAATTCGAGAAATTTCCTCTGATATTCATCCATGGTCATTGTACCCTGAGAGAGTTTGCGGAACTCCTACTTCTTCTGGTCCATCAGACCTTGAGGAATGTACTGTGCATGAAAAGCTGACTGAAATTCCTGCCAAGTGGTTACTGTTTCAGCAGGCAACATACCCTTGTGGCTTTCCCACCATTGAGCAGCTGGGCCTTTCAGGTGGAATGTCGCAAAGGTGACGTAACTGCCAGGAGCAACATTAGCTGATTCCATCTCAAACAGGATGTGTCGAAGCCAATCATCAGCATCCATAGGATTGGTGGAGTTGCGGAAAACAGACGGGTTGAGGCGCGCAAATTTTTCCAGAGTTATTGGAGCATTCTGTTGCTGAGCATTCTGGTTTGGAAATTGAGCCTTTAGTCCGGTCATAAACTGCTGCATCATTGCGGCAATATAGGGTGGAGGTGGAGGATCGTCAGCCATCCTGCCAAATCAACAGGGGCAGTTTAGCAAGAAAAACTGCATGTGTAAGAGGTTATTCACGATGTAACATGAGTGATGAACAAGAAGGCATTAGGTGCATATTAGTAGTCATCAAAGACATACAGAACGATGCACGGAATTGGACACAAACGGCGGTAGGAGTTCGGAAATGCACGCAGCTAGACAAACTAGGCTGCGCGCAGGCACGCGGCAAGGAAGTACACAATGAGCCATAGCAAAGGCTACATCAACGTTGGAGAAAACTATGGGAGCGAGGAGTCTGCAAGTGAAACACAGGGTGCCCTCGATAAAAGGATCCTGCAAGCAGAACCTGGCCCACCATCTTGAAGAAAGGGGGGAAATTTCAGAACTCCGGGTGGATGTGATTACGAGAACCTAAGGTTGGAGTTAGTAAAATTTTAACCTGAATAGAACAGAGATCAGAGTTCCAGAGTAAAGGTCGAGGAGTAAAAGATCCTAATACCACCCATTTGGCGATGTGGGCCTGTAAGCCACACAGCCATGTTAGTAAAATAGTTTTGGACCACTAGACTCAACTTGGGCCAAGGAGTTGGAAAGGGGGGTTCCTACAAGCAGTCGGCTCTGATACCAACTTGTGACGCCCCTGGCCCAATCGTGCACTAATCATACACGCAAATGCACACGATCGAGCCTAAGGACTCACGAGAAGATATCACAACACAACTCTAAAACATAAATAAAGTCATACAAGCTTTATATTACAAGCCAGGGGCCTCGAGGGCTCGAATACATAAGCTTGCGTACAAGCGTCAGCGGAAGCATCAGATATCTGAGTACAGATATAAAAGAAACCACAGATAAGCCCTTTACGTCGTCAGCCATCTCATCAGCCATCTCGTAGTAGTATCCACCCTCGGGGTAGTAGTAGCGATCGTCGGCGGGGGCAACTGTATCCGGGGCTCCGTCCTCTGGTCACGACAAACTGATATGGGGAGAAAAGGAAAACAAAGCAACCGTGAGTACTCAGAAGTACTCAGCAAGCAAGGATCTACACTACATATGCAACATTTTCAAAAGGAGGCTGTATATGTGGACTGGGCTGCAGAAATGCCAGAATAGAGAGGAAAGCCTAGTCCTATCGAAGACTAGCATCTTCATCGGTCTTGCAGCAATAGAAGAGAGCAGAACAGATCAATATAATGTAGCAGTAATGATATCAACCTCACCCAGAGATCCTTTCTCGACTCCCTGCGAGAAAGCAATCCCAGAGCCTTACAGTCATCAACCTCGTCCTGAGTGAAGGAAATATGCCCTAGAGGCAATAATAAAGTTGTTATTTATATTTCCTTATATCACGATAAATGTTTATTATTCATGCTAGAATTGTATTAACCGGAAACTTAATACATGTGTGAATACATAGACAAACAAAGTGTCACTAGTATGCTTCTACTTGACTAGCTCGTTAATCAAAGATGGTTAAGTTTCCTAGTCATAGACATGAGTTGTCATTTGATGAACAGGATCACATCATTAGAGAATGATGTGATTGACAAGACCCATCCATTAGCTTAGCACGATGATCGTTTAGTTTGTTGCTATTGCTTTCTTCATGACTTATACATGTTCATCTGACTATGAGATTATGCAACTCCCGAATACCGAAGGAACACCTTGTGTGCTATCAAACGTCACAACGTAACTGGGTGATTATAAAGATGCTCTACAGGTGTCTCCGATAGTGTTTGTTGAGTTGGCATAGATCAAGATTAGGATTTGTCACTCCGATTGTCGGAGAGGTATCTCTGGGCCCTCTCCATAATGCACATCATATGAAGCCTTGCAAGCAATGTGACTAATGAGTTAGTTACGGGATGATACATTACGGAACGAGTAAAGAGACTTGCCGGTAACGAGATTGAACTAGGTATTGAGATACCGATGATCGAATCTCGGGCAAGTAACATACCGATGACAAAGGGAACAACGTATGTTGTTATGCGGTTTGACCGATAAAGATCTTCATAGAATATGTGGGAGCCAATATGAGCATCCAGGTTCCGCTATTGGTTATTGACCGGAGATGAGTCTCGGTCATGTCTACATAGTTCTCGAACCCGTAGGGTCCGCACGCTTAACGTTCGATGACGATCGGTATTATGAGTTTATGTGTTTTGATGTACCGAAGGTAGTTGGGAGTCCCGGATGTGATCACGGACATGACCAGGAGTCTCAGAATGTCCGAGAGGTAAAGATTGATATATTTGAAGATAGTATTTGGCCTCCGGAAAGGTTCCGGATATTTATCGGAGTGCTGGAAGGGTTATCGGAACCACCGGAGACGTAATGGGCCTTATTGGGCCTAGGGGAAAGAGAGAGGGGCATCCAAGGGCTGGCCACGCACCCCCGCCCCCATGGGCCTAGTCCGAATTGGACTAGGGGGAGGGGCGGCGCCCCCTCCTTCCTTCTCTTTCCCCCTCCTTCCTTCTTCTCCTAGTAGGACTAGGAAAGGGGGGAGTCCTACTCCTACTATGAGGAGGATTCCTTCCCCTTGGCGCGCCTATGAGAGCCGGCCGGCCTCCCCCTCCCTCCTTTATATACGTGGGGAGGGGGGCACCCTAGGACACACAAGTTAATTGTTTTTAGCCGTGTGCGGTGCTCCCCTCCACAGATTTCCACCTCAGTCATATTTTCGGAGAGCTTATGCGAAGCCCTGCCGGAATCACTTCATCATCACCGTCACCACGCCGTCGTGCTGACGAAACTCTCCCTCGGCCTCAGCTGGATCAAGAGTACGAGGGACGTCACCGAGCTGAACGTGTGCAGATCGCGGAGGTGCCGTACGTTCGGTAATTGGATCGGTTGGATCGCGAAGACGTTCGACTACATCAACCGCGTTACTAAACGCTTCCGCTTTCGGTCTACGAGGGTACGTGGACACACTCTCCCGCTCGTTGCTATGCTTCTCCTAGATAGATCTTGCATGATCGTAGGAATTTTTTTGAATTACTACGTTCCCCAACAGTGGCCTCCGAGCCAGGTCTATGCGTAGATGTTATTTGCATGAGTAGAAAACAAAGGAGTTGTGGGCGTGGGTGTATACATATTGCTTGCCGTTACTAGTTGTTGCTTGGTTCAGCGGTATTGTGAGATGAAGCGGCCCGGACCGACATTACGCGTACGCTTACGCGAGACTGGTTTCACCGCTGCGAGCACTCGTTGCTTAAAGGTGACCGGCGGGTGTCTGTCTCTCTCACTTTAGTTGAACCGGTTTCAATGAAGATGGTTCTTTTAGAAGATCAAAAAGCAATCACTACACCACGTTGTGGTTTTGATGCGTAGGTAAGAACGGTTCTTGCTCGAAGCCCGTAGCAGCCACGTAAAACTTGCAACAACAAAGTAGAGGACGTCTAACTTGTTTTTGCAGGGCTTGCTGTGATGTGATATGGTCAAGACATGATGTGATATAATTTGTTGTATGAGATGATCATGTTTTGTAACAGAGTTATCGGCAACCGGCAGGAGCCATATGGTTGTCGCTTTATTGTATGCAATGCAATCGCCATGTAATTGCTTTACTTTATCACTAAGCGGTCGCGATAGTCGTGGAAGCAATAAGTTGGCGAGACGACAACGATGCTTCGATGGAGATCATGCTGGGGCGCCGGTGACGATGGAGATCAAGCTGGGGCGCCGGTGACGATGAAGATCATAACGGTGCTTCGATGATGGAGATCAAGAGCACAAGATGATGATGGCCATATCATGTCACATATTGAATTGCATGTGATGTTAATCCTTTTATGCATCTTATTTTGCTTAGTACGGCGGTAGCATTATAAGATGATCTCTCACTAAATTTCAAGGTACAAGTGTTCTCCCAGAGTATGCACCGTTGCTACAGTTCGTCGTGCCGAGACACCACGTGATGATCGGGTGTGATAAGCTCTACGTTCACATACAACGGGTGCAAGCCAGTTTTGCACACGCAGAAAACTCGGGTTAAACTTGATGAGCCTAGGATATGCAGATATGGCCGCGGAACACTGAGACCGAAAGGTCGAGCGTGAATCATATAGTAGATATGATCAACATAGTGATGTTCACCATTGAAAACTACTCCATCTGACGTGATGATCGGACATGGTTTAGTTGATTTGGATCACGTGATCACTTAGATGATTAGAGGGATGTCTATCTAAGTGGGAGTTCTTAAGTAATATGATTAATTGAACTTTAATTTATCATGAACTTAGTACCTGATAGTATTTTGCATGTCTATGTTGTTCTAGATCAATGGCCCGTGCTACTGTTCCTTTGAATTTTAATGCGTTCCTAGAGAAAGCCAAGTTGAAAGATGATGGTAGCAACTACACGGACTGGGTCCGTAACTTGAGGATTATCCTCATTGCTGCACAGAAGAATTACGTCCTGGAAGCAACGCTAGGTGCAAGACCCGCTGCAGGAGCAACGCCGGACGTTGTGAACGCCTGGCAGAGCAAAGCTGATGACTACTCGATAGTTCAGTGTGCCATGCTTTACGGCTTAGAACCGGGACTTCAACGATGTTTTGAACATCATGGAGCATATGAGATGTTCCAGGAGTTGAAGTTAATATTTCAAGCAAATGCCTGGATTGAGAGATATGAAGTCTCCAATAAGTTCTATAGCTGCAAGATGGAGGAGAATAGTTCTATCAGTGAGCATATACTCAAAATGTCTGGGTATCATAATCACTTGACTCAGCTGGGAGTTAATCTTCCGGTTGATAGTGTCATTGACAGAGTTCTTCAATCACTGCATCCAAGCTACAAAAGCTTCGTGATGAAGTATAATATGCAAGGGATGGATAAGACAATTCCCGAGCTCTTCGCAATGCTAAAGGCTACAGAGGTAGAAATCAAAAAGGAGCATCAAGTGTTGATGGTCAACAAGACCACCAGTTTCAAGAAAAAGGGCAAAGGGAAGAAGGGGAACTTAAAGAAGAACAGCAAGCAAGTTGCTGCTCAAGTGAAGAAGCCCAAGTCTGGACCTAAGCCTGATACTGAGTGCTTCTACTGCAAAGGGACTGGTCACTGGAAGCGGAACTGCCCCAAGTATTTGGCGGATAAAAAGGATGGCAAAGTGAACAAAGGTATATGTGATATACATGTTATTGATGTGTACCTTACTAATGCTCGCAGTAGTGCCTGGGTATTTGATACTGGTTCTGTTGCTAATATTTGCAACTCGAAACAGGGACTATGGATTAAGCGAAGATTGGCTAAGGACGTGGTGACGATGCGTGTGGGAAATGGTTCCAAAGTCGATGTGATCGCCGTCGGCACGCTACCTCCACATCTACCTTCGGGATTAGTTTTAGACCTGAATAATTGTTATTTGGTGCCAGCGTTAAGCATGAACATTATATCTGGATCTTGTTTGATGCGAGATGGTTATTCATTTAAATCAGAGAATAATGGTTGTTCTATTTATATGAGTAATATCTTTTATGGTCATGCACCCTTGAAGAGTGGTCTATTTTTGTTGAATCTCGATAGTAGTGATACAAATATTCATAATGTTGAAGCCAAAAGATGCAGAGTTGAAAATGATAGTGCAACTTATTTGTGGCACTGCCGTTTGGGTCATATTGGTGTAAAGCGCACGAAGAAACTCCATACTGATGGACTTTTGGAATCACTTGATTATGAATCACTTGGTACTTACGAACCATGCCTCATGGGCAAGATGACTAAAACTTCGTTCTCCGGAACAATGGAGCGAGCAACAGATTTATTGGAAATAATACATACTGATGTATGCGGTCCGATGAATATTGAGGCTCGCGGCGGGTATCGTTATTTTCTGACCTTCACAAATGATTTGAGCAGATATGGGTATATCTACTTGATGAAACATAAGTCTGAAACATATGAAAAGTTCAAAGAATTTCAGTGTGAAGTGGAAAATCATCGTAACAAGAAAATAAAGTTTCTGCGATCCGATCGTGGAGGAGAATATTTGAGTTACGAGTTTGGTCTTCATTTGAAACAATGCGGAATAGTTTCACAACTCACGCCACCCGGAACACCACAGCGTAATGGTGTGTCCGAACGTCGTAACCGCACTTTGTTAGATATGGTGCGATCTATGATGTCTCTTACTGATTTACCGCTATCGTTTTGGGGTTATGCTTTAGAGACGGCTGCATTCACGTTAAATAGGGCACCATCTAAATCCGTTGAGACGACACCTTATGCTGAAACTCCAGGTCGGACCGCATAGTCTGCCAGCAGCGGCAGGATCCACAAACAACTGTCCGAAGAGAGTCAAGCTGGCGCCAGATGGCAGAACTCTGTGTGTAGAACTCATCAATAGAAGAGTCACCCTGCTGAAGAGCATGCTCCTGACGCACCACAGATAAGTAGAGAGCATCACCAGAGGGCTGATAGCGCTGACAGAGATAAGACCACATTGCTGCAATGGTGCCTAGGCCCATGAACTCCGAAGCAAACTGAGGGAGGACACTCGCAGTGAGAACAGCAGCAGCCCGAGCATCATCATTGCACAACTGAGTGTAAGCAGCCAGATCATCGCGGTAGACGAAAAGAGCATCAGAATAAGCGGATACCTGCTGATCATAAGCATCAACCATAGCATCATCGAGAGCCTTGGCTGCATCCCGATCAGCCTGAGTAGCCTCAGCAGCAAGAACCGGCGGTATTGGTGGGGTAGGAGCCACGGGAGCAACAGGGCAGGGCGGACAGGGGACCTCACCAGAGAGAACACCCCACAGTAGAAGACCGCGAATATGGATACGCATGAAACCCGCAAACTCAGCATAGTTGGTGACATCAAAGATCACCGAGCACCGAGGAACAGCGACATAGCCAGAAGAAGACAAGCTGTATACTCTCTTTTCTTCTTCTTCTTCTTTTTTTTTTTGAAGTCAACGGACATAGAAAACTCGATCTGGATCGAGCAGTTGCTCGCTCGAGGCTGGGAACGAGCGAGGGCCAGTCGGATCGACCGGGCAGGCAGGAGGCAGCAGCAGCTGGACGGGAACGGGCCGGCTGCAGCCGGTCGGAGAGCGACGGCGGCGGCCGGTCGGAGAGGAGGGGCGGCGGCCGGTCAGAGAGGGGCGCCGATCTATGCCAACCCAACAAACACCTTCGGAGACACCTATAAAGCATCTTTATAATCACTCAGTTACGTTGTGACGTTTGATAGCACACAAGGTGTTCCTCCGGTATTCGGGAGTTGCATAGTCTCATAGTCAAAGGAATATGTATAAGTCATGAAGAAAGCAATAGCAATAAAACTTAACGATCAATATGCTAAGCTAACGGATGGGTCTTGTCCATCACATCATTCTCCTAATGATGTGATCCCGTTCATCAAATGACAACACATGTCTATTGTCAGGAAACTTAACCATCTTTAATTAACGAGCTAGTCAAGTAGAGGCATACTAGGGACACTTTGTTTTGTCTATGTATTGACACATGTATCAAGTTTCCGGTTAATACAATTTTAGCATGAATAATAAACATTTATCATGATATAAGGAAATATAAATAACAACTTTATTATTGCCTCTAGGGCATATTTCCTTCACTCGCAAACTCCACCCAGAGAGTGCAGCGTGTCGCGGGCTGTTCCGTGAGATCCTGTCTCCCCAGGAGGGCCAACTCCTGGTGGCCACGTGGCTCAGGATGGGCCGCACAAATATGCGCCGCGATCACCTCCTCTCACTGGCGGACATGCGGACAAATCCCGTGCAGGAGCGGCGCGTGGCGCTTCTGGCGCGGTTCCTGAGCGACAGGATGCGAGATCCTCTTCCGCTGACAGCAGATCCGACATAGGATCTCGTGCGGCTGCTCCCTCTTCGACGAGATCATCTATGTCACAGCCTGCTACAACATCTGGTGTGCCAACCCGAGTAACAAGGTCACAACATGGTATTGTGAAACCTCAAATACGTACAGACGGTACGGTCAGGTATGACAAGCTAAAGCCTCGTTTTGGAGGTTTGACAACCACTGGGGAGCCAAGTAATTTGCAGGAAGCTCTAAATGACAAAAAATGGAAAATGGCTATGAATGATGAGTATGATGCTCTTATTAAAAATAAGAAATGGCACTTAGTCCCACCAACAAAAAATAAAAATATTATTGACTGTAGGTGGGTCTATAGGATTAAAAGAAAGGAAGATGGTCAAATTGATAGATACAAGGTAAGGCTAGTAGCAAAGGGTTTTAAACAAAGATATGGTATAGACTATGAGGATATCTTTAGTCCCATTGTTAAAGCAGCTACTATCAGACTTGTTCTTTCTGTTGCAGTTTCTAGTAACTGGAGCCTTAGGCAATTGGATGTTCAGAATGCGTTCCTTCATGGCGTTCTAGAGGAAGAAGTCTATATGAGACAACCACCTGGCTATGAGATAAAGGGCAAGGAAAATCATCTTTGCAAACTTGACAAAGCTTTGTATGGTCTAAAACAGGCACCTCGAGCATGGTACTCCAGGTTATGTGACAAACTTCAAGCACTTGGTTTTAAACCATCAAGTGGGGATACTTCCTTGTTCTTTTATAGAAGAGGAAAGATTACTATTTTTATGTTGGTCTATGTTGATGATATTATTGTTGCTAGCTCATCACAAGATGCAACGGTAGCATTATTGGAAGATTTAAGGAAAGATTTTGCCCTAAAGGATTTAGGTGACCTACATTATTTCTTGGGAATTGAAGTTAAAAAGGTGAAAGATGGCATTCTTCTGACCTAAGAAAAATATGTCATGGATATATTGAAACATGCAGGTATGATAAGTTGCAAGGTTTCAAACATGCCTCTCTCTACATCTGAAAAATTGTCAAGAGAAGAAGGAGAACCTTTGGGGGCCGAAGAGTCAACAAGGTATAGAAGTATGGTAGGTGCTTTGCAATACTTAACATTGACATGACATGATATTTATTTTCCCGTAAACAAAGTATGTCAGTATTTGCATTCTCCTACTTCTCAACACATGACAACAGTTAAAAGGATTTTGAGATATCTTAGAGGTACCATGAGTACAGGTCTAAAATTCACCAAGTCAACTTGCAATCTTGTTAGTGCTTTCTCGGATGCTGATTGGGCAGGATGTCCTGATGACAGAAGATCAACAGGAGGTTTCTGCGTGTTTTTTGGTCCCAACTTAATCTCTTGGAGTTCACGTAAGCAGGCTACTATTTCTAGATCAAGTACAGAGGCTGAGTATAAATCCTTGGCTAATGCAACTGCTGAGATTATTTGGGTCCAAACTCTTCTGCGTGAACTTGGAGTTGCTCATTCACCAGTTGCTTGTCTCTGGTGTGATAACATTGGTGCCACATATTTGTCAGCAAATCCAGTGTTTCATGCAAGGACTAAATATATAGAAGTTGACTATCATTTTGTTCGAGAAAGAGTAGCCAGCAAGCTACTAGATATTCATTTTAGGGTTAATTTGATAAATGCCACTCCAATTATGGTGATCATAAAAATGCCACTGCAATTTCCAAACTTTGAAAAATGCCACTGCAATTTTTGCAAACTTTGAGAAACGCCACTGCAGACTTCGAAAAATGCCACTGGTAATGGCATGAAATGGCATTTTTTTTCAAAGTTTGGAAATTGCAGTGGCATTTCTAGGAATCACCAAATTTGGAGTGGCATTTATCAAATTAACCCTTCGTTTTATTCCAACAGGTGATCAAGTTGCAGATGGTTTTACCAAGGCCTTATCATGGCGAAAACTGGAAGACTTTAATAACAGTCTCAGCTTGGTGAAGTTGTGATCGAGGGGGCGTGTTAGAAAGTATTGTACATGTATATACAGTATGAGTATAAACCGTATATACTTCTGGTATGATTAGGTGTTGCGTGAGTTGTTGTAATCTGGTAGTTTAGGTAGTTAGGATTTATCCTCATCTTTGTATAGTCTTTCTTGAGGATCAATCCAACGACTACCAAACTACCGTATCCTGTAAACCTATCGATCTATATAACACGCAGCGCGTCCCTGCCAGAGGCATACGCTTCATCCAATCTTTCACGAATGAGATTCCTACCTTAGTAGGTGACCTCATAAGTCGTGGTGTTGTTCCGCAGCTGTTTCTCCTTCGGGTCGGCGGGGCGGAGGACGCCCGCCACCTCGCCCTTACCTTCGTTGCCGCGCGCGACTGCCATAGCGTCAGCAGATAACGGCACCAAGATGAAGGGCCTCGTCACGTCGAAGTCGTAGATGCCGGCCAACATCGTGTGGCAGACGCGCGAGCTCCTCATTTACGTCAACCTCCACTTCGGCTCATGCAGCATTAACGCCAAGCGGGAGGAGAAGGTGAGATCGAATCCGTTCGGTCTTCCCGTTTCGATCCCCCTCCTTGCCCTCAGATTTGGCTCGGATCGCGCATGAGAGTAGAAACTTTTTATCACTTGGAGGAGGAGTCTTCCTCTCTTCAGGATACTACAACATGGTCGCTCATCCCATGTCCCTCGGGCACCAACATTGTCAGCTGTAAGTGGATTTCAATGTGAGGCAACGTCCTGATGGCTCTCTTGACAAGTATAAGACACGACTAGTTGCTCGTGGGTTTACTCGGCAATATGGTATTTATTACCTTGACAGATTTAGCCGAGTTGTTAAACCCGCTACAGTTAGGCTTGCGCTCTCGTTTGCTGTTTCACAAGGGTGGTTTTAGCAACACATTGATGTTAGCATTGCGTTCCTTTGTGGCGTACTAGATGAGGATGTGTATATGTAGCAGCCACCTGGTTTCGAGGACTCTCATTACCGTCACCATATTTGCAAACATCGGAAGTCTATTTACGGGCTGAAACAATCTTTGTGGGCTTGGTATGCTTGCCTTAGTGATCGGCGCGGCTGCAACAACTTAGGTTTAATTCCTCGAAGGCTGACACCTCCCTCTTCATTTTTCAGCAAGGAGTTGTGACCACATGTTGGTCTATGTTGATGATATTGTCATTGCTGTCTCTTGTCCCCAAGCAGTAGACCAGTTGCTTTGCACTCTCTCTGGGTCTTTTCCCATCAAAGACCTTGATCGTCTTGCTTACTTCCTTGGGATTGAAGCCACCTACAATTCAGGGTGGAATGGTGCTCTCTTGGCGCAAGTATACTAATTATCTTATTCATCATGCACATATGGAGAATTGCAAGGAGGTTTCTACTCCCATGTTAGTCACTGACAGGTTGGCAGCAGACCTTAGTACTCCACTCATTGATGATGATGCCTTCAGCTAGGATTATGGTTAGAGGGCTGCGGTATCTCACGCTCACTCGTCTTGATATTTTGGTTTTTGTAAACAAGGTGTGTCAATATCTGTCCAAACCCACTGATGTGCATTGGGAGGCAGTCAAACACATACTAAGGTATATCAAGGGTACTGTGGTGACTGGACTTCCCATTCGTCGATCAAGCTCCACACTTCTGAGTGTCTTCGCGGATACTGACTGAGAAGGATTTGCCGATGACAGATGCTTCACAGGCGGTTTTGTGGTCTTCTTTGGACCTATCCCAATTTCATGGAATGCTCGGAAACAACCCACATTGTCACGATCTAGTATCGAGGCAGAATACAATGCCATTGCAAATGGTGCAACTCAAGCTACTTGGGTGTAATCTTTTCTTAGGGAAGTAGGAGTATCCTTACCACGACCACCGATTTTATGGTGTGATAATTTGGGGGCCACCTACTCGAGTGCAAACCCGGTATTTCATGCAAGGACGAAGCATATTGAGGTGGACTTCCACTTCGTCTGAGAAAAAGTGGCACAAGGAGCATTGGATGTTCGTTTTGTGTGGCGATCAAGTGGCAGATGCCTTCACTAAACCTGCTACGAAGGTCATGTTGGAGAAATTATGACGCAATCTCAACCTTATGGCCAGTTGAGATTGACAGGGAATGTTAACGTAAATATCTCCAGGATTAGGAATATGATCGGCAGCATATCATATCCGATTGTACAGAAATCCATAGATTGATTCTTTGTGATCTCATCTTGTTGTACAAGTTGTAATTATGTCTATAAAGAGAAGGCAATGCGCAAGAGCAATTCACGGCTAAAATCTACAGTCACAGGTGAGCTCAGCTTCAGAGTCCGGACCAGTCCTAGTGATTGGCAGCAGCAACACGAGGCAGAGAAAAGCGCACCGGAAAATCACCGAGCTGCACGCCGATCTTCCATCTTCTCCACCTCCAGTAGCTCTTCCTGTCCTGTCCATCATGGCCGCCCGGCTCGCCCTCTCCTCCAGGGTATATATTTCTTCCTCTCATTTGCGTGTTTCTTTCGGGATGATGTCAATCGCTCTCTTCTTCGAGTCGCGAGGTTAAGCAGCCGTGCAAGGCACTGTCTTTCTGCATTTCAGATCGATACCACTTCAATTCATGGGTTGGGCTGCCGATTTCGAGCTGCTGCCGTCGTTGGATAAGATAGTATTTGCTTGCTAGTCGTATTAATCCTTGCGTGTATTTGTGATTACAGGCTGCAAGGCATCTTGCAAACCTTGGATCGGCAAATGTGATTTACGGCGAGGCGGCGGCTTCTGTCCCTTCTTTCAGGCTACTTGCTGCAAAAACTGCCGGTATGCACTCCGAAACTAATGCTTAAATTGAAGAACAACATTAGCATGGAAAAGAAAAAGAAAAAAGAATTAATTTGCCTGATATCCTCTTTTCAGGTTATATAGAATTATAGACTCGTATTTATATTCTGAGCCTTGTTGGTTGAGTCTTGTCTTGAAAGGAATTAATCATGTTTCCTTTTGAACTCTGATGCTTTGATGCAGGCAGTGTAATTCCTAGAAGGTTTAACAGCGATGGTCCAGAAAATTTTATAAAAAACTTCGAAGAAAATAATCCATCGTATGCAGATCTCTGTCAATACATAAAAGTCCTCATCGGTCATGAATTCCAATCTCGCGGTAGTTCTGTTTCCTTTGAAACATTTATGCTAAACTGCTACTCTATTCAATGAAATAAAAAACAACACGCCATTTGTTTTACAACTGTTTTCTGCAGGAGGAACTGCTAATTCATACAACTGCAATAATTCGACACAATTGGTTGGCAGTTTTGATGCTGTGAACGACGTGTCCTGGAAGTCAACCACGAAATTCAGCGATGTCAAGGGAGTTGACGAAGCCAAAGCTGAGCTTGAGGACATAGTTCACTACCTAAGAAATCCGGAGGTGTGAAAAATCACCATCATCAATTGACAAACCAGCATGCAGGCTGGTGGATCGTTCAACTCTGTTTTTTGTTTGTTGATGTTGAGTGAAATTGTACTTAATTAATTTACAGCATTTCACACGCCTCGGTGGCAAGCTTCCAAAGGGTGTTTTGCTTGTTGGCCCACCGGGCACAGGGAAGACCATGTTGGCGAGGGCTGTGGCTGGCGAAGCCGGCGTCCCATTCTTCGCATGCAGCGGCAGCGACTTCGAGGAGGAACATGTGGGTGTTGGTGCTCACAGAGTGAGGCAGCTCTTCAGTACAACAAACAGGCGATCCCCTTGCATAATATTCATCGATGAAATCGACGCCTTAGCCGGCCGTAGAAGCCCAGATGATCCAACGTGGATGAGGCAAACCCTGAACCAGCTGCTTTCTGAGATGGATGGCTTCAAGCAGAATGACGGGATCATCATTCTTGCAGCGACCAACTTCCTCGAGTCACTAGATAAAGCTGCGGTTAGACCTGGGCGTTTTGACCGTCATGTCCAGGTTCCTAATCCTGATGTCGAGGGCCGTCGGCAGATCCTCCAGGCTTGTATGTCTAAGGTACATACTCTGTCCAGAAGAAGGCGTCCTTGTAGTCTTCAGTGCAAGACTTTGACCTTTCTCTATATGATTCTTCTTTTCCAGGTGAAAGCCAAGGGTGTGGATCTAATGACCATTGCAAGGGGGACACCAGGATTCTCAGGTGCAGACCTTACAAACTTGGTGAACATTGCTGCTGTGAAGGCAGCCAAGGATGGCGCAAAAGCTGTTACGATGGATCACGTTGAAGACGCCAAGGACAAGATCATGATGGGCGGCGAGCGTAAAACGGCGGTGATACCTGATAACTGCAGGAAGATGGTTGCGTACCACGAGGGAGGGAGGGCACTTGTTGCTATGCACACAGATGGCGCTCGCCCTATCTACAAGGCTACCATTGTCCCGAGGGGAAACTCTCTCGGCATGATGACGCAGCTGCCAGAAGAGGAAGATGCGTATACATTCTCAAGGGATAACATGCTGGCGAATTTGGACATCCTCATGGGAGGCATGGTGGCCGAGGAGCTTATATTTGGAGAGAGCAAGGTGACCTCTGGTGTCTTGTCTGATCTAAGAGAGGCGACTCAGCTGGCGACAAACATGGTGACCAAGTATGGTCTGAGCGAGCGGGCCGGCCTTGTTTCCTATGGCAACGACGATGGTTGTGGCGGTAGGAAGATGGCGGCCTTGAGCGGGCATACTGTAGCCCTCGCCGATGAGGAGGTGAAAGAATTACTGGACAAGGCTTACGAGAACGCGAAAAGGATTGTCACAGCACACAGTAAGGAGCTCCATGTGCTAGCCGATGCCCTCCTTGAGCATGGAAGTCTCACTGGAGACCAGATTAAAACCCTCGTTGAGCATGGAATTCTCATTGGAGACCAGACCAAGCAGAAAAAAAAGAGTTCCCGCCAAGTAAAGAAAAGTGTTCCTGCAGAAAAAAGAGAGTAAAATGAATGGTTCTAACGGCAGTTAGCATAATCCGGAAACACGTTCTTCATGGAAGATTTTGTTTTCTTGTTTGATTATTTAGTTGCATGCACATTTTGTTTTGAAATTTGACTCACTAAAGAATAATAAAGACTCATGCTCTGGATCTCAAACTTGATTTGTGTTGGAACTGAGATTTCGGTCACGGTGCTCCGAAACAAAGGCTCTAGCTAGTTGTGTATGGTTTAAATCCCGTCCGTCAAAATTCTTTAAATGAAAGCTCTTGTTCGTTCTGTTGGGCTTAGTTTAAGTTAATTTCAAGAAACCTACAGAGAAGAGATTTTTTTATTTATTATCATATAGTTGGATGCGCTGTTTATCAAAGTCGAAAGAGAATGCATTGTGTTAAAAAACTCGAGTTCTTGGATCTCAAGCATGATTGTACCCCAAGATTTCTGTTAGTAGGATTCATGTGCCTGGGCATAAGGATTTTGAAATGCAGTTTCAGTCCTAGCTAGCTACATACATTTCCCAAACTGCCAAACCTACATAAAAATATCATCGTGTATCGTGTGTTGCAAGAGCATCTCTAGCCCGTCCCTTGAAATTTAGGCCTTCAAAAGCCTCATTACACCTTAACTCCTTATATTTTAGGAGTTAAGGAAAAGCAGTTCCTAGCTGAACCACTAAAATTTAACTCCTAACTTTTTTAACACAAATTCGTTTATTTTTAGTCCGTTGAGTTAAGATTTACTCCCTCCGTTCACTATTATAAGATGTTTTGGATATACGGACTATATACGGACTGTAATGAGGGAACAAAAAAACTAAAACATGTCTATATACATCTGACTCAGAAAAAAGTTAAAACATCTTATAATAGTGAACGGAGGAAGCACTACAAAAGTTAAAACATCTTATAATAGTGAACGGAGGAAGCACTACTCAATTATTTCACTAAACAACATCTTGGGCACATGCTTCACTAGTTCCTCACTAGGAGTACTGATCCAAAGAAAACGACAAGGTAAATTACACACTTCAATAGATACACAACTTGCTTGATTGCTCCTACAAGTCTAACCAATACATTCTCCATCTCCTTATGTTCATTCCCAACATTTTTGCTGCTTCTTTCTTGACTTCTTTGTTTCTTCTCTGCCTCCTCAAACTTAAACATTGTGTCCTTTGTAATCTTATCTCTAGCAACTAGTGCATCAATATCCAGTAGACCTCTTTTGATCAATAGATCAATATGTATTATTCTTCCAAAAACCAAAAGTTGCAACCTTTCTACATAACAATAAGAAACAACGAGCACAAATTACTTTAAACAAAAGAACAACTTCACAAATTGCACTCAACTTGTCCATTTCACACTGGATGAAGAATACCCATCCGGGATGTTCTACCGTCTTCGAGACTCCGCGCAGCACTAGGCGCCGATAGTCATCACACTTCGGGTCTAGCTACTACTATGGACCCATAGTCCAACTGAAACTACTCACTGACGATCATGGTGGCAACAAGGATGATATAGATGGCCATCGTGATGAATTCCCCCTCCGACAGAGTACCGGAAAGGCCTTCAAATCTGATCACAGTGAAACAGAGAGGTGTGGCGGTAGAAAATTTTCTCGATAATTATTTTAGGGCTTTCGAGCAAATATAAAGGCGTGGGCACCGAGAGGTGATGAGGCGACCCCATTGGGGCCAACACACCCTCACCACACGGGCACCCCTTACATGTCTGGCCCGCCCACGTGGGCCCCCCGGATGGCTCCGGTGCTCCCTAGAAGTTTTAGGACTTGAAACATTTTCTGGTATTATTTTTTTAATTTTTTTTATTCCCAAAATATGATTTTCCTGAAATGTCCAAAGAAGTATATATAGAACAACAACTGACACTAGCTAGGCAGTGAATTAATAGGCTAGTCAACAAAAATCTAAAACTATGCCAGAATGAACAAAATGTAGCATGAAATAAACAAACTTATAGATACATCTAGGAAGTATAATGATGCAAAATAGTTGTTGTAGAGCTTTTTTTTTTGTGAGAAAACTTTCGATCTATTCATCTTCAGTCATGGTAGTACAACGAACACCAGAAATAATAAAAATTACATCCAGATCCGTAGACCACCTAGCGACGACTACAAGCACTGAAGCGAGCCGAAGACACGCCGCCGTCATCGCCCCTCCCTTGCCGGAGCGGGAAAAACTTGTTGTAGTAGACAGTCGGAAAGTCGTTGTGATAAGGCCCCATAGGACCAGCACAACAGAACAACAAACACCGCCAATGAAGAGTAGCGTAGATCGAAAGGATACAAACTGAAGACAAACGAACATAGAAGAACTACGACCAGATCTGAACAAATCCAACAAGGACAGATCCGCTGGAGACACACCTCCATATGCCCACCGAGATGCTAGACACACCACTGGGATAGGGGCTAGGCAAGGAGAACCTTATTCCATCTTCAGAGAGCCACCGCCATCTCATCTTTCAGAGCACGACACAAAACCTAACAAAACTCGAATGAACGTCTAAAAATAGTGCACACCTGCCTATAAGGGCCGGGATCCACCGTGTTAGAATTAATCCGAGGCACTCCGTCGACCTACCGAGGACCAAGCAATCACACGAACAAGACACCGAGATTTGTTAACGAGGTTCACTGATAAGGCTATATCCCCGGAGCCTGACTACGGGCGCTCCTCCCCATGATACCGCTATAATACCGCACCCCCGGGCGCCTGGGCGCCGACGCACGCCGCCGGCTCCCCCACGTGCCTGTGTTATTATGTTGGCACAGGTTACATCGTGTGTCTACCCCCGCTATATATGAGAGGCCTAGGATACAAGTGTCCTACTTGGACACGACTCCATATCCTATCTACACACAATCCAAATCCAAATCCAACTGTAACCTATCTTGTACAAGAAATATTCGACACAACTCGAACAAACTCCACCTTGCCGAATATTCTCCACCAGCTTGGATTTATCCATGCATCGAACCTCCATGTACATTGGACTTGAGTTACGCCATGAGCACCGCTGCTACTCCCAGACTCCAGGTGACTCCACCTGCAACTGTAGTCCCTTCTCGTCTTCTTCACAGTCAATACTCGAGCAAAATCAAGTTCCTCTTTACTCTACTTGGTGCTCCCAACTTCCGGAGTATCCGCTCAACGCCATCACACACCGATCATTGTCTGCGTGAAAGTGAACTCACATATTAGACGTCACATATAAGAGTTACCTGAACTCAACATCACCGCTCTCTCGTGACCGTCTGTCTGAAACTTGAAGGAATTTCACCGTCGCCCTGTATCACCCCGAGTCAAATTCACAGTTGTCTCACCCATTTTCCCGGATAGTCTTTGACATGTCACACAGCTATAGCACTCCGTCTCCTTCTATACTTTTCATCCGCACTTTGCCATGTGCACTGAACACCACAGAATATACGGCCATGTACTCTCTCCGCTTTTGACAATTTCAGACTTTTCGCCACTTTCTCAGATTCTCCATGGTCAACTCCTATCCATCTTCCGAAACCGATAGACCCAGTCACCAACTTGAATCTGGTACTCGTCAACACTGCTTCAGCATCCCTGCACACTTTGTTTGACCATATGTCTGACCACCAGTGCCTTTGCTTGTCACTGTGTCCCGTGCTTACAGCACGCCTCATCGCTATCACCGCGTCGAGCCTCTGCTGTCCTGGTCGAGTCTCCAGGGTCGCGAACCCACATCACTCAACCCCCACTGCAGAGAACCACCGATCATCACCGACCGATGCCGAGTATCACGCCTCCATCAGACCACTGGGCCCCAGGCCAATCCACGTGTCTCTCGCTCTACCCACTGAAATAGGCTTCGACTCTCCGTTAACTTACGCCGTATCCCCTCCATCAACACAGAGTATAGTCATCCATCAGACTCCAGCTCCACCTTCAACATGACTCCATGTAGCTGCGCCGTGCTACCCCGCCCTGTTGACTTCATGCTCCCTTGTGCTCACCGTCTTGAATCAACCCCGCACCATAGTATGTCGAAGCCGCACAAGCCCTCAAGCCTGCACCACGTGTTTCCACGCCCCAGTAGTCGGCCACCATCAGCATCACTCTCCTATGTCATCGTCGCCGAAATCACCACCGTCTTCTGCTTTGACCAACATCCACTTCGATCCATCAGACTGTCCAGTCCGACCCAGCCGAATTATCTGACTGCAACCATGCTCCACCCTGCGTCGTGTCCGCCTCGCACAACTGTGCATTGCCTTGACGCCCTGTATTTGCATGATCCTGTCACGACGCGCTCCAGACTCCTTCGAGCCTTATACACACGTCGCCAACCTCGCCACCTGCACCATAGACTCTCACGCTACCATCCACATACACAACCTGTGTACAAAGAAATAAAGCCAAAAAACCACCACATGAGCCTTCCTGTATACACTTATCCGTGAAGATCAATGGAATAAACTCCCAACTCCACATCTGTTCCAGTAGGCTGTAGGTCTAGCTTTTCTCTTCTTCCGATGGATAGCACCAGTCTCCGTTGCGTAGCTCTTTTTTTTTCAAACAAATCACATGTCTTTGCCTTTACGTATTCAGCAGCACTCTTTGCACGCACACGTCACGCACTCATGTGCGGTTGGGCAACGCCCGCTGCCCCGGATCTAGCTTGCTCGCGCCATGGGCTGCGTCCGTGCCGGCGCCCTTGCACGCCCCGCGTGGGCGTCCACCTGGACCTGGGCTGGACCCCACGAGGCGCCCAACAGGGCCTACGGCTGGCACGTCAGATCCCATGCAGCTGGCCTGCCCCTGGCCACGGAGTCATGTGCTTCCTTGCGCTGCCTGTCTCCTGCTGCTCCATGCTTAGGCGTACGGCGCCGTTTTCCGATCTCGCCGAAAAGCACCGTCCGATCCAATCGAAATTGCCTCTCCCAATTGATCTCTTCGAAAACCGCTGCACGCTTCTCCGGATCGCTTCCAACCTCGCTGACTGATTCTCGACCCATCGTTCCTCCTGCTAGCTTCAGGCCGTCGATCTCCACCGATCGCCGAACGAACCGATCTAATCTTTCAGCGACGTCACCTCTACATCAATTCCACGGCCTCTTCGAACCTTGCTCTTGATACCATTTGTTAGAATTAATTCGAGGCACTCCGTCGATCTACCGAGGACCAAGCAACCACACAAACAAGACACCGAGATTTGTTAACGAGGTTCACCGATATGGCTACATCCCCGGGGCCTGACTACGGGAGCTTCTCCCCATGATACCGCACCCCGGCCGCCCGGGCTCCGGCGCACGCCGCCGGCTCCCCCGCGTGCATGTGCTATTATGTTGGCATAGGTTACATCGTGTGTCTAACCCCGCTATATATGAGAGACCTAGGATACAAGTGTCCTACTTGGACACGACTCCATATCCTATCTACACACAATCCAAATCCAAATCCAACTGTAACCTACCTTGTACAAGAAATATTCGACACAACTCTAACACACCGCACCACGGCCCTAATGGCACTGGAGACGAGGCGGACCGGCGGGAGGCAGAGGAACCCTAGGCTTTTCGTAAGGGAGGAGGCAGCTTCTTTTTTCACGTCCAACTACAGTTGTTGTAGAGATCAACATGGCCCTTTGCTTTTTTTTCCGGTTAACAGTTATCCTGTCCGGCGTAGAACCCTTGAAGTTGAGATCATGGCCCCTTTCCTTCCCCATTGCTTCAAGGATCATCATCATCACTCCATAGTCTTTCGTCATTATTGTACGACGACGACAGTTTGAAGAACTCGCTGTAAATAAACTCATCATTTGTCCATCGCACGCCGGTGAAAATGTGCACCAAGAAAATCCCAAGAAAAGTGGTCAAACTCAGTTTGGACATTCTATTAAGCATTCGAAACTGCTCCACACGCGACAAAAGTGTGGACTATAGTTCCACGAACAAGAATCCAGCGGCCGCCTGCTCCTCCGTGCACGAGATTCTTTGGCTGGATTTAATCGTCGTGCATGTGTCGTCCAAACTGTGTCGTCCAAATAGCAGTGCTCTTAAGCATTGGTGCGCGAGGTGGACGACATCGGCGGCCGGGCGGACCAGGACGTACCGGGGTGGCGTGAGCGTAACATATGTGTATTTATCTTAGCTATTTTCTAAACTTGAAACTAACATTTTGGAATTTTTATAAAACTCAGGCTTCATGTAGCTCGGGCAAACTCGTTCATTTCTCTTCTCTTTTATCATTGGATGTTTGAAAAGGGTGTAAAATTTATCGACGCGTTTGGTTCCCTCTAAGGTAACGTAATGGATTCCGGTATGGGGAAGCGCTGCTTCTGATTTTTTTATATGGAATACTGGCTTTGTTTGGTTCGTTTAGCAGCGTCCCGTTTCCTAATCACCTTCCACTGGGCTGGTTTCGACTTTGCGAAGCGGCGTAACGGAAACCGCTGCTGCCGAAAACGTAGTACGCGAACCAAACGTAATCTACGGTTTAGGAAAGCGTGGGGATCGGAAACCACACCACTTTCGCCGAACCAAACGCGTCGTATATGTCCATTCTAAACGGGCCTCCTGGTAAAAAAAAACTAAAAATTGCATAAAGCCCTGTACCATGGCGCGACGGCCAACGCCGCAGCCTAAAAATGTGCGCAGATCCGGCCGGGCGGCCGGAGCCAGACCGGTGGCAGCCGGCGGAGCGCTGCCTGTGAAGGCCGGCCGGCGAGCGTCGGTGCCCTCGCGCTGGACAGGCCGGCCCGGCTCATCCCATTCCGGCCCTCGTCGCCGCCGGCGACGCACGGCTGTTGCCGCAGGTGAAATTTTCCTCTCCAGATGGTACGTACGACGTACTTTTCCAATGAATACTCTAGCATAGCAATGAAGTTAGCTTGTGTCTGTCTACTGAAATTTGTCCAAGGGTGTTCTCTCTTTTTTTAAAGAAGGATGACCCCGGCCTCTGCGTGGCGATGCATGAGGCCATTTTATTAATCATTCACAAAGATCTTACAAACTAATACAACAGTAAGTTTCGAACCATCATCTTGGTAACATATGTCGCTACTCCTATCCACTCGATGAAGGGGTGTCGATAGTTAGAGCCGAATACCAAACAGACCTCGTACCAAAGCCAAACATCTAAAGCCGGATATCCCAACCAAGCCGCATTGCCGGGTCTGGGCACACACAGGTCCGACGCACTCTCAGAGGCCGCCGCCACCGTCTTCCACCGATCCATCTTCAGAGTAGGTATTGACGCATCGACCTTGCCAGGGCTGCCGTCGACGCCACCACGGCACCAGACAATGACACTTCCCTACGCGCGTCCATCGTCACACATCCGTCGTCGAGACCCTGCCGCGCCATGCCGCCGAGACTCCACGTCGTCGATGCGTCATATGGAACGCCGCTCCATCGCAGAAACCGTCCACTGGTCCCCCAGGTGAACAATGCACACCTCCAAGAATGACGCCCCCACGGGGGGAACGACACCTGAGTGTCGCCATCATTTGATCGACTAATCAAGGGTTTCCCCCGGAGGTATGATACGTCTCCAACGTATCTATAATTTTTGATTGTTCCATGCTATTAGATTATATTATCTGTTTTGTATGTTTCATATGCATTAACATGCTATTTTATATTATTTTTGGAACTAACCTATTAACCTAGAGCTCAGTGCCAGTTTCTGTTTTTTCCTTATTTTTGAGTTTTATAGAAAAGAAATATCAAATGGAATAAAACGTTCGCAATGATTTTTCTTGGACCAGAAGACACCCACGGAACTTGGGGGTGAAGTCAGAAGTGTCCCGAGGGCTGCACAAGTCCTCAGGGCGCGCCCTAGGGGGGGCGCCCGCCTGGCTTGTGGGCCCCACGGGAGTCCACCAACCTCCTTCTCAGCTCTATAAATCCATAAATATTCCCAAACGACCAGAAGCGTCCACCAAAATACTTTTCTGCCACTGTAACCTTCTATACCCGTGAGATCCCATCTAGGGGCTTTTTCGGGCACCCTACCGGAGGGGGATTCGGTCATGGAGGGCTTCTACATCAACTCTATTGCCCTTTCGATGAAGCGTGAGTAGTTTATCATAGACCTACGGGTCCATAGCTATTAGTTAGATGTCTTCTTCTCTCTCTTTGATCTTCAATACAATGATCTCCTCGATGTTCTTGGAGATCTATCCGATGTAATATTCTTTTGCGGTGTGTTTGTCGAGATCCGATGAATTGTGGATTTATGATCAGATTATTTATGAATATTATTTGAATCTTCTCTGAGTTCTTATATGCATGATTTAATATCTTTGTATTTCTCTTCGAATTATCAGTTTGGTTTGGCCAACTAGATTGGTTTTTCTTACAATGAGAGACGTGCTTAGTTTTGGGTTCAATCTTGCGGTGTCCTCACCCAGTGACAAACTAGGGCTAGCGAGGCACGTATTGTATTGTTGCTATCAAGGGTAAAAAGATGGGTTTTCATCATATTGCTTGAGTTTATCCCTCTACATCATGTCATCTTACTTAAGGCGTTACTCCGTTCTTTTGAACTTAATACTTTAGATGCATGCTGGATAGCGGTCGATATGTGGAGTAATAGTAGTAGATGCGGAATCGTTTTGGTCTACTTGACACGGACGTGATGCCTATATTCATAATCATTGCCTTGGATATCGTCATAACTTTACGCTTTTCTATCAATTGCTCGACAGTAATTTGTTCACCCATCGTATGTTTTCTTCCAAGAGAGAAGCCTCTAGTGAAACCTATGGCCCCCGGGTCTATTTTCCATCATATATTTTCAGATCTATAAAACAAAAAAAACCCAAAAATACCTTCCTGTAATTTATTTGTTTTTACTTTGTTTTACTTTTAGTAATCTTTTATATCTATCTCTATCAGATCTCATCCTTGCAATTGACCGTAAAGGGATTGACAACCCATTTATCGTGTTGGGTGCAAGTGTTTGATTGCTTGTGCAGGTGCATAGATTGGAGACTTGCGTGTACCTCCTACTGGATTGATACCTTGGTTATCAAACTGAGAGAAATATTTATCTCTACTTTGCTGCATCACCCTTTCTTCTTCAAGAAAAAAACCAACGCAAGCTCAAGAAGTAGTAGGAAGAATTTCTGGCGCCGTTGCCGGGGAGGTTCTACTTCAAGCCTACCAAGTACCCACCATAAACTCTCATCTCTTGCATTACATTATTCGTCATTTGCATCTCGTTTTCCTCTCCCTCACTTCTAAAACGCTTTCAGAAGAACACAAAAAAATTTGCCTTCTTTTCGTTTGTCTCTATGTCTTACTTGGTTTGTTTGCTTGTTTGCTTGAAATGATTGTGTATTTATTGAAAACTAGAAATCAAAAATTTATGGATCCTCATCCAGTTGCTAATATTTTTAAAAGATCCAACTATGATGAACCAATTGTTAGTGAGTTGCGTGCACTAGATTATCTTTATGAAGTTTTGCTTGAAATTCGTGAATCTGAAAATTGTGATGAAGTGCTAAAAGAAGAAATTTATAAAGTGATTCACGATAGCTCCTTGAATGAAAAGCATGATTGCAATGATGTTATTATAAATCCTATTAATGTCAATTGTGATAATAATATGTAAAACCCTAAGCTTGGAGATGCTAATTTTGATATGTTCACTACTTATTGCAATGATCATGATTGGAGTGATTCTTCTTATGATCTTGAAAATTTATTTAAACTTCATGATATTAGTGTTTGCAATAATATTGAAAGTGAATTTGGAAGAGTGTCAACTCTAGGTAATAATGATCCCACTACTTTGGAGAATAATCAATCTCATAATTTTTTTGGTAAAAGTGGGTTTGGAGAGGTCATGACTTTATTTGATGGTAATCCCACTATTTTGGAAGAGTGTCAACTTTGCATGCATGTGGATCATGAAGAGAATATTTTATCTGATAGTTATATTGTTGAATTTGATTATGATCCTACATGTAATTATTATGAAAGAGAAAAATATGGTTGTAGAAATTTTCATGTTACTAAATTACCTCTTGTTATGTTGAGATTGCTATTGTTTCTTTTTTCTTTTCTTGCATATGCTAGATCTTACTTGTCTTGCTAATTTGTTTTCCTATAAAATTCCTATGCATAGAAAGTATGTCAGACTTAAACTTGTTTTTCACATGCTACATGATGCTCTCTTCATGTTTCAATTGCTATCTTTCATGTGAGCATCATTAAAATTATCAACGCCTAGCTAAAGGGCTTTGAAGAAAAGCGCTTGTTGGGAGACAACCCAATATTTTTATTTTCTATTTTTATGAGAATACACATTATTACCTCTGTAGTAATTGTGTTTTAATATTTTAATTAGTGTTTGAGCCAAGTAAGACCTTTGGGATGGCTTACGGTGATAGTTGATTTGATCCTGCTGAAAACAGAAACTTTTGCGTTCAGTTGCAGAATTTTGATAATTCACATAAGTGACTAAAAACTCTGAATTTTTTACAAAAGATTGACATACAAATTTATTCTGTTGTCCTAAATTTTCAGAATTTGTGGAGACTGTTCTGTTTTTGACATATTCTGTTTTCTATGTGTTGTTTGCTTATTTTGATGAATCTGTGGGTAGTATCGGGGGTATGAACCATGAAAAAGTTGGAATACAGTAGATATTACACCAATATAAATAAATAATTATTTCATAACAGTACCTAAAAGTGGTGATTTATTTTCTTATACTAACGGATCTCATGAGTTTTCTGTTGAGTTTTGTGTTGTGAAGTTTTCAAGTTTTGGGTAATGGACTATGGAATAAGGAGTGGCAAGAGCCTAATCTTGGGGATGCCCAAGGCACCCCAAGGTAATATTCAAGGACAACCAAGCATCTAAGCTTGGGGATGTGCCGGATGGCATCCCCTCTTTCGCCTTCAATCCATCGGTAAATTTACTTGATGCTATATTTTTATTCACCACATGATATGTGTTTTGCTTGGAGCGTCATGTACGATATGAGTCTTTACTTTTTAGTTTGCCACAATCATCCTTGCTGTACACACCTTTTAAGAGGAACACGCATGAATCGGGATTTATTAGAATACTCTATGTGCTTCACTTATATTTTTTGAGCTAGGCAATTTGCTCTATTGCTTCACTTATATCTTTTTAGAGCACGGCGGTGGCTTTATTTTATAGAAATTTTTGAACTCTCATGCTTCACTTATATTATTTTGAGAGTCTCTAAACAGTATGGTAATTTGCTTAGGTTATGAATTTAGTCCTAATATGATGGGCATCCAAGAGGGATATAATAAAAACTTTCATATAAAAAGCGTTGAATACTATGAGAAGTTTGATTCCTTGCATTTGTTTTGAGATATAAAGATGATGATATTAGATTCATGCTAGTGAGTAATTGTGGATTGGTAGAAATACTTGTGTTATAGTTTGTGATTCCCGTAGCACGCACGTATGATGAACCGTTATGTGATGAAGTCGGAGCATGATTTATTTACTTATTGTCTTTCTTATGAGTGGCGGTCGGGGACGAGCGATGGTCCTTTCCTACCAATCTATCTCCCTAGGAGCATGCGTGTAGTACTTTGTTTCGAGAGCTAATAAATTTTTGCAATAAGTATGTGAGTTCTTTATGACTAATGTTGAGTTCATGGATTATACGCACTCTCACTCTTCCACCATTGCTAGCCTTTCTAGTACCGCGCAATTCTCGCCGGTACATTAAACCCACCATATACCTTCCTCAAAATAGCCACCATACCTACCTATTATGTCATTTCGATAGCCATTCTGAGATATATTGCCATACAAATTCCACCGTTCCGTTTATTATCACACGCTTCATCATTGTCATATTGCTTTGCATGATTATGTAGTTGGCATAGTATTTGTGGCAATGCCACCGTTCATATTTTTTATACTTGTCACTCTCGATCATTGCACATCCCGGTACTCTGCCGGAGGCATTCATATAGAGTCATATCTTTTCCTAGAATCGAGTTGTAATGCTTGAGTTGTATGTAAATAAAAGTGTGATGATCATCATTATTAAAGCATTGTCCCATGTGAAGAAAGGATGATGGAAGCTATGATTCCCTCACAAGTTGGGATGAGTCTCCGGACTATACAAAAAATAAAAGAGGCCAAAAAAATGCCAAACAAAAAAATGAGAGAAAAGAGAGAAGGGGCAATGCTACTATCCTTTTACCACACTTGTGCTTCAAAGTAGCACCATGATCTTCATGATAGAGAGTCTCCTATGTTGTCACTTTCATATACTAATGGAAATTTTTCATTATAGAACTTGGCTTGTATTTTCCAATGATGGGCTTACTCAAATTTCCCTAGGTCTTCGTGAGCAAACAAGTTGGCTGCACACCCACTTAGTTTATTTTTAAGCTTTCATACACTTATAGCTCTAGTGCATCCGTTGCATGGTAATCCCTACTCACTCACATTGATATCTATTGATGGGCATCTTCATAGCCCATTGATACGCCTAGTTGATGTGAGACTATCTCATTCTTTTTTGTCTTCACAACCACGATATTCCATTCCACCAATAGTGATATATCCATGTCTCACGCTCATGTATTGCGTGAAAGTTGAAAAAGTTTGAGAACATCAAAAGTATGAAACAATTGCTTGGCTTGTCATCGGGGTTGTGCATGATTTAATACTTTGTGTGATGAAGATGGAGCATAGCCAGACTATAAGATTTTGTTGGGATAACTTTCTTTGGCCATGTTATTTTGAGAAGACATGATTGCTTTACTAGTATGCTTGAAGTATTATTGTTTTTATATCAATATTAAGCTTTTGTTTTGAATCTTATGAATCTGAATATTCATGCCACAATAAAGAAAATTACATGAATAAATATGTTAGGTAGCATTGCACATCAAAAATTCTGTTTTTATCATTTACCTACTCGAGGAAGAGTAGGAATTAAGCTTGGGGATGCTTGATACGTCTCCATCGTATCTATAATTTTTTATTATTCCATGCTATTATATTATCTATTTTGAAGTTTTATATGCATTAATATGCTGTTTTATATTATTTCCTTATTTTTGAGTTTTACAGAAAAGGAATATCAACCGGAGTCCAAACGGAATAAAACTCTCGCCATGATTTTTCTTGGACCAAAAGACATCCACAGAACTTGGGGGTGAAATCAGAAGAGTCCCGAGGGCTTCACAAGCCCTCAGGGCGCGCCCCACTAGTAGAAAACAGGGCTTTGGTCATAGCTCAATATACACATTAGTCCCGGTTGCATTACAAACTGGGACTAATGTGAGCATTAGTCCCGGTTCGAGCGGCTAAAGGCATTAGTCCCGGTTCAAATGAGACGTTTAGTCCCGGTTTGAGACACGAACCGGAACTAAAGGGTGCGATGCCCTTTAGTCCCAGTTCGTATCTCAAACCGGGACTAAAGAGATACGAACCGGGACTAAAGGGCATCGCACCCTTTAGTCCCGGTTCGTGTCTCAAACCGGGACTAAAGGGGTTCGTGTCTCAAACTCTACCCCACCCCACCCCCCCCCCCCCCCCCCCGTGTATCGCCATTTCAGTTTTGAAAAAACACAAGAAAATGATAAAAACTTCAAAAAATAAAATCCTTCGAGATGGAGTTTATATTAATACATCTACTAGTTAGAAAAATTAAAAAACTTAAATTTGGACATGTTTTGCAAAAAAGTATTATGAAAAAGTATAACGGCTATAACTTTTGCATACGATGTCGGAAAAAACGTATAATATATCAAAATGTTCAGCACGAAAATCCGCATCTGATTTCGACTACCATAGGCCGTTTTGTAAATTTTTAGAATCCTCAAATTCTAAAAGGAAAAAAAGTTATGATCAAATTTTAGTTTTTTTGAATTTTTGTTAAATCTGGTCAAACTGTGGTCAAACTACTTATTCAAGAAGTATTAGTGTTAATAAATAATTATTCAAGAATATTAGTGTTACTAAATAATTATTCAAGAATATTAGTGTTACTAAATAATTATTTCAGTTTTTTTGAATTTTGGTCAAATCTAGTCAAATTGTGGTGAAAGTGTGGTCAAACTATGGTCAAACTATGGTCAAACTACTTATTCAAAAAATATTAGTGTTACTAAATAATTATTGTTTTTTAGAATAATAGTTTCAAACTCAAACAGTGAAAAATGTGACTTCATGCTCAAGCTAAACTCCTGAGGGTTAATAGGATTGACATCTTACTATTGTCAGGAAAACAACAAGTGCAGACTTGGAAACTAGGGGGAATAGAACTCGGAAGTTAAGCGTGCTCAGGCTGGAGTAGTCATAAGATGGGTGACCGGCCGGGAAGTTAGACGATTTGGAATGATAAGGAGTGATTAGAGAATAGAGATTATAGATTAAATTGAGCAATGATAAGGGGTGATTAGAGATTAAATTGTAAAATAATTCAAAAATTTGAAAATCAGGAAAAAAATTCAAAACAAAAATTCAAAAAAACCCGGGACTAAAGGTCGAGCTCCAGACAGCGGCCACTTGGAGGGCCTTTAGTCCCGGTTCGTAACAGAACCGGGACTAAAGGGAGGGGGCGCCTTTAGTCTCAACCCTTTACAGCGTGTTTGGTTCGGGGGAATTAGAGATGGGGAATGGGAGTTGAGGGGTGAGGAGATTAAAAATCCACTGTTTGATTAGAGGGAGTGGGAGTTTAAGTGGGAAGGGGAATGGGAGTTGGAGAAGCCAATTCCCACCGATTTCATCCCAAGGGGTACTCTGTTAATTCGTGAGCAGAGTTTTATCCCACGCCAATTCCCATCATACAGCAAACAAGGGAATGGGAGTAAAAATCTACTTCCCATGCCTAATCCCTTCATAAACACCCTTGTGCAAACTCCCATTCCCTTGCCCAAGTGTTTACCAAACAGGCTGTTAGTCCCGGTTCTAGAACCGGGACTAAAGGCCCTCTGGAACCGGATCTAAAAGCCCATTTTCTACTAGTGCCCTAAGGGGGTGCCCCCTGGCTTGTGGGCCCCAAGGGAGTCCACCGACCTCCTTCTCAGCTCTATAAATCCACAAATATTCACAAACGACCAGAAGCGTCCACCAAAATACTTTTCTGCCGCCGTAACCTTCTGTACCGGTGAGATCCCATCTAGGAGCCTTTTCCGGCACCCTGCCGGAGGGGATTCGATCACGGAGAGCTTCTACATCAACTCTATTGCCCTTCCGATGAATCGTGAGTAGTTTACCACAGACCTACGGGTCCATAGCTAGTAGCTAGATGCCTTCTTCTCTCTCTTTGATCTTCAATACAATGATCTCCTCGATGTTCATGGAGATCTATCCGATATAATATTATTTTGCGGTGTGCTTGTCGAGATCCGATGAATTGTGGATTTATGATCAGATTATCTATAAATATTATTTGAATCTTCTCTGAATTCTTATATGCATGATTTGATATCTTTATATTTA
The DNA here is from genome assembly GCA_011799875.1 of Thinopyrum elongatum. Taxonomy (NCBI): domain Eukaryota; kingdom Viridiplantae; phylum Streptophyta; class Magnoliopsida; order Poales; family Poaceae; genus Thinopyrum; species Thinopyrum elongatum. Next base: position 577,132,715 of record CM022301.1, read on the forward strand.
TTTTCGAATTATCGGTTTGGTTTGGCCAACTAGATTGGTTTTTTTTTGCAATGGGAGAGATGCTTAGTTTTGTGTTCAATCTTGCGGTGTCCTCATCCAGTGACAAAGTAGGGGTAGCGAGGCACGTATTGTATTGTTGCCATCAAGGGTAAAAAGATGGGGCTTTCATCATATTGCTTGAGTTTATCCCTCTACATCATGTCATCTTACTTAAGGTGTTACCCCAATCTTTTGAACTTAATACTCTAGATGCATGCTAGATAGCGGTCGATGTGTGGAGTAATAGTAGTAGATGCAGAATCGTTTCGGTCTACTTGACACGGACGTGATGCCCATATTCATAATCATTGTCTTGGATATCGTCATAACTTTACGCTTTTCTATCAATTGCTCGACAGTAATTTGTTCACCCACCGTATGTTTCTTTCAAGAGAGAAGCCTCTAGTGAAACCTATGGCCCCCGGGTCTATTTTCCATCATATATTTTCAGATCTATAAACCAAAAAACCCAAAAATATTTTGCTGCAATTTATTTGTTTTTACTTTGTTTTACGTTTTAGTAATATTTTATATCTATCTCTATCAGATCTCATCCTTACAATTGACCGTGAAGGGATTGGCAACCTCTTTATCGCGTTGGGTGCAAGTGTTTGATTGTTTGTGCAGGTGCATAGATTGGAGACTTGCGTGTACCTCCTACTGGATTGATACCTTGGTTCTCAAACTGAGGGAAGTACTTATCTCTAATTTGCCGCATCACCCTTTCTTCTTTAAGGGAAAAACCAACGCAAGCTCAAGAAGTAGCAAGGTAGCGGAAGGAGACGGAAACTTCACCTCGATGATGCCCCCAAGAAGGAAACCGTCAAGGGTGTCACCATCACCGGCTCCGGGCACCGGCCGTAGACAAGGTTTTCACCCGGATCTTGTCCCACGAGCATCCATCCGACATCATGTGCATCTCTTCCAGACCACCTTCAAAGCCCCAGATCTAGCCTCCCAGATCCGACGACCACCCATAGCAGCACTGCTATCGTCGGAGCCCTGGCACATTAGCCACTACCTGCGGGGGAGGGCTGTCACCCCACCTCGCCAAACCGTGAGAGCAGTCAGGAAGGATCCCGCGCATGCTCGTCACCGTCACTTATCCGATTTAATCTGGAGCCAAAGCCACGAGATCGCGTGCAGAGTTCCGCCTTGGACAGGGACATCACCATGTCATGCCGCCGTGGATAGCCTGAGCTTCCACGGCCGCCACCCCCTTCCATGGCCGCCGCCCCAGGATCCAAGACCAGGAGGCACCCATGCACCCGGCCTGATCTGGCCAATCCAGACCTCCACGGTGCCCTCTCCACACCGCCGCCGCCCGGAGCACGCTGTCGCGCGGCCATGGATTAGATCACGGCCGCGCCATGCCGCGCAAGGAGGTCCCAACCCACCCCTTCCTACGCGAGCCAGGAAGGAGAACCCTGCCACCGCCGTCAGCCGCCGGGCTTTGCGCAGCGGCGTCCTCTGCCGGTGGCGGAGGGAAGGGAGGGAGGTGGTGGTGACCCTGGCGGCTAGGGTTTGACGAGCCGCCCGAGTCGCCCTAGACGGGGTGACGCGGGGCTGGGGGTGGTGTCCTCTGAATGAGACCTTCTTCTTCTTCTTCTTCTGAATTTTGGTTGGGGTTCCTCTCTGTCTCAAGCGCCAAGCTTGCCATTTTAATCTTCTCTGTCTCAGGCGCCAAACCTGCCATGTTAATTGATTGCAAGATTAGGAAAGCCTTGGCCGCGCATGTGTGCCTAGTAGCCTTGGCCTAGAGACATGCCATGTGATGGACGCAGCTAAATTAGGAAACAGTAGTAGTACGAGACAGAAAAGCAGGCCAAAATATCGCCGAGCAGCGGCAGTAGATTCCAGTGATTCTTCTCTGGGGCTAAAATCTCCCTCCATGGCTCGCCGGCTCGCCCTCTCCAGGGTATATGTTTCCGTCTTTCCTTGTGTGTGGTTTCCAGCATGATTTTAATTTCCTTGTTCTTCCAATCTTGGGGTTAAGGACTCTTTGATTGATGTGTTCTTCAAGTCTTGTTGGTTAATGACTCTTTAATCGCTTTGTTCTTCGAACCTTGGAGCTAAGGAGTCTCTTGCACTCCAGAGGAACACAAGGCTTTTGCCTATGTATATATATGTAACTTGGCTTGATGCTTACCTATGCTGAAAGTGCAACATTGCAAGGCACTGTCTTTCTGCGGTTCAGATCGATGCCACGTTTCGAGCCGTGTTTCTTCCACGAGTGCTGTTGCCGTCGTTGAATTTTCTGCTCGTCCTAATTGGTGTGTGTATTTGTGTCACAGACTGCAGGGCATCTTGCAAACCGTGGGTCAGCAGATGTTATTTACAATGAGGCAGCAGCGGCTTTTGTTCCTTCTTTCAGCCTACCTGCTGCAAAAACTACTGGTGCAGGTATACATTGCACCCCTCCCCTCTCTCTCGTGGCCGCACTCAGGAACTACAGCTTTAATCGATATACTTACATGGCAATTGCCAACTACTGCTGCTTCTGCTTCTGATAACATTTGGAACCACACTGAAAAGATTAGTATCGCCCCAGCGCAAGGATGGCACTCACAAAAAAAATGCCTGATATCCTGTTTTCAATTATATAGACGTCATATTATATTCCGGGCTTTGTTTGTTGAGTCTTGCCTTGGTAGGAATTAATTGTTTTTGAACTTTGATGCCTAAATGCAGGCAGTGTGCTTTCAAGAAGGTTTAATAGCAATGGTCCAGAAAGAGTTGTACAAAACTACGAAATGAATAGAGACCTTTAACAGTACATCAAGTTATTTTGGACCGTTTATTTTTTTGATCTAGTGGCCCAGATTTGCTAATACTACACCAGAAAACGGGTAGCATATTCAGGCGTTAGGGGCACTTTGGGCAATTCACTTATATTTCGTTGTACTTGAATTTGAGCACGCGGCCTCACAGCAAGGGCGTTGGCTAGCACCAGCAAACAGATACCATCATTTCATCGATAGTAGATGATACTGAAGTTATGACCTAGTATTATATTATTCTGAACCAAACGGCGCCCGTCGGATTTAAGACGGAAATCAGTACTCTAGCTTAGGAACCAGTTAGCGGGGGCCGCCGACTCAGCCCAGAGCTGTGGCGTGTTTTCCGGCGTGGACGCGAGGAGCTGAGCCGGTGATCTGGAGACGCCGAGCAGAGATGGATACGGACCGGCCGGCGCCGTCGGGACCCTCCCCATCGAGCTTTCTCTTACCTGGCCGTGCAAAAGTGCCTATGCAGCGCAACATGAGTCAAGGGCGTGCTGTGCGGCGGCGCTTGTCGCATCCGGCGGCGAAGATGGGTGGATCGCGAGTGTGCTCTTTCTAGGCAAGATGCGTCGTGAGCTGCTACCATTAATTAATAACACAAGGACGTAAACAATCATTTAGAAAAGTACCAAACTGTCCTCGAGATCCCAAACATATTAACCGTTGGATTAGTTTAATACTACCCTTTAATCCGGTAGTATAATGCACCGTAAAAAATCCCAATGAATAATTAATCACAATCTCCAGCTCTCTCTGAGTACGTAAAAGCCCTCATCAGCGTTGAGTTGCAAGCTCGAGGTAGCCGCCGTTTCCTTTCACACGTTTCTTTTAAACTGTTATTCTTTTCCATGCGAAAACGAGGCGAGTTTGTGTCGCAACTTGTTTTCTTCAGGAGGAACTGCTAATTCAGTCACCGATTCAAGCACGAATTCTGGTGATGTTGAGACGGTTTCCCAGTCGAAAAAAGTCAGAGAGTTGATGAAGAGTGTGGCTGCTAAGATTCGGGAGAACACACATTGGGACAGCGATTATTCGGAAGAAGACGAAGATTGGGACAGCGATGATCTGGAAGAGGATGAAGATTTGGACAGTGATGATTCGGAAGAAGACAATGAGACACAAGTGATTGCTTGTTTTGATGCAGTCAACGACGTGTCCATGAATTCAACCACGAAATTCAATGATGTCAAGGGAGTTGACGAAGCCAAGGCTGAGCTCGAGGACGTAGTTCACTACCTAAGAAATCCCAAGGTGAGAGATATTACCATCATCAAATTATAAACTTGCATAATTCAACACTCCTTTTTTTCTCTCTCTTGATGCTGAACGAGTTGTTAAGCTAATATATGCTTATTTTGCAGCATTTCATGCACCTTGGTGGCAAACTTCCAAAAGGTATTCTGCTTGTTGGCTCACCAGGCACAGGGCGTCCCATTCTTCGCGTGCAGCAGCAGCGATTTCGAGCCGAAGTATATTGGTGTCAGGGCTAAAAGAGTGACGGAGCTCTTCAGTGCAGCAAAGCAGCGATCCCCTTGCATAATATTCATCGATGAGATCGACGCCATTGCTGGTCGTAGAAACCCAGAAGAGGAAACGTGGATGAGGCAAACCCTGAACCAGCTGCTTTCTGAGATGGATGGCTTCAAGCAGAATGACGGGATCATCATTCTCGCAGCGACCAACTTCCCCCAGTCGCTAGATAAAGCTGTTGTTAGACCTGGGCGTTTTGACCGTCATGTCCAGGTTCCTAATCCAGATGTCGAGGGCCGGCGGCAGATCCTCGAGGCTTGTATGTCAAAGGTACATACTCTGTCCAGAAAGGCATCTTCGAAGTGTTCAATGCAAGACTTTGACCTTTCTCTACGATTCATTTTTTTCACGTCAAAGCCAAGGGTGTGGATCTGATGATCCTTGCGAGGGGGACACCAGGATTTTCAGGTGCAGACCTTACAAACTTGGTGAACGTTGCTGCTCTGAATGCTGCCAAGGATGGGGCAGAAGCTGTTATGATGGAGCACATTGAATATGCCATGGACAAGATCATGATGGGCAGCGAACGTAAGCGGCCGTGATACCTGATAACTGCAGGAAGATGAGTGCGCACCATGAGGGAGGGAGGGCACTTGTTGCTATCCACACGGATGGTGCTCGCCCTATCTACAAGGCTACCATTGTTTCAAGGGGAAACACTCTTGGTATGGTGACCTAGCTGCCAGAGGAAGAAGATGTGTATAAAGTCTCAAGGAAGAAGACACTGGCGAAATTGGATATCCTCATGGGAGGCAGGGTCGCCGAGGAGCTTATATTCGAGGCGGGTGAGTTGACCTATGGTGCCTTGTCTGATCTAAGCAAGGCGACTCAGCTGGCGACAGACATGGTCACCAAGTATGGAATGAGCGAGAGGATCGGCCTTGTTTCCTATGCCAACGATGATGATGGTGGTGGTGGGAAGATGGCGGCCTTGAGCGGACATATTTAGCCCTGGTTCATGAAGAGGTGAAAGAATTACTGGGCAAGGCCTGTGAGAACGCGAAAAAAATTGTGACGGCGCACAGCAAGGAGCTTCATGTGGTAGCCAATGCCCTCCTTGAGCATGGAACTCTCACTGGAGACCAGATCAAGCAGCTAGTATTGCCAAGTAAAACAAAGAGTTCCCGCAAAAAAAAGTGAAATAAATGGTTTTAACAATAGTTTGCACAATCAGGAAACGCCTTCTTCACCTAATCAGAAAGATCTATCTTCGTGATTTGATTCTTTAGTTGCATGCACACACATATCCTGGCCTAATCAGGAAGATCCTGTTGGATAATGAGCAACTAGTATTGACTGAGGGCCAAAGGCCAATACATATACATGTGTGGTAAAGTGCAGGAAAACCCCTTATACAATGGAGATATACAAAAAGGGGACTATACACATCTAACACCCCCCCCCCTAAAACTCATGGTGGGTCAACAACACTGAGTTTGGAGAGAAAAAAGCCATGCTGCGCTCGAGTTTGTACCTTCGTGAAGAAGTCCGCCAACTGTAACTCAGAAGGCACATAGTGAAGAGCGAGAGTCTGATCCTGCATAGCAGCACGCACAAAGTGGGCATCCACACCTATGTGCTTGGTGAGCTCATGCTTCACCGGGTCACGCGCAATACTGATAGCACCGGTACTGTCTGACAGTAAGGGAGTCGAGATAGTAGCAGACATACCAAAATCCTCAAGTAACCACCGTAACCAGATCACCTCAGCCGTCAACATAACCATTGCTCGCAACTCAGCCTCTGTACTCGAGCGAGAAACCGCAGTCTGTTTTTTTGTCTTCCAGGCAATAAGAGAGCCACCAAGAAAGACACAGTAAGCAGACAGCGAGCGTCGATCAGAGTGATCACTAGCCCAGGTAGCATCAGAGTAGGCCTGGATCTCGAGAGAGCTGGAGCAGGGAAAGAAAAGGCGATGAGAGATCGTGCCACGAAGATATCGTAGAACACGGAGGAGATGACTATAGTGGACAGAGGTGGCGGCTGAAACAAACTGACTCGGGATGTGGACAGGATAGGAGATGTCATGACGCATAATAGCAAGATAGACAAGGCTGCCAACGAGGTGACAATAGCGAGTGGGATTAGGAAGAGGGTCACCGTCAGAGGCACAAAGCTGAACGTTGAGCTCCATAGGAGTCACAACAGTGCGCTCGTCACCGAGAGCGGCGCGAGCAAGAAGATCATGAATATATTTTTCCTGGGAGATGTAGAAGCCATCAGAGGTCGAGGAGATCTCAATCCCAAGAAAATAGCGAAGTGGACCAAGATCAAACATGAGGAACTGGTCGCGAAGGCGAGCCTTAACAAACACAATATAGTCAGAGTCGTCACCAGTGATGATCATGTCATCAACATAGAGAAGGAGAAGAGTCCGACCACGAGGAGACGTGTGAACAAACAACGCGAGATCATGATCACTGGGCAAGAAGCCAGCGGCAGTCACCACAGAGGCGAAATGCTCGAACCAGGAGCGAGGGGCTTGTTTAAGACCATAGAGGGAGCGGCGAAGTCCACAGACCATACCATCAGGAGCATAGTACCCCAGTGGTGGCTGCATATAAACCTCCTCACGCAACTCGCCATTGAGAAAAGCGTTCTGGACATCAAGTTGAGAGATAGACCAATGATGAACAGAAGCCACGGCAAGGAGAGTGCTGCCAGTGGTCATATGGGCCACAGGAGCGAATGTCTCATCATAATCGCGTCCCTGCTCCTGCTGAAAACCACGGGCCACAAGTCGAGCTTTGTAGCGCTCAAGAGAACCATCGGAGCGAGTCTTAATCTTGTAGACCCACTTGCAGGTGATGGAACGAACACTGGAAGGAAGGGAAACCAGATCCCATGTGCTAGAGTGCTCAAGGGCAGCAAGCTCTTCGGCCATCGCAAGCTGCCATTCAGGCTGAGTCATGGCAGTCCGATAGGAAGTGGGCTCAGCAATAACAGAGAGACCGTACCGATCAGGAGAATAGCGATCAGGCGGGGGGCGAGGCCGAGCACGGAGGTTATGAACCGGGGTAGGCTTGAAGGGAGGCGCGCCGGAGGTGGAAGGCATGTCAGGGGAATCATCCTCAGTACGAGGGCGGCCAGTATAGTGGAGAGGAAACGGTGAGAGAGGGTGACAGACTGGAGATGATGGTGGAGAGGTGGAGGAGGAGGATGGGGAGGAGGATGAGGAAGATGGTGTCGGTGGTGAATGAGAATTAATGAGAGGTGCCTGAGGAACAGGTGGAACATAAGGCACATAGCAGGGTGTATCTGGAAGGAGAAGAAAAGAAATATCGTCCACAGAGAAGCTCGAGGAAGAAGGACGTGGGTAGTAAGAACGAGACTCGTCAAAAGTCACATCACGCGAAATGCGCAGGCGACGACCAACAGGATCCCAACAACTATAGCCCTTGTGCTCATCATTGTAGCAAAGGAAAACACACTCAACTGACTGAGCAGTCAGTTTGGTGCGTTCTCGCGGGGCAAGAAGGACATAGCACACACATCCAAACATACGAAGAGCTGAGTAGTAAGGAGAACGACCAGTGAGACACTCCATAGGAATACCACCCTGCAGGGCAGTCGATGGCTGAATGTTGATGAGATAGGTGGATGCAGAAACAGCCTCAGCCCAAAAGTGGGGTGGAAGGGAAGCGGCAATCGTCAGCGCACAAGCCGTCTCAAGCAGATGACGATGCTTACGTTCTGCAACGCCATTCTGAGCATGGGCACCAGGACATGAGAACTGGGCAAGAGTACCGTGTTCCGCGAGAAAACCACGCAACATCTGGGAGTATACTCTCCAGCGGAGTCAGCACGAAAAGTACGAATAGGCGTGGAAAACTGGGTGTGAACCATGGCAGCAAATCGTTTGTATATAGAGAGAACCTCACTACGATATTTCATGAAGTAGAGCCAGGTGTAGCGAGAGAAATCATCAATAAACAAAACATAGTAGCGATGACCACCTTTCGAATCAAAGGGAGCAGGACCCTAGACATCAGAATGAACTAAGTCAAAAGGACGCTGAGATACCGACCCATTGGTAGGATAAGGTAACTGGGTCTGTTTGCCAAGTCTACAACCATTACAATGTAAAGAAACATCTCCGGAAACAGACCCTAAGAGGCCCTGACGCACTAATGATGACAAGCGAGAGCCACAGATGTGACCAAGGCGATGATGCCACTGCTGGAAGGACGCAGACGAGGAGGCAACAAGAGCATGAGAGCTTGCAGAAGTGGTGGCAGCGAAAGGAACACAAAGCCAGTGAACCTCCCAAAGGCCCTCTGAGTCACGGCGCCAGGGGCCAGCACCAACCAAAGCCTTGGTGCGACGATCCTGAATGGAGCAAGAGTTGGTATCAAGAATGACACGACAACCAGAATCAGTAAGTTGGGCAGCGGAAAAAAAATTCATGGTAAGGCGGGGAACATGTGAAACACTAGGAATAGAAAAGGACGGAGTAGAAAGAATACCACGACTAGCAACAGGAAGAGATGTGCTATCGGCAGTAAGAACATTAATAGGAGAATCAAGAGGTCGAAGAGAAGACAACGCTGAAGAATCAGAAGGCATATGAAAGGAAGCTCCAGAGTCCAGACCCATGAAGATGTACCTGACGGTGTAGATGCCGGCGGTGATGAAGAGGTGAAAGTAGTCACTGCAGCAGCAGAACCCGTCGATGAAGAACCGAAGGAAGCCAGAATGCGCTTGAGCCGCACAATGTCCTGGTCAGTGAGTGACGGAGTCGATGATAACACAGGAGTCCCACTGGAAGAGGAGCGCCTCTGGTCTCGCTGCTTCTGGCGACAATCAGACTCTGGGTGACCTGGCCTGGAGCAGTTGCCACAGAAGGTGTCACGGAGCGACCAGCCCTTCTCAGCATAAGGAGGGCGACCCACCCCCTAAAGGTGTGGACAGGAGCGGTGGAGCTATGAGACGAGCAGACGACACAGGAGCTCGGGCAGCCAACAATGAAGGAACCGCAAGCAACCCAGCAGAACGAAGGCGGGTCTCCTTAGCAGGAAGCTCAGCAAGGACCTCCGAGATAGGAACACGACCACGAGCAAGCAAGTGAGCACGTCGAGGTTCAAACTCGGAGCGGAGGCGAGATAAGAACTCATGGACATGCTGAAACTCCAGGTCGGACCGCATAGTCTGCCAGCAGCGGCAGGATGCACAAACAACTGTCCGAAGAGAGTCAAGCTGGCGCCAGATGGCAGAACTCTGTGTGTAGAACTCATCAACAGAAGAGTCACCCTGCTGAAGAGCATGCTCCTGACGCACCACAGATAAGTAGAGAGCATCACCAGAGGGCTGATAGCGCTGACAGAGATAAGACCACATTGCTGCAATGGTGCCTAGGCCCATGAACTCCGAAGCAAACTGAGGGAGGACACTCGCAGTGAGAACAGCAGCAGCCCGAGCATCATCATTGCACAACTGAGTGTAAGCAGCCAGATCATCGCGGTAGACGAAAAGAGCATCAGAATAAGCGGATACCTGCTGATCATAAGCATCAACCATAGCATCATCGAGAGCCTTGGCTGCATCCCGATCAGCCTGAGTAGCCTCAGCAGCAAGAACCGGCGGTACTGGTGGGGTAGGAGCCACGGGAGCAACAGGGCAGGGCGGACAGGGGACCTCACCAGAGAGAACACCCCACAGCAGAAGACCGCGAATATGGATACGCATGAAACCCGCAAACTCAGCATAGTTGGTGACATCAAAGATCACCGAGCACCGAGGAACAGCGACATAGCCAGAAGAAGACAAGCTGTATACTCTCTTTTCTTCTTCTTCTTCTTCTTTTTTTTTGAAGTCAACGGACATAGAAAACTCGATCTGGATCGAGCAGTTGCTCGCTCGAGGCTGGGAACGAGCGAGGGCCAGTCGGATCGACCGGGCAGGCAGGAGGCAGCAGCGGCTGGACGGGAACGGGCCGGCTGCAGCCGGTCGGAGAGGGACGGCGGCGGCCGGTCGGAGAGGAGGGGCGGCGGCCGGTCAGAGAGGGGCGCCGAGCAGCAGCAGCCGGAGGAGCACCGGCGGCTGGACGGGAACGGGCCGGCGGCGGCCAGTCGGAGAGAGGCGGCGGCGGCCTGTCGGAGAGGAAGGGGCGGCCAGACGAGGGGAGATCGACAGCGGGGCTGCAGACCGAGCACAGCCGGCGAGCTGGAAAACTCGATCTGGATCGAGCAGTTGCTCACTCGAGGCTGGAAAACGGGCAGGGGGCAGCCGGTGACCAGGGAGACTAGGATCGAAGCTTAGCAGCAGCGGCGGCGGCTAGGACGGAGCACGCACAGAGTTGCATCGTGCGGGAGAGAGGCTAACCTGGCATCTGATACCATGTTGGATAATGAGCAACTAGTATTGACTGAGGGATAAAGGCCAATACATATACATGTGTGGTAAAGTGCAGGAAAACCCCTTATACAATGAGGATATACAAAAAGGGGACTATACACATCTAACAGATCCATGGTCTGGATTTCTCTGACTTTTGTTTTGTCGATGTGGTTTGCGTATTGTGTTTTGAAACCTGAATCAGAAAGGCTCCAGATTTGTATTAGAATTGAGATTTCTGTCGCATACAGTTCTTCGAATCAAAGTATATAGCCAGTTTTTATGATCTCAATTCAGTCCATCTAAATTCTTTCCTGGTGTATAAATGAAGCTTTTGTTTATTTGGTTAATTTGGACGAAACTTATGGTGAAAATATTTATTTTTTGTTATGTAGCTGAATGCACACAAATGTGGCCTGGATTTGTATTTGTTTATCAAGTCTGACGAGAATGCAATGTGTTTTGCATCTGTTCTGAATCGGTAAAAATTCCTGCTCTTGGATCTGACCTATGGCTAATACTTAAGCCACCATGCTTGCCGTACTTCTCATTTTAGCCCTGGGGTTCTGTGCTATAGCAGGCAAGTCCTTTTTTTTTGGAATAAGCAAACAGATCGTTGTTTTATTCTTTCTCGTTAATTTTGGTTAGGAAAGAAGGAATCACAAGAAATATGGAAGAAACCATATGTGTCCTCTGTGTGAGTAGACTACCTTCCGCGCGATGCTGATGTTTTTGCATCGTTATCTTGTTGAAGGCATTGCTCGGATATACTCGGACTTGTTTTTCAAAGTGAAAACATAGAATCTGTCCTTTGGTGGTTGCTGCCGAAGAACTTCGTAGTCCTTCTGGTATCAAGAGATGGTTGCTACGGATATGATCGTTGATGTAGTTTGTCAATCTTTGATCACTTGAGGTTTTTTTATCACTTAGGCATTAGCTTGTCAAGGCAATTCCCAGAACACCAACACACGTGAGGTGGACACACACACACACTCTGAACGTCACAAAGTTCAGACGAACAGCAGAAAGAGGAGACACACGAACACTGCCTTTTGCGGCGCGCTCAATCTGCGTCTTTTTTTGGTTTCTCTCTTTTATTCCATCGAGTAACAAACTCGCGCTAGACTCTTGCCCACGATCCGCTTATTCCGCGCCATCCCACGAGCGTAATCGTGGCCAACAGCATCACACGTTTACAGGAAAGATAAAACGATCTGAAGACTGAAACTACCCTACGACTCGGCCGCCGCCGCGACGTGAACAAAGCACGTCTCTGGCCTAAATAAGTCTGCATACAGAAAACGATTATGTGCTAGCTGAAAATAAAAGGAAACAACTGAACTTGCATGGGTGCAGCGAGGTTAACATAACATTCACCTCCTTAATCTTTGCTGCACTCACTTCACATCACACATGCCGATCATCTCCTTCATCTCATGGAACTGAACCCTTGGCAGGGGCTTGGTCAGGATGTCCGCAAGTGGTGCACCTGTCCTGACATACTCTACAACAATCTTTTCTTCCTCAACACAGTTATTCACATAATGGTAACGTATGTCTATGTGCTTGCTCCTTTCATGGAACACAGGGTTCTTGCACAATGCTATTGCAGATTGGTTGTCAACCTTCAGCAGCACCTTGTCTGGTTCTCTGTCCAGCAATTCTCCAAGGAACCGAGCTAGCCAAACAGCTTGGCAGGCTGCTGATGCAGCAGCAACATATTCTGGTTCGCATGACGACATGGCCACAACCCTCTGTTTCTGAGTCACCCAAGTGATTGGATTTCCATTAAGGAAGAAGATCATGCCAGTGGTGCTCTTTCTATCATCCACATCACCGGCTAAATCACTATCACAATATCCAAGCAATTGAGGACCCTTTCCAGCATCCTTCTTGTAATAACAACCGAGGTCTTGAGTTCCTTTTAGATACCTCAGGATGTGCTTGATTGCAGTCAAATGATCAGAGGTAGGCCTCTCCATAAACCTACTGACATATCCCACAGCATGACATATATCAGGTCAAGTGTGCACAAGATAACGAAGGCTTCCAACAACACTCCGATACTGTGTAGGATCAACCTCGGGTGCTTCACTCGACTTGGTGAGCTTCAGCCTTGCTTCCATTGGAGTTTGGGTGGGGTTGCAGTTTTCCATTACCATCTTGTTCAGAATCCTTCCTGCATATGTTGACTGACAGAGAGCAATACCATGAGCTGACTGCTTTACTTCTATCCCAAGATAGTAGCTAAGGAGCCCAAGATCGCTCATACTGAACATGCTCTTCATTTTCTTCTTGAAGTTTACAATGTCAGTATCACTTCCCCCAGTGATAATTAAATTGTCAACATACACGCCCACAATTAGAGTGTGCTTTTCATGCATTTTGTACACTCCAGGTTCTGAAGGACATTTTTCAAATCCCAAACTGCTCAAGGTACTATCCAGCTTTGAATTCCATGCACGCAGAGCTTGCCGCAGGCCATATAGTGCTTTGTGCAGCTTGCACACCTTGCTGTCTTGCCCTTTGACTTCAAAACCGGGTGGCTGACAGACATACACCTCCTCATTCAGATCTCCATTGAGAAACGCGGATTTAACATCCATGTGGTGTATGTTCCACCCGAACTGAACAGCAAGTGCAACAAGTAGTTTGATGGATTCAATGCGGGCGACATGTGCTAACACTTCTTCAAAGTCAATTCCCTGTCTTTGCACAAATCCCTTTGCAACCAGCCTTGCTTTGTACTTAATCACAGCTCCGCTTGGGTCCCTTTTTAACTTGTATACCCATTTCAAGCCTATCGGTTTGTGTCCTTTCGGAAGGTCACACAACTCCCATGTATTGTTCTCATGAATGGAGTTCAGTTCCTCTTTCATTGCTTTCTGCCAACAGGTCTCTTTCAAAGCTTCGACATGATTACTAGGCTCCTCAAGGCCGAACAAGCACAGCTTGGCGTCAGCTTCTTTGATCTCAGTTTCCTCATAAATCTCATCGAGGAGACGCTTCCCTTGTGGCCCCTGTGATGGATCGGTGTAAGGGGTGTTAGGAGAACCATGAGCATAGGCAGGGGTCACCGGAGAGGCTTCTAGGTCCAGCGGGATCGCAGCCCCGTCATTGGCACGTCTTGTTCTATTGCCCTGCCGAGGCGCTGCCATGGCAAGAGATCTGCTTGGTGAATCGGATTTTGTGGCAACGTTTTCTGCTACCTGATGTCTACTACGCAACTTTATTCTTGTAGACTCGTGTTGGGTCTCCAAGCGCAGAGTTTTGTAGGACAGTAGCAATTTTCCCTCAAGTGGATGACCTAATATTTATCAATCCGTGGGAGTTGTAGGATGAAGATGGTCTCTCTCAAACAACCCTGCAACCAAATAACAAAGAGTCTCTTGTGTCCCCAACACACCAAATACAATGGTAATTTGTATAGGTGCACTAGTTCGGCGAAGAGACGGTGATACAAGTATAGTAATGATAGTAGATATTGATTTTTGTAATAGTAACAATAAAAAATCAGTAAGGTAGCAAGTAACAAATGTGAGCACAAACGGTATTGCTATGCTTGAAAACAAGGCCTAGAGTCCGTACTTTCGCTAGTGCAATCTCTCAACAATGCTAATCTAATTGGATCATATAACCATCCCTCAACGTGTGATGAAGAATCACTCCAAAGTTCTTATCTAGCGTAGAACATAAGAAGAAATTATTTGTAGTGTACAAAACCACCTCAAAGCTATTATTTCCGATCAATCTATCCTAGAGTTCGTACTAAAATAACATCAAGCTATTCTTTCCGATCGATCTAACCAAGAGTTCGTACTAAAATAACACCATATGATACACATCAACCAACTCTAATGTCACCTAAATACTCCAATGTCACCCCGAGTATCCATGAGTTGATTATGTGATATGCATCAAACGATTTCAGATTCATAATACTCGATCCAACACAAAGGACCTCAAAGAGTGCCGCAAGATTTCTACCGGAGAAACAAGGACGAAAACGTTCATCAACCCCTATGCATAGATTACCCCAATGTCACCTCAGGAATCCGCGAGTTGAGTGCCAAAACATATATCAAGTGAATCAAAATAATACTCCATTGTCACACGGGTATTCATATGCAAGACATATATCAAGTGCTCTCAAATCCATAAAAGTATTCAATCCGATAACAACAAAATCTCAAAGGGAAAACTCAATTCATCACAACAAGATAGAGAAGGAGAAACACCATATGATCCAACTATATTAACAAAGCCCGCGATACATCAAGATCGTGCCATCAAGAACACGAGAGAGAGAGAGAGAGATTAAACACATAGCTACTGGTACAAACCCTCAGCCCCGAGGGTGGACTACTCCCTCCTCATCATGGTGGCCGCCGGGATGATGAAGATGGCCACCGGTGATGATTTCCCCCTCCGGCAGGGTGCCGGAACGGGGTCTAGATTGGTTTTTCATGGCTACAGAGACTTGCGGCGGCGAAACTTCTGATCTAGGGTTACTTCTGATGGTTTCTCCATTTATAGGATTTTTTGGCGTCGGTTTCACGCGCAGATGGGCCTCGAGGTGAGCACAACCCACCAGGGCGCGCCTGGGCCCCCTGGCACGCCCCGGTGTCTTGTGCCCTACTCATTCACCTTCTGGTCCTTCCACGAAGCTTCGGGAGTCTCTTTTGTTCCAAAAAAATCGTCAAAAAGTTTCAGCTCATTTGGAGGACTTTCATTTCTGCACAAAAACAACACCACGGTAGTTCTGCTGAAAACAGCGTCAGTCCGGGTTAGTTCCATGCAAATCATACCAAAATCATATAAAATTGTTGTAAACATGGCATGAATACTTCGTAAATTATAGATATGTTGGAGACGTATCAGCATCCCTAAGCTTAATTCCAACTCGTCCTCGAGTACGTAAATGATAAAAGAAATAATTTATGAAGTGTGAATGCTAGCAAAGTGCATAAGTTTGATCAATGATAATTTCAATCACTTTTCCTAGCATCATAACAACAACTCTTTCTCATAAAACTTATCATGATAAAGTAGCAACCAATTCACATGTTAAGATTCAAACAATGAATTCTCTTGAGACTCAACAACCTATGTTCTTAGTCACCAAACAATTGCAATTCAACTTATTCAACAAAGTCTAAGTAAGAGCTCCACATACTCAATCATCATATAGTCTTCCATGATTGCTGGTACTCAAAGCATATTCTTAGAACAAATGGCATCCATCGAACACAGAGAAAGATAGGGGCTTAATATTTCGGCTCCCAACTCATTTATCATAGAGATAATTGTCAACAATAATAAATCATGATCAAATATATTTAACTGGTCATATGTGCCTAGATCTTTCCCCACCACATGATGCTTGCCAACTAGAGAATAGTTGAGGTTGAAATGAGAATGCATACTATTAACTATTGCATAAAAGTAAATGCTGAAAATTAAAAGATAGGCCCTTCGTAGAGGGAAACAGAGGTTGTCATGCGCTTTTTATTTTTGGATGCCCAAACTCTTAATGCAAAGGAATGTCACATTATATTGCCCCTTAAGATAGCAACCTTTATTATGTAGTCTGTTGCTTTTATTACTTTGCCATCACAAGTTCGTACAACGCTCAATTTTCCCTTACAATAAAAGATCAAACATATTTAGGAGCAATTTTTATTGCTTTATGCACCGATGACAACTTACTTGAAGGATCTTATTCAATCCATAGGTAGGTATGGTGGACACTCATGGCAAGAAACTGGGTTTAAGGGTTTTTGGATGCACAAGTAGTATCTCTACTTAGTACGAATTTTTGGCTAGCAAAAGATCCTAGGCAAACACCACATGTTGGAGGATCCATGACAATATAACTTCTATGCAAATATACACAACCATAACTCATTACGTTGTCTTACTTGTCCAACTTCAACTAATTTGCTCAAGTTTGAAAAAAAAGTAATGGGTATTCACAATAATAGAAGATGTCCAAGATAATATATTTGCATGTGAAAGTTATCTTCCTCCTACTAATCATTCATGAATTGTTTGTATGACCAATATTGTGATTGTCAAACTTCAAAAGATTTCACTTTCTAAACCCAATGTGAAGCTACCATTAGGCATGATATGAGCATATAATTTCAACTTCATTGCATTCAATTTATTCAACAATTTACTCATAGGATATAAGTGAAGCACGAGAGTAAATAACAAACTACTCCAAAAAGATATAAGTAAAGATCAAGTTAGTAGTTAAGTAAATGGGTAGCTATTTGAGGACTCTCTCTTATTTAAAAACTTTCAGATCTAAGTTTTTTTATTAAAACAGCAAGCAAAACAAAATAAAATGACATTTTAAGAATAGTACAACTCATGTGAAGAAGCAAAAACTTAGGCTCAACCGATATTAATCGATAATTGTTGATGAAGAAAGGTGGGATGCCTACCGGGGCATCCCCAAGCTTAGATGCTTGAGACTTGTTGAAATATTATCTTGCGATGCCTTGGGCATCCCCAAGCTTGAGCTTTTGTGTCTCCTTAGTTCTTTTTATATCACGGTTTTCCTAAATCATAAAAACTTCATCCACACAAAACTCAACAAAACTCGTGAGATAAGTTAGTATAAATCAATGCAATAACCTTATCATTATTTACTGTAGAAAATCACTAAAATTATTATTTAACATTGCATACTAAATGTCTCTGCATATTTAACACTCCTATCCTCAAATAGAATCATTAAACAAGCAAACATATGCAAACAATGCAAACATAACAGCAATCTGTCTAAACAGGACAGTCTGTAAAGGGTGCAATTTTACTCATACTTCTATAAATCCAAAAATTCTTAAAATTTACCACACTGTAGAAAACTTATCATAGCTTATTGTGCAAAAATATTCAACATTTTATCACATTCTAACTTTTCTGGAGAATTTTTGCAACAGCGATAAACTTTCTGTTTTGAAACAGCAACTCATATACTTACAAAATAAGCATGGCAAAGGCTATCCTTGACATTTTTATTGAAATGAAAGATGAAAAACATTATTATAAATAGCAGCAAGCAAATAAAAATAAAATAAAATAAAATGACGCTCCAAGCAAAACACATATCATGTGACAAAAAAAATTATAGCTCCAAGTGAGGTTACCGATAATGTCGGAGACGAAAGAGGGGATGCCTTCCGGGGCATCCCCAAGCTTAGTTACTTGGATATTACTGAAATATTACCTTGGGGTGCCTTTGGCATCCCCAAGCTTAGGGTCTTGTCACTCCTTATTCTCCTTATATCGACATCTCACCCAAAACTTGAAAACTTCAATCACACAAAACTTAACGGAACTTCGTGAGATGTGTTAGTATGATAAAGACAAATCATTCACTTTGGTATGTCGAAGACAAGATTCCTAGTTGTTCTCATGCAATGCCTACTGTAACTTATCATTTCCACAATTTATATTGAGCAATATAAGCCATAGAAACTAGGAAACAAGCAAACTATGCATTGAAAATAGAATCTGTCAAAAACAGAACAGTACGTGAAGATCTGAATTAAGGTCATACTTCTGTAACTCCAAAAATTCTAAAAAATTAGGACCGCGTATAAAATTTGTATACCCATCAACTGTAAAAAAGGCAGAATTTTTCCACGTTTCAGTAGAAGATAGGAATTCTGTACTGGACGCAAAAGTTTCTGTTTTTGCACAGAATCAAGTCAACTATCATCCACACTATCCCAAAGGCTTTACTTGGCACTTTATTGAAACAAAAGCTATAAAACAAGATTACTACAGTAGCTTAATCATGTGAACACACAAAAACAGTAGGTAAAAGTGTTGGGTTGTCTCCCAACAAGCGCTTTTCTTTAATGCCCTTTTTAGGTAGGCATGATGGTTTCAATAATGCTCACATAAAAGATAAGAATTGAAACACAAATAGAGCATCATGAAGCATACGACTAGCACATTTAATTCTAACCCACTTCCTATGCATAGGGATTTTGTGAGCAAACAACTTATGGGAACAAGAATCAAATAGCATAGGAAGGCAAAACAAGCATAACTTCGAAACTTTCAACATAAAGAGAGGATATTGTTGAAATATGTAAAAGCATATGTTCCTCTCCCATAATAATTTTCAGTAGCATCATGAATGAATTCAAGAATATAACAATCACATAAAGCACTGTTTTCATGATGCATAAGCATAGAAATTTTATTACTCTCCACATAAGTAAATTTATTCTCATGAATAGTAGTGGGAGCAAATTAAACAAAATAACTATCATGTGATTGAAAATTAAAATCATGATGACAAGTTTCATGGTTATCATTATTCTTTATAGCATACATGTCATCACCATAATCATCATATATAGGAACTTTGTTGTCATAATAAATTGCAACCTCTTCCAAAATAGTAGATTCATCACTAAATAAAGTCATGACCTCTCCAAATCCACTTTCATCAATATAATCATCATAAATAGGAGGCATGCTATCATCATAACAAATTTGCACATCAAAACTTAAGGGACTAAAAATATCATCTTCATCAAACATAGCATCCCCAAACTTATGGCTTTGCATATCATTAGCATCGTGGATATTCAAAGCATTCATACTAGCAACATTGCAATCATGCTCATCATTCAAGGAATTTATGCTAAACATTTTATTGAATTCTTCTTCTATCAATTGAGCATAATTTTTTGATCCATCATTTTCAAGAAAGACATTATAAAGATGAACAATATGAGACCACCTCAATGAAATTTTTTGTAATTTTCTTTTTATAAACCAAACTAGTGATAAACAAGAAACTAAAAGATTCGATTGCAAGATCTAAAGATATACCTTCAAGCACTCACCTCCCCGGCAACGGCGCCAGAAAAGAGTTTGATGTCTACTACACAACTTTATTCTTGTAGACTCGTGTTGGGCCTCCAAGCGCAGAGTTTTGTAGGACAGTAGCAATTTTCCCTCAAGTGGATGACCTAAGTTTTATCAATCCGTGGGAGGTGTAGGATGAAGATGGTCTCTCTCAAACAACCCTGCAACCAAATAACAAAGAGTCTCGTGTGTCCCCAACACACCAAATACAATGGTAATTTGTATAGGTGCACTAGTTCGGCGAAGAGATGGTGACACAAGTGTAGTAATGATAGTAGATATTGATTTTTGTAAAAGGAACAATAAAAAAACAGCAAGGTAGCAAGTAACAAATGTGAGCACAAACGGTATTGCAATGCTTAAAAATAAGGCCTAGGGTCCGTACTTTCGCTAGTGCAATCTCTCAACAATGCTAATCTAATTGGATCATATAACCATCCCTCAACATGTGATGAAGAATCACTCCAAAGTTCTTATCTAGCGGAGAACATAAGAAGAAATTGTTTGTAGGGTACGAAACCACCTCAAAGCTATTCTTTCCGATCAATCTATCGTAGAGTTCGTACTAAAATAACACCAAGCTATTCTTTCCGATCGATCTAACCAAGAGTTCATACTAAAATAACACATATGATACACATCAACCAACTCTAATGTCACCTACATACTCCAATGTCGCCCTGAGTATCCATGAGTTGATTATGCGATATGCATCAATCAATTTCAGATTAATAATACTCGATCCAACACAAAGGATCTCAAAGAGTGCTCCAAGATTTCTACCGGAGAAACAATGACGAAAACGTGCATCAACACCTATGCATAGATTACCCCAATGTCACCTCTGGAATCCGCGAGTTGAGTGACAAAACATATATTAAGTGAATCAAAATAATACCCCATTGTCACCACGGGTATTCATATGCAAGACATATATCAAGTGTTCTCAAATCCATAAAAGTATTCAATCCGATAACAACAAAATCTCAAAGGAAAAACTCAATTCATCACAACAAGATAGAGAGGGAGAAACACCATATGATCCAACTATATTAACAAAGCCCGCGATACATCAAGATCATGCCATCAAGAATACGAGAGAGAGAGAGAGATTAAACGCATAGATATTGGTACAAACCCTCAGCCCCGAGGGTGGACTACTCCGTCCTCATCATGGTGGCCGCCGGGATGATGAAGATGGCCACCGGTGATGATTTCCCCCTCCGAGAGGGTGCCAGAACGGGGTCTAGATTGGTTTTTCATGGTTACAGAGGCTTGCGGTGGCGAAACTTCTGATCTAGGATTACTTCTGATGGTTTCTCTATTTATAGGATTTTTTGGCGTCGGTTTCACGCGAAGATGGGCCTCGAGGTGAGCACAACCCACCAAGGCGCGCCTGGGCCCCTGGCGCGCCCCGGTGTCTTGTGCCCTACTCCTTCACCTTCTGGTCCTTCCACGAAGCTTCGGGAGTCTCTTTTGTTCCAAAAAAAATCATCAAAAAGTTTCAGCTCATTTGAAGGACTTTCATTTCTGCACAAAAACAACACCATGGTAGTTCTGCTGAAAACAGCGTCAGTCCGGGTTAGTTCCATGCAAATCATAGCAAAACCATATAAAATTGTTGTAAACATGGTATGAATACTTCATAAATTATAGATACGTTGGAGACGTATCACTACCTCTCCTGCTTCCTCATAGTGTGGCTGTTTTGGGTAGCTGACAACAAATGAACTTCCATCGCTGCTGCCCACTGATCCCGCGGAGCTCCAATCCCAACACCTATCTTCCTCAAACACCGCATCTCGTGAAACAACCAGTTTCTTACTTTCCGGGTCGTACATGCGATAAGCCTTGGAGCCAATTTCATAACCAATAAACACCATCTGCCTGCTACGATCTGAAAGCTTAGTAAGTCCATGACCAACAAGTTTCACATGTGCGACACTTCCGAACGTGCGCAAGTGCTTAACCGACAGTTTTCTGCCATGCCAAGCCTCATAGGGTGTCCTCCCTTTCACACTTTTGGTTGGAGATCGGTTGAGTAGATATACGGCCGTGGCCACTGCCTCTCCCCAAAACCTTGCAGGCACCCCCATGGATTTGAGAAGACTTCTTGCCATGCTCACCACTGTTTGGTTTCTTCTTTCGACAACACCATTGTGTTGCGGAGTGTATGGTGCCGTGAGAAAGTGTTTGATCCCATTGGCATCGCAGTGGTTTGCAAACTCAACTGACGTGAATTCACCCCCACGATCAATCCTAATTGCCTTTTGCTTGAGGTCTTTCTCTGTTTCAGCCGCCCTCTGAATTTTCTTCAATGCATCCAACGCTTCATCCTTAGTTCTCAGGAGCGCTAGCCACATATACCTGGAGTAGTCGTCGACCACCAGCAGGAAATACCTTTTCCCTCCAGGAGTCTCAGGGGAGATTGGCCCACACAAATCTCCATGCACCAATTGCAACTGCCGAGTAGCACGAAACAGGGACTCTGACGGAAACGGCTGTCTCCGCTGCTTCGCTATCATGCATCCATCACATACTTGATCCACCTGTTCAAGTGTGGGCATACCCTCAACCATCCCTTCAGCGGATAGAGCTCTGAGAGATCTGAAGTTCACATGTCCAAATCTCATGTGCCACAACCAGGATTGTTCTTTTGCATGTGCAAGTAAGCAAACAGGTTCAGTTTGTTGTATGTTCAGTATGTACATCCGGTTCTTGGTTCTCTTGACTCTGGCCAACACATTTCAATGCCTGTCCCATACAGTCATCATTCCATCTTCACTAGCATACTTGCAGCCATTTTCACCTAATTGACCCAAGCTGATAATATTGCTCTTCAGTCGAGGTATATAGTACACCTCCGTCAGCACTCGGTGCTCCCCGGTGTGACACTGCATCATTACAGAACCACGTCCACAGATATCCACGGCTATGCCATCACCAAACTTGACCTTCCCCTTCACTGTGTGATCAAGTTCAGCAAACTTCTCTTGACACCCGGTCATATGGTTGATAGCTCCTGTATCCAAGTACCAGCAGAGATCTTGGCTGCCACTTAGCTTTGGCTGCACCTTTTCTTCATTCAGAAACACCTGTTCAGAGGGATTGAATTCAGATGGAATAACTCACACGCCTCTAGCATAAGGAGTCCAGGCTCGTCATCCTCTTCTGCCTGTGCAAAGTTCGGCTTCTCACTCTTCGGCTCCGGGCAGTCAGACTGAAAATGACCCATCTCATTACAATTGAAGCACCTGACCTTTGTGATGTCAAACATGCAGTGCTTCTTCTGCTTCCCCGTGTCCTTGCTCTCGCCGCGCCCGGCTTGTCCATGGTCACCGCGGCCACCGCCACGACCTCGACCGCCTCCACGGCCACGACCGGCGTTACTGCTGCCGGCTCCGGGTGACCCCTTTTTACCCTTCATCAGCTGCTCAAGTGCCTGCGTCATCAACATCAGTTGGTCCTCCTTCCCACCGGAGTGACGGCGCCACCCGCGTTGGCTCTCTTCGAACGCGGCGAGGCGACCAACAGCCTCTGACACCGTCATGGTAGTGAGGTCACCCCACTGCTCAATGGTGTTCACAATGTCCCCAAACCGGCTCGGGACGGCGTTGAAGAGGACCTCAATGATCGACTCATCTGACACCGTCTCACCCAGCGATCGGATTTCTCCGACGAGCGTCATCAATTTTTGCGCAAACACACTGACAGACTCACTGTCGTCCATCTACATGCGGTCGAGCTGCCGCTTCAATTGCTTGACCCGTGCCTTCTTGACACGGTCCTCACCGACGCGCATGCGCCGGATCGCCTCCCAGGCCTCGTGGGCGGTAGTGCATTCAGCCACCGCCATCATCACCGAGTCGGGAACAGACTGAGAGAGCGCGGCAAACGCTTCGTCATCCCTGCTCTGGTTAAACTCGCCCGTGCCCTCGAGCGCCGGCAACACGCCGTACGGACGCAGAAGGATCTTCATCTTCACCGCCCACAGACCATAGTTCGAGTCCGTGAGCATTGGGTACTGGATCGGGACGCCGCCGGTCCTCGGCGGTGCGCGCGGCACGATCGCCACCTCCGCGCCCGTGTCGTCATCCTCGGGTCCTCTTCGCCGGCGGCGTGTACTATCCGCCGCCGCTACTCTTAGGTGAAGTATCGCCCATCACTGCTCGCCGCCGCCACAACTCCTCCTATCTCCGCCGCCGTGCTCCGCCTCCGTGAACCAATGCTCTGAATACCAAATGTCAGGGCAATTCCCAGAACACCAACACACGCGAGGTGGACACACACACACTCTGCCTCACAAAGTTCAGCCAAACAGCAGAAAGAGGAGACACACGAACACTGCCTTTTGCGACGCGCTCAATCTGCGTTTTTTTCGGTTTCTCTCTTTTATTACATCGAGTAACAAACTCGCGCTAGACTCTTGCCCACGATCCGCTTATTCTAGACCATCCCACGGGCGTAATCGTGGCCAACAGCATCACACGTTTACAGGAAAGATAAAACGATCTGAAGACTGAAACTACCCTACGACTCGGACGCCGCCGCGAAGTGAACAAAGCACGCCTCTGGCCTAAATAAGTCTGCGTACAGAAAACGCTTATGTGCTAGCTGAAAATAAAAGGAAACAACTGAACTTGCATGGGTGCAGCGAGGTTAACATAAGATAGCTTTGGTCTTGTGTGACTATGCTATTTGCCGGCGTGTTTATCTGTGTATGTGCGTTGGTGTTGGTCATGTGCATTCTAATTATGCAGAGGCCAAGTGTGTGCTCTCGGTGTTCGTGTTGACTTGGTGCTTCATTTTGAGTGAATAAAATCCCACCGTTATAGAAAAACCTACCATGCACTCTGTAGATGCCCTAATGCAGTCTCACTGTGGTTTGCAACGGCGGATGTTTGGAGACTCCCAGACCTGTCATCTATCCAGCACACGGGTACGGAATGGATCTTTCATGTGTTGGCCGATCTTCCGGAGATCGAAACAGTCATGCTTCTCATGGTCTTGTGGCGTACATGGCATTGCAGAAATGAGATGACTCGTGACAAGCGGAATCCACCAATTGAAGAATCAGTTCGGCGCTTAAAGCATTTCCAACAGGCGCGTTAGATTAGCCGCGCGTTGGAAAAAAGACTATTTGGCGCGCGCGACCGAAATCGGCGCTCCAGCAGACGCGCTAAAATCCCGCGCGCGGCAAAGTTGGTTCAGCGTGCTGGGAAAAACGGCATCGCGCGCTGCTTATTTGGTGCGCCCGCTCCCGCCCGTTGGTCATGGCAATCGGGCATGCGAATCTCACCAACCGCCAGATTTAGAACCTTCAGGCGCTAGCGCCTCTGCCCGCACCTTCCCCATTCGCTCCGGCGACCCGTCGACGCTTCCCCCGCCTATCCCCGCGTGCCGTCGCTGCTTCCTCCACCTTCTCTCCTCGCCGCCGCACCTCGAGCGCACCGTTTCTCCGACGAACAGCGCCCGACGACCGTTTGCAGCTCGGCGCCCACAAGGTGTTTGACAAAGCGCTTGCAACATATCTATTGCTTCAACTTTATATTTGTAGATGAATTTGGTGCATGTTGTTTGTAGTTTTAAATTAGTTTAAATTCAACTTTGTAGATTATTTCGTCCTACGATTCTTCCGATGAAGAATTTGATCTTCAAGAGGAGGAGGACATCGCAATGATCCTAGCTATCCACGTCAATAAAAAGTCAAAGCACGGTGGTTCGGTTATCGGTCGTCAGAAATTGTGAAGGGATAGGATCGATGCCCACAACAGATTGATGAGAAACTATTTTGTGAAGAATCCCACATACCCCGAGTCCTACTTTCAGCGCCGTTTTAGGATGAGCATCGAGTTGTTCAAACACATTGCGGAGAAACTGGCGAGCCATGATCAGTTTTTTCAGCAAAGGAGGAATGCCGCCGGAGACCTCGGGCATAGCACCTTTCAAAAGGTAACCGCGGCTTTGCATATGTTGGCATATGGTATTCCGGTGGATCTATTTGATGACCACTTGGTCATGGGTGAGAGTCAAGCCATCATGTGTATCAAGCGCTTCGTAGTCGGAATTGTGCAAGTGTTTAGTCCGAAATATTTGAGAGCTCCCAATGCTGGAGACACCGCAAGGCTTTTGGAGATAACAAAGCTCGCGGGTTCCCAACTATGCTTGGCTCAATAGATTGCATGCATTGGAGCTGGAAGAACTGTCCTAAGGCATGGAATAGACAATTCCACGGCCAAAAAAAGGGTTCCACTATACTTGAAGCGGTGGCCGATCAAGAGACTTGGATTTGGCATGCTTTTTTCGGAATGCCTGGATCTTGCAATGACATCAATGTTCTTAATTGATCACTATTCATGAATAAGATTGCAAATGATGAAACTACACCGGTGGAGTTTGTAGCAAATGGTCATACATATAACTATGGCTATTATCTTGCAGATGGCATCTACCCAAGGTGGCAAACATTTGTGAAGCCATTGACGGCATCGCAAGGTAAGAAAAATCTTGATTTCCACAATGCTCAGGCGGCGGCTAGGAAATATGTGGAGAGAGCTTTTGGGATTTTGCAAGCCCAATTTGCTATTGTGAGAGGACTGGCTAGATTTTGGGATCAAAAGATTATTTGGTACATCATGAACGGTTCTGTGATCATGCATAACACGATCATCGAGAATGAGCATGGGCAAGATTTAGATTATCTCAGTATGAATTGTTGGGACGTCCCGTGCGAGTGCGGAGGAGGACTGCGAGGGTGGCCCGCTTTATTGCTTCCTATCATGCCATTCGACGTGCCGAAACGCATGATGATCTTCGAAAGGATCTAATCGAGGAGTGGTCGGCATGGAATGGGCGACAAAACAAGTTTGATATTGTATGTTTATTGTATTGTTGAACTATTTGTTGTGTTGGAAAATAAACTATTTGTTTGAGTTGTAATAATAATTGAACTATTTATTGTTGATTTATTTTATGTGTGTTTGATCTTCCTGGTTCTACGTTCATGGGAAATGTTGTTTGTGCTTGGCGCGTGCGCTGTAATTTAGTGCGCCTGCTGGAGCGCTACATGCGGCCCGCAATATATAGCGCTTCTGCTAAAGCAAACACCCTCCTACGCGCGCTTAAAAGGCTATTTCGGCGCTGCAAAAAAAAAAATTAACGCGCCGCGCAACCCCGCGTCTGTTGGAGATGCTCTTATGCAGCTAACTTGAATCCCTACTGTCCATAGCCCAGCACCGGATGAAATATGTTGTCAAAAGTAAGAGCATGTGTAGCAGAACACGTAAAACGCGTCGGCCTGAAAAGTAACCACCGTTTTACGGCTATGGGACGAAGAAACCCCGGAAAAACGCCCGGCCTTGAATTATTTTTCTAGAGAGCGTTATATTCGACCCCGTGAGTGCCGCATATGTGCAGTTTTCGCCGCCCCATTTTAAGTTTCCCATATTGCTAGAAAATTATGGCAGGGTGAAAATTTCAGCTTGTGCGCTCCATTCCGGAGCCACATCTTGCCGTTGATTCTTGCTGCCCCGGCCACCCCACATCATCGAGTAGTTCCACCGCCATCCGCTAGATCTTTTCTACCAGTTTGGGAGCTCGTGGGTGGCCATCCCATCCCGCGGGCGCGTGGCCGCCGCCGCCACCATGGATCTATTGTGGACTTTTACGCAGGGCCATTTCGGTCGGAAGAGGTTGCTCCAGGCGCGATTGGGCCATGGATTCGTGCTCGCAGCTGCTATGCCTGCCGGCGCCGCCAGTTTGGGGCCGCACGGCCGTGGGGAAGTAAGGGTGGCGAATTTGCTACCGGCCGTCGATGCGGAAGTAGCAGCACCGTCATTGCGCCCAAAGGTAATTTCTCCAGTTGTATTCGTGCGTTTTAGTTTTAGGAGACGGACAATATGTAGATTAAATCGAGGATTAATTTTTTTGGATAGGTAATGATTGGAGTTCGCCGTCGTTGGAGTCGGATTATTTCGACATAAAGGATATGCTTTTTGACAACGATGTCGAGCATCTCACCTTGTTGCACCTCGCCTTGTCGGGTAATGATTGGAGCCATTCATTATTGTTTTAATTATTCTGATTTGAACATTTGTTGTAATTGAGATGATTATTGTATTGTATAATGCTAAAACATTAGTAGGTTTGATTTAGATTGTATTGCATTAGGATTTATGTTGTTTAAAATCATGAATTTGCCTAGAACCCCGAAAATTGGTTTGTGGTACCGCACGGTCTCGGGCGGAACAAATCTGTAGATTGGTTTTGCAGGACGTGTTTTGCTCGGATCTGCTAGAGATGCTCTAAAGGGGTCATCTCACATGGAGACAGCATCACGAGAAGACTGCTTTTGAATGATGCACCGGCCAATACACTTGTGCAGTGGACGCCGCCGTTAGAAGGCAGGGCAAAGGTCAACACTGATGGGATCGTACGTCTCAAATAATGATGCAAGAAGAGGCATGATTATTAGGAACCACACTGGTGGTATTACAATATCTGCTGTCCCCAATTCTTGCCCTGCATAAGTCCATTATGACTTTGTTATTTGTAGGCGTGTTTTTTTTGTGTGTGTCCGTTGGTGTTAGCTGTGTGCATAACTATGCAGAGACCGGACGTATGCTTACTATGTTTGTTGCTTGATGCTTCATTTTGAGTCAATAAAATCGACCCTTTGTCAAAAAAAAAAAGAAGCTGAACTGTTGGCTATAAAGGAAGGAATGGAGCTAGCGTTGGAGTGGTGCCAGTTACCAATTGTGCTGGAATCTGGCAGCCTTAAAGTAATAAAGTTGATCGGACATGATGGCGTGGAATAGATCTTGCTATGCTTTTCTTCTTCAGAATATAAACGCCTTAGTGCATGGAGCTCGTGCAGTTAGTATTACTCACATCAATCGAAGCCAAGACACTGCTAGTGATTTTATGTCTAGATATGGTAGAACCAAACCTAGAACTGCAGTTTGGATTGGTTGTCCTGATGAAGTCTTAAATTTTTGTAATAATGGCCTTGTTGGCCCTGGGTGGGTAATACAACTACTTAGGGAAAAAAGAAAAAAAACATATGTGTCCATCTCTACCTAGTACGTACACAACGACAACACAGAGTGATGACAAAGTGGATGAACATGACGAATACTATGACGCATAATACAATGACCGAGTGCCAAAATACTGACCGAACGGGTGGCAAATGAGAAAGACCAATTTACCAGAAAGGGTGTTTGCACAAAGGAAAGAAAATAAGTCAAATAGGTACACGATGGTCGGCTAAGACAGGACATTGACACTTGTCGGTAGTCGATAGGAAAAAACTAGGTTGACACTCGTGATCATAGCAAAAATAATTTCACCATAATATGGGAATATAGACATATTTTATTACAACAGTGCACGATAAAGAGAAGTTTATATTACCCACAAAAAAAGTTTATATTCACATAGTAATAAAATTACAATGGTGAATCAAAGATAAAAAACTTAATTAAATTAAAATAAGAAAATGGTTGCATCATAGCAAAGTTAGGATTACCGACATGTGATAGGTGAATTTGTTAATGCGAAGCTCCACATCTCCATCTTTTAGTGCGATATGTGCGCAAAAAATATGCGCAAAAAAATTGTGTGCGTGCATGCCGTGTGTGTGAGTGGGGGGGTGGGGGGGGGGGGGGGGGGGGGGGGGGGGGGGGGGGGGGGGTGGACTTTTTTTTTTTTTGTATTTTTTTTTTTTTTGTTTTTTTTTTTTGTTTTTGTTGTTTTTTGCAGGGGGTGTATATGTCTAATTGTACTAAATAAAGAAGAGCTAATTGAGTCCTACGTACAAATTATGCAAAAAAAAAAAACAAGGAATGCCTAGAAAAGTGATCTAGAGTTCCTGGTTAGGAATTACAAGATTCGAAATACCACAACGTTGGTGCGTGCAATATATTTTGTTGAAGAAAATGATCCATTTGGTTGAAGAAAATTGTAGCTGAGAAATGGAAGTAAAGAAATGGTGAGATACAAAGTCAGCTGTTTGGTTGTGGAAAATGATAACTTAGAGGGGATTAGACACATAAGTTGAGAGTCTCACATTTCTCGATTAGAAAACAAATAAGATAAAATGCCATCATTTCTAATGCATTTGTTGGTCAAGCTCATACACATTGAGTGCATCCTATACATGTATCGTAAATTTTTACAGAATGTGACATTGGATCTATAATTTTTTGTTTTCAACATAAAAAAAATTGACCTGGTAAAAATGAAATTAGTACTATATGAGTCATATGTATTGTAGACACAAGATGAAGCAATGGTTTATCCAAATTTGAAAAATAATAATCTATTTTTTAATCCGTTTGTGAGAACGCGTGAGAAGATCCAAGAGACTTCAATTTTGGACTTCAACAATAAGAGTTTTACGAATTATACATACATAAATACCAAATCACGTCCCTCAAATCGAGGAACATAATTCCAATTAAATACCACAAGGACGGACGTTTACAACTAGATAATTTAAAGCTCCAACTCTGAATTGGCATAACCACATAAGCTAGCACTGAGAGATTGATCGATTCGGTGGCGCCTGAAGCTTTAGCAGTAGTACCTCCAAGGCTTCTTTAGCCTCAGCTGTAAATAACAGGTTGAGCAAAATACATGCATCAGATTTTGATTATTATTTTTTAAGTTAGCCGCCAAAGATGATAAGGACGGACGGCCAAGAAGATGAGAGGGAGGGAGGATTAAGTTTCACCTGGTTGCTGTGGCCACATTTCTTCTTGCGACAGTTTGTAGCCCTAGGAGGTAGCCGAGCATAGCACCTGCAACACAACATACCAATGCAGGGGGACAAAAGGTTAGTATATATTCATATAACACGTACAAAAAAATGTCGCCCCGTGGGCGACCAGGGGGAAACCCTATCCGCCGCCGCCCGTACTCCCCCGCCACTTCTTCACCCTCGCCGCCGCCAGCAGCGCCGCCGGGCGAATCCTGGCCGGCAGGGGCGGCGGCGTGGCTCCCTTCCCCTTGGCGCGAATAGGCTGGCACGGGACGGCCGTTCGAGAGGAGGCGCCAGACTAGCGCGGGGTGCGGCGGCGCTGCATATGGATCCTAGCCGCGGCGCGCGCAGCGCGTCGGCTGATGGGGTTCGTGCTCGCGGCGTGGTGCGGCCGCTGCGGGTGAGGCTGGATCTGGTGGTCACGTGCGTCGTCGGGTTCGGGTCAGATCCTTCTGGATCCAGTGATCGGACGCCGTCGGCCAGCGCAGGATGATGGTTTTCGTCGCTGACCAGGTCGGATCTTCATTGATCCGGTGCCTGTATGGATCTACGCCGGAGGCTCACCTCGATCTGTGGTGGGTCGAGCCCTATGGTGCTTCCCTCTCTGGAGTTTTCGTGTCTTGGCTTGCTGCCAGATCCGGAGCTGATGGAGATTGGTGGTACACGATGAGGACCGGAGGAAACTTTGGTCGGCCAGCTCCGCCCGGCATTGGCGACGGCTTCGACGTCGTTACCCTTTTTGAAGGCGAAGCCGAGGTCCCTCCTATCCACCTCCGACCCCTTCCCGGACGAAAGTCCAAAATCCGTTTTGGATTGGACGGCGGCGGCGCCCTGCGCGTCATACCCTCCATGGAGGTGCCGTCTTGGGAGGCTTGAGTGTTCGGGGGAGAGTTGCTATGGGTGAAGGGCTCCGCGTGTCAGCTCCAGCAGCGGCAATGGTTTGGAGGTTGGCAGGAGGAGCGGCATTCTAACCGCGTCAGATGCGTCTGGTAAGAGATGTCTAAGTCATGCCTGGCCAACAGGTGCTACGCTTTGTCTTACCTGGTCGGCAGGTGCTACGCACGACAGATCTACCAGAGTCTCCGCGTCGGGATGGACGAGCGCAGGATGGTGGAGTCGTTGGCGCCGTGGTGGCGTCGACGGATGGCCGGATTGGTAAAATGATGCGGATCTCTCTCCTGAAGATGGGATAGCGGTTCGATGATGATGGCGGCTTCTAAAACGTGTGCATGTGGTGTACGCTTTAGATCTGCTGCACCGGTTGTTTGTTCCGATACGTTATATTTATGGATCGGCGACGGCGACGGAATCGGCTTTAGATATGGGGAGTGAGAGCACTCCACATTATCAAGTTTATAGGTGTGAGTGATGGCTTCGGATGGCTTGATGTATGTTCTTGTCAGACCCTCATGAAATAATTAATAAAAATGGCTGTTCATCATCTCAAAAAGAAAAACATACTTGCGGCGGATCTTCTTGTTTACGTTGTAGTTTTCTGCGAGGTCTCTCAGGCTGTCTTCGATGCACCAAGCCCTGCCGCCGCGAAACCCCCCGGGCAGGTGAAGCAGCAGGTAGAGAGTGGAGTCCTTGTGGACGTCGTACTCGGCCAGGCTGCGGTCGTCCTCCAGCGGCCTCCCGCCGAAGATGAGCCGCTGCTGCTCCGGCGACACGCCTTCCTCGCCCTCGATCTTGGCCTTGACGTTGCTGATGGTGTCGGTGCTCTCGACCTCGAGGGTCACCGTCTTCCCGGTCGGTGTCTTCACGAAGATCTGCATTTCGATTGGCTTACCGTACTTCGAGTTTTCTTGTGTTCTTGGTTCTGGCCCCGTTCGGTTCCGTGAGTTCGGGCAAATAATATGTCCTGGCCGGCGGCCACGCTCAGGACGTTCCCCGTCCGTCAACTACTAAAATTCGTTTGTTTTTAGATTCTAAAAGAGGAAGCGCGCCTGTCAAGTTACCGAGTAGCAAAACTCTTTTTTTTTTAGAAAAAGAATAGCAAAACTCCCTGGAGGCATTGTTTTGGCCCTGATCTGGCTTCCTTCCTCGAGCTCAAGGGAAACCTTTGGTCCCGCCACCGGACCAGGCGGCGGCAGCGTCATAGCGTCGTTTCCTTCTTGAAGGCGCCGTCTTGTTGCTCGAGGAGTCTCGATGGTGGGCCTGAGTCATGGCCGACCGCTGTTCTGGGCGTGGGCATCCTGGGCGCAATGTACGCTATCGCCGGCGCTCTCTCGAAGACACCCTTCCTAGGTCCGCTCAGGCCCTGCCATTCACTTGCCGACTTCCTCTTGGCGCAAATGGGTGGCGGTACGTTGGTTTGTGTTGGCTTTGGGTGTTGGTCTGGTTGTAGAGGTCTCAGCGTTGGTTGTGACGCGGCTTGGTTGCTCTATGGCTTGCCTCATCGTCATTGGCATGAGGTTGGACTAGGGTAGCGTGTATCATAGTAGGTAGGGTGGGTGTGCGTGATGGGTGTGGCGGCTAATTCTTGCGATTAGCGTTATAATGGTCGAAAGACCTTGTATCCGGCTTCTTTGCCGCTCCTTTTTTAATATGATGATACGCATACTTGTGCGTATTGAAGAAAAAAAAGTAGCAAAACTTATGTGCTCTTAGCCTCTTACTGTCAAAAACCTCCCAAAACACGCACTCGGCCTCGGCCCATTAATCTCATCTTCGCTCTGCTGCTCCAAAAAAACGTCCATGAAATTAAAAACAGTTATAAATTTTTAAAAATGAGAATTTAAAGAATTGTCAGATAAAATAAGAATAAAAATAAAAAATGAAAGAACAAAGAAAAAACTGCCAGGAAACAACTCCAAATCTAGCGATTCCGAGAGATGCCACTGCAATTTCTAAACTTTGAAAAATGCCACTGTAAATTTTGTAAACTTCGAAAAACGGCACTCCAGCCTTTGAAAAATGCCACTAAAACTGTCATGAAATGGCATTTTTCAAAGTTTGGAAATTGCAATGGCATTTCTCGGAATCACCAGATTTGGAGTGGCATTTATCAAATTAACCCAAAAAAAAAACCCAACCATGTGGTTGCGGCATAGACTCCCTAGCTAAGTACGTAGCTAAGGCATGAGCTACAATGTTGACATCCCTATTACAAGAATTGCATGTGGCGGCATAGTCTCTCCCTAGCCCATCTGGGCCTCCTCCCCAACTCACCACCTCCGGCCACCTTTGCCTACACCACCTTTACACTGTCGGAGACCGACTCGACTCCAGCCTCCCGGTGGTGGCTATATCCACCTCCTCTGGCATGCTCCGTGCCGGCGCCCGCCCGGACAGCTTCTTGCTCCCGCTGATCAATTGTCACTAGTAGAAAAACGACCTAATGTTTACCTTATTAGTCCCGGTTCAATTACGGACCGGCAGTAATATGACCATTAGTGCCGGTTCCAACGGCTAGGCGGGTGTCACTCATTAGTCCCGGTTCATGTTGAACCTCTAGTACCGGTTCGTGCCACGAACCGGAACTAAAGGGGGTGGTGGCAGGCTGGTGTCAGGCTGGGGCCCCACCAACCCCTTTAGTCCCGGTTCTGGCACGAACCGGGACTAGAGATGCACCTTTAGTCCCGGTTTGTATAACCAACCGGGACTAAAGATGCCTCTATATAAACCCTTCGTCGAGCCCGAGTCCATTTCGCTCTGTTTTCCCCTTTCATTTCTTCCTCTCCTCTGTTCTTCCCCATTGCTCGAGCTCATCCTTCATTTTTGCCAAAATTTGTCAAGATTTGAAGGCCCCCATCCATCCAAGTGATCACAAAGGTTAGCAACTTTGTCCTTTCATCTCTCATTGCTAGATTAGCTCTTGCAATGCTCTATAAGTATAGTGATTTATGGGTTTTAGTTTGGGAGTAATTATATGTGGTAGTTTATTTGATTTACATGCAATTTGAGCTCAAATTAACTCTTAGTTTGCATATGTAGGTGTGGTTTACTTAGTGCCTTCCCGTCCCCGTCCGAACAACCACCGTTGATCGCCCGCACCGTCCCGTCGCCGGCACCACCTTGGTGAGCCTCTTGTTCTTATCTTTTTTATATAAAAAAATCATGTTTGTGTGATTTAGATATATTGTTACTTGTATAATTTCTTACCCGTGCGTTGTTTGTTATACATAGTGGCATGGTTTTGATATCCATCCCCTTCGGCCCTCGTCCGGTTTATGATTCGGATGTGGTATATTCTCTTTTATAACTATTTGTTGCATTTCATGTTCATGACAAATTATGCCCATCAAGTTGACATAGATATTTTTATCTAGGAGGTATGTGAACCGGAAATTCCAACCGACCCTCTTGTCGAGAGGTTAAATTTAGTTGAAAAAGAAAACGAGTATTTGAAAGAAAAATTGAAAAGAATTGAAGAAGAGAAGATGAAACTGGAGTTGTATGTTGCCGATGTCGTCGATGATCACAAGATCAAGATGGAGAAAATGCGCTTGAAGATTAGAAAGATTAGAAAATATGCCATTGATAGTGAGGCATCTCCAAGGGCCATGAAAATGAGGAGCTCATTGAGTTTTGTATTGACTTTATTCCTGACCTTAAGCAGACTGGGTGAAAATGGCACGCTTGGACCGAAAGCAATAATATGTATGGACGGGCATTCTCTCACTCAAGCACACTACACAGTTCTACAAAATTCCGTCTTGGTGGCTCCATATATCGAGGAACACAAGAATATTCTACGCTCCAAACATCCGGAGTAGTCTGACGACTGGATTACACGTGAACAAACGGGGACTTTCGCCGGTTGGTTGCAGACACGTGCCATGCATGACGATGCTGTTGAATATTACCTGTACTTGCTGTCCCAGTTACCATCTTCGAATATAATTGCTTTCAAAGGGTACGAGATAAATGGGAATACATTTTACACGATCGCCCAAGATAAAAAAGCACCAACCAAAACAGTGGTGTCCGCTTTGATGCAGCAACCAAGAGGGGAAATGACACATATTATGGTTACATAGAGGAGATATGGGAACTTGACTATGGACGTGGTTTGAAGGTCCCTTTGTTTCGGTGCAAATGGGAGACATATTATGGTTACATAGAGGAGATATGGTAACGGAAGACCCGCAGTACGGAATGACAACAGTGGATCTCAACAATCTTGCATACGCAGATGAACCATTCGTCCTAGTCAATGATGTGACGCAGGTTTTCTATGTGAAGGACATGTCTACCAAGCCGAGAAAAAGAAAAGATAAGGAAGCGAATACATCATGCGATAAGCCAAAGCGCCAGATAGTTCTTTCAGGGAAAAGAAACATCGTGGGAGTGGATGATAAGACAAACATGTCGGAAGATTATGAAAAGTTTCATGAAATTGCTCCCTTCAAAGTGAATATCACTAATAGAAAAACGGCTATAGCTAATATGGACATTAATGGCGCACCATGTATGTGGTGCGCCACTGCTATATAGCAGTGGCGCACCAGATACAGGTACGCCATTATTGGCCACATTACTAATGGCGCACCTGGTGTGTGGTGCGCCATTTAACTAGTAATGACGCACTATTCACTGGTGCGCCACTGCTAACAATTTTTTTTTAATCTTTTTTTTCAAAACTAGTAATGACGCACCACACACCAGGTGCGTCATTAGTAACCCTAGTTACTAATGACGCATTCTTAGGTGGTGCGCCATTACTAACTTTTGAGGTGGCCAAAAAATTCACCAAATGCACCCCCCTGGACCGCCTTTTCAGTTTCAAAAAAAAATGATAGAAATGTCAAAAAAATAAAAGAAAATAAGATTCCCATGTGATATGTGGTCTAGTTGTTAGCAAAATTTACAAAGATGAATTTTCGACTTTTTTGCAAAATCTCTCGAGAATTTGTAAAATGGGCATAACTTTTGCATACGAACTCCGATGAAAAAGTTTTTATATGAAAAACCATCTACTCGAAAAGTTATATCCGAATTTAACTGGGGGAACCCCGTTGAAGATTTTTAGAATCCTCAAAAACCTAACAGAAAAAAAGGTACGGGGCTTTCAAGATCTGGAGAGGCAAAAAAATTCAAAAAAAATCAAACTCAGTAATGGCGCACCTGCCCATGGTGCGCCATTACTATCTTCCCGCCTTCAAAATTCAAAATAAAAATAAAAAATAAAAAAAAAGTTAGTAATGGCGCACCTGCCCACGGTGTGCCATTACTATCTTCCCGCCTTTAAAATTCAAAATAAATCAAAAAAAAAAAAAAGTTAGTAATGGCGCACATGACCACAGTGCGCCATTACTATGCCGTATATATGGCTGGGGTCCTTTCCTCCTTACCTCTTCATTTTTCTCCTCCACTCCACCTCTCCTCCACTCCATCTCCTCCTCTCCTCCACTCCATATCCCCTCCTCTCCTCCACCATACTCCCCTCCTCCTCTCCGGCGACCTCCTCCTCCTCCTCCTCTCCTGCGACCTCCTCCTTCCCTCCTCCTCCCTCCTCTCCTCCCCTCCCCTCACGGTTTCTCCTCCCTCCTCTCCGGTGAACTCCTCTCCGGCGACCTCCTCCTCCTCTCCGGCGATGTAGGCGAGCTCCTCTCCGGTGACCTCCTCCTCCTCCTCTCCGACGATGTAGGCGAGCTCCTCTCCGGTGACCTCCTCCTCCTCCCTCCTCTCCTCCTCACGGTCTCTCCTCGGCCATCCTCTTCGGCGAACTCCTCTCCGGAAAAAGAACGTACAAGATCCAAAAACGAGAACAAAATTTGAAAAAATATCGTGCAAAAAAACGAGCAAAAAAAACGAGCAAAAAAATGGGCAAAAAAATCGCAATCCAGATCCAAATTCAAAATTCAAAAATAGCAATGGCGCACGGTGGGGGTTAGACGGTGCGCCACTACTATTTTCCCGCCTTCAAAATTCAGAAAAAAATCAAAAAAATTCAAAAAAAAAGTTACCAGTGGCGCACCTGTAGCAATAGTAATGGCGCACTACAAGGTGCGCCACTGTTATCTGCAATACTAATGGCGCACCAGAGGTGCGCCATTAGTACTTGTTACTAGTGGCGTGGTGATAGTGGCGCACCTATAGTGCGCCATTAATGGCAAAAATAGGTGCGCCACTAACAGGCCTTTTCCTAGTAGTGTATTGACCCGAGCATCCAGTTAAATGATAAAGATTGTCCATGGTTACGGCGCAAAGGGACACACGCGAAGAAAAAGTTTTACACCCAAAGATCCCACTCTGGGATGTGACCGGCTTCACTGTCATCACTTTTTTCTCTAGTGATGTATTCGAGACTTATATATCTGGAAAGTCCCACTTTGGACAAACACTAGTAGAAAAAGGCCCATTTGTCCCGGTTCATAAGGCCCGTTTGTCCCGGTTCTCGAACCGGGACTAAAGGGTCGGGACTAAAGCCCAATACCTTTAGTCCCGGTTCACCTACGAACCGGGACAGATAGGGCTCCACGTGGCCGCTGCGATGAGCCCAGGCAGGAGGGACTTTTAGTCCCGGTTGGTAACACACAACCGGGACCAAAGAGCATCCACGCGTTAGCAGCTCAGGAGCTGGGGTTTTTTTTTGAAAGGGGGGGGGGGTTAGGGGTTTTGTAGGGTTAATTTAGGGGTTTCATATATTGTGTAGCTAGTTTAATAGAGAGAAGTGTCCTCTCTTATCCGTGCTTGGTCGACGCTACGTACTATACGTATAGAGAGGACTCGACACGTAGATAGTAAGCAAATGAAGGAAACCATTAAGTACACAAGATCGTTATGAACATATAAGAGAAGATTGACCTCCTCTTCTCCGAGAGATTGGTCGAACAACATGTTTTCGTATATCTATCCGGCCTCCTAGCTACATATATACAATAAGATCTCTTACAATCCCTAACATCTGATGTCAAGTTTCACATGGTATTCTCGGCTGGATTGATGAAGTGGTCAAGAAGAATCCCGCCAATTCGTCTTGAATTGCTTTTATGCGATCTTGTGGTGGAGTTCATCCCGCAGCTGCCAAATCTATTTGAAGAAGAGGGGGTCAATACATATATATGAATGAAACTCAACACAAATGATGGTAATAAAATAAAATTGGGAATATTATTGCTTACGCACTTCATATTGTTTTTCAGAGTAGCCCCGCTTAGAGGTCGTCGCGTGTAGTAGTACTCGCAAACGTAGTATCCACAAAAATTATTCCGCCCTTCCTGCCACAACCACTTTACGAGAAATAGAGGTCAATCAAAACTGATAATCAAGCATTACAAATGGTATTGATGAAAACCAGCTATAATCAATGGGAGATGCGCGGAACTAGCTAGTAGTACTTACTTTCGGGTGTGTAAATCGCAGCTCCCCCGGCAGTCCCGGAGCTTCTGCGGTGAACACTTTCCAAACCCTGCGAGACAAAGAAAATAATTACTTGATATCAGGAAATGAACAAAGTTGCCGATATGGTGCGATAATGATCGATTGAACTTACTTCTGGAGCATTTCAGTCATGGCCGCATACTCCTTGGGATCTTTTCGTCTTGAGTCTAAGACAGTTACTAGTCCCTGCTCAAGCTTAATCTCTAGGAGAATAAAGTGGAAGCTGCGCACGCATGCATAACTCATCAATTACATTACTATAACCTCGAGTAATAAGGGAAACCGAATATGCAGAAGACAGTAACACTCACTTGAAGTTGTAAGGAAAGAGTATTTTATCTTTGTTTTGATTTTTAAGCAACGATTGTAGCAAGTTGGCCTCGGTTTCTTTCGGATTATATTTAATCATCCATTCATCTATGAGATTTGTGTTAATGAACCCAATATCATAGATTTGTGCATTTCTGCATTCGACGATCTTCAATCTGCATAATATAGTGAGGATAATTATATATACATGCAATGAAAGAGCTAAGCTATATATAGAGACTTAATTACAGTAGTATAATACTTACAGACAGTAGCAAGGGATGATTATTTTATCGAGGTCCTTTTGATTGAAAATCTGGAAGAACTCCTCAAATGGAACAGACAACAGATCAATTCCAGCG